>CM057452.1:1673027500-1674292500 GCA_016271365.2 Neoceratodus forsteri | reverse complement strand
CAGTGTGCTCATGTGCTCCCCCCACCACACAGTATGGCTGATGGGGGTGCCCAATCCCCGTCTGCTCTACGCCCCCCACAGACTTCTAGGTGCCACGCTGGAGCCCACTCCAGTGTGGCAAAAGTGAGCTATGGTGACAGGGTGCCCAATCCCCTGTCTACTCCACTCAACAACTCTCCCCAAAAATACCCCACAGATTTCCATTTGCCATGCTGGGAGCCCACCTGCTCATGGCACACATCTGCTGTATGGCCGATGGGGATGCCCAATCCCCCATCAGCTCCACTGACCTCCCTCCCAAAAAAATTTCAGCTGCCACACTGGGGCCCCACCCCAGCATGGCACAAGTCCTACATCATCTTCCTAGAAGAAAAACACCTGAAAACAAAAAATGGTCCTTCGTTGATTGGCTGGCCCCCCACCCCAACCCATGCCCACTCTCTGTGCATCCACATCCCCACACCCTCACTGACCCATACTTGCCTCCGGATCTCAGCGCAAAGATCTCAGTGGACCAGGAACACGCCTGCACTCTTCAAGCCGACCGCAAACTGAAAAATGCTGGCAACCTGTATATGGCATAAATGTGTTTTTTTTTCAACTTTGGTGCATATCTTGGCCATTTTCAACATGGGGTTTTGGGACCTCTCCTCATGAATTCTGGCACTCTCATGGCATTAATCGGCCCGAAGGTGATTTTGCTGTCACTAGTGGAACCACTTTTGGGACCAATTTACAAAACAACAGTGTCACAGTTCATGAGGTAGGCCCAAAAACCTATGTTGAAAATTTGATAAAAAATTCCCAAAATGACTGATTTACGAGCATGCATTGCACAGTTCCTCTGACGCTCATAAGTTTGCAAGTTTTAATATTTCACTCCAGATTTTCAACATTGCAATTTTACCACACCTCCTTATGAGCAAGTACAGCTGTCATTTTCACATCTTGCCCAAATGTGTTTCCGCATGTAGTACACACAGTGGCGAGTCGGTGTGTGAAATCAGTGTTCTGGACAAATTAAGAAAATCACAGTGACACTGTTCATGAGCAGAGGTCTTAAAATGGCTGTGTTAAAATTTGGTGACAAAATCCATACAATGACTGTGCTACGAGCAAGCACACAGTTTCCATGCACCCTCGTAAGTTCATGAATTTGTAATATTTTCAGTCAGATTTTCACCACTGGCATTTTCCACACTTCCTTATTAACAGTACACGGTCATTTTCACACCCTGGCTGAAATGTGTTTCGACTGCCAGTGCAGAAATGCGTGGTCGTTGTGGGAAATCACTGTTAGGACAGATTAAGAAAATCACAGTGACACTGTTCATGAGTGGAGGTCCCCAAATGTCTGCATTGACAATCTGCTGTAAAATATCCCAAACTAATTACATTATGGGTGTGCATTGCACAGTTTCTATGCACACTTGTCACTTTTCTGCAGGGTGGTGGTGGGGTTGGCTTCAGTTCAGTACTTCACTGCCATTCCTATTATGCATCTCAAACTCTTACACTACCAATGCCGACAAGCAAACATTCGGCATTGACAAATGCTTGTTAAATAATGGTACAATTATACTTTTATTCCAATCAGATGGTAAAATTAAATGTGTACTAATGATGGTAATTATCGGTGCTAATAAACTAGCACAAAAGTTAGGATTATGTTGATAGATTTAGACTGGGACTACATCTACACCAGCTGCCTTATTATTATTTTGCAGTTTAATGGTGCACATAACTTCTTGTTCAGTAATGATATATTCTTCTGTATTCTAGCCTTCCTTACAAACTTTCAATTTCAGTCCTATCTTCACAATGACCTCTGTATATTTCTTTAAAATGAAAAACCCATTCATTAACACCGATACAACTTTTTATATTGTACCCAAGATTGTTTTTTGTTGCATCCAAATGTGCCCATTGTCCAAAATGTCTGCATATCCTTGTCCCATATTGCTTCTTGAAGTATTTCCCAAAAGTGACTTTATACTTTGCTTTTTGTTATGTATCATCTTTTGTACTCTAATTTTAGATTTTTAAGGCCAATAATAGCCCAGAATTGCTATTTTGCTCAATAATCTACTTACTTTATTTCTTTTTTTATTTAGTACAATCCAAGTCATACCAGAGAAGTTTTTGTCTGGCATTTGTCTTTTGTTTTTCCTGGGATTATTTAGCAACTTTTTATTAAGTGTATATATAAATTCAGAGAGAACCTCGATTTAATTTAGCCACATTTTTTTGTTTAGGTTCTTTAATTTGTTTTTAAGGTAATATGCCTCATCACAAGCTATTACTTCATCTAAAATGTTTTAGTATATGGATTCCATTTTATTTTCTTTCCATAGTAAATACACTTATAACTATTGGCTTCCTTTTCAACTACTTGATTCCTGTTTGTTACATTTAGATTTAAATTTATCTCAAGACATATCTGGAAGTGATCACTCCTATACTTTAAGAATTTCTAAACTTATTACCTTCCTGTAATCTATTGTATTAATAATACATAAGTCTATAATGCTACCATCAACTAATATAGGGAAGTTATTCCACCATACCAATCATTTTTGTTCATCCATTTAAAATTCTTAATATATTTTTGTCCAGGAACCTTAATAGATACTTCATTTTATTATTTAATATTTTATCCATGAAATGCCTCAAAGGAATATTTATCGTATCATCTATCGTCATTCCTTCATTTTTTCTACTTCTGTTGCTACCCTAGCATTAAAATCCATGAACAAAAAATTATGGCATTAGGGTATCTGTTTTTACTGCATCCAAATCATTACTTAATTTAGATAGTATATTTTCAAAGTCTTTTATAATCCACCCTTTGCTCTACCATATTTACTTATTTTTATGGCTGGGACTAACCATATCCTGTATCTATCTAGGATATCCAAATCTCCTTTCCTACACCAGGTTTCTTGTAACAGGATTATTTGGAATGTAGATATCCATGTTCTATTTCCTCCATGTACTAATTTGTTAAGTATACCTACAATATTCAGTTTAAGATCTTCATAGCTGTTTCAGCGTTATGTTCTTTAAACTGTCACTTAGATGATTCTCAGATACTTATGGTGCTGTCTGTACTGAAAATATCCTCTCCTGTTGTTTAACTGGAATCATCTAAAACCAAGGATGACTCACTTTCTAGTACTATACTGCTATTTATACATGTCCCCTGTTTTTTCCTACCTTGTATGTATCTTCATCCTGATCTTCCCACAAGAGTATATTCAGCTTCCACATCTTTTGGTTTTAAATATGCTGTAACACGTGGCTGTTTAGGTGTATCTTTTTACTTACTTTTCTAGTACCTTTATTCCTAATGCCCTTTGCCTTGTTTGTTCTTCTATAGTTACACATGTCATTGTATCATCCAGTGTTATGCCAATATCATAAAATTCCCCTTTAATATGTAACAATTGTTTTCTTTTCAGCATTACTCAACACCACTCAAGGCCAACTCTTATAAGGTTCTGCTTTATTTCTGTATGTTGACTTGATATCCACCCAGCCTAATTTACCTCATGTCATATCCTTTATTAAATTATATACTGCTAGTTTAAGCAAATATGGATTTTCCTTCTTTGTCTTTGGTAATCCCTTGAGAATATCTGTAGCAACATATTACCTGCTTTAATCAAATGGTCTTTTATCAATATTTATTTTATCTACCTCTGAATCAGCAGTTTCTATATCTTGTTCAGAGAATTTTACTTTTATCCTTTTTATTTGTATCCGCTAGCTTTTCCCTTTCCTGGAGAGATACTCTTTCCTATTTTATTTGTTCTATTTTGTTGAGGAATTAGTTTTTATTAATTGTTTTACTTTTTTCTTCTTTTTTACTGTTATTTCTGTTTTATTTACTAAATCATATTTCGTTTAAGTTATTTTAGTAATGTATTTATTTCTTAAACTTCTTTATTCCCAATATCCTCAGTAATTTCTCTTATAGCTTTCTCTTTTGATTACCATTCTTTTTCCATATGCTTTTAATTTTGAACTTATGTCTATTTTATCTTTTCTTTTGTTGTCAGCTCATCAGCTATATTATTAATCACTTTATTTTCACCTCCCTGTTCCAATGTTTGCTTCTGTATATGAGCATTTGTAACTTGTTTTTGGAGTTGAACATCATTGTTCTGTTCCACATGAAATGACTTTGCTTGCTTATACATATCCCTTGTACAAAACATAATAAATGTTCGAAAGAGGACCACAGGTGCAAAGAGCTGTGTATTTCAGTTTAGACTTCTTTTTAAATTCTCAGTTTTATCTAGTGACTTATTGTCAGTTTCTTGGTTATCTTTTTTGAAGTGTTAACAATATGTATGGACTTTCCATGGCTCTTTCATGGTGACCTAGCTCATTTCCTTTTTATGTTCAAATTGTTTATTCATAAATGGGGTCAAAAGATTCAAACATTTTAAATATGCATCTCTATTAACTAAAGAACTTGTAGAAGCTTTACTACATGATTTATTTTGACTATTACCATCTCTTGTTCCTTGTGGCTCCTCTTTAGAATTATCTACAACAATCTCTGCATCAGATATACTTTCATCATTCAGTTCAACTACATCATCAGCCTGAGCCTCATTTTCAGTACTACTTCTCCTTGACATAATTTTCTTTTGTTTCACAATATCTTTCCCATCATTTTTGAACTGTTGGGGGCACCATTAAATAAGAAATACTTTACACTGACCCAGTTTTATCAAGGAGGTCTTTAATTGTCCAACAATCTCCCCATTAACACCCTCTTCAAGGTTTCAATTTCTGTCAATAGTGGGTGAGTTTGATCTCTTTGTTCCCCTTTTTACACATCATGGGTGAGGATTTCAAAGTTGGTTTAAAGTTCTTTTCCCCTTAGTTCCAGAAGTTTGTCTACTGGCTTCAAGAACAAAATTATTTTGTTGTTTTCCTTTTATTGTTTTGTTTAAGTTTACTAGTCTCTTGTTTCCTATTTGCTTTTATAATTTTTTTTCTTACTATGTTTTTTGCTTCTTTTTCTCCATACACTCAGACATTCTTTAACCTAATATGTAAAGTTAGGCAACAACAATATCACTAGATGCTTTAATAATGGATAAAGGAAAATGTAGCTCTTAAGTACACCTAAGCCCTAAAAGCAATAAAAGTGCCACAATCTCTATCTCCCTATATAAAAATTCTGCAATTGCTGTAAAATGCAGGATATGAATATAGAAACATAGAAGTTGATGGCAGATGAGGACTCAAGGCCCATCCAGTCTGCCCATTTCTTTTCTACCTGATAAATGTGCCATCGGCCTTTGCTCTGTCAATGGCCTATTTATCCATACTCATCTGTATTTCTCTCTTATGCCTATCCCATGCATCTCTGAAGCCCTGCACTGTATTCATATCCACCACTTCCTGAGGTAGGACATTCCATGCATCCACCACCCTTTATGTGAAAAATAACTTCCTCACATTACCCCTTTATCTGCCTCCTCTATTCTCATGCTGTGTCCTCTTGTCCTGCTATTTTCTTATATTGAAACATGTTAGACTCTTTTCACCTTGTTAATGCCCTTAAGGTGTTTGAATGTTTTGATCATATCACCTCTCTCCCTCCTTTGCTCTATGGTATACATATTGAGTTCCGTTAATCTGTCTTTATAGGTGTTCTGATGCAGTCCCTGCACCATTTTGGTTGCCCTTCTCTGGACTGCTTCAGTTTGGTTAATGTCCTTGTGAAGGTGTGGCCTCCAGTATGCAGTACTCCAGATGGGGCCTAACCAGTGTCTTGTAAAGAGGGATTATTACCTCCCTCTTCCAACTTGTGATACCCCTACCAATACACCCTAACATTCCCTAGCCTTATCTACTGCTTTAGTGGTTTGCTTGGATGATTTCAGGTCATCTGTGATGATGATGCCCAAGTCTCTCTCTTCCCTTATGACTGCCAGCAGCTCCCTCCCAGCCTATAGGTGGCTTCAGGGTTTCTTTTCCCTATGTGCATGATCTTGCACTTCTTTGTATTAAACCCCAGTTGCCACTCTTCTGACCATTTTGCTAGTTTATCCAGATCTCTTCTCATTCTGCCCACCCCATCTGGATTATCTACTCTCTTGCAGATCTTGGTGTCATTTGCAAACAGACAAACATTACCCTCCAGTCCATCTGCAATGTCACTGATGAAGATATTTAAAGTGCTGGCACCATGGACTAATCCCTGAGGTAACCCACTTGTGACTTGCATCTCTTATGACTGTGTACTGTTTACCACCACTCCCTGTTTTCTGCCCGTCAACCAGTTTGCCACCCAGTTGACCAACTTCTGACCCACCCTGAGCCTACCCAGCTTATTAATCAATCTTCTATGTGGAACACTATTGAAATCTTTGCTGAAGTCAGTATCTTGCATTGATGAAGAAAAAGGATTGTCAATAATACACAATATATACAGAATAAATATATATATATATATATATATATATATATATATCCTCAAGGTACTCAATGTTTTAAAGTCCACTCAGCCTGTCATATAATAGAACTGACAGTTCCCTTAACAAAGGCAAGAATAATTTCTACAGACAGTCACCTTTTTACCTTTTGAGTCACCAGCAGCTCCAGCAACTTATGACGTCTTCAGAAATTAGGCCCTCTGTCACTCTCTGTGCAGGTACATCAATCTGTCCCAACACTTTATGTTGCAATATGTCCTTGAAGTCTTCTTCTCTTTCTTCTGCTATTTTAGTTCTCCAGTTCTTTAATTATTTGGTTCTTCAGCACCTCCCCACTATTAGGGCAATCTCACTGAATATCTTTAACCACACTAAAAACAAGAATGAAAGAAAAGAGCTATGGTAATAGTTGATTTTATCAAGGGTCTGTGATATATTATATTTTAAAAATACAAATAAGCATACAATTGAATATAAATAGGGGTTTGCTAAAACATTAAGTAGTTTACTAAAACATATAGTCCCTTATTAAATCTTAAAGAAAAATATAGTGCAGTGTGATCTTTAACTACTACTTTAGTCTTTAACTACTGAGCTACTAAACTTCTTAGCATTTCTTAACATTTCATGCTGTACGTTTCAGTTACACTATATTCTGTTTTAGTTAATATATCTATTTATAAAAGGTCACCAGCTGCATAAAATATCCTAAAATAACTTGAAACCTCAATTAATACTCTGACTTTAGTTTTAAACTCTCAGAATTATATAATACATAACTCGTACAATGTTAAAAATGACTAGAGTGTCTAAGATATCCAGATATCCAGAATAGAATAGTTGAGTATCAAATTTTGAGTCTAACCTCTAAAGTGAAAAACAAAATAATGTTCTTACTTTTGTATTATTTTAGTATGCTCATCCAAAGCCCATCCAAAGCAACATGTTTGCAACAGGGTCAGAAAGTTAGATTATCCTCCAAGAAGCAACTCGAACCATCTATCACCAGCTCTGTGACTGTCTGCAAGTAGGAACAGCAGCAGAATGAAGCTGGAGACAAGAACTCTGTGTGGGCTTTCAAACCTTCTACTTCAACTCAACAGATACCAAATTAACAAACTAACAGCAGCTAATAGCTATGTACTGATTGTTGTCAATCTCTGTCTGGCAAGCTGCTAATATAAGTGCATAGTCGCATAGACACAGAAATGCAAGAATGCTAGAGCACTGGATACACGTGAAATGTAATCGGTGATTAATAGTCAGCTGAGTGACCTAAGCCGCTGGAAGAATCTGACCCAATTACCTTAATTATTTCACTTCCTCCTCACGAAACACATTGCATTTTAAGGGTTTCTTTCACAAATATTTGATAGAAAAACTTGAAATCATTTGAATCAATTAAAATAGATTAAATCGGCAGTCAATCCAGTGTTACAACAATAAAACAGGTAAAAGAAAGTTAATTAATGAAAGCAGTCAAATACATACTTATTGATTTACTACATAAAAGTACAAGTTTGCTTATAGACTTTTTATAAAATGCAAGCTACAAAACTTCTGCTCAATATAGTATAACCGAGTGTAGCTGCAGTACGCCAGTTGCAACACACACAGTTGCATTCCTAAAGAAAAACACAGATGTGTGTCAGAATACAGTCAAATAAAGTCAGACAGATAGCAGCAGATAACAGCAGACAACTTGTCTAACTATTTTATACACATCCCTACAACATCCACTCAGAATAGTTGGTCCAGTGGCACTGAGGGTTGAGGCACTGGATGCCACACCTCGTGCCATGTCGGCAACCTGGGTTCAGGAATGAGCTTGGTTATCAGAGGTCTGCGGGGGAGGAAGAGGATGTGAAAGGCTGCCAGCTGGCAACTCTCCACCTCGGGAGGATAACACATCTCCTCGAACTTGGCTGCCCCTGGTGGAGGCCAGAGTGGAGGTGCTGCTCAGAGGAGTACCAACACTAGGCCAAGAGAGGGCAGAAGAGACTGGCATTGAACTGCTATGCACATGTGCGCCTGCACGTACATGCATCACTGCTTCTGAAGTCTTGGGTCTGGGGCCACCATGGGGAGAAAATGGAGAATAACGAGGGGCCACCCAAGGATAAAGCCTCTGGGCTGGGCTCAGGGGATCCACTGGGGTGCATAACGATGCTAAAGACCCCGAAAGACCCTGAGCACCCGGTAGGGTGGCAGATGGCGGGTACCTGCAGGAGGATACAAATAATTGAAAATAAAATCAACTCAAAGAAATATTTTAGAATATTCTTTAGAGAGATGCCAAACAGTCAATTCAGCAGGCCACCAAAGCCTTCAGTGACTGACCCACTACAGGGCCGCCCCACTCGAACCTCTGTGCCAATGGCTCAGCCACTGCCTGGACTCCACCAGAAACTACAGGGGACATTGGAACCGGGCTTCTCAACCTCTTTACTGCAGCACAAGTTGGTCTGGAAAGGATGCAAATATTCCAAAAGCCTGTAACAAATCAGGCTGTCTCCCGCCTATGCAGGCAACAATGGCGCACTCTGTTTTAGAAGGGGAATGGCATAAAAAGTCTCTGCGTTTATCTGTTTCGCAGAATGAACAGAGTGTAGCCACATAGTCTCTCTGTCCACTTGCTCATCAGTTACATAGGGCTACCACTCTGTGTGTGTCTCTCTCTCCCCTGTACCTACAGGATCTGTGCCCTACTGTTTCTCTCACACAATGTGATGGTCATGACCTGCAGCACAAACCTTGGAAGTATGATGTCTCTCTCCCCACTGACAGACAGGACACTGCTGCTGCCACTCTTTCTCTTTCCAAGTCCCCACCTGCTGTACACACCCCGAAAGTATGCAATCTGTCTCTCCTCACTCTTGCAATGTGCATCATGTGAGCGGGCAGGGGCCATCGGGAGGACTAGCCAGTGGCATTTCAGACAGTATGCGGAGGACAACCCACAGGAGTACACAGCTGGGGGGACTGCATCATCCGTTGGGGGAGACACTGTCTGGGCCAATGCACTGCATCATCTTGGGGAGGGGCCAAATCTGGATGTGAGATAGTGGTGCAGTCTACGATGCAACACTTTGGGGCTGAACAGATTCTGGCATCCACTGTGTCTTTCAAGAAACTGTCATTGGCAAGTTCCACAGACAGAGGACATTGCTGCAACTTTGCCTGACATTGTCTATCTCTCTGTCCCGCTTGTCGCCAGACTGCACACACACACCACAACCCATCACTTTTGCACTAAATGCAACTTACCCATCTCTGCCATATCTCCCATGCCAGCACGGGTGGTGGGGAACGCCTGTGCAGTACTGTGACTGTCTGTCTCTCTGGGGCTTATGTGCCTGCTCTGGGGATGAGGGACAGGGAATCAGCCTATGGCACACTCAGTTGTGCAGCTTAGTCTGCTGCACTCAGTTACTGCTACTTGTGCTGTCGAACCTAGCTGCCTCACACTGCTGCATGAAATGACTACTTGCAATGCCTACTGCTCAGTATCCCGATGACAACCACATTGCTGCTCTGTCATGTGGTACACAGAAGTGCAACTGGACAGAGCAGAGATCAGCTTCAGTAATGCACTGAACTGGGATTGTGGGGCAGAGGGACAGAATCTGCTCACAGTCCAGTGCTGTCCCCATTGGTGTGACCAAGAGAATTGAATGCTTATGCAGTGAACAGTACAGACTCGTGGTGGGTGGTGGAACCCATGTACCATTGTGGGGTCAGCTAGTTCTGTTATAACATGGGGTAGCAAAGTACCAAACTGTCACTCTTGGTACTCACTGTTAGTGGGGTATTAAATGGCTGCTGTAGACTTTTGCTGAACCTATACAGTGAAGAAGTCCGGATGTGCATTGGGATTGTGCCGCCAGCACTTTTCACTGTAACTGTGCATTGACAAAGATTAATGAACAGTCAAGTGCTGCTGTTCAGCCAATTAAAATGTTACTTTTGCTACCCTATGTTATAATGGATATGAATCATTGGATCTGAGGGGTAAGTCAAATTAACAGTCCTTAATTGCTTCACCAAGACCGGAGGGTGGCAGTTCTAGAAATGTTCTCAATAAAACAGCTCAAAGCAAAAGAGTGATAGTTCCCTGGACACAACCAATCTAATTTATTATAGTGCTCACAATGCTGGGTGAGGCAAGTGACAGGCCAAACTGACTTGCATTGCTACAGGCAACATCCTCTTAAAGGAACACTGTCAATCATTCTTGCATCATACTATTTCTAGTTAAAACCCACATTTTATGAGTGCTTATCTACTCTAAAATCCATTGATGTTCTTGATTTTGTATCTGCCTTTTGCTTAGAAGGACTAAAATGCATGCTAATGTATAGTTATAAGAACATTTGTTTTGAATCTTGGATCTATTTTTATTGTGTTCTTCCTGAACAATAAAACACCCTAAACAGTACAACCACTCATGATACAATAGTTTTTCTACTCCCACTGCATAATGAGTGGCTAGACCATGTTAGGGTGTTCCTAGGTCCAGCAACAATGCAGTGGGAGTTGATCAAGGAATATAAACATAGATATCTTTGTGTGGTAACACCAATATGGTGGCCAGTCTGTTTTTCATTGTTTAAAAGAAAAAAGAATCAGAATCAAACAACCAGCTGCATAATCAGTCTCTACAGAATGTGAACAATCATAAGATGTGTTTTTAAACTAGGGACACCCGAGGCTTAAGGGGTAGATGGTGTACCTTTAAGTAGAGTGGACTTAGCAGCATGAGTAAAAGTATGATGCCTCATTACTAAGGGTGGAAGGAGCACTCTTCATCAGGGCAAGTCACACATGTGGTGTAAGAATGAGTTTGGCCTTTAGGCCAACTCCAACTTCTAATTTACTGCCTTGCTCACATGGTGAATATGCAGGAAAGGTCTAGCTGAGGATCAAGAGTGACTCCCAGATACTTAAGAGTCAGCAAATGTCACAGAGGATCTGTCAGCTCTAGTGATATCCAAGGTTTCAGAACAGGTTCTGATTTTGGCCTGAGAGCCAGAAAGCTTAGCCTGCATTTTCTTAAGATTAAGGACTAATTTGACAAAAGCCAAAATTGTATTTGGTGGAAGTCCGCCTTTAAATGAGAGTTCACGATGTTGATGTCCTGAGAGCTGGTTAGTAGCACCAGGTCATTGGCATAAAGTGGTAGAGGTACAATAGGCTGGCACCTGGGCTAAGTGAATAATAGGGAAAATAAGATGGGTCCCAGGATGGATCCCTGTAGACACCAACCCTGACAGGACTAAGCTCAGAAACAGTCTTGTTACACCTGACTGGTTGCTGTCTTCACCGTAGGTACAGTAGTTTGTGAACCAGGCTAGAGCAGGGCAGGCAAACTAAGAGAATGAAGCTTAGAGCTAAGTAGTTTGCAGTCAGCCAGATCAAAAGCCTTGTGAGATCTACAGGGACAGCTCCAGTCATCTTGCAATGATCCATGGTGACCCTAATCTCTGAAATAACTTTAGAAAGGGCAGTAGAGGTACTATATACCTATCAAAAGCCATGGTGCACCAGGGATAGCAGACCATATTTCTGGATGTTTTCCTCAGTTGGGACACCACAACGTTTCTAATAATTTTCTGATAGCAGTTGGTATTGCTATAGGATGATAGTTTTCTAGACATTTTGGGTCACCGTGATTGAAAACTGGTACAACTCTGGCAATCTTCCATTGGTCAGGATAACCCCAGTGGTCAGCATTGTGTTGAAGATGTAGGGACTGGCAAGGCAAGAAATGAGGCACCCAAACAGATAAGCTTAGGCTCCATATTATCAAGACCAGCACTAGTAAAGGGGTAGAGACTGGCCAAGAGTCAGCTAGTTTCACCTATTGATTCAGGTTTAAGGTGAAAAGGAGGATGAGATGCAGGGGTAAGTAGCATATTAGGAGGTGAGGGCCAACAAGTCAGGAACTGATTGTTCAAAACATTAGCAATTGTTTTTACATTGTTACAGTTTACTCTCCAGTAAGCATGTCAATAGTTTGATATTTAAGGAGTCACCTGCTACTCTTTACTATTATGTCAGAAAACACCTATGATCTTTAACGGAGGACAATGGTCAAGATTTACAAAATGTATTCTTAGCTTCATGTATTGCTTTTTTCCAGGCATTTTGGAGTGTCTGTGTTCATAGAAATCAGACAAAGCTTGGGTGGCCTTAAACCTCATCTGGCGTTTATTCTTAGCCTTCATAAGCAACAGCAGATCACTATAAAGATATTTTGTGACAGTACCTCTTACTCTCTGCTTTATAAGTGGACATGCTTATCCTGTAGGGAGGAAAGGACATTAAAGAAATTGTTTAGGGCAACAGTGGCATCCCCAGCAGATAAGACAGAGGGCCAGTTTCTGAGAGCAAGGTTGCTGTGAAAGGACTCTGACTCTAATTTGGATAAGTCTCTCATAAGGATATTCTTATAAGGAATTTTAGGTGATGAGACTTTCCAAATACGATAAGTGGGAGTATGGTCAGAGATCAAATCAGGGAGGGTCCCAGCTTCTGTGATATCCTCAGCCCTGTTAGTCAGGATCCAATCAAGAAAAGTATTCTGGCCCCTGAGGTAGAGAGTCTAGTAGGTTCTGAAAAGCTGCTTAAGGCCAAGACCAGCCAGCAGGGGATCATATCGCTTGCATTCCTCCCTCTCCACTTTACCTACTGTAATATCAGCAACTCATGGGAGCCCACCTTTGACTAATATTGTCAAAAGATAGTTCAGGCCATGAACTCCACCTTTAGGAGGGTTGTAGGTGCAGACTAGATGACATTTATTAGTATTACCCAGCAGGAGTAGCACATGAAGGCATTCACAGGCAGGGGAGAGAGGGTACATATGGCATACCATATAAAGGACACATTTAAGTGACTTTTATAGTATAACAGGCCTGCTCCATGTTTTTGGCCAATACGATCAAGCCTGAAAAAATTAAAACCAGGAAGAGAACATACAGAGTCAGGAATTGAAGGGCTATGGTCCTACAAAAAGCAAAAGGCTCCAGTTTTCCTAAATTGACGGATGACACAATAATTCATTATTTCCCAGACCACAGGTTTGCCACTTGTAAACAGCAATATGGTTTTGATGCACTGAAGGCCAGTTTGAGGGAACTCAGTCTCTACACACTTCAGCACCTGGCTTGCCTAGTGTTACATATGCAGGCAAAGTTTTCCTGTTTAATGATGCTTATGATGCTGTCTGCAAACTGGAGGCCATCCAGAAAGAGTTTGCTCAAAACATAACTGAAGAGGACCCCAGAAAGGACGATGAGACCTAAAACATTGTAATATACTTGAACTGTGACAAGTACTCATGTTAAAAACTATAATCAGTTAAAATTCCATATTCCTGTTGCTAGCCTTGCTTGTAGAGCAGAAAGCGCTAACTAAAAGAAGCTACATTTTCTTTAACACATATATCTCAGCAGGAGTCAGTGTCTGTTGAGATTAAGCAAACAGATACTTTACTAGAAGTAGAAGGGTCTTATTTAGGGTTAAAAAAGAAAGAAAAGAAAAGTCAGTGTGTGTTCTGTGCTGGGAAGGGTACTGTATCAGTTTACTTTGCTAAACCAGTAGGAGGAGAGAGAGCTAGATATAGATAGCTGTTGCATTGACTGAATGTGCCTCTGAGTGAGGTGCCACTGATTATACCTTTGCTATACCTTTATATTTGTGATACACCTTTTATTTCTGTTGCCTAAAAGAAAAGGGTACCTTCCTTCTGCTGCACTTGTTAGTAGGCAGCAATGGATTGTAGGGGTACTGGAGGATCTAGACTTTAGCCACCAGTGCTCACCCTTCTAGTTAGGCTTGCAAAACATCTTTGTTGTACCTTTTAGGTACTTCTGCACCATCTCCTGCCCTATTTTAATAGGATAAGCCTTTAAAGGCTTTTTTCAAATGTTTGGCACACATCTTGCAGCGTGAAACCGAAGTAAGTGCGATTAGCGCTCCGTTGGCCCCTGCATTAAAAAGAGTTGCTTTTAGGCGAGTGGGGAGAGCGTGTTGGGGTCGTAGGCATCTATCATGTCCATCAGGGACAAAGGACAAGAAGGCAAATGCTAAGGCTCTGATTAGCATAAGACACAACAGGTGAACTACTATATTGTGCTTTCAAGCAGTACTTGCAGTATCCACTTTCAAAATGAAAAAGCTAATAAATATTGTTCAACATGTAAGATGTGTGCCTCTGTAAAATAACACCTAACTACATCTGTGAAAAGTGTATTTTGGTTGGTGATTTACAAATGGAAATTACTCGACTATAGCCCCAAATGTCTTCAAAATCTGAAATAAAACCACTAGAAGACTATATTGACCAAATGTTTATTTTGGTAGAAACCAACACATCTCCAACTAAAGTGTGGATGATGCTAACTATCGAGCATCATTTAGTTATACCACAAGTCCCTGTATTAAAACACCAAATCATTACATCCACTCCCTTAACCGCGGCCGCTTAGTTGGCAACAGGTAAATACAACTGAAGTTGATTCCTAGATTACAGTATCCCAAACAGGGTTAAAAACTACAAAAATACCTCCTCCTTCCACCTGTATATCAGATCCCTACACACAATTCTTTTGACCAACTTTCACAAATGATTGATGATACTGTGTCAAGGGCCCACTATCTGGTATGAATGATGAAAATAAAGCAAAACTTAACTAAATACCTAGTGAGCAACTACTCACTGCCCAGGTCCATCTTAATAACCCCCGTATCTACCCATGAGATAGTACCTAAAAAGAAGTATTTGTATTGGGAAACTCCATTATTGGTTTGTAATCCTGACAAAGAACATCGTACTTGCTCCAGTTATCGGGGCAAGTGATTTCAGATATCACCTCAATGGTTAACTCAATCCTACAACCAGCTGGAGATAATCCACTGGTGGTTTTACATGTAGGAACTAATGACATTTCTAAACTATCTTTGCAACAAATAAAACAAGACTATGTATCCGTGTGTAACTTACTAGTTGAGAGGGTTGTGACACATGTCTATCTGAAATTTTACCAGTTCCATGAGCTACAGAATTTATTACAGTTCAGACTAAAAGCCTTAAATGAATGGCTTTCAGAATGGTGTCTCAGACAAAGTATTCTGTCTGACATATTGGGAAGAATTCCATCAAAGTCCATCCTCTTTTGTTGGGACGGCTTACACCTTAGCAGAGGGGTAGTGCATTACTGGGATGTAAAATTGCTACCTTATTCATACCTATTTAAACTAATGAGAAAGGGGCAGACTGGGTACCAACCAATTCTCTTATTACTTGATTCACTTTTCTAATCAGCAACAATTGAACACATTGTCTCTATGCTTGTTCTTTAAACATTGCTAAGTTAGCAGAGTTGGAAATTAAGGCACAAATTTTGACTTATCATTAATAGCTATAACAGAAACGTAAGCAATACTGATAAAACCTGGACAACTGAAATCCCAGGATTTAATCATTACTTCAAAACAGATCAGATAATAAACTAGGTGGTGGGGTCTGCCTTTACGTCAGTGATAACATCACTTATCAATCTTCAGTGAATGTTCAGTCTGAGAGTGTATGGGTATATATTCAACCCAAAGGTTCTTCCCAGATACTGATTGGGACTTGTTATCATCCACCATCATCAGATTATAACCAAAGTTTACAGCTGGTCAATGAAATCTCCCAGCTAGCAAAAAATGGTTCAGTTTTAATTTGGTGACTTCAATCTTCCCAATATAAATTGGGATACTTTAACGGGTTCAAACCATCATGACCAAAAATTCTTGAAACCATTATTGATTTAGGACTTTATCAATTGGTTAAGGAGCCGACACGGGAAGTAGCATCTTGGATCTCATCATAACCAGCATTGATATACCTGTAAACAATATATTAATATCAGAACCACTTGTGAACAGCGACCATCTGTCCTTATTTTTTACTATCTCTTTCTCTCAACCCTGTAAGGACTGAGCATAAAATTAAACAGTATGACAGGGCAGATTTTCACAAAATAAACCATCATCTAGGAGCATTAAATTGGGACAACATTCTTTCCCCTCTAATATTAATGAAACATGGGAATTAAAAAACAAATTCAAGAACTTGAACATCAGTTTATTCCAGAAAAACATAAATACAACAACAAAGGCACAATTCCTCCTTGGTTTAACAGAACTATATAAAAAAAAATTCCCATAAACAAAAACTTTTCTCATTACTAAAAAATGTCCCCTTACTCAAAAGAATGAAATATTAATTAAATACAGGAATCGGTTAAAACATTAAAACATTAAATTTTGTTAGCTAAACGTAATTTAGAATTTCATATTGCACACACTAAGGACTCTCATAAAGCTTTGTATGCTTACTTAAATAGTAAAAAGGAAACAGCAGGAAAATTGGGCCGTTAAATATAAACAACACAATAATTACTTCAGACTCAAGACTGCTACAGCTATTAATAACTATTTTTCATCAGTTTTTGTCCAGGATCCATCTCACATTTTCTTGATAGACACCTCCCAAGTCATACAAAATTTACAATTTCAATAAATGAGGTCTATGATTTACTATCAACATTAAAGAAAACTACTAGTCCTGGTCCAGACAATATATGTACCAAATTTCTACAGGGTGTTAAAGATACTATAGCCTCATACCGCTTTGCTATTTTTAATAAATCTCCATGAATCAAGGGTCCCTTCCAATTGGTTAACTGCAATAGTGACTCCTATTTTAAACAAGGTTCTCATTCTAAAGTAGAAAACTATCGTCTAATTAGCTTGACTTCCATCCCTTGTAAATTAATGGAAAGATTAATTAAAACTTTTCTTGAAACAGAGATGGAAATTTTGAAAATACTTGATACAACCCAGCATGGATTTAAGACTGGATTTTCTTGCACTACAAATCTGCTTTTGTTTTATAATTATATTAGTATGAATTTATTCAAATATACCAACTGATGTCATTTTATTGGACTATAGCAAAGCATTTGACAAAGTGTCACACTCATTCTAATTAAAAGAACTCATTCATCTAGGATTTTCATTAACATTAGTTTCATGGATTAACAGCTGGTTGAGTAAACCAATCCAGAGGTTCGGTAAATGGTACCTTGTCAGACTTGGGAAAGGTGACATGGAGTTCCTCAGGGTTTCATTTTGGGACCCACTCTGTTTAATGTTTTCATCAGTGATATGAAAATTTGTTCTCCTAATATACTCATGAAATTTGCTGATGACACCAAATTGGTGGCACTGTGAACAGTGTTGATAATATACAAACTTTACTAGCAGATCTTGCATCTATTGAACATTGGGCTACCAAAACAAAATGCACTTTAATGTAACAAAATGAGCAGTCTTACACATAGGCAAAAACAACCCTAAACAGGTATACACCTTAAATAATATATCTATTATTTATTTAGTTTTTGTTTACTGGTAGGTGCACTAGCCAGCAGGTGACTATTTTCAGGCACGACCGGAGAGTACAATACAGCATAACACATGGAAAACAATACAACTGAGGCAACAACCATATAGAGTACATTCCAGACATATAGAGGCGGTTCCAGCTAGTCTAACATGATTTGGTCTATACTAAGCATGACCAGCAGGCCAAGAGCAAAGAGATGTATCAGGGGAATATTGGTACAGGTAACGGGTAAGGAAGGAGTATAGGCCAGAAGGAGTGCTTGCTGCTTTACTGGGGAATGCAAGGAGACTGCTGGTTTGTGGTTCCCAACCGGCAGGATGTTGTGGAGTGACAGGGAAGGGCGGGCAACAGGAATAGCGGGGGGATAGTTGGCCAGTGCATCTCAGGAGGGGGTGGGCCATATATGGGAGAACATGTGGAGCATCCAGCATTGGGTAAAGACAGGAGGAGGGGTAGAGGGAGCCATAACCTGGTGGCCATCAACAGCCAGCCTAAGCAGCAGCAGGGTATCCAGGGGAAGTAAGGGGATGCCAGAGAACAATCCTGTGGCAGGCAAGGGATGCCAGGGTTCAAGGCCCCACAGTTGGGGTGAAGAAAAGGAGGGGTGGTCAGAAAGAGGTGGCTTGAAATACTGCAATGGCGGTAGAAGGCGTGGTGCAGCTGGCTGGTGGGTTCTGAGGCTGGGCATGAGGACCGTGGCAGTCCCGGCCTTGACATCCAGCAGCAAAGCTAGACAAGAGAAGGGAGGGGAGGTATAGCCTTATAATACCAACACGCACCTGTGGCAAGTTTGGGCAGTGCCCAGGTAGCGCAGGATAAGAGACAGGGGAAGGGTGAAAGGTGCTGTAAACTGTCGCCATCAGAGCCAGCCTGAGCAGCGAGGTGCCCAGGGAAGGTAAGAGAGGATGCTGAGACAACCCAAGCGGCAGGCTAGAAGGATGCCAGTTCATGTCCCCACTGTCAGGGATGAAGAAAATGGAAGGGTGGGTGGGAGGTAAAGGCGGCTTAAAATACAGCTTTAGCGGTAGGAGGTGGGAAGGTGCAGCCGGGCTCGTGGTTCCGAGGCTGGGCATAAAGGCAAGGTGGCAGTCCCTGGCCGTGAACATCAGGCGGTAATGGAGGACAAGTGAAGGGGAGGTGAGGCCTTACAGTACCAACATCCACCTGTAGCAAGTTTGGGCAGTGCCTAGGTTGTGCAGAGGATAACAACAATACATAATACAACAGTAATGTAGGTAGAAGTGGTAAGGCAAACATTCATAAAACCTATACATAATTATAACTATAGGTGAGTTTGAGGAGAGGGGTGATTTAGGGAGAGAGAAACAAAAGGAGGTGGTATGGAGACCAGTAGCAGGGGAGTAGGGAGTAGGGCAGGAGGATCTGGGACTGTAGGATCAAAGTAGGTATGGATCTGAGGTAGCCAGGTGTAGTCTCAGTCCACATTTGAAAGAGGGATGGGAGGGTGCATGCCTGAGGTTCAGAGGAGCTGGTTCCATAACTTAGGGGTGCATGTTGGAAGGAGCCTGTTCTTTGTTGGTGCGGCGGGGGAATTTCGGCAGGTCTTTGTCAGCAGATCTGAGCATGTGGTTTGGAACCACAGGAAGAAGGAGCTTGCAAGTGCAGCAGGCTGACTTTGTCTCAATATAGAGTCATTTAGGCAGGCCAGGAAGTAGCTCTGACGGCCGAGAGGGAGAGCCACCAAGGTCCCATATAGCTGGCAGTGATGTAGAAGTCGTGGGTGATTGTAAGGTTTATCAGCATAGTTATTGTATGTAACATCCCATTTGTGCATGCAGATATGTGGGCAGAGGTAAGTATAGGCATGCCATTGTGTAGGTGTTATGTAGCAGGATCCTCTGGCTATGGCAAGCTTAGCGAGGAGGTATTAGCTTAGTTGTTCTGTAGGCTGCTCCTAACTTGCAGTTAATGTTTATGCAAGTGGCTTGGATATGAAGGCTTAAGTCACGCTGATTGATCTAGTAGGATGCCCAGGTAACGAAAGGAGGTAACTATCTGCAGAGGATTTCATTTAAATCTAGGATGCTCAGGGCGTGGAACACATTCGGATCTTTTGAGTGGTGCCCGTAGCATGGCATTAGTTTTGGAGGAATTCAGAATGAGGCGGTGGGAGTTTAACTAATTCTGGACACTGGAGTAGGCTCTATTTAGCGAGGTGTTAATGTGCTCTACATTGGGTGAGCTGGCATAGATAACTAAGTCATCTGCATAGAGGAGCGAAACAGGCAGGTATTTCATCTGGTAGGTTATTGATGAATAGAGTGAATAGAAGAGGACCCGGATGGAGCCTTGGGGCACTCCAATGTTCGCTACTACAGTGGAGGAGATGGCTGAGTTGAATTTAACAGCCTGGGACCTGTTGGTCAGGTAGCTCCTGAACCATTCAAGTACAGGGAAGGAGCAGCCTATTTCCTTAGGGAGGATAGGAGCAGGGGTGGTCAACAAGGTCAAATGCTTTGGTTAGGTCTATAAAGACAGCCCCTGTAAGCTTTCCTGGATCCATGCCAGTGAGGATGTCAGTGGTGAACTTAGCTAGAGCCGCGTAGTGCTGTGGTTTTTCTGAACCCATGTTGTGCATCATTGAGCTGTTTAGTAGTTTCGAGGAATTTCTGGATCTGTGTGGCAACAAGTTTTCAAGGATTTTGCTGAGTGGGGATAGTATTGCAATAGGCCTGTAATTAGAGATATCTTTCTTGTTCCCTTTTTAAGATGGGGTGATACTGGACATTTTCCATAGTTCTGGGACTGCACCTCTGGTGAGGGACAAGGTGAAAATTCTTGCTAGTGGTTTGAGATAAAATGCGCAGCTAGTTTTAAATGGTGAGGTTCAAGTTGGTCTGAGCCAGGACTGGTGTATTCTGATAATTTTTAGATGGTACAGAACCTGAGAGCTCGGTAATGGCTTTGAAATAGAGAAGGTGTGGTATAGGTTTTGAGTCGCTGGGATAAGGTGGCAGGGTCAGTAAGAGGCACAGGCCGGGCAGTGGAGGCTGCTGGTGGCAGAGCGCTGGTATGGGGGAAGATCAGAGAACATGCTATTGAAGGCGTTGCCATGGTGATGGGTTATTGCAATGGGAGCCACTTATTACCATGTCAGAGAGTGTAACTGATTGAAGTGTCCCCAGGAGGTTTTTATGTGGCCCCAAAATTTACAGGGGTCATGGGCTGAGTTCTTTAGCAGGTTCTGATAGTACGACTTTTGCCAGCCTTATGTTCTTCCTGCAAGAATTTTTACTTGCCTGTAGTTTGCGAATCCCTAGTCAATTTAGAGCCTTTGAAGGTTTTCCAGAGCTTGTCCCTGTATCTTAGTTGTTTTAGGAGATCTTTATGTAGCCATCTAGTTTGTTTTCCCTGACTCTTCACGTGGCTTTTGGAGCATGCTTGTTTTGTACAGGAGATAATGCTGTAGAAATGTGTTCAGGGCAGCCTCTACATTCTCTGCACAGTATATATCTGACCAGTCAATGTTTGAGATGTCCCGGAGGAAGGAGTCTGTATCCATGTTTGCAAAATTGTAAGGTGATCTGCCGAGGTGGGGGTGGCTGCCCAGCACCAGTGGCAGTAGATAGGGAGTGATCAGTGATGGTATCTGCCAGGATCCCAGAGCAAGTCATGGGTTCAGGTCTGTTTGTCAGGATCCAGTCAATAAGTGTACCAGATCATGCCCAGACAGTCTAGTGTTTTCCGTTATTTGTTGATGAAAATTTAGGCCTTGCACTAGTGAAGCCAGGGAATTGTGAGAAGGACCTAGCTAGTTCAAGTTGACATCACCAAGGATGATAGCTTCATTTTGTTGATGCATTTACGGTGAGCTGGAGTGCTTCCTGAAGCTCCAGAGGGTGGGTTATAAATACAGATTATGTGAAGTTTTTAGAGCCAAGAGACAGGAGCGCATGCATTGATTCACTCGTGGTTTGGGGGTTTGAGTCAGTGATGATACTAACGTCCAGGTAAGATTTGTGGTAGAGGCAACTCCTCCACCTCTCTTTGACCCCGGTCTGTCCCTCCAAATAAATGAGTAGCCAGGTATGGTGCACAAGGCATCGGAGTTCCAGGTTTCAGCCAGGTCTCAGACAGGCACAGTATGTCAGGATCGTGTACATTGAGCCATGCTCTACTTCAGGCAGGTGATTTAAGAGACTTCTGATGTTCATATGTGATATGAGAAATCCCTTGGATTTGTTGGAAGATCCATCTGGAGCCCCACTGCTGGGCGGGCCTGATTCAGTTCAATATCCCCAGAAAGTATTATCAGGAGTGATGCTAGGTACAAAAGCAGGTGCTAAGGAGGTCTGGAGCATTCTTGCAACTCTCCATTTATTTCTGAGGGAGGACAGAGCTCATAAGTGCAGCCTTTGTGGAGGAGAAGGTGTCCCAGGAGGGTTTCAGTCTAAGGTCTGCAGTCATGAGGTTGGAGAAACTGAAATCAGTGGTTGAGGGAGGAGTTCTGAGGGTCTCGGAGCGCACTGGACAGAGACTTCTGCTTATGCCCCAGAGGAGGGAGAGGAAGATCAGGAAGATAATCCTATTCAGTCTACCTGTGGGACACGGTGCTAGTGTATGATTCATACTTAGGTGCCAACAACTTTGAATGGGCAGCTGAGAGGTTTTTACAGGGTGAGCTAGGGGAGTGGTAGAATTGAGCCAGGTTCCGGGAATAAAGTTAGAGCAAGTAAGGAGAAAGAGAAGGAAAGGGAAACCAGGAGCGCTAATGAGAGGGAGAGTTTAGGAATGAGTATATAAGAGAAACCGCTTTGGTGTACACAGGGGAAAAGATAGGAGGAGGACAATTTGGAGCGGGAAGTATGAACTTTGGCGCGAGGAGGATTATGAAAAATTTAGACAGACGTTAAGGGTAGATCTCCAGCTGTGAGAGAGTATAAGGGACCAATGGGAAAGTGGGCACTTAGTCATATGACGCCAGAGAGCTATAAATCTAAAGGGTCGACCAGGGTGGGTGAGGTGGGGAGGGTGGGGAGCCGGGCAAGCGCCGGTGGGACAAACTGCCACCGAAGGGGCTGTAACACTTGAGTCTTAGTCCGGCCGGAGTTAACCTGAAGTGGGTAGGAGGCGCTCGAGCGCGCCAACAGTCCCAGTCCAAGAAAGTTCCCAAGGCCAGCAGTCTGGGTGAAAACAGCCGCTTCCTGAGGGAGTACAGCCAGGCAGCACTACAGACTGAGCTGGAGGCAACTGGCAGCTGGAAAGTGGTGAAAACGCTTGCGGCTTTTACACCTTTAGCGGTCAAAGGACCAAGGTGCGGCCGAGCTCATGGTTCTCCTTCTGGGCGGTGTATTAGTGGGCGGCCCCTGTCAACAGGCTTCCTGGAAGGGCTGGGTGCAGGACTTGGCAGTTGTGGCAGGGCTGGTGGCTCTTGGAGGTACCTGGGCAGGCAAGCGGAGGGTCCTTGGCGGCACTGGGGGTCTTGATGGCGGGTTCCTAAGCCCGGCAGGCTAGGAGAGCAGCAAGGGAGAAACTTAAGTAAGAGAAGCTGAAGGACAGGGCGTGGTCAGAGGACAAAGAAAAGGGTGGGAGTGTGAGGTTAGGGAGGGATCCAAGGAAACAGAGAGAGAAAGGGCTGTAACACACTATAGGCAGGTAAGTCAAGCTCTAAGTTAGTTACAGGATTGCTCTACAGGTTATGACTTAGACTGTATGTAATACAAGTACTAGGCAGTATAAGAGGACTAAATACACAGAAAAATAGCTCAGGCATACGCCTAAGTGCAAAACAGGGCAAAAGGCCAGATTAACTTAAAACCAGGGCTAAATAGTCCAACCAAACTGCCACCAAAGGGCTGTAACACTTGAGTCTTAGTCCGCCGGAGTTAACCTGAAGTGGTAGGGAGGCGCCGAGCGGCGCCAACAGTCCCAGTCCAAGAAAGTTCCCCAAGGCCAGCAGTTGGTGAAAACAGCCGCTTCCTGAGGGAGTACAGCCAGGCAGCACTACAGACTGAGCTGAGGCAACCGCAGCTGGAAAGCGGTGAAACGCACCTGGCGGCTTTTACGCCTTTAAGCGGGTCAAAGGACCAAGGTGCAGCCGAGCTTGTGGTTCTCCTTCTGGGCTGCTTATCAGCCGGGCGCCCCTGTCAACAGGCTTCCTGGAAGGGCTGGGCGCAGGACTTGCGCGCTGCGGCAGGGCTGGTGGCTCTTTGAGGTACCTGGGCAGTCAAGCTGGAGGGTCCTCGGCGGCACTGGGGGTCTCGATGGGGTTCCTAAGCCCCGGCGGGCTAGGAGAGGACTCTGGCAGGCCAATGCGGGTAACCTTTCATCTTTGCAAAATCAGATCCCCGGCTTGAAATCGTGGGTCATTTTTTTTTTCTGCAACTCAGTACAAAACTCGTGAGGGACTTCCAATCAATTGGGAGGGGAGTCTCTTCAAACAATGCAGCCAATCCAGGAGTCTCTTCTCAGCTGCTCAGTGGTTGCTGCTGACTACTCAACAGATCGATGAGGCCACAGATTCTCCCACGTTGCTGGGGCCACAGAACTATAAGACTGACTGATTAGAGAACCTTCTTTAGAAAAAGATCTCAGGGGTACTAATAAATAATAAACTTTCCTCATCTTCCCATTGCAACAAAATAGCTAATCAAGTCAATGCTCTCTTCGTGAGGATAAATAGTACATTTGTTTCTAAGTCAAAACAGTGCATTGTGACCCTGTATAGATCTCATGTCAGACCTTACATGGATTATGGCTCCTCCCTTTGGAGTCCTTATCTAGTATCAGACATCAATAGAATTGAACAAATTCAATGCAGGGCCACAGAAATTATTCCATGTTATGCTCATTTGGATTATGACACTAGATTACAGAAGACTGGCTTGTATTCACTCAAACAGAGACGAAGAAGAGGTGATCTTTTACAGTTGTTTAAAATTATGAAATCTCCTATTCTAATGGAGCAATGTGGCTTAACATTATCCAACAGAAAAAATTGTTGCCAGGTTACATAATAAACAAATTGACATCAAAAATGCAATACAAATAAAAGACAAAACTTTTTACTATTAGAACTCCTATGATATGGAATACTTTGCCACAAGATATTGTTGATGCACCTACTATTATGATTTTCAAAAACAAAATAGACAAATGGTTATTAGAATAGTACCGCATACAATGATCCGCAAATGTGGAGGACAATTCGATGGGCTATGGCCTTTTTGTCCAATGAACCAAGTTACCAAGTTTGAGTTGTTGAAAGTATTGATCTCCATTACAAGTTACATGTCCGCCACGATTTTTACTTAGAATATACCTGTTCTTTTAAACTGTTATTTTTAAACGGTTATAGGTGCACTTAAAGTTTATCCCCCACCTGCTTACTTTCTGCTTGTATGTCTCAACATGGTTAAAAATGTGGCAGTTACTGTGTAGCTTGAGGTGTGGAGGGAGATATGTTTTGTCCCTTGCAGCAGAACCAAACAACGCGATGCCAGAGTCCAGTGCATTGGACTGCAGATGGTCAGGTAAGTCCCTGTCAGGGTAAATCCCTTCTCATAGCATTAAAGAGCAGGTTTTTGGGTGCATTAGTTTCATATTTACTACTTCATCTGTATTGTAGTTATATCCCTTTGTCAGCTGCACAGAGTAATGGATGGCGTGATGTGACACTATTCAGTTAAGAGAAGATAGAAGTGAGTTTAATGCTAAAATTAATCCATTTCTTGTCATTCAGTCAGAATTTCATGCTTTTAAATGTTTATACCATGCTGTTGAAATATGTTGACTTAAAGAATGAAAGTAAGGGGATACGCTTGCTACAACATTCAGGACTATTAAGAAGGAATTGTTCTCTGCAAACATTTTTCTTGATTCATGAACCCCAGGGCCAGGTTGAAGACAGAAGCCCATCTTATTGAAAGGATTCATGCTGTGGTCTCTTAAGTGTTATTGATTATCAGATGTTGTCCATGATCTTGCTGCAAGGGTCACTTTCTTGAATACTTGGACTTATATGAACTTTTCGCTCCTCAACCTGCTGTAACATGGAGTAGAGAGATATGAATTAACTAATGTAATATTTTTATTAATTTTACATTCTGTACCTGGCATCAAGTTTATTACCTGTAAGTTTATAATTAAGCTGAATAAAGTTCAAAAATGAAAGAAAGCATGGTGGGTGCCTCCACCCAGAAAAATATTATACCAGGTGGGTGAAACAGTGGTGCAACCACTGGGATGCTGTACCTCCCCACTTCATCACTGTAGTCCCACCACCAGTAGGAAATACACAGTAACTATACTGTACTCAATATGCCTGCACTCAGCTCTTAACTGATTGTGGCAGACAAATGAATACAACAGTAAACACATCTTTATATGGGTGGTAAACCCTAAGGGGAAAAGGGTAAGTTTGTGTATTGGGTAGCTGGCTGTAACAGCTGGTCTTCAGGTACCCCATGAGGCTCAACCTTTATAATGGTGTTCACTCTTCACATGCCCTGAGCTAGATGCAGTCAAATTAAACACTTCCAAGGCTGTCACAAAAAGGCCCAACAAGGCACAGTTCTGATGCTCCCCATCCCCACACTACAGTGTGTAATGCCATGTATTAATCTTGTTTTCCTGTACCTTTTCCCACTGGTGCCAGTGCAATTCCCCTTTAAACTTTCAGGGAACTCCCAACAAATCACTGAATTAGTGTCACCCACTGGTGTTGCATGGTTGGCCAGCACTGATGCACTTTAAAATAAATAGCAGACATGCTTAGTGAATGCAGTTAAACCCTAAATCTGAAGGCCATGCAACAGCAAATGCCTAACCCTCAAATGTAGGTATCTTTAACTCCTTGACTGGCTGGCCGAATCCAGTTAAACATCTCCCAACTATTTTGCAGTTCCCCAGATGCAGGGAAAGCCCTGTTTTACTCATGATTCCACACACCCAGATCTCCTTTGCCAGACTGAGCTCCACTGTCATAGCTTGCAGCACTCCCTCTCAGGCAGCCAGTCTGTCAGTCTCCACTTTCCCTCCCTCTGTTCTCATTGGGGGTGGGTACTGGTGATGCAACTCTGAGGTCCTGCTATGGTATGCACTGGCAGATTCTGCAACCATCACAGGCAGCAGTTCACCTCTTCTGCTCTTTTTCTGGATCTGCACTGGTAATGCACAGTGTCAGTGGTACACTGGCTAGCATCAGTACACCCCTTTTAACAAAGCAGGAAAACTGCTTGCAGACCATTTCAGTTCATCTCAGCAGAGCACAGGCTGGTCATACTAGGTGGTAAACTAGGTAGGTCCAGATGCCTATAACTGCTTCCATTTTTAATGAGCATAATGTTTCAGTGTGCTCCCACTAATAAATGTTTATCTAATCACCTTTGAATGTTTCTTTGGTTTTGCTTATGACTACCTCCAGGGACAGGCTATTCCATGGGTTGACTATTGCACACGTAAAATATTTCCTGCTGGTGTGTTTATAATACCTTCCTTGAATTTGTAGTGGATGACCTCTACTGTTACCTTTTCATTTCTGAATCGCATCCCCAGCTCACACATCATGTATGGATCTTGTGTAATGTCATACATTAGTAACAAATCTCCTCTTAATCTATGGAGTTCTATATAATAAATTTAATTCCGACAGCCTTTCATCTTACGTTTTATTCTTTAAGCTGTTTATGCTTTTGTATCTCCTTGAAACTTTTTCAAACAATAAACAGTCCTGTCCTTTATAAGGAAACCATACTTTACTTTGGCAGCATATTCCAAGTGTGACCTGACATTAAGCCCTGAATAATGGCATCAGAACTTCAGGTTTTTGAGTGAATAGTACACCTGATGGCCCATATAACTATTTGTTTTACTAAACAGAATTTACTTGCTTAGAACTATTTAAATCTTCAGTGATTTGTACACCCAAGTCCTTTTCCTTTTCTGTTGTTTGTAAGATTGAACCATTAATTGTATAGCTATGTCTAGGATTTGATTTTTCCAGATGCATAATTTTATACTTGTCTTCATTTCATTTCATACTCCAATGTTGCACCCATCTGGATATTTTATCAAGATCATTCTGTAGATCTTGTTGCTTAGTTTGTGTTTTGTAAGGGCCTCCAATTTTATGTCGTCTGCATATTTTACTGAATTATTAAATAGGTCTTTAGTGATATCAACAATATACAGTTGAAACAGTACCAGTCCCAATACTGAGCCCTAGGGTACGCCACTTGTGACCCTAATGGTATTGAACCTGTTACCTCTATAATAACTGTTTATGTTCTGTTCTGTGACCAACTACTTACCCAGGTGGTTATCGATTTATTAATGTTAAGATGTTGAATTTTACCAGTTAACTGAATATGCGGAGCAGGTCTAAAGCTTTACTAAATCCAGAAAAATGATATCATTAGGTGTATTTTTATGTATGGGCTCACTGATCTTTTGTAAAAACTTAAGAGATTGGTGATAGTGCTACTTTTTAATGAACCCATGTTACTCATAGTCCATATATGTAATAAGGGAGTTCATCCTTTAATAGGCTTTCCAGGATTTCACATGTTGTCAGTGTAAGACTAATTGGCCTATAATTTCTGCAGTACTGTTTAGAGCCTTTTTGTGTATTGAGTATGACATATGCCATTTTCCAATCTGATGAAACACTGCCATCCTTAAGGCAAGTATCAAACAGTAATTTAAATGGCGATTTAAGGGCATCAGCTAACAAACAGAGTATCTGGCCACTTATGCCATTAGGGCCTAAGATTGCTTTTCCCTTTTGCTGAATCAAATTTTCATGACTCTTGACCATATCAAATGTTATATTTGAGTTATTAGTAGTTTTAATGTTTATTGTATAATTTGTGGAATGTGTATACTACCAAAGTGAGTGTATAATGCATTTGCCATGCCAGTATTGTTTTGAGTAATAACCCATCTTTTAATATGGGACCCACTTTGTTAGACAATTTTTTTTTTAATGAGTTGATGTGGCGTGAGAAATGTTTGCAGCACGGTTCTCAGCCCTGGCCAAGGATCCTTCTCCAAGAACATCCTGAGATCTGCCTTGAGGGCAGTTTAGCCCTGCCCTTCAGGGGTAATGGCAACTGGTCCATTTGGACTGTCAATCAGGATGAGCAGTCCTGGAGGTCTGGTACATGACAGGCAGTTTCCACTATGAAGTTGCCTGAAATAATTAGGTACACCCATAGTCCATGAGTCCCCAAGGCTTCCTGAGCTGACAAACATTCCTGTTTGTTGCCTCAGGCCCTTCAACCCCATCAGTATGGCAAGGTGGGTCAAAGGGCAGTAACATGGCTGCTGTTTTGTTGTTCCAAAGACAGTTTCCATAAAGGCCTTATTCTCACTAAACACACAATCCAAGCACCGGCACACACCTAATGAGTCATTCTCATGCCCAGAGGTAGTCGGGTAGATTGGGCAACTCTGGATCAGTTGCTGTCTCAGAGTATCATCTCCATCTGCAACAGAAAATGACTTTGCTGTCTGAGCAAATGAAGGAGTGTTAAAGGAGGAAAGGAAATTGTTTAACCAGGAAAGGCACACTAAGCCAGAGCTTGTTTCCAGGTGCAACTTGGGAGCACGAAGAAAGTTAAGTGACTTGCACAGGGTTCACACTCATGCAAGTGGGAGCTGATGGGATTCAAACCCAGGTCTCCAGGTTTGCAGCTCAGTGCTCTTAACCACTATGCTATACAGCCTCAAGAGACCCACCACCAGTGAGAACAGAGGGAGTGAAAGTGGAGACTGCCTTAAAGACATAGTAACCTACTGAGAGGGAGAGTTACATTTGCAATGGGGATGTCCAAAATAAATCTGGTCCCCAGATGATCCTCCATTTTTTGACACTTCTCTCAACCAGTCTACAGCTTTGGCGTAAACTGGGTTAGCTTTCATACACCACGCTGGAGTTAAGACTGAGGTGCATCAAATGTAACCTTTACTCACAACCTGCTCACATACAGTACCTTGCTTCACTTCATTTGCTTTACGGTATATGACAGCATCTATCTCAATCCACACCCAAACAAATGACTTTATGGTGCAACAACCCCTATCCCAAGACTGGTATGGGCCCTGGGCCTTAAGATGGACCTATTGCACTTCCACCATTCCCACTAGGGAAGCTGCATCTTCTATCTGCACTGGTATAGGTACTATGACCCCAGGGAGTGCAATACCAGTCCCTCACCTATTACAAGGATTCACAGGTGTGGACTAGCAAACACAAGATCCTCAGGATCTTCAATCAGCAACTCTCTGTTGGTGCTTTGCCCCAGCTTCTTGTCTTACTCTGTGGTTAACAGCTCACTCTGAGACTTTCTCATATAAGGGCTCATGTACTCAGCCCTGGGGCCATGGTCCGACAGAGAAAAAACATGTGGGTAAGCCCCAGGGACCAACCAACTCTCCCAAAATGGCAGCTGCTCCCATTTTATATTCCTAAGCTCCTCCCACAAGTTTTCTGAGAATCGTAACCCTTTGTTTACTACACACCATTTACACTATTGTATTAGCTATCTACAATACAAGAGTTTGGTAAACATCCTTTGCCTAGTGGAGGGAGAGGGTGTTGCACGAAAAAACCTGAAATCCTTCTCACAACCCTCTACCCCATTTCCAACTCACTTGAGGTCCCTCTCAAAGAAGTGATGGGACTTATAAATACCTAGAAACGTTATCAAATAAATGTTCTGTCTTCTTGGCTCACTTGCTCGGATGATGCCACTTTAGACCTGGTGATTCTGGCATGGTCTCATCCCATCCACTGGACTTACTGTACTTTGCTTCAGCAAGGCCTTCAACTTGGTGCCTCACAGAAGGTTGCTGAAGAAACAAGAGGATCAGGGTGCAGCAGGAGACACAGATGGGTGGGAAGTTGACTGGAAGGGAGATAGCAAAGGTAGTGGTAAATTATGTCAAATTCATGGAGAGGGAGGACACCAGTGGGTGTTACAGGGATCAGTCCTAGGTCCAGTCCTTTGCAGTATGTAGATCAGAAAAATAGAGAGAAGGAATTTCAGGGCAAGATGAGTTCTTCACAGACGGCACGAGTCTCTGTCAAAGGGTAGTCAGCAAGGAGGGTAAGAGAGTTGCAGAGGGACCTGCTAAGATTGGAGAGGTGGTCCAAGGTTTGACAGTTGCAATTCAACACCAAAAAGTGCAAGGTGGTCACATTGAAAATAATAGCCCCAGGATGGGGTAATAGATGGGAAGGGATTATGCTGTGCACTACTTGAGGAATGGGACCTAGGAGTCATCATAAGTGACTCCTTAAACAATCTAGTCAATATTATAAGGCCTATAGTAAGGCTAACATGATGCTGGGATATATCGGGGGCGGTTTTGAGAGGAGGAGAAAAGAGGTACTGTATTACTACCTCTATAGATCACTGGTAAGGCCACACCTGGAGTACTGTGCCAAGTCCTGGAGTCCTCACCTTGGGAAAGACAAAGACAGGCTGGAGACAGTACCACAGGGTAACCAAAGTGATTCATGGCCAGTAGGGCAGATCCTACTATAATCGGGTTAAGCACTGAACGTACTTGCTGGAGGTCAGACAAGAGAGGGAAGATATGATTGAAACCTTCAAGTTCCTGAAAGGAATGAACACGTTGAATTATGAGGAGCTATTCAACAGTAAGAGTGAATCTACAACACAGGGACATGAATGGAAGCTGGCGGGGAGGTCAGGAAGGACATGAGAAAGTTTTATTTACAGAGGGAGTGGTTAAGCAATGGAACAATCTGCTATCTGTGGTGGTAGGACAAAACCATCAATGTTTCAAAACACTGCTGGGACAGTTAAGGATTAGTAGTTACTCAGTGGGCAACAGTAAGAGGAACAAAGGTGGAAGATAGTGTGACAAAGAACCCATATTGACAAAAGGTCTAGGGGGTATGATAGGGTGTTACAGGAAGATTGGATGGACCAACTGTCTCTTTCTGCCATCATGGTCTATGTTTCAGCTTAGCTGTCTGCACCCTTGCTATGGGACTGTAGGTATGCTGTGGCCCCAGTGGGCTTCCAGGTCTTTATTAAGCTTGCTGAGCCTGTGAGCTTGTAATGTTACTTATTTATGTATGTATTTGTTTACTTAAAAGTTTCAGCAGAAAGACATACTGAGCTGATAACAGCTCATGTCCAGATACATCTTGGGGAGAGGGCAAAGTAGATAGTTTGAGAGAAGAAAATACATAGTATTAAGAGCATTGCAAAAAAGAAGTCATAAACAGCATGCAGTATATTAAAGGAACATAGTCATAACATTGTAAGGCAAATCAGTACAATAAGTACATTTAGTAGGAAAAATTGAGCTTTGATAAGTAGAGAGAAATTAATCATACTTGTAAAGTGGGAAGGGGAGCAAAATGGTCAGGCCAGTATAAGTGGAGGAAAAGTCAAGAGGTAGAGGGTCATGGACAGTTGCAGATGTGAGTAGAAAAGGCAAAAAGAAGAGACTTAAAAGAAAAGCATACGAGGCAGAGCAGATTAACAGGAGAAAGGTGGACCAGAGTTTAGAAAAGTGGTATGACAAGGCAGTCTGACCAACAATGGATTTCTAGATGTAATAGAAAGGAAATGGGAAATATTGCTGCAGAGAGGGTAAAAAGGAAGGAGAGGGAGGGTAAAAGGGAAGGAGGGAGAGAGGACGGGGAACCAAACCAGAATTTGATATAAAGGAGACACAATTAGAAAGGCACCTGGCATCAATTGGAGGGAGTGATAGGATAGAGCAGAGTGAACAGTAGTGGGTATGAGAGGGACAGTCTAAGGCAAAATTACAAAAAGTGAAAGAGAGGGTACAGTCTGCCAAGGGAGTATTTGGGAGCTTCACTGTAAACTATGTCACACCATAGTCAAAAATAGAGGATCATCTTTAAAACACCTTTGCAGGCAGGACACAGGATACCACTTTGTTCCTATACAGTGCACCAAGCCGGGTGGAGCTTATGATGAATAGCATCAGTATGCACCAAGAAATCAAGATACCAATTCAGTCAAACCTCAAAGCACTCCTCAATCGCAGCACCATCAAGGGTGTGAATTATAAGGAGGGGCCGAATCTGATAAGCCTCTCTTTTGGTACCAAAGTCATGGGAGACTGTTTTTTTGGCATCGAGAGACAGTTGGTTAGACCAGAACCAGCACTGAATATTGTCAAAAATCCAGCTGTAGCTGGGAAGTAAGGTCATGGAAGAGGATCCAAATGGAAAAGCACTGTATCATCAGCATAGACATGAATGGGCATACAGGAACAGACAGAGGAGAGGGCATTCAAGAATATGGAAAAGAGAACAGGGCCCCAGAGGGATGCCTGAGAAGATGGGGAGTTGGGGTGAATGTAGCTCTGCTCTGGACAGTTTTAGACCATCCTCCATGTAGGAACAAAACCAACTAACTGTGGAGTCGGGGAGACCTGCTCTTTAAGCTTGTCCAGAAGGAGGGGTGTTCCACAATATCAAAAGCTTTAGCAAGATTAACAAATATGTTGGAGGTGATCAGTTCTGATCCATACCTGAGAGGATGGAGTGAGGAATCCAGGAGGGAGTTGAAGTGGAGGACATCTTAAAACCAGACAAGAAGGTGGTAAAGGAGGAGGAGGAGCCAAAAAAGATGAGAGCTGAGAAAGAACAAGGTGTTTTTGTAACTTAGCCAGGTGGGAAGAAGAGAACTGGGACAGTGGTTACTAGGGGAGGAAGGACCACCACCTTTAAGGAGAGGGATGACAGAAGCCTGTTTCTAGGCTTCAGGGACAGCAGAAGAGTAAAAAGCAAGGTTGAGGTAGAGGGTATAAACAGGGTTATGGCAGAGCTGTGAGAGGCAGAAGCTTAGGGTCAAGACCATCAGGGTTACTTCCTTGTAAGGATTAAGGGCAAGCAAACCTTAACTGAAGTAGAAGAAGTGAAGGAAAAGAGTGAGGGAGGGAGATCAAAGGAAGGGAAGAAAAGGTAGAGGGTGAAGCAGGGACAAGAGAGAGCACATGTAATAAAGTAGGAGTTAAAGGAGAGGAGGCAACAGTAGCAAAGGCGAGTAATGAGGAAGTCTCCAACCTTGAGAACAGTGGAGGGAGAGTGGGTCAGAGGGGTAAAAGGAATAGATCACCTTTCAGAACTTAGAGGGATGATTAATGTTGTTCTGGAGTGTGGATGCACCAGTGCCCACATTTCATCACCAAGTGACCATTACAGTATAAAAATTATCAGAAAGCTGCCGCCCATAGATTACAATGGAGCGTACTGCACCTCCCCAACATTGAATCACAACTTGCTGAGCCTTCCGGGTGGAGCATGGGCGCTCTATGACCAGGAAATCTCAGGACCTTGTGTAAAGGATTTTATGAGTGATGCTGCAATTTAATTACAGAATAATTTTGGGCCATCTCCACATTAACATGCAGTCCCCAGGTAAGGCACCTATATATCAGGTGCACAGGCAATATCATGTACCTTGGTAGATCTCTTTAAGGAAGGCTTTCAACACCTTTCCACATAAGAAATCAGAAAGTAAGCTGGTAGTTTTGAGTGAGTCCCAAGGTGGACCACTGGATAAGAAATTGGTTAGAGGATAAAAACACAGGGTGGTGGTAAACAGAGTTTATTCTGAGGAAGAGAGGATGACCAGTGGTATGCCTCAGAGATCAATGCTTGGACCAATCCACTTTAATGTCTCTAAGTGACATTGCAGAATAGCTAGAAGGAAGATCTGCCTCTTTCCAGATAACACCAAATCTGGTCAGGGGTGGACACGGTGTGTGTGTGTGTGTGTGTGTGTGTGTGTGGAAAGCTGAGTAGAGACTTGAGAAACTTGAGGAGTAGTCAAGGATATGGCAGCTGGGTTTCGACGTGAAAAGTGCAAAAGAATGCACTTAGGCACAGAAACCTGGGGCAGAGTACAAAATGGGTGGAGGGTGACAGTTCAGAGGAGAACAACTAAAATGGTGCAGGGTCTGCATCAAAAGCCTTATGAGAGAGACTAAAGGACCTCAGAATGTATAGGCAACACAGGGAGACAGTCTTATAGGACAGCAACCATGAAGATGGCAATTTTTTGTTTGGGACATCACGGTCACTGTGCATCCCACACATCCATGCCTACTAGACAGTTTTGGAAAAAATTCTGGCAGTCATGTCACTATAGTAAAGAACCATTACTTGCCTTTACATTTTGAATATTAATTTAACATTTTCAATAACTACCCACTGCCACACCACACATAAGAAATAGTCAAGACATGAAAAAACATTTAACTCCATCATCTGACCTTTTGTTTTTCTTTTCTTTTCATTTACTGTCCTGTAGGTTGGTAATCCACAGTAGTTGATTGTCTCAGCAGCAAAGTTGAACATGATTAGAGCCCCCACCCTGTCCACCCCAGCCCCACCAGCCAGTCAGCTGGCCTGTTTACCACCCTCTCTCCACTAGCCCCCAAACACAACACAGCTGAAGTTAGTGCCATGTCATCTCCCAGTTATAAAATTTCACATCCATTAGCTTTCTCAATCCATTTTTAGGTATGTTTTTCATTTTGATTTGTGTTTATATGTAATCACAAGTGCCCCATCAGCGAAACTGGAAGTCCCTTCCCACTGAACTGCCGAAACCTCCAAGTACCAAAAGCTATATAACTGAGTGTGTAACTGATTTTCTTTGAAAAATAAAATAAAGCAAGCTACAGTGGTAGTGCTGGGAGAGGGAGACTATTAGCAAATATGGAAGTAGGCTACAGTGGTGGTGCTGGGAGAGGTGGGAGGGAGTACATACATACACAGAGTGTAGATTAAAAAGCCCTATGAATCAGGTGTGTGATTTTGGGTGGGGGTGGAGCTGTCAGAGGCTTAGTGCCTTCAACAAAAACACCATAAAAGACTCCCTTGCCCAGCATATCCCAACATGCTCGTGTCCTAGCACAGGAGTGGAACATCTATCTTAACACATTTGTTCCCACAGATGCCATATGGCATCAGAAGCATCCATTGCTAGATCTGACCCAAAATGAGCACTGGGAGCAAATGAGTTAAAGGAGTAGTACACCCAGAATTTGTAAAACAAATGTTGTGCAGAGTGTTTTGATTTGTGTGAAGTCCTAGTGTGTCCTTCCCTCTATCTGCTATCAGGAGGTTTTCCTAAATTAGCCTGCTAGTTTTATGACCCCTGGAGATCAACATCTCAGTTAAATTTATTGCTTTTCTTGTACCTACAATGCATGCTGTCTCATGTGACAGTGATGTAGCTGAGCCCATAGATTCAGCAACAAGCACTGCTTTACAATACAACAGCAGAGATGGCTGTATTTTAAAAATATATAGGTTTCAGCTTTGTGACTATTCTCATTGTAAAGGTCTTTTTGTTGTGAACAATTTTGACACTGGTTGTGTATGTAACTTGTATGGTTTTCAAGATAATTAGATTTGTTTGGCAGTCTACTTGAGTGTTCACACAGAGAGAAAAAAACACCTGCTGTTTGTAAGTGCAAAATGACCTTCCTATGGCCAGCCTGAAGAGTACATTAGACTTCTTAACAGGTGTAGCCAATTAAAGACATCCTGTCCCAGGGCTGATTTCTGCTGGAAATTCTGTGAACAAGCTTGTGAAAGGTCAAAAGCTTTCTCAGGCCAACCCCATGTGTTTCAAACTGCTACATTTTCTAACACCCAGATAGCTGTAATCGTTTCAATAATATAATGATATACATTTGCAAACAAAGAGATCCCAGTTTCACATACAGATTCATAAATAGTTTTGTAACCACAGAGAAGTAAGGGGAGAAAGAAAGAATAGAATCAACACGTGAAATACAGGAGATGACAGAAAAAACTGTGGGACCATCACAGTGGCCAATTCTTAGGTGCCACAAGGAGAATTTGATTGTATAATCAGACAGGCAAGAGAGAGTGACAGAATAGGAGAGGACAGAATAGATCTTTGCTTTTAACTCTCTCTCTGCATATCAAATGGGACAGGGTTATATCAAACCCTGTCACAAATTCTAGATACCTTAACAAGGATGCATTACATTTTGAGTGGGGAAAAGTCCTGCAAGGTGCTTCATTTTCTACTTCAGAATTTTTAATACCAACTATTTTAAAAGTGCAATGTGACCTCCTGGGTGTTGCATTCATTGAAGGATTCTGTGGTGTAAAGAGGGAGTACTAGGCCTGCTGTCTCATGTCTCAGCACACACCTGATGAGGTTCTGTATCTCACAATGAATTGTCCAAATACAGCATGCTGTATATTCTCTGCACTTTCTCCAAGATGAGAAACGTGTGATTTTGTAGTTGTTTGAAAGTGGAAATACAGCCAAGCAAAGTGGTGCTTGGTGATTGCTTCATGCTGCCATGTAGGAGAGTCAGGTTTGTGTCATAAGCTCAGTTCCCAGCATCAGGCCAATGGACTCCCAGATACACCACAGGAGAACATGCTCTGACTCTTAGGGAAAGAGAGGACCATTCTGCCTCAAAAGGTCCCCTTGATTCACAGATTGTAGTAAGAAAGAAATAATGTTAACTGGGAATTGAACCCAGGCCCAAAGAATAACATCCTGGTACTCTTCCACTGAGCTATATAGGCTCATATGGTTGATCATGGGGTTCCCAGATGCACCGCTTTCTCTGGTATTGTATATCCTCCAACTACCACAGAAACAATCAAGATGGCAGCCAGTAAGCTGGTGCTGTATTAGCCATTAGCAATTGAATCAGAAATTGCAGTGAGAAAGAAATTTGACCTACTGGGAAATTAACCCAGGTTCTAGAAATGTGATCCTGGTGGTCGATCATTGAGATATGGGCACCCCTGATTGACCTCGGAGTTCCCAGACACACTTTCTTTCTCTGGTACTGCATATCTGCATGCATCTAAGAACAACTGAGATAGCAATTAGAAGTTTGATCCATAATCAATCACTCAATCAAAATCTTTATTTTGCCAGGTGGAACATCATTGAGACAAGCTTATTTACAAGATGGATCTGGGGCAAAAACAATTGACAACAGGTTAAGACATAACAGGTTGAGTGAACGACATAACAATTATATAGTAATAATAACAACATAATAACATTTAACCATCACATGTACCAAGATACTTCCACCAGAACATAACAATTGGTTCAACAGGAGGTAGTGCCATTTAAATACAATTGCATAGATATAGATATATGGATGTAAGGTAATGAGCTAAAGTTTATACAGTAAACGCATTGGAAGAGTCCTAGTGAGCAGGGTGGTGGTTCCTCTAGCGTCAAAGTGCTAAGAAGATTGAGATGCAAGAGTCCTTTGATAAGTACTGTAGTCATGGCCTGGCAAGTGGGGTGGAAAGGGAGAGGGGTATAGGGTGGGAAGGAAATCAGATGAGATCGGAGAGCACTGGACATGATGGCCTTGAGAGGAAGGACTGTTCTAAGGAGAAACACGACAAATGCCACAGGCAATAGTTGGGGTTTAAGTCCAATATTTGAAGCAAAGACAGATTGTGATGTTGGGACTTTGATTTGGACGATGACAGAAGGAAGGACTCAAATGTTGCATCAGGCAATGGTTGAGGTTTAAGTCCAGAATTTAAAGCAGTAACAAATTGTGATATTAAGACCTTGACTTGAAGCAATGACAGACCTCAGAGAAGGTCCTCAGGAACAAGGATTTGAAGAGGGGAATGTGACAGGGAAGCGAACCTTAAGGTTTTCTGGATCTTATTCCAGAGCGAGGAAGAGTGAAGCTTATTGAAGCTCTACCAAAGCTTGTTTTAACTTTAGGGATAGCCAGAGATAAGATAATAAGACTTCTGAGAGAATAGGCATTAGGGATGCGGGAGTTAGGCAGCTAGAGGTACAGAGATAATTTATGAGTGAGTGCCTTATATTTCCATAGAATAACATTCTTTTGCCTCCTGAAGCTAAGGGAGCTCCTGCCTATGGAGGAATAGAGGATGCAGTGTTGCATGTCTTAAGGAGCATCCAAAATGAACCTAAGGGCTCTGTGGCATAGGGTATCAAGCTTGAGAGAGCTGTGCTAGTACTATGGCCATATACTGTAGGTAGTCTGCATAGTCTAGGAGAGGCAAGAAGGTAGCTTGGACTAGGAGTTTTCTAACCTCCTGGGTTAGTGAGTGCTTGATCCTGAAGAAAATACTGAGCCTTTGATGCAGTTTCTTAGTGAGTTTTTCAGTTTGATCAATGAAGGACAATTTGTAGTCAATCCAGACCCCAGGTATTTGAATTGTTCCACGAACTCTAGAATTTCTCGAAAAGGTGCTTATGTGAGGAACCTTATCTGGTTAATGTCTGTAATGAATAGAAAATGTTGCAGGTGATACCTTTTATTGACTAACAAAATTATTTTTAAGACTAGCTTTTGAGAGGTGAAACTTTCTTCAGGTCAAAAGTGAAAACAGCTGAGCAGTATGACAGATATAAAAGGTTGGATGTGGATTTGAAACCGAGACTCGCGGGTTACAGATCAAAGCATTGCAGTCAATTTGGACCTCTTACAAACAGGAAGACTAATTTTCACATGAGTATGTCTGTTAGAGAGATCAACTTGTAAGATCAAAAGGCTGCCTATAGGCTGGCTATAATGACAAACTGTATATGGAATACATGGTGGGTTACAGGGAATAACACATTTATCTCAACTAGTGAGTGATAAGACCCATAGTTGATGAGTGGCAAAGCCACAAGTGTGTTATTAAGGTCTTACCATTCAGGTGTGGAGACTGAGTTATTCCACTGCAACCCATTAGGTATTTGATATCTACCACACTGATTTTTTCTTGTTTTAGCTTTAGCTGATCCATTGTTCTCTGTGTTCTATTTCAAGATTCTAAGTGAAATAAAATGCTATAAGTGAAATAGCATGCATTCCAAGTAAAATTAAATATTTATCCCAAAATAACATGATTTATTGACCCAATTTATTAACCGCTGTTGTGATATGTGTATACTGATGGTTCATGTATAGTTGGAGCAATTTCAGGGACTTATAAACCATTACATAATTAAACTAACTTTATAGAACTCTTCTGTAACACTAAACACACGACACCCACTACTGTATATTTATATACTTTTTTCCCTGTCTGACCAGCCCTCTTTACCAGTCCTCTGCCCTTTATCAAGGCATCCGCTAAGGCTATCTTTGTCCAGCTCCCCCTCCAGCAGGATCGAGAGGGTTCCCAACCCCACCATCAATCTGGATCCAGTTTCACCAAGATAGGGCATGGATAGCTGGGTGCATGGCCTGTAGGGGACTGGTGTCATCCTGCCAGTCTGACGTTTTCCCTGTTCTCTGGAGGAGGTGCAGATGTGCAATGCCATCATAATGCATGTCTCACATTCCTACACAACATGCGCCAATGGCTGCCACACCTCCATGCTCATCTGGTTGCCCTGGGCTGCCTTCTCCCTAGCCTCCTCTAGGAGTCAGGTGCATGCTGGACTCCACATCTCCCCACCCTGAAAGAGAAGAGCAGTCCCTCGGATGCTTGATCCTCCTCTCATCCAGCTGACCCTCTTATGCCTCGAGTTCATTTCTGAACCCAGGTTGTTTGCCCCACAAGTATTAGCGCCATCATGCCGCGCCGCAGGCCAGATAATTTGTTCTGTATTTTGAAGGCAACTGCTCAGATTGTAATGCCAAGTTAAGTGATATGCTCATCAAGCAGAGCTGCCATACTGATTTCATTCAAGAGGGCAAGCAAAATTTTCTAGAAGTCAGCAACTATTAGTCAATTGTTGCTGTAAAGTGTTTATTCTGAATTCCAATAGCAGGATGTTTGTCAATCCCAGAATCACAAACATAAAAATTAACTGGGATACTTAGGCTTCTGAGTTGCTGAGTCTTAGCTTGCCTGTCATATTGTTTTTGGTTAAGTTTTCAAAGAAACCATTCTACACTATGAACCCTTGCAGTGGACACACAATTGGTCTGTCATTTCACTTGATAAAGATATAGCCTGAGGGACTGGTTTTCAGAAAAATCACACCTGTTTCTCTCATCATTAATTTGCCTTACAGGTTCACATCAAACTTCTCAGCATTAAAATTTATAGCACTAGCCTTCAAAATTCAGAACAAATGGCCAGAATAGGTAGCACTTTCTTATTTTAAAGAATAATATCTCTACAAAAGTGGACCCTATATATTTAGTGTTAAGGAATGTTTCTATCAAGTGTGTTCAATGATTTAACAGTTTGTGTGTCCACAAATAGCTCTAACATTATTAAGAGCATCAGTAAACCTTATGGAGCAAGGGTAAATCTGAGTGTAAAAATCATAGCTCTATGTAGGGTTACCAGATTTGGGACACCAAAAAGAACAATGTCTAAGGACTAAGCAATCTTTATTATTTGTATCATTTTTGTAGTTCAAAAAAAAAAAAAAGAAGACAGTATTCAGTAAGTACATTTAAGCTGATGCTGCTTACCTGATTTCACAATGGAATGTTAAATATATTAACTTATAATCATTAATTTATGTTATATATAATTTTAAATTCAGTCTCAGCCCCCCACACATACACACAGCTGCCTGCACGCAGTGATTGACAGGTCCTTATCCTGATCATTCATGGGGTGGATGGATATTTTTATTGATTTATTGTGATCTTGGAAATGCCTTTGGGTCAGAAACTCATTTACAGAGGTTCCACTTCAAAATACAATTGCGTACAACAGACAGTCAATACATACACTATACATGAAACCACGATATAGTACAGAAAGTTTATAGCAATACATTACAATTATTGAGTACAGTATAGTCATGTCGATCAACTGGAATAGAACACACAACAGGCAATCATGTAGCATAGATAATTCTAAAACAGCCAGAGTAAGATTCAGAGAAGCAACTCTTTGTCATGTGATAAATTGGACAATTTGGGGTAAACCAGTACTTAAGAAAGTGCTCATGGAGAGTACAACATAGGGCAAAAGGTAGAGTATCAGTGGGTAATATAAGAGGGTTGAGGAAGGATGGCCGACGGAGGAAGGGAGGTAGGGAGGGGTTGTTAGTAGGCAGGAGCAGGGGAGGGCAGGGGGTATAGTGCAGTCACTTGACCAGAAAAGGCAGGAAAAGCACAGAGACCTGGGAAGGAGGGGTAGGAGAAGGGGAGAACAGAGTTCACAGGTAGCTGTGGAGGAGGGATGGAGAAGCTAGGTGCGGCATGTTAAATGTGTTGTCAACTTATATTAATTAATTTATTTAGTATAACAATTTATTTCAGGCTCAGCATCAGCAGCCTGCCTGACTCTATGCCTCAGTCTTTACTTTATGCTGCTCTTGTGTTGTAGTTGCTGTTGGTGCTGCAGTTCATTTCGTTTTTGTTAACCGGTAAGTGCACTAGCCATGAAATGATTATTTTCAGGCTCAACCTGGGAGAGTACAACAAATAATTGACAAATACACGGCATAAGTAAAGGAGATTACATATAAGGTACATCATCAAACAATTAGTAATGAGATACTTAACAGCCAATCTGACATTACATGAAGTAGAAACATTAGAAACTTACAGGTTATACAATATAGGTTAAGTAGAACAGTTAATAAGCTGATGCAACAGTCAAGTAACAAAACGCATTTGGGAAATTAGCATTGATCAGTTTGAGGATTGGAAAAATAGGCGTCAGGAAAGAGAACCTACAGGAAACAATAAGAGGGAAAGCAAGAAAATTAACCCACAAGGAGATTGGGGTAAATGGGTGAGAGGGTAAGGAGGTGAACTGTATAGCAGGAAGTAGCTGCAGGTTAATAATAATAATAAAATGTATTTAATTAAGCGCTTTTCAGATTTTCAAGGCACTGTACAAAAGCATAAACACCAAACATCAAAAATACAATAAAACAGAACAACAAATATAACGGTAAAAGCCGATTACAGTATAGCAGGAAAAGCCTTATCCCATAAAAAGGACTTTAAGGCCCTTTTAAAACTGTCCACCATTATACTTTCTCGAGCGATGGGGTAGAGAATTCCAGAGGAAGGAGCCATGAAACCAAAGGTACGGACTCCAGAAGACTTCAAATTAACCCTCTGAATCTCCAGCAACCCTCACGGTATTAAGCTCAGCTCTGGGCAAAAAGGTACCAGAAGCTCTTTCTAAGTAGTCAGGACCACACTCGTAGGGACTTTGTAGGTCAAAAGACCCACTTTGAAGGTGATCCACCACTGTATTGGCAGCCAATGCAGAGAGTGCAGCACTGGGGTAATATGAGATCTTCTTGAAGCCCCAGTCAGCAAATGTGCTGCTGCATTCTGCACTAGCTGCAAGCGGCAGATGTCAACCCCAGCAAGCCCTAGGTACAGGGAGTTACAGTAATCAAGACAGATGTCACAAAAGCGTGACCAAAACTGCAAATCCCAGGTGGAACCAGGTGCCTAATCCTGGCGATGTTTCTAAGATGAAAATGCAGTCTTGACAACTGCAGACACCTGATAACGGAGGTCAGGCCAGTGTCAAGCTCCACACCCAGGTTACGCACCCATTCAGAGGTGGGGATCTGGTCCCCCCTAGAATTATTCCAGAGGGGACCCCACCAACCCCCCAGCCCCGCGGCCGGGTCCACCACCATAACCTCAGTCTTTCCCGATTCAACTTTAAACCGCTGGTATTCATCCAGTCTTGATATCTATGAGGCAGTTATTCAGCACTGAGACAGCACTAACCTGGTCAGGTGCAAAGACAGGTACAGCTGGGCATCATCAGCATAGCAGTGAAACCTCAGCTCATACCATCTTACAATGTCTCCGAGGGTAGCATCTATACTGCGACTACATGGGAAAGCACTGAACCCTGTGGTACCTCGCAAGGCAGAGAGAAAGCCCCAGAAGAATGTAATCCCGAGACCACTCTTCATGCTTCTCCCCGAGGTAAGATGAAAACCATCTGAAGACCATACCTGAAAGTCCACAAATGGACCTCAGACGTTTGAGCAAAACCCATGATCCACAGTATCAAAAGCTGATGACAGATCAAGGAGAACCAGAATAGTGCGGTGTCTCCGATCCTCGCCATCAGGAGTTAAGTAGGGTCAAAACAAGTGCAGGGTCTACGAGAGACAAATGATGGCAAAGCTGTTGTTTAAATCTAATGTGGGATCTAGCCTGCCTAAGTGCGAAAGGAAGGGAGTTCCAGAGCTGAGGGGCAGCATGATGGAAGGCTCTAGAACCCATTAATGTGTGACATCTGGGTATGTGAAGTTGAGACTTATCCACTGAATGCAGTCCATAGGTGGATGTTTGAGGTACAAGCAACTTTGCAAGTGAGGGAGGGCGTTTGCTCTCTGATTATTAAGTCAGTCAGAGAGCCTAAAATTATATTAGGCAGGCTAGGGAGAGCCAGCCAGGTTATTAAGAGTTGGCAGTGATGCTTGAGACATGGGAATGAGGAGGCGTACCTACATATATTATTATATGTTACATCCCATTTATGAAGGGTGGTATTATCTGCAAAGGCAAAGGTGGGAGCGGCATAAGTGAGGGCAGGAGGATACCTCTGGCACAGCCAGTTTGGCTGAGGAGTTAGCATAAAGTTAGTTTTATAAGTGTAACCCCCTGCAAATGGGGGTTCCCAAAGACTTCCAGGAGCTTGCTTGAATGCTCCAAGCCTGAATGGTGTTTGGCATTTAAGCCATTTATCAGTGAGTGTTTTAGAGCCTCTGGTACTGTCTCTTTAAGAGCTGTCTGCTTGCAGACATAATTAGTTTGTATGGGGGGACTGTGTGCTTCTCTGAGTACCACTCGAGCTGCTGCCAATTCACTTCATTTTGCAGTCACTAGGAGTGCAAAGGGAACCTATCTGAAAGATGTAACTGTTTGCCAGAAATTATTTAGAGTAATAATGAAATTACAGTTTGTCTAACCTGCTTTTTTGCAGTCAGAACTGTGTCTGCTAGTTCCCCATTCTAGTTTTGAACTGCTGAACTGGACCAATCAGTGTGGGGTAAGCTAGCTCTAAAATGGTGCCTTGGACGAATCAGAACTTGACTCATAATCTGAGCCAGCCACAAGAGGATTGTATGGGCAGTGACTCTGGGAGATGTAGTTTAGACTTCAGTGCCTTTTGGACCAACAGCAGCAGTCTATTGTGAGTGACAGCCAATCCAGTCAAGAACTGGGAGGAACTCAAAGGAAGAGCCCGGTTTTGTCGGTTGGAGTTTCAGTTGAGCTTTGGCAGTGAAGAAGGAAGGAGCCCTGTGCTTTTCAGTGTGCAGTTTTAGTCAAAAACGTGTAAGGCCCAGAGTTCCGTCTGCAGCTTGTTAGGACTGAATCTCTGTGAAAAGAATCAAAGGATCTCTGAAGAGTAGAAACCAGGCTCACCCTGTAGAAGACTGGAAGAATTGCTGAAAATTGCACTCGGTCTGTCAGGAACTGAATCTGCTGTGTGTTCTCCGGGTATTGTGCAGTAATTGCGATCGGGATACAGATGCAGCCTGCCTGGTATAGTGCTTTCTTTATATAAATGTGTGAAGAGGTTTGTGTACCTCAAGTGAGCCCTGCTGACATTGAAGGACCCTATCTTATTTGGAGGTCGTGAGTACTAATTCAGGGTCGCCCCTGTTGAATTGCCACATTAAATCCAAATGGAATTACTGTACTGCTGACTGTTTAATTTTCCTTTTCTCTGTGTGAAAGGGCCCCTACCAGCTGCCACGGTTTGGACTAGCCACTAGGGCTTGGGTACCCAGGGACAGTAACTGATAGGGATAGGCCTGTGCACAGAGCCATAGGTAGATTATTAGAGTGATAAGCTAATTAACCTGATTTCCTGTCCTTGTTATATCCCTAAATAAATCAGAGCTGCTTGTTTCAGCAAAGTTATACTGCCTGAGGTATTTGTCTATGTTAAAGTACTGTACTGTGATTGTTGCACTGTATCTCATTTCACAGGAGGTCCCAGTGCGGAACCAGTCCTGGGGGTAAGTGTATACTGTGAAGGTAATTTGATATATTGTGTGGGCCACTAGTGGGAAGAAAAGGGGTTGCAGTGTCCCAGAGGGCTGTGACCAAGTTAGTTTAACTATTGCAAACCCTGACCTCTGGGTGGAGGCACCCGCATTGATCCAGGCCCTCAACCTGTTATTAGTGGCAAATCAGGCAGGGGTAGTAGCCCCTGGGATAGCGCCATCTAGGGGTTACATCTTGGAGGCTCACCGCTGGGATTGTGTGTCCTCTAGTGGCCATATTTACGAACCACTGTTAAGAAAAAATGGGTACCCGACAGAAGTGGCTGTGCACCGGCTGGTGGAGTGGTGTACTGGGAGGAGATCGACCCCAAATGCTATGCTTATCCTGGACATCCCCTGGTATCAATACGGACACTGTGCAGGAGTACTTTCCAAGGTGGAAGGTTTACAAAACCCTGTGGTGGTGGGTCGGCATGCCAATCTGCTCACCCACACTTTCCTGGCCCTAGTAGAGTTTAAGGATCCCATAGATAGCTCCAAAGTGCCACAGACCATTACCCCAGAGGGAGCCCTCACTGCTTGGAGAGTGATAACTAAGGACAGTAAAGACCCGGGGAATCAGCCCCACCACTATCTGAAACTTTTGAGGAGAAATTTGCTGAATGGTTGCTGGGAGAGGGAAAACTGTGGAGGACTTGAAGAAACTATTCTGCCACCTGGGGTGTTCCTCCCCAACACCCTCTCCTGCTCCAGTGCCCGTAATGGTGGCTGAACCAATGCAGACTCCTATTTCTGCACCTGCCATTAGTCACGACTCTTACCGAAGGTTGAGGATCTTCTCTGGCACCCTCCCCACCCCCAAGGGGAGGATGACTGGGAGACCTGGATAGACTATGTTGCCCCCAAGTGCTAGAATGGCAATGCTCGGAAGGCGAAAAGCGAAAGAGGGTTAGTGAGAGCCTCCGAGGTCCTGCCCTGGCTACCATCCGTGCTAAACGGGCCAGTAACCCTGGAAGCTGACTGCACAGGCCTATCTTGAGGCCTTGGAGAATGTGTATGGGAGCCCAGATTCTGATGAGGACCTATGGTGGAGAGTAAGAAATGCACAACAGTACCAAGGGGAGTTGTTGTCTGTGTATGTCTCTCGCTGGAAAAATTGTTGCAAGAATGCCTCAGAAAAGGGTAGTTTGCCAGCGATTGAACTGGACGAACCAGACTGGACAGAATCCTTAAGTCTGCCCCTTCTCAGAACTGCTGTTGCTTCAGTTACGCCTGGCAAATCGACTGGAATCCCACCTCCTATGATGAGTTAATGAGAGAAATTCGAGGAGTTGAGAAAAGCGACCTCGGGAGGTACCTGCACCAACAGCTGTGGCTACGACCCGAGTGACTGAGGGTGACCCATCAAGTGAAGTTCAGGGCAGAGGTTGACAGTCAATGAGTGCTCTGACAAGGAAAAGATATGCCACAATGGGGCGTAACTGTTGAGAGAGATCCGAATTCAAAACAGTCCTTTATGAAGGCCACGCCTGGCAAGTGGGCCCTGACCTATATCCGACTGCATCTGCTATGGGGTGGGGGTACCCACCCATGTATCTCCTGCTGATAACAGCTCCAAACTCAATTCCTTGACCATGGAAGTGGAGAAACTGACGAGATGTCTCCAAATGCTTATCACGCCGCAGACAGAGATGGCACCCAGGTTTCCAGTTAGTAATACCCCCGCCCTGGCTCCCAGTGTGGCGCCTCGGCCAGCTCAAACTCCAGAAAGTATGTTTTGCTATAATTGTGGGAAAGATGGGCACATGAAAGGGAATGCCAGTCCCCAAAAGACACTGACAAAGTTGCATATAGGCTACAAGGAGAGCTTGAGAAGAAATCAGTGGTTAAGAGGTGCACGACATGATCCCAGTGAGGGCACCAAAATGCTAATTCACCGCTCTTTGTGGCAAGGTCAGTTGCCCAGGCCCCCACTACCGCCTCTCCAGACTGGTCCAGAATAGTGGGTCCTCCATGGAGACCACTGTAAAGGTGAATGGAGTGTCTACAAGAGCTGTATTAGACAGTGGCTCCCAAGTGACAATTATGTTCCAGGATTGGTATCAGAAGCATTTGTCAGACGTACCTTACAACCATTAGAAGGACTGCATGTATGGGGTTAAGTGAGAAGGCCTACCCTATTCCGGTATATCCGAATTTGGCTGTCTTTCCCACCTCCGTGGCTGGAGTGGCCGAACAAGTAGAGACCCTAGCCTTAGTGTGTCCCCCACTGGACTGTATGATGGTGTCCCTTGTTGATTGGAACAAATGCTCATATGTTCGGAAGGCTGGCACAGTTGTGTTATGAAAACAGGGTCAAAGACTAGTAGAGCTTTAAGAGTTCCGCTTTAATTAAGAAGGCCTATGAGGCACAGAGATGCTGAAAAACAGAACCAGAGGAACCGGTCGAATTGTATGGAAGAAGGATCCTGAGTCTCTGATCCTGGCGCCAAATGCCCAGTGTACCTTACAGGAGAGGTCCGTATCAGAAAGGATGTTAAGAATAAAATATTAATGTTGGATGCACCAGGCGATGGAAAATTGCCAGAGGGACTGCTGGTCAAGCCTAGTATTTTGCCCGCTAGAGCCCATGCTTATGCCAGAAGGGTAATGGTCCAAGTTCATAATGTGTCTGAAAGAGACATTCGAGTAAACAGAGGTTGCATCCTGGCTAAGTGCATTGTGCAGACACTGCAGTGCTACCCAGCAGCAAGAGTTCAAGGAAGAATGACAGAGTAACGCCTGACTTGTTTGATTTCGCGACTCCCGCTGCCAGCTGAATGGAAAGTGAGGATCAGTGAGAAGCTTGCCCAGAGAGACCAGGTGTTTTCTTTAAAGGAATGGGATGTAGGATGCGTGCAAGGAGCTGAGCACAATATCCGCTGCATGACGAAAGACCATTTCGTGAGAGGTCTCGACGCCTGGCACCTGCTGACATAGATGATGTGAGACGGCATCTGCAAGAGATGTTAGCTGCTGGTGTAATACAAGAACCAGAAGCCCTTATGCTTCCCCATTGTGGTAGTGAGGAAAAGAATGGAACAGTAAGGATGTGTGTGGATTATCGCACCTTAAACGGCGGACTATCCCTGATCAGTACACAATGCCCCGCATTCAGGATGCTTTGACTGCCTAAACGGGAGCAAGTGGTTCTCTGTGCTGGATCTCCGCAGTGGGTACTACTAGATCCCGATGGCCCCAGAGGACCGTGGAGAAGACTGCCTTTATCTGTCCGCTTGGCTTCTATGAATTCATGAGGATGCCTCAAGGGATTTCAGGTGCCCCAGCCACTTTTCAACGATTGATGGAGCGTGCAGTGGGGGACATGAACTTACTAGAGTGCCTGGTATACCTAGATGATGTTATTGTGTTTGGCAGCTCACTGGAGGAACATGAAAGCAGATTATTTAAGGTATTGGACCGACTGGAGGACTTTGGCCTTAAACTGTCCATTGATAAGTGTCAATTCTTTCAAACATCAGTAAAGTATGTGGGACACATAGTATCCACCGAGGGAATAGAGACCGACCCAAGTAAAGTTGAGGCCTTGACCACCTGGCCACAGCCCAAAAATCTAAAAGAACTGCAAAGATTCCTGGGATTCTGTGGTTATTATCGGCGCTCATCAAGGACTATTCAAGAGTGATCCGCCTTTACTTAACCTTACTCAAGGGTATCCCCAACCCACAAAAATACCAAAAGTCAGCGCCTCAAGACTGAAAGAGTGTATTTTCATCCAAGTGAAGTATTTGGGGCCCGCTTGACTCCTGATTGTGAGACTGCTTTTCATGAGATCATATATCAACTTACCCATGCTCCAGTGCTGGCCTATGCCGATCCAAGAAAACCTCACGTCCTGCACACTGATGCTAGCTTGCAAGGGTTGGGGCTGTGTTGTACCAAGAGCACGAGAATGGCCTGAGACCAGTGGCCTTGCCAGTAGAAGCCTGACCCCATCCGAAAAGAACTATCCTGTACATAAGTTAGAGTTCCTAGCTTTGAAGTGGGCTATTGTTGACCAATTCCATGAGTACTTGTATGGGGCTAAAATACTAGTAAAACTGACAATAATCCTTTGACCTATGTGCAGACCTCAGCTAAGTTGGATGCCACTGGCCATAGGTGGCTTTCTGCATTATCTACATATGACTATGCTCATCACGAGCAGGTCTGAACCACATAGATGCTGATGCTCTCTCCCGGAGGCCTGTTCCCCAGAATGATTGGGTCCGATTGGCAGAACCTGACATTCGGCACTCTGCCGGAAGTTTGACAGGGAGGAACAAATGTCCACGGACGCAGTGGACTGCATGGTGGATTGCTTGGGAGCCTCTGAGAATTGCATACCTGCTGCTTATTGCCACTTTTCTGCAATAGACATTGGTGCACTGCCTCAGCTGGACAATGACAGTATTCGGCGGGCTCAACTCGCGATCCCATGATCAAAGCAGCTTTAGAAGCCTCTATGCAGGAAAAGATGTGTCCAAATTACGCCCACTGATTTGAGAACTGCACTGTTATACAAAGAAGGTCCTAAGTTGAAACTGATCAATAAACTGTTATACAGAGAAACAGTAGACAGAGGGGACAAGTAGACAAACAACAACTAGTGCTGCCCACTGCCTTCGAGACTCAGTACTGAGGTCCTTGCACAACCACATGGGGCACCTTGGTATAGACAGAACACTTGACTTGGTGAGATCCAGATTCTATTGGCCTAAGATGGGGCTGATGTGAGCAACACATTCGAACTTGTAGTCGCTGCTTACAGAGGAAAGCTTTGCCCCAGAGGGCTGCCCCTTGTTAACATCACCACCAGTGCACCCATGGAGCTGGTCTGTATTGATTTTCTGAGTTTGGAGTCAGATCAAAGAAATATCAGTAATGTGCTGGTGGTCACTGACCATTTCACGAGATATGCCCAAGCTTTCCCACCAAAGACCAGAAAGCATCCACTGTGGCCAAAGTACTTGTAGAAAACTTTTTGTTCACTATGGGGCTCCACAAAGAATCCATTCTGATCAAGGGAGAGACTTTGAGAGTCGTCTGATCAAAGAGATGCTTTCTCTGTGGGGAGTGCGAAAGTCCAGAACCACTCCTTACCACCCCAGGGGACCCACAGCCTGAACGTTTCAACCGCACTTTGCTAGATATGCTAGGCACCCTGCACCCAAAGGACAAGCCTAGATGGAGCCAACAAATTAGCACCCTGGTACATGCTTATAACTGCACCAAAGTGATGCCACTGATTCTCCCCTACCGCCTGATGTTTGGAAGAGAAGCTCGACTACCAGTAGATGTGTGTTTGGGGTCTCTCCTGATGGGGTTCAAGCTGACAACTATTTACAGTATGTGCAAAGTTAAAGGCCCAGCTAACTCATGCGTACCAACTGGCTCAAACCATGGCTGCCAAAAGAAATCTGGCCAACAAAGAAAGGTATGATAAAAGGTGAAAGCACAGGAACTCCAGGAGGGAGATCGGTATTGCTAAGAAATCTGGGACTGCATGGCAAGCACAAGATTGCTGACAGATGGCACCATCTCCTCATTGTAGTGGGCAAACTAGATGATCTGCCAGTGTACAAAGTAAGGCCTGAGAATAATTCAAAAGATGTAAAAACAATGCATAGAAATCATTTACTGCCCATTGGACAAATCCTGATTGAGTCTGAGCCCCAGAAGATGCCCCTCTGACCAGTGACTAGAGCTGCTGCTAAGAAAAGATCAAGAAAGTCTGCACCTACAGAAAGTTAAAGTGTTCCCTCCACAAGTCCCAGTTGAGCATGACTGTCAGTCCATATCGGAAGAAAGTGAGAGTGACTTTGAATACTATCCTTCTTACGAACTGAGTCAATTGTTTCGGGCAATCCTCTAGTCAATACTGGAGACAAAGCTGGGCCTTCTGACTGTCTAAGCCCCAGCTTCATCCCTGAGCCAATGCTCCCAGAAAGTGAAGTGCAAAGCATCAGATCAGATGAAATGGAATCATTGTGCATGGTTGAACTGTTTGAGCTTCAGGAGGAAAATGATAGATTGGGGCAGACTGGTGATACACCCGAACAAGAAGAGTATTTTGAGTGCCCTGACAGTCCACTGCCAGTGTCCGAAAGCTCTCCATGCGAGCCAAATGTTGTGGACTCAGAAACTGTAACTCCTGGAGCTGAAAGTGCCCCAAGTTCTAGCCTCTACCCCCATGGAGACTCCTGACAAGTGAGGACAATGCTGAAAATGAGGCTCAGAGTGCAGAGACTGTAACAGTCCCCTAGAAAGACTGGTCGAGCTGTAAAGCCTGTGGTGCACCTCAGTTATGATTCACTTGGGAGGCCTGTGGACTTGCCTCTCAATGTTGTCCATAAAGGAGTGTATGTGTCCCCGAGCTCATTGCCCAAACTGAGCATCAGTGCTAACTCAAGTTACTTGTGTTGCCCTCTAAGTATGGTGCCCTTGCCCCATCCAGCCCCAAGGTAACTGATAGGAAGGGCCCCTCTTCAGGTTTCATGTACAAGAGGTAATAACTTGAGTTATGGTACAATGTGTATGTAATACTGTGTAAAGAGTGACGACTGCAATGTTTCAGAAATGTGTTCTTGGTAAAATGATATATTGACTGATGATTACATGTGCGAGCCTAATGCAAATGTATATGGTTGCAGTTGAAACTTATGGGTACTTGCTTGACGCGGACGCCAAGCTTTCCCAGGCCAGGAAGGGTGTAACCCCTGCAAATGGGGGTTCCCAAAGACTTCCAGGAGCTTGCTTGAATGCTCCAAGCCTGAATGGTGTTTGGCATTTAAGCCATTTATCAGTGAGTGTTTTAGAGCCTCTGGTACTGTCTCTTTAAGAGCTGTCTGCTTGCAGACATAATTAGTTGTATGGGGGACTGTGCTCTCTGAGTACCACTCGAGCTGCTGCCAATTCACTTCATTTTGCAGTCACTAGGAGTGCAAAGGAACCTATCTGAAAGATGTAACTGTTTGCCAGAAATTATTTAGAGTAATAATGAAATTACAGTTTGTCTAACCTGCTTTCTTTGCAGTCAGAACTGTGTCTGCTAGTTCCCCATTCTAGTTTTGAACTGCTGAACTGGACCAATCAGTGTGGGGTAAGCTAGCTCTAAATGGTGCCTTGGACGAATCAGAACTTGGACTCATAATCTGAGCCAGCCACAAGAGGATTGTATGGGCAGTGACTCTGGGAGATGTAGTTTAGACTTCAGTGCCTTTTGGACCAACAGCAGCAGTCTATTGTGAGTGACAGCCAATCCAGTCAAGAACTGGGAGGAACTCAAAGGAAGTGCCCGGTTTTGTCGGTTGGAGTTTCAGTTGAGCTTTGGCAGTGAAGAAGGAAGGAGCCCTGTGCTTTTTCAGTGTGCAGTTTTAGTCAAAAAACGTGTAAGGCCCAGAGTTCCGGTCTGCAGCTTGTTAGGACTGAATCGTCCTGTGAAAAGAATCAAAGGATCTCTGAAGAGTAGAAACCAGGCTCACCCTGTAGAAGACTGGAAGAATTGCTGAAAATTGCACCGGTCTGTCAGGAACTGAATCTGCTGTGTGTTCTCCCGGTATTGTGCAGTAATTAGCATCGATACAGATGCAGCCTGCCTGGTATAGTGCTTTCTTTATATAAATGTGTGAAGAGGTTTGTGTACCTCAAGTGAGCCCTGCTGACATTGAAGGACCCTATCTTATTTGGAGGTCGTGAGTACTAATTCAGGGTCGCCTCCTGTTGAATTGCCACATTAAATCCAAATGGAATTACTGTACTGCTGACTGTTTAATTCTCCTTTCTCTGTGTGAAAGGGCCCTACCAGCTGCCACGGTTTGGACTAGCCACTAGGCTTGGGCACCCAGGGACAGTAACTGATAGGGATAGGCCTGCACAGAGCCATAGGTAGATTATTAGAGTGATAAGCTAATTAACCTGATTTCCTGTCCTTGTTATATCCCCCAATAAATCAGAGCTGCTTGTTTCAGCAAAGTTATACTGCCTGAGGTATTTGTCTATGTTAAAGTACTGTACTGTGATTGTTGCACTGTATCTCATTTCACAGGAGGTCCCAGTGCCGGAACCAGACCTGGGGTAAGTGTATACTGTGAAGGTAATTCTGATATATTGTGTGGGCCACTAGTGGGAAGAAAGGGGTTGCAGTGTCCCAGAGGGCTGTGACCAAGTTAGTTTAACTATTGCAAACCCTGACCTCTGGGTGGAGGCACCCGCCATTGGATCCAGGCCCTCAACCTGTTAGTGGCAAATCAGGCAGGGTAGTAGCCCCTGGGATAGCGCCATCTAGGGGTTACATAAGCACTCCCAGATTAGCATTCATTGTTTTACAGGTGGACTGTACATGCAGATTGTAATCTAGGGATTGATCCAAGAGTACACCCAAGTACTTAAATGAGGTAACACACTCAATCTGAGTGCCACGTGAGTCGCATACCAGAAGGAAGTTCGACAAGACCTAAGCTTAGGGCAGAGCCAAAAAGCATTGCTTGAATTTTCTAGCATTAAGACAAGCTTATGGGCAGATAGCCAGGTCTGTACATTCTTGAAGTTGGAGGAAAGGGATGCATTTATGTTGCTGATGTTGTTAGAGCTTGAATAAAGGACGAGATCATCCACATAAAGAATAGATGAGCACGAGTGCAGATCATCAGCTGTATATTAACAAAGAGTGAGAAAAGAACGGGGTCCCAGGTAGAGCCCTGTGGGACCCCAATGTTAATAAAGCTCTGTCAGACAGGGAGGAATGAAATTTTACAACCTGAGACCTGTTCATTAGATAGCTCCTGAACCGTCGACTACAGTATTTGAGAAGCTTAGATTCTGCAGAGAGAGAAGCAGGGGTGATCAACGAGATCAAAAGCCTTGGTGAGGTCAATGAAAAAGCCCCTGTTAGTTAACCCGCATCTATGTTGGAAAGCATATCAGTAGTGAATTTAAGAAGAGCTGTGGAGGTACTATGACCTTTCCAGAAACCATGCTGAGTGTCTGAAAAAGACTGTACTTTGTAAGGAAGTCAATAGTTTGACTTTATACTAGCTTTTCAAGAATTTTGCTCAAGACTGAGAGGATGACTATAGGCCTATAGTTGGTGATGTCCTTGGGGTTCCCTTTTTAAATACAGGTGTAATGTGGGCAATTTTCCGATGTCAGGAACTTTGCTGTAGGAGAGAGACAAGGTGAAAATATTGGCCAGAGGGAGGCAATGAAAAGTGCTGCAAGTTTCAGGAGCCGAGGCTCCAGGGTATCTGAGCCAGGACTGGTGTTGTCAGAGATGGTCTGAAGTAACTTGAGGACCTCAAGCCTGGAAATAGCCTTGAAGAGGAACAGTGGAGTAGTCGGCTGCCCTCTACAGGTAGGAGAGCAAGGAATGGTCGCCTGAGGATTGTTAGAGGCCTGAGAGATTGTCTGTGATTATGTGAGGGAGGAAGTGTACTGGGAAAGATCTGAAAACATTAGATTGAAGGAGTTTGCTATGGTGTCTGAGTCATTAGAGTCTACCCATTTAATATCATGTCTCCTGGGGTAGGCGACTGAGAATCTTAGAGGAAAGTCTTAACGTGAGCACAGAATTTTCCTAGGATCACTGGCAGAGCTTATTAGCAAGTTTTTACAGTAGGTTCTCTTTGCTGTTCTAACCTGTTTTTTACAAGAGTTCTGAAGGGCTCTGTAGGTATTATAGTCTACTGGGAGTCTGGATAATTTGTATTTCTTCCAGTGTCTGTCCCACGTGAAGTTAGCCAGCAGTTTTTGTGGAGCCATCTAGTTTGTTTACCCTGTCCTCCGTGTTACCTTTAGGGCATGCTTGCATTGAATAGCCAGAATTCATCCAGAAAGATACATAGAGCAGACTCAACATCACTGGAGTGACAGATATCAGACCAGTTTATTCTGGATACATCAAACAGAAACGCTTCTTCATCCAGATTGGAAAAGTTGGTAAAAAGACATAATGTGGTGGAGGGAGGGAGCAGTCACTGGGCTCCATATACAGAAGACAGGGAATGATCAGTTAGTGCATCAGCCAAAGTACCTGCTGCAGATATATGATCAGGATGGTTGACCACTACCCAGTCAATGAGAGTTAAGGATTTTAGTGATGGAGCAATTCTAGTAGGCTCAGTTACCAACTGATGAAGATTATAGCTTTGCGTCAGTGAGAGCAATCAGCTTTGAGCTGCCCCTAGCCAGTTCAAGTTTAGGTCACCTAATAGTATGACCTCATTTTTTTAAAGTAGTGTGATTTGACTGAGTAAATCCTTCAGTCCAACAGTGCCTCTGGAAGGAGGGTTGTAGGTGCAGATAATATGGAGTTTCTGGGCACCCAGGGCAAGGGTTGCTTGCAGGTATTCACAGGCAGAGGAGGAAGCAGAGACTGGGGCAGCCTGAATAGAGAGATGTTCTTTGTAATATAGGGCTACTCCACCGCACTTGGAGGAGAGCCTATCTCTGCGGATCAGGAATAGTTAGGCAGGGAGCATATGGAGTCTGGAACACCGGCTTCAGCCACGTTTCAGATAGATAGAAGTATATCCAGTCTGTAGGCAGCAATCCATGCCTCAAGGTCAGCAAAATTGCAGATGAGGCTTCTGATGTTTAAATGAGCAATGATGAGTCCCTTATTCAAAATTGCAGATATATCAGTTGAGGAGAAATGGACTGGAGGACCCGGATTCATCTCTATATCCCCAGACTGAAGGATAACTAGGACAATGAGGAACCACAGTATTGTATTTTGGAAGGTGAGGAACTACCTTCCTCAGAAGATGCTTTTAAATATCCTAACTGCATCAAATGTGCATCCCTCTGTTAATATAAGATGCTTATAGTCAGGTGTGGATTACGATTCAGCTACTAGATTAGAAAACAGAAGTCAGTAGGTGGCATGGTAGAAACACCAGTAAGATTTGTGCAGGGGTGGATATTGCTACCTCATTTAGACATGGTAGTAGCACGAGTGTGAAGAGCAGCCCTGAGAGACTGCGGAGAGCCATGCATATATATTTAAGAGTGCCTGATGCACTGAAAGCCAGGCAGTGTAGCAGAGTATCAAGTGAGGGTAATCAGAGAAAGGAGAAATCAGCAGGGTGGGAGGCATGCCTGCTTACCACTACAGCCTAGAGAGCAGAGAATACTTGTTCAAGTATTACTGCAAGTGGTAGCGCTACTAGCGATAGAAGTACAGCTAATAGAGATTTAGGTTAATCAAAGACAAAGTAGGTGTGATGGGGAGACAGTCCAGTGATGTCACAAGCTGGCTATGTAAGCACTCTCTAGCGTATGTCTATTTGTTTACACTAGTAGAAAAGAGTTCTGGGTGAGGTATTTAGTAAATGTAGGCAGAGCCAAAGTGTTCAGGAAGAAGAACTCTTCCTTATGAACTGTACTATGGATAGACAGGCAGCAAGTTCAACTGCCAAAAGTGGATAAACAGATACAAATGCCACTGGAGAGACTACTAGGAAGACTGCACAGAGAATCTACTTAGTGATCGCTTAGCCCTGGCAGTGATTCGATATAAGGAACCAGTGGTCGATTAGACAATAGTCAGATAACACAGAGGCGTCTATAAAAGAAACAGCCCACCGTGGATGGGTCCAAAGTGGAGAAATTGCTGTAAGATAAGTTGCACAGTCTCTTATGTGGAGATATGGCTACCAAGCACTACAAAGTCTCCCGAGGAAAACACCAATCAGGGAGATGGCGCCAAGAATTCAAAAGTCCTTCCTTTTGTCCTTTGGTGAGCTCCACGCTTACTACGTGCCCAAATGTACCTTTTACTGTCAGCTTTCCAAGACCCACACTGCCAGTCGGTGTGGTTTGGTGCAGGCTGTGGGGTTACAGCTTTTCCAGGCGGATGGGGGAGGCGGTCTGCCGCCAGACAGGACCCCTCAATGTGGACCTCTCACTATCGGTGGATTGAGACCACGGGTAGTGGCTTGATTAGGGAAGCACTTGCCCAGAAGGGCAGAGCAACCTAGGGAAGAGGGAATGGAGCTTGGTTAAGCAGGAGCTCACAGTGGGGAGCTTCAGTAAAAGAAATCAGAGTGGGCTACGAGAGCAGAAACAATCGGGTAGGCAGGGCCGAGAGCAGAAACAAACTGAGAAGGTGGGTCAGAGTACAGAACAGGCTAGAATATTAGGAAAGTGGAGTAATCCAAGCCAGAGGGAGCAAGGACAATTCTGAGAGAGAGAGACAGCAAGTGTGGAAGTGGTGGATAAGATTGGGGTGAGGGTCGAGAGAGAGAGAGGTGCAGCCACTAATTTAAATACTTTAAAATGCTGGAACACTTAAATCTTTAAATACAGTCATTAGTTGTCCTAAGTTCAGCAACTGACTACTAACTCTGGAGCAAGATTTAAACTGTAGGCTGGGCTACTTAGTGCAAAACTGTGACATAAAGCAAAAGCAGGAAGTTTTAAGCAATGTTGAATGCACCCAAGTGAATAAAATTAACTTCAGCAGTAAAAGCTCCGAAGTGGAGAAATAGCTGTAAGATAAGTTTGCACAGTCTTATGTGGAGATACAGCTACCAATCACTACAAAGTCTCCTGAGGAAAACACCAATCAGGAGATGCCACCAAGAATTCAAAAGTCCTTCCTTAGCCCTTTGGTGAGCTCCAGCTACTACGGCCCAACGCATTCTGTACTGTTGGCTTCAAGCCCCACACCGCCTGTTGGTGTGGTTCGGTGCAAGCTGTAGGGTCTACGGCTTCTTCCAGGTGGATGGGGAGCGAAGTCTGCCACCCCTCAGGCAGTACCACCAGACTCCTCAATGTACCTCCTCACTGTTGGTGGATCGAGACCACTGGTAGCTGCTTGTTTAGGGAAGCACTTGCCCAGAGGACAGAGCAACCTGTACTGTTGGCTTCCAAGTCCCACACCACCGGGTCAGTGGTTTGGAGCAGGCTGCGGGTTGTAGCTTTATTCCAGGTGGATGGGTGCGCGGTCTGACTCCCTCAGGCAGTATCTCCTGACCCCTCAATGTGGACCTCTCGCTGTCGGTTAATGGAAACCGCAGGTAGCGGCTCGATTAGGGAAGCACTTGCCCAGATGGGCAGAGCAGCCTGTACTGTCATCTTCCAAGCCCCATACTGCTGGTGGTGTGGTTTGGTGCAGGCTGTGGGGTTACGGTTTTCTTCAGGCAGATGGGGAGGCGCGGTCTGCCACCCTCAGGCAGTACTGCCTTGGACCCCTCAATGTGGACCTCTCACTGTCGGTGGATCGAGACTGCAGGTAGCAACCCGATTAGGGAAGCACTTACCCAGATGGGCACAGCAACCTGTAAAACTTCAGTGTTCAGAATCAGTTCACAAATTAATGCAGTGGCAGCCCCACAGACCAGGCTGAGCAGCTTAAATTTATTTTGACAGATTAATCTGGCTCTGTCACGGAGCAATCGGCTGATCATGATGGGCCAGCAGTTGGCTTCACCTTCCTCTATTCTGCAGGCTGCAGCCACTAATACTAACAATAATCCTCTAGGAGACAGATCGGGACCACTTTGTCTTGGACCAGGAGGATGGAGCACAATACTGACAGGCAGTTATTATTTGATTGATTGTCCCTCCTGGCCTTAATTAACTAATACACTGATAAACTGAACCACACAGTGGCTATAATAATTATGTTGCTGGAGTTGAGCTAAAAAGTCATCACAGTTAAGTATAAGTACTCAACTCACCATGACACCAATAGTGGCGGATGGATGTGGACCAGTTCTGGACAGGACAGAATCTCCTCCACTCCGTGAGCAGCAGGCTAACAGAGTCGATAAGTCTGGACTCTGAACAGGGCAGCACATTGTTGGTTGACAGTCACTGCCACTTCTCCAGCTCCAGGACAGGTTGGGCAGGAGTGGACCAGGAGACCAGATGGTGTTTTAGGCTAGCTAGCTGGTGTGACTCACGGTCTTCCTGATCGGTCGACTACCCCTCATCACAGGCTCATCACTCACAAGTTAGCTGACAGCTGCTCACAATACAGCCAGGCTCAGAAGGGATCTCTCATGGTCTTGGTATCAGATTTGGGACAGACTGCAAGCGGACAACAAGAAAAGAATAAAACTCTTTAGACCACCACGTTCCACCATATTCTGCAGGCAGCACAACAGTCAAATCTCGTACGTGGGTGAAAACTGAGAGGACTGTCAGTGCAGATAATCAAGTTGGACTTTGACAACGCATGACAGAAAGAATTGATTCTATTTTTTTTCACCACCACAGCAGGCTGCAGCGGACTTGGTTGCCATAGTAACAAACAATGGAGACTCTGTCAGTGCCCAAACGGACAAAAGAGCACTCGTGTGAAAATCCACCTGGACAAAAATTTGCAGCTGTAAAAGAGGACATATTCTAGAAGAGGATGTCTGTAACCCTGCACAGGGGTCACCAGTGCAGTGGAACCAGACATCAACATTCCCAAGTTGGTGGCACTGCCAAACCTCAGGGCCACCCAGCTGGCTTCAGGAGGTCATTCCCAAACTTAGGTCACCTGTATGGGAGTGTGACTCATTTCTCATTGGGCCACAGAGTAGCCTATAATCAGTCTTTGAAGGCTAATTGGAGATCATGCTTTTGTTTTGTAAGTATCCTACATTGAAGGTTTAGCAAATTTGAAAGATGAAGCCAGACAGTGTTTCCACACAAGCAAGAGAGATAGCAGTGGGACCTCAGCTCATATTGGCATGCACCCTGGTAAACAGTTTAAAAAACGTAAGAAAGGTGTATAAGAAATGTGATAAACTATTTGCATGTTGGCCAGGTTGAACTTGCTAAACCTTTAATGTTGCATTACAAACAGCACAGCGAGGTGTTACCTTCTCTAATTGGTGAGCACTCCAGTGATCACATGTGAGCCTCTTAAGGCCAGAGCACACTACATAAGAAATGAAGCCATCGGCGGCCAGGCTGATCATGCTTCAGTCAAATGACGAGACCAAGAACCCATCTAAATGTTAAAATGACGAAATGAAAACCAAGCAAGAAAACTGAACTGATTTGAATGAATTGCAAACTTTTAAGCAGCTTGTGGTTTGGGGGTGGGGGCACTGGTACTATTACTATTTGATTTTGATTTTGGCCACACACCAGGTGCACCACTGTAAACAGTTAAAAATTCAAGGGGACAGGAAATGAATACTAACTGGCATACATTATTGATGATCTTGTTTCCAGCAGTTAAATTCATAATGTCAAATGATCGATAGTTAACTGTACCTCAGTACACACGGATATGAAAAACTGTGCTTTCAATTGTTTTCTTTTATGGACAACATTGTGCATAGTTCTTTTCATGGAGCTAGTAGTTTGGAGTTTTTACTATGGACGATTTGTGTACAGAATGCTAATTATGAGCTGTTGACCTATCAGAACCCTGCTCAGAGTTCTGGGCACAAACCGTGACCTAATTAAAACTCTGATCACTGGTTCCATAAAGAGAACTGTGACAGACTACTGCTCAGAAAAATAAAGCAATGCAAAATATAGCTTTTCATGCCACTTTTATTCAGGTACAGTTAAATATGGATAATTTAGGGGTACAAATATTATTTTGATGAGAACTTTATAAATAGCTGCCAGTTAGAAATAATTTCTGTCCTCTTTAAGAAAGATATGTAGGAAATGTGATAAAATAGTTGTATATTGGCCAGGGTTGAACATGCTAAACCTTTAACAATGTACTGCAAACAGGAGAGGTGTGGTCTTCCTAATTAGAGGTGGGCAAAGTTAGAAAACTTCACTTTGTGGAGAAATTTGTAAATTTTACCAAATTCATGAAATTCTCCTTTAAGGTGAAGTCTCTTCATATGAACTTCATAATGGTGAAATTGTGAACTTCACCTGTGAATTTTGGCTCTAAAGTGAAGTTTGCAATGATCCATGGGGCTGGAAGTTACATGGTGCTGCAATGAGTTATATTGCCATCCATAGGCTGAATTCAGTGCAGTATAAGGAAGAGACAGTTGTGTCAGCGTGCTCTGTATCCTTGTGTCTAAAAACCTTTGAAAGTATTTAAGATGGGCAGTCCCTCCGACAAATTACTCCATTTACTGTCTACTCTGCCTTGTGCCTCTAGATCACCAATTATTTGTGGTATTTTTGTGATTTAGTTAGTTGAAAGTTGTAATTTAATTTTCTGTATTGTGCTGAAGCTAGTATGGTTAGGGGATGGGAGCTTAGCTGCAGCAAGTTCCAGTAAGAACAAGTTCTTTAAGATCCACCACGGCTGCTTAATGAAGTCTGTAAAGAAGATGGGCAGACTAGATGGCCCAGTAGGGCTTTCTGATATTTGGCTGTGAATGCCATGTAAGAAGAAAGCCTGAGAAGCAGGGAAACTGTGGCATACATTTTCTTTGCTATAAAGTCAATTTTCTTGGAATTCTTGTCGGAGGAGAGGGGTGACAAGGAGACACCAGCTTTCTCACATGCTGCCTGCTGCACTATACTCTCGTGGTTAGGGTGTGCTGATAGGAACTCGTACCATTTTTGGACAATTTATATTTTCTTTCAAGCCTCTTATCAACCCCAGTACTGAAGTGGGGTATTGAAGCACCTTCATGGTATTTTTTTCTAAATGCATTATAGATAGGGACAACCAGGTCTTTGAGGATGAAAGACCCTTCATCTCCCTATAATCTTCGCTCTTCATTGACATCCTGATTGGGCTCCTGTGTAGGGAGGTCCAGGGTATCCAGCATATTTTGTATAAATGAAAACATAGAGGAAGGATCCTCGTGGTCACCCAGGGATCCCCAAGGCAAGGATCCAGGGACTCCTGGGGCTCAAGGCCCTCAAAATCCATGTCAGGGCATCATAGAATTGATCATCATCTGCATCACCCTCACAGTCTACAGAACAGAGAACTGTGGAAGAGTGCTTGCCAGCCCCAGTAAATAGAGGACCCATCTTTGAAGGGCCATATCTTGTACTGACGGAAGACCCTGTGCAGTTTGTAAGTGCTTTGTTTTTTCTGAATGCTTTAGTTGCCTGTTGTCTCACCATTGGCTTTCCCAGGACCAATGGGAGCATATCTGTCTTGACAGGCTTTCTTTTTAGCCACTTCATCAGAGGCTTGATCAAGCTTCCTTTTCCTCACTCTTATTATTTTTCAATTTGTGAGGAACTTCAACTTTGGAAGCTTTATTTTTGACTGGGATCTGGAGGGTTCTCAGCACCTCTGCTTTTGGTATTAGTATTTTTGAATGGCCCTCATTGGAAACCTTTGTTTTATTCTCAGCCATAATTATCAAAGGTTTGTCTGCTATGTTCACCAATTTAAGCAAAGCAAACCAGTTCTGTACCTATGAACTGAGTACAGGTTTCTGTGAAAATGCCACCGCCAGTCCTGCCCCAGTTAATAAACTCTGTTTATTACCAGTGCCTTTTTTTTTGGTTGTAAAACTGGGATCTATACCAGTGCCAATCTTAATAGAAAACCAGTAATACTCAACTGCGCACAGGTGGCTGCTGGACCCTACGGACAGTCCTGACACAGATGATACCAAGGTCCAGTAATATAACAAAAAGGTGTTCTCATAATTGCCAATCTAGAGAGAAACCCCCAGGCACTGTTTGAAATCTACTGCAGGTACCTCATGTAAACCCTCAAGGCCTGAGGTAAAAAACAAGGTAACTGTCCCCAATTCAATGGTTCTCACAAGAAATTAGTCAAAAAGAAGGAAACTGTCGAAAATAAACACCCACAATAAAATTTCGCTTTAAAGTAATAGTCATGTAAAATAAAGTCTAAATAGCACTGTCATGTTAAAAATAAAAAATTGTGAAGCGCTAATGAAAAAGTAAAAGTTGTCACTCAGCACACTAAAGGAAAAGATTTATGAGGAAAACTTTACCCAGATAAGCACTAGGAGGCTGTCAACAAGGAAAGTTGGGAGACACCTCAGAGGTAATATGCTCAGTCCAGTGGAGAAAAATTCTGAAGCAGTCAACAGCTTTTACTCAGTTCACACCCCTCCTGTCTTTTGATTGGCTAGCCCTACGCTCATTAAAAATCTCTGAAAGACATACTCCAGGGCAATTGCATCTAGCCAGCTAAGTGCAAAAGTTGCTGATGCTAAAGGACTCTCTGGGGTAAGGATCTATAATAGATCATTTTCCAGAAAGAACTCAGGATGATCTGACAGTGCAGTGATTTGGGGACTCACTTGCCAAGATGACCCAGGTTTGCACATCGAATCTGTATCGCAGCTGTGGGCCAAACAAACCAAAGGTGGAGTCAACATCCTTTAGGACACTCTCCACTTCCAGAGTACGTCCACTCTGCTCTCTGGTCACACCCTGAGAAACAGGCAGAATAGCAAGTACTCGGTGCAAGCAACACTGGGCACAGCGATAGGAGGCACTCAAGTTTGCTGCAGCAATGTGGTGGAGGCTCAAAAGAAAAAACATGGTGCCAGGCAAGACAGACACATGAAGTCCTGCTACCTCCTTTCACATTAAGCTGGGCCAATCAGAGTTCCCACTGCCAAGGTAATATCTTCATGGCCCAAGCTTCACATAAGTATACTAATACTACAGACTTGTAAAACAAGAGAATAACTCTTCCAGCCAGATACAGCCCTACTTGCACTTGCACGTGGTGTGTAACAGGTTTATTTGTCTCACCTGCATTTACTAATCTGAACAGCATGCCTGCATGAATATTTGTACAAGCATCAAAAAATTTCAGTTTGCTGTGAAGGAAGATACTTTTTTTTTGTAGACTTTATTTCACTGGACCCAGGGAACTCTCTCAGGCAGACCCTTCACGCCACCTTCCACTCTACCACCTGAATGATGCTCACCTCCTGGAAATTGCGGACAGACACCCCCACCTACTATGGTCTGATGAACCCCCAGCTCTAAGCTCCCTGAGGTGGGTCCACCATCCACTCCTGGTGCTCTATCTATAATCCAATGCACCAGAACCAAGGCAAGTGAGGGATCGGGAGAGCCAGCGAGACAAGCTCGGCATTGGATACATGGCAGAAGAGCACTGGAGGTTGCTGTCACCTATCCCAGGCACCAGGGTTTTCTGCTGCAGTGTTTCCCCTGGAGCGTGGACATGGAATGACGTCTGAGCACGAGCGTGCTGGCGTACACTAATGCTCCACCCCTTGTACAGCATTGCTTCCTTGTAGTGCCACCAGTCTCCATCGGGGCCACTGAGGAGCGATGCAAGACTTGCAACCCACCCCAGGAGAGGAGAGCATTCCGTCGATGCTCAATCCTCTCTCCCTGCCAACCCCCGTGGCCAGAGTCCATTCCCCAAACCCAGGTCATCGTGTGGTAAGGTGTGATGACCAGTGCTCGACTCTCAGTGCCACCAGGACAGCTAAAAGAAGCTACTTAATGCTGTATCTTTTCAAACGGTTGGTTTGTATCTGGCCAGCTGAATTCTCCTACTCTTCTTTTGTGGTTCAGTTTGGGGCTGGTCACCCAGCACCTGAACCTGCACCAGTTAGCACCTACATTTCCTGTCACTGACTACAATCAGTACCCTGCCCCAGTTAAGCCAACCCATGGATGTGACAAGGTTAATTAACAAGAAGAAGGTGAAGCAGAAGTGTCCAAGGTTCTGGAGATGGGGGAGTGATGCCAAGATAGAAGAAGACTCCTCTAGGAAAGAATGGTGTGAGAAAATATCAAGTATTTTTAAAAATTCTAGCATGAATTTAACAACCATACCTAAATTAAACATTAACATTTACTAATAGCTATCACATCAATATCTTATTTCTAGGAAAAACTGAAGTATTTGAAAGCAGCATCTACTCTCCTGATCCAAGTTCCTTTACAGGTGCTATGCAGATCAAGGAAAGACTCCTGAAATACTACCCATGTTATAAAAACAGTTATAAAATGGATAGGGAAAATTGTCCTTCTTGATTGGTGGAGAAGATTCCAAAGCCAAGTGGTTCAGGAGTAGGAACCACACTGCTAAACGTAATTGTTTTTGTTACAGTAGGCCTATTTTATACTATAAGTGCAATTGGACACTTTAGGTTCCTGTACCACACTTCTAGGTGGTTGAAGGCACTCGCACAAGCTGCTTCAAGCCTCACAATGCACCTGGGTGTGTGGTTCAGAAATAGTAACCCTCACCATGTTGTGTCTTATTACTTATTTATATTAATGTTCTCATAATTCAGTCTGTTGAGAAAATAATCTGTCTCCACTTAGATACAATATTACGGAATGTATGTATTCAAGACAGTCTAATGGAGTGCTTTCAGATGTCTAGCACTAATACCAGGTAATGTCAGCTTGCATCATAAGAGCTGGATGTCACTAAAAGCATTATTTTCCACTGAGAAACAATGCATACTTTGATGGGCTCTCTGGGAATACAAAAGGTCAGATTTTCCCTCCCATGATCCTCTGACTTATTCAACTGTCACCTACAGTGGATATTAGTTCACACAAAGTGCAGCTGTCATTCTATGTGAGGTTTTTAACTACACAAAATAATTTTTTATATAATCACATTAGTATAACAGAAGGCTTGAAGTCATTTGCATAAAACATCAGCTGCTATAAATTCAATAATATACCAATGGCAGGGGAAGGGGCTCTAACCCAGAATGCTTATGTGGCCAAACATAAATGCCCCATGAATCAAGCAAAAAGAAAAAGTTAAGAAAAATGCAGGAAAGTCATTTGTTTGCATTAATGACAAGATTGTTGTTGTGTGTCACACTACCAGCTGGAGACAGCAATGCATTATTTTTCGTCTCTATCTCTTATGTACAATGACCATCAAGAAAGCAGAGATAACTAGCAAACATACTGTATAATGTAGATACTGTATGAAAACCCTCACAGTGACATTCAAAACCTGCAGACTTTATAGGGACATGAACATTTTACTGGTGAAAGAACTTCTGTGTTGCTAGAAAACACAAATTCAGAGGACTGCAACAAAAGCTCAGCTGAGGAGCACAAAAGGCTGCAGTGAACAAACAAGGTTCTATAAGCACTACAAAATACAACAGAAATTTGCTCTTTGACAACAAACCACAAGGCTGACACGTGCTACCTTATCAAGAGCCCCTGTTTAAATTGGTAAAGGGCAAGGGTTAAAATTAAGCCTCCAAATACATTCCACTGGATTGCCAAACTCAGGCCTTGGGACAGAAATACAAAGTTAAGGGCAGCAAACCAGTGGCAAGCAAGTTGCCCACTGGTCTTAACCTCCTGCCTTGTTAATCAGGGACAGGGCTTAAAAACAGGATCACATGACCAAAATCAGGGCCAAATCTCATAACAACGGTAGTACCAGCAGGAGAAGACTCCTATAATGTGGCTTAACATGAAAAGCATTTCCAGATGGAGAGGCAGACTGCAACACTGTCTGGTATTATTTTATGCTTCAAATCCCTATTCTTCAGTGACAGAAATGCCAGTTTTCTGAGGGCCAGAGGAAATTCTTGAGGCAAAAATAAGGGCCACTTGAGTCGAGATACCCCCAGCACTGTGAGCTACAGCATGACCGACACCCTGTGTGTAAACTTGGGTCATGCGCTTTATTAACTCGGGACAGATTTGGCACTGAGTGGATTCCTCCCTGCCAGGGTTGTCTCCCAACGGCTGCTGCCTGACTGTTATTTCAGTGATCATCTCCCTTCCCCAGTCGAGTGACCAGATAGCACATCACGAAAAAATCGATCAGCTGATCCCCACCACCACCGCCGACAAGCAGAGTGTAAACACATCTCTGTCAGGGCAGCAGCGCCAACTCACTGACTGCGGAAATAACACAGTGCTGGGAGGAGGACAGGCTGCAGCTGTCCACCTTTCTGTTCCCTCATTCCCGCTCCACGTCCCTCCCACCACCACCGTGAGCTGAGGCCGTCATTTACCTTTCACGGTATCTCGAGGCCACCACTGCTGTGCCCTCGCGCTCTTCTCTCAGTCCTATCTTTCACTAGCTCCTGAAAGCGTTGTGTCTCACTTCCTGTCCCTCTGTGCAGCCACCAGGGATTACAGCTACCGGGCCTGGCTTAAAGGGAAGTAACCCCCAAAACTGGGGGTCACTAGTAGTGGCTGGCTACCCAACCTTTGTGCTGCCTGGTGCACCTACCTTCCTGACCCAGCGGTGTTTGGTAGAGACACAGACACACAATGTAAGCCAGAAAGATGTGGAGCAGTACCATCTCGAGGTTAGAGCAGTGAGCTGTGAATGAGCCTGCTACACCCAGCAGCCCAGGGTTTGAGTCCCACAGCCTCCGCTTGCATTCTTGTGACTGAGCAAGTCATTTAACCTCCACATTTCTCCTGGAGTTTGCCCCTGGGAGCAGGAATTGGGCCTAGTGGGATTTTAGACAGACAGGAGGGAGGAGGAAGAAAATTTCTAGTGATTTTTAACTGTTTTAACTGTTATTTATGTACTGCACCTTGATAATTGAAAGGCACAATATAAATAATATTATTATTATTATTATAAGAAGGCAGAAAAGAGAGTACTACAGGGAGAGAATGAGATTGTCGGAGACGTCCATTCAAAGTACTATGCAACACAGATCAGATTGGAACATGGATTTGATCGATTTTAATGGATTTATACCTTAATAAGGATAGGACAAATATTAGTAAATCCCTTTTGTAAATCTTTTCTTTAGGAGATTGCAAAGGTGGAAGCGTTCAGATGGAGCTGATGACGGACCTATTAATCCCTTCAATGCATCAAAAGTGCCAAAAGTCTTGGAAACATTTGGCTGGAAATCATGTGAATGGTTGGACTTTGTTTTGGTTTTGCATGAAACTGGAGATTAGCTTTTGGTTAGCTGTAGACCATCGGCATCCTATGTGCATTATTGTCAGCGCTATAGTAACAGGCTTTGTTAACAGTGGTCTTGAATTCTGTAACCCATACTCATTTCCCACTGGAAGGCCTCCTGTATCTAAATGGAATTAGTGAAGATTGAAGCCCTTGTTTAAGAAACAGATATGATACATAGTACATGATTTGCTTCACGGTGAGTGTATGTCTTGTCGGTGCATGTTGATTTTTCAGCAGCAGGCATTATAGGTGGGAGCCTGCCTAACTCAGACAACAAGTAGTGGGTGAAATGCACAAAAAAACGCCTCTTAAAAAAAACCTGATGTAATATAGTGCAGTCTTGCGGTCCATAGGGACAACATGGGCGGATTGCTTCTGGGGAAGGGTCAGGCAGAGGAAAAACAGTTCCACGGATGGAAAATATGATGTCATCCCTTTTCTACATGTAAAAGCGTCTGCAGGGCTCTGCCCATGCAGCTGTAAAAGGCAAATTAGGCTGCCTTTTTCTGTCTTAGCAGCTATACTAGTGCTGTTGTAGTCTGTGTTTTGTGTGAATTTGTTTTCCTGTTTTTTGGTTTGTAATTTTAGTTCTGTAGAACAGTTAGGTATGTTTTACTGAACTATTTTTGTCACTGTAGTTTCACTATATATTGATTTCATTTTTGTTTATTGAGTAGTTAGCTTTTCTTTGTGTACACAGTAACATCGTTATATTTACCTGGGTTGTTGTGTCTTGAGTGTTCCCCTTAGTCCCTAAAAATCCTGTTGTGTATTGTTTTTAATGATAAAAACACTGGTGCAGTGTGGGTGTTGCTGGTGATTTATTTATTTAAAAGTTGGTAACCGGAAAAGGCACACTGAGCCAGAGCTCATTTCCAGGTGTGACCTTGGGAAGGGTACAGGTCGAAACATGTCACAAGTGCAGCACAATATACAGAAATACAAGTCAAAAGTCAGCAAATGAAATACAATGGAGTTGGTACACGGAGGAAATAGCAAAAGTCACGGACAATCAAGGTCAATCACTGTAGCAGCCACGGGTAAAGTGATCCAAAAAGAATCTAGCAGTGACATATTAAGCTGTGGTGGAAACGGGTGTACGAGGAGCAGCAGTAGGGGGTGAAAATGCAGCCAACAACCTGCAGCAAGTACAGGAACATTTCTGCAGCAGGTGAGAGTGCATAGTGATGCTAGTTCATGAGGAGCTTGAACTTCAGCCTGCTGCCCTACCGTGATACTTCCCTTATGCCCTCCATGAACCACTGCTGGACAGACACTCCACCACCCCCATTTGCCACTTCTCTCTGCTTTTCCTCCTACTCAGCCCAATGATTTGGCATGAGATGTGTCCTCTGCCCCCAGTACCCATGCGGTTCCTCTGCTTGCCCTAGGGACATGCTTATTGCATAAGTTGCAAGTGTGACCACACTAACCCTAATCCTAATGTCCCATAGGACAACACTGCAACTTTAAAAGCCATAACTCCACAAGTCTAGGAGTTAAGGGACGCCTATACATCCAAACAAGGGTCTCGATGTGTACTACAATAGTAACATATAATACCCCTGAAAATTCGAGGTGTGTGTAGCAGCAAATCCCCATGTGACTGGCCAGGAAACCCTCCTCTGTCCTTCTAGGATACTTGCTGGATTTACAACTGGATGTCCACCACAGAACGGGGCTCCTCTCTCTCTCTGTGAGGGTGCAAATACAGTCTCAAGTCTGTGATCCTGGGAGAGAACCCTTTGGCCATTGCACAGTGAACCAGAAAAGTCACAGGTGTGGATAGGCTTCGGGGATGCCCTATACACCCTATATGTGTCTTTTCCCAGAAAATGCAGAGACCGGTTCAAACTCCACAGACCCCATTTGAGAGACCTTTGTATTCCACCCTCCTTTCATTCACAGAGTCCTTCTTGGATTCTGTTTTGGTAGTGTCTCACCCTTAAGCATTAGACAGCATACAACTGGCTGGAACACAGTCTTGCAGCAGTATCCAAGAGGGAGTCCCTCACCCTTGATGTCACCAGACGTGTTTCACATGCATGTGCTTTAGCAAAGGCTGACAAAGGATGTGCAGTGTTCTGGATACTGCTGCAAGTCTACATTTCAGCCAGTTTTATGGACTTTCCTAGACTTTGTATAATACTCTACTATGCTAACTGTGAGTGTTTAAGTTTCTGCACCTTAATAAAGCAGTGCACTGTTTGGATTATATACTGGTCCACAGATTTTGCAGAAGCAACACAGTAGTGTCCCTTTAAGCAGGTGCCAGTCCCCAAACTTCTCTCACATATTATACAATGAAAAGCTATACTGTTAAAACTAGTGATATAGTTCAACCTTGAAAAGTCCTTAGTGGCCGAAATGAAAAGTGTTCATAAAAAGTAGCTGATTCTCCCATCTGTTTGGTTGAAATTCAGACAGGGTTCCAAGTCTTAGTCCTTGTTGCTGCCAGGAGAGCCTCTGAGTGTGTAATGCCCCTAGCAAAGCTCTGCAGGCATTCTTGAGAAAATTCTAAAGTCCTGCCTCTGGTTTTCCTTGCTGTGATAAGCTGGCCTCATCACATGCTGAGAAAAAGACCAACCAGTTTCTCCATGTTCAGATTTAAATGTTTAACTGTAGAGTTTCTTAGCCTGGGGTGGAAAGACAGATGCCCCCAGGCCTGAGACTGGAGTCCACAGGTCTCACCCTGCTGATTTTGCTACTCCAAGGTCATTTGTTCAATCTCTGTTCCCAGCAAACCATTTAGACCTTAAGTGGCTGCCATTAAGTTGTAGTTGCTCCAGTACAGGTACAGAAGTCTGAAGACAATGGAACTCCAGACTCACGGCACCTTCATGCTGCTACTGGGCCATGGGCCTTTGTAAGGCAAATAGATTCCAGTAACCTAGGCTGGACTTAATGGGCCTGCCATTAACCTTTAATGACCCTCCCATTTACCACAATATTCAAGAGGCCCAAATCCCTTTTACAATTTAAGCAATATTGTTAGAATAAAAAGGCACCTAGAAAGCTACAGGGTTGCCTGCCCAAAACACAGGGAATTGTACCATTCCAGGATACCATATTGTATCTTTACCCAGGCTTCCTTGCAATTAGGCTTATACAGTGGGGCTTTTTGGTGAATTACAGAAATAAACTAACATACATGAGGACACAGCAATGGACATGGCGTGATCCCTGCCACAGTGTGCACAACACCCAAAATCACCTCCCAGCTTTACCGCGGTGCCAAATCCACAATGTGTCTGATAATCAACAATGCACTAAATATGCACCTCCTCTTGGACTACAACCATGTTTCAGACAAATTTGACAAACTCTAACTGAGTTATGCCTAAAACACCCAAAAGGATTAGTTGGTGGAAGTCATTTGGACCCAACTTTGCTAATGTGTACCCCATGGAGAAGTTACAGGTGAAGTTTCAAGGTGAAGTTACCAATGGTGAATTTCCTATATCCTATTAAATAGAAGAATTTTGCAAAATGATCCATGGAGTCAAATTTGATGACTTCACCTTAACTTTCTTGTGAATTAAAACTTCAGAACATCTCTACTCTTAACTAGTGGACTCCCCAGTGATCACCTGTGAGCCTCTTTATGGGTCAGAGCATACTATATAAGAAATGAAGCCAGAGAATGGTTCCCCACAAGAAAGAAAGAAAGCCAGGGGACCTCAGCTCATATTGGCATGGTAAAATTTAACATTAAAGTATAAAGCCACAGAGTGGTTTCAGCACAAGAAAGTGAGATAGTGGGACATCAGCTCATATTAGCATGTTAAAATTTAAAATGTATGCGGCACAGTGGGTTGAGGCATCCATGCCTTCCTGTTCTCACGCTGGTGATCCAGGTTTGGGAATGGACTCGGGTTGTTTGAGGGCCCAGCCAGAAGGGAAGATAGGCGTCCATAGGACTGCACTCTTCCCTTGGTGGGGATTCTGTGCCTCACCGTTCGACTGCCATCTGAGCGGAGGCCAGTGGTGGTTCATGCAAAGGCCCAGAAATTATTGGGAAGAGACTGCATTTGGAGTGTTGGAGTGGCTCCACTGGAGGTGGAGTGTGCTTGCACATTCATTGCATGTCTGCTGTGCCTAGGGAGAAAATCAGGCGGAAAAAATGAAGGTTGGGCTTCAAAAAGCCTGGCCTGCTATCACTGGTGGCCTGCCCGGTCTCAAGGGAGGATGGAGACTCAGGACAGCCAAGGACTGTGGGACAGGCTGATACAACAGCCCAGCCTACCACAGAGGAATACAGACCTCTATGGAAAAATGTAGGTGTAGTTTCCTGACCAATGAGTGTGTCACCTTGCCGCTTGGTGGTCAGACTTGAGAGTGATTCAGTCAAATGACAAGACCAAGAACTCTTCCAAATGTTAAAATGATAGAATGAAAACCAAGTAAGAAAATTGAATTTATTTGACTGAACTGCAGACTGTTGAGCAGTTTTGTAAGGATCCACCATCCCTGATGAAGCCCAGCAGGGTGAAATATTGGGCACAGAGCATGGTGGTAGTTGGCACTGAATAAACAACTGAGAAGTTTGAATTTGCTTGTCACATTGCTGTTTTTTCTACACTCTATGTATGGAGTCTTATATCTGTGACTGTGCTGCAGCCACAGCCAGAGACGGAACTTGGGGTTCCTGAGGGAAGTGAAGGGACCTGTGAAATTAATATTATTGACTTGATAGACAATTTTTCCTTTTGTGCTAGTAATATTATTTCCTGTGTTACCTGAACTACTTCATTGCTAAATCATATCATGTTACATGATTTGCTAACAGTAGCACTATATCTATAGTGAACAGTATATATTAGGAACTGAATGTACAGTATGTTTAGTAACCATTATATATATATATATATATATATATATTAGATGGAGAGATATTATACTGGACGCTGTAGTGCCAGTATAGTAGGGATGAGTGAAGACTTCTATGTTAAACCCGAAACTTGAACCTTAATAACTTTGTAACCGCTTAACAGATTTGCACAATATTTAGCATAGCATAATCTCTAGGGTAGGTCCTTGACATGCCAAATACCTGAATCCGTTATGTGGTTTTGAGATAGAAACTGTCACAAAATCCTAAATTTACCATTTTATTACGTTTTGTCCACCTGTATTTCAGGAATGCTTTTATGCTGTGGTCTGAACTTTTCAGGGTAGAAAGCCTTTGGGCCACAGATGTGCCTTTTGAAGGTTTAGTGAACAAATATTAATCTGTTCTAAAGTTATAACAATTTTAAGTTTCCCATTATTTCCTATGGAAAAATGTATTTGTCAGGCACGAAAGATGTTTTTGTTCGGACATTTTGTTGCTTGTAGGTCACATACAGCTTTTGTGCAAAACAAGAATCAGTCTTTTTACATGTCGGTCCACACAGAGCTTGCTGTATATTTCTCACATAGCATATCTGGATAAAGCACAGCCTACCTTCAGCAATTCTAATGGTACAGAGCACACAGCTGGCATAGTCTGGGTCCTGGGTTTGAAACCACAGGACCCTGGCTCAAATCTTTTATTATTATTTATTTAAATATCCCTGGTGGTCTAGCGGACTCCTCATTGTAGTACTAATTGCCGACATTGGGGTGCCCAATCCCCATGTCGGGACGATTCTCAACCCCCTCAAACCAGTGTGGGACAATGGGAAGCCCACTCCCAGTGTCCCCAGATTTTGATAATATTTTCCCCACCTCTGCAGTGTGGATGAATCACTCCCCGACCTCATATTTAAAAAAGAAAACATCCCTCGTTGGGGACACTGAGGAGAGCACTTCCAGTGTCCTGATACATATACCCCCTCATAGTGTGGGACACTGGGAAACCCACTACCAGTGTCCCTTAAGTCTTAATACTTCCCTGTAAAGAAGAAAACCATCCCCAACATTTTGTTTCCTGAAAAATGGTCCTCGATGTCTCCCCTGTCCCTCCCCATCGCGAACTTTCTTCTGCGCACCCACCTCCTGCACCCTCCTTACCCCATACTTCTTTCTGGAGGTCAGCGGCTGTGATCTTATCTGGACTGGGACATGTCTGCATTCTTCAAAGCCGAACCATGAACTGAAGAATTAAGGTAAGTGCTGTATAATAGCTGTCAATGGCATTTTCAACTTATGTTGATATCTCAGCCATTTTTGGAATTTTAACACCAAATTTTCAAATGGGCTTTTGGGACTCACCTCATGAACACTGGCACTGTCATTCTGTTTTCTCAGTCCCAAAAGGTGATTCTACCGTCACCGCGCAGAATCACCTTTTGGGACTGATTAACAAAAATGACAGTGCCAGTGTTCATGAGGTGGGGTCCCAAAATGCCCATGTTGCAAATTATGGGGAAAAACTCTAAGAATGCCTGTTACAAGCGCACATTGTGCATTTTCTGTGCAAGTGCATAACTTTGGCAATTTACAATATTTTGACTCCAGATTTTCAACATACCCATTTTCACACCACCTCATGAACAGTACTGCTGTCATTTCTCACATCCTGCCCAAAATGTGTTTTCGTACCTGTGGCGAAGAATGACATAGTCATTGTGTGAAATCACCTTTTGGGACTGATTAATGAAATGACAGTACCAATGTTCATGAGGTGGGGTCCCAAAAGCCCATGTTGAAAATGTGGTGAAAAAATCCATAAATGGCCGAGTTATGAGCGCTCATTGAAAATTTTCACGCACTTATGTAACTTTGGTAATTGTTAATACTTTACTCCAAATTTTCAAACAAAGCCATTTTTTTCATACCATGTCATGAATAGTAACCCTTTTTTTTGTCAACTCTATTTTTCTCTCTGGCTGTCTAGGGCATCTCCTTTGAACCCACACTTCTGCTACCTCTACTTCCCACCTGAACCCTTCCTTACCTGATCTCCCCTCTGGACTTCCTTGGTCGATCCAGCCCCTCAGATCACCACCCTGGGAGGCCTGCCCACCGCTAGGCCTTTCTGGAAATTAGAGGGACCACCGAGACGATGATAGATAGACCAGGAATTCAGGCCTGTGCATTGTGATGTGGGCAGAACACTGGAGCCCCTTCATCTTCACTAGACAACCAGGGTATTTTTTCTTTTTCCCCAGAGCATGGACATGCAATGTTGGCAGCACACCTATGTGCAGCCAGCCACTGCTGCTCAGCCCCTGACGTTGCATCAAGCACCTGTGAGCCTGTGGGACTCCTGGTCTCCACCAGGAGCCACAATGGAGTGGGGCATACCCTGGACCCACCCCAGAAGGGAGAGCAGTCCTACAGATGCTCAATCCTCCTCCCCCTGCCAACCCCTAATGACCAGAGTCCATTCTTGAATCTGGTCGCTGGCATGATGTGAGGTGCGCATCCAGCGCCTCAACCCTCTGCACCACTAGGCCAGCTATGAATAGTAACCTTTAATAGGGATACAAATAAAGTATCTGAAAAGTAAGGAAATTCACTGCAAAACATTTTGTTAATGCACCATTAGGGTTGAAGCATAAAAGTAGGGATATGCAATCTTAGGATTCCCAAGCCTGAAACCCCACCCCCCACCCTCGGCTTTCAACTTGAACACCCCACCCCCCCACTCTCGGGTTCCAATCCTAAGGCCCAACCTCAACCTCTGCATTCAGGAACAGGTGTGAGGGGTGTGCCTTGGGGGTTGCGAACCCTAATGCTCATCCCATTTCAACAGATAATAATGTAACATGGGAACACAACAAAAACAATGGGGTGAGCATTAGGGTTTTGTAGCCCAAGGCACACACCCTATACACCTGTTCCTGCATTCAGGGTGGGGCCTTAGGGTTGGAACCCGAAGGTGGGGTGTTGTTGGAAGCTGAGGGGAGGGCTGTATACTTGAGAGCCCTAACATCACATTTCCCAGCTTTTCATGCTTCAACCCTAGTAATGGTGCATTACAAAGTTATTTGCAGTGATATATATATATATATATATATATATATATATATATATATATATACACACATATATATATGTACACATATTCATTGCAAAAACATTGTTAATGAATTAGTTAAGGTTAAACTGATTAAAAAGTAGGAAATATGGCATTAGGGCTCCCAACCTAATGCCCCACCCCATTCTGCAGGTAGCAACAGGAAAAACATTGCAATTTGACCTCTTCTATGTCATTGCAAGTCAGATGAGGGTGTGCCTTGGGGTTGTCAACCCTACCACTAACCTCATTCTTATATTCTTGTACACATCTCAGCTTATTTACTAATGGAATGGGGAGAGTGTTATAGTACAGTATCAGTAAATAAGATGAGATATGTACAGAGATGAGAATGGGTGAGCGTTAGGTTGAAAACCCCAAGACACACCCTAAACCTGATTTGCAATGATGCAGAAGAGGTCAAATAGTAATGTTTATTCTGTTGCTGCCTGCAGGTGGGGCTGGGTATCTAGGTTGGGAACCCTAATGCATACATTTTCTATCATTTTCCAAAGTGAGTGAGTGCACACGGAAAGGTGGTGCTAAAGGAACTACCAGTAAAAGATATTAAAACATTTCCCAGCACACACCAAACCCTTATAAAGGACACCACAGCAATTAAAGCTAAGTTTCAAACACATTTATTACCATGGAAATACGGACAAAAATTCCTGTCTGACATGTTTCAGAATTGCTTCCTTCTTCAAAGACTGGGAAACTGCACACACATCAGCTCATATATAGATAGAATATCACCATGTGATCTATGACACCTTGTGAGTCACAGTGTACTTAAACTTATAAAGGTAACTTTTAATTCATATATTTTATAAAACGTTTTTAATATTTTACATATAACATTGTTAAAAACTCCTCAGCATAAGTGTTTGTGCCATAATCACAATAAATACAATCAAATACATTTAAAACACATATCAATTTACATAGGTGGGGAAAAGAGGACAAGAGGGATTATAGCAAAGAGGGATTATAGAGGGCAAGAAAAGGGGAAGGGAGAAGGGAGGAGATGGGAAGGAAGGGAAGGGAACAAATCTAGCTAAATGTTTATTAATCTTATCATTTTGCATTATCTTCATGTTTCTTCCATACATCAATACATACCACCATCAGACTAGATTAAATGGACTAGGCTACCTGTACTTCAATAGTTCACTACCTTCTATAATTTGTGCCTTATTAAAGCTCCACTAAATCATTTTACAAAATCAGGTATGGGGGAGTGGCCCCATTGTGCCATAGACAGACTCTGAAAAGGTTTTCTTTTCCTTTTTCTCCTCTTGCTTTCTCTTAGATTTAGTCTTCAAGTAGAGATTGGATGTCTAAATGTACATTGAGACCTGAGGGTGAACTAGATTTTTAAGTAAAATCCAATAATTATCCCTGATCAACATAAGATTATCAAAGTCTCCCCCTCTGGGATTCTTGTTGACTGTCTATTGCTGTGAAAGTAAACCTATGGTATGGTTCAATACTCATTACAATATGCTGAGCAGAAGCATACATGACATCTTGATTTTCTATCACCCTCAAAGGTTCCCTATTTTATCTTTAAACTTACATTTTGTCTTGCCAATGTAAATACTTGGCAAGTACACACAGCCAGATAAATGACCTCCTCCATGTCACAAGTCATGCACTGTCAAATCTCAAAATTTCTTATAGTGTGGTGGGATGTAAAATGTTTTGATTGATTAATATGCTTGTATGTTGTACATCTTTTGCACAGGTAGCATCCTTGCAGTCTCTTTGACCAGGTTTCTGGTCCCTCTCACTGAAATGGCTATGCACCAATGTGTCTTTAATAGCTGGTGCTTTCTTATAGCACATTCTATATGGTTCTGCACTTATGTCCTTTAAACCTGGTTCTGCAAAGCGGGCATGCCAATAACATTTCAGGATGATTTCAAGTTCCTTGGTTGGGCAGAATAGCTGGTTACAGAATTAAATCTGGTATTTGTGTCAAGTATACACTCTTTCCTTGCAATAAGCTTAATCTCTGCCTTATATCTGGCTTGTTCTATTTTGTGTGACTATATACTCTCTGCAGAAGTCTGTCTGTTAAATCCTATGCCCTTGCTGGAGCTCATTCAAAGTGGAGCAATTTTGCTTGACTCTGAGGAACTGTCCTACCGGTTGTTTTAGGGAAACATGGGAGGGTGGCAACTGTCAGCCAGCAGTAATGTGTTTCTATTAGTAGGTTTCCTATAAATCCTGCTCTCCAAATCCTCACTTCTTTTTTCTGATCACTAGATCTAAGTAATATCTAATTTTTATTACTCTGGTATGGAAATCTGAGGTGGAGATTTGTACCATGCAGATAATCTAAGAAATCCTGAAATCTTTCTAGCGAGCCCTTCCATAATAAGTATGTCATCAATGTACCTCTTCCATAAAATAAGATTATCTCTGAAATTATTGACATTTGTATTGTAGATAAACTGCTCCTCCCATAACCCCAATACAGGTTGGAGCAACAGAGGGCACATGTGGCCCCATCGCTGTGCTTTTATCTGTAAGAACAAATTTTAATTGAATAGAAAAACATTCTGTTTCAACACAAATTCAAGTAATTGCAATAAAAATCTGTTGGTGGGGTATAGCTATTTGTTACCAGTCAATTCAAAATGATGCTGCATCAGTGCTCCTCATGCAGTACATTGGTATACAATGCTTCAATGTCCATAGTTATTAAAGTCATGTCTTCATCCATTTTATAGTTTTGTATCAAGAACGTCTTTCATGTCCTTCAAAAAGATGGTAAGAGTACCAGGGTTTAAGAAAATGATCACAATAGGCAGACAGGGGTTCTGTCAGGGAGCCTATCCCACTAACAATGGGGCATCCAGGGGACTGTAGAGGGTTTTGTGTATCTTGGGAGAATGTAGAATGTTGCTTTTACTGGATAAGGTGTAATAAGGAAGTCTCTTGTTTTTTTTATCAATCATTCCCTTATCATAGGCCTGTAATATTATTTCACCCACACTAGATTTGAAGTCTCATGTGGGGCCTTCACTCAGTTTCCTGTAAAACTCTTTCTTCCCCAGCTATCTTTCTATTTCTTGAATATACATTTCCTTTTCCAACAGAACTACAGCCCTCCCTTGTCTGCTTGTCTTATTATTAAATTAGTGTCCTGCTGTAGTGTCCTGATAACTTCCTCTCCAACTTACTGATGTTATTGTAAAAGTTGAAGTGTGGCATTAAAAAGAACTGTTCCAGATCATTAGTCACTAGTTCCCTGAAAATAGAGACCATTCGCATGGTGGAGTGCAGAAAGTGGAGGGGTTGCTAAAGATGTTTGTAGGCATTTGTTCTTCTATACTATTCCCATGTTTTTTGTTATTAAAGAATGCTTTCAGGTTCAGTTTCTGGTAACACAGTTCTAAGTCCACCAGGGTTTCTACTCAATCCATAACCCGTTGGGACAAAATTCAAACCCTTCTTAGCAAAGTCATTTCGGGGCTGTCAAGACATGTTGAGAGAGGTTAATAACTTGTGGGTCTCTACCTCCTTCATTGGCACGAACCACTGGTATGTCTCCTGTTGTTGAATTTCCTCTGTATGCAGTCTGGAATTGCTGTCCTCTGTACAAATAATCTCTTTGCCTCCTCGTCATATCTTCTTCCTCTTCCTCATTCCACCTCTACATAGTCTCTTACATGTCCCTGTAGGCATGGACTCCTCTGTGGTTGTGTTTGTATGGATAATAGTCCTGAGCCTGCTGTTGATATAGTTTGTGACTGTGGATCCAATACCAGTCCTTCCCTTTGAAAAGGGTGCCCCTCATGACCTCTTCATCCTCTGAAGCACTTACTTTGTCTCCTACTCAAAAGAGACATTTTTCTTATTGCTGTTTTGAGAATGCCTCTCCTGATATCTGCCTTAGTCCAATGAACTATATTCCTCTCCCAATCACCTTTGTCTCTTAGGAACTTGGTCATTTTCATAGTTTTCAATTCCATAGCCAGTTTTGAAATGGAATCCTTCAATTTTTTTATTTAATCTTTCAAAGTCCATATGATCTTTGAATTTAAGCACCTCTTTCTCCTGTACCTTTAATTCCACCTTCAGTTTCTGCTTCTTTTCCTTCCCAAATTTAATAATCATCTCATCAGTCTTAAACTAGCATCATTGAAATAGAAAGACAGCTGGGGAAGAAACAGTTTTACAGGAAACTGAGTGAAGACCCCACACGAGACTTCAAATATAGTGTGGGTGAAACAATATCACAGGCCTATGATAGGGAATGATTGATAAAAAAGGGACTTCCTTATTACACCTTATCCAGTAAAAGCAACATTATACATTCTCCCAAGATACACAAAACCCTCTGCAGTCCCCTTGGACACCCCATTGTTAGTGGGATAGGCTCCCTGACAGAACCCTGTCTGCCTATTGTGATAATTTTCTTAAACCCTGGTGGCACTCTTACCATCTTTTTGAAGGACACGAAAGAAGTTCTTAACTTGATACAAACTATAAAATGGATGAAGACATAACTTTAATAACTATGGACACTGAAGCATTGTATACCACTGTACCGCGACAAGGCAGCATCATTTTGAATAGGACTGGGAACAACAGCGATACCCCACCAACAGATGTTTTATTGAAATTACTTGCATTTGTGTTGAAACAGAATGGTTTTTCTATTCAATAAAAATGTGTACTTACAGATAAAAGGTATGAGCGATGGGGCACATGTGCCCTCTGTTGCCAACCTGTTTGTGGGGTTATGGGAGGAGCAGTTTATCTATAATACATATGTCAATAATTTCAGAGATAATCTAATTTTATGGAAGAGGTACATTGATGACATACTTATTGTATGGAAGGGCCTGCTAGAAAGATTTCAGGATTTCTTCGATATTCTGCATGGTACAAATCCCCACCTCAGATTTACATACCAGAGTAGTAAAAGTGAGATATTGTACTTAGATCTAGCAATCAGAAAAAATGAAGAAGGGATTTTGGAGAGCAGGATGTATAGGAAACCTACCAATAGAAACACATACTGCTGGCTGGCAGTTGACACCCTCCCAATGTTGCCTAAACATCCCAGTGAGACAGTTCCGTGGTCAGCTGGAACTGCTCCACTTTGAATGAGTTCCAGCAAGGGACACAGGATTTAACAGACAAACTTCTGCAGAGAGGATATAGTCACACAAAATAGAACAAGCCCAATGTAGGGCAGAGAGTAAAGAGAGATTAAGCTTATAGCAAGGACAAGAATCTATACTTGACATGCATACTAGATTTAATTGTGTAACCAGCTATTCTGCCCAATCCAAGGAACTTGAAATTATCCAAACACTATTGGCATACCCTTTCTGCAGAACCAGGTTTAAAGGACATAAGTGCAGACCCATATAGAATGTGCTATAAGAAAGCACCAACTATTAAAGACACGTTGGTGCATAGCCATTTCAATGAGACAGGACCTGAAACCTGGTCAAAGAGACTGCAAGGGTGCTACCAGTGCAAAAGATATACAGTATGGAAGCATATTAATCAATCAAAACATTTTACATCCCTCCACACTACAAGAAATTTTGAGATTCGACAGTGCATGACTTGTAGATAATGGAGGGGTCATTTATGTGGCTGTGTGTACTTGCCAAGCATTTTACATTGGCAAGACAAAACATAAGTTTGAAGAGAGAGAGAGTAGGGGAACATGTGAGGGTGATAGAAAATGAGATGTTCACGTGATGCTACTGCTCAACATATTGTAAGTGTGAGTATTGAACCATACCATAGGTTTACTTTCACAGCAATAGTTATTGGATTCTTACTTAAAATTTAGTTCACCCCCAATTCTCAATGTACATTTAGACATCCACCCCTACTTGAATAATAGATCCAAGAGGAAGTAAGAGGAGAAAAAGGAAAAGAAAAACCTTTCAGAGTCTGTTTAGGGCACGATGGGGCCGGTCCCCATACCTGTTTTTGTAAAATGATTTAGTATGTAGCTTTAATTAGGCACAAATTATAAGAAAGTAGTGAACTATTGAAGTACGTGTAGCCTAGCCCATTTAATCTAGCTGATGGTGATATGCAATGATGTATGGAAGAAACATGAAGAAAATGCAAAATGGACAAGATTAATAAATGTTTATAGGATCACCTAGCTAGAATTGTTCCCTTCCCCTTCCTATCTCCCACCCTCTTCTCCCCTTCCCCATTTTCTCCCCTATTCCTTCCCTCTTTTGTTCTTCCTGTCATCCCTCTTTACTATAATCCTTTTCTTGTCCACTTTTCCCCTTCTTCCCTTCCTCACCTATGTAAATAGATATGTGTTTTAAATGTATTTGATTATATTTATTGTGTTTTTTATGGCACAAACTTATGCTGAGGAGTTTGTTTTTTAGCAATGTTATATGTAAAATATAAAAAGCTTTTAAATACATGAATTAAAATTTACCTTTTATAAGTTTAAGTACACTGTGTGACTGACAAGTGTCATAGATCGCATGTGATATTAGACCTATATATGAGCTGGTGTGTATGTAGTTTCCCAGTCTTTGAAGAAGGAAGCAAGTCCGAAACATGTCAGATGGGGAAATTTTGCCTGTATGTCTGTGGTAATAAATATGTTTGAAACTTAGCTTTCATTGCTGTGGCACCCTTTTAAGGATTTGGTGTGTGCTGGGAACTGTTTTACTAAATTTCTCTACTTTTATCGGTTGAGCTCTAACTAGTGCATTAATTATGTTTTTGCAATGAATTGCCTAACTTTTTGAGATAGTAAAATCATATCCTAATTAGCTGTGGGGGCGCAGGGCCCTCTGGACCCTGCACTGCCATCCTTCCATAGATGCTTATGCCCTGTGCTTCCATTTCTGCCAAAACAATATAGCTAGTTGTTTCCTTCATTGTATGGCTTACTAAAGTTCCAATGTTATCCTATGGAAGTAACATTTTTATGTAGACCCTAATTATTAACGGAGAAATATATGTTATTCTTATACCACTCATTAAGGCCTTTATTTTGATATATGGATTGTCCCTTATGTCCAAATATTGAGGAGTTATGACTTGTTAAAGTTCAAATGTTAATGTTCAAATTCAGTATCCTACCTGATTCACTAAGTGATCATCATATGTTATATTGTATATGCAGGGTCTGGCATCCAAAGCCCCACCCTAAACTCCTGCTAACCCACACATACAAATCCATGGACTTTGCCCACTTCTTGATGCCCTGGCAAACACCAACTGGACCCCATATCCACTGCTACCTTTGTCGACTCGGCCCTTGAGCATTTCAAATCCAATTTCTTCAATGTATGGAATTATTATGCCCCTCAGATGTGTCAGGATGAGACTTCCACTGGATCATGGGTGAGTTACTGGCATGCCTGCACACTTGGTGACAATGCCTGGAAGGTCCACAAATTCACTGGCTCCCCTGCTGATTATCAAACCTACTGCTCCCTCTGGAATGCTTGCACCAGAGCAGTGCATCTTGCAAAAGCAGAATATTTCAGACCATCTTTCAATCAAATATTAACCATCCATCAAAATTCTGGAAAGTGGTTCATGCCCTTATCTCCCTCTGACCCAGCCCCCAATCTTTCTTCTCAAAGTGGGTGTCTCCTCTCTGGTTGAACTACTTGAAGTTGCCACCAACTTCATGCCTACTTCACCTCCTATGCCTCATCCCTTCTCTTGTCCCTCCTCTCCATCTCCACCAGTCTCCTCCATCATGACTTCCACAGTCCCTCTCCATCCCCATCCCCTCTTCTCTTTCTCCTATTCCTCCCCATCCCCTCTCTTCTCTTTCTCCTATGTGTCCCCCTCGGACACTCTTAAGCTCTTCTTGCCCTAAATCCTGCTAAGGGTAAATGCCCTGATGATCTGGACTCTGAGTTCCTCCACCTGTCTGCTCCGGCTATTGCCTTCCTCTTGCCTCTCTCCTAAAGCTCTCCTCCTCTCTTGCATCTGTCCCAGCTGCCTGGAAGCATGCCACTATTATCCCCTTCCCCAAAGGTGGTGACCCTTCTATCCCTGGTAACTACCGGTCTAACTCTCCTATCCTAGACAAATTCCAGTAGCACATTTTGCTTTCCCAATTCTCTCCTTCCTTGACTCCTTCTTTTTCACCCTTTCTAGTCTGTCTTCCAGAAGCACCACTCTACTGCCACCTCCCTCCTTAGGGCTAACTGACTCCTCTCTTCTCTGGCATGGACCAGGGCCTCATCACCTCTGCCATCTTTGTTGACCTAGCCAAGGTATGTGACACTGTCTCCCAGGCCTCCTCCTTAATAAACTCCCACAGCAGGGTTTTCAGGCAGTGACACCCACTGGTTCAATTCCTACCTTGAAAGCAGGTCTCAATCAGTCAGAGTTGGTGACTCTCTTCCCTCCATCAGCACTGGTGTCCCACAAGGCTCTGTCCTTGGCCCACTTCTATTTGCGGTCTTCCTCAATGAACTCCCTGCTGTATGCTCCTTCTCCATCCATAAGTATACAGACAACACCATCCTGTATACCTTTGGTTCCTGCCTCTTGAGGTGGAGTCCAGACTCCAGTTTGACTTTGATAAAGTCCATCTCGGACTCTGCTCAAATCAGCTGTTCCTAAATGCCAAGAAGACAGTCTCCATGACCTTTGGCATGAGGCAGAGTCTCTCTACACTCCCTCATTCCACACCCTTGACAGGACTATGCTTGGGATGCTACCTCCTTTAGGTATTTTGGGGTTTGGCTGGACCAACACCTCAACCTTTTGGACATGTGGATGCCATCCACAAAACACACCTAAACTTGGTGCCCTGTACAGGAACTGTGGATATATTCCTTGCCAGCCCAGGGGCACTTGTCCAAAAATGATTCTTCCAATATTTGACTACAGTGATGTAGTCTATAGTGCCGCTCAGAACTTCCCTAGCCAGACTCGACACCCTCCTCCATGCTTTCTGCTGCTTTGCTTTTGACTGTCCCCTGAACTCACCATTGTGATCTCACCAATCTCTCTCTCTCCTCCTTGAGGACTGATGCTTCTCCCATTACGCCAACTTCATAGCTAAATACTGGTTTGGTTCTCTCCTCCCTATCTCTCCTCTTCCCTCCCTCCCACTTCCACCTACCCATTTAGTAATCTTGACCCCCATAAGACTAGGTTTGCTGGCCAAGGCACCTACCTTCACCTGAGCTCTTTTCTTCTAGGTTGCTTGAAAGGACAGAGCAAAGAACCTTACCAGAGCAAGGCTAAGGATTAAGGCTTCTTTGGCTAGACAGATTTACTGTGTTGTTGTTTTTATTTTGTACTCACAGGGATTGTTACTGTTTGTTGCTAACATTTCATTGCTTTATTTTTCTCTGATTAAAATTATTGTTGCTGGGTATACCTTCTGCTGCATTATTACGGGTGTGCCTACAGGTGTGTGCTTAGATTACTGCTGTAATCTTCTGATTCAAATTGTCTTTTGCATGGTATATCTTCTGTTACTGCTTTATTTTTCTCTGTAGCAGTGTGTTTCTTGGGGTATATCTTCTGTGAAATTATTACAGGTGGGGCTTTACATGTTTTACAGTTTTATCTATCATTAGGATAAGCTTTTAGGGCTACTGCATTTGTTGCTGGCTGATTGTTTCTGCTCTTATCTCCTTGTTTCTTTCATCCGTGGTTCTTCTTTTTGGCAGGAAGGGCCCAGCCACCACCCATCCCCAACCACCCCACACTACACTCCTTTTATAGGGTAGCACAGTCATGACATTTCCTGTAGCAAAGCAGGAAGGGCGGATCAGAGGGTATCCACACAGTGATCTCATTTACAGGGGCACTAGTATTTTAACTTGTTATAACAAGTTATACAAACAAACAAAACACAAAATCAAACTTTTGCTTTCATTTCTTTCTTCTAATTACTCTGGCCAGGTTATAAACCCAGCAACTTATCTGGAATGGCTATCATTAACTGCAGGTTCTGAGGCACTTTTCAGAAGGGCAGTTTACAGGATTTAGAACACTGTCCTGCATGCTGGGCCACTGGAGATCTAGGGCTAAGCTCCAGGCAGCATGGGCAGAGATTGTGTGCCTCAAATTGCATATTCAAGAGGAAATATATTATAAGAACTGCCGCCATTTCCCCAACATCCATCAGAAGCACCTTGACTGCAGATGGCAGTTGGTCCGAAGGTTGGCAGGTGGTTAGGAGGAGCAAATCAGGTGCCCCATCACTCGGTGCTCTCCAACAGATCACCTCCACAAACCATATAAAAACTACAAACAGGTATCTGCCTATATCTCGAAATCAAAAAGGGGCAGAGAACACTGTGGAGCAGGACACTGCAGCACAGGAGCTAGCACAACAAAACTCGCCCAAAACAGGAACCAAAACAAAAAAGCACAAAGGAAATCCCAAAAACTTCTGGTCATAGGAGACTCCATGATTCAGGAAGTTGATACGTATCTCCAGCCAGGGTAATGTTAGATGTCTCCCAGGGACATCAGCATGGAAGACACTGACCACATTGCTAAAATTGCTCAGGAAGCAGGAGAAAACATTGATGTCCTGGTACACATATGGACTATTGATCTCACCAGCCGGTTAGTTGTGAGACCAAGGAACACCTGACCAGGCTGGGTGACAAACTATTATCCATTTCATCTGGCATCTCCTTCTCTGAGATTCTGCCAGTTTGGAAGAGGGGGCAGATGGACGGAAGGTCAGAGAAGGGAGATGGGGAGCTAAACATGTGGCTCATGGGCTGGTGCCAGGAAAAAGGACACAAATTTGTAGGGAACTGGCAACAGTTTTGGAGTGTAAGTTCTTTAAATTTGATGGACTGCATCTGACTAAGGAGAGTCAGTGCATTGGGGCAGAAGTGTGATGTCTTTGCAGAATATTTAAACTAGCAAATTGGGAGGGTGCAGCACCCATACATCGAATGGGAAGAACACCCTCCCCTCAGCTAGTGGTCAGATAGGAGCTCAGCATGTTTGTAGTGCATTTGCATCACCAGGTAAGGAAAAGGTCTGGCTCCCCATATGACACACAGGGGAAGCGCGAGACCTTGCCTAACAACTAACACACCAAAATCTGGCCAATGGAAAGTCATACACAAATGCTTGCAGTCTGGGAAATAAGATCCCAGACCTGCAGACAATAATATCAGAGGCTAAACTGGACATAGTAGCCATTAGCTGAGACATGGTTTACCAGTAACCACACTTGGGAGACTTCAGTACCTGGCTATGCACTGTTCAGAAGAGACCGAGGTCAAAATGGAGGATGGAGTGGCCCTTTATGTCAATAAAAATATCAAAGCTACAGAAATTCAGAATAACATAAGGAGCCAGAAGAACTGTGGGTCACCCTGAAAACAGGAAATGGGACAGCCATGTGAACTGGGGTTGTGTACAGGCCTCCAGACCAGGGGAGGACTTCAACATGCCAGATACAGATTGGTCAATACCAGCAGGGACATCTGCCAGAACTAGACACATGGTGGATTCCTTGCAGGGAGGGCCTCAGACAACTAGTACAACAACCTACAAGAGACAGGGCTATCCTAGATCTAGTACTGACTAACAGGGAAAGGATCACAGATCTCCAGGTAGAAGGTCACATGGGGGCCAGTGACCATCACATGGTATGGTTCAATTTGGCCACTACAACTAAATCATCCCATTCCTAGGGAAAATATGGGACTTCAGAGGAGCTGACTTTGATAAGATGGCCAACAGAGTTAAGCTAGCCCTGGCAAAAGAAATACATGTGAGGGGGTACAGGCAAAGTGGGCAAGCATTAAAGATGCAATACCTGAAGCAACATCCCATTGTGTTAGTGAGAAAAGGAAGTGCAAAGAAGAAGGAAACCACTTTGGTTCTCAAAAACAGTAGCAGAAAGGTCAGAGCCAAAGGCTGGCCTTCAGGAAATATAAGGAAAGCAGCAGGATGAAGATAGGGAGGCATACCAAACTTCCCTAAGGGACGCAGGGAAGGCAGTAAAGCAGGCAAAGACCCAAACTGAGGAAACACTAGCACAAACAGTAAAAGAAGGTGACAAGGCTTTCTAGGATATATTATTGAAAAGAGAAAGTCCAGAGGGGTATTGCTTAGATCAAAGGGGATAAGGGCATGTGAGAGGAGGACCATGTAAAAGCATCTATACTAAATAGATACTTCTGCTCAGTAACATAGAAACATAGACTTTGATGGCAGATAAGGACCGCTTGGCCCACCTAGTCTGCCGATTTCCTACCTAGAGGATAAGCTGCAGATCCTGTTTAACCAACAGCCTATTTCTTCCTACCCCCACAAAATTGCCTTATGTCTGTCTCATGCATTCTTGAATTCTCCCACAGTTTTAGACCCCACAACCTCCTCATGAAGGCTGTTCCATGCATCCACCACCCTCTGTAAAAAAATACTTCCTCATTGCCCCTGAGCTGTCCCCCCTCTGTCTTCAGATTGTGTCCCCTTGTTCTTGCAAGTCTCTTTTTCTGAAAGATGCTACCCTCTTGGACTTTGTTGATTCCACTGAGGTACTTAAATGTTTCTATCATGTCCCCTCTCCCTTCTTTCCTCAAGGGTATACATATTAAGCTTCTTTAGCCTCTCCTCATATGGCTTCTCTTGCAGACTCTGCACCATTTTAGTTGCCCTCCTCTGAACTGCCTCCATCCTGTCTATGTCCTTGCAGAGATGGGGTCTCCAGAACTGGACTCAGTACTCCAGATGGGGTCTCACCAACTGTCTGTACAGGGATAACAACTTCCTGTTTTCTGCTGGTGATGCCTCTCCTGTACATCCCAGTATCCTCCCAGCCCTCCCTACTGCCTTCTCACATTGCTTGCCAACCTTAAGGTCATGTGATATGATTACCCCAGGTCCCTTTCCATTTTGTTGTTGTTACACCTCCTCCCCCATTGTGTAATCTACCCTGGGTTTTTTTCCCAGGTGCATTACTTTGCACTTCTTTGCATTGAATCCAAGCTGCCATACTTCTGACCATTCCCCAACCTTGCCAAGTCCCTTCATCCTTTCCACACCTCCTTGTGTATTAACCTGTTGCAGATCTTTGTGTCATCTGCAAAGAGGCATCTTTTCCTTCAGTCCCTCTGCAATGTCCTTATAAAGACATTAAAGGACTGTGCCAGTACTGAAACCTGCGGTACCCACTAGTAACCCCTCTTTCTTCAGGTGGACTCCATTTACAATTACCTTCTGTGTCCTGTTGTTCAGCCAGTGTTTTACAGGCTACCACCCTGGGACCCACTCCAAGGCTGGTTAATTTGACTACTAATCTTTTGTGTGGGACTGTGTCAAATGCCTTGCTAAAGTCTAGGTAGGCCATGTCCACAGCCCCTCCCTGGTCTACTACTTTGGTCACCCAGTCAAAGAAATCAATTAGATTCATCTGACATGACCTTCCCGCTGTGAACCCATGCTGCCTTGGGTCCTGTGCCCCACTGGCCTTTAGGTACTCAGCAATTTTTTCCTTCAGAAGTGATTCCATCACTTTCCCTACCACAGAGGTCAAACTGACAGGTCTGTAGTTTCCTGCCTTTGTCTTGCTCCCACTTTTGTGAAGGGAATCACATCAGCCTTCTTCCAGTCCTCAGGTACCACACCATCCTCCCATGATTTGTTATAAAGGGTAGTCAGTGGTGTCACTAGTTCTCTGCTTAATTCTTTTAGAATTATGGGTGAATTCCATCTGGCCCCATTGCTTTGTCCACCTTCAGTTTTAGGAGTTCTTTCCAGAAACCTTTCTTCTGTGAAAGGACTAGGATCAACCCCTCTCCAGAGTGCTTCTGTTAATTGGATTAGGTGCCTCTCCCACTTCCTGTTTTGTGAATACTGAACAGAAGTATTCATTCAGTATCCTGCTTTTCACTGTCACTCTCTGCCCACCCATCATCCATTCTATTCAGCCTCACTATCCCTCCCTCCCTTTGTCTTTCTACACTCCTGATATACCTATAAAAGGTTTTATCCCCTTCTTAACCAAGTTGGCTTTCTTTTCCTCAGTTTGTGCCTTTGCTATTCTGACTACCCTCCTGCTTCCTTCTGCCTTAACTGGTACAGTTCTCTGTCCTGCTCCTTCTGTGTTTCCTTATACTTCCTAAATGCTATCTTTTTCTCCTAACCTTCACGCCACTTCTTTTGAGAACCATAGTGGCTTTTCTTTCATTTTGATTTGTTTATTTGCTTCTCACTAAAGGCTTGCCTCTGAGATAACAGTTTTGATATTTCCCCATTGTTGCTCCACCCTCCTTCTAGCCTGTTTGCTAGTGATTTTCTAAGGCACTCTCCCATCTTGCCAAAGTCAGCCCTTCTGAAGTCCAGAACCCTCACTTTTGTATGGCTTGACTCTGTAGCTGAGTTTATCGTGAACCACACTGATTGGTGGTCACTTGTTCCCAAATGGCTACCTACTTCTAGATCTGAGATCCTTTCACTGTCCCCATTTGAGAGTACAAGGTCTAAGATTGCTCCCTCATGAGTAGGTTCCATAACTAGCTGTCTGACGATGCCACCTGAAGGGCATCAAGAATGGCCCTGCTTTTGGATGTGGCTGCAACAAGGTGCTCCAGTTAACATCTGGCATATTGAGGTCCCCATCAAGAGTATCTCCCCTTCTCTGCCATCCTAAGTATGCCTTCTATCATATCCTTGTCCATTCCCTCCCCTGACATGGGGTCTGTATACAACCCTGTGTGGATTGTGGTGCCATTTCCAGTCTCTAAGGTGACCCACAGTGCCTCCTCTCCTGCCTGTTTACTCTTTTGTTCAGTTGCTTTATCCCTTCCCTTACATAGAGAACTACTCCCCTTCCACCCTCCCTGTCTCTCCTGTGGGTTGTGTACCCTGGTATGTTAACATCCCAGTCATGGTTCTCTGTGTACCATGTTTCTGTGACTGCTATGATATCCAGGCATCCCTCTTCCATCAAGACCACTAGTTCAGGGAGCTTGTTGCCCAGACTACAGGCATTGATACTCATTACCCTCCATTTCTTGATGGCCTTACCCTTTTGCCCCATCCCTGTCCTTATTGTGTTTGTCACTTTCTCCATTTACCCTGCACTTCTCCTATTGACATCTCTATGTTGGTGTCTACCTCACTTAGTACCCTGATTTTTTTGGGGCTAGGTTTCCTGCTCCTTTCCAATGCCCCCTTGGCTACTTTAAATGCTTGCCAATGAAGTATTTAAACCTATCACCTAGGATCCTGGTTCCCCTCCTGGACAGATGCGGACCATCATGCCAGTATAGGCCTGCATCCATCCAGGTGGACCCCCAGTCCCCAATGAAGCAAATCCTGAGGCTCTGCACCAGTTTTTCAACCACTGATTGAATCCCATGGCGTGGAGCACCCTAGCCTCATCCATGCCATTAGACAGGCAGCACCTCTGAAGAGGTTACTGAGTGTGCTATTGTCTAAAGACCCTCCACATCTCCACAAATGCTTCTTGAACTGCTCTGATCCTTTCTTAGCCAGGTCATTTGTCCCTAGTTGGACAATGACATCCAGCTCCCTCCCTGTGCAGCTGCTCACTGTGATACTGAGGATCAGTATTTACTGAAGAGAAGGTAGGGCAGGGCCCACAGCTCAGCACCATGGACACAGGGGAGGGAGAGTGTGCACTAGTCCCTTTATAAAAGAAAGGTCCTACAAGAGCTCGATAAGCTCAGGGTGGACAAGGCAATGGGACCTGATGGCATACATCCCAGGATACTAAAGGAGCTAAGGTGGAACTAGCAGAGCCATTATCAGAACTGTTTAGTGAGTCTCTGAGCACAGGAGAGGTCCCAGAAGACTGGAGAAGGGCTCATGTGATCCTGCTCCACAAGAGTGGTAGCAGGGAAGAGGCAAGGATACAGACCAGTCAGTCTTACCTCAGTAGTGGGAAGATTATGGAGGCACCCCTTAAGGAAAGGATAGTGCAACACCTGGAATTCATAGGAGCACAGGATCCAAGACAGCATGGGTTTACAAAGGAAGGTCCTGTCAAACTACTCTGATAGATTTTTTGATTGGGTAACCAGAGTGGTGGACCAAGGGAGCAGTTGATGTCGCCTACCTTGACTTCAGCAAAGCTTTCAGTACTGTTCCACATAGAGGTTGATTAATATACTGGTAGGCTTGGGTGGGTCAGCCATTGGTCAACTGGGTGGCAAACTGGTTGACGGGCAGAAAACAGAGAGTGGTGGTAAATGGTATACAGTCAGAAGAGATGCAAGTCACAAGTAGGGTACCTCAGGGATCAGTCCTGGGGTCAGTCCTCTTCAATATCTTCATCAGTGACATTGCAGATGGACTGGAGGGTAAGTTTTTCTGTTTGCAGAGGACACCAAGATCTGCAACAGAGTAGATGATCCAGATGCGGTGGGCAGAGCGAGAAGAGATCTGGATAAACTAGCAAAATGGACGGAAGAGTGGCAACTGGGGTTTAACACAAAGAAGTTCAAGATCATGCACATAGGAAGAGAAACCTGAAGCCACCTACAGGCTGGGAGGGAGTTGCTGGCAGTCACAAGGAAAAAGAGACTTGGGCGTCATAATCGCCGATAACCTGAAATCCTCCAAGCAGATCACTAAAGCAGTAGGTAAGGCTAGAGGATGCTGAGGTGTATTAGTAGGGGTATCACAAGTCGGAAGAGGAGGTAATAATCCCTATTTACAGGACACTGGTTAGGCCCCATCTGGAGTACTGCGTGCAGTACTGGAGCCACACCTTCACAAGAACATTAACCAAATTGAGGCAGTCCAGAGAAGGGCAACCAAAATGGTGCAGGGACTGCATCAGAAGACATAGGAGGACAGATTAACTGAACTGCATATGTATACCCTACAGCAAAGGAGGGAGCGAGGTGATATGATCAAAACATTCAAACACCTTAAGGGCATTAAAAGGTGAAAGAGTCTAACATGTTTCAATATAAGAAAATAGCAGGAAAAGAGGACACAGCATGAAGATTAGAGTGAGGCAGATTAAGGGGTAATGTGAGGAAGTTCTTTTCACAGAAAGAGTGGTGGATGCATGGAGCAGCCTACTTCAGGAAGTGGTGGATATGAATACAGTGCAGGGCTTCAAACAGGCATGGGGAGGCATAAGGAGCAATACAGATGAGTTTAAATAGATAGGCCATTATCAGAGCAAAGGCCAATGGCACATTCATAAGGTAGAAAAGAAATGGGCAGACTGGATGGGCCTTGCGGTCTTTATCTGCCGTCAACTTCTATGTTTCTATATTCTGGCCGTCCTCTCTAGGTCCACCTCGGTTGGTCAAGTTGCCTTTTCCCATTGCTTCCCAAACTCTGAACTCCTCTCCTCCCATCCAGTATGCCACATTCCACCATGCCCTCACTCTCTATTCTTCATTGCTTCACCTCCCCTCCTGCAGCTGCTTCCATTCCTGTACCTCCTGACTCCCTCCAGATACACACTGAGTTCCTCCTCCTCGTATTGCACTTGTAATCTTTGTAAATTGTAGTCTGCCTTGTTTGGATTGCTTGGATTGTTACTGTCCTTTGTTACCTTGTATATCATTATCATGTATATTGTTGATTGATACCATGTATTCTTGCTCTGTCCCTCCCTTACCCCCAGGATGCATCTGGAAATGATTAACATTGGCTCAGTATGCTTTTCCTGGTGAAACTTTAAATAAATAAATAAAATGTGCAAAAACAGTAGTAAAGAGCAAGTCAATTGGCAGCTTAAAGTAGGGATGGTTTGCTGGCCAAGGCACCTAGCTTCACCTGAGCTCTTTCCTTCTAAGACTGCTTGAAAGGCAGAGTAGAGAAATTTACCAGAGCAAGGGAAAAGGATTAAGACTTGGTTTGGCTAAGCAGATTTACTGTGTGTTGGTGTTTTATTTTTACTCACAGGATTAGCTACTGTTTGTTGCTAACATTTCATTGCTTTATTTTTCTCTGATTCAAATTGTTGTTGCTGGTATACCTTCTTCTGCATTATTACAAGGTGTGCCTACAGGTGTAGCTAACAGATTACTCCTGTAATCTCTGATTCAAATTGTCTTTGCAAGGTATATCTTCTGCTACTGCTTTATTTTTCTCTGGAGCAAAGTGTTTCTTACAGCGTATATCTTCTCTGAAATTATTACAGGTGGTGCTTTATAGGTTTTACAGTTTTATCTAACATTAGGATAAGCTTTCAGGGTTACTGCATTTGTTGTTGACTGATTGTTTCTGCTCTTACCTCCTTGTTCTTTCGTCCGTGGTTCTTCTTTTAGGCAGGGAAGGGTCCAGCCACCCACCCCATCCCCAACCACCCCACACTACTCCTTTTATAGGGTACCACAGTTGTGACATTTCCTGTGGCAGAGCAGGAAGGGGCGGATCAGTGGGGCCTCCACAAAGTGATCTCATTTACAGGGCACTAGTAATTTAACTTGTTATAACAAGTTAAACAAAGCACAATTAAACCATTACTTGCATTTTTTCCTTTTTTCCTTCTAATTACTCTGACTAGGTTACAAACCCAGCAACTTATTTGGAATGGATTTCATTAACTGCAGGTACTGTGGAACAATTTTCAGAAGGACAGTCTTACAGGATTTAGGACACTGTCCTACATGCTGGGCCTTTGGAGATCTTAGGGCTCAGCTCCGGCAGCATGGGCAGAGATTGCACGCCTCAAATTTCATATTGAAGAGGAAATACATTAAGAACCACCGCCATTTCCTAGCATCCAACAGAAAAACCTCGACCGCAGAGGGTAGTTGGTCCAGGAGGTTGGCAGGTGGTTAGGAGGAGCAAATCAGGTGCCCCATCACTCTCTGCTCTCCAACACATTACCTCCAAAACCATATAAACACTACAAACAGGTATCTGCCTCTATCTCTGAAATCAAATAAAGGGCAGAAGACACTGCAGAGCAGGACACTCTTGCACAGGAGCTAGCACAACAAAACTCACCCAAATCAGGAACCAAAACAAAACAAGCACAAAAGAAATCCCAAAAACTTCTGATCATAGGAGACTCCATGATTCGGGAGTTGATACCCATCTCCAGCCAGGGGTGATGGTCAGATGTCTCAGGTACATCAGCATGGAGAGACATGACCGCATTGCTAAAATTGTTCACAAAGCAGGAGAAAACATTGATGTCCTAGTACACATAGGAACTAATGATCTCGCCAGCCGGTCAGTTGTGGAGACCAAGAACACCTGACTAGGCTGGGTGACAAACTATCATCTATTTCGTCTGGCATCTCCTTCTCTGAGATCCTGCCAGTCTGGGAGAGGGGAGCAGATGGACGGAAGGTCAGAGAAGGGAGATAGGGGAGCTAAACCACGTGGCTCAAGGGCTGGTGCCAGGAAAAGGACACAGATTTGTAGGAACTGGCAACAGTTCTTGGAGTGAAAGTTATTAAATTTGATGGACTGCATCTGACTAAAGAGGAGTCAGTGCATTGGGGCAGAAGTTTGACGTCTTTGCAGAATATTTAAACCAGCAATGGGGGAGAGGGGTGCAGCACCCCATACACGTCGAATGGGAAGAACACCCTCCCCTCAGCTAGTGGTCAAACAGGAATTCAGCATGTTTGCCGCTCATTTGCATCACCAGGTAAGAAAAAGGTTTGTCTCCCATACGACGCACAGGGTAAGGCCAAACTTCACCCAACAACTAACACACCAAAATCTGGCCAATGGAAAATCATGTACACAAATGCTCACAGCCTGGGAAATAAGATCCCAGACCTGCAGGCACAATGTCAGAGGCTAAACTGGACATAGTAGCAATTAGTGAGACGTGGTTCACCAGTAACCACATTTGGGAGACCTAAAGTACCTGGCCATGTATTGTTCAGAAGAGACCGAGGTGAAAAGGGGGAGGAGGGCCCTGCATGTTAATGAAAATATCAAAGCTACAGAAATTCAGAATACACATAAGGAGCGAGAAGAACTGTGGGTCACCCTGGAAACAGGAAATGGGACAGCCATAAGAACTGGGGTTGTCTACAGGCCCCCAGACCAGAGGGAATACATAGACACATTACTGTTAGAAGATATACAAAACATGACAGCTAAAGGGAGGTTCTGATAATGGGAGACTTCAACATGCCGGATACAGATTGGTCAATACCAGCAGGAACATCTGCCAGAACTAGACTCATAGTGGATTCCCTGCAGGGGAGGGCCCCAAACAACTGGTACAGCAACCCACAAGAAACAGGGCTATCCTAGATCTAGTACTGACTAACAAAGAAGGGATCACAGATCTCCAGGTAGAAGGTCACCTTGGAGCCAGTGACCATCACATGGTATGGTTCAATTTGGCTACTACATCTAAATCATCCCATTCCAAGGCAAAATATGGGACTTCAGAGGAGCTGACTTTGATAAGATGGCCAACAGAGTTAAGCTAGCCCTGGCAAAAGAAACACAGGTGAGGGGTACAGGCAAAGTGGGCAAACATTAAGGATGCAATACTTGAAGCAACATCCCATTGTGTTAGACAGAAAAGGAAGTGCAAAGAAGAAGGAAACCACTTTGGTTCTCAAATACAGTAGCAGAAAAGGTCAGAGCCAAAAGGCTGGCCTTCAGGAAATATAAGGGAACACAGCGGGATGAAGATAGGAGGCATACCAAACTGCCCTAAGGGAAGCAGGTAAGGCAGTAAGGCAGGCAAAGTCCCAAACTGAGGAAACACTAGCACGAACAGTAAAAGAAGGTAACAAGACTTTCTATAGATACATTAGTGAAAGGAGAAAGTCCAGAGGGGTATTGCTAAGCTTAATGGAGAAAAAGGGAGCATGTGGAGGAGGAGGAGGACCCTGTAAAGGCATCTATCCTAAATAGATACTTTTGCTCAGTATTTACTGAAGAGAAGGTAGGGCAGGGCCCACAGCTCAGCATCATGGACACAGGGGGAGGGAGGTGAGCACTACTCCCTTCACAAAAGAAAGGGTCCTACAAGAGCTTGCTAAGCTCAGGGTGGATAAGGCAATGGGACCTGATGGCATACATCCCAGGGTACTTAAGGAGCTAAAGGAGGAACTAGCAGAGCCATTAGCAGAATTGTTTAGTGAGTCTCTGAGCACAGAAGAGGTCCCAGAAGACTGGAGAAGGGCTCATGTGATCCCGCCTCCACAAGAGTGGTAGCAGGGAGGAGGCGGGAACTACAGACCGGCCAGTCTTACCTCAGTAGTGGGCAAGATTATGGAGGCACTCCTAAGGAAAGGATAGTGCAACACCTGGAACCATAGGGCACAGGATCCAAGACAGCATGGGTTTACAAAGGAAGGTCCTGTCAAACTAATCTCATAGATTTCTTTGACTGGGTATCAGAGTGGTGGACCAAGGGGAGCAGTTGATGGCCTACCTTGACTTCAGCAAAGCTTTGACACTGTTCCACATAGAAGATTGATAAATAAGCTGGGTAGGCTCGGGTGGGTCAGAAGTTGGTCAGCTGGGTGGCAAACTGGTTGACGGGCAGAAAACAGAGAGTGGTGGTAAATGGTATACAGTCAGAAGAGATGCAAGTCACAAGTGTGGTACCTCAGGGATCAGTCCTGGGGCCAGTCCTCTTCAACATCTTCATTAGTGACCTTGCAGATGGACTAGAGGGTAAGGTTTGTCTGTTTGCAGATGACACCAAGATCTGCAACAGAGTAGATGATCCAGATGGGGTGGGCAGAATGAGAAGAGATCTGGATAAACTAGCAGAATGGTCAGAAGAGTGGCAACTGGGATTTAATGCAAAGAAGTGCAAAGTCATGCACATAGGGAAGAGAAACCCTGAAGCCACCTACAGGCTGGGAGGGAGTTGCTAGCAGTCACAAAGGAAGAAAGAGACTTGGGCATCATCATCACTGATGACCTAAAATCATCCAAGCAGACCGCTAAAGCAGTAGGTAAGGCTAGGGGGGTGTTAGGGTGTATTAGTAGGGGGTATCACAAGTCGTAAGAGGGAGGTATTAATCCCTCTGTACAAGACACTGGTTAGGCCCCATCTGGAGTACTGCATGCAGTATTGGAGGCCACACCTTCACAAGGACATTAACCAAATTGAGGCAGTCCAGAGAAGGGCAACCAAAATGGTGCAGGGACTGCATCAGAAGACATATGAGGACAGATTAATGGAGCTCAATATGTATACCCTTGAGCAAAGGAGGGAGAGAGGTGATATGATCGAGGCATTCAAACACCTTAAGGGCATAAACAAGGTGAAAGAGTCTACATATTTAAATATAAGAAAAATAGCAGGATAAGAGGACACAGCATGAGATTAGAGGGAGGCCGATTAAGGGGAATGTGAGGAAATTCTTTTTCACAGAAAGGGTGCTGGATGCATGGAATGGCTTACCACAAGAAGTGGTGGCTATGAATACAGTGCAGGGCTTCAAACAGGCATGGGATAGGCATAAGGAGCAATACAAATGACTATGAATAGATGGCCACTGATAGAGCAAAGGCCGATGGCACATTTATAAGGCAGAAAAGAAATGGGCAGACTGGATGGGCCTTGCGGTCCTTATCTGCGTCAACTTCAATGTTTCTATGTTTCTATGGATGGGACAGGCAGATGAGTTTAGTTAGAAAAAGGGAACAGTAAAAAAAATGGAAGATTGCAACTTGGGCAAGCAGAATAGTTATGAAGGGTGGGCAGATTGGATAGGACAAGAGCCTTTTCTGCTGTCAGTGTCTACATATCTATGATTGTTCTTCACAGAGTACCTTTGTATTAGTCACATTTGTAGAGCTAAGAGGTGCTGTACTGCCAAGTTGACTGTTCTGCATGTATATTGAAAGACCACAGTGATCTGTATATGTGCTGCAGTTACAGGTTTGGGGATTTTAAGATACAAAAACATGGATCCATGGTACTGCACTACTGTTTTGGCCAAGGATGAATGGCAGCAGTTTTCCCCATATGGTACTGAATTCTGATACAGCTGGAGTGGCTGGAGGCAGGTTTCCCATCTTGGTTGCCTGGTAGTTTTCAGACTAGGAACTGTATTGTTACTACACTCATGCTTTGGGTAGAGATACAATTACTTGTCTAAATGTTACTATTTATTACCTCACCACCTGAGGTCCCCCTCCCCAGTTCAAGCTTGTTTTCTGATATTTACCTTGCCATGCCCATGAGGAACCAGGCTTGACAAAGACATCAAGCATTTATACCCTGGGAAGATGTAACCTCCATAAAGGTGGTGGCTTATTTTCAGTTGTGTTTTTCCTGATTACTTTCCTGGCAAGGCACTACAGGGTTAATGTGGGCTTACTGTGGCCTGGCCTTTAAATTGTTTACTTTTTAGGAATGTCCTACAGTATGTTAAGAAATTGTCAGTTTCAAAGACCATTCTTTTCTAACGTTCTCTGTAGCTAGGGCTACATAGACTCCGTGTTCCGGTGGCTTATATACCAGGACAGCCACCCAGGGAAGAGAAGGAGGCTGGTAGCCAGAGGGAGAAAAGGTGTTGCTGTGGGACCAGCTGCCAAGAGCTTGAGTGAGCCTGTCAAGCTTGGGATGTGGCATATAGACCCTGGGTCCTGGTGAGTTGCATTTGCCCTCTGGGTCATGTCTTGTGGCCAGAATCTAGAGTGACCATCGCTGGAATGGGGAGGCCAGTTGTGGCTCACCCTCAAGAGGTTGAGCTGATGGCATCCCTAAGTATCTATTCCCAGTTCCATAGAACACAGGACCATTGACCATCCAGTCACCATTGCAGTTGTTATCATATTCAGGTCACCATTCATGTCCACCTAATTACACCCCAAGGAGAGAGGGAGAGAAAGGTATGTAGTTGACTATCTAACTTGTATTGTGCCCAACCAGCTATTGCTAGTGTAAAGGATGCAGAAGGTACAATTTCTTAGGTTAACTGTTGGTACTGGGTAAAACTGTGTGTTTAGAAACCCCAAAGGGTTATGAACTGGTGCCAACAAGAAACAAAAAGCATCCGATGCTTACAAGACTCTGCTCACAGAATGGACTGGCAGACACAAACATTGTTTGCAGGATAATTCATTAAAGTCTAAATTTGTACACAGCCCTCTTAATGATGAATATTTATGGTTGTCTTCTATGCTATGTGATTTATCAGAAAATCTTGCTTTAATAAATAAAAGCTGCAAAAGAAAACACAACAAAACAAAAAACACCATGCAAATAGGTAAGAATACCATGTGAGATCCCCTCAGCTGTAGGGGCTCTTACATGGTGTTTTTCCTGCTTGCATGGTGTTTTCTACAAATTAATTATCCTGCACATGTTTGTGTCTACCGTCCATTCTGTGAGCCACGGTCTTGAGAGTATCTAAAGCTGTGTATATAATGCAGGCACCCTACTGAGGTTTAGTGGACCATCCAAAGGCTGAGTAGCCTTAACCCTGTGGCTGCTGGCAATTTCTTAAACCATTATGTGATGTAGTGCTCCTCTGAGGACTGATGACTCTCCCATTGTACAAACTTTGTAGCTAAATACTGGTTCAGTTCTCTCCTCCCTGTCGCTCCTCTTCCCACTCCCTACCACCTACTCCCTTCATAACCTATACCTATCCCTTTGTGATGTAGTTTGTTCAACCTATCGCTAAAGACAGAGGATGTGCCAGGGACTGGAAAAGAGCGGATGTGGCCCAATCCACAAAGGTGGTGATAGGGATGAGGTTAGAAATTATAGCCCTGTAAGCCTGACTTCTGTAGTGGGCAAGGTAATGGAATCTTTGCTGAAGGAAAGGTTAGTTGAATTCCTTGATATGAATAGTATTTTCCTTCGATCGTGACATTTTGTAAAGTTAATATTACTTATGTCTGGGTGTACACTTTTAATATTAAACAATGATGCTGCTACTTCAGGCCAAATGCTAAATTTAAAAGCTGTTTATGCCTTTTATTATGCATTTTATTTTACTTTTGCTTTTGACATCCAGAAATGTTCACCAAACCCCAGTCTAATTGCAGTGCAGAACAATTTTTCTGAATTTTTTCTGACCAGGCTATTTACAGATGTGAATAATACTAATTGGACCCTAGTGTGTCTGTCCTGATGTTGGTACCTCATGGGAGTTTTTAAATCATAATTTTGGCTGTTTTAAACAAACATGCCCCTAGTTAAAAAAGGGTTAAAAGTAAAACCTCTCCATGATTTACCAATAACTTGAGAAGGCTTTTAAAGGACAAGGAATGTCTTTGGGACAAAGCAAGGACATCCAAACATCATAATGATAAACTGACCTACATAATTCTTAAAACAGGTGTACTGCAGAAATTAGGAAGGCTAAATCAAGAAATTACGTGACCAACTATCAGGCTCATCTAATAATCCAAGGAACATTTGGAATGATATCAAGTCATTGCAAGGGAAGACTCTAATCCTACTTTACCTAAAATTTTAACATATAATAGCACTGTTATCCATAATCCAAATGAACAAGTCTTGGCTTTTAATAAATTATTTTCTGAGACCAGCCTCTCCTTTGAAAGGAGCACTCTAACATATCACCATCCTCTTTGGATTTTGATTTTAGATGGAGCTTAATAGGTTTTATTTATTTTAATGATATAAAAGAAGAGGATGTCTATAGGAGCTTATTAAATTGGATATTAACAATGGTGCAGAATTTCGTAATATAGAGCCAGTTTTTTTTATAAAATTGATACTAAAATCATGGCTAAGCATTTAGTTTATCTTTACAAACTTCACAGTTGCCTGACATTGGAAAGTTTTTTACATATTAACTATATTTAAAGGGGATAAGGCATTATATCCTAGTTGCTATCAACTAGTTTCCATAATATCCTGATGCCTGTACTCTCTCGAGTCGTGCCTGAAAATAAGCAAGTTACTGTCTAGTGCACCCTACCTGGTTAACAAAAACTAAATAAATAAAATGAATAATAAAAAATTTTGAAAGACTAATTCATATACATTTTTTTGTACTTTTCTGTGTATAATGTACTGACTATCAATCTGGGTATAGACAATGTTACAACACTACTAATGTGGTGTCAAAAGTAAGCAATTATGTATTTACCTCATTTAGTTTAAGACACAGTACTCCAGCTATTTTTTCTTGCTCTATCAAAAGCATTTGATACGCAGATTCTATTATTCTATTAAAGGTACCTAAACAACATTTTGACAACAAACTATTCTAAAATCTGGCTTCATAGGGGACTGAAGGAAAGGCTGCTGTATTCATTAATACTAAAACTACATTTATATAATTTACCTAAATGTTGTTCCAAAGCATTTGAAAAATGTAAAATCAGCCTTCCAATTTAAAAAAAAAATGACCTTATCTGCTTCCTAAAATGGCCACCAAATGTGTTAGTGATGACATCATTGGAGCCAAGTCAGAGAGCTATTTGGCTCTCTATAGTGTTAACTAGTTCTTTTTCCCTTTGTGCAAATTGTTTCACCAAAATGGTCAAAACCATGTGCATTATTTTCATCAATACACATTAGGCTATGGTTTTGTTCATTTTGTTTAACATGCTGAAACTGTTTTTTAATCCAACCAACTTTCTGTTTGGCAAACCATAGTGCAGTACAAATCTTAAATAACCTGGTGGTCTAGTGGTTATGGCAGATCCAGGATGTTACAATGGGAGGTGCTGGGGTGATGTGTATCGTGATATGCACATTAACATTTTATTATATTTTATATTGTCTGCTATTATTCTATTTTAGTACATTTTTGACAGAACCTACACGTTATCCATAGTTTTGAATATAAACATCTGTACAATCATAAATCAATTTCAACAAAGTGAAATGCAGCAGCAAAGCAAGTAAGTTACAATGGAGGGTGTGCAGCCACACCTTCACCAACCCCTAGATCCACCACTTATTTATAGCAAAGTTCTTACGTAGTCCAATGCCAAATTCATACTTTTTGGAAATCAAATATATGCTTGTCTTGTCTTTTTTCCCCATGGAAATAATAATAATAATAATAATAAGAATCAGCATTTATATTGTGCTTTTCAAACAAATTGTATCCCAAAGTGCTTTACAAGTAAGAACAGACTGGTAGTGAAGTGACCGAATGTGTAGTGGTAGCCATTTCACATATTAATACCCACACACAGCCTTGGACAATTGCATGAACTGGTTTTATGGGAAGGGAAATGTTGGCCAGGACAATGGGTCAGGTAGTGATCATGGTGTTGGCAGTCCTACATATAATATTTCACAGTGATCTGCTCATATTTCCCTCTTCTGTCTTCCCCTTCCCTGAATATAGCAGTACCTTGTAGGAGTTGCCTTTTCAGTCCCCTCTGGTATTCATTCTTCACTCCTCCTCCTCCCCACACCAAAACTGGTGAGCTCATCACCCTTCTGCATCATGAATGCAGGTAGTACAGTCCCTGGGTTTTTGACATATCAAAATAAACAAATCTTTCTGGTAAGTTGGAAGATGGGCTTTCCTATCCTTAAAATATCTATGCTACCTTTGATTAGGCACTATTAAATGATGGGTGTATGCATCATTATGCATGTCATTTAATAGTGCCTGATTATAGGTGGCTTAGAATCTTCTATGGTATTCAAGCCTGTTTTTCCCTTGTGCCCTCCTGCTATCAGCCTGGCTTACCAGAAGATCACATTTATTATTAATATGTAAAATAACATGGGAGACTGTACTAACTGGATTCATGATGTGGAAGGTAGTGAGCTCACTGGTTTTTGATGTGGGTAGAAGGTGAGAAGAATGAATGCCAGAGAGGGACTGAAAGAGGCCATTCCACAGGTACAATATATTCAGGTTAGAGAAAGACAGGAAGGGGGGACGTGAGCAAATCATTGTGAGATCTGATTGTGGGCGTTGCAGCATCATGATCACTACCTGACTGTGCATGAGAGCATCCAGTGATGTCAAATACTCAGAGTGGCAGGACTGCACCTAAACTGTTACTTGAATTTAGTGTAGGGAGATTACCTCGGGTGGGGAATTGGTGTTGATGTTTGTTGGACAGTATTGAGGAGTTGTGTATAGCTCATTCAAGATTTGGAAGGGTGGAGCCAGCCAATTCACATTGTAAAGTAGGGCACAGAAAAGTACTGGAGAAAGATTGCTGGGAACTGTCCTGTGGGGTTCTGCAGATGCTTGGTAAAGGGTAGACTGACACTGGAAGTCAGGTGGATTCGCTCAAGGTATTAGTATGCCTTTCCTGCTAATACTATTGTTATCCATAGTAAGTGCAGCTCTTATGAGGGCATGAACGCAGTTTTCTGGTGTTCTGATGCTTATTGCTTGGCCCTCCAGGAAGAACTAGTTGTTGGTTAATAAGGCAGGGAAAACAAATGGGGACTGTACATACTGCCTTCCTGTGCAGAAGGGTGGTAATCCACTCAATGTTTACTGTGGAAGCAGAAGTCAAACATTGAAAAGTGAACTTGAGAATGATTTGGGAGGCATTTTTAACAGTGCCAGCTGATGAAGCGTATCAGTATAGGTGTGCACAACTCTCTGAGGTACAAGATTACAATCTGAGGTATGATAATTCTCTTCATGAGACCGCAAGCTCATATGTAGCCCAGACAGTACTAAGGACAGAGTATAGATGGTAGGGTATTCAACAGAATGTAGGCTAGGTCAGGAGGTTCACGTGGAAAAAGACTACAAGAGAAGCTTATTTGTGGATTACAAAGCATGAGCTTTGGAATTGGACCAGACCAGTACTGCTACAAATTTCAGGGCATCACATAACCACTAGATCATCAGGTATTTGAAGTGTTGTACTCTACTGCAGTTTGCAAAGAAAAGTCAGCTGGATTACAAAACATTTCCAGCAAGTTAAAGTAAAAAATGAACAAAATCATAGTCGAACATGTGTACTGATCAAAATAATCCACGTGTTAACACATGGTGTTAATCATTCTGGTGATCAATTCAAAACAAAGGTGGAAAGAAGAACTAGTTAGCACTATAGGGAGCCATGTGGGTCTCTGCCTCTGGCTCCAATGATTTCATCATGACTCTTCACTTAACACACTTAGCAGACATCTTAGGAAAAAAGCAAGACTGTTTTTTGAAAGTGATAGGCTGATTACATTTTTCAAAAGCTATGAAACTGCATTTATGTTGTTTACATACATGCAGTTTTAGCATAACTATAAACAGCAGCCTTTAACGTACCTTTGCTATGAAGCCAGATTTGAGAGTTTGCAGTTTTAAAAACTGCTTGTTTAGGTACCTTTAAATAGATTTAAAAAAATACAGGTTAGGATTTTCTTAATTGTTATGGTTTAATTCTTCTTTGTCCTTCCAGCAACAATATGTTAAAGCAGGAGAATTTAGATCAGACATGGCAACAATCAGCGGGGGTATTCTAGGGTCGGTCCTTGGGCCCTCCTATTCCTGATATACATAAATGAATTACCTAAACATTGTTCCCACTCAACAAATGTTTATCTTTATGCTGATGATATCGCACTGTATACTTACCATAGTGATGTTGGTTAATCGACTTGGCAAAAGCTTTCACTCAGTCTCCCACCCCTACTTCTCCATAAACTTAGCTCCTTTGGCATTGCCAAACCTGCCATCGCCTGGTTCCACTCTTACCTTCATAATAGACAGCAGTCAGTCCAAATAGGTGACTCACTCTCCTCCCTCTTCCTATCCTAGCAGGGGTTCCCCAAGGCTCCATCCTTGGCCCCATCCTCATCTCTCTTTCATAAATTACCTCCCTCTGCCTGTCTCTCTTCCAACGTCCACCTTTATGCAGATGACACTATCGTCTATGTCTCTGGCACTTCCCATGACAGTGTTCTCCCCAACCTGCAACATGACTTAAACGGGTTCAGTCCTGGTTCCTGGACAACCAACTTAAACTCAATGCAAAAAAGCTGTCACCATAGTCTCTGGATCCAGGCAGAAGCTTATCTCCCTCTCTGCCCCCCAGCAATCACCACCCTGGATTGCTCACCCTCGAGCTAGTCCCAGTTTTCAAGTACCTGGAAGTCTGGCTGGACAGCCAACTCAACTTCTCCTCACATCGGGCTATCTGCACCAAACTCAGGCCCAAACTCACTATCCTCTATTGACACAAAGCCAGCCTCCCTCTCCCTACCTCGACAAGTAGCCTCATAATCAAAACAATCCTGCCAGTGTTGGACTATGCCAACGTTGTCTATGGAATGGCCCCATCCTCTCTCTCTCCAAACTAGACATTCTTCTCAACACCTTCTGCCACTTTGCCACTGCCTCCCTCCCATTCACTCATCACTGTCCTCTATGCACTACTCTCCTGGCCCTGCTCTCCCACAGGAGAACCACCCACTGTGCCTCCTTGATAGCAGACTACTGGCTTGGCTCCCTCCCCCACCTCACTTCCCATCTCACCCCAGCAAATTTCCCTAACTACTCTTACGGGACTCACACACTTTCCACATCCCGGTCCTCACACACTTGCTGGCCAATCCACCTTCTCATACCATCTACCTCTTCTCTGGAATAATCTCTTCTGACCTCCCCCTCCCATCCGTTAGGCAACTCCTCAGACTCCTCCCCTCTCTCTGCCCAAAATGCTCCTAGAACCATGAGGCTCCTCCCACCTCTCCCTCAGCTCCACTCGAACCTCTCTTCCTAGCCCCTCTCTGTCATCCTTACATCATGATGACCTGAGTTGTCCACCTCCTGGTCTTTCACCCACCCCTGCCCAGTCACAGTCCTCACATCAGGAGCTCATATGGTCTCAATATATAATTTCTAGCCTTCTAAATGCAATCCTCCTTTATACCTGTACATATACTTTGTATATGTCATTTTATATATAGTCTTTGCACATATTGTTGTAATCCTCGCATTGTGACTGTTCCCTTCAGTGCACTTTGGTACCCGGTCACCCTGGAAACAAGCCTCAGCTCAGTGTGTCTTTCCCGTCATCAATTTTAAATAAATATACAACATGATTTTAGCAAAGTACAGGATGCACTGCTGGATCTAAGATTATTGCTCAATGAAAAAAGACCCAGCGGATGTTGTTCACAAAAAAAAAGCATAGATACTCCCAATTGAATTTAAGATCAACAATAGTACTGAGATTTCTAGGGTCCCCACCTACAAATACTCAGGAATAATATTAGATGATCAATTAACATTTAAGTTCCATATCCTAAATCTTTCTTCTAAGTTAAAGGCTGTTAACTTTCTCTTAGAAAGAAAGCACATTTTAGTTTTCCACTAAGAAAACTGTTGCCAATTCATTATTTTGTCCCTTATTGACTACAGGGATTGCATCTATGAAATACTACTGCATCAATACTTGGCACTCCTGAACCTCTTTATTATAGTGCCCTAAGGTTTATATCTGGTCTACCTGGAATACTCACCATTGTTGCTTATCCGCTGCTGTTGGCTGGGGTTCTTTAACTAGTTGAAGACAAATCGTTGGTATTTGTTTGAATAAAAATTTGTCTTAAATGTACTTCCTTCATTTCTTTTAAATTCATTGTATTTCACATCAGCATCCAAGTATAACCTTAAATCAGCCAAATTCCCTAATTTCTTCATACCTATATCGATCAAAATTTGGGGATTATAATTACCTGTTTCTGTCTCTGGACATGGGAAGCAATTAAGAAAATATGTAACCTGAATGTCCCACTGCCTATTTCCCATTTTAAGCATTTATTGATAGGCTGGTGTTTATTCAGTGTGATTGCTTTGGCTGAACTTTACTCTTTCATCATAACTGTATTCACTTGTGGAACAAATGTGCTTTGCATCTGTATTGCTTGCTTAACTTGACTTATCTGTTGCTTGTTCAATTGTACACATAGGCCCAGATATTCAAACTGTGCCAGAAAGTAGTGCAATAACAGGAGCAGGTGCAAATCCTCTGTGCCCATGCGCAATACGTGATATTCAAACACTGCACAGGCCAAGATGCGCCTGCAGCACACAACTTAATATCATGCCAACTGCGCCATAGTGCAACCAGGGATGTGCAGTGGTGCAGGTCAGATGTGTAATAGCACAACCAGGGATGTGCAGTGGCACAGGTCAGATTGCCAATAGCACAACCAGGGATACTCAGTGGAGCAGGGCAGCAGCACAACAGCACAACCAGGGATGCTCAGGGACAGGATGCAGGGGTCCACCACCCATGGTAGGGATGGGCAGAGGAGCACACAGAAGAACAGATATTGTCCCCACACCCATGCACCATACAACCTGAGGAGAGCTGGAAGAACCACTGGCTCATGGACACCAGCAACAATCCACAGCTGGGGCATGGTGTCCCAGCACACCCCTGGCAAGCTGTGATCAGCACACAAGGATGTCTGGTCATCCCATGCCACACCATCCCACCAATGCAGAGCACATCCTGCACCGCGATCCCCAGACACCCTGCCCAGGAGTAGCCCCCAACAGTGCAGGACACCTCATGCATGCCACCACCCCCACTATGACAATGCAACCCTGTGCACCATGGAGCCATGCAAGACAGCCCCACCATGAGCACCCTGCAGTGGGCGCTAGCAGGCTAGCAGCCAGCACACCGATGCAACAACTGCATACACAGTGCCGCCTGCATGTCCCCCCAAGGTACAGCTGAGAGACCTAGACTACGCGCCGGCACATGAGGTACCCCACATGTGACAGGGCCTGCCCCAGACCCCACCACCAGCAGTACAGCACCATGCACACCCTCCCAAGGACACACCTGTCCCAGCACTGGCCACAACAGCCAGCACAGATACCCACAGTGGTGCATGGAAGCATGTGCCACACAGGATGCAACACAGTGTATGGATAAACACCCACCCATACCAAGGACACACCAACACAGGTACACAGTAGCAGGTCAACAAAGCCACTGGCATGTGGCCATGGCAGCCGTGTACACCACGGCCAGCACCCTCCATGGCACAGGTGTACTAGGCACCATGAAGCCGTATGCCACCAGCATGTGGCGGAGCATCCCTGCAACAGACACAAGCAACAGCATGGAGGGGACAACAACAGTGGAGGCCACAGTGCCACCCGAGGCAGACGTGCACCATACCAGTGACAGGAGGCAACCCAGCATTGTGCCAGGTACAGTTTTTGTCCAGCATGGATAGCCACCACTGACATGCCAGCAGACCATGCAGATCACAGACATGCAAGGGTGTCAGCTGCATAGGCCATGGATGGTCTGACAGGGGCACCATGGACACAGTGCATGCACTGTGGACCATTGCACAGAGGCATCCAGTGCACAGGAAACTACACACAAACCACAGACAGTGACCGATTCCCATGCCCACACCATGGCGGTTCCCTCCGGACACACAAATACACACACACACACACCATGCCTGCACCACCCTGATGCCTTGCACACCACTGCAGCTGAGCACTTTTGCCCACTGCAAATCAGAGACCTCCACAGTAGGCATAACAAAACAAATCTATTATTGAAAGGTAAATTTTTTACAATTATGTACATAATGGGGGCCACATACCAGGTGGGGTGGGTAAGGGGCAGGGTGAACAAATGGGAGAGGGAAGAAGGGTGTGAGGGTGGGTCCAGGGGTGAGGTGAATCTTGGGGCATGGAGGGCCTAGTGTCCGCCCCACTCTCCACCCCTGTGGTGCCTCCTCGACCTCCGCCTCCGTACTCCATGCTGCTCCATGTGCTGGAGTATCTCCAGTGATGCCAGTGCAATCTGTAGGAGCTCCTGCATGGCCCTCTTGAGCTGCATCATCCGCCGTCCACCTAGGACAAAGAGCAGAGTCAATATGTGTGAATGTCCATCCCTTGCAGCCCACCCATTGTGCATGGCATACAGCTGTGGGCCATGCCCCTGTGATGGTGTGTGACCACCCACAGTAATCGTGGTCCACAAGACCTGCCTATCCAGGCATACACAGCCATGCAGACCACTGCACACGCCCACCACCCAAGTCCCGCACAGCACCACTGTGGCTGTACAGTGACATGGCTATGAGGTCGAAGGCAGTGGCACAGCCATGTACCCAGTGCACACATGGACCACCAGTGACACTCACACCCACACATGCAGTGCCACAGGACAGTGCTGAGTGTACCATGTGGCGTGACGTGTCAGTAGTGTCAATGGATGGTGGCCATGCCCCTCCACGCACCCCAACACAGCATGCACAGAACATCCTGGAAGAAAGGCACTCGCCTGCATTGGCTAGATCCGGGCACTGATGCTGGATGGGCCTGGCAGCCCATGCCTGTTGTCCTGCATCCACTGCCTCTCGGCATTCCTGTTCCTCTCTGGCTCGTCGCGCCGCTCCTCAGGGCCTAGGGTGCAAACATGGAGAGGGAGCATCAGTACAAACCAGTAGCAAAGACCCCCCAGGTGTGTGCGATCCCACAGCCCAGCCATGCCGCAACCCACCACCACTGCCCACACCTGGACGGCCCCAATGTGGTGGACACATGCCCACCGCAATACCCATATGGACGCTACCAGTGTATGGATGGAGCAACTACCTGGACGTGGCACTGCGCCTTGCCTGGCGATGCCCGTAGATGGGCAAGGCTGTCTGGGTCCCTCCGCCAGAAGTCCCGTAGTGGTGGCAACACTGCTTGACTGTTTGGCTGATCCTGTGGCCTCCTCAAGTGCCACTGCCACCTCCTCCAAAACTGCACTCCTTGCCCTGTCCAGGGGTCATCTCCAAACAGGGCCCCAGCAGAACTCCACAATAGCCACCAAATTGGCCAGCTCTAGTGGGCTTCATAAAGCAGCTCTCCTCCTTGCCATCACTGCTTCAAGTAGGATCACAAAATGGCGCTCTGTAGTGCATGTCCGCCACGTGCAGATGCTGCGGCGGTACAGCGCTGCCATTTCCCACAGCGCTGTCACGAATAGCATGATAGTGATGCACCCATGTGGATGCACTGGCACCAGGGGCAAAGGTTGACCACAGGGTCAAGGGTCTGTCACGCATGGACCGTCACAGCGCGATTGGGACTCCCTGCGCTTAGCGCGGTGGTGCCTGTGTGAGATGCCCTGCAGTGGCCTCACCACACTGTGGCACCATGGCACCTACAGCGCTCCAGGACATGAGTGCCATACGTGAACAGTGCACTAGCGCCACTGGCACAGTGGTGGCTGAGCCCTGCACTGCCTCCCAGGCTCAGCACGCCAGCAGCACGGCAGGCGTGAGTGTCAGCACCCTGAGCATGCACGCGCGGTGCTGCTGCGCACATCACCGAGCTGTGCCTTTGCCTGAGCATGCTCAACACAATTGTGCAAGGTGCAACATCGTGATATTCAGCCAGCATATGAAAATCAGCTCATCAGCAATTCCATGGCGCTGCTACTGCATTAGCATCCACTTAAAGTTGTACCTCACCTCATTTGCATGCGTTACGCTATATAAATGTGACATGGGGCTGCAGAGGCTATAGTCTGGTATTGCAGTCTATTGTGGTGGGTTTCATGCTGTTTGCCAGTGTGGACTGTGGTGTGTGGAGATGCATGGGACTGCACATTCAGAGGTAACACCTGTCATTCCCACAGGATCAATAATGACCGAACGTGAGGAGGAGGAACAGAAACATGGGAGATGGAGAGGCCCAGCTTACCCGGGCAGAATCAGATGTTCTGTCTGCGGCCTACCTTGACCAGGAACCGCTGCTCAGCTGACAGCGGGGAACACCAGAGGCCCGTGCTGTGGCATGGGATGAGGTGGCGTGCCGTCAACCAGCATGGCAGCCACCAGCGGTCCATGCAGGAGTGCAAGAAGAAGGTGGGCACAGACAGGAGGAGGATAAAGATAAGGTGGCTGCCATCAGGGCAGCATGTGCTGCGACTGGTGGTGGACAGCCTGGCGTGCCACGTCCTGACGCCACAGGAAGAGCGGGTGGCTGGCAGCATGCGGCGTTGTGCCCTAGAAGGCATTCCAGGTGGTGGCTTCCAGATGGGTGGCAGTCTGTCACTGCATGGTAGGTCCTGATCTGTCACTGTGTTGGGGTGGGCATAATGCCACAGGGTAGGGCAGAGATATTAATGCTACTGTGTTCCTTACAGCTCCCTGAGCATCTACATGGGTCAGCGGTGGTGGGTTTGTCCACTGCGGTGATACCCTGGACACAGAGGAGTGACCATCTACCTCCACAGGTGTCCGAGGATCAGGACAACAGTGTACCCACCTGTCTGTCCAGACTGAAGTTGGTGAAGCTGGTGCAGAGGAGGCCCTGCCCATGTCCCAGCGTGACAGTGTCCATGGATGCCAGCATGCTGTGACTCGGACTGGTGCCGGATCCATCACCGATGATGATGGAGCTCACTTTGGACAGTGATACATGTGGGCCGGAGATGGCCCCAGAGCAGGTAACAGCATGGGCATGCCGTGGGTGCTGCCACCGCTGAGGCCCTGCGTGACATCACAGTCCCAACCTGTGCCTGTCTGCATCAATGGGGCAGCACTGGTGTGCATCCAGGCTGGTGGGGCTGTTGCAGCCACTGCAATGGCACCGTTGAGCCCTGGAGAGCAGCGGCTGGAGGGGCAGTGTCAGCAGTCAGCCAATGGAAATGAGGGTAGAGTGTCAAGGGCGGCATCAGTGCACCAGTGTGGCCATTCTCGGCATGACTCTGTGTGCAGCACCCATCATCGAGGGGTGATGCCAGCAGGGCCAGGAACACCATGAGGGATGTCATGCCAAACCAGCAGATGACCTCTTTGATGAGCACAGCTGACTGCTCCAAGCTTCCATGGATCAGCAGTCTCAGCTTGTCAGGGTGGTGGAAGCACTCAGTGCAGTTCTGCACCAGGCAGAGCGGCGCAGAAGAGACCATGCTCTGCTCCTGGCAGAGATGGCCCGTCACCGGAGGATGTGACCACTGCCATTGACAGGCACACACGCAGCATTCACAGCTGTCATGGCCACATTGGGAACACAGTTTGTTGCCCATCGCTGCAGACACCACGCAGTGTCATGTCCACCCCTGTTCCCAGAGTCATGTGACACCATCCATGTCAATGCCGGTTTAGTTGTGGCATCCCGAGCACGCCTGAGCAGGCATGTTCGGTGAGCTGCAGACCCCTGCTTGAACACGGTCGCTGCGCCACCCCATGAGGCCAATGGTCAGCCTGTCATGGCTGGTAGGTCTCGTGGGGCCACCCACACATCCGTGGTGGTCGTGGCACTGTGCCGCTGTGACTGACCTGTCTCCACCATGGCTACTGTCTGATGCTGCCCTGTATGCAGTGTGTTGTTCAATGTGCAATGTGCGGGTGGGGTACCCGGCCCTGCACACACACACAGTCCATGCGCACACCCTCCCGGTTGCTGGCGCTGTGGCGTGGCGCATGATGATGCCTGTGTTGCACTGTCCGCCACTGTGCAATGGTGCCCAGCATCTGAGACATGCACAATGACGGGCACTGGGCGTGGTGAGTCTATGAACCTGTGTGTGGCTAGAGGTAGCAGTCGGGGTTGGCGTGCCTCCTACCTTGTGCATGTCGTGTGTGTGTGTGTGTGTGTGCGTGTGTGTGTGTGTGTGTGTATGTGCATGACCGTGTCGTTAGGCCTGCCCATCCCCGATGGCGCAGCGGTTCCACACTCAGCCAATTCCCTGCAGCCATGCGCCCCTGGGTTTCATCCATGCGAGTTTGTGGGTTGTGCCCTTCCACTGGTGGTTGCACGCGGCCCCATGACTTACCTGGGTTGGTATAAGTGCTCCTTTGTGATGGTGTCCCAGTGCAGCTGTGACATCCGGATCAGGCGGGGATCCCTTTGCCCAAGGGGAGCTTCCCATCACCGTCTGCACCGACGTCCTCATCGTCCCCATCGCTGTCCCCTCTTGACCTCTACAGCTATCCCACAGTCATTGGCCATGTTGTGCAGGGATGCAACAGGCCAGGAATAGCCTGCAGGCCTTTGAGGGCTGTACCTGTAGGGCACCACCAGACGTGTCCAGGCAATGGAAACATGCCTACATCCCAAACACCCGCCTATGACATTGCGCAGGGTGGCATGTGCCTCATTGTACCTTTGCTGTGATGAGGTCGCGGGCACGGGTATGGTGTGAGCAGCCAGGGATGGAGTGGGTAGCCACTGTAACCTGTGTGTAGAAGGTGGACATTAGTATGGTGGTCAGCGTTGCTCTGCCATAGGCCGTCAAGGCCAGTACCCATGGCACCTCTGACTATGCCCCCTGGAATCCATGTCATCTGCGTGTTTGCATACTCACCCACTAGGTGGCCAGTGGGATGTCCCCACTCTCGAACCTGTGGCACAGTGCAGACTGGTGCCAGATGAAGGCATCATGTGCTCCCCAGGGTGCGTGGCACAGACATTGGTTATGCACCCCCTAGCATCGCACACCACCTGGCGGTTGATGTAAGTGGCACGTTCCGGGCCAGGTGGCGTCGGATGGCCACATGGGTGCAGTCAATGGCTCCGGGCATGCCAGGCATTCGTGCTACCCTGTGGAACTCTTGTGTGTGTGCTGTGTGCTCTGCCAGGGTGCTGGGGAAATGGATCTACTCTGCAGCATGTGGCAGCAGTGCACTGAGGAATGTGTGAGTAGGCATGGGCGGCTGACTGGGTTATGCCTGTTGTGTCCTCTGTTGGTCTCTTGAAGGTGCCTGTGGTGAGCAGGCACATGCAAGCTGTCATCTTTGTCTCCACTGACAGAGCATGGCACCGTCGTGTGGGTGCCTGCATTTCATCACTGCACAGCTCACAGAGCCGCCTCAGGATCACCGGTTCAGGCAGTACTGGCCCACAATCTCTGTGTCACTGTAGTGCTCAAAGCTGATGCGGGCTCGGTACCGCCTGTTGGGGCATACCCTTCCACAGCTCGCCCCCTGCCTGCCTTCTCACACCCCTCATTACTGCCTCCATCTGAAGGTGGTACTGGCCATGTCCTGGCAGTGTTCCCCCAGGCAGTTGTTATCCGTTCCTCCGCTGTCCTTTGTGATGCTCCCCTGCACCAGGTACACCTCCAACCTTTGGCTGTCCTGCCCACTGCCACTACCCTCAGTCCACTGTAGCACTTCCCCTGTCTCTCCTGCACAGTGGCACAGGCTCCCCACTCCTGTCCTGTTGCTGTTTGCTCCCAGATGTGCCCTGTCCTGCTCCTTTCCAGTCCCACTCACTGCTACCCTCTTTTCTGTTGCTGTCACCTTGCTCCCACCTCTGGCTTCCTTATAGCATTCTTGTGCCGCTGTCTTGTTCCTTTTATTTTGGATCATTTCCACTGTCGCACAACTTCCACTTGCTCCCCTATTGTGCATGGCGCATGCTGTTGAATATCGCACTGCACCATTTATTCATGGTTCCTCCCCTACGGTTGCACATGCATTCGTTACCATTGCGCTCTTGCATTGCAATTTAACATGGCAGCAGCCTCCTCACTGAATATCAGAGAATGGCGATTTTCAGACTTGCTTAGGTGCAACCCTTTTGAATATCTGGGCCATATTGTACATTTTTATTGTATTTTGATGCAATTGTAAATGAGAGTTTCTCTCAATTTGCCTTCCAATAAAACTGATGATGAATGGCCTACTAGACCCAGAACAACATGTTTTTACCTAGGGAAGGTCCTGCCAGACAAACCTAATAGAGTTTGTTGACTGACAATAAGGTGGTGGGCCAGGGTAGAGAGGGACTTGGCCTTCTGGACTTCAGAAGGGCCTTTGACACCATCCCTCCTAAAAGACTGATAAACAAACTACATAACCTAGAAGTGGACCCCCAAAATAGTACTATGGGCAGAGAACTGGGTTACTGGCAGAAGTCAGAGGGTGATGGTAAACTGGGAACACTCTGGGGTGGGAAAGGTATCAAGTGGGGTGTCACAGGGGTCAGTGTTGAGGCTGGTCTCTTCAATGTCTGTATTGGGAACATTATAGAGGGGCTAGAGGGAAGATATGCCTATTCATGGATGAAACAAAGGTATTTAATAGGGTGAATATGCCAGGTGGGGGGTTAAAAGATGAGGAGGAGCTTAAAAACTGGAGGAATGGGCCAGGAGCATGGCAATTGGGATTCAATGCAAAACAAGTGCAGGATCATGCACATAGGGCACAAGATTCCAAGGGCAACTTACAAACTAGGAGGGAGGTACTAACAGTCACAAAGCAGGAAAGAGACCTGGGAGTTATCATTTCAGATGACTTAAAAGAGGCTAGGCAATGTGACAAGGTGACGGGGAAGGCTAGCAGGACACTTGGATGCATAGGGAAAGGTATCACAAGTAGTAGGAGGGACATCATTTTGCCAATGTATAAGACACTGGTGAGACCACATCCAGTTCTGGAAACCCCGTCTGAGAAGGACATAGACAGGGTGGAGGCAGTGAGAAGAACAAATAGAATGGTGCAGGGCCTGCATGAAAGACCTATGAGGAAAGACTAAACAAACTAAATATGTATTCCCTGGAGGTAAGGGGGTTGGGTTGATAGAGACATACAAATACCTCACTGGTATAAACAGAGTACAGGATGTGAACATCTTCCAAAGTAAGAGATGTTTGAATACAAGGGGCACAGTATGAATTTGAACAGGTGACGACTCAGGTAATATGAGAAAATATTTTTCATGGAGAGGTGGTGAATGCTTGGAATGGCCTACCAGAGCAGGTGATAGGGGCTAAAATGGTCACAGGATTCAAGAAAGTGGAACAGACACAAGGGTATCTTGGAGGTAAGGAGGGTGCTCTTGAGTTCAGTTTGTGCATCAGACCTCATACCAGGTAGGGATAAATAGGGAAGACTGGGAGGGCCAAGAGGTCTTTATTTGCTGTCAACTTCTATGTATCTATGTGACTTGGATGTGACTGACAAATCCCTGGGCCACCCAATATGTGTTCTACTGAATGTAATGTCACTTTCTGGTACTAATGCAATGCGTACCTCCATGACCAGAGCCTGTGGTTGTGTTGTAAATAAACTGTTTGAGCCCTGTAACTAAGTGTCTGTGCCCTATTCTCACTGGACTCATGCTGGAGGACAGTGAGTTTGGGGGATGGAGCGCTTGTGTAACATTACTACAAATTCCACTTAAGAACAGGCAGTTGCCTGTGTGGTAAGGTGCCCAGACACTACAGCCCTGATGTCCATTCTCTAGGTCTTGGGGGTACCCATCAATGTAATGCATTGGAACCCAGCAGCTCAGATGTCCTGAGCACTCAGTGTCCTGGTGCACTGCCCAGTATCCCAGGAGCTGGCTCAAAAATCTTTAACAGTCAAAGAACACAGGCTGCCCACTCAGAGCTATGGGAGGTGAGACTCCATGGACCCAGTAAGGTCTGACCCTGGTGGCAGGCTGCAATGACAATCCAGAGCCCCCATTGTTTGTCACAATGCCAGCAGGAGGGGCTGCTACACTACAAATAATAAGGTTCTTTAATGGTTAGAATATAGAGCATCTTCAACCACCAGACTTGGAACAGAGCCACCCCACCCAAGCTAATAACTAGAATAAGGTCAAAGATAAAATGCACTTCTCAAAGATGGTGCCAACTCAGTTGACTGTGACATAGTAGTGGATGGGAAACCCCAGCATGATGACCCTGTGGATACAAATGCCTTCAACCACTTTTCTGACGGAATAGGTTCCAACCTCCCTCTCTTGGTTCCATTACACATCTCCTGAATCTGCCAAATCCATGAACTTACATCCAGAGTTTCACTTCTGGAAAGTAAAGAGAAAAAAAGTGTTGTCTCTCTCATTACACTTAAAGGCCAAGGGCTCGACTGGATATGATAAACCTGAGCTACAGCTCCTAAAGCTAACTGCCCCTGTTATTGCCTCTCCTGTTGCTATGTTGATTAACAAGTCCCTCCTTGAAGGAGAATTCCAGATAGCTGGAAGGTGGTGTTGGTAGATCCTGTCCACAAGGATGGTCCCAAGGGACCTCTTGAAAACTGTTGCCCATTTCCTTTGTAGCCTTGCCCAAAATACTTGAAAGGCTCATTTACAACCAGCTGCAGGAGTATTTGGAACAGTACCAACTTCTGACAGACAGGCAGCATGTTTTTCAGTAAACACCACAGAACAGACACTGCATTGGTCAGGTTGTCTACTGATGTTCTAAGGGCCATGAATAAGAGGCAATCGTCTGGTGCTGTCTTTATTGATCTCACTAAAGCTCTTTATTTGGTTGACCACTCCCCTATATAAACTAAAACTGCTTGGACTTGATAATCTATCCTATGCAAGGTCCTGTCATTACCTAAAGTTAACTGGAAGGATACTCAGTCTACTCAGAAGCCAATAATGGATGGTGTTCCACAGGGTCCTTCTTGGGTCTTCTGCTGTTCTCTGTCTTTATTAATGATAAGCCTGGTAACTGTGGCATGGCTAATTTACTATTGTGCATAGATGATACCATGTTGTACAGGTGGTCTGATGATGTCACCTAACTTGGTGGTCTGCTTACTTGTGATTGCAGGGAATTAGACTAATAATTTGCTAGGAACAAGCTAGTCCTGAATACCAAGAAAACTAAAGCCATCCTGTTTGGTTCCAGGCACCTTGGTCTCACTAGACATCATTTGTTACCTATTGCCATGGCCACTAACTGAGGTGGTTGACTCTATTAAATATCTTGGAGTGTATATGAACCAGAAGTTTCCTTTAAGTTCCATGTGGATCATGTCACAAAGTCCCTACATCAGAAAATTGGGTTACTTTACCAGCTGAGCAATTATCTGTCTAATAACTCAGGCTTGCTATTGCCAACAATGCGCTACTACCAGTTCAGTTATATGGTGCTCCACCTTTTCAGACCCTAAGGTGCACAGAGGCTAACAGGCTAAAAATCCTATATAATACAATTGGTAGATTTGCTGCCAGTGCTCCACCTAAAGAGAACACCATTATGATGTCTTCCACTTATTAAATTGGCCCTCCTTTGAAAGGAGTTTCAACTACCCTCTCCTCTGCCTAGTGTACAAACTAGAATTGTTCGTTTCCTAGTTGCAGGAGTTGCAATACCAGAGAAACAAAGTGTGTCTGGGACAGGTAATTTCCAACCATGTGAGCCTATAACTCAGTGATAAAGTACCAGGACAGTATTCCAGGGGCTGGGCTCAGTTCCCAGTAGGTCACATTGTTTCTTAATCACTACAATTTGTGATCTAAATTGCTGAGCAGTGGCTAATACTGCACTAAAAACATCTAATTGTCATCTTGATTGTTCTTAGTTGCAGGTTTTGTAATACCAGAGAAAGGAATTGTGTATGGGAAGGGTCAGGTTCAACCATCTTAGCCTACAGTTCAGTGGTTAGAGCACTGGAACGGTATTCTGGGGACCTGGGTTCCATTCCCAGTAGGTCACATTATTTCTTTCTCACTTTGTGATCTAGGTTGCTTAGCAGTGGCTAATACAGCACCAAAACATTTAATTGTCATAGTGTACACACTAGTTGGAGGTGGTGCCTCCCCAACCTCAGTGATATGTTGACAATTGAACCCCAAGAAGAATGCTCTGATCCTCCAGCAGTATGCTACTCAAGGTTCTGAGAACAAGGTTTTGCATGGACAAAATATCCTTGCCTACTCTGCTCCTTATCTGTGGAATGCCCTACTGCAACCCTTCAAAAGTGTTCCTCACTTGGTGGCTTTAAAAAGATCTCAAGACTTTCTCCTTGAACATAGTCTCTGTACTTGTCTTTGGTGAGATGTACCTACCTGCTGAATCTGTTACTTTGTAAACAGATCTGTCTGAGTGCTCAGACTTTATTGTGTATATACCAGTGTTCCCAACTCCGTAATCCTGTGGTTTCTTTGTTATTGTTATGGTTTGTACTGCTCATCTAACTGACTTTGTGTGCTGCTTTATTATGTTTCCATGTAATTAATTCCAGGTCGCACATGAGAAAGGACTTTTAGTCTCAGTGGGCCTTCCTGGTCAACACAATTCAATAAATAGATGTATCTGCCAGTTTTCCACTCTTGGATACAATCTTGTATGTTTAGCAAAGATAGAATATGTCAAGTCATATAGACATGGGTGGTAAACGTCAGTCCTCAGCAATAAATATGTTGTTTGAATTCAAGTAAAAACAATGCAGCACTAAACATGGGTGGGTCAAGAGTAGATTGTGCCAGGTTTTAACTGTTTGACTGACTTTGGCACAGCGCTATGCCTGTTGGTAATAATGAGCTGAAGTTGAGCCAAGTCATTGATATCGACTGCCAACATTTTTTTATTTAAAGTACTCAAGCTGGTTAGTGCAGTGGCAGGCTCCTGCATAACTGTCATAGCACAAAAAGTGACATCCTGTGCCTGGCCCAGTAGCCCCAGCGATAGTGACTGCACTACCCAGCAGGAGACCTGGGTTCCCATCATATTCCTGATACCACTGTCTCATTGCAGGCTTCAATATCTTCTGGAGGACAGACTAGGCAAGCGAGGTGGGGTGCTGCCTTATCTAACTCAGATCAGACCTGCAAGTCTCTAAAATAATCAAAGAACTAACCAGGGACTGTGCATGCCTAACAATAAAGCTTTTGATTGGGCAAGGGCACAAATCTCTTGTTATCCTATCGTATATATCCCACCAGGTAAACAGAATCCTGGCATGGAGTCACTTACTACTTAATGCAACTCAGTGAGAACTGGTAATACATTACCACTGGTGACTTTAGCATCAGTTGGAATCCTAAGTCTGGCACAGGTCATAGGGGTAAGATGTCCAGCCTATTTCTGACATAAATGGTCATCAAGAGCACCAGGATCAGTCATAAAACAAGCACCATGGTGCCACTTGACTGGGTACTAGTTACACACCCTGATGAGATTAAAGATGTAAAGTTCTGCGATATACCTAAGTGACCACTCCTGTGCAATGTCTATGGGCAGTTAAGCAAACATGGCCACCCGCCAGATCACTGTCAGCTGAGTGATAAACAAAAGAAGGGCATGAATTTCAAATCTTTCTTGTCCCAGATTGATTGAAGCTTCTTAGATGCCATTGCCAATATTAACTAGAACCCTAGAATTCTTTGTCTCCGAGTTCACATGTGCCTGTGATAAATTTGCACCTTTAAAAACATATAAGGCAAGAGGAACACTGTCTGGATGGATCCCACCCAAACTCCTTGCCTGTATGAGTGATAGGCTAGCAGTATAGCTTAGAGGTTAGAGTAACAAGCTGTGAATGAGCTTGGTACACACAGCAGACAGATCTGGGTTCGAGTCTCACAACCTCCACTAGCATACAGTGTGACTCTGAACAAGTCACTTAACCAACCCAGTGCTCCCAGATCACCCTGAAAATGGGCACCTGTGTCTAGTGGGCCTTACCCGTTACCAAAGAATAAAAAAAAAAAGGAAAAGGGACAATCTGGGGCATTGGCATGGGAAACAGGGCCCACTTTCCATATACAAAGGTACATGGAAGCCCACAATAGTGCACCAGTATGATTAGAAAGGCCAAATATGATTTCTAGAAGGCTAGCACAAACAGAACTGGAGCAATGGCAAAGATTCTTGGACAATGTCTTAAAACTCATTGGCAAGAAAGTTAAAACCACTCCTCAGATGCTCTTGGTGGAGGGTCAAGAGATCCTTGATCCCACTGAAATTGTAAATTACTTCAACACAGCCTTTACTGACCTCAGTTCCATCATCCCATTGAGCCTGCCCAGACACCCTGCTGGGAGTCCAGTTCTGAAGCTTCCCAGACAGTGGATTCAGAAGCAGAGTACCCTAAATTCTACTTTAAGGCTGTTTTAGTCAAAGACACCTCAAAATACATTAGTAGGGTACCAAAAAACACATAAGGATGTGCTTGCTTAGTCAGAGAGGTGCCACTGAGAAAAACTGTACTTGTAACGAGAAAACAATGGTTCATGATATGGTCTTTTGTATAAGGAATATGGTTTGGGATTTTATGATGACAAACACAAAGTATTTATAATGTCTTGTTTCTCATTTTGTCTATTGGACACCGTTTATACAAGTGGCACTCTGTCTTATGTATTTTGGCAGGATTAAATACGTTTTATACTGGTGATTTCTGTATTTTGCATGTTGTGGGGTATTGTTACTGCAGCCATTTGGAAACATTTAAGCAATGTGAGCTAATTATGTTGATCACCATTTGACAGATCCTAAGTATATTTGGGCTACAAAATTGTGTTGCCAGTTACATACAGACAAGCCAAGCCACCCTAATGAAAAGGTAGAGCACCTCAAGTGCTGGAGATAAGGCTGTCTCACCTTTGTGTCTATGAGAGTCTTTATAATAAATTGATATTTTTGCAGCCTACATCAGTGTGTGCCAGATGTTTTGTTTTTCTTGCTACTTGCCAAAATAAAAAAGTGGAGTGATTTGGTTGAAATAAAACTGCTTCCCTGGTTGTAGAAGAACTTTCCCACCTCATCTCTAGAATTTGTAACTTTTCCCTGTGCTGCTTGCAGTTCCCCGAAAAGTGGAAATCTGCACTGGTTACACCAGTTTTCAAAAGCACAGACTGAACTAGCCTTGCCAGTTACAGACCCAATTCTGTTCTCTCCCTCTGTCCAAGGCCCTCAAGAGGATAGTCTCTGACCAACTTATCACATACTTAAACATTTTTAATGTCCAGTGTGTACAGCAGCATAGCTTCCAGAAGCTGTACAACACCAACACAATGCTGTTGGAATACAGGACTATGTTCATGAAGCCTTTGACAAAGGTGACATCAACAGAGCTATATATATTGACCTTACTAAGGCCTTTGAGCAGGTCAACCATAAGCTCCTACTTAACAAATTCCTTGGCTATGGTTTATCACAAACCACAGTTGACTGGTTTCACGGCTTTCTCACCAATCGCTCCCAGGAGTGAAGATTGCTAAGTCTTTGTCCTACACTAAAGGGTATCTATTGGTGTCCCCAGAGCTCCATCTTGGACCCACTCCTATGTGGTCTCTTAGTAAATCAACTGCCAATGTCTGTCAGACAACCAATGTACTCTGTCAATGTTGTTGTCATCTATTCCAAAAACCCTGCCCTTGACAGCCTCACCGCCACTCTCCAAAGTAGCTTCAGGTCACTAGAAAGCTGGTTCTCTAACAAATAACTGGTCCTCAATTACAAAAAAATAAAATAAAAATAAAGATCATGCTCTTCTCTAGCCTCCCATAGAAGAGGAATGTTCCACCCTTGTCATTCAAATGGATCGGGACAAAACCTTAAACAGGTGGAGACCTTCAGTTACCTTGGAGTAACTCTGGAGGTCACCTTATCTTTGCCCCATGTTGACAATCTGGTAGCCATAGTTAACAATAAAATGGGTGCCCTGTACCATAAGCAGAACCAGGAGCAGACATTCAGAACAGGGGAACTCTATAGGCAGAGGGGCATCAAGGGGTGCAAATTCTAACCTCTCTTGGGGGGTGCAGGGAATGCCCCAGGAAACATTTTAAAATTGATGCCAAATGGTGCATTTTGGTGGCTTTTATCAGGCTGTGAAGATTCATAACAGCCTACTAAAAGGCAACAGAATGCTGAAGATATACTAAACAACAATGTTTGTATTGCATGATGAATTGTGAAAGTCACTCCCTCCTGCAAGTTTTCGTCTTGTAAGATATTTTTTAAAGTACAGGTAAAGGTAAGGGCACCAACAGGGCAGGGGTATCATTCAGCCAGCATATTTGGAGGGCAGAAAATCCTAACCTCCCTGAGGGTCCAGGGCATGCTCCCTTGGAGAAATGTTTAACTGATGCCAAGTGGTGCATTTTGGTGGCTTTGCAGGCTTCATAACAGCCTACTAAAAGATAGCAGAATGCTGAGGTATAGAAAACAGCAATGTCTGTATTACATAACTAATGAAGTCACACTGTCCCCTGTAAGTTTTCATCCTGCAAGATATTTTTTAAAATGTACACTTAGAGAAACTTCAACAGTATGCAGCTCTGTCGTGGTATGCTTAAAACTAAGTAAAGTCAAATGATACACTCTGGTGACCTCTAGCTGGGTGTCAATGTCAAGCAATTCTACAACCTGCTAAACTGCAATAGAATGGTAAGCGATAGTGTATTTTGATGTCTTCTTTCAGGTTGTGTGACATGATTGCACATTGCACAGTGTGCTAAAAGACAAAAGAATGCTGACAAGACAGCCTGAACACACACACACACCACAGTAATTGTGCACAATAGCTAGTAACAGTGGCCTCATACCTGTTGCTGGTGCCTTATACTAGCTTTTAATAGGCGGAGAACACTATATTCCCAAATATGACTGCTTGACACCTCCAGCCATGTGGCACCACCATATAGACAGTCAGAGGCATAATGAGTGAGATTTGAACAGAAACAAACCTAATCATATGTCCATATATAGTTAAAGTAGCAGTGTCCGAATTCTAACTGCGTTTTTATGAGGTCTCTCAGATTTACAAATTGCAACCACCAGACAGAAGCATCTGGATTTGTAAGCTCCACTGATTTAACTGCAACACGAATTGGATGAAGGCTGGATACTTCAGCATGTGACACTGCAGAACGTATTTTACAAGTCTCTCAGTAAAGACAGAGGCCCAGATATTCCAAAGTCGCCCAAAAGTGCGCAATAGCAGAAGCAAGCACAAGTCTATTGCGCCTATCGCAACAGACATGATATTCAAAAAGGAGCAAGCCAAATTGGCCTACAGCCAACGTCTGAATATGCACAACCTGCGCCATAGCGCAACTAGGGAGGAAGCTGAGCAGATATGATGCGCTATGGCGCAACAAGGATGTTTAGCTGAGCAGTCCAGAGGTGCCATAGCGCAAGCAGGAGCCCCAGCTGCAGAGCAATGTAACTGCACAACCAGGAGGTAGGGGCCCACCACCCATGCCACAGATGGGCACAGGAACACACAGCAGAACTGACATCATCCCCCACCCCAAGCACAGCACAACTAGGGAGGGCTGGAATAACCACTGGCCCATGGATACAAGCAAACAACCCACAGCCGGGCCATGGTGCCCCATCATACTCACCGGCAAGCTGAGACTGCCATACAAGGAGGGTGGACCACCCGTCCACACCATCCCCACCCAGTGCACAGCACACCCTGCACTGTGACCCCAGACACCGCCCCCATGAGCAGTGACCACCACTGCAGGAAAACCCATGCATACCACCACCCCACTGTGACACTGCAACCTTGTGCACCACAGAACCATGCAAGCCAGCCCCACCATGAGCACCCAGCAGTGGGTGGCAGCACACGCAATGCAACAACGGCAGACACAGTGCCACCACACACATTCCCCGAGGCACAGCTGAGACCGACCATGTGTCGGCATAAGAGGTACCCCACACGGGACAGGGTGTGCCCCTGACAGCACCACCAGTGATACAGCACCCTGCACAGTAGTCCAATGACACACCCGACCCACCACTGGCCACAACAGCCAGCACAGACACCCACAGTGGTGCGTGGAAGCATGCACCACACGGATGCAACACAGTGCAGGGACAAACACCCACCCATACCCAAGGGCACAACAACACAGGGACGCAGTAGCGGGGCAACCAAGCCCCAGTGTGGGCCCATGGAAACCGTATATACACAGCCTGCAGTCCTCTATGGCACAGGAGTGCCAACCACCCTGCACAGGCACTGTGGACCCGTACACTACCATCATATGCCTGGAACACAAGTCACAGACAGTGATGCACATCCCCTGCAACACACACAAGCTACAGCATGGAGGTGGGACAACAACCATGGAGGCGACAGTGTCACCCAAGGCAGACATGCACCACACCAGTGACAGGAGGCAACCCAGCATTGTGACGGGTACAGTGGCTGCCCTGCATGGACAGCCACCACTAAAATGCCAGCAGACCCTGCAGGTCACAGACATGCATATGTGTCAGCTGCACAGGCCATGGATGGGCTGACAGGTGCGCCATGGACACAAAGCATGCAACATGGACCACTGCACACAGTCATCCAGTGCACAGGGAACAACACACACCACAGACAGTGACTGATAGCTACCCCACACCATAGTCACTTCCCCATGGACACACACACATACCCATGACTGCACCACCTTTGACACCATGCATACCACTGCAGCTGAGCACCTATAGCCCTGCAAATCAGAGACCACCACAGTATTCATATCAAAGATCTGTATTCAACAAAAATTGAAATTATAACTACATACAATACTATATACACAGTTGGGGAGGGTAACAAACAAGGTGGGGGTGGGTAAGGGCAGGGTGAACAAATAGGACAGGAAAGGAAGGGTGTGAGGGTGGGTCCGGGGTAGGGGATATCAGGGACAGAGGGACACAAGCGTGAGTGCTTCTCCCGCTCTGGCTCTGTTGCTGCCTGTGCCTCTAAGACCCCTGTTTCATCGATCCTGCGAAGGATGTCTAAGGATGCCCTGGCCACCTGCAGGATCTCACGCAGTGCCTCCTGGATGCCTTGGAGCTGGCGTGTACCTAGGACAAGGAGCACAGTCAATAGGTGTTAATGCACAGCCCCATACAGCCCACCCACTGTGCATGGCATACGGCCGTGGGACATACCGCTGTGATGGTGTGTGACCACCCACAGATCACGTCCACATGACCTGCCCACCCAGACACATACAGCCATGCGGAACACTACACACACCCACCAGCCCAGTCATGCACAGCACCATCATGGCCATTTACCTGACATGACTATGGTGCAAAGGCAGTGGCACAGCCATGTACCAGTGCATGCATGGACCACCATCGGCCACTCCCAGACATGCATTGCCACTGGACAGTGCTGACTGTAACAAGTTGCATGCATGGAAGTGGTGTCGATAGATGGTGGCCATGCCCCACTGCCCACCCTGTTACACAGCATGCAATAGTAATCATGGGGTTATGGCACGCGCCCTCATTGGGCCAGTCAGGTTGGCGGTGATGGTCCTCGTCCCACCTGGACACTCTGTCCTCCTCCCTCCGCCGCTCCTCCCTCAGTCTGCCGTTCGTCCATGCCTGTGGGGAAACAAGGAGAGAAGAACATCAGTACAATCCTGAAGCAAGTCCCCCTGCCCCAAGATGTGTACCCACCCAGCCAGACCCACCCACCCCACACCCTGTAAACACCACCACAGCCAACCCTAGACTATCCCTCCCTATGTGCTGGACACACACAACACTGTTACCCATATGGACAATAACAGTGCATTGTGAACCCCTACCTGGACGTGGCACCGTGCCCTCCGGCCTGCCATGCAGACAGGCTAGTAGCTCTGGCTCCCTCCTCCTGAGGTCCCCATAGCGGTGCCTGCACTGCTCTGTGCTCCTCCTCCATCCAGTGGCCTCCTCCAGGGCAGTGGCCACCTCCTGCAACACCTGGGTCCTGGCCTGTCCAGTGGCACCTCCCCAAACAGAGGCCCATGGTGGCTCAACAATAACCACCAGATTTGCCAACTCGATGGCTGTCCACTGAGGGGCTCTTCTGCATGCTATCCAATGGCTATAGTAGGCAATATGTAATTCTGCAGTGCGGTACCCACGTGCAGATGCTGCATGACAGCGCTGCCATTCCCTATCACACTGTTACCGAACAGCGCGATAGAGGTGCACCCATGCCTGACGCATGGCACCAAAGGCGGCAAAGGTCGGGCACAGGGTCAGGGTCTCTGGCACAAGGCCACGACAGCACCATTGGATGACTATGCATGTAGCGCGATTGGTTGCCTGTGTGCCAGCGCCACAGCGGACTATCGGGCAGTTGTGCCATTGCACCTATGAAGGCCCGTTGTCACAGTGCCATGTAGTGACCTTCGCTATAGTGCCACTGGCACAATGGTGGCTGTGCCCGCCATTGACCACCACACACAGCACGTCATCAAGCACGGCAGATGCCAGCATCAGCAGCCTGGGCATGTGCAGTGAGGTGTACTACGCATGCCATGGAACTGCGTCATTGGCTCAAGCACGTTCAACACAATTGCGCAAAGTGCAAAAGCGCAATATTCAGCCGTCCATATGCTAATCATCCGATCAGCCATTCAATGGCGCAGCACCACAATTTGCATCTAATTAAAGTTGCTCCTCACCTAATTTGCATGGATTGCGCTATAAAAGTGTGACAAAGTACTGCAGTGGCCATAGTCGGTTACTGCAGTTTATTGAGTGAGTTGCATGCTGTGTGGGAGTGTGGACTGTGGATTCAGGGACATGCATTGGACTGCACAGTCACAGGGAACCATTGCCATCCTTACAGGCTAAATAATGACCAAGCAAGTTCTGGGTGAGGAAGACAACAGTGGTGGTGGGAGGAGGAGGCCCAATTTCATGAAGGCCAAGACCGAGGCACTTTTTGAGGCCTACCTGGATCAGGAGCCACTGCTCAGTGGACGGTGGGGCACCCCTCAGGCCGTGCTGCTGCATGGGAGGAGGTGGCGCGTGCCATGAACCTGCATGGCAGCCACCAGCGCTCCGTGCAGGAGTGTAGAAGAAGATGGGTACTGACAGGAGGAGGGTGAAGAAGAAGGTGGCTGCCATCAGGGTGGCACGTGCTGCAACAGGCGGGGACAGCCGGAGGTGGTGCAGCTCACACCAGCAGAGGACAGGCTTGCTGCAGGAATGCACCACAGTGCCATAGAGGCAGTTCCAGGCGGTGGCTTCCAGGACGGGTGGTGGCCCATCTCTGCATGGTAAGCCATGGTCTGCCTTGGGGGGCTGGGTAGGTAACACGCGGTAATGTGACTTTGCTTTCCCTTACAGATCCTGGCGTCTGCATGGGTCAGCGTTAGTGGGCCTGTCCACTGCAAACAGTTGGCCAGAGTCAGAGTTTGGACCATCCACCTCCACAGGTTTCTGTGGATCGACACGACAGTGGGGCCACCTGGCTGTCCACACTGATGTCGTTGAGACAGGTGTGGGGAAGCCCTGCCTGTGTCTCAGCGTGCTGGCATCCATGGATGCCAGCATGCTGTAACTGTGGCTGGGGCAGAGACCTGCACCAGTGATGAAGACACGACCGTCATGGGCAGTGACACATGTGTGCCACAGGATGGACACACAGCAGGTCAGCTTGCACCCATGGCTGTGGCTGGTGCACCGTGGGAGCCAGCATGTCAGCACAGTCCCAGGCTGTGCCTGTCAGCACCAGTGAGGCAGCACCGTGTCTGATCAGGACAGTGGGACTGTTGCAGCCACTGCAGTGGCACTACTGAGCCCTGGGTGCAGCAGCCGGAGGAGCAGCAGCAGCAGTCGCCCACCGGGACTGGGGGTTCAGGGTTCAGTGGCAGCTTCTGTGCACCGGCTGTGGACATGCCCATACCTGGTCTGGTGTGCAGCACCCACCCTCAAGGGATGCTGAACATCAGGCCTGTGCACACCCTGAGGGACAGGATGCCGAGGAGGCAGAGCGACCTCTTGGACAAGCACACCCACCTACGCGGGCACTGGTCCAGCAGCAGATGCAGTTGCAATGTCTGTGGAAGCACTGTGTGTGGCTCTGGAGTGGGCAGAGGAGCGTGCAGCAGGGACACCGAAGGATCCTGTCACGGATGGACCATTTGCGGGAGGATGTGACCGCTGCCATTGACAGGCATGCACAGGCGTTCATTGCTGTCATGGCCACAATGCGCCGACACGTCAGGTGCCCATGCATCGCACACACCCACGTGAGTGCACTCTCCACTCCCCATTCCCGGTCGTGTGACTCCCACCCTGTTGACGCGGGTTCAGCTGCGGCATCCCGAGCACTCCTGGTGCAGGCATGTTCGGTGTGCTGGCACCCTGCGCTGGCACGGTCGCGCTCGTGCAGTGGAACCCTGGGAGACCATCGTTGCCACCCCATGAGGCCTGTGGTCAGCCTGCCAGTGCTGGTGGGTCTTGGTGGGGCCTCCCTACACATCGAGGTGGCCGTGGCACTGTGCCACGAGACCACTGTCTCCCAGCGTGGGCACTGTCTGGTGCTGCCCTGTGTGCTTTGTGTGTTTCGGTGGGTAGTGCATGGGTGGGTACCCGCCCTGCAGCCGATACACGGTCCACACCTTCCCAGCTGCTGTCCACAGGCATGCGTGCATGATGATGCCTGCATTGCACTGTACACCGGCGCGATGATGCCCAGCATCTGACACACGCACATGGACAGACAGTGGACTGGTGGCCTGTGGACATGTGTGTTGCTAGGGTTGGAGTTCTGGGTCGGTGTGCCTCCTGCCCTCTGTGCATGTTTGGTGCATTGTGTGTGTGCGTGTGTGTGTGTGTCCGTCCATGGGCGTGTTGATCCTCACCCATCCCTGGTTGTGTGTGTGTGCAGTACCGGCCCACAATCTCGGTATCTGTATACAGCTCAGAGCTAGTGCGGGTTCGTTACTGCCTGTTGGGGGCATACCGCTGACAGGCCCTTCCATGGCCATGTCCCCTGCCGCCTGCCTTCTCACCCTCCTCATTACGGCCTCCATGTGGAAGGTGGCACTGGCCACGTCCCTGGCTTGCATTCCCCCCAGCAGCTGTTGATTTGTTCCCCGCTGTCCTGGCTGCTACCTCCCTGCACCGGTACACCCATCTGTGCTGGCCTCTGGATTGTGTGGCTGCAGTACCTTCCCTGTGCCTTTGTTCTGCTGTGGTATTTCCTTGCCTGCCCTCTTTCTGCCACTTTCCTGTCCCTGCCTCTCCCTCTGCCTCATGTGGCTTCCCTGTACCGTTCTTGTACCTCTTCCTTGCTCCTTTTTAATGTGGCTCATTTCCGCTATAGCGCAACTTCGCTTCCTCCACTGTTGCGCATTCATAAATCTTTCAATATCACACTGCACCATTTATGCATGGTTCCTCCCCTTCAGTTCGCATGCCTTCATTATCATTGCGCTGTTGCTCAGCATGTTTTCGGTGGCTCAACTGCCTCCTGCTGAATATCGCAGAATGGCGCAATTTCTGACTTGCGCGAGTGCAACCTTATTGCGCTTTCTCAACTCTTTTGAATATCTGGGCCAGAGTGTATACTATTGCATCATACATTTAAACAGGCAGACATGTGGATCACTGGAGGATTCTCTATCCTTCTTGCACTGGTGTATAGCAGATCGATCGTTCTCAGCCACTTTTTGGAAATTTGATGGTATCAAATTGGGTCACTGGTAGGCCAATGAGGCTAATAAACATCAAGTTAGACAGATGCTCGGCAGTAAGTTTGTTAAGGATTGGCTGGCAATAATGTTCATTGTGCTGAAACCTCACTCACAGTCTATCATGCTCAATCAATCAATCAAATTTATTTTTATAGTGCTGTTCAAAACCAAGCGCTGTACATAAAAACGGATAAAACAAATATAAATGTAAGTTAAAAACAGAAACAAAACAGGTTAGCCATAATTATGGAAGGCTAGACCAAATAAAATAAGTTTTAACTCGATTTTAAATCTATCAACGGTCAGGCATTCTCTTAACCAACGAGGTAGAGAATTCCACAGGGCTGGAGCCGAAAAAGAAAAAGCACAGGCACCAGATGTCTTCAATCGCACCTGGGAATCTCTAGCAATCCCTCATCGGCAGGACGGAGTGGGCAGTAGAGTAGCAGGAGGTCTTGCAGGTAACCGGTCCCTGATCATGTAGGGCTTTAAAGATTAGCAAGCCAACCTTAAAGGTGATTCTCCACTGAACCAGCAGGCTGTGCAGTTCTTGGAGCACAGGTGTAATATGACTGGACCTGGAGGTCCCAGTCAAAAGCCTCCGCTGTGTTCTGCACCACCTGCAAGTGGCAGATATCAACCCTGGTACCCCAGGTAGAGGGAATTTCAGTAATCAAGGTGGGCATGGACCAACGTTGTAACATCATCAGGAGGAACCAGGTGTTTCACTCGGTGATATTCGTCAGATGGTAAAGAGGATTTGATGACAGCTGACACCTGGGATTTTAGTGTCAGACCATCATCAAAAATAACACCCAGGTTAAGCACCTGGTCTGAGGTAGTGAGCGGTATGCCATCAAGAAATAAACCTGATGGCTGTCCAGCCCCCAAACCTGCCCCCAGATGACCAGGGTCCACTACCAACACTTCAGTGTTATCTGGTTCAGTCTCAGCCAGCTGGTACTCATCCAGGTTCTGATCTCGGAAAGACAATTATTTAGCATGGAGAGTGCATCATTCTGTCCAGGTAAAGGACATATGCAGCTGTGTATCATCTGCATAGCAGTGAAAACTCAGACTGTATCACCTGATGATATCTCCCAATGGCAGCATGTACACTGCTAACAACATGGGGCCAAATTGAGCCCTGAGACTCCCGCAGAGCAGGGGTGAGGGCCAGAGGTATAAATTTCAGTGGCAACTCTCCAAGACCTGCCTGTGAGAAATGAGTGAAACCATTTGAGGACTGTACCAGACAGCCCACAAAAAGCCGCAGGCACTCTAAAAGCACACCATGGTCTACAGTGTCAAATGCAGCAGAGAGATCAAGAAGGACCAGAATGGTACATGCCTTTCAATCTCTAGCCATTAGGAGGTCATTCAATACCCAGACAAGTGCAGTCTCTGTGCTATGGTTCTTCCTAAAACCAGATTGAGAGCATCATAGACATTGTGAGTTGTAAGGTGACCCAACTGACATGCAACAACCTTTTCAATAACCTTATCAACAAATGGCAGGTTAGAGATAGGCTGGTAGTTAGCTAGACAATCTGGATCCAAGGAGGATTTCTTAAGAAGTGGTTGACTGACCGCCTTCTTGAGGGGCTCAGGAAAGACTCCTCTCCAAGGACTCCAGATAATTTCAGCAAGGATCGGGCAGATAATATCCACGCATCCCACTATAAGGGATGTAGGGCCTGGATCCAAACTACAGCTGGTTGGGCAAAATGTTTGGATGATCTTCACAATGTCCATGAACTCCAGCGGCAGAAATCTGACCAGACAGACCGAGTGTATGCCACTTCCTGACGACCTCTACAATCCCTCATAGGAGAATTCGGGCCTATGCCAGACCTGAGTACCCGGCAACCTTATTCTACGAAGAATTGAGCGAACTCCTACATTTCAGCTGAAGATGGCTTCTCTGGGCTGGAGACAGACTGGATTGCGCAGTTTGTCAACAGTCCAGAAAAGCTGAGCCAGTCGATTCTGCACAGCAGAAATCTCCTGAACAGGAATTCTGCCTTCTTACGGGTGATTTCTGATTGATAGCCATCATAATGTGCCATAAACCTAAACCTGTCGGCATCAAGGCCGGACCTTCACCAGGCTGTCTCCATCCTTTGGCCGACTTACCTCAACTCCTTCAAGGAACCATCAAACTAAGGGCTCCTTGGGCGAAGGTGAGAGGCCGAACATGAACAGGAGCAATCTTGTCCAGGGCATCTCCCACAGCCTTATTATAGGCTAATACAAGATCGCCTAGACTCATGCATTCACCCGACAAACCCGATAGGTCCAGCACTGCTGATAGGTCACTGGGATCTACTCCTTAAAGGGCGATACTGCACCATCTCCATAGGGGCAGACCTATTGGGGGCCCTGAAACTGAACCTTATGGTGTGATGTTCAGACCAGCTGACTGGTTCCACCCCATGTCAGCTATCTCCATACCCAAAGGAAGATCAGATCAACAGTGACCCCTACATGGGTTAGGAGGTAACTACCTGTGGTCCAGCGTTATCATCAGCTGGAGGAGATTTTGACCAAAATGTGTGAGTTCATCTTCGACCCACGCATTGAAGTCCCCAGAACTATCCATCTGGGGACCTCAACACCATGTCGATGATGAAGTCTGCTATTTCCTGCAAGAATTCTCCACCATCTCCTGGTGGATGGTAGATGAGGAGTATCCCACAACCTACACCTCTCCCAGGATATACTTGAAGGATCTCGTGCTTCCCAATGGCACATCCACAAGGCCCAGCTCAGACTTAAATATAATGGCCACACTCCTGCCCTTATGCTCCAACCTTGGGCAGTGTATCACCGAGAACCCAACTGGAGCTGCAGAAGCCAATACAGAGCCTGCATTTTATCCAGCCAGGTTCGGTGATGCAAGCCAGATCACTTGTTCCAACAAGATCAGCTATAATAGCTGTCTTGTTCATAATGGATCTAGCATTGCATAACACCACCCAGGTAGGATGAGCTGTTGGGAAAGACCTTGGCACCTGTCCGCTAACATCGGAGCTCTTGAGTATAGAGACAGGACAGGAAGGACCTCTGTCCTAACTCCATTTCACCTCAGGGTGCCTTCTGGACCCCAGAACTCCAATCCGCCTCCCCTTTCCTCTCCCCACCAGGCCTGGGTTTCCCCTTCTCATGTGCTTTCTAATTATCCCCAAGCACAACACCTAAAATAGGTGTCAGATGATAATGGGGGACATTCAAGGGATGTAATTCCCTGAACCAGGTGGGGGAGTAATGCTGATCATCGCTAAACCTCCCAACACATTCTTATATGAAGTAGTAGAACAAAATCACAGCACTCAAAAATCCCACCCAGGAAAAAAATCTGATAAATCTAATTAATAATAATATTCTTATGCCCTAGAAAACAGACTAAATAATAAATGAACTCAATAAAATCAAAATAATCCCAACCCTCCCAAATTAAAATTCATACAACAAAATTAAAATGAAAACAGCTACAGCTCTAAGTTAAATCACTTGTTAATGTCAGTAAAATATATTGTTGAATGTCTTTGTATAAGATTACTTAGGCATTGCCAAGTCCTTTTAAAGTTATTATACCAAAGGTAGCTCTCACCCAACCCTTGCCAAAATAAAATGTCCAAGAGAATGTGGCCTCTCACTGCCACAAAACTGAATTTTGAAAGTATTAAGTTCTACGAGGCTTTCTCCTGCCTCCAGAATAGAAGTAATTACAGTACTCAGGATTGTGTTCATCACAGATAGCAGCTTGCACAGTGATTGTCCCTTTCACGACCTCTGAATGATAGAAATTCATCAAATTTGCTCCCTACAGCATTCCATTCTGGAAGTTGCTCTAGGTGTCTGAATCTATTCACCAGCGTCCTAACTCCACTTCTTCAAAGCCAACCTCTACATCCTCAGGCCATAAGTCAGGCCGAACGTAGCAGTACACTTCACTAATAGTTCCTCTAATGTCAGTCTCATTGCCATCATGTCTATAAAGGCCTTGTAGAGCTGCTGACGACAAATGGCATTCCCTCCTGTCCTCTACCAACAAGACACCATGGAACTCCTTGCATTTAACCACATCTTCAGCTTCTGTTGTGAATGTGCCAGGCAGTTCCTTCATCTTGTTGAATACCTGTATACAACATTTATTGTATCTGTCAGTGTCAAACACTGTCACACCCTGATTCTGGAGACATTCTGACAGGAAATATAGTTCAGTCAAGAGCATCAAGCATTATGCCCATGTTGAGGATGAAGGTAGTGAACGTCATCTTGTTCAGCAGACCACGACAGAGTTGCTTATTGTTGGAGCTTCTCTTAGCATTATCACAAACTGATTTCAAGTGTTGACTTAGTGCAGCGAAGGACTTCCATACAGCATAAACAGCATGGTAACTACTAGCAACCCACCGAGTCAACAAACAACCTACCAAGTTTAGCCACCTGGAGCGAGAGAGCCTCAGCAGTCATTTCTAATTCTCGTCGTTCTTAGGTGAACAGATGTAAAATTAATACAATGTATCTCGAAATATCTTGAAGTGATTCACAACATTGCAGCAGTCAACAGCATCAGCAACTAAAAGTTCCAGTTGATGATTGAGGCAGTGCCACACAGACAGATTAGGATATTTGAGTAGCAATGCTCCAAGGCCCACTCTTACCGAGCATCACACTTGCACCATGACATGCAAGACACACCCACATTGTCCTCAGCTCTTTGTCTCCCAAGCCATGTTGTGCCAACATGGATAAGAGCATCATGAATTCCCTGTGCAGTGTGTCAGACAACTGTAAGAGTTGAAGGAAGAATGTAACGTGAGTTGATTCCTTTCCATGTATACACGTATGTAAATGATCAAAGTTGATCTGTTGCAGACAGCTGTACTTTCATCAACCAGAACTGATATGGGGCATCTGGTTTGTACTATGTATCTCATTAGGTTCCTCCTCATTTCTTCAGAAATTGTGTCAATCATTTCAGAACAGGTTACATTAGACTGCAGATATGAGCCAACAGAAGCTCCATTTAGTGTCTGGAGCTCAAGTAGTTTCGGATGGTCATAAATGGGTGGTTCTCCTTGGCTACCTAATATGTTGTTCTCATGACTCGTGTGGTAGCTTCTAGATGTTCACTTGTCAACCTTTCAGCAGCCTTCTCAATAACTTTTTTGCCACGTTTCTTTAAGTGTTCATCAGTATTTTGGTGTCCTAGTGACTTCTCATGTTTTGAAACCTCCTTTTGGAGGAGAGTAGCTACCTCACTTTGTCTGTGCCATATGGTGAGATTTCACAGCAACCTATTTCTTGGTTTGCTTCCATGCAGGCTGAGCTGCCAGGCTTCTTGTTGAGGATGAACAACTATTTGTGTGTGTGCTTGAAAAAGTCACCCTGATCAACTGTCCAACAATTTGGCAAATGGCTGGTCACAGACGATGAATCAGCCTCTGTGACCTGACATTCTGTGCTTTGAATATGCTCAGAGGATGATGATGACTGCAGAGGTGATGCAGACGGTATCACATCTGCAGCATTTTGTTGCTCACCACAGGACTGCAGCACTTCCTGCAGAGCACTTATTTTTTCACTGTTCTCAGAAAGGGCAGTCTGGGTTGTTCAATAATTGTTTCATATCGATATTGCTCCTCTGGAACTTACCCAGAAAGTCTAGGTTGCTCCATGGAGAGGCTTAAAGTTTTGATTTTGAAGAAATCAGATATTGTCCTTGTACTATGCGAGACTCTTCCAATAATTGTCATGCTCTGGCCTTGCGGTATTTGCACCAGACAATTTCCTCTTCATAGACATACCTATAGAGATGCACTTGTCATTGAAATGAAATAAGATAGTGAAAAGGCTGCAAGTTTACTTCTCTTCCATGGTTAAACCTGTCAAGCCCCCCTCAACAGTTAGTCTTGAGGACAGCGAACAAACCAACACTTCAGCACTCAAAGCAGTCCTGCATTTTCTGATGTGTTTGTATTTTCCTCTGTTCATAAGACTCCTAAAAGGATTTTCTGTTTAAATGTTTCACTTTGAGTGAGATAAGAGGAAGACCAACCAGTCCCTGCCCCCCTCACTCAGTGTCTCATCCGTCCCCTCCTTGACCCCTCCCACCTTGCTGAGAGCCCAGGCAGGTGACACTGGCAGCCCTGTTCTTTTATTGTTTTTAATTATATTTTTTAATTTATTTTCCATAGATCTCTGAAAAGATTTTTTTTTTTTTGAATGATTCCATCCTCCTCAGTCAAAGGGTCACCAACATCCACCCCTTTGCCCTCCAGTATTTGTTGAGCCCAACAGACACTGCAACCCTTAAGACAGCCCTATTATCTGTGTTTGTTTCTGTATTTTTCCATAAGAACAAATCCTATAAAGGGCTGTTTTTTTTTAAAATGTTTTTCTGTCCCCTCACTCAAAGGCTCTACAAAATCACCCCTCAGCTCAGCGGCCCCTCCAGCACTTGTTGAGAGCACAGGCAGATGACACTGGCAGCCCTCAACAGGTAGCCCTGTTCTGTTATCTGTTTTTATTTATTTTTATTATTTATTCTCCACAAGATCCCTGAAAAATATTTTTTGAATGATTCTGTCCCCTCAGTGAAAAGTCACCAGGATCCACCCTTGCCCCTCTAGCACTTGCTGAGAGCCCAACAGACACTGCTGCCTTCAAGACAGTCCTGTTATCTGTGTTTGTTTCTGTATTTTTTCCACAAGAATGATTCCTGCAAAGGTCTGGGGTGTTTTTCTTAAAAATATTTTTGCCCCCACTCAAAGGCTCGACAAAATCACCTCTCAGCTCAGCAGCCCCTCCAGCACTTGTTGAGAGCACAGGCAGGTGACACTGGCAGAACTCAACAGGCAGCCCTGTTCTGTTATCTGTTTTTATTTATTTTGTACAAGATCCCTGAAAAATATAATTTTTTTAAAATGACTCTGTCCCCTCAGTGAAAAGGTCACCAAGATCCACCCTTGGCCCCTCCAGCACTTGCTGAGCCCAACAGACACTGCAGCCCTCAAGACAGCCCTGTTCTCTTTATTTGTTTCTGTATTTTTCCACAAGAAAGATTCTGCAAAGAGCTGTTTTTTCCTAAATGTTTTCTGCCCCCATTCAAAGGCTCAACAGAATTACTCTTCAGCTCAGTGGCCCTCCAGCACTTGCTGAGAGAAGAGGCAGGTGACACTGGCAGCCCTGTTCTGTTATCTGTTTTTATTTATTTTCCACAAGATCCCTGAAAAATATATTTTTAATAATTCCATCCCCTCAGTCAAAGGGTCACCAAGATTCCTCCTCAGCCCCTCCAGTACTTGCTGAGAGCCCACCCCAAACAGACACTGCGGTCCTCAAGACAGCCCTGTTATCTGTGTTTGTTTCTGTTTTTTTCCAAAGAAAATCCCTGCAAAGGGCTGTTTTTTTTGCTAAATGTTTCTGTCCCCCTCACTTAGAGGCTCACAAAATCCCCTAAAACCCCTCCAGCACCTGCTGAGAGGCTGGAGACTGCCTGGCCAGCAGCTGACACTGGCAGCCCTCAAGCCAACCCTGTTTTCTGTTTTCTTTCTTTTTTTTTAATTTATTTTCTTCCACAAGATCCTTAAACAAAATTCCTCCTAAGGCCACCACCCCATAGCACTTGCTGAGTGAGAGCTCAAGCCCAGCCAGCCAACACTGCAACCCCTCAAACATAAAGCCCAGCAAGCTGATTTTGTTTTTGTTTTACCACAAACAGATCACAAAACGTTAGTTAGGAACAATAAGGACTAGGACACCAGTGCAAAGTTCACCATTCAACCACCCCCACACAATCCCTACTCTCTCCACTCCAGCAACTTGAAGAGAGCCCCCCAGCTGCATCCCTCAATATCTAATCTGCCCCCCCAAAGTCACACAGACACTGCCCTTTAACAAACAGGGTAGAGCTGTTAGTTGGCTGTTTGCTTTTTTATGAACAATTTCTTGTTCACTGTCTGGATGTAGGATGTATCATATAGCATCTAGGCCTCTATTCCCCTAATCTTTCCCCATGTCCCTCACCAGTCAACCTCAACTTGGAGAGCAGCCCCAACAATGGCAGCCCTCAGCCTCACTTCAGTCAGGTGACAGTGCCAGTGTGCCACCAGCTCCCTCTCTGACTCTGATAAAAGGATCTTTGACTGAGGCTCATTTTTAGTTTCCACACACACAGTAAAAGAAATGGGCCTGATGTCTAGCGTCAATTTTTGATACTGTCTGATTCCTAGAATCCTGTGTTTCTCAACAGACAACAGAATAGGTATGATTCCATTCCAAATGAGAGAATGAATGAATTATGAATTAAACACATCAACCGCACATGTGCAATCGATCTGCACATGCGCAGTTGACTATATTCAAGATGGATTCTTCCGCCTCTCTTCCCACACACCACTGCTGTCTACATTGCTGTGTGAATGGACCAGAGCAGATTAGGTCAAGTGATGGCCTCAATGTTAGTCACCTGGTGCCCTGGAGGTCTGGTCTCCTCTTTCTTTTGTAAGTACTGCAATGGGCAGGGGTGAGGGGCGGACGGGGGTACCTACGTGCAATGCGTGACTCACTCCCCAGTCATCATAGCAGCAAGTCAATTGGGGGAGGAGGAGGATCATCATCATGACTATTAATCAATCTTCTCCTACCTGAGTCCCAGCTGGTGCCTCAGTATTTATCTCCACATGGTTCTAGTGCCAGCAGCTTGCCTGTCCTTAGACTTAAAGGGCCAGTAATTTGTATGAAAAAATGGCTGGGGCACACATGAGTTCCCTGAGTTTCCCCAAAAGAGAACCATGAGGGGGCATAGGGGACTAGTCCCAGGTTCCTCCTCACTTTAATCACTGAGCAGAACAATCTCTCTGGGGATGCTAGATGCCTTTTGTGGCCAGCTTCATTCTGTCACTTATAGGTTATGGGATCCCTGTCTATGCAGCTGCCTGTGACACAGTGCTAGACAGAGCAAAGCTGATCTTAATAAAGTGTGCTACTTTTTACTTGGTGCAGATAACTGTACCCATAGTTGTACCCTTTATTCACTCACTAACTGGCAAATTTGCTATCCTCACACTGTTTCACTCTGAAAGCATAGAAAGCTGCAAAAATGCCAGGCAGTGCTTTGCAGTATCGGTGCCTTATCTGGGGTTGGGCAGCTTTTCATTTATTCACCCATGCTTGCTAAGATGGCAGACCAGGTCTCGTGACCTGTTAAATATCAATGGGAGGACAGTAGAATAAGATAACATAGGAAGTACAAAGGCAACATAGAACACAGAACATAGAATCTGTCAGCAGAAAAGGACCGCTTGGCCCACTCAGTCTGCCCCAGTGATCCCTGCCTAGTCTGTCTCCAGAGAACCTAACTGATGTCCAGTGACCCTCCCTCCTCCCTGTCTATTTACTAATAGTCTCCTGTGTCTATCTCATGCATGCTTGAAGCCCTCTGCTGTTTTCACCTCCACCACTTCCGCTGATGGTCTGTTCCTGGCATTCACCACTCTTTCAGTGAAAAAATACTGTACTTCCTCATATCCCTCTTAAATATCCACCCCTCCAGCTTCATCATATGCCCTTTGATCCAGGTGCTCTTTATTATTTGAAAGAGACTCCCTCCTGCACCCTGTTCACCCCTGTGATGTACTTGTAGGTCTCTATCATGTTCCCCTGTTGCTCTCCTCTCTTCCTGGGTGTACATGTTGAGATCCCTCAATCTGTCCATTTAGTTGCCCTCCTCTGGACTACCTCCACCCTGTCTATGTCCTGTCTGAGGTGCAGCCTCTACAAATGGACACAATACTCAGGTGGGACCTCACAAGCAAATGATACAGTGGTAACACCACCTTCCTCCTCCTGCTGAAGATGCTTCTCCATATCTATCCCACAGCCCCTACCCATTGCTTTATCATACTGCTCTGCCACTTTGAGGTCAACAGATATGATAACTCCGAGGTCACTTTCCTGCTTAGTGACTGTCAGTACCCCCATCCTAGACTCAGCTCTTGGATTCCTAGTGTCAGCATGGCTCAGTTGGTAGCACATCTGCCTCTGGGCCAGAAGGTTATGGGTTCTAGACCCACACCAGTACTGGACTCATACCATCTACATCTCTTTGAGGTGATTAGAGGCCTCAAGATGAGAAACCATATGGGCTTGCCCCCCATAACAGTGAGATAAGGCAAGAGCAAGCAATACTAGGAGGGCCATAAAGGAGAGGAAGAAGGAGGAGGGTAGAAAGAAAGGGATGAAGGGTGGTATCTTTAAATGCTAGAAACCTGGGGAATAAAAGTGCAGAACTACAGGCTCTCATGGTGGAGTGAACATGGCAGCCATCACCGAGACATGGGCCACCCAAAACCATGACTGGGACCTGGTGGTAACAGATTACAGACTATTCCGCGAGGATAGAGTTAAGGAGAAGGAGAGTGGCGCTCTATGTAGGGAGGGGTTAAAGTTTGTTAGGGAAGAGGGGAGGAGGAGATACAGAGGTTCTATGGATGCAAATCCAAGATCCAAAAATAGGACACTATGGTTGGGGGTGGGGTACAGGCCGCCTCCCAATCGGAAGAGACAGATAGGGTAATGGTGAAACAGATCAGGAGGAACTGTGAAAAGGGTGGAGAGGTGATAGTAGGTGATGTCAACCTGCTGAGAGTGGAGTGGGGGACACCTGTCACCAAGTGTAGAAGGAACAGATAATGCTAGACACCTTCCAGGATAACTTCCTGATGCAGTTGGTCAGCGAACCAACTAGGGAACGGAATACCCTTGACCTCACACTGTCCAACGGGGTGGGTGAGGGATGTGAGGGTGGAGGAACCACTGGCGGGGAGTGACCCACGGACAATATGGTTCCAGTTGCAGCTGGGCAGGAGATGGGGCATCTGGCACAAAGTTGCTAGACTTTAGAAAGGCTGACTTCAAAAGATGGATGCAGTTGTGCAAGGGTTCCTGGACAAAATTCAGCCTAATATGGACATGAATCAGAGGTGGGAACTCATTAAGCTAGGGATAGTGGAGGCAACAAATTCCTGCAGCAAGGCCCAAAGTAAAAACTAGGGTGAAGAAATTTAACTGGATGAGCAGGGGTGTCATAGGCAGGGTGAGGAGGAAAAAGTCACCTATATGAGATACAGGAGAACAGGGAGGGGGAGGACAGGAAGGAGTACCTGAAGGAAGCAAAAGAGGTGACCAGGAAGTAAGTACTACCAACAACATTTTGTGATTATCTAATTGTACTTCCCCACACTTGTATGTATTTACCTCTCCAACTGTCTGTACCAGCATTATTGTACAATGAAAACTGTACATGCCTGTTTTGTACCTCTGTGATGTGGAGCTTTTGTAAACGAGTCTCTGACTCAAAGGATTGTAATTCTGATACTGTTCAATAAATAAATAAAAGTAAGGGCAGCAAAGGCATCAAGGGCTGGTGAAGGAATTAAAGAGGGGAAAAAGGCTTCTTCACGACATCAGGAGAAAAGGGTAGTAAGGATTAAAAGGAGGGGAATGGGTGGAAAAAGGGACGAAAAGGCAGAAGTACTTAATGACTGCTTCTGCTTGGTTTTTACTAGAGAAAGGGAGGTATCTCAGGTTGGGGAGGATAGGATCAGAGGGGAGGAGGGGTGACGGAAGGTGAAATCACAGAAGGTAGAGTGGTTAAGGCCACTGAAGGTGGACAAGGCACCAGGACGGATGGCATACACTCCAGGGTACTGAAGGAGTTGGCAGAGGTCCTCGCAGGCCCATTGGCAGACCTATTTAATGCCTCTCTGGTCTCAGGGTGTGTACCTAAGGGTTGGAGGATGGCTCACTTGGTTCCACTCCATAACAGTGTCCCAAAGATGAACCAGGGAATTATAGACCAGAGAGTCTCATGTCCATAGTGGGGAAACTGATGGAAACAATCCTGAAAGAGGCTGGTGACCCTGCTGAAGGTCAGTGGGGTGCAGGACAGTCTGGCATGGCTTTATCAAGGGCAGATCCTGCCAGACCAGTCTAGTGGACTGCTATGACTGGGTGACTAGGGAAATGGACAAAGGCATCGGTGGATGTCCTGTCCTGGACTTCAGTAAGGCGTTCAACTCAGTGCCACATGGGAGACTAGCATGTAAGTTAAGGGGCACAGGGGTGGGGGCAAAACTAGTGGGACAGGTGGAGAACTGGCTGCAGGAATGGCAGCAGAGGGTGGTGGTGGGAGGTGAATTATCATCCTCAAGGGAGTGATGAGCAGGGTCCCACAGGGTTCAGTGCTGGAGCCAGTTTTATCTGAGGTATTTATTGCAGGCATCTCGGTAGGCGTAAATAGCAAGATCAGTCTATTGCAGATGACATCAAGATGGGAGCAGTGATGGATGACCAAGGGGGCGAGGGATTGCAGGAAGATCTAACAAGGCTGGAGACATGGTCTGATGCCTGGCAACTTGGTTTCAACACCAAAAATACAAGGTGCTGCATTTCAGGGCAAAGAATCCAAAGAGGATCTACCATCGGGGGTACAGCTAGCTGTGACCGAGGAGGAAAAGATCTGGGGTGCTCATTTTCAGGAGCAATACACAACTCAGCACAGTGTAGGAAAGCAGCAGTGGCCAACAAGATGCTGGGTTGTATTGCAAGGTGTATAACCTCTAGGAGGAGGAGGTGATTCTGCCATTATACAGATCACTGGTCAAACCCCACCTGGAGTATTGCATTCAGTTTTGGTGCCCTTACCTAAGAGGACATTAGATTGCTGGAAGGGTGCAGCATGAGCAACAAAGATGATCATGGATCTGAGGAAGTTACCATATGAGGATATGATTGAAATCTTTAAGTACGTGAGAGAAATAAACAGGACAGGCATGGAGGGACTGTTCAAGGGAGGTGGGGAGAGACACTGGGTCATGACATGAGATTAGAGGTTGGAAGGTTTAGGAGGAAGATGAAGAGGCATTTCTTTACTGAAAGGGTGGTAGCAGAGTAGAACACACTCACAGCAGAGGTGGTGGACTGTAAAAGTGGGATGCTTCAAGAAGGGCTGAGATAGGGCAAAAGGTGGGTCATGGGAGGAGGGTTAGGGTGGGGGGCAGCTGCAGAGTGGGGATGCTAGCTGCAAAATCGAGCAGACTCGACAGACCAAATTGCCTTTTCTGCCTGCAGTTTCATATGTTTGTATATAACCCTGAAACCTGAATGCAGTACTGGGGGTACTGGTCTGTCGGGATGTGCCATTCTTCAGATGAGATGTTAGATCAAACCCTTTTACCCATATCTGGTGCTGTGCAGGTGGGCTTCCAGATGGAAGTAGAAGAAGCCAAGGCACTTTTCACAAAAGTAGGGACTTTCCCCAGTATCCTGGCCAGCATTCCATTTTCCATTAAACCAGTTCATGCAATTGTCCAAGGCAGTGTGTGGGTGCTGATGTACAAAATGGCTGCCACTGCACATTTAGTCACTTCACTACCAGTCTAGCATTGCTTGTTAAGCACTTTGGGATACAGTGTGTATAAGCGCTATATAAATGCTGATTCTTCTTCCTATGTTCTAGGTCCATGATTTTGCACTTTGGGGCACTGAACTCCTGTCATGCTCTTGAACACTCCTTGAGTTTTCAAGGTCCCTGCATTCTCTCCACCCCTTCTGAGTGTCCACCCTATTATAGATTTTGGTGTCATTGGCAAAAGTCACACTTTTCCTTCCAGTTCTTCTGCAATGTCACTTAGAACACATTGAAGAGGACTGGTCCCAGTACTGATCCTGTGGCATTCCACTGGTCACTCTCCTCTTATTAGCATGAGGCCATTAACCACTACCCTGTCTCGCCTATCCATTAACAAGCTCTTTACCCAGTTCACCACTTTGGATCCAACTGATAGGCTTATAAGAGTAGCAGTGCAGGGAACTACGAACAGCAAAGATGTGCATTTTATCCACTCCCATGGTTTGGCTTGTGTTTCTGGCTTGTGGATCCTAGTCAGACCCATGACTCTACTCTGGTTTGGCTCTAGGTCAAACATTCCTGGTTTTCCCACTTTTAAGTATGAAACGTTTTTAGCTTGCAAAACATTATCATGTCATGCTATCTGGGATGCAAAATGATCTCAGTCAATCTGATTTAAAATAATTTTTTAATTTATACTGCAGAATGTAAAAGTGTTTGTATTCATGTGGCAGTAAAAAAATCACCAAATGCATATAAGGAAACTTGTAATGTTCTTATAAAACATTTTAAGCAACTCAGTAGCTCTTGCAAGGCTGGAAATAACATGGAAAGCCACCTCTAAAGTAATATAAAATGACTGGCCCACATTCAGAGCCAGGCACAATCACAACCTAGCCATTTTGCTCACGTTTGCAATAGTGCACAACTGGCTCCAGCGATATTCAGACAATTAGTGCTTGCTGACAGAGCGGCACTAACAGACTGAAAGGAGAGGAGAAGTAAATGGAGCAATGGTGGGTTCTGGGAGGGGTGATCAGGGACAAAGCGGCAGAAGGAGAAAGTGGGTCCAGTCTGGCTAGGTTGAATTTGGGAACAGCACTGTAAACAATGTCTTCGGAGTCGAAAATAGGGAGAATCATCTTTGAGGAGATCTCCCTGCAGGCAGAAAAGCAGGGTACACACTTTATTCCTGTAAAGCACACTCAGTTTGCATGAAGCTTCTAGTGGGTGGCATGCACATGAACTGAGAAACAGGTGACAATCCAGCCAGATCCTGAGGTATTTAAAGGGTAACCATTATGAACTGCAATACCATCAATGGTATGGAAGTAGGGAAGGGTGAGCCTAGCTGCTCCTGCCTTGTTCCAAAAGTCATGGAGACTGTTTTCTTGCAATTGAGGGACAGCTGATTAGCCTGGAGCCAGTGCTGGATATTGGTGATGTTCAGTTGGAGCTGGGCCAGGAGGTCACAGACAGAGAAACTAGATTCATAGAAGACTGCCATCTACATACATGTGAATGGATGCAGAGGAACAGGCAGAGGGAGGTCATTCAGGAATATGGAGACTAGAATAGGATAGGGCCAAGGACAGATCCTTGGGGTATGCCAAACAGATGGGGACAGGAGGGATAAGGCATCACCAATACCGACTGCTTGAGACCTGCCCTCAAGGTAGGAGTAGACCCACTCAGCTGAGTAAGCAGAGTCCCACTGCCTTTAGGTTGTCCAGAAGGACGGTGTGGGCAACAGTGTCAAAGGCTTTGGTGAGGTCAACAACAATGGCTGAAGTGACCAAGCCCTGATCCATATCAGATAGGATAGAGTCAGTGAGTCCCAGGAGGGAGGTGGATGTTGAATGGGCTTCCTAAAACCAGACTGGTAGGGGTGAAGAAGGGGATCGTTGGGAGAAAACAAGGTGTTATTGGAGTTTAGCCAGAGTAGAGAGGGTGAGAGGGCAGTAGTTACCAGGGAGGAGTGTCACTCCCTTTGGGAAGGGTGAGCTAGCCTGCTTCCATGTGCCAGGGACTGAGGCTAGAGTGAAGGAGAGTTTAGAAGGTACATACTTCTAAGACCTCCTGATTTTACCAGCTTGTTTTTAGCCTTACCCTTCTTGCTCTGTGATTTGGTATATGATCTCGTCGCTGCCACCTGCCCCTTTTTATAATTTCCCATTTTTGGCTTGTATTCAAGCATAGATGTATTCCTGCCAGATGCCTCCAAAATTTTCCCCATCTCATCAAAGTCCACCCTTCTGACGTCAACCATCCTGGTTCCCGTACTCCCAACTTCCCTGCCCATGTTGAGTGTGAACCACACTGAGTGGTGATCACTTCCAGTTAGCAGGTCCTCCACCTCCAGCTCTCTTATAGCCTCCCCATTTGACAATACTGTGTCCAGGTTCTTTCCAACTGAGTCAGCTCATTGACCAACTGAGTCAAGAAGCTGTTCTGGGAAGCTTCCAGGAGGATTTGCTCCCTGGCACTCGAGGTGGCTGAGGTGCTCAATTCACTCCTGGCAGACTGAAGTCCCCACTATCACGGTGTTCCCTTTCACACAGACCCTCCTGATCTGTTCTGCTAGCTCTCTATCCAGGTCATCTGGCTAAGTTGGTGGCCTGTACGCTGCCCCATCCTCAGTGTCCTACTTCTTGAATCCTGGAATTGCATCCATGATGTCTCTGTCCTTCCCTGCTCCCCTCCGCCCTATACACCTTCCTTATCCCTCCCTTGCATAGATCACCACCCCACCTCCTTTCCTCTTACCCCTATCCTTCCTATATACCCTGTACCCTGGAATCATCAGATCCCAGTCCTGGTATTGAGTGGCCCAGGTTTCTGTGATGGCTGCAATGTCTGCCATCCCCACTGCCAAGAGAGCTTGCAGCTCAGCCGATTTGTTCCCCAGGCTTCTTGCATTTAGAGGGCAACCTCCAACCTGTTCACCTCCCTTCTCCACCTGATCCTCTCACCCTTAACCCCCCGATCCTCCCTGGTGCCTTCCCTGTTAGTTTGAGGGTAAGCTCAGTTGGCTCCCTCCAGTGGCCCTGTTTTGCACTTCCCCCAGCACCTAGTTTAAATCCACTTTAGTTGCTATGTATTCCCTCAACCTCTGTTTCAATACCCCTGCCCCATCTTACTCCAATATAACCTGTCCCTGCAAATAGATCCCTGTTGTCCCAGTTGTTTCCCCAACCCTCACTAGTATATACCATTTGGTTTGACACCACTCTCTCAGCCAAGTGCTGAGCTCCGCTATCCTTACCCTCCTCGCTGTGCCTCCTCTGTGTACTGGGAGCACTTCCGAGAAGCCACTGAACCCACAGCTCCTTGAACATTTCCATTGCCAGTTTAACCATGCCCCCAAGTCATTTGTACTCATGTGCACCACTACATGTAGCTTCTCCTACCCCTCCTTGCACACTTGAGATAGACTCCTACCCGCTGCCAGTCCAGATACTGATTCTACCCATATTCGACTATGCCTCTCCCTTTGCTTCCCCATCTGACTCCTTTCAGGATTGAGTCCCCAGCACTAAGACCTCACTCTTCTCCTCACTCTTCTCCTCACATTTGGGCCCCCACTTTCCAACTCTCTCTACCCTGTCCTGAACACACACCCCATCCTGCCTAATCATTGCTCGATCTGTCCCTTCTGCTGTGCCCTCCACCCCTGCCAGCTGAGCTGCCTCCTCAACCTGCCCTTTCCTCTTCTTTAGTCCAACCTCCTCCTCTCTCCCCTTTATCAGGGTTTCTCCCCCACACACACAACATACTCAGCATCCTTCACCCCTCCTTGTTGGGTTCCTGCTCCTGTCCTCTTCCCTTCTTTCCCTATACCTATTCCCCTTCCCCATGCCTCTGTCTCCTCTCCTGTCTGACTGGTGCCTCCTGGACTTTTAATACCTCCTTCCCACTTGCTCCCTCCCAGAGGGCCCTCCCTCATCCTCCCCAAAGAAGTCAGCATGGTGAATCTATTTCCTAACCCTGAACTTCTACTGCCCGGCTCTCCCCTTGTGCTATCCTGAGAATCCTCCTTCCTGCCTCTACAAAACTTTGCCCTATTCCCCATCCACTCCATTGCTACTGTTTCTGTACCCCTGATTCCCTGAGGAGGTGGCCATCCTGTTCCAGTTGTCTCCCTCCCTCCCCAATCCTCTTCAACTCCCTTCCTAGCCACTGTACTTCTGCCACCAGCCCCTCAGCTTGTGACAAATGGGATAGCCCCTAGCTTCCATTCTGTTTCCATCCAGATATCTGCCCCACATCCATTGCAACCCAGTATTCTTCCCATTCTCATTTGATTGTGGTCCTCTTTCCCCCTGCCCCAGTTTCCCTCCTGCTGCCAACCTCCTCTGTGGCCCTGTACCCCCTCCTGTAGCCTACCCTAACATTCCACATTGGTGATGTACTAGTCCCCACACTGGTGCACCTGACCTCCATGCTGGAGCCCCTTCACCACAGTGTACCCCTAGTACAGATGAGTCCCTTAGTTCAATAGTAACAGAGAGTCTCTTACTTCACAAGTATCTAAACCTCCCTTCCAACATTAATATGAGGTGCCAACCCCAAAATAACACAAACCTCCCTTTCCAATATTAGTATGAGGTACCCTATTCACTCCTCCCTTTGAAATCCACCTAATTCCTCCCACTACCCCTGTGATGTAGCACTTCCTTCCACCCTTATTCAACAGTGATAACAGTGTAAGTTATAGCTATGACAGTCCTAATGGTGTAAATTATAGATCTGCATTACTCCAGCTACCTTTCCAGTTAACCTTGTGACATACACTATTTAGGGTACCTATCAGCTCCTCTCACTAGTAGCCAAACATTTAATAGAGTTAGGCTTCTAGATCAGCTCAGGGTAGGTGACAGTTACAGCAATGGCAGGAGCAGAGAGGCAGTTTGGGGTGAAGACCATCAGGGCTGCCACCTTGTGAGATTTAGAGCCAAAAGGGCTTTGAGGGGAAGCAGAGGTGTGGTGGGGAGAAGGAGAAGGAGAGTGGGGATGGGAGTGGGGTTGAGGCAGGAGGAAAAGGGTAGACGAGGGTGGAGGAGGAGGGATAGAAAGGAAGGAAAGGCAGAGGAGGTAAAATGGAGTTGAAAATGAGGGACAGTGGCAGGTCAGAAACAGAGGTGTTTCCACCTTGAAGATTGGGGGAGGGCTGGATTGGAGGGCAGAAAAGGGCGTGAATGACTTTCTAGAACATAGAGGGGTGGTTAAGGTTGTTCTGGAGTGCACACGCATAGTAATCAGCCTTCACAAGTCTAGTAACTTAGGTAAAGGCATTGCTATGGGCCCTGTAACTAGTAAGGCCAAATGGGAAACCAGTGGACTTGGAACATTCGCCAGGCAAGGTAATGTGATCAACAACAGGCCAGCAACTTAGCTGAGATCCAGGATAGGTGAAAACCTCAGATCCTAGTTTTCTGAGGTGTTCATAGTGATACCAGACAGACAAGAACCTGTAGTTAAAAATTCCAAGGCTTGTGTTGATGTTCTGGCAGCTGAAATGGGAAACCAATAGGTAGCTATGAGGTCATCATGAAGGAAGACAGGTCCAGCAATCAGAAGACTTGGACCTGTATGTATATAGGAGAACACTGGGACACAGTATCTTACCACACTGTAAACCTTAAGATGGTCACTGAGGGGCATCAGGAGGGTACCACCATCCACTATACAATGGTGGTGCAAGGTGAGGACCCAGCCCAAGAGGGAGTGATTGAGGATTTGTGACTGTGCCAAGTGGGATCAGAGATTAGTTGAAAACTGGACAGACTTTATCTTTGGCATAATATGTGAAGTGGGGAGAGCCAGTTGAGTGAAGTCATGTAGGATGAGCAACTTACCGAGTAGGCATGAAAGTTTATGGTGGTGAGGTTCACTGACTGATGAGGAGCATATTCCAGGACAGGAATAAACTCCAGCAATGAATACAGATACTGAAAAGGAGAGGAAAGGTTTGAGGAGGCACATCTCATAGACAGAATGTGAGAAGGCAGAAGCACATGTTCAAACTGGATACAAGAGATTGCAAGACCACAGCCCTTCTTTCTATAATCCTGCCTGGTGATGGAGAAACCTGGGATAGTAACAGCAGTATTTGGGATCTTAGTGTATAGCCAAGACTCCAAGATCACCAGCACATCAGACGCTTAATCATGAGTGCTTGTAATTGATCAATTTTGGGAATAAGACTGCAGAGATTGGCAGAGCACTCTTAACCCCTTGGGGAGGAACCGGAGATGACAGGGCTGGACGGTTTAAGCAATGTCACCTGCTACTATAAGCAACAAGGAGCTTGAGGAGGCTGGAGACACTTGTGAGGAGAGGAGGGAGGAAGTACTGTAGGAGAGGGGTGAGGAGAGGATGGGAGTGGTTGAGCCTTCAAGAGCTTCAAGGCTTAATCCAAGAAGAAGGAAATTCCACCCAGGAAGCCAAGGAGAGTGAAAAGGCAGGGGAACCAAAGGAAGAGAGATGAAAGGGAGGAGGCAAGGGTAGGAAGAGGGAGGAGAAGAGACCAGCTAGGAGATGAAGGAGAGCAAGTGTTACAAGCAGCATAAAGGAGAACAAGAGATGTTGCCCTGACTGAACTAGTACAGATGATGGGATACTGCAATTACTAGTAAATGGAGCAAAACTATGTAATTATATAGTGATAAGGAAAGCAGTACAATCTAAGAGAGGTAAGGCAAGATAAATGCAGCAGTGTTATGAACCGGCACTATAGTAAGGAAATACAAAATTAAACAGAAATGGTGCTATAAAAAATATAAGGGGCTGCATAAGCGTGTGGTCTGAAAAAATGGTAATATTAAACACACACAGAAAATAGAAAATAGAGTATGTAGACAGAGTATGAATAGATTATCTTCAGGAATTATCTAAAGAGAAAAAATGTTGCTTTTAGATAATTCCTGAAGACTCTATGGTCAAAATGTCAATTCTTACTCTATTTTCAGCTTGCATTTAGTGGTACTATAAAGCAACTTTAATAACAAGTAATACTAATTAAACAGCAGTGATGCTATGAGGCAGATCTATAAGTAGGTCATCAAATTATTGAAAGCAAAGGAGCAGTGTGTCAGTTCTAATGATAAATATTACAAATTATTAAAAGCAGTGGTACTATAAAGCAGCTCCATAGACAGATATGCAGATTGATAAAAGCAGTGGTGCTATGAGGCATCTCTGTAGATTGGTAGTATACAGTAGGTGAGCAGGTTTACAACTGGTCACAAGACATGACAGTTACTCAAGGCAAACACTGTCCCTTATGCTGCAGACTGCTTAGGTGGTGTCCACTTGATCTAAGAGTCCATATATACAGTAAGTACATTTCTAAGAGTCTCCACATGAAACTAAAGCTGTGTGCATCCAAGCTCCTACTAAATGCTGTGAAAACAAAATATATGGTGTTTACCTCAATAAAAAGCAGTTATCAGACCCGTACACCTCTGGCATTCTTACTCTGTCAGGTGATAGGCTGGAACTAGTTAAGACTTTCAAACACCTAGGACAATGGATAGATAGCAAACTTTGGTTCAGCTAACATATAGATAATTTATGTAAGAAGCTTAGGCTTAGGCTGGGTTTCTACTAGAGAAACAAATTTATTCTACCTACAGATGCTTGCAGAACCTAGTCAGGACCACATTCTTACCCCTTGTCTGGATAGTGTAGGGCCAGACCCTAAGAACTTGAGACTAGTGCTAAACAGATGGGACTTGGACAAAGGGATCAGATCTTGAATAAAATTTACTCTGATTACAGATATAAGCCCTGTGTTGCCTCACCTTGACACCGGGTGCCAGAGTATTCCCTGTACTCCAGAGCATTTGATCAAACAATATGCAAGCCTTCTTATACTATGATACTTTCCATAGCAACAGCTAGTCCGTGCATATATTATAATTACAGCTAGCATACAAAACAAGCCCTACTGGTTAAAAGTTAGGTGGCTCCCAGTATCTATAAAGATATACAAAGTACAGAAAAATGCCAACTGGCATTCCAATGCTAAGACAATAGATGACTGTTACAGGCAGACAGCAGTCTACTAGGTGGTGCTGTCTATAAGATAAAATATTACATTTTGGATAAGGCAGATCCAAATACAGACAAAGTAATTATAGCACAATCCACTAGATGGTGAGTACGGGCCACACTTGGTCATACAATAGCATTGTTGCAAGCAATAGAACATAAAACAGTGCTTGGTTCTTAGTTAGAAAATGCAGTAAAAATCATATTATATTTGTATCAGTAATCATAACATCACACTATTAGAATTAGCAACAATCAATAATTGGTCCCTGTACCCACTCTTGTATGGTGGTTATAATGCCTTGCATCATTAGTGGTGATCAGTGTTATTATGGTTAGTAGTTACAGAACAGTGTTGTCCAAGATGCACTTGAGGTAGCCAATATGGAGTGGGGCCCAGCCTAACAGTTCCCCTTGTTGCCTTCCACTAAGGCAACAAAGTCAGTAAGTGGATGTGGGATTATAAGCCGAATGCGTGGGCCTTATAAAGAAAATTTAGTTGTTTGCAGTATTGTTTTAGTGTGCGTCTTAGACAACAGAGATATGAAAATGCAAATATTAAAAATACTTGAATAAAGACTAAACCTTTGAAAACAAACTCTAACCAGGTATTCCCAAGGGCAACACTTAAGTCTCCATCATGGAAGAGATCATTAAGGGATACTCCAGTTTTGGAGATATTATTGCTAATGTGGATGAGGTGTGTCTTTCCTGTCTAATAGTGACTTGAGCTTCAATGACAAGGGAGAAATCTTGACACTAAACATGGGTAAACTGTGAGAGAGCATTTAAATAGTCAAGGTCACTTGAAATGTAATCTGCTTCTGGGACTGGGACCAGGATGATAACCATATGGCCAATGACTGTAGTCTCATGAGGAATAAAACAAAAGTTAGGTTCAGGTATTTGGCATGTCAAGGCACCATATATAAACTGTTTATGATCAGTTACAATACAGTACTGACCATCTGCATTGTAAGATACCTTTACTTGTTGAAGTCATCATTTGGTGAGCTTGATGGGACAGGTGAAGGATGAATTTGTGAGGTGGCTGGTATAATGATTGACGTCTTCCGTGTAGTTGTCATAGAGTTGAGGTGGTGTCCCCTTAGGCATTAGGGGTGATGAAGTCGAAGATGAGTTACCTTTGCTAGTGTTAAAAGTTTTGTTAGTTTGCAGGTCAACATCAAGAGAAAAAGGCCAGTCAATGGCATCTGTGGAATAACTACATACAGGTTTGATTTCGTCAAACACATCACATCAGCAGAGGTAGTGGTAGCTCTTTTTAGCACAACAGTCTGTTGATGGTGCCACCCAGGCATTGAGGATGTCATGGAATACCAGCAGTGGAGGCAAGTCATTCCGTTCCTGAGATGTCATCTTGAAGACGTCCCACAGAATGAATGTTTGCAAGTTTATCGAAAATGGCTGTTTTAGGATCAAAACATGAAAGTGAAACAGTGAAAGTGACATACGTGGTCTCTTGAATAGAAAATTGTCTAGTCTCATAACATGGGCCTTGGTTGGGGTATCCAGTAACATACCATAGGTTTCTGGCAGAGAATAATGGAAACTGTATAGTTTTTCCATACATTTAGTAGTGCAAGATACAGATCTACAGTGTGGACAGTACCATTTGGCCAAACAGGAATCATGAATCAAATTTGGGATGCAATCTGATTCGAGATTTCAGAAGAGATTGGTCATAGTAGTTATTACAAAAGAGCAATAGGCTGAACAAAATAGTTCTCTGGCTATAAAAGTTGCTCTGCATCTTCATTGTTCTGAAAACTAGTTCATTAATCTTATTCTTAGTGTCATTAAAATGTGTTGCAACGTCATGCATGTTGTAAACCGTGAAGCAGTCCTCATTGGTAAGGTAACTACACCTTGTAGAACAGGAGAAATAACATTTTGTCCTACACCTGTTCAGAATTTCAAAGTCTAGCTATGTATGGAAGCCAAGTCTGCTCGATTCCATATGGACATACCAGTCCCTACTAGATCAGTAACAGTACCTACGACTCCAGCTATGTCAGCGAAGGCACATTTGCGTGACGGGTTTACCTTTAGCTTTCTTGGGTTTAGGATGAGCTGTAAACACATCTTGGTGTGGGGTAGTATGGGGCCCTGCTACAGGGTCCTGAGCGAGTTTGATATGCTGCCAAGAGGTCCAGCAACATAGCACTGTGGAATTTAGAAGTATTGGTGGTGAAGCACCAACCAAATTCTGCCATATTCCATTTGGTGAGATTCAAAACAATAGGAACATGCATAAACTGCATGTTGTTGGTAAGGTACCTGGTAGAAGTGGCAACAAATCCGCTAGCCAGTCCTTGTTCCAAAATGGGGCATTCAGTAACAAGTTCTTCAGCTGGTACAACAGTTAAAAACATAGTAGTGCTGGCAATAGAAGGTTGTGTGCAAAATTGTTTACTAGATTCATTATCATAAGTGCCACAAAGGTGGGGTTGGTAGAACAGTGAGATTATATAAACCAGTATGTTGGGGTTGGGCTTGTCTTATAGACAGGGTACCATTTGGAGAAATATGGGTATTGGGCCAACCTTGGAATGTGCCTTTAGCTAGGCGGGCTACTGGAATTTCTTTACCCTGGCCATCAGTTTGCCATTCAATTTGTAGAGAGGATTGGTCAGGAGAAATGACCATGGCATTGAGTAGGCATCCTTGCCTTCCTGGACTGTAATAAGTCTGGACAGGACAGCAATGTTGACTCCTTGTTTAAGAGTTGGGTGTTCTGATACATGGTCAGAGGAAAATAACACTCATCGGAAGGATGTAGAACATGGAGAAGTCTCCTCAAATTAGGTACACATTTGGATTCATGTTTTGGGGTTTAGTAATTACATCCTGTGGTATTACAGTCATGATTCCAGGGATAGGAAAAGAAGCAAGATAACCATCTTGCTGGTAACCTGTAAGGAAGAAGAAAATTAGCAACAGTATTCACTGTCTCCTACCAAATGGGTAAGGATGGAGGTGCTACTCTCCTTTAAACAGTGTAAGCTGGTTGGCATGAAGCCATTCATCTCTCTGCTTGTTTTCAGAATTGATTCTTGTTTGATAGACAGCTGGACTGAGTTTGTTGATGATTGGGTAAGGCTCTCCCCATTTATTGGCAAAGGGATGTATGGGGTGTACAGATTTGAGTACCATTACCTTGTCTTCAACTTGTCAATCTACTTTTTAACTGTCTTATCAAAATGCATTTTTGATTGCAATTTCGCTCCTTCAATGTTTTGGGCAACAAGCAGGTGGGTCTTACTAATGTTTTTCTGATTTGCGAAACATAGGTGTATACCACCACCCTGTCCGCAGTGGACATGTTCATGTCTGTCACCAGGGTGCTCATGCAGTCATATGGTTCTACCAGTCATAACCTCAAAAGGGGTGTGCTGCGTAGAGGAACCAGGAGTATCTCTAATTGCCATTAGAAGTAAGGAAATGAGGCATCCCATGTTTTGGGATTGTCATCAATACATTTTGGTAAACATGGATTTGATTCCTCTGTTAGTTCTTTCTATCTGTCCTGAGGACTGGGGTGGTAGAGGATGTAAAACTTCTGGTGTACACCAAGAAGTTCAAGTGATTCTTTCATTAAGGAAAACTACACCCTCATCATTTAAATTTTATTTGATTACATATCAACAGACAGCTCCTTTCCTGTAGTTGTTAGGGCTATATGTGTTAGCCTTAGTTTGTTTTCACTGCTCATGGTCGCCCCTTGTGATTGCCCTGGGGTCTCTATTTCATGGTTGTTGAAATCTCATTGTCCATGAAAACTGCATTAGCATATGAGAACATGATGTCAGATCAACCATTTATATCATGTATTTCTAGGTTGAAAGAACAAATACCCTGCAAAACTCTCTGGAAACTCTCAAACTAAATGAAGCCTAAAGGGGAAACCTGCATTATAACTTGAATAGTTTGTAAAGCTCATTGAAGGTAAATGTGGTATTTCACACCTTCTTGTAGCTTGTTTCTTTGAAGACTAATTGAACAGACAGGCATACTGGGAGTTTAAAGGTGATTATGCATCATGTTCTCATATGCTAATGCAGCTCTCAGGAACAATGAGATTTCAACAACCATGAAATGGAGTCTCCCAGGACAGTAATAGGCCTAGTATGAACTGTAAAACTGACTAATGCAGTTGCATACATCTTCAACAACTACATGAAAAGAGTTGTCTGTTGACATGGAAACAAACAACATTTAAAGATATGAGGGTGTAGTTTTCCTTTAGCTCACCTGTGAAACTGGTTCCATCATTGAGCTCACCTTGAGAGGTAGGCCACACCTGGTGAACACTTGTTCTACCAGAATTTTTGCAGTTGCCTTTGCTGTGCACACTTGGGCGGGCAAAGCCTCAACCCATTTTGAGAATAAGTCAGTGACTACAAGTGCATACTTGTTATTTCTGCTACTATTTTTGAGTGGGCCAATAAAGTCCATTTGAATTGCATGCCAGAGGCCTGATTGCCTCTGGGGTGTAATTCAATTTTTTTTTTATGGGGATGGGATTGTTTTGTGCACAAACAAGACAGTTGTCAGTGTAGTGTTGAACATCAATAGTCATGCCAGGCCAACAGCCAGTGGTCCTGAGTTTCTGTAGTGTGTTTTCTGTCTCCTGGTGTCCACCAGTGGAGTGTCATGAACTTGGTGTATGAATTCAGTGAGCAGTGATTTTGGAACAACCCATAACTTCATTTGTGAGTCATCTTCAGGCTGATACCAGATCAGTCTGCCATCTTGGGAAAGATGGAGCTTGTTTGCATAGCATATGTAAGGATTATGGGTTGGCAGGTGCTTCTCAGTGGCTTTGTTCAAAAAGATAATGACCTGTCTGAGTCCTTTGTCAGATTTTGCATGACTTGCAAGTCCAATGGAACTATTGTTTTCTGTTTCTGAATTGCAGCAGTGCTGGTAGGAACAGTATCCATGTAGTTCATTACCCAGATATCCCCCCAGCACCTTCCTTAGCAAGGAGGTCCGCTCTCTCATTACAAATGTGATAAGGATCTTTTTGAATGGGCCTCAACTTTGTCTCAATATAAACAAAAGAGATCTCTGTATTTGATGGGGTGCCATCAGAAGAGGAGAAGAGTGGAGTTTCCAGAATGGTAGGAGCTCTGTGAGAGAGATACAGACCAATTGGAGTCCGTGAAAATTATGGTGTCAGATGGTCCTCTTTACAAGTTCCAAGGCTACAGCAATAGCAGCAAGTTCTGCATACTGTGAGGATCTGATGTGACACCCTTTTGAGGTGTGCACAACCACTCCATTGGTGTAGTCATGGATTAGGACTGCTATCCCAACCACTTGGACTCCCTCATGTTATGAGGCAGAACCATCTGTAGAGAGATGTGACACATGGTAGTGTCTTCCAAATGTTTATCTGTTGCTAGGAGAAATGGACCTGAGTCAGGCATAACAGGAGGCTGGAGGCCACACTCATGTGGTTCTCAAGGTATAGAAGCCCATAGGCAAGAAGAGAGATGGCATTTTGGCTGTATGTACTTGGATGTCTCTGTCTTGTAAGAGTAGTGACCAATGGGTTAGTCTGGTGTTGGAGGTTGTCCCATCCTTCACTCTGTCTGATAGCAAAACATTTGTAGGGTGTGATTGGTATGTAGTACAATGGGTGAGAACCCAATAATGTACAGAAAATGTTTGACAGCCCAGTAGGTAGCCAAGAGGCTTCTCTTGCAGAGGGTGTAGTTGAGTTCCACTGGGGTGAACATTTGGGATGCACAGGCAGTGAGTCTGAGTATTCCATTTACCTTTTGGGCATGCACTCCAGACATGGCAATGTCAGAAGTGGATATTTCCAGATGGAAAGATAAATCAGGGTTTGGGTTAACCAATGCTGGTGCAAAGGCCAAAGCTTGTTTTAATTCTGTGTCTGCTTTAGAGTGTACTGGCTCCCATATCCATGGGACATCCTTTTCAGGAGCTCTTACAGAGGGATGGCCTTCTGTGCAAAATCACAAATATAGTCTCTGAAGTAGTTTATCATTCTCAGAAAACATCTGAGTGTTACCACACTTGTGGGTAGTGGCAATCTTGTAGGCACTGAATCTTGTTCAGTGCTGGATGCCTCCTTGGGAGTTGATATGGAGGCCAAGGAAGGTAACTTTCTTCTGGCAGAGTTGTATCTTTGATGGGTTGCACTTGAGACCTGTCCTCTGTAGGAGGGTCAGTAGTTTGTTTAGGAGCCCCAGGTGCTCCTCTAAATCTACAGTGGCTAGCAGTAAGTCATCCACCTGCAAGAGGCACTGTGGGGCACTGAAGTTTTTGATAGCTTTGTGCATGTGAATATGGATGAGTGATGGACTGTTGTGGAATCCTTGGGGAAGGCACATCTAGGTATATTGACATCCTTTAAATGTGATTGCACATTGTACTGGATATCATGGTCAAAGGTAGTGACCAAAGCCATTAGAGATGTCCAAAGTACTGAACCAGTTTTGCTGTGGTTTCAACAGGTTGAGCACAGTGGGTGAACAGCAAGGGTGACTTGATTAAGTTTCCTGTAATCAATGGTGAGTCTCCAAGAATGATTGGGCTTTTCACAGGCCAAATGAGAGAACTGGTAGTTGACACACAGTGTCTGATGACTCCTTGTTGTAATAGGATCCAATAGCGACTCTCAGGGATGGCAAGACCTCTGCAGGAAATGGATACTGCTTGAGTCTGATTGGTGCTGGTCTGGGGACAACTATACAGGTGTCCGTCCTGTCCACAATCATGCTTATGCTTTGCAAAAGTATCCAGGTGTCTTTCTACATCAGGCAAGAGCCTATCCAAAGTCAGTGATTTTGGAGTGATGTGGTAACGCATATTCCATATCATTGTCGGCTATTGCAGTCACAACATGAGTCAGGGATGACATGTGCATGGTATTGTCCTTCAATCTGGATAATCAGCAGATCAGTCAGAACCATGACACAGCCATATCATGCTAGAAATCAATTCCTAGGATGCTGGGGTGATGACATAGGACCATCAGGTCAAACACAAAAGTGGTGCACAAAGCACCAATGATCACTGTCAGTGAATGTGATCAGTAGGTGGCCTGCCTGGTCCCATCCACTCTGTGTGCAATGGTGTGTTTGCCTGTGGACCAGGCCAAATTCATTGGATCTTCTTGGTGTAATACTGACATGGCTGCACCGGTATCAGAACCAAACAGTTTGGCGGCCCCAACCACGGCCTTGGTACAAGGCCATCCACCATCATCAGCATGAGTTTGTTGATGATACAAACTGGGGCCTATAACCATCAATCGAATGATACAAGTTCATCCTCCAGTGGGTATTGGAGCGAGACTTGTGAGGGCTAGTGTACCTGTAGCTCCTCCACGGATACAGGGATGGCGTTCTGGGTCTCTGTGCCTGTGTGGCACAGGCCATGGGTGTTTCCATCTCCTCGGGAGTTCCAAAACTGAGGGTTTCAGTGATGGGCCTTGTGTCTCAAGCTCCATGGGAGGCTGGATGTTGTTGGCAGTGACTGCCACAATGGTACATTTGGGAATAGTTTCCACCACAGACTGTAACTTCCCAAGGATTAAACGGATTGTCATTTTCCTCCTTAATCCTAAAGTTTTTGTCCTGTATCTCCGGTAGGAGGTTCTTTGTTTGGGCCTTTATAGGAGGACTGCTGCTGATTTTGGGTCTCATTCCAGTTCTTGTTGTAGTTCCAGTTTTGACCCCTGCGCCTTGCGCCCTGACCTGAGGCCTGGGAATCTTGTGAATAGGCCTGTGGATTGTGTGGCGGAGGCTAATAGTGGCCTTGGCCCTGGGGCTGGTAGGCCTTCTGCCCAGCCTGGGACTTTCCTTTGATGGCATAGTGCCTTGGTAGCTCACCCGGCTACCTTACCCTTGCCAAGTGAGGTCTCAGAGATACAGTGTAAACACTTGTTCTGCTCTCCAGAGAACATCACAAAACTTATCTGTTCTAAGGAACACAGTGGGTTTGACCTTGTCATGAATAGCGGGGCCAGATTTTTGATGAAAAGGCCTTATACTCAACCTGGTCATCATCGACTGCTTCTCCCACTAGGTTTTACCTGCATGGTAGACCAGCCACAAACAGTTGTGAAAAGCTATGGGTTTTTCTTGGCAAACTGCTTAACCAGTTGGGCAAGTGTCACACCTAACTATACCAGGGTGGTGGTGACAATAAGCTCAACAGCTATATCATCATACTTGATGTCAGCAGCATTTCTGACTACCACGGAGTTTCCCAAAGGGTCAGGTCAATGATTTGGCACAGTACCTGTACTCGGTATTCTGTGGGAGACTGAGCATTTTGTACTGGCTATGGACTTTCCAGATGACAGCTGAGGTTATCACTGGGGTCATGCGATTGATACTGTTGGCAATCTATTGCACTGACTGAGTGCCTGCAAGGGCTTGCCAGTACAACTGGTGGAGGTGGACAGGAGATAGCTGACTGAGCAGCTGCAGTCACCTCGGCATCGGCCACTGTCTTGATGAGCGGTTCTCTCTCAGTTTGTTCCATGAGAATTACCTTCATGGCAGTCTCCAAGGTGGAAACCTGCTCGGTTTCAGCATGGTTTGAACCAATGCATCATTGATCCAGTTCATGATATCATTCTTATCCTGCTTAGTAATCACAGCGACAGTACGGAGTAGGTCTTGGCCCACCACCTTGATTATGGGGTCACCATCTTTGATGACTTCATCATCAAGGTCGCCATCATCTCCTGATGACACTATGTCGATGGGTGGAGCTTGGCATCTGCCCATCGCTTTGATGTGGCTGACCAACACTTCCTCTGATGGCACAGTTTTGCCATCTTGGCCCTACATGCAACATGGCAAACTTTACTTTTATGCTGTTCCTTCATTCATATGCTTCTGCAAAACTCTATATCGCAGCACTGAGTTTGCAGTTCTCCTAACTTCTCTAACTCCTAGACGCTCTTCAATTCTTCCTCCACTCCTCATTCTCATCACACAATGACTCATTCGTCCTATTTAACAAATCATTCATATGCAACAACTGTCTTATCCTGCAACAACCTACCATTTTCCTCTCTAATGATTTGTTTCTCGCTCACTTTCTTGAACAACATTTTGTAAGTTTGACTCATGTTTGCAGCATAGTGCTTGGCATTTTTGGCCATTTGCATACGTTGCTGTGACATACACTACCTGAGAACCCAGATCCTCTTTCAGAGCTGCGACTTTCAGTTCACCAGCTGTTACCAATGCTAGAAGCTTCTAATGCAGTGTAAAGTTCTGCAACAAGCAAACCCTTCTGGTCGTGTTTTTTCACTGTTAACTTGGCATCCCTACAGTGTGGAGGCACTCTGCACTGTATTTCCCTCTGATTTCACATCCTACATGAAACTGTTCCACCCTCCATGGGAGGCAAGAAAATCAGAGACACCAAGTCTCAAATCTGTACAGCTATTGCTAGCCATTTTAGGGAACCTATAAAGTTTCCTGGAGACTGCGAGGTGGTGCGTATCAGTCTGTTACTGACAGCAACAGTACACCAAGTCAGGCACCTGCTACTCCATCTTCCAAAGCTGACAGGCAGAGGGGCATGCTCCTTGTTTTGCCTGCACTCAGCTCAGTTTTAGAAGTTTCATTGAATGTACAGACTGGTGGGGTATTCCCAAACCAATCTGCCAATACCCTTATACCTTTAATGTCCTCATTTTGCACTGGTCCTGCTGTGGTCACCACAATGTCTGGATGGTGTAGGCCAGAACCCTGAGGAACCTGGGATCAGTGATAAAACAGACAGGACATGGACAAAGGTTCAGATCATGAATAAAGTATTTATTCTGATTACAGATATAAGCCCTGTGTTGCCTTACCTTGACACCGGGAACCAGAGTATTCCCTATACTCCAGAGCATATGATCAAACTCGGAGTGCAAATGTTATGCAATCCTTCTTATACTATGATAATTTCCATAGCAACAGCTAGTCCCTGCATATATTATAATTACAGCTAACATACAAAACAAGCCCTATTGGCTAAAAAGTTAAGTGCTCCCAGTATCTATAAAGATATACAAAGTATAGGAAAATGCTGTCTGGCATTCTGGCACAAAGACAATAGATTACTGTTACAGGCAGACAGCAGTCCACTAATGGTGCTGTTGTATAAAGCAAAACATTACATTTTTGGATAAGACAGATCCAAATACAGTCAGAAGTAATTATAACACAATCCACTAGATGGTGGTGCAGGCCACACTCGATCATACAATAGCATTGTTGCAAGCAATATAACATAAAACAGAGCTTGGTTCTTAGTTGGAAAAAATGTAGTAAAAATCACATTATATTTGTATCAGTAATCATAACATCACAATATCACAATTAGGACAATCAATAATTAGTCCCTGTAACCACTCTTGTACGGTGGTTACAATGCCCTTATCATTAGCGGTGATCAGTGTTATTATGGTTAGTAGTTACAGAACAGTGTTGTCCAAGATGCACTATGGGCAGTCAATAAGGAGAGGGGCCCAGCCTAACACTCTGCTCGACTATGATGATTTTATATACAGGGTGCTTCTGGGTCAACTCACCAAATTGGATGCCCTTTACTATAGGGCACTTAGATTCATTACAGAACTGCCAGCAAGAACCCATCACTGCACTCTATATGCAACTGTTGGCTGTCCTTCCTTTCACCAGATTGCCTCAGAACCCTTTATCTGTGGATCTACAAACCTTTAGGCAAGATGACCCCCAATATATCTTGGACATGCTCCGTAAAGTCTCAAGCATTTACAACCTGAGCTTGCAACTAAATACTGCTAGAAACACCAAGAATTGCTTCTAAATATGGGAAACTGGCCTTCTGGTGGCTTGCCCAACTTTCTGGAATAAACTCCAGGCCAACTTCAGATTGATCTCAGCTGTGAGCTTGCGAACCTTCAAATCCTGACTGATCTCTATTGCTCTTATGATTGTACTTGGTACTAGTATCACTATTGCCACTCATTTACTACTGGTGTACTGCCTCACTCTTTACAATATGCCTGAGATTAAATGCTTTTGCCTTTATTTTATTACATTGTGCCAGAACCAAACCGCGACAAAAACATGTATCCTGGATTTTAGGGGGCAGACTTTGGGAAAATGGGAGATGCTTGAAAGAGGCATTAATGGGAATGGGAGGGAATACAGGGTTGAGGAACTAGTGGCAATATTTAAAATGGGGATTACAAGAGCAACAGAATTATGTATTAAGCAGATTAGCAAAGGAAAAGGAAGAGAAGATCATTATGGTTTTCCAAGGAGGTAGCGGAGAAAGTGAAAGCCAAAAAGATTGTATTCAGGCAACAAAAAAGGTGCAGGCAGAAGGGATAGGGAGAAGGAGGTCAGTAAGGGAAGTCAAAGCTCAGACAGAAGAGTGCATCCCAAAATCAGTGGGTAGGGGGACAAACCTTTTACAGGTACATAAGTGAAAAAAGAAAGGCAAAGGGAGGGATAGTGAGACTGAAGGGGAGGATGGGGCCACATGGAGGATGACAACAGTAACGCTGACATACTGAACAGATATTTCTGCTCAGTCTTTACTGAGGAAGATGAGGGTAATGGGTCTGAAGGAGTACAAGGGGTGGGAACGGTGCAGAAATGGACAGAAGTCCCTTTACATGGGAAAGGAGCCAAAAGGAACTGGAAGAAATAAGAGTCGATAAAGCAATGGGACCAGATGGAGTGCACCCAGGGTCCTAAAGGAACCAAGAGGTGGTGGCTGAACCTCTGGCAATCCTGTTTAGCCGATCACTGGAAACAGGAGTACCCAAAGACTGGAGGATAGCAGATGTAGTTCCCTTTATGTCAAAAGCAGGAACAAGAGGAAGGGAACTACAGACCAGGTCAGCTCTGACCTCAGTAGTGGGAAGATCATGGAAGCACCACTGAAGGAGATTGGTGGACATCTAGTTGCCAATGGGCTACTGGACCCATGGCAGTATGGTTTCACACCAGGGGAGGTCATGTCCAGACCAAACTCATTGACTTTTTGACTGAGTGACAAAGGAGGTGGATCAGGGGAGGGCAGTGGATGTGGCCTATCTGACTTCAGCAATGCCTTTGACACGGTGCCACATAGAAGGCTATTAAACAAACCGGGAATAAGGGAATGGGCAGGACAGTAGTGCGGTGGGTAGGTAATTGGCTGGGTGGCAGGACACAGAGGGTTTGGTAAATGGCTGTCATCCACAGAGGGAAGAGTGATCAGTGGGGTACCACAGGGATCAGTGCTGGGACCAGTTCTATTGAACGTCTTCATCAGTGACATTGCTTAGGACCTAGAAGGAAGAATTTCCCTGTTTGCTGATGACACGAGCTCTGTAACAGAGTGGACATGCCAGAGGGTAGACAGAATAAGGAGGGACCTGCAGAAGCTTGAAGAATGGTCAAGGCTTTGGCAGTTTAAATTCAATGCAAAGAAGTGCAAGATAATGCATATGGGACACAAAACACTGGAACAACATATCAGTTGGGGGTGAGGATAAAACATGCACCAAGCAGGAAAGGGACCTTGGGGTTATCATCTCTGATGACCTCAAGGTAGGGAAATAGTGCGACAAGGCAGCAGGTAAACAAATAGGATGCTGGGATGCACAGGCAGGGCATCACCAGCAGGAAAAGGGAGGTCATAATTCCACTGTACAAGACACTAGTGAGGCCCCACCTAGAGTACAGAGTCTAGTTCTGGAGACTTTACCTATGTAGGGACATAGACAGGGTAGAGGAGGGTAACAAAGATCTACAAGGATTGTATCACAAGTCCTACAAGGATAGGCTGAAGGAATTGAATATGTACTCCCTGGAGGACAGGAGGGAGAGGGATATAATAGAGACATACAAGTACCTTACAGGGAGGAACAGGTGCAGGAATACACTATTTTTCAATGAGAAAGATGTTCCAAGACTAGAGGGCATGGGATGAAGTTGGAGGAGGCGATTCAGAGAAGATGTGAGGAAGAATTTTTTCACAGAAAGGTGGTGGACAAGTGGAACACCCTGCCAGAGGAAGTGGTGGGGGCTGAAACAATCACAGGATTTAAGAATGCATGAGATAGACTTAGGGAATTTTGGAGGTCAGGGGTGGGGGCAACAGACTTAGAAAACATAAAATGAACTTACAAACTCAAATGGGCAGACTGGGTGGGCCATAGGCCCTTATCTGCCAATAGTGTCTATGTATCTATGTATTATATGTTTTTTTACTCTATTTCTGTACCTGCTATTGTTGTCATAATTTGGCAGACCATATACTATTGTAATTTATATTATTCTACAGTCTGTATACTTATCACTGCTCTGTCATTTTCTGTACTGTACTATACTGTCCTATCCTAACAGGACCTCATTGCAAATGAGCTTTGCTCAGTGGAGCTTCTTCTGGTAAAAAGAAATAAAATGAAATGAAAAAATGAAATGCTTGGAGAACGTAGGGCTGATCACTTTATGACCACTTGACCCTCCAGGGCACCAAACTGTGTGAAAATTGACAATGGCTGGGTTGGTGGCGGGGAGAGGGGTTCTTCAGTGCCTGCACCACTTAGAACTGCAGGAAGTCCAGGATGAAAAGTGCAGTCCAACAGAACCAGGGCACTAGAAGAAGCTGAATAGGGAGCTGCCCTGAGAAGAGACAGAGAAAAGCAACAGACCAGTGCCAGAAAGATCCAAAGTGTCTCAGTTGGTAGGTAACTGAGTTTGTGGGTGTACCCTGCTACATCAACTCAGTCAAGAGAAGGAGGAAGCACTCTCTCCCACAACTGCAGCCCAAGGTAACCACAATTATAACCCCAAAGTGAAATCTGGTGAGGAGGGTGAATATTGGAACCAGTGCTGTCAACAGTGGTACAAAGACAAATTATTCAGGAGTATCAGACAGAAAGAAATTAGAATTATATTAGATGCGGTTCTGTCTTCCAAATAGTACAAAAGAAACTGGTTTGAAAAATGTCCAAGGAAAGGAACTTCTGAGAAAATAAGGAAAAACAGCAGATAGATTACTGTACTAAGCAACCAAGAACCCTTTTGAGTGTTAGTCAGGTACTAATTGCTGCCCTGGGACAGGAGCATCCTGATCCTTTGTCCAAAGTTCTTTGAAGTTGCCAGCAGCAAATTTTTATATTCAGTTTTAATGTGCTTCCATAGCTAAAGTTTCTGCAGACCAATGTACTGAATGATTGTTTTCCAAGAGATATTCCAGAACTGACTTCAAATTGGTTTTATACAAAAGCAGACATCCGAGATAAACATTATGAAACAATTCTGTACCAAAAGCTTTCTCAGATAATATGTTTGATTCTGCTGAAGCAGCATATTTGGGAGAGGAACAGAGGGCTGACATAAGGAGCAGGCCATCAAGTGGCCCCCACGCAGCGACCAACACACCAAGCACGCCGGAGTCAGCCCAACGAGGCAGCCGGCAGCTGGAAACTCTGCAGCTTAACATGCAGGCAGTGGAACAATGAAGGAGTAAGGATGGAGGAAGCAGGGCACCAGGACGTTGTACCTGACATGAGTGGTATGCTTCCTGTTTAAACTCCTACAACTTCACACACTTTGCAAAGGAGCGAGGAGAGACATGGACATGCAATAATTAGGGTACAGGTGAAGCACCTATCTAGGGTAGGAGTAAAAACAAAAAAAAAAGTAAGCAACAGGCAGGGTAGTGGTGAGTTAAGGTCTAGCAATAGTTTAGGTATTGGTGAGACACCCTATCTAGGGTAGGAGTAATTAAGGGTTTAAAGAGAGCAAAACAAAAACAGGCAGGGTAGGAGCGAATTAGTGTCAAGCAATAGTTTGTGTATAAGTGAAACACTCTATTAGGGAAGGGGTAAAAAGAGTCTAAAGGAAAGCAAAACAGGCAGGGTAGAATATAGATGTGCTGGGAGTTGTGCAGTGCAGTGGCTATGGGGTGTCAGTCTTCAGGTATACTTTCTGCAGATTGTGGTGCTGCAGCACCTGCATGCACCTCTCTGGGCGGAGGGAGGAGGCTGCTAGACTCTTGGCTGAATTGGTAAGGATTCGGGTGCCTTTTCCACCATCCAGGACTGCTAAGTCTGCTGCTGTGGCTTCAAAGGATGCCAAGCAGGAAGAGTGGCTGGACTATGGTGGACTTGGGAAGGGTGAGGGTGGTGGGTCAGAGGCACATCCCCACATGGTACCACTACAGAACTTCTACTCCACTCTGGCAGAGTGGGACTGTCCCACTACCTCTCAACCTCTTGCCTCATGAATCAGGGACAAAGACCTCAAATCAGGGACGCATCTTAAAAACTGGTACTATTCACTTGAAAGCTGATAGAATAAAGGGATTTGTGGTAAGATGCATTTTCTGAATGTAACCCCTAGATGGCGCTATCCCAGGGCTACTACCCCTGCCTGATTTGCCACTAACAGGTTGAGAGCATGGATCCAATGGCAGGTGCCTCCACCCAGAGGTCAGGGTTTACAATAGTTAAACTTACTTGGTCACAGCCCTCTGGGACACTGCAACTCTTTCTTCCCACTAGTGGCCCACACAATATATCAGAATTACCTTCACAGTATACACTTACCCCCAGGGCTGGTTCAGGCACTGGGACCTCCTGTAAAATAAGATACAGTGCAACAATCACAGTACAATACTTTAACATAGACAAATACCTCAGGCAGTATAACTTTGCTGAAACAAGCAGCTCTGATTTATTTAGGGAGAATATAACAAGGACAGGGGAAATCAGGTTAATTAGCTTATCACTTTACTCATCTACCTGTGGCTCTGTGCACGAGCCTATCCTGATTACTGTCCCTGGGTACCCAAGCCCTAGTGGCTAGTCCAAACCGTGGCAGCTGGTAGGGGCCCTTTCCCACAGAGAAAAGAAAATTTGTTTAAACAGTCAGCAGTACAGTGATTCCATTTGGATTCAATGTGGCAATTCAACAGGAGCGACCTTGAATTAGTACTCACGACCTCCAAACAAGATAGGGTCCTTCAATGTCAGCAGGGCTACTCTTGAGCTCCACGAGACTCCTCACACATTTATATGGCAAACTGCAACAGGCAAAAGTCCTTAATGGCAACAGGATTCACTTGAGCTAACCAAGCCTCCTCACACATTTATATGGTGAACAGTAACAGGCAAAAGTCCTTTAATGGCAGCAGGATTCACTTGAGGTACACAAGCCTCTTCACACATTTATATGGTAAAACAGAAAGTACTATACCAGGCAGGCTGCTTCTCTATCCCGATGTAATTACTGCACAATACCGAGAGAACACAGCAGATTCAGTTCCTGACAGACCGAGTGCAATTCAGCAATTTCTCCAGTCTTCTACAGGGTGAGCCTGGTTTCTACTCTTCAGATATCCTTTGATTCTCTTCACAGGACGGATTCAGTCTTAACAAGCAGTTACACAAGCTGCAGACTGGAACTCTGGGCCTTACACGCTTTCCCGACTAAACTGCACACTGAAAAAGCACAGGGCTCTTCCTTCTTCACTGCCAGAGCTCAACTGAACTCCAGCAGACAAACCGGGCACTTCCTTTGAGTTCCTCCCAGTTCTTGGCTGGAGTGGCTGTCACTCACACTAGACTGCCCTTGTTGGTCCAAAATGCGCCGAAGTCTAAACTACATCTCCCAGAGTCACTGCCTGCATAATCCTCTTGTGGCTGGCTCAGATTATGAGTCCAAGTTCTGATTTGTTCAAGGCACCATTTTAGAGCTAGCTTACCCCACACTGATTGGTCCAGTTCAGCAGTTCAAAACCAGAATGGGAACTAGGCAGACACAGTTCTGACTGCAAAGAAAGCAGGTTAGACAAACTGTAATTTCATTATTACTCTAAATGATTTCTGGCAAACAGTTACATCTTTCAGATAGGTTCCTTTGCACTCCTAGTGACTGCAAAATGGAGTGAATTGGCAGCAGCTCGAGTGGTACTCAAACAGAGAAACACAGTCCCCCATACAACTAATTATGTCTGCAAGCAGACAGCTCTTAAAGAGACAGTACCAGAGGCTCTAAAACACTCACTGATAAATGGCTTAAATGCCAAACACCATTCAGGCTTGGAGCATTCAAGCAAGCTCCTGAAGTCTTTTGGGAACCCCCATTTGCGGGGGGTTACACCTTCCTGGCCTGGGAAAGCTTGACGTCCGCGTCAAGCAAGTACCCCATAAGTTTCAACTGCAACCATATACATTTGCATTAGGCTCGCACATGTAATCATCAGTCAATATATTTTACCAAGAACACATTTCTGAAAACATTGCAGTCGTCACTCTTTACACAGTATTACATACACATTGTACCATAATTCAGTTATTACCTCTTGTACATGAAACCAGAAGAGGGGCCCTTCCCTATCAGTTACCTTGGGGCTGGACGGGCAAGGCACCATACTTAGAGGGCAACACAAGTAACTTGAGTTAGCACTGACGCCTAGTTTGGGCAATGAGCCTGGGACACATACACCTTTATGGACAACATTGAGAGGCAAATCCACAGGCCTCCCAAGGGAATCATAACTGAGGTGCACCACAGGCTTTACAGTTCGACCAGTCTTTCTAGGGGAACTGTTACAGTATCTGCACTCTGAGCCTCATTTTCAGCATTGTCCTCACTTGTCAGGAGAGTCTCCATGGGGTAGAGAGGCTAGAACTTAGGGCACTTTCAGCTCCAGGAGTTACAGTTTCTGAGTCCACAACATTTGGCTCACATTGAGAGCTTTCAGACACTGGCAGTGGACTGTCAGGGCACTCAAATACTCTTCTTGTTCTGGTGTATCACCAGTCTGCCCCAATCCATCATTTTCTCCCTGAAAGCTCAAACAGTTCAACCATGCACAATGATTCCATTTCATCTGATCTGATGCTTTGCACTTCACTTTCTGGGAGCATTGGCTCCAGGGACGAGCTGGGGCTTAGACAGTCCAGAAGGCCCATCTTCGTCTCCAGTATTGACTAGGGATTGCCCAAACAATTGACCAGTTCGTAAGAAGGATAGTATTCAAAGTCACTCTCACTTTCTTCTGATATGGACTGACAGTCATGCTCAACTGGGACTTGTGGAGGGGAACACTTTAACTCTGCTTCTGTAGGTGCAGACTTTCTTGATCTTTTCTTAGCAGCAGCTCTAGTCACTGGTCCAGAGGGGCATCTTCTGAGGGCTCAGACTCAATTAAGATTTGTCCAATGGGCAGTAAATGATTTCTATGCATTGTTTTTACATCTTTGAATTATTCTCAGGCCTCACTTTGTACACTGGCAGATCATCTAGTTTGCCCACTACAATGTGAGGGAGATGGTACCATCTGTCAGCAATCTTGTGCTTGCCATGCAGTCCCAGATTTCTTAGCAATACCCGATCTCCTCCTGGAGTTCCTGTGCTTTCACCTTTTATCATACCTTTCTTTGTTGGCCAGATTTCTTTTGGCAGCCATGGTTTGAGCCAGTTGGTAGCGCATGAGTTAGCTGGGCCTTTAACTTTTGCACATACTGTAAATAGTTGTCAGCTTGAACCCCATCAGGAGACCCAAAACACACATCTACCGGTAGTCGAGTTTCTCTTCCAAACATCAGGCGGTAGGGGAGAACCAGTGGCATCACTTTTGGTGCAGTTATAAGCATGTACCAGGGTGCTAATTTGTTGGCTCCATCTAGGCTTGTCCTTTGGGTGCAGGGTGCCTAGCATATCTAGCAAAGTGCGGTTGAACGTTCAGGCTGAGGGTCCCCTGGGGTGGTAGGGAGTGGTTCTGGACTTTCACTCCCCACAGAGAAAGCATCTCTTTGATCAGACGACTCTCAAAGTCTCCCCTTGATCAGAATGGATTCTTTGTGGAGCCCCATAGTGAACAAAAAGTTTTCTACAAGTACTTTGGCCACAGTGGATGCTTTCTGGTCTTTGGTGGGAAAAGCTTGGGCATATCTCGTGAAATGGTCAGTGACCACCAGCACATTACTGATATTTCTTTGATCTGACTCCAAACTCAGAAAATCAATACAGACCAGCTCCATGGGTGCACTGGTGGTGATGTTAACAGGGGGCAGTCCTCTGGGCAAAGCTTTCCTCTGTAAGCAGCGACTACAAGTTCGAATGTTGCTCCACATCAGCCCCCATCTTAGGCCAATAGAATCTGGATCTCACCAAGTCAAGTGTTCTGTCTATACCAAGGTGCCCCATGTGGTTGTGCAAGGACATCAGTACAGAGTCTCGAAGGCAGTGGGCAGGACTAGTTGTTGTTTGTCTACTGTCCCCTCTGTCTACTGTTTCTCTGTATAACAGTTTATTGATCAGTTTCAACTTAGGACCTTCTTTGTATAATAGTGCAGTTCTCAAATCAGTGGGATAATTTGGACACATCTTTTCCTGCATAGAGGCTTCTAAGCTGCTTTGATCATGGGATCGCGAGTTGAGCCGCGAATACTGTCATTGTCCAGCTGAGGGCAGTGCACCAATCTATTGCAGAAAAGTGGCAATAAGCAGCAGGTATGCAATTCTCAGAGGGTCCCAAGCAATCCACCACGCAGTCCACTACGTCCGTGGACATTTGTTCCTCCCTGTCAAACTTCCGGCAGAGTGCCGAATGTCAGGTTCTGCCAATCGGACCCAATTATTCTGGGGAACTGGCCTCGGGAGAGCATCAGCATCTATGTGGTTCAGACCTGCTTGGTATTCGAGAGCATAGTCATATGTAGATAATGCAGAAAGCCACCTATGGCCAGTGGCATCCAACTTAGCTGAGGTCTGCACATAGGTCAAAGGATTATTGTCAGTTTTACTAGTATTTTAGCCCTATACAAGTACTCATGGAATTGGTCAACAATAGCCCACTTCAAAGCTAGGAACTCTAACTTATGTACAGGATAGTTCTTTTCAGTTGGGGTCAAGCTTCTACTGGCAAAGGCCACTGGTCTCAGGCCATTCTCGTGCTCTTGGTACAACACAGCCCCAACCCCTGCAAGCTAGCATCAGTGTGCAGGACGTAAGGTTTTCTTGGATCGGCATAGGCCAGCACTGGAGCATGGGTAGTTGATATATGATCTCATGAAAGCAGTCTCACAATCAGGAGTCCAGCGGGCCCCAAATACTTCACTCGGATGAAAATACACTCTTTCAGTCTTGAGGACGCTGACTTTTGGTATTTTTTGTGGGTTGGGGATACCCTGAGTAAAGGTTAAGAAAGGCGGATCACTCTTGAATAGTCCTTGATGACATACGATAATAACCACAGAATCCAGGAATCTTTGCAGTTCTTTTTAGATTTTTGGGCTGTGGCCAGGTGGTCAAGGCCTCAACTTTACTTGGGTGGGTCTCTATTCCTCGGTGGATACTATGTGTCCCACATACTTTACTGATGTTTGAAAGAATTGACACTTATTAATGGACAGTTTAAGGCCAAAGTCCTCCAGTCGGTCCAATACCTTAAATAATCTGCTCTCATGTTCCTCCAGTGAGCTGCCAAACACAATAACATCATCTAGGTATACCAGGCACTCTAGTAAGTTCATGTCCCCACTGCACGCTCCATCAATCGTTGAAAAGTGGCTGGGGCACCTGAAATCCCTAGGGCATCCTCATGAATTCATGACAAGCGGACAGATAAAGGCTGTCTTCTCATGGTCCTCTGGGGCCATGGGATCTAGTAGTACCTACTTGAGAGTCCAGCACAGAGAACCACTTGCTCCCGTTTAGGCAGTCCAAAGCATCCTGAATGGGGCATTGTGTACTGATCAGGATAGTCCACGGTTTAAGGTGCGATAATCCACACACATCCTTACTGTTCCATTCTTTTTCCTCACTACCACAATGGGGAAGCATAAGGGCTTCTGGATTCTTTATTACACCAGCAGCTAACATCTCTTGCAGATGCCGCTCACATCATCTATGTCAGCAGGTGCCAGGCGCGAGACTCTCATCGAAATGGTCTTTCGCCATGCAGCCGGATATTGTGCTCAGCTCCTTGCACGCATCCTACATCCCATTCCTTTAAAGAAAACACCTGGTCTCTCTGGGCAAGCTTCTCACTGATCCTCACTTTCCATTCAGCTGGCAGTGGGAGTCGAAAATCAAACAAGTCAGGCTTTACTCTGTCATTCTTCCTTGAACTCTTGCTGCTGGATAGCACTGCAGTGTCTGCACAATGCACATTAGCCAGGATGCAACCTCTATTTACTCGAATGTCTCTTTCAGACACATTATGAACTTGGACCATTACCCTTCTGGCATAAGCATGGGCTCTAGCGGGCAAAATACTAGGCTTGACCAGCAGTCCCTCTGGCAATTTTCCATCGCCTGGTGCATCCAACATTAATATTTTATTCTTAACATCCTTTCTGATACGGACCTCTCCCTGTAAGGTACACTGGGCATTTGGCACCAGGATCAGAGACTCAGGATCCTTCTTCCATACAATTCCACCGTTCCTCTGGTTCTATTTTTCAGCATCTCTCTGTACCTCATAGGCCTTCTTAATTAAAGCGGAACTCTTAAAGCTCTACTAGTCTTTGACCCCTGTTTTCATAACACAACTGTGCCAGCCTTCCGAACATATGAGCATTTGTTCCAATCAACAAGGGACACCATCATACAGTCCAGTGGGGGGACACTAAGGCTAGGTCTCTACTTGTTCGCCACCCAGCCACGGAGGTGGGGAAAGACAGCCAAATTCAGATATACCCGGAATAGGGGTAGGCCTCTCACTTAACCCCCTACACGCAGTCCTTCTAATGGTTGTAAGGGTAATGCCTGACAAATGCTTTGATACCAATCCTGGAACATAATTGTCACTTGGGAGCCACTGTCTAATACAGCTCTTGTAGACACTCCATTCACCTTTACAGTGGTCTCCATGGAGGGACCCACTATTCTGCACCAGTCTGAGAGGCGGTGAGTAGGGGCCTGGGCAACTGACCTTGCCACAAAGGACGTGAGTTAGCATTTTTGGTGCCCTCACTGGGATCATTTCGTGCACCTCTTAACCACTGATTTGTTCTCGAAGCTCTCCTTGTAGCCTATATGCAACTTTGTCAGTGTCTTTGGGGACGGCATTCCCTTTTCATGTGCCCATCTTCCCACAATTATAGCAAAACATACTTTCTGGAGTTTGGAGCTGGCCGAGGCGCCACACTGGGAGCCAGGGCGGGTATTACTAACTGGAAACCTTGGTGCCATCTCTGTCCGGCGGCGTGATAAGCATTTGGAGACATCTCGTCAGTTTCTCCACTTCCATGGTCAAGGAATCGAGTTCGGAGCTGTTATCAGCAGGAGATACATGGGTGGGTACCCCACCCCATAGCAGATGCAGTCGGATATAGGTCAGGGCCCATACTTGCAGGCGTGGCCTTCATAAAGGGACTGTTTTGAATTCGGATCTCTCTCAACAGTTCGCCCATTGTGGCATATCTTTTCCTTGTCAGAGCACTCATTTACTGCCAACCTCTGCCCTGAACTTCACTTGATGGGTCACCCTCAGTCACTCGGTCATAGCCGCAGCTGTTGGTGCAGGTTCCTCCCGAGGTCGCCTTTTCTCAACTCCTCGAATTTCTCTCATTAACTCATCATAGGAGGGTGGGGATTCCAGTCGATTTGCCAGGCGTAACTGAAGCAACAGCAGTTCTGAGAAGGGGGCAGACTTAAGGATCCTGTCCAGCCTGGTTCGGTCCAGTTCAATCGCTGGCAAACTACCCTTACTGAGGCATTCTTGCAACAATTTTTCCAGCCGAGATACATACACAGACAACAACTCCTTGGTACTGTTGTGCATCTCTTACTCTCCACCATAGGTCTTCATCAGAATCTGGGCTCCCATACACTTTCTCCAGGGCCTCAAGATGGCCTGTGCAGTCACTTCAGGGTTACTGGCCCGTTTAGCACGGATGGTAGCCAGGGCAGGACCTCGGAGGCTCTCACTAACCCTCTTTCACTTTTCAGCTTCCGAGCATTGCCATTCTAGCACTTGGGGCAACATAGTCTATCCAGGTCTCCCAGTCATCCTCCCTTGGGGGTGGGGAGGAAGCCAGAGAAGATCCTCAACCTTCGGTAAGAGTCGTGGACTAATGGCAGGTCAGAAATAGGAGTCTGCATTGGTTCAGCCACCATTACGGGTACTAGAGTGGGAGAGGTGTTGGGGAGGAACACCCCAGGTGGCAAGAATAGTTTCTTCAAGTCCTCCACAGTTTTCCTTCCCCAGCAACCATTTAACAAATTTCTCCTCAAAAGTTTCAGATAGTGGTGGGGGCTGATTCCCCGGGTCTTTACTGTCCTTAGTTATCACTCTCCAAGCAGTGAGGGCTCCTCTGGGGTAATGGTCTGTGGCACTTTGGAGCTATCTATGGGATCCTTAAACTCTACTAGGGCCAGGAAAGTGTGGGTGAGCAGATTAGCATGCCGACCCACCACCACAGGGGTTTTGTAAACCTTCCACTTTGGAAAGTACTCCTGTACAATGTCCGTATTGATACCCAAGGGGATGTCCAGTATAAGCATAGCATTTTGGGGGTCGATCTCCTCCTCAGTACACCACTCCACCAGCGGTGCACAGCCACTTCTGTCGGGTACCCATTTTTTCTTAACAGTGGTTCAAATATGGCTACACAGACACACAATCCCAGCCGTGCTCCAAGATGTAACCCTAGATGGCGCCATCCCAGGGGCTACTACCTCCTGCCTGATTTGCCACTAACAGGTTGAGGGGCCTGATCCAATGGCGGGTGCCTCACCCAGAGGTCAGGGTTTACAATAGTTAAACTTACTTGGTCACAGCCCTCTGTGACACTGCAACCCCCTTCTTCCCACTAGTGGCCCACACATATATCAGAATTACCTTCACAGTATACACTTACCCCCAGGGCTGGTTCAGGCACTGGGACCTCCTTAAAATAAGATACAGTGCAACAATCACAGTACAATACTTTAACATAGACAAATACCTCAGGCAGTATAACTTTGCTGAAACAAGCTGCTCTGATTTATTTAGGGGAATATAGCAAGGACAGGGGAAATCAGGTTAATTAGCTTATCACTTTACTCATCTACCTATGGCTCTGTGCATAGCCTATCCCTACCAGTTACTGTCCCTGGGTACCCAAGCCCAGTGACTAGTCCAAACCGTGGCAGCTGGTAGGGGCCCTTTCCCACAGAGAAAGAAAAATTAGTTTAAACAGTCAGCAGTACAGTGATTCCATTTGGATTCAATGTGGCAATTCAACAGGGAGCGACCCTGAATTAGTACTCACGACCTCCAAACAAGATAGGGTCCTTCAATGTCAGCAGGGCTACTCTTGAGCTCCACGAGACTCCTCACACATTTATATGGCAAACTGCAACAGGCAAAAGTCCTTTAATGGCAACAGGATTCACTTGAGCTAACCAAGCCTCCTCACACATTTATATGGTGAACAGTAACAGGCAAAAGTCCTTTAATGGCAGCAGGATTCACTTGAGGTACACAAGCCTCTTCACACATTTATATGGTAAAACAGAAAGTACTATACCAGGCAGGCTGCTTCTCTATCCCGATCTAATTACTGCACAATACCGGGAGAACACATAGCAGATTCAGTTCCTGACAGACCGAGTGCAATTCAGCAATTTCTCCAGTCTTCTACAGGGTGAGCCTGGTTTCTCTTCAGATATCCTTTGATTCTCTTCACAGGACGGATTCAGTCTTAACAAGCAGTTACACAAGCTGCAGACCGGAACTCTGGGCCTTACACACGTTTCCGACTAAAACTGCACACTGAAAAGCACAGGGCTCCTTCCTTCTTCACTGCCAGAGCTCAACTGAACTCCAGCAGACAAAACTGGCACTTCCTTTGAGTTCCTCCCAGTTCTTGGCTGGATTGGCTGTCACTCACAATAGACTGCCCTTGTTGGTCCAAAATGCCGAAGTCTAAACTACATCTCCCAGAGTCACTGCCCGTACAATCCTCTTGTGGCTGGCTCAGATTATGAGTCCAAGTTCTGATTTGTCCAAGGCACCATTTTAGAGCTAGCTTACCCCACACTGATTGGTCCAGTTCAGCAGTTCAAAACCAGAATGGGAACTAGGCAGACACAGTTCTAACTGCAAAGAAAGCAGGTTAGACAAACTGTAATTTCATTATTACTCTAAATGATTTCTGGCAAACAGTTACATCTTTCAGATAGGTTCCTTTGCACTCCTAGTGACTGCAAAATGGAGTGAATTGGTAGCAGTTCAGTGGTACTCAAACAGAGAAGCACACAGTTCCCCATACAAACTAATTATGTCTGCAAGCAGACAGCTCTTAAAGAGACAGTACCAGAGGCTCTAAAACACTCACTGATAAATGGCTTAAATGCCAAACACCATTCAGGCTTGGAGCATTCAAGCAAGCTCCTGAAGTCTTTTGGGAACCCCCATTTGCAGGGGGTTACATGAAGAAGAACAAGTCTGTAACTTTAGGTATGACATTAATTTGTGCTTTTAATCTCCACTGTTCTGTCACAAAACACAAATTTTACGAGGGACAGATGAAAATTTTGAGGCCAAATCAGAATCCCTGAAAATCAGGGACACTTGAGAGGTATGGTCCCACGGAGGCACCCACAGTAGTGACCAGCGAAAACTTTTCAATTCAGTTCAATTTATCTTTATTTTTAAAAGTGCTATTCACACTGATCATAGCACTTGTACAAGAAAACTCCATAAATATCATATTTAAAAACATAAAAACAACTCAAAATCCTTCAACAAGTCAGATGTGGGGTCCTCCATAGTGGAGGCCCCAAGGAGGTTGGAAGAGGACCCCTGAGGAGGAGAAGAAAGCAACTCCTGGTCGGGGACTCAACTGTTAGGAGGATAGATTTGGGAACAGGAAGGAGGAGGAGAGGAGGTTAGGTGTCCACCTGGCACTACTACTTGAGGGATGGGAGTGATCCTGAGGATCAATAGGGCAGCAGAATGGAAGGGATAGCTGGATGTCATTCTCCATCTAGGGATCAATAACCTTGCTAGGGACAAGGTTAGGAGAGTGCAGGATGACTTCAGGGAGCTGGGGAGGGTTCTTATGTAGGTAGCATGCTCAGTGGCCTTTTCTGAGGTGCTACCTGTCTACAACAGGGGAAGGATACGGAACTCTATAACAGGTGCTTCAACACATGGTTGAAGGAGTGGTGCAGAGAGGAGGGTCTCAGCTACTTGGGACTGGGTCCCACCTGGAGGATAGGGGTTATACAAGGGAGATGGCCTACATCCTTCCGGGATGGGAACCATAGTCCTCAATGAACAGTTTAAATGTTACATTGGCAAGCATTTAAACTAGTCAAGGGATGGCAGAAGGAAACAGGAAGACATAAACTGCCCCTCCCAAACTGAAGTAGGTAGTAGGAGAATCCTAAGGGAGACATCCCCAATGATACCCAACAACAAAAGAAACAAAATGGTAGAATTGAAGAGATGGGAATGAGAGCAGAGGGGTAATACAAGAAGGCAAAAAGGTACAGAGGAAGTTGACAAACAGGGTGGCAACAGATTCTGGAAAGCCATGTGTGCAAATGCTTGAAGTCTGGGAAACAAAATCTTGGAGCTAGAGGCCATCATGGCAGAGGCTGGCCTGAAGATTGTCACTCATTACTGAGTCATGGTGCACTGAGAACTATGACTGGGGTATAGCCATACCAGGCTACACTCTGTTCAGAAAGGACAGGGTGGGAAAGAAAGGGAAGGAGTGGCTCTTTATGTGAGGGATAGCATAAAAGTTACTGAGATACAGGAAAATCAGGCAGGGGCGGAGGTACTGTGGTTCACCCTAGAAACAGGGAAGGGAGCCTCTACTAGCATTGGTGTGATCTACAGACCTCCAGCATTGGGGGTGGATAAGGTACTGGTGGAAGCAATCAAAGATGGCAAACAAGGAGAAGTGCTGCTGGTGAGGGACTTCACTCTGCTGGATGTAAGGAAAGGGAAAGGGAATTGTTTAATCAGGAAAGGCACACTAAGCTGAAACATGTTTCCAGGTGTGACCTGGGAGCACAAAAGTTAAGTGACTTGCTCAGGGTCACACTGAAATGCAAAGTGGGGCTGTGGGATTCAAACCCAGGTCTCCAGGTTTGCAGCTCAGAGCCCTAAACCACAGCGCTTATACTGCCTACAATGTATGTAGATTGGAGCATCCGAGCTGCAGCTTCAGTTAGAGCAGGGACATCCTGGACTCCGTTGCAGGGGTATTCCTCAGGCAACTAGTAAAAGGACCCACTTGTGAGGGAGCAATACTTGACCTTGTACTCACCAATGGGGGCAGTTTTGCAGATGTCACAGTGGGCGACTACCTGGGGCCAGTGATCACTGTGCAGCGTGGTTCAATATAACTACTGTGGCAGAATTGAACCACACAAGGAGAGTCCGGACTTCAGGAGGCTGATTTTAAAAGATGGGGAATGCCTTATGGATGCCCTGGCGAGAGGACTGGGGGAGTGGAGGAATAGTGGATGAATCTCAAAGGAGGGATAGAGAAGGCAACAAACCTCTGTGTCAGACAAGTAAGCAAAAGTAGGAGGAAAAGAAACTGCCATGGTTCTCAAAGAGGTGGCTGGGAAGGTAAGGCAAAAGTTAGCATTCAGGAGGTATAAGGAGACACACAGAAAGGAGGAGGATAAGAGGTGTATCAGGAGAAACAGAGTGAGGCAGGAAAAGCAATTAGGAATGCAAAGGGGCAAATGGAGGAGAAAATAGCCCAGGCAGTACAGAAAGGGGACAAGGTATTTTTCAGGTATGTAGCGAAAGGCAAAGGGAGTGGTAGTAAGCCTTATGAGGGAAGGAGGGAGTGCATGGAGGGGACCAGGAAAAGCAGACATCTTGAATAAATACTTTTGTTCAGTGTTCACTGAGGAAGTGGAAGGTGAGGGACCACAGATAAGATGCCAGGAGCATCGAAGGAAGGGAAGTAGACAAGGTATACAATGGTACATTTACAGAGGAGAGGTCATGAAGGAACTCACAAATATGAAAGTGGAGAAGGCAATGGGACCAGATGGGGTGCATCCTAGGATAGTGTGGGAGCTCAGGGAAGAGCTGGCTACACCTCTGACAGCTCTGTTCAACCACTCACTGGAGACCAGAGTGGTTCCAGAGGACTGGAGGAGGACAGATGTAGTCTCACTCCACAAAAGTGGGAGCAAAGAGGGTGCTGGCAATTACAGGTCAGTCAGCCTGACTTCGTGTGGAAAATTAATGGAATCACTACTTGAGAGGATTGTGGAATATCTTAAATCCAGTTGCCTTCAAGATCCGAGGCAGCATAGATTCACTGGGAGATCATGTCAAACAAATCTGATAGATTTCTTTGACTGGGTGATCATGGCATTAGATCAGGGTGGAGTGGTGTATGTGGCCTACCTAGATTTCAGTAAAGCCTTCAACACCATTCTACACAGGAGACTCATAAACAAGCTAGAAGCCTAGAGTGGACCCAAAGGTGGTGAACTGGGTGAAAAATTGGTTGGTGGACAGGAGACAGAGGGTGATGGTAATGGAGATCTCCAAGAAAGGAAACATGAACAGTGGGGTCACTGGGATCAGTACTGGAACGGTTCTCTTTAATGTCTTTGTTAGTGATATTGCAGAGGATTAGACATGAAGGTATGCCTTTCTGCAGATGACACTAAAAGCTACAGTAGGTGAGACACTCCAGGAGTGTGTAAAAATGAATAGAGATCTAAGAAGCTAGAGGAGTGGTTAAGGTGTGGCACCTAAGTTTCATTGTGAAGATGTGCAAAATCATGCACCTGGGGCACAGAAATCCAAGGACAGAGTACAAAATGGGTGATGGTGGTAGTGGTAGTAACCACCACCAAACAGGAAAAGTGACCTGGGTAATCCTATCTGCTGACCTAAAGGTAGCCAGAGAGTGTGGCAAGGCAGCGGGTGAGCTAGTGAGATGCTAGGTGCAGAGAGAGGGAGGGTATACCAGCAGAAAAACAGAGGGTGTTACCACCATAGGATCTCCAGGTAGAAGGTCACCTGGGGGCCAGTGACCATCACATGGTATGGTTCAGGTTGGCCACTACATAAATCATCCCATTCCAAGGCATAAATATTGGATTTCAGAGGAACTGACTTTGATAAGATGGCCAACAGAGTTAAGCTAGCCCTGGCAAAAGAAATACAGGTGAGGGGTACAGGCAAAGTGGGCAAGCATTAAGGATGCAATACACAGATACATAGACAGTGTCAGCAGATAGGCCTGTGGCCCACCCAGTCTGCCCATTTGAGCTTGTAAGTTCAGTTTATGTTTTCCTAGGCGTCTGTTGCCTCTTACCTGACCTCCAGAATTCCTTTATGTCTATCCCATGCATTCTTAAATCCGTAATTGTTTCAGCCCCCACCACTTCCTCTGGCAGGGTGTTCCACTTGTCCACCACCCATTCTGTGAAGAAATTCTTCCTCATGTTTCCTCTGAATCGTCCTCCTCCAACTTCATCCCATGCCCTCTAGTCCTGGAACATCTTTTCACTTAAAAATAGTGTATTCCTGCACCCTGTTCCTCCCTGTAAGATACTTGTATGTCTCTATCATATCGCCTCTCCCTCCTCTCCTTCAGGGAGTACATATTCAGTTCCTTCAACCTGTCCTCATAGGACTTGTGATGCAATCCATGTACCATCTTTGTTGCCCTCCTCTGAACCTTCTCTACTCTGTCTATGTCCTTCACGTAGGTAAGGTCTCCAGAACTCTCTTTGTGACGAGGTACCTTTGTAAATGAGCCTCTGGCTCAAAGGTTTCTAAACTGATGTTTAACTAAATAAATAAATAAATAGAACTGTACACTGTACTCTAGGTGGGGCCTCACTAGTGTCTTGTATAGTAGAATTATGACCTCCTTTTCCTGCTGGTGATGCCCCTGCCTATGCATCCCAGCATCCTATTTGCTTTACCTGCTGCCTTGTCACACTGTTTCCCTACCTTGAGGTCATCAGAGATGATAACCCCAAGATCCTTTCCTGCTTGGTGCATGCTATATCTGCACCCCAACTGATGTATTGTGCCAGGGTTTTTGTGCCCCATATGCATTATCTTGCACTTCTTTGCATTGAATTTCAACTGCCAAACCCCTGACCATTCTTCAAGTTTCTGCAGGTCCCTTCTCATTCTGTCTACACCCTCTGGTGTGTCTACTCTGTTACAGAGCTTTGTGTCATCAGCGAACAGTGAAATTATGCCTTCTAGGTCCTGCGCAATGTCACAGATGAAGATGTTGAATAGGACCGGTCCCAGCACTGATCCCTGTGGTACCCACTGGTCACTCTTCCCTCTGTGGGTGACAGCCATTTACCACCACCCTCTGTGTCCTGCCGCCCAGCCAGTTACCTACCCACCACACTCCTGTCCTGCCCACACCCATATTCCCCAGTTTGTGTAATAGTCTTCTATGTGACAGTGTCAAAGGCTTTGCTGAAGTCCAGATAGGCCATGTCCACTGCCCTCCCTAATCCAACTCCCTAGTCACCCAGTCAAAAATTCAACGAGGTTGGTCTGACATGACCGCCCCTAGTGAAACCATGCTGCCTTGGGTCCTGTAGTCCATCGACAACCAGCTGTTCCACCAGTCTCTCCTTCAGTAGTGCTTCCATGATCTTCCCACTACTGAGGTGAGGCTGACTGGTCTGTAGTTCCCACTTTCTCTTTGTTCCCACTTTGTATAAGGGACTACATCTGCTGTCCTCCAGTCTTTGGGTACCTCCCTGTTTCCAGTGATCGGCTAAACAGGATTGCCAGAGGTTCAGCCACCACCTCTCTTAGTTCTTTAAGGACCCTGGGGTGCACCCATCTAGCGCCATTGCTTTATCAACTCTTATTACTTCCAGTTCCTTCAGGACCCTTTCTTGAGTAAAGGGACTTGTGTCCATTTCTGCACCATTCTACCTCTTGTACTCCTTCAGACCCATTACCCTCCTTTTCTCAGTAAAGACTGAGCAGAGATACCTGTTCAATATGTCAGCTTTACTGTTGTCATCCTCCACGCGCCCCATCCTCCCCTTCAGTCTCACTACCCCTCCTTTGCCTTTCTTTTTCACTTATGTACCTGTAAAGGTTTTGTCCCTCTACCCACTGATTTTGCAATGTGTTCTTCTGTCTGAGCTTTGGCTTCCCTTACAGACCTCCCTGCCTCCCTTTGCTTCTCCTGGTACTTCTCCCTATCCCCTTCTGCCTGTCTTTTGTATTGCCTGAATGCAATCTTTTGGCTTTCACTTTCTTTGCTACCTCTTTGGAAAACCATAATGGTATCCTCTTCCTTTTCCTCTTGCTAACCTGCTTAATGCATAATTCTGTTGCTCTTGTAATCCCGTTTTAAATACTGCCCACTGTTCCTCAACCCCTGATTCCTGCCCCATTCTCCTTAATGCCTTTTTCAAGTATCTCCCATTTTCCCAAAGTCTGCCCCCTAAAATCCAGGATACGTGTTTTGTGGTTTGGTTCTGCTCTTTCTGTGATTTCAAACCACAATGACTGGTGGTCACTGTTCCCTAGGTGCTCCCCACTGTTACTCCCATCACATTGTCCCTGTTTGTGAGCACAAGGTCCAGTACTGCCTTCTGCCGAGTTGGTTCCATGACCAGTTGCTTGAGAAGGCACCCTGAAGGGAGTCCAGGATAAATCTGCTCCTAGTTGATGCTGCTGCTGGGGTGCTCCAGTCCACGTCTGGAATATTGAAGTCTGCAACCAGTACTACCTCACCCTTGTCTGCCATCCTTTGGATGGCTAGCATCAGTCCCTATCTGTTTCTTCCTCCTGGGCTGGTGGTCTATAGACCACACCTGTGCGGATGGCTGGCCCCATCTTCCTTTCCAGCTTAACCCACAGTATCTCTCCCCCATTTTGTTCCTCCTGGATCTCTGTGGCCTTATGTCATTTTTCACATAGTGCCCTCCTCCTCCTCCCTTCCTACCTGCTCTGTCTCTTCTGAATATGTTGTAGCCAGGTATGGCCATCTCCCAGTCGTGGTTATCATTACACCAGGTTTCAGTGATGGCCACAATGTCCAGGTCTGACTGCACCATGACAGCCTCCAGATCTTCCATCTTGTTGCTAAGGCTCCTGGTATTGGCACACATGGCTTTCCATGATTTGACCTCCTAAACTGTTTCGCTGTTCTCCAGCCCCTTCCTTGGTTGTTCTTTATCCCTGGTTCTCCTTGCTGTCTGCCCTTCTGCTGAATTTTGCCCTTTTCTGCCGATTCACCTCTTGGGTGCTAATCTCCATCTTTTGCACACTGCTTTGTGAGATAGCCCTCCTCCGGTTCACTAGTTCCACTGCTAGCTGTGGGGGTGAGCAAGTAGGTAACCTCCTTGCTGGCCTGCCACCCCCTTTGCTAGTTTAAATGCTTGTCAATGTAGCATTTAAATTTATCATTGTGTGTGGATTCCCTCCAGGATGGATGCAGGCCATCAGGCTTGAACAAACCTCCATCCTTGAAGCAACATCCCATTGTGTTAGAGAAAAAGGAAGTGCAAAGAAGAAGGAAACCACTTTGATTCTCAAAAACAGTAGCATAAAGGTCAGAGCCAAAGGCTGGCCTTTGGAAATATAAGGAACACAGCAGGATGAAGATAGAGGCATACCAACCTTCCTAAAGGGAAGCAGGGAAGGCAGTAAGGCAGGCAAAGGCCCAAACCAAGGAAACACTAGCACAGACAGTAAAAGAAGGTGACAAGAATTTCTATAGATACATTAGTGAAAGGAGAAAGTCCAGAAGGTATTGCTAAGATCAAAGGACATAAGGGGCATGTGAGGAGGACCATGTAAAGCATCTGTCCTAAATAGATACTTCTGCTTAGTATTTACTGAAGAGAAGGTAGGGCAGGGCCCACAGTTCAGCACCATGGACACAGGGGGAGGAGGTGAGTACTAGTCCCTTCACAAAGAAGAGTCCTACAAGAGTGCGATTAGCTCAGGGTAGACAAGGCAATGGGACCTGATGGCATACATCCCAGGGTACTAAAGGAGCTAAGGGTGGAACTTGCAGAGCCATTATCAGAACTGTTTAGTGAATCTCTGCACACAGGAGAGGTCCCAGAAGAATGGAGAAGGCTCATGTGATCCACTCCACAAGAGTGGTAGCAGGAGGAGGCAGGGACTAAGACCAGTCAGTCTTACCTCTGTAGTGGGCAAGATTATGGAGGCACTCCTTAAGGAAAGGATAGTGCAACACCTGGAATCCATAGGAGCACAGGATCCAAGACAGCATGGGTTTACAAAGGAAGGTCCTGTCAAACTAATCTCATAGATTTCTTTGACTGGGTAACCAGAGTGGTGGACCAAGGGGAGCAGTTGATGTCACCTACCTTGACTTCAGCAAAGCTTCGATACTGTTCCACATAGAAGATCGATTAATAAGCTGGGTGGCTCGGGTGGGTCAGAAAGTGGTCCACTGGGTGGCAAACTGGTTGACTGGTAGAAAACAGAGTGGTGGTAAATGGTATACAGTCAGAAGAGATGCAAGTCACAAGTAGGGTACCTCAGGATCAGTCCTGGGCCAGTCCTCTTCAATATCTTCATCAGCGACATTGCAGATGGACTGGAGGTAAGATTTGTCTGTTTGCAGATGACACCAAGATCTGCAACAGAGAAATGATCCAGACGGGTGGGCAGAATGAGAAGAGATCTGGATAAACTACCAAAATGGTCGGAAGAGTGGCAACTGGGGTTTAATGCAAAGAAGTGCAAGATCATGCACATAGGGAAGAGAAACCCTGAAGCCAACTATAGACTGAGAGGAGTTGCTGGCAGTCACAAGGGAAGAAAGAGACTTGGTCATCATCATCACGATGACCTGAAATTATCCAAGCAGACCTCTAAAGTAGTAGGTAAGGCTAGAGGGATGTTAGGGTGTATAAGTAGGGGTATCACAAGTTGGAAGAGGGAGGTAATAATCCTCTTTACAAGACACTAGTTAGGCCCCATTTGGAGTACTACGTGTACTGGAGGCCACACCTTCACAAGGACATTAACCAAATTGAGGGAGTCCAGAAGGGCAACCAAAATGGTGACAGGACTGCATCTGAAAACATATGAGGACAGATTAACGGAGCTCAATATGTATACCCTAAAGCAAAGGAGGGAGAGGTGATATGATCAAATCATTCAAACACCTTAAGGGCATTAACAAGGTGAAAGAGTCTAACATGTTTCAATATAAGAAAAATAGCAGGACAAGAGGACACAGCATGAAATTAGAGGGAGGCCAATTAAGGGGTAATGTGAGGACATTTTTTCACAGAAAGGTGGTGGAAGCATGAACTGCCTACCTCAGGAAGTGTTGGATATGAACACAGTGCAGGGCTTCAAATAGGCATGGGATAGGCATAAGGAGCAATACAGATGAGTATGAATAGATAGGCCATTGACAGAGCAAAGGCTGATGGCACATTTATAAGGTAGAAAAGAAATGGGCAGACTGGATGGGCCTTACGGTCCTTATCTGCTGTCAACTTCTATGTTTCTATGTATCGATCAGTTGTGAGACCTCACCTAGAGTACTGTGTCCAGTTCTGTAGCCATCTCCAGAAGGATGTAGATAGGGTAGAGGCAGTCAGGAGGGCAACTAAAATGGTGCAGGCTCTGCATCACAAGGCCTATGAGGACAGACTGAAGGACCTCAATAGTATACACTGGAGGAAGAGGGGTGTGATAGAAACTTTCAAATGCCTCTTGGGTATACAGTAAATAAGGTTCAAGAGGAAGCATTTTCAGAAAAAGATGCTCAAGAACTAAGGGACATGCTATGAAGCTGGGGGAGACTCGGGGATATGTGAGAAGTACTTCTTCACTGAAAGAGTGGTGGATGCTTGGACAGCCTCTCAATGGAGGTCATGGGGCAAACATGGTAATGAGTTTCAAGAATACATGAGATAGGTATAAGGAATCTTAGCGGTAGGGAAGGGGTGAAGCTAGAGATCAAGTAGGGTCTGTGGTGTTACAGTAGGTAGGGAACATGGGCAGACCAGGTGGGCCAAGTGTTCCTTATTTGCCATCAATATCTATGTTTCTATGTTTCTGAGTGTAAAGCTGGTGAGGGTAATCCAGGCAGGAGCAAATGAAAAGAACCAAATTAAACCTACAAAGAGGACAGACACAGCTAGAAAACTATTATGTCAGCAGGGCCATGACCAGGGAATGCAAGAGATGTGGTAGCAGCAGGGACCACACTTTCAGGGGCCCACTGCCTCAGAGGTCAGCATTCAGAAAACCTTATACTGTCAGAGAAAACTTGTAACTGTCTTTTGTATGAATTTTGTATGTTGCTTATCCATTTGAAATTGAGTCTATCGGCAGTGGCAGCTGTGGGGTCTGTGCTGCAGAGTTCATCTCCATTTCAATGTGTGTGGTGGAAGTACAGAATAAAGAAGCAATAGGGCCCATTACCCAAAACATCTGATCTTGGTGTTGGTGTCACCAGGAGGAGCAGGGATGAATTACATTGTTCAGTTCCTTAATCCTGCAAGGGGAAAGGGGCAACATGCACAACTACAGATGCTCAGCAAGACTGATACCAAACTATAAATATTGTAAAAGCGCTAATGGTTATTTTAGGCTCATTGGTGGGAAATAGGGCAAAGTCATCTGGCTTGGTTCTGAGGCTTCCAGACCTTGTTAACAGGAAAGTTTGCAGGATCTTTTAAAGTTTGAAAGTCTATGAAAAGCTTTCAAATGAGATATTGAGCTTACCTGTTTAAGTATCAGCAGTCTACAGATATGTACATCTAAATGAATGATATAATAAAATAAAGCAGAAGTCAGATCATGGAAGCCTGAGACAAAGTAATATCACAGTGGAACAAGCTGTGCTTATAAAGCACATGCCTAATGTAGCCCTGGTGCCGTGTCTCAGAGAGCTACTACCCCAGCCTTGGTGGCCAGACCAAGGTTAAGGGCCTTGGTTCCCATTTGCTGTTACGGGGTTCTTTTCAAGATAGAATTACAAGCGCAGTGCCTCCACCCAGAGTACATTTTAAATGGGTTAGATATTAGCAGTTCAACCCCTGGGATGCTGTACCAACCCACCTCCCACACAGTCACCCCAACACATGGATTACATAAACCAAAACCTCAATTTTAACACTTTGCTTTAATGGCTTAAACTAATAATACTCTAACTAAAAATATGCTGATGAGTCAGAAATTTTCCAACCAATTAAACACCATTTATTTACATGGGGAGGGTTAGGAATGGGTAGTGAGTAGAGGTTCAGCAACATTTTCAGTCTGTGTTGAGTTTAAAGATCAGCATCAAAACAAGCCTTTGCATTTTGGAATTTACACATATTATAAGACTTACAGCCACCAACCCTCTGATGGACCAGCTATTAGCTGTCTAACTAACTAGCTGCTGATAGATTAAACAATTTCACAACCCCAACCAGTACCAGTACCCAGTCCAGACAAACCCTTGCTATTCTGCCCGGGTACCCAGTACTATTTTCATGTAGGCCTGTGGTGCAGCTGGTTGGCTGGCATTGGCATGCTTAAAATCAGATCAAATACACTTTTACTCTTGACGTGGAACCTTTGTAAAAGAGCCCTCAGCTCAAAGGTGTTATCTGAAATACAAATAAATAAATAAAATAAAAATACTGTTCTCTTGATTACTTTAGGCTTTTCACTGTGCCATTTGGCATACACTTGAACACAACTATTTACAGTCCCCAGGTGCAGGACAATCCCTGCATTTACTCACAGTTCTGCAGGCAGTCTCGGTGGAACCGAGACTGTAGACCTGGAAGCTGGAACAGCAGAACCCTAGATCTTTGAGCCACTTGAGATGTGGAGCAACCACTCTGCAGCTGGCAGCTTGTCACCGTCAGCCTGCTTCCAGGCCAGTTGCAGAGCACAAACGCAAGGCTTTCCAGGCCACAAAGGAACATAAGACCCAGGAGTGATGCCACGGTCCGGCTCCCTCTTTGGGTCCAGAGTGCCCTAGCACCCAGGCACATGCCTGTGGCTCCCTGTGGCCCAGCTGGCCCTACTCGATAGGGGTTGGCTGTTTCCTACCTGGCTCCTGATTCAAGATGAGCATTTCTTTAGTCTCTTTCTGCTTCATAGCAAAGTGGTCAATTTTTGGTTAGAAGTTTAGTCACATCCAGCTATCAACAATATCTTCAGCCACACAACCATCATGGCAGCTGTGGCCTGTTGCATACAGGACACAATCTCTGGACTCTCACTGAGCACATGGTCTCAGTGAGACTTGAAATTCAAACTGGGCTCCTCCAAGGACCCTGAACTTGGCACTGACCAAACACACCTTTTCTCGACCAGTCCCTTGACACTAAAATCATTTTCCTCACCGTGCAGGTGTGATGAACAGAAGATGCTCTCTCCTTGAAGACTAACTGGCTTTATTGGCCAAGCCTCTGCATGTCTGGGAGACTCCTTACCAAGTTTCAGTAAACCTTTTCCTAAACCAATCTCCATGGCCATTTCCTTTAACCAATGTCCTTCCCTTTTCTTGTGATGTTAAGTCCAACCATGGTACAGATAGAACCTTTATCCTTCCTTGAACCTTTTATCCATGCTTCTCTCCATTCCAGTGTAGAATTTCTCATTGCCCTTTCAAACCAGCAGCATTTCTCTCTGTTGCTGGGATCTGCAACTCTCTTCAGACTGAAGCTGCAAATTAGATTCCTTGAACTGAAATTCTCCAAACATGGGGATAGGCATAACACAGGCCCTAGGGGAAAAATAACTGGCAACCCCCAATCAGGCCTTTCCACCAGCCTTTAGCCCCATTTTCTGCATAGGGCTGGAGCCCCCCGCCATATGTTTATAGGTACCCTTTGATATTATTGCTGGTACAGTAAGAGTCAAGCTTTCCTTAAACTCATTCATAGTCATGCTTCCCACAATATCCTCTGGCAAGGAATCATCTCATTAATATTCACATCACCTCATTAATGTTTATGGGCGGCTCCCAACAAGGCTATCTGGCACTTCTTAAATAAAACAGTTGCTCCTTTCTAACGCCTCCTCCAGGTCTCGGTCCCTGATTAGCTGACTATCGGGACTAGGACCACTGGAGAGGCACCCAATCAGCCAGAGCAATGGCCAAAAGACAGAATGTGCCAGAGCGATGCGCAAGCCACTGCTGTCCATTTTAGCCTGAAGGCAGCACGACAGCTGTGCGGCTCAGTTCCTCCAGCCCCATTCAGACTAAACTCAAATGTAGGGGCGGACAGAAGCTTAGGGACAACACAGGACTATCCCAGGTGGCAGGGGACACAAGGGGTTAAATGGAGCACTGGGGCAAACCGAAGGCAATGAGGTAAGCCCCAGCAGAGGTTACACTAATAAGAAGATATCTAATAAACGAAATACATAACAGACAAGTTAGAAAAAGGTCCACTGTACAAAAGGTGATATTTAAAGGGAAAGGAACAACATTGCTGTAAATGAATGGACATTAATCTAAATGTCAGCATTTGTGATGGGAAAAACTTGGACAGCACATCAAGGCCTGTCCCTCTGCTAATCCAAAGCCAGTGTCCATTTTTCTGCATGAGTGAGAGAAATGGATAATGACCATTCCTTTCAATTCTAGAAAACTGAATTGGCCATATTAAACAAGACACAACTGGCAATTGCTTAGTCCCACACAACAAAGTGTGCTTTTAAAAATGAATGGGGCAAGTAGCTGCGAGTCATGTCTTGTTTGACATCAATTAAATTTTCATTTGTACCATAAATGTTTTGAGAATTGATAGGTTTGTGCATGCTTAACATGCATAGGGAACCAGTATACCTGGGCCTTATTATTCATCTGAATGCACTGAATGGTGTAACTGATGTTCAGTGTTAGAAATGTATGGGGTGGGGTGCCTGGGGAAGTCAGTTCTGGGAGCAAAATTAAGTCTGACTCAGTTCCAGGAACAGCTGAGGAATGACTGCTTTTGTGTCAAGTGTAAATACATAAAACAGATTAAATAAAGTGTTGGAATGCAATATATAATAAGCAAGGACCCTGATTTTCTGTTTTCACAGTAAAATAGATAAAACCATGGCTGCTTGGTTTATGGATTTGAATTCTTCCACCGTGCCTCACAGAAATTGTAAGTCACTGCATGGAATCCCCAAGATTTCAACATCTTAATAAGAAAGCTGCTCTGCTGCATATTCATTCTGCTTTGTTGCTTATAGAATCAGTAAGAAACCACCCACGCTTTGTTGTAACCACCCATGGTTCAGTTTAACCACCTATGCTTCTCTCCAACTTTTCCATCAGCTGAGGACAGCTCTCCATTCTGAAAGTACAGTTTTCATTTAGTATGTGCCTAAACTTTTTATTGTTTATTTAACAGCCCTTGATGCACCTTGGCTGATCCGGGCCCCCAGTCCACACTGTACACATTTCCAAGGGGCCCAGCCTGGGTTCTGTAGTGGACAAAAGGTTTGCACGGTGTCTCCACCCTTGAAGTGACAGGGATACCTGTGGACAGATAGCATACCACCCCAAGAAAACACTGAGCTACCCTGACACTCACCCCACAACAGCAATCTCCACCCTCCACCTCCATTTACAGTGAAGCACTATAACAAGATATAACATGCAACCAACAATAGTGTCTATTTTGAGGGAAGGAAAATGGGAGGTTAAAGCAACAACAAGAAGAGCAGTAAAGCAATGTCACCCACACAACTCAACTCCACCTCCCACCTTTGAGTGCACCCTGGCCAATGTTCCTTCAGATGCAGTGGGTACCTCACTGAAGTGATGGTAATACTCGAGCTGGGATGCTTGCATTGAGGGCCCAATACTTTTAAACAGATAACTTTGTTTGAACTTTGGGTCCGGGCTCAAGCTTTGACAGAGTTCTTCCCAGGACCTAACCCGTGAGTTTTACCTAGCTAGCTAATCAAAAACTCCCAGTTCCACAGCTCCAGGTACTTACAGTTCTGCAGTTCACGTGGGGAGGGGTTCAGCTGCCGGATCTGGTGCAGTACCATGAAGGTATCCTGTTGGTGGTGCACCACAAAGCTGCAGAGCTGGATGACCAGAGAAATGAAGCACGCTGGTCTTTACCTGCCTGGCCTTGCCAAATTTGCCTCAGAGGCCTTTGTAGACAGGATTCACCAGGCAGGCCTCTCGTCATCTTCCTTCACTGGTCTTCTTCAGTCAAGTGACAGTGTAGGCGTGGTCCCTAGACCCCTTGGTTGCACACCCTGGACACACATTAACAGCTGGGCTTTGCCCAGTCTCTGTCCCCAGCACTCTTACTTTGGTTTCTCTATACACAGCTGTGTTGGGCCCTTACTCAGTCTCTCCAGCCATAGCACGCTCAGGCTTTCCCTTGCCAAAATTTGCACTCTCTAACACAGTAGCTCATTCTTTGCTCAAGGCTGCAGCATGTTTGTCTTACAGGCTGCACACTTACAGTCTCTACTGTTGCTCTGCAGCGCCAGTCACTTGGCTCTCTCAGTTTGCTCTGCACTGTGTCTCCTTTTTCCTGGCAAGAAATCCCAAAATTTGCTCTCCTCTATGCAGCAACAAGAGGCTCTCTCAGGCACTCTGTCCCTTGGTACCAACTGTGGCCAAAACAGGCCATTGGTGCAAATTGCAGTAGTTGGGCTGGTAGCCCACAGCAGTCTTTCCTGCATTCCAACTCTAGTTGTTCTCTCCTTTTGGTGAGCAAACAGTCTTATTCATAGTGTTTTTAAGGTTCTGCCCTGATTGGCTGTTGCAGTTCTGGGCAAATTCAATGCCCTTTACACTTCCCAGCAGCCCCGAGCTATTCAGTCCCACTGAGGACTGCCATATTTGTTTACATTTTATCCAGGGCAGTCCCTATTTGTTTACATTTTACCTAGGGCAGTCCTGTTTATTATATATATAAATATACCCTTTCAAAGGCAGAAATCATTTCCCCTGTGCCTGGAGGTGTTTTGGTACTGATCCTGACTCCACTGCCTGCTCTGGAGCTGGGATATAATTAAACAGTGGCCATAGTCTAAACACCTTTTGGAGCTGTGACTCCTTTAATTTCTTCACCCTGGTAGCCATGAATGCCTAGTAGCACCGGGCCACCATCTTGTTCATTTACCTTGCATTCTGGGTTCTTTCTTGCTACCCAGACCACAAACCTCCCCCAAGCTCCTGGAGGCACAAAAGCAACCATCGGGACTCAGCCCCATCTGAACATGGGGCCGAGACAGCAGGAGATCAGCAGCCACAGCCACAGAGCACAATGGGGCTGGCTAGCCAGAATCCACCAGGGCCACAAAAAATAAATAAAAAGATAAGTATCAGCACATTCAGTGAATCAGACTAGGCAGCGGTGTGTGTGTGTGTGTGAGGTTTAAAGTTGAACTGCTCCTGCATCTGACCCTTCATTCTATCAGCTGATGTGACTGTTCACCAACTTGAAAGTAACATTCTTGTGAGAAAGGTATATTCTTAAACATTTTTCAGACTAGATGATTTAAAATAACAACAACAAGTAAGTCTCAGCCCACTTGGGGAACTGGGCTGGGCAGGATGTCAAGTTTAAAGTTAATTGCTCTGCAGCTAACCTTTGATCAGCTGATGCAACTACTTTCCATCCAGACAGTAATGTTTTTGTAGAAAAAGTATATGCCTAAGCTGTTTTAAACTGCATGATTGAAACCCCAAAACATTTAGTATCATCAACACACTTGCAGAATTGGGTGGGGAGGTTCAGTCAGGTGTCTTTAATTGCATTTATTTAAATGTGTGTCTCTTGGAAGTTGCACTGTTAGTCTTGCTGAGCTATGAGGCTCAAGAGATGCTTGCTGATCTGGGTGTCTTTGTGTGGGATCAACTAGCCTGGAGGGTCTTACAACACTGTGTGGTCATGCACATCATCAAGGCAATCCTACTTCCCACTGAGGTATGCCCCCACTCAGCACACAGTGTGTCTGCATCACACTGTAAACTCCACCAGCCCAGAGTATCTGGATCTGCTCAGCTCAGCTCACAAACCCAGATCTCCCACTTGCTAGTGTTGTGCAAAATCAGCCTGCACCACTATTTTGTTTCACCAAAAGTAAATCTGAAGATTTCAAAAAGTACAAAAGGGCACTAAGAGTAATGGTTGGGTGGGATGTGAGTTATGGGAAGCCTTGATTAAATGTGGGCTTGGTAGATTAGATACTAGGAGAGAAAAAATGGCTAAAGAGGTTTTTAAAAAAATTGTGAACCTGACCATAAACTGCATTGTTTACTTGTATTGAGGAATATGTCTGGGTATAATTTGTGAAGTAAGGAGATGTGGGGAAAACCTGTAAGAACTCAGACTCACAGTAAATCTTTGTTTGTGCAATATTTCAATGTGGTGAAATGAATCTTATTATTTTTATTCTTGTTTTAAAATTGTATAATTTTATGTTTTGGATCTGTTAAACATTTACATATATCTTTTATTCTGTATAGAAGTTCAACCTGTACTTTTGTGCCTGGTTGCACTATCAAATAATAAAATATTAACTAGCTGACTAATTTGGGAATTTTTTAAGCAGAGTGGGTGAGCTGGGCTGCTGATGGTGTAAATGCTGGCAGTTCTCCATGTGCTGCTGTTAGTTGTGTGTCCCTGGGAGGGCTTAGCTTCTGTGTGCTCATGAATTTGCTGCATGACCTGGGTGCTGTTGTTACCCTATCTCCCACTGCATGATGCCAGTATGGGGGTGGGGTGCTGCAACAGCACCCAAGCCAACTGCACAATCAGAGGCACAGAGCAGGTCAGGTGCCAGATACTGTATGAAGCCAGTGGGTAAAGTGAAGCTGTTGCTTGTTGTGTTCCCCTAAGTGAGTCAGGAGGCATTAGCAAATGTGTGCCTTGAGTTTGATATATGGTCCAGCTATTGTTGGCACTCTACCTTCAAGTTTATGATGCCAATAGGGCAGAGTGGGGTGCTGCAACCACACCCAAATCAGAACGCACACTCAGGGACTGTTATATGTGAAAGATCATACCTTAGGTTCTTTGCATGGTATGCGGACAAAGAAAGTAACAACAGGTAGAAGTAATAAAGAGGTTTATTACAATACTTACACCATAATAAGTGAATCAAAGCAATGACAGGAGCCAATTTCCCACCATTCTGCCAGTATGGTCTCTTTCTCTTCAAGGAACTGGTGTGCGTACAATATATATATAACTGATAAGAGTACAGTTACAGATATGATAAACATACAGCATTGGATGAGGCATGTAAATAAGGTGGCTCCCTTGAGCAATTACATTGGAAATAAGGAAGAATCTCTGAACAGAGAAACTCATATTCCATAAGAATAAGTGTTACCATTCTTATTTCTAGACAGTGAGTCTGGAAATGTTTGCAACAGAATCATAAAAGTACATGACATGTCACAATAGTGGAAAACTACAGAATAGGAGTGATTATGAGTATAAAGACTATATAGCAGAAACATATCATATAGGTAAATGCATTACAGACAAATATGAGCATAGCAAATGTAACAAAGAGCACTAATATAAGTAATAAAACAAGATAAAACATTATAAGACTGTGGTAAGGCACTCATACTTGTAAGTGTATAACATTATGGTTACATGTGGGTCAGTTGGTGGTATATAACCCAGGCATAATCCCCTCCTTGTTGTCTTGCTTAAAGGGCAACAAAACAAAAAGAAGATGGTTCAGTGTAGAAATGGTATATCTAAGTGTGTCAACAAGCCTGAGGTGTGAGCCTTGTAAAAGAACTGCAGCCGTGCAAGATGCTGGATAAAGTACCTCAGACAGCAAAGAGTTAGTAGCGGATGAGTTAAAACAAGATATAAATTACAAGCAAGCTTTAAAACATTGATTGGAACACCTGCTTTTCAAAGCACATAAAACTCATAATGTAAATGAATTACATTTCTATAGCATACAGATAGGGTGACTGTGAAAGTAGACCTATTCAGGAGTTGACACAGAGGTAATCACAGATGGTCAGATTATAAAATGCAAAACAGAAACTAGGTATGTCAACGCCACAGTAGATATGTATAAGAAAAATTGTGATGTGTATTATCACAGAACATTGTTTATAAAACAGTGTTAGAGACATTGTCCATTCATAAAGAACAGTCCATATTGAGAGTTGAAAAGGCAGATAACAGCAGCGTATGGGATGGCGGCATATGTTATTGATTGAAGAATCTAATAACAATGTCCTTAAAGAGGAACCCATCCATAAGGTTTTGAGTTGGTAACCACAAAGCAGTGTAGTTACATTGGAAATGTCATTCATCGAAAGTTTGTAACCCATGGGGCATACATGGCACATGGGGTTGTGCAGACATGTAGCAGCATGGTAAGAAAGGTAATGTTTATGTAGCTGTTTGCTGGTTGGCTGGATTTGCAAAGGCCTTGGCAAGGGTTGCATGAGATTGCCCATTGAATGTTTCAATGGAACAGCCACACCACATAGGCACAGCTTTTTGTAAAAAGAGCACATTTTGCACAATCATTGACAGTTCATAAAGAATATAATTCATGAAAGAGCAACCAAGAGCACAGTCCACATAAGAACAATCTATTTCTTTGAAGTGCCAGACAAATATGGAAAACCAGCCATGAAGAAAAGTTGCATGTATTGCTTGAAGATCTTATCAGTACCTCTCTGTGGAAACCTAAAAACTTGTAAAACTTTGTTAAAACTTAGTTTTAAAGCACACATATAGTTATTGTTAAAAGGAAAATGGTATGGTTATTAGCAATGCCTTTAGTTATGGTGTGGTGTGACACAGACAAGTGATGGCATCAGCCATGCACTTGGAGAGTGCAGGTTGAGGTCCAAAATAAGAATATACCATTTATTCAGCTGTAAATACACCCTGTTTCCAAGTCTCAGAGAGGATGTGACAGTAGGGAAAGAAAATAACAGTTTCCTTCTTATGAGTTGATGTCTGGCCTAGTTTAGGCCCATTACATGAAATGAAAGTGCAATATTATGCTGGTTATATGTACTTTGAACCTATATTGTATGGCAGTATGCCATTTACACCATGTAACACAGGGTATACAACAGCGCCTGTTGCACCTATGGGATTTGAAACATCTCTTTTGTTAGGTCTGTTGTCTCGGGTGAAATACTCCTAGGTAGTCAGTAGTGTGGTGCTCTGATACTGGGTCTTGAGCATGTATCAATTCTATTGAGAAGGGTGTGGTAACATGATGCTATGAAACCTAAAAGTGGTGGTATTGAAGCAGAATTTACACTCTGCCATATTATATGTGTAGTACACATTATACAAAGGGTACCTGGGAGTGAAGAAGCAATCAGACCACTAGTCAGTTTGGGTTTATGCTTGGATCATTTGGTGAGCTTTTCTCTGCTGGAGTAACAACAGTTGGAAACATGGCGGTGCTAGCAATGGAATGAGTGTACAATACTATGGATGTCTGAGTACAGCACAGGTGTGAAACCTGTATGTTGTGCTTGGGCCTGGCATATGGACAGGATGCCAGTGGGTGGCCTTCTGGGATAGGGCTTACCTTGGAGTGTGCCATTAGCTAGATGGGCCTTAGGGATATTTTTGTTGATTGCTAACAGTCTGCTATTTGTTCTCTGAGATTGGTTAGCAGTTACACTATGGTGTCCAGGTGTACATGGTTATCATGTTATGTAATGAATCTGGATGGGACAGTGATTCTGATCCCTTTAGTGTGGGAGTATGAATGGTGGCACACAACCCATAAGGAAGAAATAATCATTCATGGGGGTGTTGTTGGGACATTTCAGCTTGTGAAAACAACTAATTTGTAATGTAAGTAGTTGGTACTTGGTACCCCCACCATGTGGGTGTGAGAAATGTCACCCAGATGGACCTAATGCCCAAAATATCCTTGGATGTGGAGCAGTTTACTGAGCTTATACTTGATAAGCTGCAACAATACTGTATGTGAAAACAATGAAAATGACATAATCACAATGAAACAATAGTCATACTAAGCACATTGCAGAAAATACATTTTAAACATTGATCACGTTTAAAATGAAGTTGGTTGTCAGAGTCCAGGAATGACTGTTGAAATAATATTGTCTTTTACAGGATATGTGAAAGAATATGGAATGTACACAGCCCTCCCCAGCTCAGCTGATTAATAGTTGAGGGTCAAGGTCCTTGCACCTGGCTGGTGCTGTTGGCATAAAACCACCTGCAAACAGATTGTGTATGGTTGCACTAGACTGCAGAGAGGCTGAGCTGGTTTATAATGTTAGAGTTCATTTATATTATATATATATATATATATATATTATATTTTTAACTTGTAACCAACAAATGGGCTATTAGCAAACACACAATTTTCTTGTTGTGTGCTCTTAATAAAGTATGGGTTTACCTCCCCATTTTGGATCTGCTAGCTGTACCTCAGTCAGATCAGAAGGAATTTTATTTATTTGCAACCACCGTAGGTGGCATGGTTCAAACCCCTCCCTGAGCTCCTTGTATAGTTCAGGAGGCTAGGCTTACAGTATATCATATCTATGGAAACATCATAGACATGGCGAGTCATACTAAGAATGGTAGCAGCTGCAGTATTATACATACTCATCACTGATGAACCATAAAAGCTTTCTATCAGTGAATACAGCTTATATTAAATAACACATATACTGTACAGCTAACACTATTCCCTAGACTATTTGTTAAACAAATAGGCATGCAATGATATGTTAGTAGTTAACTCTGTCATTAATTGTCCCAACAATTATTAGCCCTTTCAAGCACACCAGTTATTAAAACAGGTGTTAATGTACAGTAAGTGATCAGTTACATGGGAGGGCATATATACAAATCATGCCCCCCTTGAGTTCCTTCCTCTGTAAAAGAGGCATCACAGAGATAATAGGATACTATATGACCAATGCTGGAACAGAGGCCTGACCATACAATAGTAAATACTATCAAATTGACCAGTAACAGGTGTTTCCATAAATGTTAGAGAACACTTTATTCCCAACAGAGGTGTGGATATTTATTGAGACATATTGGCAAACTGATTTTTGCCAATCAGTCATCACCTGAAAGGTTGTATGCTGAATATATGCTGATGGGTTTGACCTAACTGTAAAAAAAAAAAAAGGGCAATACAGTATCCCACTATGATGCAAACTATAATAACATTATAGTGAAATTGGGCCACTGGTTAAAATACACTACACATTACCAGTGGTTACTTGTGAAGGATAGTCTTATCCCTGTAAGAGAAAATATAAAACACAAGCCACGAAGGGAACATCTCATTTACTTAGAGCATTCTCCTTGTGGAAGGTTAGCATTGGTTTCCAAAATGCTGATACTGATATTAACATTATAAAGATATATGCATTCGACTACCCTTGGGAGTAGGATCTTTTATTGTAGCTACTAGTACACTGATGAATTCCTGAAAATGAAATAAATTATTGTCAGAGTAATAGGCGTCTCTAATTCTCTGAATCTGACATTAGAACTGTGTCATGACCACACATTATTCTGATAAATAACACAAGTTATAATACTGGCATTTTGTACATACAAAATTGTTAAAAGGGTGTTAAATTAGGCCTGTAACATAAATGGTAAATCTCTCAAAACAGACATACTTATTGTGGCAGTGTACATTGTGTAGCTAGCTTGTTAAAACAAAGCTTATTACAAATGCTGGGGTGAGTCAGCCCCCCCTTCTGATTGCTGTGCGATGTGAGGATATGTGATACAGGACAAGGACAAAGCCATGAGATCTTCTATAAAGGAAGGCTTACATAGGAATGGGTGAGTTTGTAGATAAGGCAGCTTCATGGCTGCAAGCCCAGAAGAAAAACTGCAGTCTTAACATCACGTAAAGATGAGGAGGACTGGAAACAAACTTTTAACAAACGTACTCTTTTTTTTATATTAATTTTTTACTGCCCCTTCTCTCTATCACGGTGGTTCCTTCCAGGTGTCCTAGGCTGTGAGTCTCCTAGTCCCTCCTCAGGTACCTCTCGTATAAGGTCACAGGACCTACCTCCATCATGCCTCAGCCTGCCCCCCAAGTAGGGAGGAGGGGTCCCCACTACCCCTCCAGTCCATTATAGTGTGCATCAGGAGGTCCTTGGTGGTCTTCTCTGGGAGCCTGGTTGTGGGATCTGGAGCAGCGGATACCATCTATGACTCCGGGGTATTTTCCTGTGTTCTGGTGCCACCCTCAGGGCATCAGCACACTAGGGAGCCAAAGGGTGGTGCACATTGCAATATGCAGATGCTCCAGCTCCTGGCCGACGTCCTCCTTCCCTCTTCTTGCCAGTCTCATTGCACCTCCACCAGTGGTCACCCAGGTGGTGGTAGAGTGACGGGACCTGCAACCCACCCTCTCCTGAGGAGGAGAGCAGCCTATGAGTGCTCAACCCTCCTCCCCTAGCCAGCCCTCAAGCAGCCTGAGTCTGTTCCTGAACCCGGGTCACTGGGGCCATGAGCAGTAGCCCAACCACTGCACTGAGGGCTGGCCTAACAAAATACTCTTAATATGCAGGCCCCATTAAAGTTGTATTTGGATAAAATACTGATTTAATTAGGGAGGTACATCAGTTGTGAGCTGGAAAAATAGGTACAGCTCAAAAACACAAGGAGGTCAAGAGACTTGCCAAAGGTCACACACTCTGCAAATGTTGTTTCCTGGGACCAAACCCAGCCATAGCTGCAGTGGCCTTGAACACCATGCTGAATGAGAGGTCTTACAGATCAAAGAACCCTCTCTAGCCACCCGCTGAGGCAGCAAAACAAAATTGATGAACTATCACTATTTCTATGATGTCAAATGGAGAGCCATATTGGAAAAAAACATAGAAAACCTTTGCAAGCATTTGCGTCATGCTTCTGTTTTATTCTTTATTTTTGTAACAAACTATGATTAACTTACTGATAACAGTAACAGATATAGCAGACCCTGAATCTGACACAGTGTTTCCCAACTACAAATATTTCCACACATTAAAATCCAGAATGGCACATTCAAAAACATTTTCTGCAACACTACGTCACCGATGAAGGCAAATCTGGAATAAGTAAACAAAGATTCTTTTAATTAAAAAATAATTAGCTCAAGTGAACAAAGCTACATGACGCAATCAGAGTAAAAGACAGACTTAACTCTTGCATCCCAGCCAACACTAACTACTGATTTCAAGACAGTGTTAAAATCAAACATCTCATTATTGTTAATGAAACTGATACCATTAAACCTTAACATTCATTACAGAATACACTAATGTTTCTGCTGGGTTTTTAAACACTCTCAATTAGTCACTATCAGAACTGCAGGGAACAGCGTGACCTTGAGCGTGCTGTCTGCAATCTAGCAGAGTAAACTAAGCATTTAGGGAATACATAACAAGATATGGCATACTACTAGTAAGCGTAGTCCTTTTCTTAAAGTGAGTAGCAAGGAACAGCTATATAGACAAAAGTGTTTACATTAGATTCATTATAGAACACAATAAAGGCGGATCAGCCAACAGATATAATTAAAGTGTACTCACCACAAATCCAAATCACATGGACAGAGACAACAGACGTGCCAGACATACTTCCATTTAAAAAACAAAAACACTCAGGGTCAGAAGAGACAAATGTTTGGTATGTGAATCACATTAGCGAGGATTCCTCATGGATGTCTATAATAAACTTATTAGATGGGTCAGCCACCGATTGATCAGTAGCCATTAACCCTATTAGGCTTGAAAGCCTCCAAAGCAGCCCTGTAGAGGACTGCATCGTAGATTGACTGTATCAGTTCAATATACTGCACACAGATCAACATAATTGGATCAAAACATCTTTAGTTAACTATAGTTTTATAAGCATATCCCACCCACCTTGTGCAGTGAGATAAGCGAGATTTTTCCTCTCAACTCTGCATATTTTAGACATGTCAATAAGCAGAGAAATCTTTAAACCATTCTGTGGGCTTACCGCTGTGTTTGCAACACAGCACCCAAACACACACAGATGGATGGCATCTGTGAACTCCTGTGAAGGGAGGAATTCACAAAACAATGAGTAGCAGTCTGCACATGGAGTCCCAGTCCACGCATGGAGTCCCTAAGCTGTCAAACTCATTGCTACTTGCCTCTGAGGAAAGTCACATCTCAGAACTCAAATCACTAAGTAAAATGAGTGTTATTCTATGCCAGACAAAACCATGACAGGCTGGCTTACCATTATTATATGTGAAAATATCACACCTTAGGTTCTTTGCATGGTATGCTAGACAAAGTAACAACAAGTATAAGTAATAAAAGAAGTTTATTACAATACTCAAACCATAACAAGTGAAGCAAAGCAATCACAAGGAGCGATTTCCACCATTCCTCAAGTATGGTCTCTTTCTCTTGAGGAGCTGGTGTGCATACAATTATATATAACTGATAAGAGTACACTTACTGATATGATAAACATATCATTGGATAAGACATGTAAATAAGGTGGCTCCCTTGGGCAATTACATAGGAAATAAGGAAGAATCTCTGTATAAAGAAACTCATATTCAGCAAGAATAAGTGTTATCTGTTTTTATTTCCAGGCGGTGAGTCTGGAAATGTTTGCAGCATAGTTGTAAAGCTACACAACGTGTCACAATAGTGGAAAACTACAGAATATGAGTGATTATGAGTATAAAGACTATATGGCAGAAACATATCATATAAGTAAATGCATTGCAGACAAGTATGAGCATAGCAACTATAACAAAGAACACTAATATAAGTAATACAACAAGATAAAACATTATAAGACTGTGGTAAGGCACTAATACTTGTAAGTGTTTAAGGCTATAGTTAGATGTGGGTCAGATGGTGGTATATAACCCAGCCATAACAGGACACACAAAGGTGAAACCCAGGTACTGTATGATGCCAGTGGGCAGAGCGGTGCTCAGTTCACATCTGAGCTCAGACATGAAAACTGAGACAGCCCCCTTTATAGAAACATAGAAGTTGTCTGCAGATAAAGACTATTTGGCCATCTTGTCTGCCAGTTTCCCTATCTACTGTGCCATTACAGACCCTTCATGATCTCAGTTGTCCCCAGCCCTTGTGTTACTTTCAAGGTCCCCTTGAATGTGTCCCAACATGCTTGAATCCTGCGACTGTTTTGGCACCTACCACCTCTGCTGGGAGGCTGTTTCAGGCTTCCACCACCGTCTTTGTGAAGTATTTCCTCACGCCCCTCTGAGCCTCCCCAGCTTTATAGAGTGACCCCTCATCCCTGAGTCTGTCTTTCTTCAGCAAATGCTACCTTTCTGTATCTTATTAATACCCTTTATGTACTTGAATGTTTCTATCATATCCCCTTTCCCTTCTGTCCTCTAGTGAGTGCATATTCTAGCCCTTCAGCAATGTCGCTAATAAAGACATTGATGAGGACTAGTCTAGGCTAGTACTGACCCTGAGGCACCCGCTGGTCACCCTGCCTTCTCCCAAGTGGACTCCATTTACCACCACCTTCTGACTCCTGTTGCTCAACCAACTTCTAACCCAGTTTACTACTTTCTGTCCCACTCCCTAGACAGGCTAACTTGTTTGACAGTCTTCTATGTGGAGCAGTGTCGAAGGCCTTCTTAAATATCAAGGTAGGCCACACACCGCCTCCATCCTAATCCACTTCTGTGGTCACCCAGTCAAAGAACTCGATCAGGTTTGTCTGACAAGACATCCCCTGTGAAACCATATTGCCTTTGATCCTGCAACTCACTTGTTTCAAGGTATTCTACTTCCTTACCTTCAATAGTGATTCCATCACCTTGCCCACTACCTAAGTCAGGCTAACAAGTCTGTCATTTCTGCCTCCTCCTAACTCCACTTTTATGAAGTGAGACCACATCTACCCTTCTCTAGTCCCACAGAACAATCATATTTCCCACAGTAAGTTGACCAAAGCTGCCAGGGTGCAGCCAGCACCTCTCTGAGCTCCTTCAGTATCTTAGGGTGAACCCCAACTGGTCCTATTGATCTTGCTAGTACCATGAGGACTTCCTCCTCTGTAAAGGTCTAGTGTCCACCTCCTTACCAATTCTGCCCCTGTTCTTTATCTTTGACCCGTAACCTACTCCTTCTATTGTAAATACTGAACAGAAGTATCTGTTCAATATGTTCCACCTTCCCTTGATCCCTTTCTCACAGACCCCTCCTTTGCCTTTTATCCTTGTTATGCCCTCCGGTCTTCCTCTTCTCACTAATATATCTGAAGGAGGCTTTAGCCCTTTCTTTATTGATTCAACAATATTCTTCTTAATTTGTGCCTTTGCTCTCCTCACTGCCTTCCTTGTCTCCTTTTGTTTCTCCTGGTAATTTATCTTATTCTCCTCCTCCTGTTTTTCTGTACTTTCTGAATGCTAGTTTTTCCTCTTACTGTTTCTGCTAGCTCTCTAGAGAACCATACTGGTCTCTTTTCCTCTTGCTCTTGCATACCTGCCTGACAGAGATTTGTAGCTCTTTCAATGCCATCTTTTATTTTCCCACTGGTTTTACTCCTCCTAGCATCCCTATCCCTGCTAGGGTTTCCTTGAGGCTTTCTCCCAATGTCTTGAGATCTGCCCTCCTGAAGTCCATGACCCTTGCCTTGTGTGGTTCAGTACAAACTCAGTTTTATACCAGACTACAACACACAATGGTCACTGGTCCCCAGGTTCTATGTGATAATGGCGTTCACAGAAAAGCGATCACCGTTAAAACTAGTGTACATTGGCAAAAATCAATTTCACCAAAGTACACTCATGGCACAGACCAAAGGGCACCAGAAACATAGTTTCTTTTGTTTTCCCCACACTCCCATACTAAAGGATTCTCAGCTCCAGGGGGTGCATGTCGGGGAAACAAACAAACAAAAAATTAATGAACTGGTGCAAAAATACTCATGCACCCAGCTTCAAACCCAGCACCCTCCCAACCCTAGCCTGTCATGAACCCACCACACCACATGGCCAGCTCAGCAACCCACTGCCACACTAAACCTCACATACCCCTCCTCTTCTGCCCATACGCACGGCGTGCTCCTCCCCCTACACATATACATATAGCAACAGGATGTCACTATAGCTGTATTTCCCTCTGTTCAGTAGCCCTGTGAACAGGTGCTGCTACTGAGTCATCCTTTTGTAAGCACTCAGTAATGAATGCCCTTATCATAGGATACCTGGTCCGCCACTGTGATGTCAGCAACACTGTCCCTATATGTCAGCTCTAGGTACAGTAACACTTCCTCATGAGTGGGTTTAATTACCTGTTGCCTCAGGAATGCCCCTGCCAGGAGTCCAAGATGTCCCTACTCCTGGAACTTGCTGCTGCTGGGAGTCTCCAATCCATGTCAGGTGAGTTGAAGTCTCCCACCATCAACAACTCTCCCTTATGGGCCATCCAGTGGATTGCTTCCAGCATTTCCCCATCCACTTCTTCCATCTGTGCAGGAGGTCTGTATATCACTTCTGTATGGATAACAGCCCCATTCCTTTTCTCCAGAGTGATCCATAGTACCTCTGCTCCCCAATCCTTGTATTTATGTAGCCTTTATGCTGTTACTTATATAAAGAGCTACTCCTCCCTTTCTTCTGACCTTGTCCCTTCTGAACAGAGTAAATCCTGGTAGTGCCATATCCCAGTCCTGGTTTCCATTGTACCAGGTCTCAGTGATGGCAACTAGATCCTAAATTCAAGGAGACCAAGAAAAAAGTTATCCACATGTTTGGGAGATGCACGATTTTCAATTAGAAGGTCTTCCACTAATCACTGTGGATTTTTAGGTGAGACACTTTATTTATTTATGTGTCATCTCGAGTTGCTACTTGAGCTAAAAGCTCTTTTACAAAGGTTCCATGTCAGGTAAGTTCAAACAATTAGTACATACAGAATAAAAAATACAAGGTATAGACATAGTCAAGTACAACACATAACTTACAATCATTGGTGAAATCCTAGGGTTACAAAGAGGAAAAAGCTATGCAAAAAGAAACTGTACTATATACAAGAAGCAAATGTATTAGTTCATACGATGAAGTACAGACAGTATTTGTGACAGTTTTGATAAGCTATGAGTGTAGAAGTCACAGGACTAGTGCGTTGAGGAGAGGTGGAGAGGGTAGATAGTGCAGCAGTCAGGGCTATGACAAGGGGTAAAGGGAAAGGGCTGGAGGTAGGGGTAGAAAACATGGCACAGACAGAGGTGTCCTTGTCAGTGATTATTGTGGGGGTTGAGAAAGGGATGTTGGAAGAGGATGGTGAGAGAGGAAACGATTATAGGGTGGAATGAGTAGTAGCGGGGGGTGAGGGTTGGGAAGAGAGGAAATGAGTGGGTAAGAAGATGTGGGGAATGACTGAAGAAAATGGGAAAGGTGAATGGGTGTGCAGGGAGTGAAGAGACAGAAGGGGTGGAGGAGATTAGAACCTGCAGTCACAGGAGCTGAGTACTGTCGGGTGTTTGAGTGAGGATTTCTTGAAAGTTCCAAGTTTAGGCACATTTATTACTTCTGGGGTAGGTCACTGAATCAGATGGGTGCCTTGTGGCGTGAGGTTCTCTGTGCAAGTGCCATGTGATGGAAAGGGATATGTAGAGCATTTTGTGTTTTTCCTCTGGTCTGTCATGGAGTTAGACACAGGTTTAAGGAGGTCTGTAAAGGGTTGAGGGTTAGACCAAGGAAAGCTTTTCTCCTTAGCAGGCAGGTCTGGTATTTAATCCTCCCTGAAGATTAAGCCACTTAGACTTGGAATAAAGTTCACAGGTGTGTGTATGAACCTGTGTGACCCCAGGGTGAGCCTACAAGGCTTGTTGAGGCAGTTCTGACCCTTTCTAGGGCTGTATCTGTTGCCATACTGTACACAATCAGCCCATAGTCTATGACAGAGATTATAGAGCTATTGAAGGCCAGAGACAAGGCTTCTGGGGTCATATTGTGTCTGTGTCTGTAAAGGATACAAATTCTGGTGTTGGCTGTCTTTACAACATTGTCTATGTGGTGGATAAAGGAGAGGGAGATATCCAGTGTGACACCTAAATATTAAAGGTATTGACTTGATCAGTGGCTTCTCGTGTTGTGCAGGATGGTCAGCTGACTAGCTCTGTATTTGCTCTGGCTGTTAGTAAACAACATAACCTTAGTTTTTGTAGTTCAGGAGAAGCTTGTTTGAGTAAACCAGTCCTCTAATACTGCAATTCTATTTTGGAGTTTAGATTCTAGTAGGTGTGGGCTACTGGAGAAGATAGCTGCATATAGCAGGATGTTATCAGGGTAGGCCAAGGGCAATGAATTAAGGAACAGGCTGAATAGGAGCAGGCCAAGGATAGAACCTCATGGGACACCGATTGTCTCCTGCTTGCTATCTGAGAGGGACCCATTGATTTTACCAAGGTAACTTTTAAACCACCGAACTGTGTCTGGAGATAACTCAAAAGCATAGAGTTTGTTGAGTAGGATACTGCAGTTGACAGTATCAAAAGCTTTTGTGAGGTTGATGTATACCGACTCCACTAGCTGGCTGCTGTCCAGTGCTGATGGATAAAGTCTGTGTTCCAATAGTGCAGTATTGGTGCTGTGGGCCTTCTGGAAGCTATGATGTTGAGGGCACTGGATGTTATATTTGTTTAGGAAGTCCACCAGTTGGTCTGATACTATCCATTCCAGGGCTTGGGGGTATAGAAATGGGCCTATAGTTGGCATGACTCACCGATCTCGCAATTGTGGACTGGCGTGACAACTATGCATTCCATTTCTTGGGAATTGCCTGTATCTTAGAGCTAAATTCAGAATGAAGGTGAGTGGATTAATTCATTAAGGGTGTGGACTATTAACCTAAGGTCAAGAGAGTTGCTGCTGTGCTATGCAGGGTTGGTCAGACTTTATTTCAAAGAAGCCAGTTCAGTCAGTTAAATAGGACCAAACCGAGGCAGTCCACCTTGGAATCTGGTGGGTTAGCTTAATTCACATCTGACTTCTGACAAGATAAGAGACCCAGAAATTTGTAACTTGGGCATATGGGGTATGGGTGTTGAAGGAAGGGACTGTAGTGCTGCCACTACTGCCATCACCCCAGAGGAATGGGGCTGCAATGTCATTACTGCCATCACACCTGAGGGATGAGGGCCATAGTGCTTCTGCCATCACACCTGAGGGATGAGGGCCATAGTGTTTCTGCCATCACACCTGAGGGATGAGGGCCATAGTGCTTCTGTCATCACACCTGAGGATGAGGGCATAGTGCTTCTGCCATCACACCTGAAGAATGAGGGCCATAGTGCTTCTGCCATCACACCTGAGGAATGAGGGCCATAGTGCTTCTGCCATCACACCTGAGGGATGAGGGCCATAGTGCTTCTGCCATCACACCTGAGGGATGAGGCCATAGTGCTTCTGCCATCACACCTGAGGATAAGGGTCATAGTGCTTCTGCCATCACACCTGAAGGATGAGGGTCATAGTGCTTCTGCCATCACACCTGAGGATGGGGCACAGTGTAATTGCTGTCATCCCTGAGGGCAAGGGCCATAGTACTGCTGTGCACTGGTGGTCAGACACACAGTATTTTTCCCTCTGCTGCCATCACCGCTGTGGGTGAAGGCCATAATGCTGCTGCCATCACCCCTGAGGGATGGGAGCCATAGTGCTGTCCCTGTTGCTGCCATTGTCATCCCTCAGGGATGGGGGCCATAGTGCTGCTGTCACTCCTGAGAAATTAGGGCAATGGCACTGCTGCTGTCACATATGAGGGCTGGTTGACTCGAGACGCTACATATGAGGTCAAACACACACACACACACACACACACGCCCCCAAGATCTGCACACTCAGATCACTTGGGCAAACACACATTGGTCATAGTGAGAGGACTGTGTATACATATAAGACACAAAACTAAAGTGAGGTACAGGTTGCACTTATAATAGATTTTATTATGTGTTATAACTGCAAGGATTGATGCACAATACTAGGCAGTAAAACTGCTAAAATACGTGTTAGCTGACAAAAATTGTTAAAACACAAAAACAAAACACCTGTAAAACTGATTTTGGCTCAGTAGACACTGGTGACAATACCATTTTTCTGTTTAGGAAAATGGGTTTTGCTACTTTTCAATCACAGTAAACCGGTGTCCCTGAATGAGGAAGCATATCCTCAGACCCCTGTCGAGATATGTTTCATCCTACAGCAAAGGTGGTGGGTTTCCAGTACATATTTTCCATTTCCAACACTGATGGTGTCATTGACTGTCCTGGTAGTATGAATATGGAGAGCAGTAACTGCTGAGAACTCAGGACAAAGGAAGTTAATGTAGCGACAAAGGTAAAAACTGAGATTAATAATTTAATGAAGAGGGACTTCTGGTGATGCTCTGGGTTTGATGGCGGTGTAATTTTAGTGTTCTTTGTGCCATAGGCAATTAAAGTTCTAAACTTTCAGATTACTTGCTCACCCCACTTTATTCTGAATACAAAGCACCTTAACCAAGCTATGGCAACAAACAAGTGAAAACAGCTACCCAAGCTGCTAAATTGAAAGCATTGATGGCAGAAGAACAGAATTGCCCCACCACTTGCAAGCAGGCTGAAATCCCCGACTCTCGGCACTGATGGTCTAGGCAGTATTTATGGCAGCCCAGACTAAGACAGTTATTTCCAAATTGGATGGAATTATGTCAGTGATCCACCACCTGGAAACATCTGTAGCCAGCCTTAAGGCAGATTTAAGGAAAATAAATGTTCGCACCACAGCTACAGGGATGGTAGGGGACTTAACTGACAAAGTTGGCATACATGACCATGCCATCTTATACCTTTAAAACTGTGAATGAGAGTTACAGGCTCACTCTGATGACCAGGATAAACTGGGTGCACTGCAATAACTTCAGAATCCATGGAGTGCCGAAGATATGAAGAAAGCCTTCCCATCAAGGGAGGCAGTATAGTATAATAATTTAAGGCTCTGAGCTACAAATCTGGTGCCATCCAGCAGACCAGACCTGGGTTTGAATCCCACAGCTTCCACTTGCATACTGTGTGAACCTGAGCTCCCAGGTCGACCTGTAAAAAGCCTTCAGCTTAGTGTGCTACTCCTGGTTAAACAACTAATAAAAAAATTAATGGAAACCTTCATTGAACATACTCTGTGGTCAGTTCTCAAAATCCCAGACAACCTCTCGTGACCTATCAAGTGGGCCTATCAATCTCTGCTACAAAAATCCATGGACCAGAAGGCAAGCTCCACTCAATTATAGTCTGCATGTTAGAACATCCCATGAAACAGCTAGTTTTACAATCTGCATGGAAATCAAAGATTTGCAACTGAACAGCCAACAGATTTTCTTTGATAAGGATTTTCTGATCTGCTTAATGCAAAATGCAAGGCCATCTGAGATACTGTATTATTAAGCAAGTTAAAGAAAAGAGTACCAGAATTCAGTTGAATTACCCAGCCAGACTGCAAATTTTATGGACTCTGTGTCCCAATCATTTGAATCACTCAGAGAGGCAGCACCCAACCCTACAGAAACTGGGTATCACTTGTCCAGATCTGGCAATGGAGAATTTAAAACACAGGCTCTTATTTATGGCTTGGCGGCAGGCCAGTCAGCAATAGAGGTGATCTGCAGTGGGGCTATACTGCAACATCTGCAACCTGAATTATGAAGCTTCTTAGAAGAAGAATCCCACATCCTGAATAGCCAAATTATGGCGGAGGAGACATGCAACACAGAAACACTCTTCTTCATCAGTGTGATTTCACAGCATTGGGGACATTACTAACTCTAAATATAAACCGAATACAGATACTATGTGTATGTTTTTCCATTGCTACTCCCTGATAAGTCCTGTCCCCCAGATCGGGTGGTGAGGAGGTAAAATCCTTGTGTATTGATGGCTTCTTGGACTAACCCTGATTAACTTTCTGTACTGAGGATCCCTACGGAGTAAGCAATTGGCCTGGCTCCCTGAGACTGCAACTCCCTCCTGCACAGAACTGGAACTGTACTTTGTAATAGTTATGTAAGCCCCTTTGGGTGAGAGTTAGGCCTCACGACCCCATGGATCACCCTGGCATCTCTCAGTCTGTGGAGAATGGGTGTGTGGGTTGTGTGTTGGGGGTTAGGGGTCAAACCTAACATTTCATTTCCTCACTTTTGTTGCTTTAACCCTAACTGTTGCATTAAACACATTTTTTGCCATGAGAATATATATATATATATATATATATATATATATATATATATATATATATATATATATATATATATACATACATATACACCACATCAGTGGTGAATACATTTTTATTTTATTTTTATACTTGTAAATCCAAATGAGCAAACTGCCCATTTTCATTGGAACAAGTTTAAAACTAAAAACACACAAAATATTAACAAACAAACATAATACAAACAAAACATTCAATCAATAAATGCAATACATAAAAATACATCATGTTTCCAAAGATAGCCACTGTTTTAACTGTGTCTTAAAACCCTGATAGGAGTTATTATTAACAACTTCTGAAGATTTCATGTGATCCTGAAAGAACTATTCTGAACAATTTCTAATGGGATTCTATTAAGAAAACTAGGTGCTCTAAATAATAAGGATCTTTGCCCAAAAGTAGTCTTAAAAATGGTATTTTAAATTTATAATTGTGCTGGGACCTAGTAAACAGCGCATTAACTAGTCTAGGAAACATTAAAGAAATAGAATAAGGAAAACAATTACATTTAACTTTAAATAAGAAAATGCCATCTTATAAAGTACTCGATTTTCAAAAGATAAGGAAGATGACTGATTGTACAGATCAGAGCAATGGGTTCGAAAGGGTAAATTGGCCAAAATCTCAGAGCTGAATGGTAAATTACTTTAAGAGGACTCAAAACATTAGTACATGAGGATGTATACATCAGTATGCCATAATCGAGTATGGAGAACAGAAAGCTATGAACTAAGAGCTTTCTGGATTCCAAAATCAAAAGATTTAACTCGATAAAGTATACCCAACCTCTGATGAAGGATTTTCCTAAGATTCTGAATGTGAGGTTCAAAAGAAAAATGTGTGTCCAACGTAATTCTTAAGTATTTAAAACAGATACATTCTCAATTATGTTTCCTGTGCTATCAGAAATTGGAAGCAAATCAATTGGTACATTTTCTTTTAGAAAACACTATTACTTTGGTTTTCTGGGAATTCAAAACCAGGTGACTTAAGGATAACCAATCATGCAGGAAATTAAAATCAGTTTGAAGATAGGAAAGGCAACATTGGGTCTGGGATCTGAACAAAAAGAACAGCGCCATCTGCATAAAGAATCATTTTAGTTTTTGTACATATATCAGATATGAATTCATAAATAAGGAAAAATAAGTGGTCCCAGAATTGTACCCGGGGCACACCACAAACTAAGGGAAGAGAATGGGATAAAGATGAACCAATAATCATTCTAAATGATCTTTCAGAGAAAAATGTTGATACCACATATTTACTTCATCAGAAAAATTAAGATCTTGAAGCACACCAGGAAGAAGATCAAATTCAACCAAATCAAAGCCTTGGTGAGGTCCACGAACAGTGCCGCACATGAAAGTCCACTATCAAGTGCTCCATGGACACTGCCCGTGAACCCCACCAAGGCTGTTTCATGTTATATCCTGGCTTAAAGCCATGTTGGTTCCCTGATAACAAAGAATACCTCCCAAGAAAATCCAAGGTTTGGTCCATGACAATCCTTTCCAGAATTTTGAAATAGGCGATAAAAGGGAAATAGGATGATAATTAGTAACTAAAGAAGGATTTCCATTCTTTAGGATGGGTTTTATAACTGCTCATTTCCAGCTACTCGGAAAAACATTATGATATAAGGAAAAGTTAAAGATATGAACTAATGGATAAACAAAACAATCAATACCCATTCTAATTATCCTAACATCAACACCATCCTGGCTCTGAGAAGGTTTGAATTATTTTTCAAAAAGTATTTTTTACTGAGGAAGGGAAAGAGACATAAAATAAAATTTTGGATTAGTGTCATTATGAATATCATTATTATCAGATACATCATCCAAATCTATGGGAGTTCTATAAGGGCCTAAGTTCCCAAAATGACTATTAAAAATAGTAGATACCCTAAGATGATCAGTTATACTTTGTCCATTATGATGAAGAATAGGAACGGAATCTAACTTTATCCTGTCCCAAAATTTTATTTAAGGAACTCCAAGTCTTTTTAAGATTGGCCCTGGAATTCCTTTGTTCATTTAAACAGTAGGTGACCCTAGCTTTCCTAATTTCAGATTTACACTTATTTCTAAGTGTCTTATACTCTTGAAGAGCAATCAAGGTTCTAGAAAGAGTATAAGATTTCCAACACCTGTCACGTTTTCTCATTAAGCGAATGAGGTCCCTTGTAACCCATTCATGTTTGAATGATCTAATTCTTATTTCTTTAAGGAGAGATTATATTTGCAATTGCATGATAAGCTATGCAAAAATGTTCTACATTTCATCAATGTTAGTGCTAATTACCAAAGGGGACCAATCATTTTTATTATATAAATCTTGGATTCCTGGGGGAGTAAACTTAGCCAAATTTCAACATTCAACATATCTGGGAGGACTTTTAATAATTTTATGGACCACTCACATTTGACAGGACAATGGTCACTCATGGTGTCGCCATAACCTCAGATTTAAAATTCTATCAACATGAGTGACAATGATCCAATCAAGGATGGTTCCTACACCTATTTTATAAATGAGTCTGGTAGTTTCCTTAATTGTGTTACACCCAGATTAACAAAGTCACTCTGATTCCTGTGGAGGAATTTCTTTTATATATCTTTCTTTTATGCATACATATAGAGTGGATTCATGCATGCATATAAAGTAGAGTGTGTTACAGTGTACTATAGTGTAGAGCTGCTAGTGTAGTTGGATATTAGCCAAGTCTGAGTAAAAGCTAAGGGTCATTGCAAGTTCATATGAATCCAAGGCAAGCAGAAAAACAGTAACTTCGTGCTGGCTGAAACCAGCTCCTTAGGTTTGAGATAAGAAGAAGCAAGGTTTCAGAAAAACAACTCTATATATGGGAAAGGTATGTAGAAATTGGGGTGGGGTCTGGAGATAGTACCACGACTCATAATGTTATTTGCTGTAACAAAAAATGTATGCGTGCTAAAGTGTTATAAAATACTGTGAAACCTTTGTTAGAGGCTCTCTGTCTTTTAGCTGAGGCTCACATATATGTGTGCAGACAATAAACTGAGTTTATTGGAATAACCATTAGGTGTGGTTATTGAGTATATAGAATTTAAGGTAAAGTATAGACAGTAAAGAGAATCTGTGACGACAGTTTTTGGTGTAGTCGGCAGGATGGCTTCACTTCTCCGTGTCACACTGTGATCGGACTGCCAAGTCCCAGCCTCGGGGAGGGTGGCCCGGAGGTTCAAGTCCCACCATATGTGTGACGCCTTTGAAGCAGTGACAGCCATCATTTACTGTCTTAGGTGCTGGGGTGGCACCAAGAGTGCTGGTGGGCACTGGCATCAGGGATGCCGAAAAAGTAGGAGTGTTGGGTGGGCACTCAAGACCGGTTAAGCGCCTTTTAGGGACTACAATGGGAAATCAGAGGACCTACCAGATGGATCTCAACCTAGTACTGTTAGAGATTTTTTGTTGTGTTTTAAACTGCAAACCAGAGCTCTGGAAAAAGACTTGGTTTGGCAGGTTACTAAAATAGCCAAAACAACATTTGAAAGGTTAAAACCTTTGAAAGGGTTAATAGCTGCAGTGTTTGGAAATTATCATGAAGGTCCTGCAGTCAGTTTTCTTACTCAGACTTGTGTATCGGAAAAGAAGAAGAAAAATACCTTGGCACCGGTAAGTCTGAATTTTTTATTCAAAGTTGTTTTATGTCTGTCTGTTTTATTTCTGTAATTATACTAAACAAGGTAATGCTCTGTCTTTCTCGTGCATATTTTCTAGCTTATATCTGTGTTCTGTAATTATGTTCTGTTGTCAAGGTTGTGAGACAGGATTGACTGCCTTGATGCACAACATGTTACAGTAAAAGAAAGAGGAAGCTTCTTTGCCTCATATCTGACTGTTTTAATTGGCTTTATTTTTAATGAAACATTTTGTGCTGCCTAGACAGGGTCATTAAAAACTTTTGTATGTAGTTGCTTGTTAAAGCAGGTAGTGTTGAAGGTAAAGAGATATGACGTCATAGATTGCAATGTGCAGAAAGATTTGTAGTTTGCAAGCAATGTGCCAAGCCACTGCTAGGTGAAAATGTAATGTGTTAACAGCTATAAATGGCTTTATCATACTTCTAGTTATAATCAGAAACTTTTGCAAAATGGCAGGGTGCCATATTTTGGCTATGTGCAAAAAGGTGTAACCATGTTATACAAGATGTGTTCACTTACAGATGGTACGTTGTGTTGTGTTTTAAAGGTGTTGAAAGGAGTTAGAATGTGTTTAAAAGTGTTTTGTTCTGGAAAGATTTGGCATGGAGATATGTATAAATGTGTTGGTTTAAAAATTGTCAGTGTTACAAGACAGGCAGGAGGCAGCACATATATCTAAAACACGTACAGTTTTCTAATGAAACTATAGGCATTACCTCAGCAAATTGGTGTGAAACAATGTCAGTCTTATTTTGTGTTAAGTATTTCTTTTTCTGTATGTGTGTACTGTCTTGGCCAGCAGTTTTATTGTAAAGATATTTAATATCAGTAGTGTTCAAGGACACTAAAAATAAATAACTGAGTTTGAGCGACCTTGCATGTACCTGTGACCTTTTGCATGTTGTTTGACCTTCTTGTTTCAACATTTTATGTTACTACCAGTTCAAACTTGATGTGTATTCCATACCTAAAGCACAACTTTTCACACAAAATGTATGTTTTCATGAAAGCACACCAAGAGTGAACCATGTAATTTGACTTTTATTGCAAAACTAGTATTCTAAGTGAAGAGGAACAAACTTTCTTCTCCTCTCATGGCTTCTGACTTGCAGCCAACACAGGCAATACTCCAGCTGGAAGGGAGAATTATTCATCATCTCCCCATATTTTTATATATATATATATATATATATATATATATATATATACGCTTTTGAAAAAAGGACTATTACAGCTGTTTTGAGAGTCTACCATCTACAGTTAAAAACAATGGTTTTTGTTTTATGTGTGACCATGGTGTAATCATTTTTTGTCTTTTTGAAATGCATTCTAAGAGATACGTCATGTCGGTATTACCATCAATCTGGATTTTTTATAAACTCAGCTGACATTTTGTCATGCTTAGGATAAAGGAACCAGGGACGCTTGGCTTCTTTTAGCCTATGAAAATAATCTTGTTTTATTTTAAACTGGTGTGTGTTTGTTTTGTTGTTTGTCTGTGTTTCTTCTCTTTCTTCTAGAGAAAAAGTTCCCATCTTTATAATGGGTATGAAACTTACTAAACTAATTGTAATATTATCTTGTTATAATTTAAAGTGTAGTAGGTGGGGATCATGTCACCATCCACAGCTAACCTTTTATTGCTACAGTATTCGAGCTGTCTCTTTCACTTCGAGCTGTCTCTTCCACCAGTAGGAGCTTGGGGGAGGGTAAGCTACCCTTCCTCTATCCCTTCCAGTGTAATATCCACAAAGGTTGCAAGGTACATCACTGTTCCCCTAGAGGGTAAATAAAGAAAATGTATATTTGCCAATAATTGTTTCTTATTTACAGGTTTTAGAAAAGACCCAAGGTATTTTAACAGCATAACCCAGCTCAAGCCCTTCTGTTTGCAAACAGTTAAATCTCACACCTATTATTGGTACAAGGGTTTCTGCCCTCAGCAAGTAATCAGTTATGCTGGAGGGTAAAGTTGTGTATGTATGTCCACACATATTCATTCTTTTGATTGTCTTTTCAGCTTTCTTATCCTGTTAAAACAAATGCAAAACAACTTTTGTCATTGCCTTACAGCAATGAATGCATTTTTCAACCAGTAAATTCACAGTACTCTAACATTTCTGGACTCTAAGCTAAGTTTACAGTCTATATGTGTTGTTTAAAAATGTATTTTATGCATTATGCTCAATACTGAAATTGTTCTATTACAAACATGCTTATGTTTCATGTTTATGTTATAATGTTTTGATATACATCTTGCTACACTGTATCATGTGTGTGTTCAAAAAGTGCTCCACATGTATAATGTTCATAACCAAACTTAAATACTGGGGCCAGCATTGCAGACCCACCCTACAATATGTTCCAAAGCAAAACCACAAGTAAAATTAATGCTCCATTTGTCTTATTACTCACAGGTACCCCTAAAAATAAGTGCACTCTATGCAGGTTTTGTCATTTTCAATTTTAACAATTATAATATGCACAATTTAGATTGTACTCCAAACCTATGCTTCAAGCCTTATCTCACTCAGTACTTTAAAGTATGTCACTATACAGGGTAAAAAGGTGACCTTTTCACGTGTCACAGGTGCAATAGGCACTGTTATTAAATTGGCATAGGCCAACAACATATGTATTTGTCCCACTAATTGCATTGTGTAAAAGGCATACTATTATGAACAATATGTTTGAAGCATGTAACTGCATTAAGCAGGTTAGCAAGAGAAAAAGGAAGAGAGACCATTATGGTTTCCAAAGGGTAGCAAAGAAAGTGAAAGCCAAAAGATAGCATTCAGGCAATACAAAGGACACAGGCAGAAGGGATAGGGAGAAGTACCAGGAGAAACAAAGGGAGGCAGGAAAGTCAGTAAGGAAGCCAAAGCTCAGACAGAAGAACACATTGCAAAATCAGTGGTTAAAGGGACAAAACCTTTTACAGGTACATAAGTAAAAAAAAAAAAAAAGACAAAGGAGGGATAGTGAGACTAAAGGGGAGGATGGGGTCGATGGAGGATGACAACAGTAAAGCTGACATATTAAACAGGTATTTCTGCTCAGTCTTTACTGAGGAAGAGGGTGGTAATGGGTCTGAGGGAGTACAAGGGGTGAGAATGGTGCAGAAATGGATTGCATCACAAGTCTTATGAAGACAAGTTGAAGGAACTAAACATGCACTCCCTGGAGGAGAGGAGGAGAGAGAGGATATGATAAGAGACATACAAAAGTATCTTACAGGGAGAAACAGAGTGCAGGAAAACACTATTTTTAAGTGAAAAGATGTTCCAGGACTAGAGGGCATGGGATGAAGTTGGAGGGAGGACAATTCAGAGGAAACATGAGAAATTTCTTCACAGAACAGGTGGTGGACAAGTGGAACACCCTGCCAGAGGAAGTGGTGGGGGCTGAAACAATCATGGGATTTAAGAGTGCATGGGATAGACATAAAGAAATTCTAGAGGTCAGGGTAAGGAAAACAAACTGAACTTACAAGCTCAAATGGGCAGACTGGGTGGGCCATAGGCCCTTATCTGCTGACACTGTCTATGTATCTACGTATCTATGTATTGTAACATCACAGGATTTTATAACTCAGGTCTCCGTCAGGCCTGCTTGCAACAGACAGGTAAATAATGTTCATCACTGTCATAACTGCTGTGATTTAAAAGCAGGAGTAACCATAACATTGTCATGATTTACAGATGGTCAAATGGTATAATTGAACCTCGGCCTGCACCCCCAGGTGTGCGGTTAATGTCCCATTTTATGTTTTCTCTTTCTAATTGCCAGAATTTAGGCTCTGTCACACCACTCTTTACAAAACAAGAAGTTATTATTATTTATGTGTTTTTTAATTCAGTGTCTAACACACTTTGCAAGTTTGCAGTTTTCAAGGTGTAGCACATAAGATCTCCACATTCAACAGAAGTAATACTTTCATCTAAGTGGCCAAGACCTTCATCTTTTCCTTAAAAAGAAAAACAACTGCCACAGTTTTGATGTTATCACCATCTTTGTGCCTGACTGGTTCCTAATAAGGACTATTGCATGAATCGGTTATTATTTACCTCTGCAAGTGTAATGTTTTCAGCAAAATTACACCTATTTGTAGAACTTTAAATCAACTGAAGAAAGTCCAGTCAGTTCAGACTCTGCAATCAAGCTTATTGTTTCTGCTTACTATGAAGTTAAGTCTGGGAAGGGCACTCCCCAACTCCAGCGAGAGATTCTGCTTCAATTGACCTTCAAGCAATACATCTATTTTCTTCGCTGCTGCTTGTTCCAAACATGGCTGGTACTTTCTACAACCCTATTGCTCTGTTATGGACTGTGTTCTTAATGGTTTATTGTCAATTGTTACCTTTTATGGACTGTTAATCTTTATGCGGGTGTAATCAACTATGACAAAACAAGTGCCATGCCAGTGTGTGTGTGTGTGTGGCTATTCCATTAAAAGGACTCAATGCACCCTGGCCAGTGTGTCTACTAATCAGCCAGCCAGCAAAATGAACACTGACTTTTCTACTATGCTGGTGTTTTGTTTTTAAATTACTGTCTGCATTGCCCCATATGCCTTGTGGGGTTACCATCATTCTGCAAATGACATTTCATCTGTACTGTAACTACATCAACCTGTGGATACTTATATGAACTTATGAACTGTTAATTTCATGGACTGTTATGTTTATAAGGACTTATCTGTCAAGAGACATTATCAACAGATTCTTCAATCAAGCTCCAAGGGTGTGCCACACCTCAACACAAGGTAGCATCTACCTTATTCACTCTCAAAGTGGATTCCATAAACTCTTTTCATCAACAAAATTGTTATGTTATATTGTGTTATATGTGGTGTCACATGTTAGCATTTTTCACATATTTCAATTGTGGTGTTGACATCCCTCAATTCTGTATTATGTTTTACAAACTCACCATTTTGTGTTCCATCTGTAACTACCTCTGTATCAACTCCAAAACAGCATGTTTTTATAAATGCCGTAACTATCTGTATGCTGGCAACCAGTTTTAAATCATATAAATAAAAGGGTGGTTAGTTGATACAGAGTATCAAAAGGGGAGTGTGGAGGAATTTCTTTATATATCTTTCTTTTATGCATACATATAGAGTGGATTCATGCATGCATATAAAGTAGAGTGTGTTACAGTGTACTATAGTGTAGAGCTGCTAGTGTAGTTGGATATTAGCCAAGCCTGAGTAAAAGCTAAGGGTCATTGCAAGTTCATATGAATCGCAAGGCAAGCAGAAAAACAGTAACTTGTGCTGGCTGAAACCAGCTCCTTAGGTTTGAGATAAGAAAAGTAAGGTTTCAGAAAAACAACTCTATATATGGAAAGGTATGTAGAAATTGGGGTGGGGGTCTGGAGATAGTACCACGACTCATAATGTTGTTACTGTAACAAAAATGTGTACGTGCTAAGAGTGTTATAAAATACTGTGTAAACCTTTGTTCGAGGAGCTCTCTGTCTTTTAGCTGAGGCTCCCACATATATGTGTGCAGACAATAAACTGAGTTTATTGGAATAACCATTAGGTGTGGTTATTGAGTATATAGAATTTAAGGTAAAGTATAGACAGTAAAGAGAATTCATGACGACATTCCACCCTTCAAACTTTTATCCCAACTGCAATTAAAGTCACCAAGAGTAATCCATTTTCTATTGGGGAAAACTTCACGAAAAAGGGTCAATAAATCTAAACCATTTAAAATTTTACTCATGGGAAAATAAACAGTACTAAGAGTCAAATGTTTACTTTGTCCAAAAATCAAATCAATAGAAATCATATTACATCCAGAATTTGTCATAGAAAAGTCAAAAATAGTGTAATCAAATTTACAAAGAATATACAGTACATTACAAGTCCACCTCCTCTTTTTCCTTCTCTGTCTTGTCTAACGAGATTATAATTAGAGATAAATCTCAGAGTCTTTAATACCATTATGCAAACATGTCTCAGATAAAGTAATAATATCAAAAGAATGATATTGGGACCAGGCCACAAATTGAGACCATTTAGATAACACACTCTGTATGTTCAAATGAACAACTTTAAGAGTAGGAGACAGAACCCTTGTTAATACTAACTGTGGCTGACTCAAAGTCTATCTCCAGAAAAGTTAGGCCCAGGATGTGGATGCATTGATCCAGACATAAGTAACAATAACATAATTTATCTTTTAAATTATTCCTTTTCTCTAACTGTCTATCATTTTTAGTGGATGGGGTAGTGACCAATCTACATGTGCACTCACTGTATTGAAAATTATGAAATACATGAACTTCATAAGAAAAAGACAGAAGTAAAACATGAGATTCTGACAAATACATCCCTGTAAACCTGTTGCCCTGATCTGTACTGAATGGACAAGAATAGTACAATAAACACTCTACTTCTTCAACATGTGAAACATTAATTGAAAATGAACAAAACATTAATAAATAAACCTTTCTTTCAATTGGGTTAACAATTTTACATATAACACATTATTTCCACTTATAACTTGTTATTTTCACTTAATATTTGGAACTAGAACTGTAAGAACCAAGGATCAGAGAGAGAGAGAGAGTTCGCAAAGAAAAGAATGGCAGTTTTAAAGGAAAGCTGTCAGCAGGATCTCCCCATCGCCTAAAGCTTTACCCCCATTAGGTGTTTTGCAATGAAAACACTTTTTTTTTGGGGTGTTTTAACTTGCTTTATTTTATTGTTGAAAAGTTGGGATTCGGAACATGGCAGATCCAGCATGGTTCCATTCAAGTGAAACTGTGGCACAGCACCGCTCACTTCAATACAAGAATGGTGTGTGGTGGAATAACACATTTATCTCTACTTGAGTGATATGACCTTCACAACGCCACTGCAACGGCTTATGTATTTTATATACAGTATATATATATTGTATTATAGTGGTGTGGTGGGCTACTATTTGTTAGGGTTGAGTAGGTTGTTTAATATTAGACCCCTAACTTTGCACTTTAATAGCTTTGTTCCATTCAACAGATTTCCACAAAATTTTGCATGCGGATGGGGGTAAGGTCTCTTGATGTGCCTTTGTTTTAGTCAGATGTGTGGATTAAATGATCCAGATAGTGAAAAAAGTGAAACAATGGGGGTTGTTGCTGTTTTTCTTGTCATTGCCTAACAACCAGATGGTTTGGAATTGTGGTCTGAAATGTTCAGGGTAGAAAAGGCCTTGCTCCAGAATGGCACCTTTCATTGGGTTGGTGAAAAATATGAATCCATTCTAGAGTTATAAGGATTTGAAAGTTTGGTCCTCAGCATGCTCAGTACAGTCTTTTGTATAGATGTTTCATACAAAATAAGAATTTGGCCATATGAAACAGGATTCTGTTTCAGGAGCGGTAATTCTGTTTCATGAGAAAATTATTGTTTCATATGGTGGCCATCTTGTTTTGTTTTTACAAAAATAATTTTTGAAAACCCATAAAATCATATCCTGCAGAGACATCAACACATGTATCATGCTGAATGGGACCCCATTAGGTGGTTTCTGCATTAGTTTTTGGAAAAGGACCCAGAAATAGAAATATGTTTTTAAAACAGTTTAAAAATCTTGTTTTGTGAGACAATTGTATTATTTCACATTGCCTCACAAAACAAGGATAAACTGTCTAAAACAAGATGAGGTTCATACAAACCAAGAATTTTGACTTAGTTTTTTTTATAATCGTGTTTTGTATGAAGGAATCACCTTTAATAAAACGACACAATCTCATGAAAGAGGATTGGTTCATATGAAACAAAAATTTGGACTTATTTTTTCACATTTGTCTTTCATATGAATCAATCCTCTTTTGTGAGAATGACACAATCTCATAAAAGAGGACTGGTTCATCTGAAAGAAGAATTTGGATTTAGTTTTTGTTTTGCACATTTGAACTTTCACAAGCCATAGCTCTCTCAATATTTGGAGTTAAGGGACAATCTATATATCAAAAGAAAGGTCTCAGTGACTACTACAACACTAATACATACTACCCTCCAAAATGTTCAGGTGCCATATAAAAAATAATTTAAAAATTAAAATTGCCATGGATAACATTGCACATTTAAGAAGCTGCAACTCATCAATCTCTCAAGTTAAAGGCAATCTATCTCTTGGCTGACTATCCTTGAGTGTAATATTCCATATTCACCCAATTTTTTTTAATATAGATTCTGATGGTGTATTTGTAGGTTTTCTCCTGCTTCCTGCCTGAGACCCTGGCACATGGCTGTGCGTGCATTTTGAGGCACGCACACACACCATGGTGCCAGCTCTGCCCCTTTCACCCCTCATAACAGTGCTGCCCCTCCTGCCTATGCTACTCACTGGACCTCCACCCAGTGGGAGCGGAACTACAGGGCGACAACCTCCCCAGTAGAGGAGAGCAGCCTGCTGTTTTGCTCAATCCTGCTCCTCCCTCCCGACACACCAGCACCCTGATGACCCGAGGTCATTCCAGACCCAGGTTGCCAGTGTAGCATGAAGTAAGGCGTTCAGTGCCTTAGCCCTCTACACCACTGGGCTGGCTATTCTCACCCAAATTTATAATGCTTGGCATAGATATGGACCTCACTCATATAGAGTTATGTAAGAATTATTTTTACATATACTGCTCTGATCTCTGCTAAGAATATAGCATTAAGATACTGGAGACAATCTAACCCATTAACTTTTGTGGTCTGGCTTAAAGAGCTCTCCACGACAGTCAGTTATGAAAGAACGGCCAGCTTATAGTTTCATAGTGTGTACAAGTCAGAAGGCCATGTGACTTGCCATGTTTATTCCTGATATTCATATTTGGCTTCTCCCATATATTTATCTAAAGCACACTTATATTCACATAATGTCCTACTCTCAACCACATTTCTTGGCAGCCCATTCCATATTGACACCACTCTCTGACTAAGCCAGTTTGTTGTCCTTTCAGTTCTGTAGATAGACCCTTTAATTGGAGGCCATGGTTTCTGTTTCCTCTTTCTATTAACTTTTATTCCAGGCCTACATATTCCATCAGGTCTTCATTACACATTAATCTAAACACCAGACACAAGTCACCCCTCATTTGTCTGTACATATGCTATAGCTCCTCTCAGTTTAAATTAGATACAGTTTATGGAATATGGAGCCCTTTCCTAAACTCACAATTTTATAAGTTACCTCACTTAACTATACAAATTATATTACTAAACTTGTTGAAAGATAATCATACACCATTCCTATATTTGTTGTTAATGACTACACCAATGATAATTTTTGTCCTATGTTTCTTTGTTATTGTATATTGTTATTTTATGTTATATCCTTGTTTGTATAAATGGTTCATCTACTGTTATGACTTTTGAAAACTCAATGAAAAGTTAATTGGAAAAAAGGGACAATCTATCTATCAATAGAAAGCCCAAATGAGGTAGTACAAAGAAACACATAATAGCCCCCCAAATTCATTGGGCATGTACAGCACCCCAAAATTACCTCCTGACTTCACCATGGTGCCAGATCCACAGTTAAACTCAATCATCATCAGAAAAGCAGCAAGGGTGTATCTCCGCTTGTGCTACAAACATAGCAACTTTAAGACTAAAGTGACCAAAATATACTGAATTATGGGTAAAAAACAACAACACATTTTCACCATATGGAATAAACTGATGGGAGTCAAGAGCCACAGTTAATATCACTTTTTATTTGAAGCAGCCCCCAAAAAATTACAAAGAAGCAGATAAATTGCTATACTGAAGCTTCCACACCCAGATACGTATGCATCAATGAAGGCACAGAAGACAGGACCCTCATCCATAATCCTATGGATGTGTTCCACAGAGTCCCAAAGGAACTTGCCTGAATGAGGATATGATTCCACTATTTCCAAGAAGTAATGAAATTCTTTGCAAAACAACTGTGTTAATGCATCAGTTAGGGCTACATTAAAGAGCAACAAAAGTAGGAAATGTGGTTTAGGGTTTCCAACCCTAACTCCCCACCCCATTCCTCAAGCAGGAACAGTAAACAAAATTACACATGTTGTTGTCCTGAATGTTGGCAAATAAAGGGTGGGGTCTTCCTTGGGGTTCCCATCCCTAAAGCTCACTCCATTCCATCACCAAATAAGCTCAGATGTGATCTGTTTTCCTCAGCCAGAGGCCTACAGGTTGTTCACAACATGTGGGGAGACACAGTTCAGTAAGTTTGAGGACTATGTCACAATGGGGTGAGCATTAGGGTTAAGAACACCAAGTAGGACCCCACTCCTGATTCACCAAGCCTAAGGACAGCGAAAACCATAATGTTTTTCCTTTGCTGCTTGAGGGGAAGGTGAGTTAGGGTTGAAACCTAATGCCACATTTCCTACTTCTTTGTCACTTTAATCTGAACCCTAACTGGTACATCAATGCAGGGTTTTGCAAATAATATAACATACTGTATATAGTATATATACACACACATACTGTTTAATTCATCTAAATACTGTATGATAGGTTAAACAGCATTTAATAACTCTGTTATTGACCTCTGTCACATTTTGAATAAGAACAATAGCTACAGCAGCATCCCTCCAACAAGAGCTGCTGTTTTCATAAACTTGTATTGAAATGAGAAATGAAGGTACCTAACAACCTTGGATACGTTGTGTCCAGCATTTACCAACTGAATTTCAGTGCACATGTAGACATAGGTTCAAAGTGCAGAAAATAAACTGAAGAAATGCTCTGATATGGTCATAAACCAAAGCTAGAAAATAAAATTAAGCATTTATTAAATAAAATTGAGCTTTTAATGATGCTTGCATTTAGACATAAAAGACAGGCATGGGGTCATGATGTCACTGCCGAAACAGATAAAACAACAATGCCGCACACAAAATGGCATGAGGCAAAATAAGGTCGGAGAAAATGCCAACCAGAACAAAACAGAGCACACCATTGGGAACAATATGAAAATCCTTGTTTTTGTGGGTGGCACTGCCCTCCACACCCCTGGACTAAAATAACTACCTCAAGGAGGGTGTGGACTTAGGGGATGGGGCACATTGGGAGTGGGAAAATCTTTTTTTTTTTAAGCCACAGCAGGAAGGAACCTGGGGAACCAAACCACAGCATCAGGTCACTCCCCATGTGAGCCTACAGCGACAGGGTAGAGGTTATTATAGCACACTGAGAACCCCTGTCACTGTAGCTACTTTTCACGGTTTCTACAATGCGGTTCTTCATGCACTGAGATTATGACCCAGTACCAAAAGACAAGTTTCTTTAAACAAATAATATATCTGCAGATGCCAGAACTGTAAAATATAAAGCTCTAAATATCTGATCAGCAATGAGTAACAAAACATGCTCCTTGATACTGTTTAGCAATATGTAGTTTCCATAAACAATAACTGTATTAATTATATATTTAAAAATAATTGCACACATTTTCAGAGGGAGAAGGAATTGGGGCTCTCAGATTTACAAAATTTCTGCATTCAACACCTGAAAATGGAGCAGTCAGCACTGGAAAAACATTTCTAGCCACCGATGTTCTCCAGGAAAATGAATAAATTTATTTGCCATAAGAGAGATGTAATTTACAGGAAAATGAAAGAAAGTCACTGTGGAGATGCAGGTAAAACATATGCTGACCAGGTAGCCTTGAGGTCTTGAAAACAGTGGGTCTGACTGTTCTTTCATTTATGCTTGAACAAACAGATTAAAACAAACAACATACTTTTATTACCATGACTCAGAGTTGTTTCCTTTGATGTAAATATTTGTTTTCAAAGTGCTGTTCTAAGAAAGTTAAAGTTTTTATAGGATGTACAGAATAATTCTTCTGGTGACTTCCGTGGCGCCATGGTGGAATGAAGATCGAGTTGGAGGAGCTCCCTGCTAAATCAACTCTAATCAGCCTCACGGACAACAGAACTGAAATTTAAGTACCATTACTTCATTTAACAAAATCTCCGGTGGCACTAGACTTCAATATTCCTGAGGAAGAATGTCTAGAAGTCACAAAAATGCTTCCAAGTACTTACTGACACGGGCCAGATGGACAATCATGGCCTGTCTGACTCCAAGCTGCAACCCAGGGCCTCAGCTTCACAGGACAGGTGAAAATCCAAAGGGGCAAAAGATCACTGAAACCCCCAAACAGACTCAATCCTGCAAGCCATTAATGAATTTAGGGCTGAAATGTGAGACTCGATATTGGACCTCCGCTTGGATCTCGGAGCACTCCAGAACCGAATGGATGATGCCGATCAGCAGATCACTACCAACACCAACTGCCTCAAGGGTTTCAAGGCTTCAGTTATGGCCCACACAAGGAACAATTACTTATGTCTCTGCACCACAAAGATACAGAAAACTGGGGCCATAGAAAAAACATCAGAATCTACAGCCTCCGGAAAATGAAGAGGGTCAGCATGCCTTGGCTTTTTGGATTATCTGTTACACCTCATGCTGGAATTAGGCCCTGAGTTTCAATTAGACATCAAGAGAGCACACTGGGCTTTGGGACGAAACCACTCCACCCGATGTCTGACCCCGTTCTTTTGTTACTCAGTTCCAAAGCTATCATGTTAAGGAACAATTACTTTCAAAGGCCTGGTAAAACAGAAAATTCTTTATGGCTCACACAGACTATTATTAGATAATGATTTTGCACCAGCCACACAGTGCATGAAATGGGAATACATCCCATTATTCCCTCTCCTAAGAGCAAATAAACTAAAGTTCAAAACGCCTACCCTACAAAGCTAGTAGTGTTTTACCCCACTGGTCATAAGATATACACAATGGCAGCAGAAGCGAACGAGATTTAATTGCCAGGGGCATTTGCAAGATTGGGACATCAGGCTGAGACCGAAGACCCCCAGGGAGTTGGTAGCCAATTGGAGGAGACAAGATCTTCATGTCTCTACCCGAGATCATGGAGAAGTTGCAGCAATTTTGAAACCCGACCCTGCAGACGGAGTGGAGTTTCCTCGCATATTGTTAGGTTAGAAGACGAGGCTGGGTATGGGGGTGGTGGTGATTGAGCTGTGAGGTGCCGGGCGAGGTAGTTTTCTGATGGACCTTTGCTCTCATTTCATATTTGTAACATAACCATTAGGGTCTCCAGTCCACCGATGGTGGATCTTTATCCAGCTGAGGGATTGGCATGTTAATATGGGTTTCTGCCTTGCCTGTGCTGCCCTAGTGGCTCTCCCTCTCCTCTCCATCCCCAAAGCCTGTGACCCTGGTGCTGGCTTGGCCATGGTCTACCCATGATACCAGGTTGCCTCTGGGAGGGTGGAACTTACTTCTGGTAAACTGGATCAAGCTCGATATACAGCTTCAAGTCTATAGACCTCTGCCCTGTTAGGCCCTATGTTGAGGGTCTCTCTCATTAACATCTACTTTCCTATGACTTAAGTATATCTGAGGATATTGGTTACCCCTAGTGACTCGATCACTTATAGCACTAATTTCACTAGCTGGCATTTCAAAGAGAAACTAGAGACATGTTATGGGACTGCAAGCGGGCAACGATTATTAATGCCTTGCCTGGGCTGCGAACAGATTATCTCCTCAAGGAATTGACTGAGGGTTAAATGGCCACTTTAAGCAAAAGTCCCTGAAGCCCAATGATTTTGTTGATGATGTGGCTAGATGGAAAAGACAGGGGCTCTCGGCTATAGGATTGAGAGGACCCAATGAACTGTATGCCCGCTACAGCTAAGACATAACTAAGAACTGGTTATTTTTGGATGGGGGATGTGGGCCCATGGTCTGCTTCACCCAACTTGTCCATTATTCACATGTAAATGATTTGGGGGCACAAGGATGGTTTGAATAGAGTGTATGAATATTAAAGGAATCTCACAAGGAAGCTTTTCCTTAGCTGTCGTTGGGGATAGGTTCACTCTATCGGGGTTCATGGTTCTTCCCATACCCAACTCCACCCTTGGGGAGGGGATGTTAATGGAGGTCAGATCACACTCTGAATCCTGTCTCTCTGACCTGGAATGAGTTAGTCCAGGGCACTCCTGTGATCCTTGTTCTGGATCTTCCCAATATATGGCACCGAAAGCCCTTTGGGGCCACAGGGTAGGCGGCCCAGTCCAGAAATAAGTGGGGAAAGGGGATATCAATATTGCATCTGTATTACCAAATAATAGGGAATGTTTAATAACACAGGTACTTTTCTTAAATGGGAGGGAGGACTTTGTAGGGGATGGGGGTTGGGCCTTTCATTGGAAATTGGAATGGGTTTGTCTAATGACGTAGCATGCACAAGGAAGTGTTGTGAGGGAGGCGAGGAGCTTTGGATTTTGGATCCCTACATTTAAAGGCTTTGTGCTTTTGAATACTGCATTGCCTTTATGACTGGTGAGTTCTACATTTGATTTACACTTCAGTGGCTACCACACTTTGTGGATGTAGTTCTATTATGGCAAAGTTCCGTTTATGCCAAGGCAAAGGTGCCGGTCTCCTACTTGTTGTTTACACTGTGTTTTGACCTGAGCACAACTGTTCCCTGGTGCAGTCACACCCGAATTGACTGTCTTCATTTGTCTAATGACTTCCTATGACCTTTAGTCCTAGAATTTCCTAATAGATGGCACTGCAGACCTTTGGAACTAACAAGGAGGATAGTCTCAGTCCAAAAGGGAGAGGAGGACAACATATCACCCGTGGGTCACTAAATAATAGAGGTTTATTCAATAAAGCGCAAGGGAACTATTTCTAAATGGGTAGGAGGGCTCCTCACTACAGAGGGTTGTTTACCTTGGAGTCACCAAACCTAGGTCTCCACTGCGGCTCATAGTGTTGATCCTATTAGTGTTTTAGTGACCCCAAAGTGGGCCAGTACCTACCCATTATGGGGGTTTCCACTTCTCTGAGATAGAAACCTGCACTTGGGCTCCGTACATGGATTATTTGAGGTGGAAACCAAATTGTATATAGTTTTTCCTGGTTACAAAAGGTTTAAATATTTCCTATTGGGAAGGAGGGGTTGAGGTTTCTTCTATAGTTGTTTTATTTTCAGTGTTTATAATAAAAGAGGCACACAAGTTGGTTCTTAACATAAAATCAAACTTTATTGAGGATGAAATAGTAACTAAGTGGTGTGCAGTGGTTGGGAGCTTCTTGATGTGTGGCTCTTCCTCCTGGTCCCGGTCTGCTGCTTCAATCCCACGGATGTCCAAGATGGGGGGGCTCTGCTGAGTGCTTCCTCCTCTTGCTCTGCCACGGGGAGTGCTCTGGCTCAATGGTAAGGTGCAGTATGCCCTTGTGAATTGAGGCCACAGCGATCCAACCTGTAAAATCATTTTGCAGAATATTAATGGATTGCATAGCCCAATCAAAATATTCCGCTTTATGCAATATCTCAGGAAACAATTTGCAGACCTGTTCTTTGTCCAGGAAATGCATCTCTCAAAAGCAGAACGCCTAAAAGCTTAATTGGGGGCAGCAATATAGAGTCTTTGCCTCATCCCACCTAGCGGATGCTGACGGGAATGGCTATATTAGTTCCCTCCACCACCCTTTTAGATGTGCAGAACTCGTTTGTGGACAGCCAGGGCTGATCTATTATCTTACAGGGTAGGCTTTATTCACAGGACATTATAATGGTCAGTGTGTATATGCCATCACAAAACCAAGGTCCCGATAATTAGAACTTTTATAAATAAAGTGATGGAATTATTGCAGGATGCCTAGTTATAGCGGGCAACTTTAACATGACTATGTCAGTTAACCAAGACTCCTCCAATCCACAGGCTTATAGAATGTCCAATGCGTTAAATACCTAAAAGGGATGTTGACACATGATATTTTCATTGGGCCTCGGATATTATCAGATACCAGGACCAGATATGTGAATGAGACGTTCATTCACATAATTGAGTCTGTGTAGTACAGTATAGTCTGCAAGCCCATTGGTCCACACTGTGGACCAATAGACATACAGATCATACTGTATGCTGTCACTTAGCGGGCGGCGGGTGGTATGCGGGCGGGTGCTACCACCCGCCGGATGATGGAGGGGTGCTGGGTGTCCGGGCCTCTGTGGATGGTGGGAAGGTGGCACCACTGGACCACCAGGTTGATATCTCTTCATACTACAGCCCACGATTGGGCATACGGGGATGGAGGGGTCCACTAGACCACCAGGTTATTCTTTATTCATACTACAGCCCGCGATCAGGCATAGGGAGGGAGGGGTCCACTAGACCATCAGGGTAATTGTTCTTCTTACTACAGCCCATGATCGGGCATATCGGAGGGGGCTGCATTAGCCCACCCAGGAGCCAACCTAATGACAGCAGCTTGGCAGGGTGCCAGGCACATTTGCCGGGACGCCCAGTGCACACGTATGCAAATGGGGCCATAATGACATGCAAATGGTCCCATTTGTGCCTTGCATAGATTATGGCCTCATTTGAATGCCCCCAGCTGAATATCGCAGGTGATGCACCTAGTGCAATGGCACTTGTGCTGGTGCATCCCTGTGCTCCCATTCTCAGGTGTACACTGGCGCAGTGTCACTGCACCATGCACGTAGTGCACCTTGCCATATTCAATGGTGCTGGGCCATGGCACATCACTGTTGAATATCGCCTGGTCCTGGCCCCGTGCAGCCCAGTTGCACTGCGCCCAGGCTTGCGCCACTGCCAGCGCAGTCTGAATATCCATCCCATAATATGCACTTATGTACCTAAAACAATCAGGTTATGAGGTGGGAGCTTGGGCACATGTTTGTTGGCACAAAAGTTGAGAGCTACAAGAGAGAGCTTTTACTATTCTTAAAATTAAAAGCTTGTCCACAGGGCAGGTGTTACATGGAAATGCTGAAATAAAGGATTCCTGCGACCTATTATCAAAAACTATATACAGGGGACTTAGCAGGGGACTCTGGGGAGTGGATCCGGTTTTGGAGGGACTTCACGTTCCACATTTAATGGAAGAGCAGACCAGAATCCTGGAGGCCTCTGTTTGAGGAAGAGGTCTCGCCTGGGTCAGAGCCACAGCCATTCATACATGTCCTGGACCTGACGGATTCTCTGCAGAGTGGTATAAGAGCTTTCTTAAAGAACTCTTACCGAATATGTTTGTGTTCCAGCCTGCGGTAGAGGATCTCCACCTCCATCCTGGGTCTATGCTACCCTGGCATCTCTCCCCAGACCTGACAAAGACATCTTGGATACAGTGTCCTACCACCTATATCAGTACTGAATGACAATTATAAAATTTGCATGGAATTTGGAGCCTCAGGTTGGAAACTATTTTATCAACCCTTATCCATCCTGATTAGGCAGGCTTTATTAAACAAAGGAATACCATAGATAACATTCATGGGTTTCGATATTGCTTGAATATATTCAAATTAGATGCATCCCCACAGCCATATTGAGCCTCGATGCTGAGAAGGCTTCTGACAGTGTGTCCTGGTCGTTTTGTTGGACACCCTCTCGAAATTCAGTTCCTCAAGTCCTTCTTGAGCTGGACCCAAAACATTTATAATGCCCCATAAGCCTATTCTATATTAATGGGGTCACCTCTCTATCCCTTTGCAGCGGGCACACAACAGGGTGTCCTTTCTCCACACCTGTTCACTTTCTATATGGAACCCATGGCAGCAGCCATCCACGAAGCAGAAGGGGTGAGGGCATCCTGCCAGGACAGCAAGAATATAAGGCATCACTCTTTACGGACAATGTCCTTTTAATGATTTTGTCCTCAGAGAATCCATCCCATGGGCATGGAAATCCTGTGTACCTATGAAAGGGTGGTTGGCTTTAAAATCAATGTCTTTAAAACTGAGGTTTTATTACTTAATTTTCCCCTTGGAAGCACTGAAGCGAGGCTTGTCCCTTGTAATGGTGAGCCACTAAAATTAAGTATCTAGGTATAAATATCCTCAGGATTTGAAGGTGTTAGATGTAATAAACTCTAAACCCATAATGTTAGCAATACAATCAGACCTTAATAAATGGGTAGCTTCACCTTTCCTTTTTCAGCATATAGAAATTATACACATGAATATTCTCCTACGCCTGTTATACCTCTTCCAGAATTTCCCACTTTCTGGCCCGGTTCTACTTCAAGTCTTGGGATAGAATTAGATCCACTTTCATTTGGCGGCCAGCACCCCAGAATTTGTCTCTCAATTTTAAAATTATCTTGGCCCAAGGCGGCGAATTACCGAATGTGGAACTTTATGATAGCTGCCTTTTGAGGATGCTCTTTCTCTGGTTATCTGTAAACTTCAAGGCTCCATGGAAAACTATAGAATTTACTATTAACAAATAATTTGATATAGAAAAACTCTTGTTTGCCTCTGAAGGACGGTCTCCTTCTTTGAGGAATTTTACCCAAATCTCAACTAATATTTTGAGGTCTGGTACTATTGAGGAAGCACCAAAGTTCATGCAGACTTTGTTCTATTGCAGGATGCTTTCAGAGGATGAATACTTTATGCCAGCCCAAACTGACCTGCCATTTGCCAGATGGTGGAGGCTGAGCATGAATTATGTATATCAGTTTTAGTGAAGGTAGGTATTCTTTCTTTTGATATCATACAGATGAAATACGGGCTTAGATAAGGGGACTTTTTTGGTACCTTCATTTCAGGAATTGCATTCTTCACAACCTCTCCTTTGCCTCCTTTCCTGAAACTTCTCTTGAATTTTCTCTTGGGTAACATGTGGGGACATCTAACTGGATCCTTATGCAAAGTTTACATGAGGTCCTAGGGGATACCACTCTTTCCAGTATTAGAGAGTGGAACAAATATTTAGATTTGGAAGTTTCAAGCATTTGCTGGACAAAGGCAACCCTGCCAGCAGTTAGACTCACTTCTTCTCACCTCTGGCAAGAATTCACCTGGAAATGTAGAAACAGGTTTTCTGTCCCCTGCAGTTTTGGTGAAATACCTCTCTGATAGCTTTAGCTATTGTTGGAGAATTGCAAATGCAAATTGGTGGATTTGGATCACATTTTTGGAATTGCCCATTACTAATGCCCTTCTGGTGTGCCTCACAATCTGAACTGGGGAATGCTTGGGAGGCGAATAGAACTTACTGAAGAAATAACCTTATACTCCATCTACCCAGGCCACTCCCCTCCTGGCATAAGACCCTCTTGCCTATATACTTATTAGCAGCTAAAAAGGCTATCACCCGCAAATGGATGACCAAAGTTATCCCAACCGTGGCTGACTAAAGACTAATAGTTCTAGGATAAATCAAATGGAGAGCATAACGGTGGCCATCCATGATAAAATCAATGGCTTGCCAAACCAAATGGCAAAAGTGGATTCACTACTTGATAGAGGTAGACATGGAATTTGTCCCTTGAGGGCTGGAGGTCCCTTGAGGGCCCCCTTAGGGGGACAAATATCCTTAAAGTGAGTTTTGGCTGGGATGGACAATGAATTCTGTGGGACATTTGTTCTTTATATACCATACCCTTTTTCTGGGCTTAATTGTTTGACTTTGGCCTGTCTTTTAATGCTAAGATGTATTGAGCTGACCATAATTGTTAGACTCATAGTTTGATTTCATCAGACCTAAATTCAGTATTGTAACCTGCTGTATGTGTTGCCTCGCCTTTGTTTCAATAAAAATCATATTTTTTAAAAAGAATAATTCTTCTGGTAACACTGATTTTTTATACAATTAAAGATCTCTGTAAATTTAAAATATTGGTAATTCCATTTGTATGCAATTTGGACATATGCAATTTTGCATACATGCATCCAACTGTTATTTTTCTGATGAAGAATTCTGTGTAATTCAAAGCTCAAGCTCCTATTTTCTTTTGTAACATCTACAGTATGTTGGTCCAATAAAAGGTATCAAATCATCTCTTTTTTTCTGGATCATTTTTCTTGGTCATTCTATGCTGTTCATTTTTTTCAGCTGTATGCATAGCAAATTTACCTTTGCCTCCTTCCTGGTATTCTGATCTGACTGAGATGGTATCCCAGTATTAGGCTCGGCTTTCCAGATGTGATTTTTAGTAGTTACAGCCCTTGTTTACACATAAGAGCTACTTTCCTGAGTTCAGCTTTCTTTCATCTCTCAATGTTTTGAGCTGCACCCAGGTATTGGGAGCCATGCACGAGCCTCTGGGTGCTTGACGCCATTTAGAAATGTGACTATGCTTCCTGACTGGCACGCTGCTTTGGAGCAGACCACATAGATTTCAAATATACAGTATGTGAAATAACAGAAAATATTTGCAGAGTCAAACTGCTGGCCCACCAGCCTCTTCTGCACAACATGTGCAACCAGGCAATGTATTATCCCAAATACCTACAATTTGAGGCTGGGATCTTGGGACACTGTCAATCCTTCACACCTGAAAGTGCCCTAGTTTAAAAAGATATGTTATGATTGTTCCATTCTGCTGATGTGTGTGGCAGTTTGATTTTGATCCTGTTCTTTTTAAAAAGTGAAAAACAGACTGCTCACCGTACTGTGTAACACACCAAAACATGTTTGTTTACATTCATCGAGACAACTCCCACTGCATCTTTCCTGGACTTGAGAAGACTCCCAAAATAGTGTAGCTACTCATGATGCAGTGGGAGGAGAGGGAGCTACTGCACCATGAGTGGCTGCTGCACTGCTTAGGTGTTTCTTATGTTTAGGAAGTATGCAGTTAGAGTAGATAGGAATTTGAAACAAAACAATGCAGGGTATAATCACATCATTGGCATGCATTTCAGTTCCACTGAAAAAGGAGGCAGATAAAACCAGGAACACCAATGATTTTAGAGAAGGTACGCAATCATAAAATGCATGTTTTAACCAGAAATTATATGATGCAACAAGGGTTGACAGTTTCCCTTTAAATAGTGTTTATTTTCTGGATATACAGTTTCAGATGTATACAGATATATCACACTCTCCAACAGTGTTCATACATAAGGAATTAACTGTAGGGTTTTTACTGGCTGCATGTGATAACTGCAGAAACTATGTTTAAGTAAAAAGTTCCTCACATTTACCAAGGTTGCGATAATATATGTTTTACTGCTGCTCATTCCCTGATCTCTTGGGTCCACAACACTTTGACAATGTCATTTTAGTTCTTAGCCTCTATTTCTACCACAGCCCTTTACAAAATATTTTAAGCAATAAATGCACTATAATGACAGGATTGATTTTTTAATACCAAGGTGTTCAATGCCTCTGTTTAACAGCTAGAAAACTGTGCTGAGATTGAAATGACACACTGTTCCCTATGGAATATTGTGACTCTGAGAGATCAGGGCTGAGATAGTGGTGACAAACACACAAGTCAGCATCACACTTCAACATTCATTTTTTTGTTGTTGTTAATAAAGAACATTTTGTATTGTAATTAATACAACGTAGTGAAATAACACAGCTTACATTTTGTATTTCCACTGATCTTTAATCAAGGACAGGGACAGCTATTATCCTTACTCTTCAAAGGGAGAACACTGGCAGTAATCATCATCTGGTGAATGGCTGCTAATGTCTGGCCAGAACTGACCTCTTAATAGTCAGTAGCTATGAAGCCACTTGCTGTGCAGGAGACTCAGATTCATACCCGGAGTCTGGGTCACTACTGCAGACCACCAATGGGTTGAAGAATTGTCCACCTTGATGATCCCAGTCTCTGGGGACAAACTGACTTCCCACTCTATCACTGCCCCTGGTGTCCCAAAGGAAGCAGTGCTTGCATGTCAGTGTAAAGCAGGAGGGTGCCACCCTGCTCTGTGTTGGCACACTAGTGCATGCTGGTATCAATCACCGTAGTAGTGTGACCCACCTGGAATAAAACTAAATTGTGACAGATCCTCCACAAACCCTCATGTAACACCAAACACAGTGAAAAACAACCCACTCATTGTTTTTTTTTGTTTGTTTTTGTGGTCTGACACTGACCACTTCTTCAGGATAATGTGAGATCCATGAGGAATTTTAAATATAGAAACATAGAAACATAGATTTTGATGGCAGATAAGGACCGCTTGGCCACCCAGTCTGCCCATTTCCCTACCTAATGGATTAGCTGCAGATCCTAGTTAACCAGCAGCCTGCTTCTTCCTACTCCCTTTTAAAATAACTTTCCTATTATTCTTAAATTATCATGTTAACATGTCATATTTTAAATAAACAAACACGATTTACGCACATCCAAAACTGCTGACACCTAGTTCCCAGATACAGTACTAGATTCTGTATATTCTTTAAAATTAATTTAAACACACAGCTGGTGTAAAATGCAACCCTGTTCCGTGCACTTGATTAAAAGTCAAACTGTAGGCATGTAAATTCAACTGGCCCAATTCTGGCAGGTAATATCTTGAAAGTTACAAAGTAAATGGCAGAATGGCAAAATATACAGGGTCTAGGTTTCCATTTCTCTAATCGTGCTTTGTTATTTTTTCAATTTAATATTGCCTACCCTTGGTGGATTCTGTTTTCACTTTTATATACCCCGATATTAAATTGTATCTCTTTGTCTGCCTGCAGAAATAAAGACATTTTACATTTACAAACTCAAAATCAAGTGCTCACTTTACTCTGCCCCCAGTGTATTGTGTATAAGAACACACTTGCTGGTGCTTTCAAGCTTTGTGACCCTTGCTCTCCCAATAGCTGCTAAATAATAATGTTTTTGTATTTATTTACAGTTCCCACTCTATATTGTGGTTGTAGTTAAATTTAGTATCGCAATTTTGGAGCAAAAGCTCCCTTACCTTACTTGGTGTTTCTTGGGATGATTGGCACTGGCTGCTTTCCCACATAAGCAGAATAAGTAAGCACTTGGGAGCCCTATAACCGAAACAGGGGTGCGTGGATTTAGAGGTGAGATCACAAATAGTGCAAGCACAAATATTCCCCATTTTGACTATACAGGCCTTGCTTGTCAGTTTTGCACAAAGGACAAGTTGCATAACCTCAACTAAGACTGACATTAAGTCCAGCTTGCTAGAGGCCAAGCTTACCCAACTGATCCATGAACCAACAAGACTGAATTTGAAATCCGGAAACCACACCACCCTTGATTGGCTACTGGTGTCTAACCCCAATAGATTCAAGCTGGCGGTACTTTTGCTGCTCCTTAGTGACCATGCCCCCATCTTTGGTATATGGGAAATTGACTATCCAACTCCACCTCCCTTACCTTTCTGGCACATGACTACTCCAATTTCGATGCTACATCCTTCCGGATACCCTGTCTGGAATTGACTGGGCTCAATTAATCTTGCCCCCAGCCTGGACTCTGCCCTGGCCTTTTTCACCAAGATTTCCTCTGACCACCAACAAACACGCCCTCTAAAACAAATGAGAGTCAAATGACAACAGTCTAGGTGGCTGACACATGATCTAAAAAACTAATGAGGAAAGGGACAGGGCCTGGGGCAGGTACAAGTCCACTAATTTAACCAATGACTGGGTCCATTACTGAATGCTCAGAAACTCATGTAAAAGATTTAAAACAGGCGGCGACAGTACCTTAAGAACCTACAAACAAAAAATCTCTAACCCCAAGAAATTCTGGTGCCAAATAAACAGTGTTCCTGAAAGGCCACCACCACCAAAATGCCTGTGACATTGTTGTGGGAGATGTCCACCACATGAACCCACAAGATGCTGCAAATGTCTTTAATGAATTCCTCACTGACCTTGGCAAGTACAGGGTTCATCCCTGCAGCCCAAAACAGCCATCTTTGAATCTCCCTCATCACCTAATTTTCACCTTAGGTTAACATCAAAACTGAGGTCCTAAAGCTCATTAGGAGTATTAAGACAAATGGTTCTCCAGGCTATGACAAGTTTGAACCCAGGTTACTCAGACTGGCTGACAAGAAATTGCCATGCCAGTCATGTGGTTGTTCAATAGGTCACTGATGGAAGGCAAAGTCCCTCAGCTTGGAAAACAGTTTTGGTTACTCCGATCCCTAAGGGAGGACCCAGTGAGCTAGTTGAAAATTGTAGACCGATTTCTATTCTCTGCACACTAAATAAAATGCTTGAGAGAATTGTATACCAACAAGACCAGGCATATGTTGAACAACATAGCCTCCCTCACTCCACAACATGGATTCAGAAAACAACATGGTACTGATACTACCCTGGTGAGTCTAACCTCCAACATCTTTGCTGCCCAAGACAAAGGTCAACTTACTGGTGTGGTCTTTATAGACCTTACCAAGGCCTTTGATCTAGTAGACCATAAATTGCTCATCCAGCAACTTAGCTCTCTTGGACTGGACAACCACTCAACACAGTGGTTTAAAGATTACTTGAAGACAGATCTCAGATAATCAGATGGCAGGGGTGGAGTCAGGCAAGTGCTCCATTGCTGGAGGGTGTCCCCAAGGTTCAATACTGGGGCCCCTTCTATTCTCCCTGTTTATCAACAACCTACCAAAGCACTCGCAAAGCGAAAGTGACCCTTCATGGATGATGCAGTACTATACAGATCTGCTTCAAATGCTGTACAGCTAAACCAACTCCTGAACACGATCTCTCCCTACTGGAAACCTGGTTCCTGACAAATAGGCTAGTCCTAAATGAAAAAAAAACAAAGCCATCCTATTCGAACCCAGTAAATTGGGCCCCGACAGAACATGTCTACTATCCCCTTATCTGTCCAGTGGCCATCCTATTGAGGTGGTGGATTACATCAAATACCTGGGAGTCTATATCGATCAAGACTGCTCTTTCAAGGTTCATGTTGAACAATTAACCAAGACGCTAAATCAAAAGCTTGGGCTCATGTACCGTCTAACCCTTTTCTCACTCAGGAATCCAGGCTAAAGATAGCCATGGGCATGCTCCTACCCACCTTATTTTATGGTGCTCCACTGCTACATTCAATGCAAAACACAGAGATGCAAAAGCTAGGAAAATTGTACCACAGAATAGGATGCTTTGCCCTGGGAGCTCAGCCACTAGAACACCACTGTAATATACTCCACTCACTGAATTGGCCCTCCCTGGGGGCAGAGTGGCTTCACTTCCCTGTGTGGCTTCAAGCTCTACAAACAGATGCTCCCTGCAGTCTGAGCCATGCCTTAGTACTCAAGCAGCCTAAAGAACATTTAGATCCTCGTACGTGACTCTCCATGTCCCAAAAGTCCGAACAAGCCAAGGTCTTGGTTGTTCGAAAATTACATCTCGTCCCTATGGAATGGCCTATCTAGCAATCTTCAAGACTGCAGCTCCTTTGGGGTTTTAAAAAGGCCTAAAGACATACCTCTAGAGCTGCTTCTGTGCATGCCACCACTGAGGATAGAAAACAGCATTCCACCTCTGATACTAAAAACCTGCCACTTAACAGGTTGGTATCCTATTTCAGTTGAATCTTATCACTTCTGAAACACTTGAAATTGTAACCCGTAAAACTGACCTGATAAAAGAACCTCATGTAACTGCCACTCTTGTGAAACTAGTGTTTACCCATGTTGTTCTAAATGTTACCTAACCTGCCTGTGATTGTACTATATGTTATGATTTTAATGTCTGTATATGTGCACTTTCCCTTGAATTGTTCCTACTTCTTATTGTACTGTTGACTGTAATTAACCCGGGTCACCCCGAAAAAGGACCATTACGGTCTCAGTGGGCCTACCAGTCACCAAAATTTAAATAAATAAATAAATAATAATGGATATATATATATATATATTTTTCTTCAATTTCATATTTATTGAGGTTTCATATTATGACAGTCACAGTTCACTTAACTATAGACCTATAATATTACATTGTTTAGGTAGAGGCTCCATTCAAGCATGATTAACAAATTAGGTTATCACTAACATTCTCTTGTCTGATGGTAGCATCTCCATGAACACTTACAGCACTTCATGTACAGAACATTTCCGAACATCTCCCATCCACCCGTCCGTTTACCTCTCAACCCCAAGACCAACCCCCTCCGCCCCATGTGTTTACTCTCAATGAATTGAAGGATGCAGTAGAAAGTACTGATCTGAGCAGTCCGGAGTGGTATATGGAATTAGGGTACAAAACTTGGATGTTTATTCATTATATGCACACCCACCTTCTCCATTTTAGAGTGCCCAACTCCTCCTTATCATTTAAGTTATAGGTCATTCTTTCAGATCTATATAAGAGGTTGACAATCTGTCTCCAGCCCACAATGGTGGGAACCAACACCGTAAGCCACAGTTTAGTGATGGCCTTTTTGGCTGCTAGGAGAAGGATATTCAGCAGATACTGAGTATGGGGGTCATGAGCTCAAGAGGAATGACATGCAGAACAAAGAGGTCGCCGCTATAAGGAGTCTTAACCCAAAAGCTCATCTAATTCTTTAAATACATCCTGTAAAAGGGCTGTGATTTGGGACATGACCAAAAGATGTGAGTATGATGAGCAGAGGCCTCACCACATAACCGCCAACATGCTGCCTCATGAGAGTGTGATAATGGGAAGTTATCACTAGGAGTGCAAGTATATTATTAAAGTTGCCACGAGAATAACTTCCAGGCATGAGAGGCAAATTTTCGAAGTCTTGTGCCATATTATTTCCCATTGTTGTGGTGTGACCTGTGTCCCCAGCTCCACATTCCACCTCTCCCTTATCCGAAGGTATCCCCCACCAACGACAGCATTGATTTGTATATAACAGAAATAGCGTGTACTAATCCCTGTACTTTTATTGCTTGCTGGATCAGAACTAGTTGGGGATGTTTATCAGGAGAAAGAACACTAGGTGAGAGAGATTCAAAATAGTGCCTAAGCTGCAGATATCGGAAAAGTCTGATTGAGGCAGCTGAAACTCTCGGCTCAACTCGCCAAAGTCTCTAAAGAGATGGCCCTTTGGAATTGTGAAAGCCTGAAGGTGAACATGCCTCCAACTCCAAAATGTATGGTCCAGAAGGGCTGGGGTAAAGTCTTCCAATAAGTCTATTGGGCACAACATGCCCAGGAAAGGCATTATCCCCAATGCCCTATGTATCAGGCCCCAAGCCTGCACTTGGTTCAGAACCAGGGACTCCAGGTTGTCTGGTCAGTTGGAGGTGGGTTCTATGGAGAATTATTCTATAATAGTCCCACCCAGGAGCATAACTCCTCAATTTCCATCCATTTAGCGGGATTAATTCTATCAGACGCTGAATGATAAATGCCGCATGAGCTGCCCAATAATATAGTTTTAAGTTGGAAGGGCTAGGCCACCCTTATCCCTTGGAAGAAAAGAATTTCCATTCTAATTCTGGGTTGTTTTCTGGACCAAATAAACCTCGAAATGGTTCTGTTCCAAACTTTAAAAGATTGTTTGGTAAATTAAGGGGAATGTTCTGAAGAGATAGAGTGCCCTCAGTAAAATCACCATCCTGACCACCTCAATTCGTTGAGTCAAATTCAACGGGAGTATGCTCCATCTTTCAAGATCATGTTTAATTTGGGATGACAGGGTTGGTAATTGTTACCATAGGTCTCAGTAGCTTGGCGAATAGGTATATCCTAGATATTTTACCTTGAAAGTCCCCAGTGAAACGGTATCTCTCCATTAGGAGCTGGGGAGGAGAAGTGGAATGTAAGGGCATCTGTCTTAGCTGTGTTAACCTGTAACCTGAACAAGCACCAAACTCCTCCAATAACTGAAAAACAGTAGAATGCTTGCTCAGGTTTAGTAAGGAGCAGCAGAACATCATCCGTGAAAGAGCTACCGGTGTTCTAGTCTGTCTACGTTCACTCCTAAGATCCCTGGGGAGGACCTAATTGCCTGAGCCAAGGTTCTATGAAGATCGTAAATAAAATCGGGGACATTGGGCAACCCTGGTGTGCCCCTATGAAGGGTGAAATAATCAGAATGATGGCCCGCTATTTTAATACAAGCCCTTGGGGATTCATATGTGTTCTGCAGGATGGATATGAAGGGGCGGAAGCGCATAGTCGCCATCGTGGCAAAGAGGAATGGCCATGCCACGCGATCGAAGGCCTTCTCAGCGTCTGAGGCTGAGAAGGACTGATGGGTCATTCCGGGATTGCATCATATGTACCAAGTGCAGGGCCCTCTCACATTGTCCGTGGTCGACCTACGCTTACGAAGCCAGTCTGATCAAGATCTATCAAATTTGAAAGACATTGTCTTGCCTCCGGGCCAAAATAGACATAAAATATTTATAGTCCATGTTAATTATTATCATTATTATACGATCCACACTGTAGAGGGTCTTTGCCTGGCTTAGGTATAACTGAAATTGTGGCATATTTCCAGCTGGGGGACCTCCCTTCAAAGACCTCATTGAAAGCCTCCAGGAGAGGTTTGTTAATAACTTGAGTTAAGGCCTTATAAAACTCTGCCCCATATCCATCTGGACCTGGGGCCTTCTGAGTTTTAGATCTGGAGAAGGCCAACGTCAATTCCTCCAGTGAGATCGGGTTCATTAAATTGGTTTGTAGGTCCAGAGTAAGTGTAGGAAGCCAAGGCCGAGAGAAAGGTCAGTCGAATGGGATCAATCGGATGGTCTAGGGCATGCAGGGAACTATAATATTGGCAAAAACTTGTGAAATGTCTTTAAATTTAGTGTATTGAATTCATTTAGGGTCTCTTATTGCTGCAATTGTGGTCTGTTTGCGCTGTTGCTAAGCCTGTATGCTAGCAATCGAGGAAGCTCTAGGCAATCTCACCATATCTCTGGCGAATATGCCATCGCGATTTCCATCTGCTGCAAGCAGATAGAGTCAAGTTCTCTTTAACCTGCTTTATCTGGGGAAGGACCAAATTATCTCCTTGTTGGTGAATTTGTTGCAAGAACTGGAGAGTTTGTTCCAGTCGTGCCTGCCTTTCCTTCCTTAACTTGGTCAGATTGGTTGTGTGCTTAATCAGATGGCCCATAAGACTGCCTTCAGGGTGTCCCATCTGATAGTAGCGGGAACCTCTTGTGTGGCGTTATCTTGAATGATCTCTTTAATCTTATCTCTGAGAAACTCCATAAATTGTTCATCTTTCAGGTAAATAGGGTTAAATCTCCATACTGTATTGTGCCTTTCAACCCAGGTCCCATACTGTGATTAAAGGGCATAGTCTGAATGGGCTATAGGCTCCAACGTGGCCTCTACTAAGGAGTCAAGATACTCCTTCTCGTAAAGCAGAGATCTATTCTTGAATAAGTTCCGTGGACGGCGAATAATAAGAATAACCCCTGTCTCTAGGGTGCCATGCCCTCCATGTATCTATCCACCCAACACCTGCAGTGAATCGTTTAAAACATTTGTGAGAGGCCAGCTGTGCACCATGTCGTGACCTAGAAGTATCTAGTGCCGGGTTCGAGTGATGTTGAAATCCCCGACAGAATCAAAACACCCCTTGTCAGCTCGATTATTTTATCAAGTAAGAGATGAATGTGTAGGGAACCGAGGCGGAGGAGGTATAGATTTGCCAGTGTGATTTCCTTGTCATATAGAGTACCAGACACAACAATCAACCTGCCCTCCGCATCCGACCATTCCTTTACCTTCTGGAAGGAAGATGAGAGGCAACCAGTATCATAACCCCTCTCCTCCTACCCACGGAAAGCAGAGGAAAAAACCTCGTGTAACCTCTCCTCTGCAGTTTTCCATGTTCGGATGTATTTAAGTGAGTTTCCTGCATGTAAATTATCTCCGCTTTTGATTTCCTGGCCACTGTTAACTTCTGGCCCGCTTTACCAGGCTGCCCAGACCATTCACATTCAAAGAGAATACCTTGAAGTGCTGGCGTGCCATATCTTTCCAATTAATACTACCAATACCACAAACATATTAATCCTTTGAGATTTTCCCATCGCCTCTACCTGAAATTCTAAGAACATGTGACTGCCTCCATGTCTCATAAGGTAAAACCAGTAGTATTACTACTAAACTTGTCTCTTTCAAACTGAGGCTAAACAGATGAGCTTGTAAGATCCTTCAAGAACTAGTACGAGAGTAAACTTTGAGAAACATAAAAGTTACAAGGTATGAAATGTTTAGGTTATCCATTCTCCATCCACTCAAACGGGTTTAGGGATCAGGAAATAAACTGGTAAATATCATGGAAAACAATAACTATGTACAATACCCTTAGAAATGCTAAGGCGTAGAGAACATTAAGGAAGGAGAACTGGGATGCTCTCTCCCAAGTCTCCCCAGAACTGGGTTTATGTGACTTCAAAGGACTGCTGGTTGTTGTTATCCAGCAGTAGGCAACTGCAAAGACGCAGTGAGGTTGGAACTCCTACAATGGAGGGAAACCCACCAACTCAAGGGAGCAAGCCCTTTAGGAGCTTGCCTTGTAAACAGTGCAGGGAGAAAGAAAGGAAAAATTGAATCTAAAATGTATCTTTTCCTAGGCTGCCCCACCCCAATAAAGAAAAGGAAAGGAGGTGAGCCCAGCCATATCTAAGACTTTAAGTATAAAAATCTACACCAAAGATAAAACCCTGACAGTGTAAAGGGTGCAGTATCAGCCCTAGAAAGAGGGATCATGTGTCCACCGTGTATCAAACCAGGACAGGGGACATCGACCCTCAGGTCTGCTACCCCGAGGACCCTCAGCAGATCTGGAGTAAAACAAAAAAAATTCTTAATAATCCAAGAGTCACCCATTGGGATTTATTGGAATTATTGTGATCCATCAAACCTCTCCAATCATTCAGGTCTGGTCTGTTGTCACCCCTGAATTGGGCCCCAGAATCCCCCATACAGGAGCAAGCCCTGAGCATCCAGCCAAAGAAATACAGGGATCATAAGGCGCCTCATGAAATTAAGGTGGAGCACCGGTAACCCCTAGAAAACCTCAGAGTCACAAGAACATGAGGCCTCCCGAGGACCGTGTCACTCCCCAACCCCCGAGTCAGGAGAGGAGGCCGAGCAGTGCCAGGGCCTGCCACTCCTCTATCAATCACAGTTGGACACGGTCAGGTCCAACAACCCCGAGGCCAAAAACTATAATCCCTTAAGGTAAAGGAGGGAGAGTTCAAACGGTCAGGAGCACCTTTTAGTGGTCATGGCTGGGTCAATATTAGAAGGAAATTTAGCCATTCAAAATCCCATGGCTTCCCAATAATTAAAAATCCCAGAGTGAATCAACACAGGCCAGAGAACCGCCTCTGTCTATGACCCCCTTTCACCCGACAACACAGAGTACTATGTTACCGCCTGTCCCTCTTCCATCCCCCGCACATTTCCGGCAGCAAATTTTCAATTTAGCGTTAATAGAGTACTCACAGAGGCTCTATAGGCCTCAATGGATTGATGATTGGGAAATCATGCATTCTATTTAGCATCAGAAGGAGAAGAAATAGAGCTGCGGCAGGAGGGAAGGAAATCTGAGGAGCCAGTCAGGAGTATCGTAAAAGTCAGAAAGATGTGAGAGGGACATTTCTCGCCAGCTCAAGTTGCTAGTTCTGCTGGTTGCTTGTCAATTAGAGACTGTCCCTGGGAGTCATCCTAGAGGTGTATTGCCTTCCTGCTGACTGTGGAGGGTTGCCATATTTCCTGAGCAGAGCTGCAACATCCGCTCGCAAGTTGCGTGTGGGAGGACCTCTGTGCTGAGCCAGGCATTGAGGAGCCCTTCTCGAGACCGACCAGGCGCGAGGCCAATAAGTCCTTCTCAAGTTTCTCCTTTGAAAGAGGCGGAAGAGATATACTCATTGTTGCCAAAAACGGGAGGCTGAGAGTAGGTCTCGAAAGATTTTCGCCCTGAGTCTGTTTCCACCTTTATTCTTGCCAGGTACAGGATCTGTGTCTTTATGTTCTTAGCCCTGAGTTGTTTTATCACTGGCCATAGGTTTTCTGGCTTCCACAACACCGTCGTATGATCATTGTTAACAAAGATTTGAGAACCAGCGATGCTCAGCTGGCCCTTCCGTCAAGCCTTTTGTAAAGCTCCTCCTTGATTTTATAAAGTAATCTTGGCCACTATAGATCAGGGCTTTGCCTCGGGGTTACTCGAGGCGGGGAACAAGGGACCGATGAGCCCGATCCATTTCAATAACATATTCTGCTGGCAAGTAGAAGTCCCGAAAGAGGTGTTGGAGAAATTCAGGCATAGACAGTATTTGTCTTCTGCTCCTTGGTACCCCATGTATTCTTAGGTTCTGTCTCCGACCTCTGCTTTCCAGGTCATCTAGGCGATGTGTAGCTCGATCCCGGGCCATAAGGTATAGGATCAGGCGATCATGACGGTCTGACTGCTCTGATACTTGTGAAATGCAGAGTTCGAGCTGATCCGCTTTGTGGCTAATACTGTTCATATCCGCTTTTAGTTTGGCCAGTGATTTGTCTATTTTGGCGACTATACAGGCTGTCTGCTTTGTTGTTTCAATTAGGTCCAAGTGAGGGCATTCAGCTTGCGAGTCCGGCGGAGCGAGTCAAGCAGGGTGTCCAGCGAATCCGTAGCATCCTCCCCTGTCCCTGCATTAAAGCTCGCAATTTCTGTGTCTGGGTAGGCTGAGGTTTTCCTGGCTTATTCCTTTTCTGTTTTGCTGGTGAAGACATAATGTTTCTTGGTGATTTTCAATAATTGTTAACGGCTGGGGCTCAGAGCTATAGGGCTAAGCAGCCATTACAGCTGACGTCACCGAGAGTCCCCATAACGTGGATATATTGTTTAATAGTCATGCATTTTTTGTTTTAAACAGTCCATATGATACATGTAGCTGCGTCATTAATGACAAATTATGTTGGATATACCTTGCAAAAGATGCAGACTGCAGAAAATGCTTTTCTCACTGAAATATTTACAGGGTAGATTACCAGATAACTTAACAGAGGTTGGTACTCAGGGAAAACAAGTTTCACTGAGATGTGCATGTCTCTTGGAGTTGACATCCCTCGGATGCCAACTGCTAGAGCCAGGTACTTCTTCAGTTACTTGGTGCCTCAAGAATGGAATTCCTTCTAGAGATTTTCATAATTTAAGGAAAAAAACACCCACAAGCAGATAAAAACGTGTTTTATGTCTTTGCCTCAAACATGTGTTAAATGTGGGAAGGTATAACGTAATGGTGCCTCAAGTATGGAATTCCCTTCTAGAGATTTTTGTAATTCAAGAAGAAAAGAACACCCACAAACAGATAAAAACATGGTGTATGTCTTTACCTCAAATGTGTTAAATGTGGGGAAGGTATAACGTAATTTCAGTTTCTAAAATCAATTATGAAGTTCCACTGAATGTCAATTACCTGAATATAATTGTTGTTCATTGTTTTATGCATATATTTATAGTTGTCTAACTTAGTGCTTAGTAATACTTTGCTAATATTTTTAAAGAGACTTTGTACTATACTGTAGTTACATTTTTCATGCTGTAATAGTGGTATGAATGTGCGTAGGGGCATCATTGCAATGAGCTTTGGCTCAGTGACTGATCCCTAAATAAAACATGAAACTTTCATTCCATAAAGAGGGATGTGGTAACTATGGAGACACTGACAATCACGCCAAATTGCTGGGCATGCGCAGTGTGTAAAAATCATGTCTTAGTTTTTGTTTTTGCTTAGTGCTGCTCTAGATCCTAAGTGCTGAACTTATGCATCCTGAAAAGTGTTCTGTTTATACCTAGCTAGTATTGTGGGTATGTCCTGTAGTGCATAACTGATGTTTGTAATGCATCTAGGACTGCTGCTGCTTATGTTTGCTCAATGAACTGGTTTTAAGAAAATGTACAGTACCTCTTAATCAGCCAAACTTCAGAGTGCATTCTTCTGATCCCATGTCTACTGTGTTAGCTAGAAATATCTAGTTTTAGCTTTTATTCATAGCACTATCATATCGTTATCATCTGCCTTCTCACTACTTCTTGCACTACAGTGTACATCTTGTGTATTCCATCATTATAAATACTGCTGGCCCTTCTCAGGTTGCAACTGATTTACCTCAAGTACTGTGCAATTTAAAATCCATCTTGGTTTAATTGCACATATCATGCAAATTGGGAGACCAATCCTTGCCCAGAAGGGCATGCCTATGGTCCTGACCCACTAATGGACTAGACCAGTCCACTATGTGGCCACCTGGTCGATCTGACCTGCCGGTTGGTGACTACTGCTAAAGGGTACTAGGGTACTCTGTGGCTTTAAATGCAAGAGTCTAAACAAATGTGGACTCATGCAGCCAACTGTCAGTCACAAAACTACTGGCTGCTCAGACTGAAAAGACCCTTAACCACAAAATCCATTGTTATTTGAGATATTGGACAGGCGGGATTGGTTGGGGGCAACTACTCACTAACTCAAAATATTTCAACCCATTTGATTTCTTCATTTAGATCATACCTTGGTTCAGTGTTCTAAAGGGGTCTGTCAATAAGCCTCTCTTATCACTAGGATTAACTGCCGTATGTGTTTGGAGTGACTGCAGATGGCCGAGGCAGCCATGGTGGCAGAACCCAATTGCATTGAGCTTCCATTTGAAAACCTTTGTTTAATCTCAGCAGATCCCACCTTCCAGAATGGGGGTATCATCCTTTAACAGTGCTACACATTAAATTCATGGCATGAGGGTGGTTCCTGAAGCAACATAGAATATATAACGTTATAAAATGGCAACGTAAAATCTGGAAACTTAATTGGCGAACACATATCACATGGCCATGTGTTGATTTTGCTTAACACATGGTCATCCTGGCATTTAGTCTTTTCACATACCTTAATAGAAAAACTTTAAAAACTAAATTATTCTACAGCCATTGTTATTTTTTGTTACCCTCACTAGGGCTCACAAATGGCAACCCCACACCCTTCAGCAAAACTATAAACATACCTGCATAAAAGTACCATCTTCTCCTAAATAGCAGCACTTGATGTTTGAAAAGATAACACTTGGTCTTTCATTTGCATTTCATTGGTTGTGTTACGGATCACACTGTTCCCGAATGAACACACATATAAAAATAAATGCTGCCCCGAATGACACAATTTCAGTCTTCAGATGCTGAATATAATATTTTCTCCCTTTCTCTATACTGTAGAAACAAAGGATGAGCCGGGAGCTGTATAACAGTGGAACAACAAGAACTACAAGTACAGCAGCCTCGTTAGAACAAATGTCCTAAATCCAATGCAGAAAACTGGTGTAGTTCCAGCAGATGGGGGACTACTTAAGCAATATTACAAAGCTTTTATTATCTATATATTTAAACATGATTATTTCAATCCCTCGTACATTTAAAAAAGCCTTATTATAAGTCCACTAATACAATCCAGAGTGTGCCTCAGGCTATACTGAAGTGCTTCCTGGGTGGTTGAAGGCACTTGACCAGTGGCCTCATGCCTCACAACACTCCCACAGCATGCATCACTACAGCTCAATACACACCTTATCATGTGTTGTGCTTACATATGGCTCAGCATAAAGTGTCCTAACATACATACTCTTCACAGTGCATGCATATACAGTATACTGTATTTTGCATACCATTTTCGAATATTGTTGAGTGTTCTGTACTAAACTACCCAGGGTACCCAGTGATTTCCATGGTAGCAGAAATTTGTTCAGGCTTACCTTAAAGGCCTGTATTGTCTTTATGTCCACTGTTTCACCTAGTCTATAGAGTCAGTAAAGCTACTGTACCACAGTTGAAAGGTCAAAAATTTGCTTAACCAAAGTAGTGTTATTGGTCATGACTATGGTAGAACAACATTTTGATTTGATTTGATAAAATGTTATTTTTGTACAGGATAAATTGTAAGGATTTTACTCCTATTTCAACAATGTCCTGTTAGGTATTATACATTACACAAGTACAAAAGAAAAAGAAACATACATTATCTTAAAACATACAGCTGGTACCACATACAATAATTTACACAATTAACTAACAGTAACATATTCAGCATAATACATCATACTAAAAACAATTGCAATTGTGGTGCAAGTGTCTTTAATGTCTTTTAAAAATGACAAAGGATTTTATAGATTTTAGGTCATTAGGTAGTAAATTCCAATGCTGGCCAAATTTGTCTGCAAAGTGGCATCTCCTGATCTAGTTAAATGTTCTGGCCATTGAAATATTCATACTGTTTTATCTTAGATTGTGTTTGATGGTATTTTGTAGTTTTAAATTCACCAGTTTGCCTAGTGGATGATTTTCAGATGAATAACTAGTTTATGACACCACGTCAACCAGAGGAACTGCCTTTTCTGACCAGGCTGCAGCCAATTCAGTATCCTGTAGGTCTTGTAGTGATGGACTCCATATTACTTTTGGTAACACATTTTGGTAGTCTATAGTGCATCTGATCAATCTTTTTAATGCACCCAGCGGAGTTCATATATAAGTGTGATCCATACTCTAATATTGGTATTAATAACTGGCCTACCAACGTTACCCTGACCTCTGTGGTCAAACTTGCTAAAACCCTCCTTAATGCCCCCAGTTTTTGGTTTACTTTCTTAACCTGGGTATTTATATGTTCTGAATAAGTAAGTCTATTACCAACTTGGACCCCTAAATATTTCTATGTCTTAACATTAGCTTACTAGTCCCATCCATAAGTTGAATTTCTAGCCTTGATACTTGCTTAACCTGAGGGCCTAAGGTAAACAACATATTCTTTTTTTTTTTTGCATTCAACAGTAAATGCAAATCCCTAAACCATTTTCCCATGGAGCCGTGTCTTGCTGTAGAATTTTTCCAAGGAGGCTTGGTTCTCCGCTGATGCCACTATAATTGTGTCATCAGCATATAATCAAACACTACTGGTTGCAATGATGTCTGTCAAATTATTGACATAAACCTTAAACATTAGGGGGCCCAGTATCGAGCCCTGGGGAACCCTCTCTAACCTTCCTAAGGCCAGACACAGAGTCCCCACATGTAATGCACTGTTGTCTGTCTGATAAATATGAATGGAACCACATCAGTGGTTCCTCCTGAACACCCATCAAATATAATCTCTTTAATAACAGTGCATGATCTACAATATCAAATGCCTTATTGAGGTCCATGAACACTGCCCCAGTACTTCTACCCAAGTTCGTCGATGTTGTAACTAGGTTATTGAAATCAATTATGGTAGTGTCTGTGGACCTCCCCACCCTGAATCCATGTTGGGAATTGCACAACAGTTCATGTCGTTCCAGGTATTGGTAGAGTTGGTTATGGATTTATTTCTCCATAACATTTGATAGAACTGAAAGCAAAACAATTGGCTTATAGTTTGACACTTTAACACTATCCCCCTTTAAATATGGGTACTATTTTCCTCACTTTCCAGCAATCTGGAAACGATGAATTACATAGACTCCAGTTAAATAAATAGGTTATAAATGGGGCTAAATATCTGTCCCTAGTTTTATAAATAATGTTTCCAGGCAATCTAATCCCCTGCCTTATGAGGTTTTATTTTTGTAGATCCTTTTCAACATCCTTAATCAATATTTTTTAATTTAAATCCTGGCCCCAAAAATGCTTTACCTAAACCCAGTTTGTCCTGCTGTGCCTCTTTTATTAGTTATAATATATTTATTTTGGATGTCTTACAGGCTGGATCCTACAGTTGTCAATCAAACTGATCATTAAAATAGTTATTCAGAATACCTGCCACTTCTAATTGGTCTTCAATCAATTTGTTGTTGTCCAGTAAAGTAATCTGAGTTTTTGATTTTACTGGGTTTTGTAGACCCCTTACACTATTCCAAAATATTTAGTCAGTTGCTTGGTTTATTTTTTTCAAAAATAATATTTTTGCTTGTTTTATTGCTTTTGTACATTTCATCCTCCAACTTTTACATTTATTCCAATCTCCTTATCCTTTGTATGTCTTGATTTTTTTCCATAAGTAATCTCTAATTTTATCCAGGTCCTGAGTTTGCCTGTTAACAATGGCACATCTCTGGTGTTTATTCTTTTCTGCTTCTCTGATGCATATAAATTCATTTCTAGTTTTAACATGTCGGTAAATTCCTGGATGGCTAAATTTAAGTCTGAAATTAATAATATGATCCTATCTAATGTTTGATAGGCTTTCAAATTCAGTCAGAGGCAGCTAAACTGGGGCCATGCCCCCCACCCCACTATGAAATCAGAGTGGGCCATATTACCGCTTGCCACCCACCTTATTTTATTTTATTTTTTAGTGAACTGGCTTAGGAGTGAACTGGCTTAGCTGGTGCCAGTTAGCTAGTCCATACAGTTGGGATGGGTTGTTGTGCAGTTTGTTTCCCTTTCCCCAACTGGTATTTTTCCCACTGGTGCAACACCTCTTGCCAGAAATTTGTGCCCATTTAACAATCTTTTGCACAAGATAAGTCACAATCTGCCTGAGGATGCAACTAGGGAAAAGGGTCTCCTTGTCTAGATGCACATCCATTGACTCCCAATGCAATCATGCAGATGGTAAATCACAGTGGGACTGTCATTGTGTTAAAGTGGGAGTGCAGGGCTGTTTAGCTGCAGTTTAGCACCCAGTCAGAATGAGCTACAAGCATTTTCTGCTCCTGTCTCACACTGATCTGACAGCTGCATCTTCAAGAGAAATGACTGCAGGATTGTGGTATGGTGGTGAGAACCTCAGCTTTGTTGCAGCTTTTCCTCCTGTCCCTGAGATATGTATTCTGAAAAAATATCTGAGAGAAAGAAGGGAATTAATCTGTATTTTGTTGTTTGATGCTGGGGCTGATGGAGGGACAGTAGCTGTTCAAACAGAGAAGAGAAGCTTGTTTTTCCTTTCGGTACACATGGCCATCAGGAGCATAATCTTTGCCAACCTGTCCAGGTATAATTTATGCACATTAAGTGAAATGTCTTTTGTGTCATGACATAGTATTTACAGTTTTCTGCTTGTATTTTTATAATTTACCAGCAATCAGAAGATAATGAAGCACAGCCTCACTGCCAAATCTGTTGACTTTGAGACAGGGCTTGATGGGCTGCGTTTGGGCTCTTCGATATCAAATGAAAAGTTTTCATGAAATTTAACAATAAGGGAATGGCAGGTGTTATTATAAGAAGGTAAACAAGCAAGAGGCCTTCTTGCTCTCAGATATGCCACATAGGTGACTACTGTTCCTTCCAGGCTCCATATCCCCTCATTTCTCCATGAGCTGCTTGTGCATTTATATACTGTAGGTGAACTCAGCAATCTGACCTCCCATGTTTCCCAAATCAGCATGGAACTCCTGGTGGAAAGCCCAGACCTCCCTATGATGGTGTCCAACCTATGGTCGTATGCAGTTGGGGAAAGGTTATAACAGTTATAGAGGCTTGAGAACTCTATTACAGGTCTCATCCGTGAGAACCCTGGACATGACCTCTCAGTTTCTGGGTGTATGCTCAGGGTGTTCTATATTCTTTACATAATCAAGCAATCATTTTATTTTACCAGGAATAGCACCATTGAGCAAGCTCACTTTCAAGGTGGTCCTGGATGGACTCAAAACAATTTCAGTACATACATGGGTTACAATGAGAATAAAATACACAATACAGCCAGATAAGGTCCTAAGCAGAACAACTATCTATACAGAGTAATAGAGGAATACAATGTGTGACTTGATTATGGTGTTTCAGTGCAAATTGCACATTGTATTATATACTGAGCCCTGTTAGAAATACTACTATTTTAGTAGGTGGAGAGTTCAGTGAAATTACTGGGGAATCATTCTCACTAGTGCTCTGCATGAAGGGCTTTTAAACTAGATACTTATTTTTAATTTCAAACAGCTGTAACTAGTTTGGGGAAAAGAGCGACCAAGGACCACATCCGGGTCTATTAGGAGCTTATATTGCAGCTCTCTGTGAGCCAAACACTGTATGTGTGACTTAATTATGGTGTTTCAGTGCAAACTGCACATTGTACTATATACTGAGCCTGTTAGAAATGCTATTTTAGCAATTAGAGTGGAGAGTAGTGCCTTGAAAAATTACTGTATTTTTTATTTCAAATAGCTGTAACTAGTTTGGGGAAATGAGCGACCCGAGGACCACATCTGGGTCTACTAGGGCTTATATTCCAGCTCTCTGAGCAGGGCACACTTGTTGCTGCGCAAGGAGGACAGGAGCCCTTGCCCACTAGTAGTATTAGTAAGCGACATTAAGTCTTTGCAGCAAACTTATTTGCACAATAGGATGAACACGGAACAACAACAGGATTGCAGTGTTATACTAAAGCATATGTGGGGCGAGGGGAGATATCCAAGTAGAATAAATGTGATATGTTTTTTCCTGGTTGCAAACAACTGGAGAATATGCTTGAATGTAATAAATGTACTCAATATGAGATAATGGAGTATAAGTTAAAGAATGCACTAGGGGAGATACAAAATGTAAAATATATTTTCAATTTAGAACATGATTGTAATATAACTCATAGAAGTACAAATGAATGCCCAATAGAACCCCAATTACAGCAGTCAAAAAAGAGAGCAAGTAATGACTCAAATGTACAAATATTAGATTATGATATACAGGAACAGGGACTGAACTATAATAAGAGATAACAGCAAACCAGAAACAAATTTAGCAAATGGCTGGTGTGAAATAAATAAAGGGAAAGGTATAAAAAGGTGTAGAAGGGCCTTATCAAGTCAGGAAATAATGCTCCAAAATAGATTTAGTAGTCTACCAGTTGAAAATGGAATCCCACGAACCAATATCAAATAACACAACTAAGTTTGAAATGATTGTTATGGGTGATTCCATGATTAGGAAATGTGATTCAAAAATCTGTGGAGACAATAAAGAAAGTATCATGGTATTATGTTACCCAGGAGCACAAGTAGCAGACATAAAAGGAGTCTCAAAGGCCTTTACAAAAAAAAGCCAATACCAAACTAATTGTTACTGTCCATGTAGGAATTAATGATGTAGGAAAAAGTTATGAGAAAGATATCTGTGTTGAGCTTATAGAAACAGCAAAACAAATTAAAACCTTGGGGTCAGACGTTATTATATCAGGGATCATCCCAGTACCAAGAGCAGTAAGGGTGAAAAACAGAACCATTGAAAGAATAAACTTGAGATTGAAAACTGGTGTAAACAAACACTTCCTGATGATGCCTTAGTGAAACCGGTTGAAATTTGTGGGTTCTGCCTCTCCTCGCAGCTTGTGCTTTTGCACTTTTGGGTGAGTGCACTATTATAATTTGCCTTCAAATAAATGGCATTCAAATACATTTGTATGATCTCAGTGGTGGATTTTGGTGAGTGATGAGTGGTGCTGGACTTTTGTGAGTTGCATTAATTTGTGTCTTATTAGCACACTCTGTTGCAGGACTGCTATTTTTGGGAGAGTTTAATCTAGTCAGAATCCCAGATATTTAAACTTGTCCACAACCTCAAGCAATTCACCTAGGAGGGTCGTTAACTGAAGGGGGCAGGTATAAAATTATTTATGGCTTGGACATGGGAGGGGAAGAAACATAACCTTAGGTTTTTGCATTTAACAACAGCTTGAGTTGGAAAAGATTGTGTTGGAGTTGGATGAAGCCATGTTGTAGGTCTGCACAGGCAAGCTTGAGGGAGGGCTTGGAGACATACAGAATAAAACTGTGCCATTGGCAAACAGATTTACATTAGCCATCCTAATGTTAGTCACCATAAAAGTCACAATACCATCTTGCTACAGCCTCCTTTCACAGCCAAGTCCAAAAGCCTTTCTTATCTCTCCTGAGATATTTATTCTGTTTACTTGAGCTTTGTTTTTGGTGTTGGGGCTGGGGGTGCTAGTTTTAGGAAAGGCCTGCAGCAAGGAAATCAGGATCATGGTGGTAAGTGCTTTGATTTTGCTGCAGCCTTTCTCTCCTCTCCAGAGATATTTATTCTGTCTAATTCTGCATTGTGTTGTGTGTGTGTAAGTGACATAAGGAGACTTAGTTAAGACTGACAGTTAACAACTACCTTGAGTCTGGGTGTGACAATTGCCTCCTAAGGAACTAGAAAATGTTTTGGGATCTGGTCTGGTATATTTTTGTGTTCTTCCAGAGTATTTTATCAATGCAATTTAACCCATGACCTAAGTTATACTTTTAAATAAAAAATGCTTTGAAATGTTACTAAAATGCACCAAACACTTAAAACACAAATGTTAGTGGGGGTCTAGCCTAGGTGGCCCCAAACCCCTGTCTTTTGTTCCATATTTTAGGCCCCCATTAAAGTAACTAAACTGCCCTGCATTCAGCAGATACTGTGCCACGTTACCTGCAAACAGAAATTCTCCAATTTAACTGCAATTTATAAAAAAGGTGCACCCAACTGTTTAGCAACCATCCATACAGTGCCTCAAATTATATGTAACAAGTTTATTTTTAAATGTTGTTTACTTGTTAGAATATTTATAGCTGGGTGACGACATCCCACAGTGTCTGCTTCTGTCTCAATTCAGTTCAGTCAGATGAAACAAGAAAAATTACACAAAGAAGGAAACATCTGTGTTTGGGATGGTGGGTGGGACGCTTGTGGAAATTTTTTATTTATTTTTAGGAGCCATGTGCTATAAAAAAGTGACAGATGAAAACATGTAGAGACAAGGCTGTGTTTCTATTTTAGGGACTTAATGACATGACAGAAACCTCTCATCGTCACTCTCTAGGTCTATGATGTCATCAGAATCCCTTTACAGAAACAGCTTTAATGTGCATGTTTTCTATCCGTCATTCTATATAGTCTGTATACAAAAAGCTTGCAGTAAGACAAAAAAAAACATTTCATTGCTAAAGAACTTTGTGACCCAAATAGTTGTCCTTTAACTGAAAGTGCTACATTTTTATGTAGACCAAAGATAGGTTATTTCTCTAATTTAGCATATTCACATCTGTGCATTCACTGACCTCAGACAAACCTTCATACCAGTTTAAGAGAACATAATTAGTAAACATATTACCAACTCCATAAAGTACAAAACTAACCAATCACTGTCTGGAAACATTGAAAGCATCTCACCACACATACATTATTAGTACTGCTCATGGACATTTCAGAAAGGAAGTTCATAGACCACTGCAGAAATTGTGTGCACACGGAAAAAGCGGTGTAGCATCAGAAAGAAATACTACAGTATTCTCAGAATACAAAAAGGGCTGGACTGTGTGGGCCAAGCAGTCCTTTTTCTAAGATAGCAAATTCTGTGTTTCTACATGGTGTAGAAACATAGAATTTGTCAGCACCATGTCCTAGCAGCAAAGTGAAAGCAAATGAAACCCATGTGCATCCTGTTGGTCATGTTTAGTAAAAGCTTCAGACAGGATTGCTCATAATATCTTCATTTTGATTAATTGATTAAATGTTTCACCAGGAAGGCATGCTGAGCAAAATTGCTCATATCCAGATGTGTCATGGGGAGGGATGGAGGTATACAGTTACATATTTCAGAGTGCAGAATATATACAGGGTAACAGGAGTTAAAAAATTACAATAACAGCTTATGTACAGCAATTAATATAAACCACAAGATAGTAAGTACAGACAGTAAAACAAGTTCAGGCTTTGGTAGAGAGAAGAATATTTTGTGGAATACATGTGTGTAGTATGGCAAGCAATCACAGTTATGAGTTTATGTGCTTAGAGCACTGTGGTAGGCAGTGGACAGCAGTAAGTGGAATAATTAGCAGCAGAGTGGATACTTACAGCAGAGTCAAGTGGGGTAGCAGAAGTGCAGGAACAACAAGCTTTGGGTAGTAACAACTGGCCAGTAGCTCTGAAGGAGGTGACTGGCTAGCTATAATAAGTGACTAATGTTGAATAGTACTGGAAAGAATGGGGTAAAGTGAGTGGTAGAAGAGTGCGAACTTGGGCACTGGGGTTGACAGGGAGGAAAGGATCGAGGCACCCGCCGGACTGCTCTCCTTTCCTGTGGGAGGGCACTGGGATGCCCGGTGCTCTGGTGGCCCCTGGTGGAGACCGGGGGTGCTGCAGAGTGCTGGGCTGCATGTAAATAGCGTGGCTCTACACAGGCAGGGTTGACATGTGCCGCATCATCGGGAATGTGCATCATGCATGGAAAAAGGGAAAAGCCCCTCCAGCCGAATAGGCGATGGCTACACCAGTGCCACTACCATACGCCCAATGCTGGTTCCCCACCACTGCCCCTTCAATCTCCTCAGGGCTGTAGCCCCCATGTCCCAGGGAATCATAGTGACTTTGAAGATGGTGGGGCAACACAGTGGGCAGTAGAGTGATTCAGGCGAGCGAGAAAGCCTGAGAGTGTTCTGAGCCTGAGAGGTGAAGAAAATAGAATTGAAAAGAAAAAAAAAGACCCGAGGCACAGAGGATGAACTGATAATGTTCGCCTGAAAAGAAACTGGACAAACTGTCTGTGCATAGGACAAACCAAGATGAGCAAGTAAGTGTCTTACATATTCACAAAACATAGCCAATCACCCTTCTTGAGTAGGGGCAGCAGGCCTGGCAGCATAACCATGCAAAAACGCTTTGTACTGGATATAAAGATTGAGGTCCTTCAGATCTAGAATGGACCTCAAATCTCCGGTCTTTGGGGACCAGGAAGAACCTGGAGTAAAAAACCTGTTCCACTGCCATCTGGGGACTGGCTCTATTGCCCTTTTCCATAGAAGAGACTGTACCTCTTCTCGAAGAACCATACGTGGGCCTAAAGGTAAGTGGAAGGCACTGGGGGCTCTGGAGGCTGCTCTATAAGCTCCTGAGTGTGATCTCATTCTATGATATGAAGAATCCAGGCATCTGAAGTTATGGTTCTCCATTGACTGAGATGGAGGAGAACTGACCTCCGACCACCACTTCTTGGTCAGGGACTGAAAGAGGTAGGGTCTTGCAAGGAGTCAGGTAGAGGTGGATCCAGCCATTGGGGCCAATCCATCACCTCTGGGGTGGTTGGAGGCTGGGTCTGAGGAGGAGGGGTAGGCAATGCTGAGGAGGCTTTCCTTTCTCTCTGGGGACAGGAGCCTGCTCTGGACTAATTTTCAATTTAGCGCTTTAATAGAGTACTCACAGAGGCTCTATAGGCCTCAATGGATTGATGATTGGGAAATCATGCATTCTATTTAGCATCAGAAGGGAGAAGAAATAGAGCTGCGGCAGGAGGGGAAGGGGGGGAAATCTGGGGAGCCAGTCAGGGAGTATCGTAAAAAGTCAGAAAGATGTGAGAGGGACATTTCTCGCCAGCTCAAGTTGCTAGTTCTGCTGGTTGCTTGTCAATTAGAGACTGTCCCTGGGAGTCATCCTAGAGGTGTATTGCCTTCCTGCTGACTGTGGAGGGGTTGCCATATTTCCTGAGCAGATCTGCAACATCCGCTCGCAAGTTCGTGTGGGAGGACCTCTGTGCTGAGCCAGGCATTGAGGAGCCCTTCTGCGAGACCGACCAGGCCGAGGCCAATAAGTCCTTCTCAAGTTTCTCCTTTGAAAGAGGCGGAAGAGATATACTCATTGTTGCCAAAACAGGGAGGTTGAGAGTAGGTCTCAAAGATTTTCGCCCTGAGTCTGTTTCACCTTTATTCTTGCCAGGTACAGGATCTGTGTCTTTATGTTCTTAGCCCTGAGTTGTTTTATCACTGGCCATAGGGTTTTCCTGGCTTCACAACCGTCCGTATGATCATTGTTAACAAAGATTTGAGAACCAGCGATGCTCAGCTGGCCCTTCCGCCAAGCCTTTGTAAAGCTCCTCCTTGATTTTATAAAGTAATCTTGGCCACTATAGATCGGGCTTTGCCTCGGGTTACTCGGCGGGAACAAGGGACCATGAGCCCGATCCATTTCAATAACATATTCTGCTGGCAAGTCGAGAAGTCCCCGAAGAGGTGTTGGAGAAATTCAGGCATAGACGAGTATTTGTCTTCTGCTCCTTCGGTACCCCATGTATTCTTAGGTTCTGTCTCCACCTCTGCTTTCCAGGTCATCTAGGCGATGTAAGCTCCCGATCCCGGGCCATAAGGTATAGGATCAGACGATCATGACGGTCTGACTGCTCTGATACTTGTGAAATGCAGAGTTCGAGCTGATCCGTTTTGTGGCTAATACTGTTCATATCCGCTTTTAGTTTGGCCAGTGATTTGTCTATTTTGGCGACTATACAGGCTGTCTGCTTTGTTGTTTCAATTAGGTCCAAGTGAGGGCATTCAGCTTGCGAGTCCGCCGGAGCGAGTCAAGCAGGTGTCCAGCGAACCGTAGCATCCTCCCCTGTCCCTGCATTAAAGCTCGCAATTCTGTGTCTGGGTAGGCTGAGGTTTTCCTGCTTATTCCTTTTCTGTTTTGCTGGTGAAGACATAATGTTTCTTGGTGATTTTCAATAATTGTTAACGGCTGGGGCTCAGAGCTATAGGGCTAAGCAGCCATTACAGCGCTTGACGCCACCGGAAGTCCCCATAACGTGGATATATTGTTTAATAGTCATGCATTTTTTTGTTTTAAACAGTCCATATGATACATGTAGCTGCGCATTAATGACAAATTATGTTGGATATACTTGCAAAAGATGCAGACTGCAGAAAATGCTTTTCTCACTGAAATATTTACAGGGTAGATTACCAGATAACTTAACAGAGGTTGGTACTCAGGAAAACAAGTTTCACTGAGATGTGCATGTCTCTTGGAGTTGACATCCTCGGATGCCAACTGCCAGAGCCAGGTACTTCTTCAGTTACTTGGTGCCTCAAGAATGGAATTCCTTCTAGAGATTTTCATAATTTAAGGAAAAAACACCCACAAGCAGATAAAAACGTGTTTTATGTCTTTGCCTCAAACATGTGTTAAATGTGGGAAGGTATAACGTAATGGGTGCCTCAAGTATGGAATTCCTTCTAGAGATTTTGTAATTCAAGAAGAAAAGAACACCACAAACAGATAAAAACATGGTGTATGTCTTTACCTCAAATGTGTTAAATGTGGGAAGGTATAAGTAATTTCAGTTTCTAAAATCAATTATGAAGTTCCACTGAATGTCAATTACCTGAATATAATTGTTGTTCATTGTTTTATGCATATATTTATAGTTGTCTAACTTAGTGCTTAGTAATACTTTGCTAATATTTTTAAAGAGACTTTTGTACTATACTGTAGTTACATTTTTTCATGCTGTAATAGTGGTATGAATGTACGTAGGGGCATCATTGCAATGAGCTTTGGCTCAGTGACTGATCCCTAAATAAAACATGAAACTTTCATTCCATAAAGAGGGATGTGGTAACTATGGAGACACTGACAATACGCCAAATTGCTGGGCATGCAGTGTGTAAAAATCATGTCTTAGTTTTTGTTTTTGCTTAGTGCTGCTCTAGATCCTAAGTGCTGAACTTATGCATCCTGAAAAGTGTTCTGTTTATACCTAGCTAGTATTGTGGGTATGTCCTGTAGTGCATAACTGATGTTTGTAATGCATCTAGGACTGCTGCTGCTTATGTTTGCTCAATGAACTGGTTTTAAGAAAATGTACAGTACCTCTTAATCAGCCAAACTTCAGAGTGCATTCTTCTGATCCCATGTCTACTGTGTTAGCTAGAAATATCTAGTTTTAGCTTTTATTCATAGCACTATCATATCGTTATCATCTGCCTTCTCACTACTTCTTGCACTACAGTGTACATCTTGTGTATTCCATCATTATAAATACTCGGCTGGCCCTTCTCAGGTTGCAACTGATTTACCTCAAGTACTGTGCAATTTAAAATCCATCTTGGTTTAATTGCACATATCATGCCAAATTGGGAGACCAATCCTTGCCCAGAAGGGCATGCCTATGGTCCTGACCCACTAATGGACTAGACCAGTCCACTATGTGGCCACCTGGTCGATCTGACCTGGCGGTTGAGTGACTACTGCTAAAGGGTACTAGGGTACTCTGTGGCTTTAAATGCAAGAGTCTAAACAAATGTGGACTCATGCAGCCAACTGTCAGTCACAAAACTACTGGCTGCTCAGACTGAAAAGACCCTTAACCACAAAATCCATTGTTATTTGAGATATTGGACAGGCGGATTGGTTGGGGGCAACTACTCACTAACTCAAAATATTTCAACCCATTTGATTTCTTCATTTAGATCATACCTTGGGTTCAGTGTTCTAAAGGGGTCTGTCCAATAAGCCTCTCTTATCACTAGGATTAACTGCCGTATGTGTTTTGGAGTGACTGCAGATGGCCGAGGCAGCCATGGTGGCAGAACCCAATTGCATTGAGCTTCCATTTGAAAACCTTTGTTTAATCCCTAGCAGATCCCACCTTCCAGAATGGGGGGGGGTATCATCCTTTAACAGTGCTACACATTAAATTCATGGCATGAGGGTGGTTCCTGAAGCAACATAGAATATATAACGTTATAAAATGGCAACGTAAAATCTGGAAACTTAATTGGCGAACACATATCACATGGCCATGTGTTGATTTTGCTTAACACATGGTCATCCTGGCATTTAGTCTTTTCACATACCTTAATAGAAAAACTTTAAAAACTAAATTATTCTACAGCCATTGTTATTTTTTTTGTTACCCTCACTAGGGCTCACAAATGGCAACCCCCACACCCCTTCAGCAAAACTATAAACATACCTGCATAAAAAGTACCATCTTCTCCTAAATAGCAGCACTTGATGTTTGAAAAGATAACACTTGGTCTTTCATTTGCATTTCATTGGTTGTGTTACGGATCACACTGTTCCCGAATGAACACACATATAAAAATAAATGCTGCTCCCGAATGCACACAATTTCAGTCTTCAGATGCTGAATATAATATTTTCTCCCTTTCTATACTGTAGAAACAAAGGATGAGCCGGGAGCTGTATAACAGTGGAACAACAAGAACTACAAGTACAGCAGCCTCGTTAGAACAAATGTCCTAAATCCAATGCAGAAAACTGGTGTAGTTCCAGCAGATGGGGGACTACTTAAGCAATATTACAAAGCTTTTATTATCTATATATTTAAACATGATTATTTCAATCCCACGCATTTAAAAAAGCCTTATTATAAGTCCACTAATACAATCCAGAGTGTGCTCAGGCTATACTGAAGTGCTTCCTGGGTGGTTGAAGGCACTTGACCAGTGGCCTCATGCCTCACAACACTCCCACAGCATGCATCACTACAGCTCAATACACACCTTATCATGTGTTATTGCTTACATATGGCTCAGCATAAAAGTGTCCTAACATACATACTCTTCACAGTGCATGCATATACAGTATACTGTATTTTGCATACCATTTTCGAATATTGTTGAGTGTTCTGTACTAAACTACCCAGGGTACCCAGTGATTTCCATGGTAGCAGAAATTTGTTCAGGCTTACCTTAAAGGCCTGTATTGTCTTTATGTCCACTGTTTCACCTAGTCTATAGAGTCAGTAAAGCTACTGTACCACAGTTGAAAGGTCAAAAATTTGCTTAACCAAAGTAGTGTTATTGGTCATGACTATGGTAGAACAACATTTTGATTTGATTTGATAAATGTTATTTTTGTACAGGATAAATTGTAAGGATTTTACTCCTATTTCAACAATGTCCTGTTAGGTATTATACATTACACAAGTACAAAAGAAAAAAAGAAACATACATTATCTTAAAACATACAGCTGGTACCACATACAATAATTTACACAATTAACTAACAGTAACATATTCAGCATAATACATCATACTAAAAACAATTGCAATTGTGGTGCAAGTGTCTTTTTAATGTCTTTTTAAAAATGACAAAGGATTTTATAGATTTTAGGTCATTAGGTAGTAAATTCCAATGCTGGGCCAAATTTGTCTGCAAAGTGGCATCTCCTGATCTGTTAAATGTTCTGGCCATTGAAATATTCATACTGTTTTATCTTAGATTGTGTTTGATGGTATTTTGTAGTTTTAAATTCACCAGTTTGCCTAGTGGATGATTTTCAGATGAATAACTAGTTTATGACACCACGTCAACCAGAGGAACTGCCTTTTCTGACCAGGCTGCAGCCAATTCAGTATCCTGTAGGTCTTGTAGTGATGGACTCCATATTTACTTTTGGTAACACATTTTGGTAGTCTATAGTGCATCTGATCAATCTTTTTTAATGCACCCAGCGGGGAGTTCATATATAAGTGTGATCCATACTCTAATATTGGTATTAATAACTGGCCTACCAACGTTACTCCTGACCTCTGTGGTCAAACTTGCTAAAACCCTCCTTAATGCCCCAGTTTTTGGTTTACTTTCTTAACCTGGGTATTTATATGTTCTGAATAAGTAAGTCTATTACCAACTTGGACCCCTAAATATTTCTATGTCTTAACATTAGCTTACTAGTCCCATCCATAAGTTGAATTTCTAGCCTTGATACTTGCTTAACCTGAGGGCCTAAGGTAAACAACATGTTCTTTTTTTTTTTTTTGCATTCAACAGTAAATGCAAATCCCTAAACCATTTTCCCATGGAGGTCTAGTCTTGCTGTAGAATTTTTCCAAGGAGGCTTGTTCTCCGCTGATGCCACTATAATTGTGTCATCAGCATATAATCAAACACTACTGGTTGCAATGATGTCTGTCAAATTATTGACATAAACCTTAAACATTAGGGGCCCAGTATCGAGCCCTGGGGAACCCTCTCTTAACCTTCCTAAGGCCAGACACAGAGTCCCCACATGTAATGCACTGTTGTCTGTCTGATAATATGAATGGAACCACATCAGTGGTTCCTCCTGAACACCCATCAAATATAATCTCTTTAATAACAGTGCATGATCTACAATATCAAATGCCTTATTGAGGTCCATGAACACTGCCCCAGTACTTCTACCCAAGTTCGTCGATGTTGTAACTAGGTTATTGAAATCAATTATGGTAGTGTCTGTGGACCTCCCACCCTGAATCCATGTTGGGAATTGCACAACAGTTCATGTCGTCTCCAGGTATTGGTAGAGTTGGTTATGGATTTATTTCTCCATAACATTTGATAGAACTGAAAGCAAAGCAATTGGCTTATAGTTTGACACTTTAACACTATCCCCCCTTTAAATATGGGTACTATTTTCCTCACTTTCCAGCAATCTGGAAACGATGAATTACATAGACTCCAGTTAAATAAATAGGTTATAAATGGGGCTAAATATCTGTCCCTAGTTTTATAAATAATGTTTCCAGGCAATCTAATCCCCCCTGCCTTATGAGGTTTTATTTTTGTAGATCCTTTTCAACATCCTTAATCAATATTTTTTTTAATTTAAATCCTGGCCCCAAAAATGCTTTACCTAAACCCAGTTTGTCCTGCTGTGCCTCTTTATTAGTTATAATATATTTATTTTGGATGTCTTACAGGCTGGATCCTACAGTTGTCAATCAAACTGATCATTAAAATAGTTATTCAGAATACCTGCCACTTCTAATTGGTCTTCAATCAATTTGTTGTTGTCCAGTAAAGTAATCTGAGTTTTTGATTTACTGGGTTTTGTAGACCCCTTACACTATTCCAAAATATTTAGTCAGTTGCTTGGTTTATTTTTTTTCAAAAATAATATTTTTGCTTGTTTTATTGCTTTTGTACATTTCATCCTCCAACTTTTACATTTATTCCAATCTCCCTTATCCTTTGTATGTCTTGCTTTTTTCCATAAGTAATCTCTAATTTTATCCAGGTCCTGAGTTTGCCTGTTAACAATGGCACATCTCTGGTGTTTATTCTTTTCTGCTTCTCTGATGCATATAAATTCATTTCTAGTTTTAACATGTCGGTAAATTCCTGGATGGCTAAATTTAAGTCTGAAATTAATAATAATTGATCCTATCTAATGTTTGATAGGCTTTCAAATTCAGTCAGAGGCAGCTAAACCGGGGCCATGCCCCCACCCCACTGTGAAATCAGAGGGCCATATTACCGCTACACCCACCTTATTTTATTTTATTTTTTACAGCAACTGGTTTAGAGTGAACTGGTTTAGCTGGTGCCAGTTAGCTAGTCCATACAGTTGGGATGGGTTGTTGTGCAGTTTGTTTCCCTTTCCCCAACTGGTATTTTTCCCACTGGTGCAACACCTCTGCCAGAAATTTGTGCCCATTTAACAATCTTTTGCACAAGATAAGTCACAATCTGCCTGAGGATGCAACTAGGGAAAAGGGTCTCCTTGTCTAGATGCACATCCATTGACTCCCAATGCAATCATGCAGATGGTAAATCACAGTGGGACTGTCATTGTGTTAAAGTGGGAGTGCAGGGCTGTTTAGCTGCAGTTTAGCACCCAGTCAGAATGAGCTACAAGCATTTTCTGCTCCTGTCTCACACTGATCTGACAGCTGCATCTTCAAGAGAAATGACTGCAGGATTGTGGTATGGTGGTGAGAACCTCAGCTTTGCTGCAGCTTTTCCCTCCTGTCCCTGAGATATGTATTCTGAAAAAATATCTGAGAGAAAGAAGGAATTAATCTGTATTTTGTTGTTTGATGCTGGGGCTGATGGAGGGACAGTAGCTGTTCAAACAGAGAAGAGAAGCTTGTTTTCCTTTCGTACACATGGCCATCAGGAGCATAATCTTTGCCAACCTGTCCAGGTATAATTTATGCACATTAAGTGAAATGTCTTTTTGTGTCATGACATAGTATTTACAGTTTTCTGCTTGTATTTTTATAATTTACCAGCAATCAGAAGATAATGAAGCACAGCCTCACTGCCAAATCTGTTGACTTTGAGACAGGGCTTGATGGGCTGCGTTTGGGCTCTTTCGATATCAAATGAAAAGTTTTTCATGAAATTTAACAATAAGGGAATGGCAGGTGTTATTATAAGAAGGTAAACAAGCAAGAGGCCTTCTTTGCTCTCAGATATGCCACATAGGTGACTACTGTTCCTTCCAGGCTCCATATCCCCTCATTTCTCCATGAGCTGCTTGTGCATTTATATACTGTAGGTGAACTCAGCAATCTGACCTCCATGTTTCCCAAATCAGCATGGAACTCCTGGTGGAAAGCCCAGACCTCCCCTATGATGGTGTCCAACCTATGGTCGTATGCAGTTGGGGAAAGGTTATAACAGTTATAGAGGCTTGAGAACTCTATTACAGGTCTCATCCGGTGAGAACCCTGGACATGACCTCTCAGTTTCTGGGTGTATGCTCAGGGTGTTCTATATTCTTTACATAATCAAGCAATCATTTTTATTTTACCAGGAATAGCACCATTGAGCAAGCTCACTTTCAAGGTGGTCCTGGATGGACTCAAAAACAATTTCAGTACATACATGGGTTACAATGAGAATAAAATACACAATACAGCCAGATAAGGTCCTAAGCAGAACAACTATCTATACAGAGTAATAGAGGAATACAATGTGTGACTTGATTATGGTGTTTCAGTGCAAATTGCACATTGTATTATATACTGAGCCCTGTTAGAAATACTACTATTTTAGTAGGTGGAGAGTTCAGTGAAATTACTGGGGGGAATCATTCTCACTAGTGCTCTGCATGAAGGGCTTTTAAACTAGATACTTATTTTTTAATTTCAAACAGCTGTAACTAGTTTGGGGGAAAAGAGCGAACCGAAGGACCACATCCGGGTCTATTAGGGCTTATATTGCAGCTCTCTGTGAGCCAAACACTGTATGTGTGACTTAATTATGGTGTTTCAGTGCAAACTGCACATTGTACTATATACTGAGCCTGTTAGAAATGCTACTAATTTAGCAGGTGGAGAGTAGTGCCTTGAAAAATTACTGTATTTTTTTATTTCAAATAGCTGTAACTAGTTTGGGGAAATGAGCGACCCGAGGGACCACATCTGGGTCTACTAGGGCTTATATTCCAGCTCTCTGGGAGCAGGGCACACTTGTTGCTGCGTGCGGAGGACAGGAGCCCTTGCCCACTAGTAGTATTAGTAAGCGTATACATTAAGTCTTTTGCAGCAAACTTATTTGCACAATAGGATGAACACGGAACAACAGGATTGCAGTGTTATACTAAAGCATATGTGGGGGGAGATATCCAAGTAGAATAAATGTGATATGTTTTTTCCTGGTTGCAAACAACTGGAGAATATGCTTGAATGTAATAAATGTACTCAATATGAGATAATGGAGTATAGTTAAAGAATGCACTAGGGAGATACAAAATGTAAAATATATTTTCAATTTAGAACATGATTGTAATATAACTCATAGAAGTACAAATGAATGCCCAATAGAACCCCAATTACAGCAGTCAAAAAGAGAGCAAGTAATGACTCAAATGTACAAATATTAGATTATGATATACAGGAACAGGGACTGAACTATAATAAGAGATAACAGCAAACCAGAAACAAATTTAGCAAATGGCTGGTGTGAAATAAATAAAGGAAAGGTATAAAAAGGTGTAGAAGGGCCTTATCAAGTCAGGAAATAATGCTCCAAAATAGATTTAGTAGTCTATCAGTTGAAAATGGAGATCCCACTCAACCAATATCAAATAACACAACTAAGTTTGAAATGATTGTTATGGGTGATTCCATGATTAGGAAATGTGATTCAAAATCTGTGGAGACAATAAAGAAAGTATCATGGTATTATGTTACCCAGGAGCACAAGTAGCAGACATAAAAAGGAGTCTCAAAAGGCCTTTTACAAAAAAAGCCAATACCAAACTAATTGTTACTGTCCATGTAGGAATTAATGATGTAGGAAAAGTTATGAGAAAGATATCTGTGTTGAGCTTATAGAAACAGCAAAACAAATTAAAACCTTGGGGTCAGACGTTATTATATCAGGGATCATCCCAGTACCAAGAGCAGTAAGGGTGAAAACAGAACCATTGAAAGAATAAACTTGAGATTGAAAACTGGTGTAAACAAACACTTCCTGATGATGCCTTAGTGAAACCGGTTGAAATTTGTGGGTTCTGCCTCTCCTCGTAGCTTGTGCTTTTGCACTTTGGGTGAGTGCACTATTATAATTTGCCTTCAAATAAATGGCATTCAAATACATTTGTATGATCTCAGTGGTGGATTTTTGGTGAGTGATGAGTGGTGCTGGACTTTTGTGAGTTGCATTAATTTGTGTCTTATTAGCACACTCTGTTGCAGGACTGCATATTTTGGGAGAGTTTAATCTAGTCAGAATCCCAGATATTTAAACTTGTCCACAACCTCAAGCAATTCACCTAGGAGGGTCGTTAACTGAAGGGGGGGCAGGTATAAAATTATTTATGGCTTGGACATGGGAAGGGGAAGAAACATAACCTTAGGTTTTTTTGCATTTAACAACAGCTTGAGTTGGAAAAGATTGTGTTGGAGTTGGATGAAGCCATGTTGTAGGTCTGCACAGGCAAGCTTGAGGGAGGGCTTGGAGACATACAGAATAAAACTGTGCCATTGGCAAACAGATTTACATTAGCCATCCTAATGTTAGTCACCATAAAAGTCACAATACCATCTTGCTACAGCCTCCTTTCACAGCCAAGTCCAAAAGCCTTTCTTATCTCTCCCTGAGATATTTATTCTGTTTACTTCGGCTTTGTTTTTTGGTGTTGGGGCTGGGGGGGTGCTAGTTTTTAGGAAAGGCCTGCAGCAAAGGAAATGAGGATCATGGTGGTAAGTGCTTTGATTTTGCTGCAGCCTTTCTCTCCTCTCACAGAGATATTTATTCTGTATAATTCTGCATTGTGTTGTGTGTGTGTAAGTGACATAAGGAGACTTAGTTAAGACTGACAGTTAACAACTACCTTGGAGTCTGGTGTGACAATTGCCTCCTAAGGAACTAGAAAATGTTTTGGGATCTGGTCTGTATATTTTGTGTTCTTCCAGAGTATTTTATCAATGCAATTTAACCCATGACCTAAGTTATACTTTTTAAATAAAAAAATGCTTTGAAATGTTACTAAAATGCACCAAAACACTTAAAAACACAAACGTTAGTGGGGGTCTAGCCTAGGTGGCCCCCAAACCCCCTGTCTTTTGTTCCATATTTTAGGCCCCCCCATTAAAGTAACTTAAACTGCCCCTGCATTCAGCAGATACTGTGCCACGTTACCTGCAAACAGAAATTCTCCAATTTAACTGCAATTTATAAAAAAAAAGGTGCACCCAACTGTTTAGCAACCATCCATACAGTGCCTCAAATTATATGTAACAAGTTTATTTTTAAATGTTGTTTACTTGTTAGAATATTTATAGCTGGGTGACGACATCCCACAGTGTCTGCTTCTGTCTCCAATTCAGTTCAGTCAGATGAAACAAGAAAAATTACACAAAAGAATGGAAACATCTGTGTTTGGGATGGTGGGTGGGACGCTTGTGGAAATTTTTTTTATTTATTTTTAGGAGCCATGTGCTATAAAAAAAAGTGACAGATGAAAAACATGTAGAGACAAGGCTGTGTTTCTATTTTAGGGACTTAATGACATGACAGAAACCTCTCATGCGTCACTCTCTAGGTCTATGATGTCATCAGAATCCCTTTACAGAAACAGCTTTAATGTGCATGTTTTTCTATCCGTCATTCTATATAGTCTGTATACAAAAAGCTTGCAGTAAGACAAAAAAAAAAAACATTTCATTGCTAAAGAACTTTGTGACCCAAATAGTTGTCCTTTTAACTGAAAGTGCTACATTTTTTATGTAGACCAAAGATAGGTTATTTCTCTAATTTAGCATATTCACATCTGTGCATTCACTGACCTCAGACAAACCTTCATACCAGTTTAAGAGAACATAATTAGTAAACATATTACCAACTCCATAAAGTACAAAACTAACCAATCACTGTCTGGAAACATTGAAAGCATCTCCACCACACATACATTATTAGTACTGCTCATGGACATTTCAGAAAGGAAGTTCATAGACTGTGTGGGCCAAGCAGTCCTTTTTCTAAGATGGCAAATTCTGTGTTTCTACATGGTGTAGAAACATAGAATTTGTCAGCACCATGTCCTAGCAGCAAAGTGAAAGCAAATGAAACCCATGTGCATCCTGTTGGTCATGTTTAGTAAAGCTTCAGACAGGATTGCTCATAATATCTTCATTTTGATTAATTGATTAAAATGTTTCACCAGGAAGGCATGCTGAGCAAAATTGCTCATTTCCAGATGTGTCATGGGGAGGGGATGGAGGTATACAGTTACATATTTCAGAGTGCAGAATATATACAGGTAACAGGAGTTAAAAAAAATTACAATAACAGCTTATGTACAGCAATTAATATAAACCACAAGATAGTAAGTACAGACAGTAAAACAAGTTCAGGCTTTGGTAGAGAGAGAGAGAATATTTTGTGGAATACATGTGTGTAGTATGGCAAGCAATCACAGTTATGAGTTTATGTGCTTAGAGCACTGTGGTAGGCAGTGGACAGCAGTAAGTGGAATAATTAGCAGCAGAGTGGATACTTAACAGCAGAGTCAAGTGGGGTAGCAGAAGTGCAGGAACAACAAGCTTTGGGTAGTAACAACTGGCCAGTAGCTCTGAAGAGGTGACTGGCTAGCTATAATTAAGTGACTAATGTTGAATAGTACTGGAGAGAATGGGGTAAAGTGAGTGGTAGAAGGGTGCGAACTTGGGCACTGGGGGTTGACAGGGGAGGGAAAGGATCGAGCACCCGCCGGACTGCTCTCCTTTCCTGTGGGGAGGGCACTGGGATGCCCGGTGCTCTGGTGGCCCCTGGTGGAGACCGGGTGCTGCAGAGTGCTGGGCTGTATGTAAAATAGCGTGGCCCTACACAGGCAGGGTTGACATGTGCCGCATCATCGGGAATGTGCATCATGCATGGAAAAAAGGAAAAGCCCTCCAGCCGAATAGGCGATGGCTACACCAGTGCCACTACCATACGCCTAATGCTGGTTCCCCCACCACTGCCCCTTCAATCTCCTCAGGGCTGTAGCCCCCCATGTCCCAGGGAATCATAGTGACTTTGAAGATGGTGGGGCAACACAGTGGGCAGTAGAGTGATTCAGGCGAGCGAGAAAGCCTGAGAGTGTTCTGAGCCTGAGAGGTGAAGAAAATAGAATTGAAAAAGAAAAAAAAAAGACCCGAGGCACAGAGGATGAACTGATAATGTTCGCCCTGAAAAAGAAACTGGACAAACTGTCTGTGCATAGGACAAACCAAGATGAGCAAGTAAGTGTCTTACATATTCACAAAACATAGCCAATCACCCTTCTTGAGTAGGGGCAGCAGGCCTGGCAGCATAACCATGCAAAACGTTTTGTACTGGATATAAAGATTGAGGTCCTTCAGATCTCGAATGGACCTCAAATCTCCGGTCTTTTGGGGGACCAGGAAGAACCTGGAGTAAAAAAAACCTGTTCCACTGCCATCTGGGGACTGGCTCTATTGCCCTTTTCCATAGAAGAGACTGTACCTCTTCTCGAAGAACCACATGTGGGCCTAAAGGTAAGTGGAAGGCACTGGGGGCTCTGGAGGCTGCTCTATAAGCTCCTGAGTGTGATCTCATTCTATGATATGAAGAATCCAGGCATCTGAAGTTATGGTTCTCCATTGACTGAGATGGAGGGAGAACTGACCTCCACCACCACTTCTTGGTCAGGGACTGAAAGAGGTAGAGTCTTGCAAGGAGTCAGGTAGAGGTGGATCCAGCCATTGGGGCCAATCCATCACCTCTGGGTGGTTGGAGGCTGGGTCTGAGGAGGAGGGGTAGGCAATGCTGAGGAGGCTTTCTTTTCTCTCTGGGGACAGGAGCCTGCTCTGGACTTGTCGGACACCTTGTGAAAGGACAGACACTGTCTGCCTAGGTTGGGTATGGTAGAGTGAATGGACAGACTATAGCCCTGCCAGATGCCTGCAGAACATTAATAATATCCTGGACATCTGGCACAAATAATTTTGAGCCATTAAAGGAAAACTGCACCTTCATATTTTCTAAATGTTTTTTGTTTCCATGTCAAGCAGACAATTTTTTTCATGTAGCTGTTAAAGATGTATGCAACTGCTTCAGTTAGTTTTCACACTTCATACTAGGCTCTGTCACTCTCCTGAGAGGGTCCATTTCATGGTTGTTGAAATCTCATTGTCCCTGAGAGCTGCATTAACATATGAGAATGATGTCAAATCAACCATTAATATCATGTATCTCTATGCTAAAATAACAAATACTCTGCAAAAACTCTGTGGAAACTTATAAACCAAATGGAGTTTAAAAGGGGAAAAAAATGCATTACAACTCAGATAGCTTGTAAAACTCACTGAAGGTAAACGTGGTATTTCACACCTTCTGCAGCTTGGTTCTTTTAAAACTACTTAAGCTACAGGCATACTGGGAGTTTAAAGATTGATTACACATCACATTCTCATATGCTAATGTAGCTCTCAGGGACAATGAGAGTTCAACAACCATGAAATGGACCCTCCCAGGAGAGTGATCGGGCCTAGTATGAAGTGTGAAAACTAACTGAAGCAGTTGCATACATCTTTAACAGCTTCATTAAAAGAGTTGTCTCTTGACATGGAAGCAAATGACATTTAGAAGATATGAGGGTGCAGTTTTCCTTTAAACAGATCATCGAGCACTCTCTGCTGGGCATCTTATTGTTTTATTTAGTTTTTGTTGACCAGGAAGGAGGACTAGACAATTTTTGTCTATTTTCAGCCTCGTCCCAGGGGAAGGGGATACAGATGGATTCCAACTGAAACCAAACCAGATTTTAAGCTGTTGGTGGTATTTTTAGTGAATGTGGGAAATTTGGCCAGGACACCAGGGAAATTCCTCTACTCACCAGTAGGGGAATTTCCGGCCAAGGAGTTGGAGGAGCCAGACGCAGATCAGGCAGTGAACGGAATGGCTGGGAAGCACCGTGTGGAGGGTGGCCAGCATTGCATCCTTGAGGTTGCATCCTCAACAGCTTTGGAAGCCAGAAATACAGGGAAAGAACCCAACGTAGAAATGGCAATAAATCAGGATGATATCCCTTTTCAAGAGGTGGAAAGGCAGCTGGAAAGGACTGCCTCCCAACAAAAAGCAGAACTCATGGCTCAACTCACAAAAACTAGAGAAAGGGTACACTATACAAAAGCAACAGCTCCTACAAACCAAAAACTCAAAAGGGAACACTGGCAAAAAGAGCACTTACAGTGAAACACCACAATCAGTACCAAACATCTTTGTGTTCGGCCGAGAGCCCTCTGAACTAAATGGGTCAAGCATGCTGTATAATTCTCCCAGATGTGGTCAGAGGCAGGTTGGACAGCTAGTAAAGCATTAGAAGGAGCTGGCTGGGTCCAGCACACAAACAGGTCCTGGATTTCAGACCCAAAGATCCCACTTCCAGAGTCTGAATGTGGGAGTCACTAAACAATGATGCATAAAAGCAACTAGACAGGGTCGCAGAAGGAAAATCCTTCACATCAACAACAGTCCTGCAAAACCCTCGATCAGAGACAGTTCAAGACGCATACAAGCACTGCCATAGACAACAATTAAATGCCATCAGAAACGGCAAATGCAGGGTTGAGCACAGGGAGTTCCCCAAACAATGAGCAGGCATCAGCAGGCGCTGCAAAGTGCAACAAATGAAAACTAAAGGAATAAGGAGGCAGATCAACGAAAATGGGGCTCGTATTCACAACAAGGTGTTTCATACTCACCTCTAGGGTCATCCTCTGAGGTTTTCTTTGAAGCTCTTACAGATGTGGCACCACCACCTATAAATAATAACCAAGAAAGGGTTAATAACAATGACACAGGGGATCACCCAAATGACTTAGGGGATACCCGACTGAAACTGGTAACTCAGAAAAGACTTTTACTGAACAGGTGACATATACAAGCCTTTTAAAAACCTCTTGAACAACCTAAGAGAAGACATGCAGTCAGGTTAAGGTACATCGGAGGCCTAGAATTACCTCCAGACAGGTTTTATGTGGGGAGACAGTTATTAAAACAGGATATGGGCTTCACACCAACAGAGGTATATGACTAGATTCATGTGCTTTGGGAGGCAACATTCGATTTACGTTTTAGGTCTTCCTCCTTGCTTGATAGATTTTGGCTATTCTATAATGACCACAAAACACACCCTATGGGCCCCTTTCAAGCCATCCCACTTATCAAACCCACCTTTAAGATTTAAACCATTTTATTCCAAAATGAGGGAGTAAATGTTACAGATATTCTTTATTGGTTAGGGACAAAATTGATGAACAAGATACACCAGAACCAATTGTTGATGAACAAAGATTTTGGACAGGAGGCTGAAGAGTTAAAGTGAGATTACATCATGATGATTCAGGGTAAAACACCTTCCTAATTGCTGTTATTTAGGTAAAGGCAAAGGGGTATTATTTTACCAAGGGCAACCTCGACAGTGTTACAAGTGCGGTTCTCGGAGGCACTTATGCAACAATTGTGAGGTACTGAGATGCTTACATTGCGGAAGTATGGACCACACCAGTGCCAGGTGCACAGTACCCCCTGTGTGTCACTTATGTGAAGAAGCAGGTCACTCTATTTTTTCTTGCCCTTGGGCCTCGCACAACAATGGGAATGGGGATTTTGCAGAACAAGACCATTACATTAACAGGGCTACCAGACAGGGATCAGCACCCCCTCTAGAGAGCAGAGGAGACAGCCCCAGGCTCCTTGAACCTCTGGACAAGAGACCCAGCAACCCCCACTAGGGGATACTGGACAAGAAACATGACAGGAAGACCCAAGACAAGAAGACAAAGAGGAACACATAGAGCCACACACTCAGTATGAACAGGCAGGGACTTCCGATATGGAAATGCCGCCCCTCCACCCTCACCACAACCAGGTACAGCCTTTCAAACTGTATCTTCCAAACACACACACACACACACACACACACACACACACACACACACACACACACACACACACAGACAACATGAGGAAGGGATACCACTACAAAACAAATAAGAGGCCTTGATATGGGGAGACACAGAGATGGGAGAAGACTAAGAAGGGACATCTGAACACTCTTCTAGAAAAGGGGGAGTTTCGGAACCAGAAGAAAGCTCTTCCCAAGTAGCAGGGAAGGTAAAAAAAAAAGAGCGATGCATGGGGACAAGATACAGTTTAAGGAAAAAAAACCCAGACTGAAGTAAATCCTGATGACCTATGATCTACGTCTACCATTGCTCAATGCAAGTAGCTTAAAATCTGAAAAGAAAATGAAATCAACTTTTCAGTACTTCAGTCTTAACTATTATGACATAGTAATGTTTCAAGACACACAGCTGTTCACAACAACAGAATGCAAGTGTAAACTGAATTGGTGGACCATCCTATTGGTCAGTAGGTGAAGATACGTGTAGCGGGGTGGGAGGGTGCATCAATAACCTACTAATAAAGATATTTAGAGTTCAGGACATATTTCCAGGTAGAGCCATGCTGATATATTTTACCTTGGAACAGCAAACTGTTAGGCTAGTTAATGTGTATGCTCCACAGGAAAGGGCAAAGAGAACCCAATTGTTTAACCTAATACAGCCATACTTACTAACAGCACGAGCAGTACTGTGGGAGGAGACTTTAATTCTAGCAGGCTAAAACAAGATAGGGCCTCAAAACAATAAACATTTTTGTGATGCAGTTCTTTAAACAGAATAATCACTCAGACCAAATTAATGGATGTTTTCCATAACAACCACCTCTATCACACAATATACATATTTTGGGGAACCTCAAACCAGAATTGACTACTGGTTTACATCCCATACATTCCTATACAACAATCAAGAGTGCACCCAGTTGCAACATCAGATCACATGTTATTAGAAATAAGAATATCATATTCACCCAAGGCCACGTTAGGGAAAGGATATTGGAGATTTAATACTACCCTACTAGAAACACCAGAAATAAGACAAGGTTTTGAAGACACAATTAATACTAGAAAATAAGTTAAGTTTCTATATGATAATATTCTAGAATGGTGGGAACAGACTAAGGCAGACTTAATTAAATACTTCAAGACCACAGGACAACTCATGGGCTCTAATAAAAGCACACAGTACAGGCAACTTAAACAGCAGCTGTACAGACTAATTTCTCTACAAATATAAACAGGACAGGACTATATGGAACAAATAAAATAATTAAGCAAGACGTGGCAGAGAGTCATTATGATAGAAATAAGTCATTAGAATTCAGAGGTACGGAACAAAAGGGAAACAGGAACAGGCTCCCTATCCACACTTAGACAGACTCCAAGCAGTCCTCTAGGAGGAGGGGGCTAGGCATACACTCCAGGTTTTTAGGTGAAGAGAGACTGGAGGCTTGTGATCCCAACAGCAGCATTCAGGTGGCTGAGCAGGTTGATGCTGTACAGCAAAATTGACATATGTGCAATATAGATGAGTGGCAGACACCACTGATTTTGTCGACTTAATGCACCCTCTCTACACATACACATATCATATATCATTTGAAAGCTTATTATGTCTACTTTAAGATGAGGTATGATGTGGAGCTGTCAAGTGGTGCCATTACCATAGAAATGGAGCTAAACAATGGCACCCTCAACACATTAGAATGACCACTTTGAAATATTTGCATTCGTTTCTGTTAGTTTAATGACGCTATGTATTATTTCAAGACATAAAATAGGATTTCTTTGTGACTACAAAGCATCAGAACAACAATCTAAAGAGTAAAACAAAATCTAATAATAAATGTGTACAGGTATCATTGAAATGTAATAGCACTGGTGACATTTCTAGCCAACATCATTATCATCATCTGGTTCATCATCAAGATCTCTGTCGAGAGTGCATGGATTACCACAGTCTTCATTGCCTTGGAATGTACACAGATCTGTGCAGGCAAGACTGTTCTGACTAAAGACACAGTTGATTGTGCAATGACCTTACTGATACAGGCACAAATAAGGTCCTAATAGAAGCTCAGATGCCATTGGGCCCTTGAAGAATTCAGGAAGTAGCTCATCATTCAAATTTTTCCACCCATGTTGCAATGGTGAGCCAATATTTGGTTTATCTAAGTGTGAAGACATCCAAATCTTTGTTTGCCAAGGTGCTCTTTTGACATGCTCTTCTAAACTGTCTTCACATGGTGAGAGTTTGCCAGTAACTTGTCTTTTGATGACTAGACTGAGGTGCAAGCAATTCACATCTCTGTGGGTCTCCTTTTTCTTTCTCGCTGTGGTCATATAGCACTGCTTCTAACTTCCTTGCTGCAGAAATTGCAGCTTGTTCGTCACTCTCCCAATTTGGCAAGATCTATGAAGCGGTAAGCTCCCTTTGTTTTGACTACATTAAACACAGATTTTTCCCCCCAATACCAAATAGGGATGACACAGAGTCACATACTGTTAATCTGTGTACAGCGGGAAGTATGTTGCAGATGTCAGGAGTGGTGTGTCACAAATTGCATGCACAGGTATGAAGCGGTGCTTGCCAGTTGTGCTGATAATGGTGCCTGTCTCTATCCACATGTTATCTATGTGTTCCATTTTGCAAAGTAGTGAACATCAAGGACCAAACCATTTGTATCAGGTGGCCTAATTACTATGGTTCCTTTGACACCAAGAGACCCAAAAGCCATATTGGCAATTACATCATGCAGAAGCATCCTTGTATACTAACAACAACAAAATGGAAAGGGACCTGGGGTAGTCATATCAGATGACCTAAAGGTGGGCAAGCAATGTGAGAGGGCAGCAAGGAGGGTTGGGGGATACTGGGATGCATAGGGAGAGGCATCACCAGTAGAAAACAAGAAGTTATTATCCCTCTGTACAGACAGCTGGTCAGACCCCATCTGGAGTACTGTGTGCAGTTCTGGAAACCCATCTCTGCACAGACATAGACAGGATGGAAGCTGTCCAGAGGAGGGCAACTAAAATGGTGCAGGGTCTGCACCGGAAGACATATGAAGAGAGACTTAAGGAGCTTAATATGTATAGCCTCGAGGAAAGGAGGGAGAGGGGGGACATGATAGAAACTTTCAAGTACCTCAAGGGAATCAACAAAGTCCAAGAGGGTAGCATCTTTCAAAAAAAGAGGTGTGCAAGAACAAGAGGGCACAATCTGAAAATAGAAGGGGGCAGCTCAGAGGTAATTTAAAGAAGTATTTTTTCACAGAGAGGGTTGTGGATGCATGGAACAGCCTTCCAGAGGAGGTTGTGGAGTCAAAATCAGTGGTGGAATTCAAGCATGCATGGGACAGTCATAAGGCAATTCTGGGAGTGGGGTAAGAAGAAGTAGGCTGCTGGTTAACTAGGATCTGCAGCTTATCCAGCAGGTAGGAAATGGTCAGACTGGGTGGGCCAAGCGGTCCTTATCTGCCGTCAAATTCTATGTTTCTATGTATCCACTTCATCTTGAGTACTGTACAAGTCTTGGACTTCTTCAACACCTCCTCTACTGGTGATGGACTTTGCTCTTCTCCATTGGAAAAGCCTCCAGCAAGAAGGAGTGTTTGTGTCTGGTGTGCTCCTACAAGCTCAAGTGAAATTTTAACCATATATTCACAGAGGGATTTTGCAAGTAACTGCTTGTTTGATGCTATGTTTAGAAACATTTTCCATGGAGGTACAAGGCGCCCACCAGTCACCTGATATTGCTTGCATCAAATCTTAGATCCTGTCCAGAGCTGTCTTTCTGCAGTTTTCACAGTTACTGTTGTCATATCTTTCAAAGACTTCAATTACAGAATTAGCTTTGTCAAATCCTTTTAGGACCTGCCTCAAGTAGTCAGCAGTCAATTCACTGAATGTGTGGAATTTGCCCAGGCATCATTTGAATGACAGCCATGGCATCTCTGATGTACACTGTTGTTTCTTTGTTGCATCCTCATAGCTCATGGATGCTTTCAGCTTGAGCTTCCAGCTGATGCCCTAATTCAGCTTTGTCTGTTTTTCTCATTATTCCATCAGCATGGAAGAGGACATAGGCACAGGTCTTACTGGGGACTAACAACAGTTGCCATTGAAATGTCATCTTTGCATCTTGCTAAGGACAGGGCTCTGCAGAAAACAATTTCTGGACTGATAGCTGCTGTGATTGTCTCTTCCTTGCCAGACTTAAATTTGGTCTTCTTGGCCATGTCTTCAAATACATTGATGACAGGTTTCTTGACGGGCTGAAGAAGCTAAGTGTTCCATCAGAATCAAGTGCACCTCTCACAAATCTCCATTTGTTCTTCACAACATATGCTATTTTCAGTAGAGACTCTTGTACACCTGATGTTACATGCAGTCCATCCAAGCCCACCGGGCTTTGGATCTCTGCCTCCTATGGATCCAAGTGCTGCCATGGACCCACTGATCAAGCAGAAAGCCCAGCAGCAAGTGCCTCAAGACTACACCTCACCCTCCAGGAAAGCCTGTGAAAGGAGCTGCCCGCCACTGAAGCCCAGACTGAGGACCAGCAGCCTGGCCGCTTCTCAGCACCTGCTCCCACTAAAGCCATAAACCACTGCAAGGTCCATCCAGGCCCACCGGGGCTTTGGATTGCTGCCTCCTATGGACCCAAGCACTGCCATGGACCCACTGACCAAGCAGAAAGCCCAGCGGCAAGTGCCCAAGACTATGCCTCGCTCCTCCAGGAAAGCCTGTGGAAGGAGCCGCCCGCTACACTCAAGCCCAAACTGAGGACCAGCAGCCCGGCTGCTTCTCAGCACCTGCTCCCGCCAAAGCCGTAAACCACCGCAAGGTACATGTCTTAGCAGTTTCAGCTGCCGGATTTGTCTCTAAAGCGCTAGACGCTGCCTGGACTGAACCTGCTCACTGAAAGCAGCTGTTTTCACCTGGGACTTGCAATTTTGACTGCTCTTTACTGACAGCTCGAGACTTGACCGCCAGCACCACTGTGAGCCGGCCTCTCCCCGCTTGCAGAGCCTCGGCAATTTCACCAAGTGGTACAGCTCCTCTTGTGCTAAATTCAGGGGATGTGCCCAGTTTGCCATGAAAGACTGTTTGACTAGTGTGCCTTGTGCTTCTGTATAACTTTCCAGTGATTTCTGCATGTATAGAAGTTTTAGCAACTGAATGGAAACACAGTTTTTAGCAGCACAGTAGTTTGTTGGATACTTAACGCACTGTTTACAGCCTAAATCAATCTGCCTTAAACCTGTTAAACTCTCTCCTGCTCCTGCAACTGTCTTCCTCCCCTCTTCTTACTGCCCGCCCTTTTCCTTTGTTTCTAATCCTGCCCCCTCCACACCTATGCTTATTTAACCCCTCTCCCTTGCTCTCCTCTTCAGGTCCATCCAAGCCCACCGGGCTTTGGATCGCTGCCTTCTATGGACCCAAGCGCTGCCATGGACCCGCTGAGCAAGCAGAAAGCCCAGCGGCAAGTGCCCAAGACTACACCGCTCCTCCAGGAAAGCCTGTGGAAGGAGCCACCGCTCACACTCAAGCCCGGACTGAGGACCAGCAGCCCGGCCACTTCTCAGCACCTGCTCCTACTCAAAGCTGTAAACCGCTGCAAGGTATGTGTTTAGCATCAGCTGCCAGATTTGTCTCTAAAGCGCCAGACGCTGCCTGGGCTGAACCCGCCACTGAAAGTGGCTGTTTTCACCTGGGACTTGCAATTTTGGCTGCCCTTACCGACAGCTCGAGACTCAGACTGCCCAGCACCGCATGTGAGCCAGCCTGTCTCTCCACTTGCAGGGCGCCTTCCTTGGGCAATTTCACCAAGTGGTACAGCTCCTCCTGTGCTAAATTAATTCCTACTGGCGCTTTGTGTCTGCTCCCCACCCGCCTCCACCTCACCCACCCTGGGCGGACCTCTAGCTATATAGGATACTGTAGGTCATATGATTAAGTGTCCACTTTCTCATTGGCTCCTTATATTCTGTCACCACTGGGGGTGATCTTTCTACTTCTAGCTGTGCATCAGTAGGAGAACCAAGGCGTTTCAGCCACTTTAGCTGCACTGCAATACACCTCACTGAATCAGCCTCCTGGTCAGGTTGCTCTGAAACCCGCCAAACTACCTACCCCTACCCCTCTCTCTCCCTCTCCCCCTCTCTTTTGCTGGGTCTTAACCAACTCAATCCTGGTTACCCAGACCTAAACGAGGACAATTCTTAGCTACTCTGTAGGTTGAACTGAAGATCGTAACCCCTCACATTTTCTGCCTACCTACAGTTCTCTAATTCTTTTCTGATCAATCACAGTCTTGGCTCGCAGCCCTCACTAGGTCTAGGTGGTGTTGCCAACTATCATGCCATCTATCTCTGCAGGCACACCACCCCCAAGTGGCATAACAAGGGCACTATATCTCTTGTCTAGCCTACTAATATTACTTTGTGTGACTAGGATTTCACTATCACTACCATGCGGACTGAATCAAAATCATCCTACAGCCGGGGATTTCAGGTTCTTTAATATGCTGGCTTGCAAGTGCTGCCCAACCACCACATGGCAATATCTTCTCCACAAAAAAGGATGCACATACTACATGCTTCATGCCCTTAGTAAGCTGGGCAGGAAGCACCATCCACCCAAAGCTTACTGCAGGGTAAGGCTTACATTCCTAGCATCACTGGCGCTTCTACTATCAGGTGATATTGGACCAAATCCAGGCCCTCCCAGCTGCAGCACTGCCACCATCCAAACCGGACGGGCAAATAAAGGACTTCTCGTTGTCCACATGAACATTAGGAGACTTATGAGCCACATAGCTGAACTGGAAGCATGGGTCAAAGTCTATAAACCTGACATACTATGCCTCACAGAAACTTGCTAAAAACCACGAATTACCTGACTTAACTGTGCGATATACTGGTATACTGTCTTATCCGACATGACAGACCTGGTACCAAACGGGGCAGTGGTATTGCACTCTACCACAAGAACCACCTCAGTATCATAACAGCCCCGGTTCAAGACCCACCAATGACTTGTGAGTCCATTCATGCGACTGTCACCCTCGGTGCAAAGAAATTGCACATAGTCTGCATCTACAACCCACCATCCAGAGGAGTGGCTGGATTTCAGGACCTACTAAACCTAACATCACAATCTGTCAACCTAAATGAGGCCCTAATACTCGGGGATGTAAACCTAAACTGGTTGGGTCCCTCTCACAGTGCCCTCATGTCCTTAGTTCACAGTTTTAACCTGTACCAGCTCTACAACCGAGAACACTAGGACAGTAACTCCATCTAAACCAGGTACTCTTATTGATTGGATGCTCACTAATTGACCTTGAGCATGTGGCCAAGGCTGGTATCTTGGCAGATGCTATAACTGACCACTCTCCAGTTTTCTGTCAATGGACCTCAGGTGACCCACCATCTCCTCCACCCCGCCTTGTCACCTTTACTAGCTTTGCAGGCATGGACGCAGACGCCTTCCTTCACAATGTTTCCACCATAGACTGGTCTGAAGTCCACCATGCTCAAAAGGTTGAGGATGCCCTACAAGCTTTCCTTAACAATTTCAGTGAAGTCCAGAATAGACATGCACCAAAGGTGAAAAGGAGAGTCAGAGGAAACCAAACCAGATGGCTCCACAAATACCTGCTCTTACAGCTACGGCACAGGGACAAACTATGAAAGCACTACAAAAACACTGGCCTTCCTACAGATTACATGACGTATAAACAACACAGAAATTCCTGCAAAAAGCAAATAAGGCAAGCCAAAAGTAGGTACTGCCAGAACCTGCTATCCAGCTCAGCCCACGACCCTCGGAAATTTGGGCCTATATAAAGACCTTCCTGCCACAACTCAATCTATAACCCCTCAGAGATGATCCTCAATGATGCCCACTGCAATGACTCTTACACCACAGTGAATGCCTTCAACAGAATGTTCTCTGATCTCTCACCCTACACCACCACCTTTCCACAGGCACCCACCATCTCTCAGCCCACCAACTCAAGCAAGTCGACAGGCCTCCCTGCCTTCACCAACTGGGTCTCCATGGCTCGATCTTTCTACTTTAAAGCCATAACCAGCTCACAGGTCCTAAAACTACTAAGAACTATCTCCCACAACTCCAGCCCAGGATCTGACTCTTTTGAACCCCCGCCTTTGAAGATGGCCGCCCATCTCATTGGCTTCACCCATGGCCAAAGTTCTTTACACTATCCCTTTCCAGTGGTGTCATGCCTGACCTCTGGAAGACTGCCAGGATAACTCCAATATTCAAAAAAGGGGATAGAAATGAAATCTCAAATTATAAGCCGATAGCTATTCTCTTGCTCCTGAGCAAAATACTGGAAAAGCTCGTCGCCACCTAAACACTGGACTACATGGAAACTTCAAACCTGCTCTGTGATGAGCAGCATAGCTTCAGGAAAAACCATAGCACTTCAACGGCCCTGGCCAAATTCACATCAGATACTCTCTCCAACATGGACGCTGGACGGCTAACAGGCGCTGTCTTCATTGATCTTACCAAGGCCTTTGATCTTGTGGATCACTCCCTACTCCTGTCACTCTTCAAACCATAGGCTTCTCCACTCCTGTTGTAAACTAGTACAGGAGCTATTTAACTGACATGACCCAAGCAGTGAAATTCAATTCCGCAACATCGGACAGCACCACAATCAATGCTGGAGTTCCCCAGGACCCATTCTGGGACTCTTCTTTTTCCATCTTTATAAACAACATTCCAGACAACGCCTCAACTTGCTCCTCTTTCTCTATGCTGATGACCTGGTCATCTACACCAGCTCTACTAACATCGACTACCTAAATTTGTTCTTTGACCACTGCCTACAACAGTATTCAAAACCTGGGAGCAACCATTGACTGGTTCTAAATACACACAAAACTAAAGACATGCTCCTGGGCTCCGCCTCCAAACTAAGATCCTGCCCATCCCGCTTGATGGTGCTCAACCTGGATGGGAACACAGTAGAGGCTGTCACCTCATTTTAGTATCTTGGTGTTTTGGTCGACCAATCTCTAGACCTAAACCTCCACATTCAATCAACCTGTAAAACAGTGAACTGTAAACTGGGTGCCGCCTACAGAACAAGCTATATGCTAATGCCTTCTGCTAAGCTAGCCATTGCCAGGGGGATCCTACTCCCAACCCTGACTTACTGTGCTCCTATCCTGGCAGCTGCCCACAAATCAACACTACAAAAATAGGATGTCACCTATAATAATGTCTGTTGTTATGCATCATCGTCCCCTTGGCTCAAGCATCGATGTTGGCTTTATAGCGACCTTGGCTGGCTCTCCCCCTCTGCATCCAGACAATACCATCTTGGTTGTCTTTCTGACTCCATAACCAGGCTGGAAGCCCCGGCATCACTGGCAGAGCTATTACATCCCATCACCTCAAACCGTGGCTTGAGGTCAATGGACAAATCACTACTAAGGGTACCCAGGTGTCACACCGCCAAAGGCACCGGGGCCTTCGGGCATGCTGCCCCTCAGATGTGGAATATGCTGCCACTGGATCTAAGGCAATCTACATCTCACTATCACTTTAAAAGTGGGCTACGACACTACCTAGCTACTGCTGAACAGTGTACCTGTTTAGACCCTACCTGACCATGCCAATGAACCCTGCCCCATGCCTATCTCCACTGGACGATCCATAATCTCCCGCTTGATTGAAACCCCCTACCCCATACGTCACACCCCTCTCTCCTCTCCCCTTTCTCTCTCATCTTCCTAAACACGCTTACTCGTTTAGATGCCTGTTTCTCTCCTGCATGTTGTATTTTATGTCTACCTGTAAGAACCGTACTCCCTCATGTTATAACCTGCACCTGAATTAGTAATTACATTGCTGATTGTTATATTCTCTCTGCTATTGTTGCATACAGTGCTGACCAATGCTCATTTACTGTTATCCGAGCCTACATAGCTAATTTAGCCACTTATGCTTCATGCCAAGCACTTTGCTTTACTGTCTATTATTTGTCTTCCAAGCTGTATTGTCAAATGTCATTTTTTCACTGTAAAAACCTTCTGTATGTATTGCCTTGTACTCTCCCGGGTCGTGCCTGAAAATAGTCATCTACTGGCTAGTGCACCTTCCCAGTAAACAAAAACTAAATAAATAAATAAAATAAAATGTTGATAAGCACCTCTGGATGTGATTCAGGGTCAAATGGGTTTGTCATATTGTTGATGACATGGTTGGTAAGACATCTCTTCATCCCTCTTCAGTGCAGAGGCAAGGACTTGTTTGTGGACTATGTCTTCACTAATTGTTGATAAGGCCACTTCTTTCTCTCATAGCTTGTTTTAACCTCGCTAAGAAGGCATGTCCTAGACTTGCGGTCCATCAGGTAAACTCTAGTACTACTTGGAAACTTTGTGTTAACTGTAGACAGTGGCCACACATACGGAACTGTCAAAAACAAAATACTAACTGTCATGGTGCTCTCACAGCGTTCCAGCTCCCGCTGTCTTCTCTGTCAATCGCTCTCCCAACTCGGCACTGTTCTCAATGTAAAATACACTACATCTGGTCACAGGAAAACAAGAGGAATGGATGCTTCTTACTGTGGGTCACCAAGCAGCGCTCATACATGCCTTGAATAAGAAAAAAATGATGCTTTCAGAAAGCCCATGTACTTACACTGATGTTTCTCACAGTTCCACTCACCACTGCTGCATTTCCAACATGCTCCTACTGTGCTGCCAACCATCCTGCAATAAGTTGGCTGCTATGGTAAAGAAAAAATAAAGTAATAAAAAGCACATCTCTCCTACTCTCTCCATCCCTGTGTGTGTGTGGGGCGGTGGAGAAGCAGTTTGATATATCTTCAGCATGCATGCTGTGTGTGTGTGTGTGTGTGTGTGTGTGTGTGAGCGTGTGTGCACGTGAGCACGCATGCACTGGGGAAAAGTAAACTAAAAGATTGAGGCAACTTTTTTTTCCCTAAACGTGGGACCAGTAGAAAGATATGGATATCAGGAGCATAAGTGTCATTGAGAAACAGAGACGGCCAACAGAGATGGTCCACCCGGTAAGAGGAAAGAGAAAAGTGACTCAGCGGGTCATACTTTGTTTTCTAACTGTGTCTGTTCTTTTTTTTATTTAAACTTTATGTTTATTATTTTGACAGAAACAAACATACAGTTTGAATATACCAGCACTACATAGCACTTCACATCAAATTCCATGAGGGCGCCATGCCTCTTAACATATTCACTTAATCCATCTAGTACTTTTCAGATACATCCATGGGGTGGAAACAGAAATTTATTAAACATTTATTCATTAACGCATGGCTGTGTATCGAGCCCATGAGAAGCATGGTTAAAATGTCCACAAAGTTCAGAATGAAAATGTCCATCTTTTCCGGACCCCGAAGGAGAGAGGAGATACCATGCATAACCAATTTGATACACTAACTGTGCCATTCTACAGTATGGTAAAGACATTTAACAACTGAGTAAACAACTTTAAGACTGGGTGACAAGTGCTTAAACTGTTAACCATAAAAAAAACCCAGTATCAATAGGGCTATTTCTGACCCTTCCAATGGGAAGGGTCCCTGCCTTTATTTATCAGCATAACAGCAACTCTGTATTACTACAGCATCATGGAGAAAATATTGGAATTTGCCCATATTCTTTTTTTTTGTTTATTCTATTTTTGCACCTCTGCTCCCCTGGCTAGCCCCTCCTTCAAGCCTCCTTGGTCCTTCCATCTGCCTGCCCCTCCCCAGCGCCTACCCTTACCTCATATAATGACCCCCCAGAGGTAGTCCAGTGTATCCCTTCACCGGGTGGGTCCCCCTCCTCCGAAAGGGAAGACACCGGTGGGGGACATCCAGAGCACTAGTCAATCGGCTCTGGGTGTCACTGAGGCGGGTTGGTCGTGAGGCTTGGTGGCAGCAGGGGGCCGTAGACCATCATCTGGCTAGCCAGGGAGCTATTTCCTGGTTTTTCTCCCAGAGAGTGGCATGCTACAGACATCAAGGTGTATGCCAACGTCCGCCACTCCCCTAGCAATCAGAACCCTGATGTCCTGCTGTGCTCCTGGCTTCCACCAGGGGCCAGTAAGTGCCTGGTTCGCATCCCCATCCTCCCCCAGAGAAGGTGAGCCATCTGTGGAAGCTTCATCCTTCTCCCCCAGCTGGCCCTCCAGCGACCTGAGTCCATTCCCGAACCTGAGTCGCTGGCATCGCAGGCGGAAATCCAACTGTTGTGGTGACAAGCCAGTCATTGCCCATATTCTCATTGGTTGCAGTGTTTACCAAACCCCCCAATAGTATAATAGTTTTAAAATAAATAAATAAATAAAATCTCAATCTGATCATGTGTGGGTGTTACAATTAAAGCAAGACCAGTTTTAACAAATGAAAATATCCCTTCCACAGCAATTCTTCCCTGGGGCCATGGCACTCACCCATCTCAAAAGTAAAGTGGCATTTTAGAAAGAGAGAAAAAAAGAGAGTTCAAGTGTCCTCATTGTCTGATGAGTGATCCTCCAATTCATCCCTCACAGGTCTCGAAGCATGGGCCTGACACCACTTTATTGCCTCCCCAGGGTCAGCAAACACAAAGATCTTTCCATGGTTTGTGATCCTTAGATGGACCGGGAAGATCATACCATGCTGGACTGCCACTTCTCATAGCATTGCCCTCACTCCATTGAAGCACTTTCTTTTTTGACGCATTGCGAAGCTGATGTCAGGGAATAGCTGGATCCTCTGTCCATCTTGTAGGAGCATCTCTCCGACTCGACGAGCCAAAGCCAACAGAAAATCTCTAGAACCTGCTTCATCAGTAATGACTACCACAGTTCTGGGTGCTTCTGGGTTGTCCTGTTGGCCTCGAGGTGTAACCCTGTAAGCTTTTTGAAATAAGTGGGCTTTAGATTTTGTGTCTTCTCCAACTGTTGTGTAAACCATTTCCTCATGAAGTACAGAAGATGGTCCCTTTACATCCTCAGGCATCCCAAAACCCTGATATTTGGGGATCTAACCTGATTTTCCAAGGTTTCTATATGGGACTTCAGTAGGGAGCTCTCTTCTGGGACACTGCTCACAGCTCCCATAGCAGCATCTGCATGCTGGTATCCGCTGTGCTCGTCTGGACTTGCTCAGAATTATTCTCCAGGGTGGCCACTCTGCCAGTAAGGCCATCAAATTTATCTGTGAGAGTGGCCACTGATGCAATTAGTCAGGTGAGCTTGGCTCCGATGGATTGAAGCATTTCTTCTCTCTGCTCATCTGCTGGATTTTCTGAGCAGCTCTGTACCGATCTCGTGGCTGGAGTTTGTCAGGATTCTTATCTCCCATACCCTGTGACTGACCTTTACGCTGATTTCCCATTTTCCCAGTAAAAACAGCATTGATCCTTTTTAATATTAAAAGTTTTCTTCTTGGCTGCAGAGCTTCACCATTAAGCGTCCATCTTGCTCGGTCTCCACAGTGCCCCCCCCGTGTCTGTTCTTTTGACAAATGGGTGTACATTGGTCAAGTCTCACTGCAGCTACAAGACTTTCTCTTCTCATGGACACACACAGAGTGATCTGACATAAACAAAGGGCAGTTAAGTACAAACTATAGGGACGTCATTGTGACGTTATATATGACATTATTTTGTGGCTGGAGGAAGGACTATTTTTTTCATTTTAGCAAGGCCTTCAATACTGTCCCACATAAAAGGCTAACAAACAAATTGAACAGCATTGGGAGTCTGATCCAGGGTGGTTAACTGGGTTAGAAATTGGCTGAGCAGTAGGACACAAAGGGTGGCAGTGAACAGAGTTCAGTCTGTAGAAAGGGAGTTGACCAGTGGGGTGCATCAGTGATCAGTGCTAAGCCCAGTCCTCTTTAATGTCTTCATAAGAGACATTGCAGAGGGACTGGAGGGGAAGGTGTACCTTTCTTGCAGATGACACAAAGATCTGCAATAGGGTAGACACACCGGGTGTGTGTGTGTGTGTGTGGAAAGAATGAGAAAGGACCTGGGCAAGCTGGAGAATTGGTCAAAAGTATGGCAGTTGAGATTCAATGCAAAGAAGTGCAAAATTATGTGCTTACATAGAAACATAGAAGGTGATGGCAGATAAAGACCGCAAGGCCCATCCAGTCTGCCCATTTCTTTTTCTACCTTATAAATGTGCCATTGACCTTTGCTCTGTCAGTGTTCTATCTATTCATACTCATCTGTATTGCTCCCTTATGCCTATTCCATGCCTGTTTGAAGCCCTGCACTGTATTCATAGCCACCACTTCCTGAGGTAGGCCGTTCCATGCATCCACCACCCTTTCTGTGAAAAAGTATTTCCTCACATTCCCCCTTAATCGGCCTCCCTCTAATCTCATGCTGTGTCCTCTTGTCCTGCTATTTTTCTTATATTTAAACATGTTAGACTCTTTCACCTTGTTAATGCCCTTAAGGTGTTTGAATGTCTCAATCATATCACCTCTTTTCTCCTTTGTTCAAGGGTATACATATTGAGCTCGGTTAATCTGTCCTCATATGTCTTCTGATGCAGTCCCTGCACCATTTTGGCTGCCCTTCTCGGACTGCCTCCAGTTTGGTTAACGTCCTTGTGAGGTGTGGCCTCCAGTACTGCCGCAGTACTCCAGATGGGGAACTACAGTGTCTTGTAAAGAGAGATTATTACCTATCTCTTACAACTTTGATACCCCTACTTATACACCCAAACATCCCCTAGCCTTACCTACTGCTTTAGAGGTCTGCTTGGATGATTTCAGGTCATCAGTGATGATGATGCCGAGTCTCTTTCTTCCTTTGTGACTGCCAGCAACTCCCTCCCAGCCTATAGGTGGCTTCAGGGTTTCTCTTCCCTATGTGCATGATCTTGCACTTCTTTGCATTAAATCCTTGCCACTCTTCTGACCATTTTGCTAGTTTATCCAGATCTCTTCTCATTCTGCCCACCCCATCTGGATCATCTACTCTGTTGCAGATCTTGGTGTCATCTGCAAACAGACAAGCCTTACCCTCTAGTCCATCTGCAAGGTCACTAATGAAGATATTGAAGAGGACTGGCCCCAAGACTGATCCCTGAGGTACCCCACTTGTGACTTGCATCTCTTCTGACTGTATACCATTTACCACCACTCTCTGTTTTCTGCCCGTCAACCAGTTTGCCACCCAGTTGACTAACTTCTGACCCACCCCGAGCCTACCCAGCTTATTTATCAATCTTCTATGTGGAACAATGTCAAAGGCTTTGCTGAAGTCAAGGTAGGCAACATCAACTGCTCCCCCTTGGTCCACCACTCTGGTTACCCAGTCAAAGAAATCTATGAGATTAGTTTGACAGGACCTTCCTTTTTGTAAACCCATGCTGTCTTGGATCCTGTTCCCCTATGGATTCTAGGTGTTGCACTATCCTTTCCTTAAGGAGTGCCTCCATAATCTTGCCCACTACTGAGGTAAGACTGACTGGTCTGTAGTTCCCCGCCTCCTCCCTGCTACCACTTTTGTGGAGCAGGATCACATGAGCCCTTCTCCAGTCTTCTGGGACCTCTCCTGTGCTCAGAGACTCACTAAGCAGTTCTGCTAATGGCTCTGCTAGTTCCACCCTTAGCTTCTTAAGTACCCTGGGATTTATGTCATCAGGTCCCATTGCCTTATCCACCCTGAGCTTAGCGAGCTCTTGTAGGACCCTTTCTTTTGTGAAGGGTAGTGCTCACCTCCTTCCTCCCTGTGTCCATGGTGCTAAGCTGTGGGCCCTGCCCTACCTTCTCTTCAGTAAATACTGAGCAAAAGTATCTATTTAGGATAGATGCTTTTACAGGGTCCTCCTCCTCACATGTTCCCTTTCTCCATTGAGCTTAGCACACCTCTCTGGACTTTCTCCTTTCACTAATGTATCTATAGAAAGTCTTGTCACCTTTTTTTACTGTTCGTGCTAGTGTTTCCTCAGTTTGGGACTTTGCCTGCCTTATTGCCTTCCCTGCTTCCCTTAGGGCAGTTTGGTATGCCTCCCTATCTTCATCCCGCTGTGTTCCCTTATATTTCCTGAAGGCCAGCCTTTTGGCTCTGACCTTTTCTGCTACTGTATTTGAGAACCAAAGTGGTTTCCTTCTTCTTTTGCACTTCCTTTTCTGTCTAACACAATGGGATGTTGCTTCAAGTATTGCATCCTTAATGCTTGCCCAATTTGCCTGTATCCCCTCACCTGTGTTTCTTTTTGCCAGGGCTAGCTTAACTCTGTTGGCCATCTTATCAAGATCAGCTCCTCTGAAGTCCCATATCTTTGCCTTGGAATGGGATGATTTAGATGTAGTAGCCAAATTGAACCATACCATGCGATAGTCACTGGCCCCCAGGTGACCTTCTACCTGGAGATCTGTGATCCCTTCCCTGTTAGTCAGTACTAGATCTAGGATAGCCCTGTCTCTTGTGGGTTGTTGTACCAGTTGTTTGAGGCCTCCCTGCAGGAATCCACCATGTGTCTAGTTCTGGCAGATGTTCCTGCTGGTATTGACCAATCTGTATCCGGCATGTTGAAGTCTCCCATTATCAGAACCTCCCTTTAGCTGTCATGTTTTGTATATCTTCTAACAGTAATGTGTCTATGTCCTCCCCTGGTCTGGGGGCCTGTAGACAACCCGGTTCTTATGGCTGTCCCATTTCCTGTTTCCAGTGTGACCCACAGTTCTTCTGGCTCCTTATGTGTATTCTGAATTTCTGTAGCTTTGATATTTTCATTGACATACAGGGCCACTCCACTCCTTTTGCACCTCGGTCTCTTCTGAACAATACATAGCCAGGTACTGAAGTCTCCTAAGTGTGGTTACTGGTAAACCACGTCTCACTAATTGCTACTATGTCCAGTTTAGCCTCTGACATTATTGCCTGCAGGTCTGGGATCTTATTTCCCAGGCTATGAGCATTTGTGTACATGATTTTCCATTGGCCAGATTTTGTGTGTTAGTTGTTGGGTGAGATTTAGCATTTCCCCTGTGCGTCATAGGGTGCTTAGGTCATGGGAACCTGAAAGAGGAGTATTCAGTGGTTGGGGGGGTACTGTCAGCCACCAAACAGAAGTGGGATCTAGGAATAATTATATCTGAGGACCTGAAGGTGACCGGACAGTGTGAGAAGGCAGTTAGAAGGGCCAGTGGGATGTTGGGGGTGCATAAGGAAGAGGCATCACAAGCAGAAAAAGGAGGTGGTGATGCCACTATACAGATCATTAGTAAGACCTCATCTGAGTACAGTGTCCAGTTTTGGAGGCCGATCCCAGGAAGAACATAGCCAGAGTGGAGGCAGTCCAAAGAAGGGCTACAAAATGGTGCAGGGGTTGCACAAGAAGTCATATGAGGAGATGCTGAACAACCTCGATATGTATTCTAGAAATGCAAAGAGAGAGGGGGACATGATAGAGACATATAAATACCTTTAACGGGATCAGTAAGGTACAGGAGGGTAGCATCTTTCAGAAAAGAATATGGACAAGAACTAGGGACATGAGATAGTTGAGGGAGGAAGAATCGAGAGGAATGTGAGGAAGTATTTCTTTATAGAGAGGTTGGTGGATGTTTGAAACAGCCTCCCAGAGGGATGATAGGAGCAACAATGGTGGAGAAATTCAGACATGCATGGACACACACAAGGAAGCCCCAGAAAAAGGGAAAGGTAGGAAAGCCACAGATCAACTACAGTCTGTAGCATAAGTTAAAAGCTAGAAAAATGGGCAGACTAGATGGGCCAGGCAGTCCTTATCTGCCGACAAATTTTATATATCTATGTATGGATAAATTGTACAGATTAAATGGTTGTTTAACTGTATAAATATGTTTTCTCTTGTAAAGTGAAAAACCAAAAAAAGACTTTGATGACAGTTTTCTCTGTTCCCATGTCACTCCAAATTCCATTGAAAGAACCAAGAGTCTGATGCACAGCAAATTCCCCAGATTCAAAGGCACTGTGTAATTCAGGGAGATTTAGCATATCAAGAATGTAGATTGGAATCCACCTGGTATAGTTGGGCCTGTCTGCAGCAAAGAAGTATGGAAGCATGGCATGCTGTGTGTGTAGATAAAGTTTCCATTCACCCTGTAGCTCTGCATGGACATTTAGAAGTAGTATCTGCATAACCTGGAGAAAATGATCCCAGAACATGAATGTAGGAGACTGGGTATATCCCATGTATGAAAATCCTTCAGTAGTGATAGCATATGCTGAGTTAGAGCATCATCGAGATCTTTAATGACATGTTGTAAGGACTCAGTGTCCTCAGACTAGTGTTGCTTGGATAGTATCCTATGATTGGGATACCATCAGATATCTGATGTTCAGGCAGATAGTGGATCCAGTCGATGTAGTAACACTATCCAACCATGGATCCGAAAATCCTGGATCCAGATCGGATCCTCCAGATTCTGGCCAGATCCATGGATCCAATGTAGGATCCCTGGATCTGATGTTGGATAGTGCTGGATCTGACCTGGGATCTGATCTCTGACTTGGTCGGATCCCAGGTTGGATATGCCACTCATCCAATGGATCACAATCAGATCCACAAAGGCACTATCTGAGCATCACTACTTCAGACTCAAACACCTTTTGAGTGTCAACCAACATTTGGCAGACAAATGCTGGAACTCCATGAGTACCTCCTCTGCTCACACCATTTAACAAATGAATAAAGTTTCAGAGCACCTAGGGCCTCAAATGCTAGAGTCCAGCCATGTAAGGCAAGGCTGAATTGCTTACCACTAATATCGACCTCTGCATAAGTGTCAATGAATTAAAAGGCTAGTTTTTAGAATATTTCAAAGGCTAGTACTGCATGCTTAGGCAATTACAAATTAAAAGCTTCTACCAGGCAGACTAGATGCTACATTGCATGTACAAAAGCTTACAAATGTGGAAGCATCACATTAGGAATTCATGTACACTTGTATCTACCCACTATGCAGAACAAACTATGGGCATGCAATCTACTGTTACTGGTGCACACCCTTCAGTGTGAGACTTATCTGGGCAGCAAATTTCAATTGAAAATATAGAAAACTATCATACTCACTTGTGAGACACTTTGACAATTAAGAATTCATATGTGAAAACATTTAATTTTAGTATATTACAAAATGTTGATATTCGCCATTTTTGCCACGTGTTAATCAGCTTCATTATTTCTGAAAAAAAAATACTAGCCAATGCAAAATCAATAAAAATAATTTAATACATGGTCATTTGGTAGCTTTGACCAATAAACACCACAGTAAGGTGTTGAAATGAAACAGTAAAAACTGGAGTCATAGTCATGCTGCAGTGTTTCTGGAACTACAAAAAATGACATTTTCTCATTTTGGGTACCATTGTTTAACCTCACCTACAGGCTTATGGCTCCACTTGGCAACTCCACATCATACCTCTTCTAAATGTACATAAAGTAAGCTTTCAAATGATGATGTGGGAGTGTAGCGTGGTACATTAAATTCCAAAATATGGCCTTTTTGAGAATTGCCACACACCTATTAGCGACCCTGCAGATCTCAACAATGAGTATGCTTCTGGCCATAGGAAGAAGTATATCTGGTAGAGCAAGCAGGTAAACACACAAGCAGCTCCTGCTCAATCAACTGACATAGTGCAGGATGTTATCAGCTTGGCAATGGTCTGTCTGGCTGCCAGTTTGCCTTAAGTAGTTTCTGCGTATGTTACAAACAGGGCTCTGTGAGCATATACAGCATGAAAAGTCTGCTTAGTGTCCAAAGCATGTAGCATTGGAAAGAACACAGATACCAGCAACTGGTTCAGATGGATTTCAGACACTACCTTGGGCAGGGATTTGCATGGGGGGGCATAAAAAAACATTTTGCCAGCTGAAAACCAGATACTGCGATTTCACAGAGCATGACTGGAGTTCACTCACACATCGACGATCAAGAACATGGTCATCCCTGATTAATGTGACAGATGACAATTGTTCATAGGCTCAAATTGCGTCATTATGAGCCATGATAGTATAACCAAGGCCCCTAGAATTCTGCAGCAGCAGAATTTTGAGCAGAACTTGTAACCTACTGCAGAACTTCTGCAGTGCCACAGAATTCACTGTTCTTGGTGATTCTTTATAAATATTTCTGTTTAACCAAAGAACCTGGTTCCCGTTTCCTCTTTTTATATCCAAAACCCCTCTATGCTCAATAGGTGATGTTATCAATGCTATAACATCAAACATTAGCTAATGAAATGGCTACATTCTGCCACCGAAATGAATAGTCACCTATCTATCACAGCTCCCATTGCCAGAGGCAGTGACACAGCTCATCAGGCACGGTGATATTTGCTCAACCTGCACTACAGCCTAATATAATTTTCAGTCTTATGTTATTACATTAGGGCCAACTTAAAACCTTGACAATACAATAGACCTTTTAAGTCCATACTTCGTACAGACTTATTTTTGCCTTTAAGGTATACAGATGCCATCTGAAATGAATAACTGGTAAAATGAATTAACCTGTCATTTTTAAGAAAAATAAAGTAATTCTACCCAGAAAAGTGGAATATAATAATGTGCAGACCTGTTGAAAGTATAGACCTGTTAAATAAATAATTGCACTGTACACATTTTTGCTGGGGTTATTGATTACATATTGTCATTGGTTGATGGAATCACCTAAAAGTTATGGAGAAATGTTGTGTGCAGGGCCAGCTGTTGGGCCAGAAGGTAGCACGTTGTGTTCCTGTGCCGGTAACTCAGGTTCAGAGATGAGCTCTGGGAGCTAGCTGGGCAGCACAAGGATTGGGGGAACACATCACTGCTCTGAGCCTGGGAAGGTATGGTGCAGTGCTCTGTCACACTGGGGACACATTGTGATGGGCTGAAGAGCTTTATCTCACAATGGGTTCACATGCAAGTCATGGCCTGATGGTGTTACATAGTGTGTCAGAGGAAGCAGGTTGGCATGAAAAATGAGTTTTGCAGTATCTCCTCTATTCTATTTATTCCATTTACAAGGACCTGTATGAATGAGGATACAATTTCATGGAAATTAAAAAAAATACACATACAGTATTGTTCTCTCCTCACTATATATATATATATATATATATATATATATATATATATATATATATATATATATGTACACATGCACACACATACTGTATGCATATCTGTATGTATGTTACAGATTGCATATAAATATATAAGTGATACACAGTGGGTACCTCATGAGTGCTATAGATAGCATAAATATAGAAATACCTTGTTTATCACATAAGGTCATCTCTGCGTATTTCATTTATGCAGTAGGCTAGGACTGTAAGGGATAGGTATTTTTTCACTTTCTTAGGCATAAAATTATTTTTATTAGTCTGTTATTTTTGGAACTAGTGTTACTGTGCTTTCACCCATCCTGATTGCTATAACCATTGCCGTGGAAGTGAAGTCAGGATGACAAGCTGACACTGTGGTGTGGTAGTCCGTCAACTGCAGAACCTCTGCAGAAATTACAAACCATTGCCTCAGAACTTCTGTGGCAAATGGTAATCTTGCCACAGAACTTGGTCCCAATGTGCTGCAGAAAAGTAGGGACCTTGAGTATAACTGAAAGTTCCAATGGTGGTGGACATCACACAACAGAGGTAAAAGGTAGTCCAACTCTCTGAAAGTTTCAAGATCACTTTGTCCTTGTCCACAGTCAGGAAACCAGCCTTGCTACAGTATGCCAAAATGGCTGACAGGTGCACCTTGAGAGACATGGTTCACTGTCCAGCTTGAGACAGTGATGACAGATAGTCCAGAATGTGCTGTGGGGAGGAGCCCTTCTTCCCGAACATCTTATTTTTGGAGGTTGAACTGGAGCCTTCTCCTTTGGAGCCACCATAGCTACCACCCTTATAGTTCTCTTTCCCAGATGCGTTGGAGTGGAAGAACTTTGTGGGGAACAACTGCAGCTGCTGGTGCTACCTTTTTAGACCACAAAAGGAGCTCCAAAATGACCCATGCCTTGCATATGTGACTTGCATGATCTCCTTAGTGATTGGGCCAGCGTGATGTTGGACTTCTAAATCTTTGTCAAGCAGCTTTCTACTTCAGGACCAAACAGATGCTTCCCTGTAAAGGGAAGGTCAACTACTTTCTGCTGGATCTTCTAGGAGAAGGGGGAAATGCACAGTCATGCGCTCTGACAGATGGTCACAACAGCTGCCACTGCCCCGGCTGACACAAAAACTGAGTCAAGGTTAACCAGGAACTGGTGTTTGGTGATAGAACATCCCATATCTTGGATATCTTTGAAGTCATTCGGGTGGTCCTCCTGCAGGTGGAGCCACAGATCACAGGGTCTCTCAACCTGCTTAGAGCTGTACTGAACTTACCCAGGAATTACGTCACATAGACCCTAGGATAAAGTAGTCCAATTTCTTGGACTCTGTCTAGGGGCTTAGGAAACTGTTTGCATCTTACCCTTGAAGAATACCACATCCACCACAAAACTTTCTGGAGAGGGTGCAGAGAACCCTTTCCAAGTCTGCCCTACAGGAGGGAGGCTGGGACAAAGTGTAGTGCCCATCACAACAGGTGTGATAGGGAAGGCCACCCCAGTGGATGAATGCTTCTCCAAAATGTCTACCAAATGGTAGGAAGCAGTGTTTTTGCACCTGCTCCAAGGGAGTGTTCAGAGCCAGGGCATACTTTACAAGAGCAACACAAAGGATATCAAGTCACCCCAAAGGATAGTCATAGACTATAAGCTATTCATAACCTGGTCACAGGACCATTCCCATAGGGCCAAAGACTCTACTGACAGGTCAGTAACTGAATCTGGGTAGAGTGAATTCTGTTGCTTCCTGGGGCAGTAGGTAACCTACGTAGTCTGGGTGATCACTACAGACAGCACTCTGCCTGATAGTCCCTTGGACTTGCCAAGAGCCTTGGCTGGAATTTCCAAGGATAGCTACAAAGGCAGAAGAATGACCTGAACAGGCTCAGGTGGAGGCACCTGGGCTGTTTCTGTATGGGCACATGGGCCCTTCAACTTACTGAAGGTAGCTTCCAGTAACAACTTCCAGTACATCAGGGAGAGGAGGGATATCAAGGACAGGATAGTCAGGCTGAGAAAGGAGGAGGGGTGCCAGCCCATCAACGCAGTGACAGCACTGCCACCTGTGGCATTAATGACCTATGTTTGGGAATGAACATGGAGGGTTGTGGCATCCTGGCATGCTAGTGGCACCCAGCGGATACTCGGTGTACACCAGCCAAGACCACCATGCAGTGGGCAGAGGTGACGGTGGATGTTTGCAGGTTGGGTGCAGGAGCATGCATGCCCTGCACTGATGTCATTGCACTTCTGCACCCCCTTGGGGAACCTAAGGAGAAAAAAACCCTTGAGTCGGCCGCTCAATGAAGCTCCGGTCCTCCACCCGAATGATAACCCAAGCGTAAGCCTCAGCTGGGGCTGCAGGTGGATCTTGGTCTCTCCCCTTGGAGCCCCACCACAGGGGGCAAGCAGTGGGCCTCCCAGTCTGAGCAGCCTGGGGGGGAGGTAGGCTGGCAGTATAACCTAGAGGTTAGAGCAACGAGCTGTGAATGAGCTTGGTACATCCAGCAAACCTGGGTTTGATTCCCACAACCTCCACTTGCATAATGTGTGACTCTGGGCAAGTCACGTAACCACCCAGTGCTCCCAGGTCACCCCTGAAAACAGGCACTTGTTCTTAGTGGGCCTTACCTGGTTACCAAAGAATAAAATAAATACATAAAAAAATCAATAAAGATGCCGGGTGGTGGGTCCAGGCACTGATGAGAGGGTACATCCCCCGCCTGTAGCCTGAGTGATAAAGAAAGTTGAAAAAAAAAAAAGAAAAGGAGGTTGGATGGTAGTGTGGAAATGTCAGAGATACTTAACATGTACTTCTCTTCAGTCTTCTCAAAGAAGGAGGATAGGCTAGCACCCCAGGAGAAGAAAGGAGGAAGGTGGGAGGAGTTGCAGATGGAGATATAGAAATTGATATGATTCCTTCTCCAAAATGTCTACCAAATGGTAGGAAGCAGTGTTTTTGCACCTGCTTTCCGTCTTTCGGATGAGACGTTAAACCGAGGTCCCATCTGCCTGGATTGGTGGTAGTTCAGGTGGATGTTAAAGATCCCATGGCACTTATCGAAAAGAGTAGGGGAATTTCCCCGGTGTCCTGGCCAAATTTCCCTCATTCACTAAAAATACCACCAACAGCTTAATCTGGTTCAAGGTCATGCCATTCATCTGTATCCTCCCCGGTCGCCTGAAAATAGGCAGGATTTGTCTAGTGCACTTACCCGGTCAACAAAAGATAAATAAATAAATAAATAAATATGGTGAAGAAGGGTTTAATGGTCCTAAAGCTGGAGAAGTACTCGGGACCTGATTGGATACACCCAAGTATTCTGAGCGAATTAGCAGACATGCTAGTGGCCCCCCTCCCAGTGGACCTGTTTAACAACCCTCTAGAAATTGGAGTGGTACCCCTTGACTGGAGAACAGGACGTGTAGTGCCGCTACACAAGAGTGGGCCAAGGGATGACCCTGACAATTATCAGCCAGCAAGTCTGACATCAATAGTGGGGAAGCATGTGGAAACCATTTTGAAGGAAAGACTTTCAAACTTTCTGGATGAAAATGGACTACATGATGATAGGCAGCATGGGTTTGTGTCAGGGCAGTCCCACCAGACCAACCTAATTGATTTCTTTGATTGGGTAACAAGGACACTGCACAAAGGCCAAGCAGTGGACATACTGTATGATTTCAGAAAGACCTTTGACCCTGTCCCACACAGGAGATTAACTAGTAAGCTGGAGGACTTGGGGTAGAGGTGAAACTAGCTAGGTGGGTTAAATGCTGGCTACAACACAGAAACCAGAAGGTGGTGGTTGTGGAGGAATTCTCAGATGCCAGACCAGCCACTACCGAGGTCCCACAGGGCTCAGTGCTCGGGCCCAGTGTTACTCTACATCTTGATCAGCAACACTGCAGATGGGGTAAAAAGCAAAATATGTCTCCTTGCTGATGACACAAAGCTCATTGGGAGAGTATACACAGCAGAAGAGAGACAGGATATTGGAGAAGACCTGGCTAAACTAGAGAGATGGTCACATATTAGGCAGCTGGGATTCAATGCCAAGAAGTGTAAGGTAATATACTCTGGGGTGAAGAATCCAGAGACCACATACTGGCTCAGAGGTATACAGGCCACTATGTCAAAGGAGGAGAAAGGCTCGAGTGTGATCATTACAAATGACCTGAAGCACTCGGCACATTGCAAGAGAGCCACAGCCAAAGCAAATTGGGATGCTGGAATGTATAGCCAAGGGTATAACTAGTAAGAAGGCAGAGGTCATCCTTCCACTGTACAGGTCACTGGTTATGCTGCATCTGAAGTACAGTGTGCAGTATTGGAGCTCCTAAAGAAAGACATCAACTTACTGTAGACGGTACAGAGAAGGGCAACCAAGATGATCCAGCAACAACAAGACAGGCCTTATGAGGAAAGTCTCCGAGATCTCAACACGTACTCACTGGAGCATAGAAGGGAGAGATATGCCATGATCAAAACCTTTAAATACCTTAAACAAAGTGAACTCTGATGGCCTCTTCAACCTTAGTGGAAAAAGGACCACTGGGGACATTGCCTCAAACTAGTTTTGGGGGGGGGGATGCTTCAAGAAGGAAATGAGAGGACTCTTTTTCACTGAGAGGGTGGTGATAAAGTGGAATGAATTGCTAGAGGAAGCTGTCTCTCTGAAGATTGTGGACAGCTTCAAGAGATGCTAGGACAAGATAAAAGGGAAAAATGCATGGGTGGGGGTGGGGGGAGATGTCGAAGGGGAAGAAGAACTGGATAACGGGGAAGGGGCAGATCCCTCAGTAGATACTGGGGGGGTCTGAAAACTCAAACAGACTAAACAGACTGCAAGACTTTTTTCTGCTGGCTATTTTCATATCTTTGTAGCTGGATGGCCTAAGGGGACAAGGAGTACATTGGTTCAGTTAGAAAGGGCACAAACTGATGGCTTAGGAACTGGGCCTGCCACTAGCCTAGCATGCAGCCGTAGTAAGTCAGAGCTCAGCACCAAAGTCTGGACCCCAAAGAAGAGGATGATGACCAAAATAAGGAATGCCTTAGCCTCATGTGATAGTGATGTCGATACTGTGAGAGGGATTAAGAATAGGACTTTGATCAAGACCTGCAGTGCCTCTGCAGAGGTCGACTCAGCACAGAATGTGAAACATTGACCAGGGTTAACTGTGCAGACAGCAGTCTAGCTGGCCAGCCAACCGGAAACAGTTGTACTGACTCTCCCACAAGTTGACCAACTCTATGTGGCCTTGCTGTTGCTGGGCCACTGACAGAAGGCTAACCAGGACCAATGCTCCCACGCTGGTATCAAACAAGGCTGGGGAGGCCAACATAGAGTCAATAGGACTGGCAGGACAGTGTGGGGTTGAGGGGAGTCAATGACCCCAACTCTCAGAGGACTTGCTTGTCTCAATAGGCACCACTGATGTAGATGTGGCTGAACTCTAACTCTTTGAGCACTGTCGAACCTTCTTAGATAACTTGTAATCATGGGGAGTGACTCACACACTGGGCATCATCCATTCATTCAGAGCAGGGAAGAATCTATGAGCGTGAGTGGTGCAGAGACCATCAAACCAGTCTGAGGAAGGGTGATAGTGAGCTAGGGAAAGAAATCAGAAGGGCTACCACTCTAGGGAACATGGTACTAATGGGCAATCTTAATCTCCTAGATGTGGACTGGGAAATATCAACAGCTAGGAGTGCATGGTGCCAGGCCCTTTTAGATCCATTACAAGAGGGTTCCTCATACAGTGGGTGAAAGAACACACCAAGGAGGGAGCCATCCTTGATGTGGTTCTCTCAAACTAGGACATGGTGGAAGAGGTTAGGTAAGAGATTTGCTAGGGATGAGTGATCACAACTCGGTCTGGTTCATCTTGGCCCTAGATGATCAGATGACAAAGGTCTTAAATTTCAGGATGGCAGATTTAAGGAGCATGGAGAAGACCATCTGAGACAATTTGGGGTGGAAAGGGTTGAGGAAGTATAGGAAATGTGGGAACTCATTAAGGGTAGTTTTGTGGAGGTGACTAAAACCTGTCTGAAGCAGGTAAGTAGAAACAAAGAAAGTAAAACACAAGACACCACTCTAGTTCTCTATGGAAGTGAGAGATGAAGTCCAGGCAAAGACAGATGCATTCAAACAGTATATGGGGGATCAATCTGAGTGCAATAGAGAGGCATACTTAGGGAAAATGAAGGAGGCAAACAGAGTCCTAAAGAGGGCAAAGGCAGAGACAGATCTGAAAACTGCCAAGGGGTAAAGGAAAATGAAAAGACCCTCTTTAGATATAGCAGAAAGAAAAGAGAAATACTAAGGGGGTTACTATGAGGCTAAAATAGGGAAATGTATTAGTAGTGGAGAATGGGAAGAAGGCAGACATACTTGGTACATAATTTTTCTCAGTATTTACAGCAGAGGTGGGGACCCCATCCCCCAACTGCAGTAGGCAGTCTGCAGGAGGGGGAGGAGGGAAAATAACTTGGTACCGGTGTTGAGGGAATCAGGTGCTTAAGGGACTAAGAGTATTTTGGAAGGTTAAGTCTCTGGGACAAGAGGAGTTAAACATCAGAGTACTGAGGAAACGGGGCAGGAACTTGCATGTCCCTTAATGGTTTTGTAAACTGCTTCATGGAGACTGTGGTAGTCCCAATGAATTGGAGGAAGATGGACGTGGTCCCCTGCACAACAGTGGGAGCAGGAAAGAAACCACAGACTGGTTAGCTAAACATCTATAGTGGAAAACCCTGGAGACTATCATCATGGAGTATCTGGTGGAATTTCTTAAAGTGAATGGGCTCCAAACAGGAGGCAGCATGGCTTGTGAATGGAAGGTCATGCCACACTAACCTGATTGAGTTCTTCAATTCTGTAAGAAGAGCAATGGACAAGAAACAGGCAGTCAATGTGCTGTGTTTGGACTTCAGTAAGGTCTGTGACTCTATACCACATAACAGTAAGTGGCTTATCCAGAAGCTAGGGGATCTAGGGGCTGGGGCAAATCCAACAAGGTGGGTAGCAAACAAGCTAGGTGGAAGGACCCAGAAAGTGATTGTACATGGAGAACATTCAGAGATCTTGGAGGTCACAAGTGTGGTACCACAAGGGCTGGTTCTGGGACCAGTACTGTTTAATGTGTTCATCTGTAACACGGGGAAGGAATCAGGGAAAAATGCACCTCTGCAAATGACACGAAACGTTGTGGCACTGTAGACTCTAAGGAGGGATCAGAGACACCTAGAATCAGTAACTTGGGTTCAGGAGTATAGACTTGTGGGGTTGGATTCAGGAAGGTACTATATATTTATACGTAGAGTGAGGAGTGTCTCTTACGGGATAAGAAGATTATCTCATGCTGTCCTGGGTGAGAGGACCACAAAGCTGATCGGTTCTGTCAGCCCAAAACAGCACGAGATAACCTTCTTATCCCGTAAGAGACACCCCTCACTCTACACAGTAATATATTATGAAGCAGTCAAACTGCCTCCAGCACAAAACAAATAGTTTGGAATACAAATTTTACAGGAAACGTCCACTTTATTTTGTAGTCTTTATTGCGGCTCTCCCCTGCTCTTTACAATCATTGTGGTACATTCCATGTGGCCGCTTACACACCGTGTAATAGTCGATGGGATTTACTGCTGCTAAAACAGGTACAATATTTTTATTTCTTTAAAACTTTTGCTAACTTTTTTAAACATTGCTACTAGCATCTACAGTTACGTTTCCTGCTTAAAGTGCCTGCTCATTTTATAGAAGGCATTGTTTACTAGTGCCTGCTCATTTTATAGAATGCGCTATTTACTTGCATTTCAGTTCTGTGGCTCAAGGACAGCTCCTTTGATGATTTCATTTTTTGATTAAGATATGTAGCTAAACAACTGCTCGTTAGAAAAAAATGCACTGACAATTCACTGAGATGCTTTTCTAGCTAAAGAACACTGCCTTCTGGGATTCCGTGCACAGCCAATTCTGCTGCAACAATTTTGACAGAAACAGGATGAGAAGACAGTGTCACGGCAGCATGAATCGGCTGTATGGAGCAGCACGAGGCAGCAACTGTATAATGAATAAGAGGTACAGTAGTGCTGTCCTCTGATTGGTGGAGGCAGTCTGACTGCTTTATAATTCATAGGGTGGTGGATAGGTGGAACAGTTTGCCAAGTGAGGTGGTAAATGCTAAGACAGTGACAGGTGAGAGCATAAGATAGCAATAACGGGTTTGTGAAAACTAAGACCGTGAAGGAAGTGAAGAATGGGAGTAGGGGAGAGAGAAGAAAAACCCTCAATCGGCATTCAGCCTAGTCATGAATAAGGGTAGGTTGGTACAGTTCAGGTAGTCTTTTTCTGCCAACACCTTTCCATGTTTCTAGCAGACTCATCTGTGATCGACTTTACACCAGGCTTCCTTTTCTGGTCATAGTGCCAACAGGCCAATGAATTGGAAATGCATGACACAGAATGAGTCAATAGAAAAAAATAACTGCTGAAAATTTTCAAAATAGCCTGGAAACTTCAAAAAAACTAAATCACATGCAGGAGCAGTGAAGAAGGTGACCTGTTTCTGTAAACAGAAAGAAAGATCAGACAGCAGTAGAGGCAGAGACCATAAGACACATGTTGAGGTGTTAAGAGATGTCAGTCCAGCCCAGTAATGACACAAGAGGCCTGGGTTTAGGAAAGATTTCACTAGGCCAGTAAAAGGCAGTAAGTCAGAGGGGTGATGTGCTGTCTCTCTTCTCTCTCCCCCCCCACCCCGGGGAGGCAGGGTTACACCTTGTTGCTCTCCGACCCCACTATTTATGTATGGGACATGGCAAGGTTGCTGAGGATACTGTAACACAAGGTATTCACACCGCAGTTAGAATCAGGTGCAGTAAAGCAATTAAATGAGACACTGGAGGGAGATGGGGGGATCCAGGCACAAAAGAGGCCATTATAAAATTATATAGCAAAAGGTATTGTGATTCCTGATAAACACAGATTTCTAAGATTTTAAAAATCAAGGTTTTAAAAAAGCAATACATAATGCAGAGTCTAATTTATGAGTATATTAGGAATTCTAGTACCTGTTAGAGTTTTGAAGTGGTCATAATCGGATGTATTGGGGTTGACAGCCTACCTTAAAATGGAGTGACTTTTACATTAACTGAGAAACTTCAAGGCATTGCTCATATTGTTTTGTGACTCTACCAGGCTAAGTAAAGTGACTACACTCTGAGTGGTGTCATTTATAACATTATGCGTAATCAACTGCCGCGTCTCTTGCACCACTCCTTCAGCCTGCTTATAGTGCCTATCCTTTGAAATTGACTATGCATGCTCCATAATTCATCTCTAAAATGTGTACAAAATTAGGTGATAGAGCGTTCTCCAATTTTGCCCCAAGGCTATGGAACACTATTCCGTTTGAGCTTCATCTCTGTTTGACAATCCACGTCTTCTATAGCAAGTCTCGAGGGTACCTACATAGCGCATTCACTTGTCTGACACCCTGGTGTAGTAGAAGTCCCATGTCATCACTGTAAAGTACTCTATATGCATTTTTTTCTTACACAATATGAAGTATGGTTTTCTCTTTTCATTATTGCTAAACTGTCTACATTAATAACATCATCAAATACTGCATGTATTTGATGTTATGGTTCTTTACTGTATGGTTACTCTGCTTGTAATTTCTTGGGCCATGCCTGAAAACAGACATATGAATGTGTAGTGCACCTACTTGTTAAATAAAAACTAAATAATTCAACAAACCACAAATAATTAGGCAACATTCTGGTTCTGATCAGCTTTCTCTTGAATTAAATTGCCACTTACTTTTAGGATTGATTCTGCTGTAAAAGTGTTCACCTGATCGTGGGGAAAGGTTCTAAGCAATTAAGGAGCATTTGGATGGGATTGGGTCAGACATGGACGCTGATAGTAGATGGGAAATCATCAGGAGAGGGGTGTAGGATGCTACCAGCACCCATGCAAGAGTAAGACGAAAATGCGGTAGGGCCCAAAAACCCTGCTGGTGGACCAGGGAGGTCCAGGAGGTGGTGCGGGGAAAGAAGGCAGCCTATAAGCAATTCAAGTGCTCAAGGAGTGAAAGGGATCGAGGAGAGTATGAGCTGATGGCTGGAAGGGCCACTAGGGTGGTGAGGGCGGCTAAGGCAAGGAAGGAGCAGAACCTGGCCAGGGAAATTAGGAGAGGGAACAAGGGGTTCTTTAGATACATTGGGGAAAAACGAAGGGTGAAGGGGCAGATTAGCAGGATTAAATCAGGGGAGAGATGGGCACAAGACCCTGGGGAGCAGGCTGAGGTACTAAATGAGTACTTCACCTCAGTTTTCACCAAGGAAAATGGGGGTGCTGCATCATACATGGGAGGAGACAGAGATACTGAGGAGGGGGGGACCCTTACCAATCGGTGGGTCTGGGGAGAGGGGGAGGCATCAATGGCAGGAGGGAGGAGGGCTAAGCAGGGAGAAGAGGTACCGGAAGTGGAAATCACAGCAGAGAGAGTGAGGGAAGCCGTCAGCTCCCTTAAGACGGAGAAAGCACCAGGGCCGGGTAAATTACATCCCAGAGTGCTGAAGGAACTCTATGGATGTCCTGGCGAACCCCTGGTGGAGCTTTTCACCATCTCTCTGAGGACAGGGTGGGTGACCCAGGACTGGAAGGTGGCGCATATAGTGCCTATCCACAAGGGGGGATCAAGGGAGGTGGCAGGGAACTACAGGCCTGCCAGCCTGACATCGGTGGTGGGCAAGGTGATGGAGGGCATTGTCAAGAAGAGGCTAGGGGGGGACCTGGATAAGTCAGGGTGCCTGGATGATAGACAGCATGGATTCATCCCGGGAAATCATGTCAGATAAACCTGATGGAGTTCTATGACTGGGTGACGAGTGCCTGGACCTGCAGACCAGTGGACTGCCTCTTTCTAGACTTCAGCAAGGCATTTGACTCTGTTCCTCTGTGGGCCTGTTGATAAGCTGGGAGAAATGGGGTGGGGAACCAGATGATCAGATGGATAGGCAATTGGCTCCAGGACAGGACCCAGAGGGTCGAGTTGCGGGATAGTCTCATCCCCAAGGAGGGTCATAGTGAGGTCCCACAGGGATCAGTCCTGGGCCCCTTCTGTTCAACGCCTATGTCTCTGACATAAGGACAGGAATCAGGAGTGAGATGAGTCTCTTTGTGGATGACTCAAACTGGGGGCGGTGGTGGATGGGGAGGAGGGAGGTGGTCTCACAGGAGACCTGGAGGCTCTGGAAAGATGGTCTAGAAAGTGGAAGCTGAGGTTCAATGCAGGAAATGCAAGGTACTCCACCTGGGGCCAGAAACCCAGGCCAGTGTACACCCGGCAAAATGCTACAAGTCTCGATGGCTGAGAGGGACCTGGGGTGGTGGTGGATGTCAAGATGAACAACTCTGAGACTTGTAAGAGGGCAGCAGCCAAGGCCAACAGGATGCTGGAATGCATCGCTAGGAGGATCACTCAGAAGAGGAAGTGATACTCCTCTGTATAACTGCTTGGTGAGGCCGCACCTTGAGTACTGCGTGGCAGTTTTGGGAGGCCACACTTAAAGAGGGACATTAACCTCCTAGAGAGGGTCCAGAGGAGGGCAACCAAAATGATTTGGGGCTTGGGGGACAGGACCTATGAGGAGAGGCTCGAAGAGCTAAATATGTACACATTGGAAGAGAGAAGGGACTGGGGGGACATGATAGAGGTCTTCAGGTACATGAAGAGGGTAAATAGGGGAGGAACAGTCAGGGTGCTTCAAAGGAAGGAGGAGGGGGCTACTAGAGGGCATGGGTGGAAGCTGGAGGGGGAAGATTCAGGGGAGAAAGGAGGAGGTGCTACTTCACTGAGAGGGTGGTGGAGCCATGGAATGCGCTACCTAGGGGGCTGGTGGAGGCAGAGATGGAGGGGTTCAAGAGGGGGTGGGACAGGTACAGGGGAAGGGTTCTGGAAGCAAAATCCAATGTAGCAAGAATATCTGGAACTGGGACGGGAGAAGCCAGAGAAGGTGAGGGGGGCAGCAAGGTCAGCACCCAGGGTGGGGGCTGACCAAACGAGCAGACATGAAAGACCGTTAGGCCTATTCTGCTGGCATTTTAGTATGTTAGTATGTTAGTAATACACAATAATCCCTGGAAGCAGACATCCAGGGAAGGAACTGCAGCGAGTGATTAGGCGACTTCTTTCTTCAGGGAAGGGTAGCACAACACAAAGTGCTTTCATTTTTACCTGTTTGCATTAGTGTTTGTTCTAGGTTCTGGGGGGCTGTGAGTATAGATGGTGAATTTTACGTTGGTTGCGGATTGTTTTTTGAGGGAGCAGGGGGCAGCAACGTAACTCCCACCCACCTCTGTGCTCACCCTACCTTTATAGGTACCGGAGTCATACAACTTCCTGCATTTTCTTAAGGTGGTACCTTAGTCATACAATGTCCTGCTTTTTCTTAAGGTGGTACCTGAGTTATAGAACTTCCTGCACTTTCTTGAGGGGAAACAGCCCACTCCACTACATAACCCAGCTACTCCACATTTATTAGGGAGGGGCCACATTGCAATAGATGGATAGTACAGCCAGGAGCAGACACTAGCTGACCCTGGTCACCCCTGTAATTCACGGGTAGATAAAAGAAAAAATACAAACCCCCAAAAAACTGGAAATAGAAACAGGTGATGTCATTGTGTTAGCGAGAGCCATGGACTCATCTGTACTACATAAGGCACTGCAGTGTAGCGATCCAGCACAGAAATTAGGAGTACTGGTACAGTGACTAGAAGAATAACAATGTGGCACACTAGCAAAGGTTACAATAGGGGGATTACAGCTGCAGGAGAGGGGTTGGTCGCAGGGGAAGGGGAACTGCTTCTGGGGTCAGGAGGACCGCAGACAATTCAGGATGGGAAGAATAGTGAGTTGCAATGGATCTGGGGTGGCTGTCTCGATGGACACATTATAGAAACTATGGGGGTGTCCAATGTGTCACAGGTTGAGGAGTCTGGAAGCAGAAGTAAAGTGGCTAGAAAGGGAGTTAGCGAAGATTGGGGGAAGGAGAGGGGGTGACTGGTACAGAATGGACACCTCCTCGGGGAGTCAGGAACACAGAACCAGTGGAAACAAAGAAGATAGGGAACAGGGTAAACAATTACAGAAGCAGTAAAGGGGAATCTAGGAATAGCACAAGGGAAGATGCAAACAGTAGAAGCACTGGGTCCAGGAATAGGTTCGATTTGCTGGCCTCAATGGTGGATGATGAGGGAGGGGCTCTCCGAGTGGAAGTAGGAGGAAGAGGGGGTAGTGTAAGCCTAAGGGGCAACACTCAGACAGACAATGGAGACAGGGTAGGGGGAGCAGGGAGAAAAGGGATAAGGGTAAAAGGGAAGGCAAGGGGGATAAGGCAGAGGAGGAAAAAGGGGAAATGGGGCCTGGTGAGGTATGGAAGGAGGATGATGCCAGGAGGGCATTGGAGGTGGGGGAGCAAGTCAGATGAGGGCAGCAACAGGGAGGGGCAGGACTAGGTAGAGGCTGGGGGCAAAGTAGAGGGACAAATCGCCGTCAAGGGTGGGAGCATAGCAGAGGGCAGACTGCCGCGAATATGCAGGATGGGTTGGGTTCTGAAAGCCAAGTGCAAGGAAGGTAGGATGGTGCGGGCACAAAGGTGAGAGGGGCGTGGTTTTAGTGCTGGATGACTCAATCCTGAAAGGAGTAAGATGGGGAAGCAAAGGGAGGCATAATCGAACATGGGTGGAATCAGTACCTGACTGACAGTGGATAGGAAAGGACAGTCTATTCTCAAGTGTCCAAGATGAGGAAGGGAGAACCACATGTAGTGGTGCACTTAGGTACAAAATGACTTGGCGGTAGCATGGTCAGGTTGGTAAGGGAGAGGTTAAGGAACTGGGGAAGTGGTGTGGAGAGGCAGGGAGATCAGTGGCCTTCTCAGAAGTGCTCCCAGTACCCAGGGCAAGCACAGAGAGGAAAGTAAGGATAGAGGAGTTCAACACTTGGCTGGGAGAGTGGTGTCAGAACAAAGGGTATGGGCTAGTGGGAGGCTGGGGTAACATCTGGGACAACAGTGACCTGTTTGCAAAGGACAGGTTAATTTGAGTAAGATGGGGCAGGGAGTATTAAAGCAGAGGCTGGAGGAATACATAGCAACTAAGGTGGACTTAAACTAGGTGTGGAGGGAGGCAAGCATGCAGCAGGAATGCACAGCCACCGGAGAAGGGAGCCTACCCCCCAAGCTAGCAAGGATGGTACCAGGGAGGGATTGCAGGGGGGTTAAGAATGGAGAGAAATGGGTTAAGGAAGGGAAGGGAAGGGAAGGAAAAGTTTGAGGGTCATCTCTGAATGCTAAAAGCCTGGGGAAACAAAGCAGCTGAGTTGCAGGTTCTCTTGGCAGTGGGGGGGTGGACATTGCGCCATCACAGAGACTTGGGACACCCAATACAGGATTGGGATCTGATGATCCCAGGGGTATAGGATGTACAGAAAAGATTGGGGCAAGGGGGTTGGTGGTGACTTACGTAAGGGAGCGGATAAACTAAAGTGTGTAAGGGAAGAAAAGGAGGAGGAGGGTAGGACTGAGGCATTATGGATGCAGTTCCAGGATTCAAAAAGTAGGACACTTAGGATGGGAGTGGTGTACAGACCACCAGCTCAGGCTGAAGACTTGGACAGGGAATTAGCGGAGCAGATCAGAAGGTTCTGTGGGAAGGAGAACACAGTGATCGTGAGGGACTTCAATCTACCAGGAGTGGATTGGAGCACCCCAGTCACCTCGAGTGCAAGGAAACAGGTCCTACTGGATGCATTCCAGGACAGATTCCTGGCACAGATGGTTAACAAGCTGACTCAGTTGGGAAAAACTCCAGACCCAGTAGTGTCTAATGGGGAGGCTGTAAGAGAGCTGGGGGTGGAAGACCCGGTGGCTGGGAGTGACCATAACTCAGTGTGGTTCACACTCAACATGGGCAAGGATGCAGTAGGTACAGGAACCAGGATGGTTGACTTCAGAAAGGCTGACTTTGTTAAGATGGAGGAAATTTTGGAGAGGCACCTGGCAGGAATTCATCCACACTTGGATGCCTGCCAAAAATGGGAAATCATCAAGCTGGGGCTGGTGGAGGCTACTGGGTCATGTACCAAGACACAAAGCAAGAAGGTAGGGCAAAAAAACCAAGCTGGATGAATCAGGAGGTCTTGAAGGGTGAGGGCAAAAAACAGTATTTAGGAGGTTCAGGAAATCTGGGAGAGGGAGGACAGGAAGTGTATGCAAGAAGTCCAAAGAGGTAACCAGACTAGTCAGGGCAGCCAAGGCTTCCAAAGAGCTGAGGCTGGCAAAGGCATCAAGGATGTGGAAAGGACTTCTTCAGGTACATAAGGGAGAGAAGGAGCTGCAAGGACCAGATAGTGAGGATTAGAAGGACGGGGTGGGGTGGGGGTTGGGTGGGTAGAGAAAGGAGTGGGAACATGCAGAAGCACTAAATGAGTACTTCTGTTCTATATTCAAAAGAGAAGGGTGGGCAGCTACCTCATGGGATGGTGAAGGTGGGCAAGTGGGGGAAGGAGTGACAGATGAAGTAATTACAAAGAACAGGGTGCTGGAGGGTCTGAAGGCTCTGAGGGTGGATAAGGCACCAGGACCAGACTGCATTCACCCTAGGGTGCTAAAAGAACTGATGGCGGTCTTGGCAGGGTAACTGGCAGACCTGTTCAATACCTGCCTGGACACAGAATGTGTACCATAGGACTGAAGGATGGCTCACGTCGTGCTCTTCTACAAAAATGGTCCAAAGGATGAACCATGCAATCCCAGACCAGTAAGCCTCACATCCATTGTAGGGAAACTAATGGAGACAATTCTGAAAGAGAGGCTGGTGACCTTTTTAGAAGACAATGGACTCCAGGACAGTCAGCAACATGGGTTCGCTCTCAGGAGATCCTGTCAGACCAACCTAGTTGAGTATTATGACTGGGTAATGAGGGAACTGGACAAGGGCCATGCAGTGGATGTCCTGTATTTGGACTTCAGCAAGGCCTTTGATTCAGTGTTCATGGGTGGTTGGGGAAAACTTGGAGTATGTGGGGCATGGACAAAGATGGTGAGCTGGATTGTGAACTGGCTGAAGGGGGTAGCAAAGGGGTGGTGGTGGGGGGACTCTCATCCCCAAGGGCTGTGACGAGCAGGGTTCCACAGGGCTTGGTACTGGGCCCGTGCTGTTTGGGATTTTCATATCTGATAACTCACATAGCATCAGGAGTAAGGTCAGTCTGTTCGCTGATGATACCAAGATGGGGCAATGGTGGATGACATAGTAGGGTGGCAGGCTACAGGATGACCTAACTAAACTAGAGAAGTGGTTGGAACATGGCAGTTGGGGTTCAATGCTAAGAAGTGCAAGGTACTGCACTTCGGAGCAAGGAACCCTGAGAGGAACTACCAGTTGGGAAGGGTTCAGTTAGTAACCACTGAGGAAGAAAAGGATCTAGGGGTGGTTATAATGGAGAATATGAGCAACGCAGCTCAGTGCAGGATGGTGGCAGCAAAAGCCAACAGGATGCTGGGGTGTATTGAGAGAGGAATCTCCTCCAGAAGGAGGGAGGTGATCCTGCTTCTGTACAGGTCACTGGTCAGACCACACCTGGAGCACTGCATGCAGTTCTGGCTCCATTTCTGAAGAAGGATGTCAGATTACTGGAAGGCGTACAGCACAGGGCAACAAAGATGATCCAGGGTTTGGAGAACAGACTGAAGGAGTTGAATATGCACTCACTGGAGGAGAGAAGGATCGGGGATAAGACTGAGACCTTAAATACATGACGGGATAAACAAGACAGGTACAAGGGGTATTTAAGTTGAGGAGGGAGGGACACCAGAGGGCATGGTCTCCGACTGAGGAGGTGAAGACATAGGAGAAAGATGAGGAGACATTTTTCACAGAGAGGATGGTATGGGGAATGCTCTGCCTGAGGAGGGGTATCATGTAGGATGGTGGGCAGTTGTAAAAGGGGATGGGATGGGGCGGTAAACGCAAGGGGGGAGGGGAGGGGGCAGTTGCAATGTAGGGGGCTAGCTGCACATTCAAACAGACTTGATAGACCATGCGGCCTGTTTCTGCTGACAGATTCGTATGCTTGTATGTTCGTAATTAAGTGTATTATTTTTTATATCGTCGTATATGGAATTCAGATCAAAATAAGCCATACTGTCATACATATCTGAAAACCAAAGTAGCATGCACTACATAAAGCAGCTCAAAAAGGCAAACGGTGCAAGCACCAATCTGAAGAACAAAAGGTACTCTGAGCTTCAAACAATGGATCTGGCAAAAGCATAAAAGCCTTATACCTGTCATAAACCTTTATCTTATGATGCTATGACATATAGCCTTGAAATTCTTTAGCTTTTGCTTCTCTAACATAATGGCAAAAACAGATGTGAGTACTATATGCAGCCAGTATGGGCATATTAAATAACCATTCAGTGTGAGCCACACTGCAAATCAATCACAGCCCACTGAAAGAAAGAATGCACTATCTTCCTGCAGTAAAAGAGAAACAAAGTTTTGCATATTTTTATTATTTAGATTGATTAAATAGGTAAATCACGATGGCATGGTAGTTTCTACTGCACATTGGTATATTTACAAAACTGAGTCTCAGTATAAGTAATAAAGAGCATATACACTGGATTAGGAAAAACATTTCACACATTTTCATGACTAAAAATGTATATAATGTGATGTATACTGTACAAATATATATATATAGCATATGTTTTAATTAATGTAAATTATTTTTACTGTTTTTAAAGATCCCAAGCTGTATGGGGATGGATGATGCCTGCTCCGTTTGTTTTTAATTGAGATGAAAGCCTTGACAATTGAAGAAAAAATGCAAAGAAACAGGACCAGCTGGTTAGAGACCCCGCCCCCTCCAAGCTAAGTAGGTACCAGGAGAATAGGACTTGGCAAGCATGCTTTCCGAGTTAGTCACACTCTGCACAGCAGCCTTGTGTTTTAGTATGCCTCAACTCGAGCTGCAACTGTGGTCTCTCCGAGTGGATTTGAAGCTGTGCAGACATAGTCTCCGGTGTCCGTAGTTTCAAAATATCTAACCAAAATGATGCTCTGTGACATTCTGGTGGTGTGTACAGTTCCTCTGTTGATCAGCCTTGAACTTTCTTGAATAGTTACAGGTCTGTCATCCTGTTTTAAAACAAACACAAACGCGTAATCAGTCAAAATCTTGCTGTGAAATTATTTCATAGTGAAAAATATTTTAATTTTGTACTATGTATAGAAATCTGAGACTAATACTCTGTATGAGTTGTATCTCAGATCTAAAAAACAATGGGTCATGGGTAATCACAAGACCCACTCCTCTGTTCTTTTCTTTGCTGGGGGGGAACCTACACTATTTTGTACTTTTCAAAGCAGTACTCAGTTTTCCTTTCAACAAATAGGCAAGAAATAATGGACAGAATGGTCTTCTCCCAAAAACAAAACCAAAGTTGGCTTAGTAGCGCAACAGCTGTCAGTGCTGGTATTATACTTTATGAGCTTTGAGAGCTAGGTGGGCCTATAAGGGCCCTATTTTCAAATTGAGTCCCCCTTCCCATTATAAGTCAATGGCAGTGATGTGTGAGCTACCAGGGTTCACTTCAGAGCTGAGGTGGGGGCCCGAGCCTTGGCAAGCCCCCCTGTAATTCCTATATGCCAATCCAGGAGACAATAGGCTGAGGCAGGGTGAGCAACTGCTTTGGATACCTCCTGTCTTGAGAAAGGAGAGAAGCTCCTTAAATTGATCAACTGCACCTAGTGGCCCAGTGAGGGGAGGTGTGCAGGAATAGAAAAATAGAATCTGCTGGTAGATATAGCCAGCCAGGTGGCACTGAGGGTAGAGGCGTTGGACACCACACCTCGCACCATGCTGGCGACCCGGGTTCGGGAACAAGCCTGGGGCTGCCAGGGGTCAGCAGGGGAGAGAGAGGTTTGAGAATCCAGATTATGTTTTTAATGGTGGCATGAGTGTGGTTTTTCTGTGGCGGAGATTAGTGGGAAGAGCTGAGTAGCTGCTGCGCCGGTCACTTCTAAGAGATTTCAGATCGGCACAGCAGCCAGTCAGTGATGTTGGCAGCATCATGAATAATTAATTAGATTTCTAATATGTTTTGCATCGACCTCTGCTGTAGGCTGGCTGGTAGGGAGCCTCCCGTAGGGCTTATGGCTTATTCCATCAGACATACTGCTGCCTCCATACAGGTCAAGAAAAGGCCGGTAATCAATTAAACTGTTTTATTTGTGTAGAAAAAAATGTTATTTATTCTCTCTATGGTGTCACATGGGTTCCCACCCTAACCGTTTGCATTTATGCAACCCTGCCACCCCCTCTCCTCACAAGGAATCTCCTTAGCATACCCTTCACGCCCTGTGAGGAGTCACTGAATCTCCAAAATGCTTTTCTTTCACGGCTGGCAGCCACTTGTATCTTCACTCCTCCAGCCCTCTCGTGAACTACATGTGGGGAGCACAGGAAAAATCTACTCCATTCCATGTATGGCGACTGAGAGTCTATTCTCTGGGTTGCCTCCCCCCTCCCCCCCGAAACTCAGCAAACTGGGGATGGGGAATAATCAGCACATTGCTTCTTGGTGCCCCAAAGACTTTCCATAAGCGGGGCAGGGAAGCATGCAGTGCAGCATCAGCTCTTTGGGTACATCAATGTGCCCATGCATCTGCAGGCACTCAAGGACCCCCAGCCAGACAACACTGTGGCGCAGGAAGCACAACAAAGCACTGCAACAAACATACTCCTGATACTACTGTGTGCCTGCAAAGTTCTCCTGTGTTCCCTGCTTAAGAAAAGGATTTTGGGTGATTCCGCGTGTAACCCCTAGATGGCGCTATCCCAGGGGCTACTACCCCTGCCTGATTTGCCACTAACAGGTTGAGGGGCCTGGATCCAATGGCGGGTGCCTCCACCCAGAGGTCAGGGTTTGCAATAGTTAAACTTACTTGGTCACAGCCCTCTGGGACACTGCAACCCCCCTTTCTTCCCACTAGTGGCCCACACAATATATCAGAATTACCTTCACAGTATACACTTACCCCCAGGGCTGGTTCAGGCACTGGGACCTCCTGTAAAATAAGATACAGTGCAACAATCACAGTACAATACTTTAACATAGACAAATACCTCAGGCAGTATAACTTTGCTGAAACAAGCAGCTTTGATTTATTTAGGGGGATATAACAAGGACAGGGGGGAAATCAGGTTAATTAGCTTATCACTTTACTCATCTACCTATGGCTCTGTGCACAGGCCTATCCCTACCAGTTACTGTCCCTGGGTACCCAAGCCCTAGGTTAGTCCAAACTGTGGCAGCTGGTAGGGCCCTTTCCCACAGAGAAAAGAAAATTAGTTTAAACAGTCAGCAGTACAGTGATTCCATTTGGATTCAATGTGGCAATTCAACAGGGAGCACCTGAATTAGTACTCACGACCTCCAAACAAGATAGGGTCCTTCAATGTCAGCAGGGCTACTCTTGAGCTCCACCAGACTCCTCACACATTTATATGGCAACTGCAACAGGCAAAAGTCCTTTAATGGCAGCAGGATTCACTTGAGCTAACCAAGCCTCCTCACACATTTATATGGTGAACAGTAACAGGCAAAAGTCCTTAATGGCAGAGGATTCACTTGAGGTACACAAGCCTCTTCACACATTTATATGGTAAAACAGAAAGTACTATACCAGGCAGTCTGCTTTCATCCTGATCGCAATTACTGCACAATACCCGGAGAACACACAGCAGATTCAGTTCCTGACAGACCGAAAGTGCAATTCAGCAATTTCTCCAGTCTTCTACAGGGTGAGCCTGGTTTCTACCTTCAGATATCCTTTGATTCTCTTCACAGGACGGATTCAGTCCTAACAAGCAGTTACACAAGCTGCAGACCGGAACTCTGGGCCTCACACACGCTTTCCGACTAAAACTGCACACTGAAAAGTACAGGGCTCCTTCCTCTTCACTGCCAGAGCTCAACTGAAACTCCAACAGACAAAACCGCACTTCCTTTAAGTTCCTCCCAGTTCTTGACTGGATTGGCTGTCACTCACAATAGACTGCTCCTGTTGGTCCAAAAAGGCGCTAAGTCTAAACTACATCTCCCAGAGTCACTGCCCATACAATCCTCTTGTGGCTGGCTCAGATTATGAGTCCAAGTTCTGATTCGTCAAGGCACCATTTTAGAGCTAGCTTACCCCACACTGATTGGTCCAGTTCAGCAGTTCAAAACCAGAATGGGGAACTAGGCAGACACAGTTCTGACTGCAAAGAAAGCAGGTTAGACAAACTGTAATTTCATTATTACCTAAATGGTTTCTGGCAAACAGTTACATCTTTCAGATAGGTTCCCTTTGCACTCTAGTGACTGCAAAATGGAGTGAATTGCAGCAGCTCGAGTGGTACTCAATCAAACAAACACACAGTCCCCCATACAACTAATTATGTCTGCAAGCAGACAGCTCTTAAGAGACAGTACCAGAGGTTCTAAAACACTCACTGTTAAATGGCTTAAACGCCAAACACCATTCAGGCTTGGAGCATTCAAGCAAGCTCCTGGAAGTCTTTTGGGAACCCCATTTGCAGGGAGTTACACCTTCCTGGTTTGGGAAAGCTTGACGTCCGCGCAAGCAAGTACCCCATAGGTTTTAACTGCAACCATATACATTTGCATTAGGCTCCACATGTAATCATCAGTCAATATATAATTTACCAAGAACACATTTCTGAAACTTTGCAGTACGTCACTCTTACACAGTATTACATACACATTGTACCATAACTCAAGTTATTACCTCTTGTACATGAAACCTGAAGAGAGGGCCCTTCCTATCAGTTACCTTGGGGCTGGATGGGGCAAGGGCACCATACTTAGAGGCAACACAAGTAACTTGAGTTAGCACTGACGCCAGTTTGGGCAATGAGCCTGGGACACATACACTCTTTATGGACATTGAGAGGCAGATCCACTGGCCGCCCAGGGAATCATAACGAGGTGCACCACAGGCTTTACAGCTCGACCAGTCTTTCTAGGGGAACTGTTACAGTCTCTGCACTCTGAGCCTCATTTTCAGCATTGTCCTCACTTGTCAGGAGTCTCCATGGGGGTAGAGAGGCTAGAACTTGGGGCACTTTCAGCTCCAGGAGTTACAGTTTCGAGTCCACAATATTTGCCTGCATGGAGAGCTTTGACACTGGCAGTGGACTGTCAGGCACTCAAAATACTTTTCTTGTTCTGGTGTATCACCAGTCTGACCAATCCATCATTTTCCTCCTGAAAGCTCAAACAGTTCAACCATGCACAATGATTCCATTTCATCTGATCTGATGCTTTGCACTTCACTTTCTGGGAGCATTGGCTCCAGGGACGAAGCTGGGGCTTTGACAGTCCAGAAGGCCCAGCTTCATCTCCAGTATTGACTAGGGATTGCCTCAAACAATTGACTCAGTTCGTAGAAGGATAGTATTCAAAGTCACTCTCACTTTCTTCCGATATGGACTGACAGTCATGCTCAACTGGGACTTGTGGAGGAACACTTTAACTTTGCTTCTGTAGGTGCAGACTTTCTTGATCTTTTCTTAGCAGCAGCTCTAGTCACTGGTCCAGAGGGGCATCTTCTAGGGCTCAGACTCAATTAAGATTTGTCCAATGGGCAGTAAATGATTTCTATGCATTGTTTTACATCTTTGAATTATTCTCAGGCCTTACTTTGTACACTGGCAGATCATCTAGTTTGCCCACTACAATGTGAGGGAGATGGTGCCATCTGTCAGCAATCTTGTGCTTGCCATGCAGTCCCAGATTTCTTAGCAATACCCAATCTCCCTCCTGAGTTCCTGTGCTTTCACCTTTATCATACCTTTCTTTGTTGGCCAGATTTCTTTGGCAGCCATGGTTTGAGCCAGTTGGTACGCATGAGTTAGCTGGGCCTTTAACTTTTGCACATACTGTAAATAGTTGTCAGCTTGAACCCCATCAGAGAGACCCCAAACACACATCTACCGGTAGTCGAGCTTCTCTTCCAAACATCAGGCGGTGGGGAGAACCCAGTGGCATCACTTTTGGTGCAGTTATAAGCATGTACCAGGGTGCTAATTTGTTGGCTCCATCTAGTCTTGTCCTTTGGGTGCAGGGTGCCAGCATATCTAGCAGTGCGTTGAAACGCTCAGGCTGTGGGTCCCCTGGTGGTAAGGAGTGGTTCTGACTTTCACTCCTCACAGAGAAAGCATCTCTTGATCAGACGACTCTCAAAGTCTCTCCTTGATCAGAATGGATTCTTTGTGAGCCCCATAGTGAACAAAAAAGTTTTCTACAAGTACTTTGGCTACAGGATGCTTTCTGGTCTTTGGTGGGGAAAGCTTGGGCATATCTCAGTGAAATGGTCAGTGACCACCAGCACATTACTGATATTTCTTTGATCTGACTCCAAACTCAGAAAATCAATACAGACCAGCTTCATGGGTGCACTGGTGGTTATGTTAACAAGGGGCAGCCCTCTGGGGCAAAAGCTTTCCTCTGTAGCAGCGCTATCAAGTTCAAATGTGTTGCTCCACATCAGCCCCCATCTTAGGCCAATAGAATCTGGATCTCACCAAGTCAAGTGTTCTGTCTATACCAAGGTGCCCCATGTGGTTGTGCAAGGACCTCAATACTGAGTCTCGAAAGGCAGTGGGCAGCACCAGTTGTTGTTTGTCTACTTGTCCCCTCTGTCTACTGTTTCTCTGTATAACAGTTTATTGATCAGTTTCAACTTAGGACCTTCTTTGTATAACAGTGCAGTTCTCAAATCAGTGGAACGTATTTGGACACATCTTTTCCTGCATAGAGGGCTTCTAAAGCTGATTTGATCATAGGATCGCGGGATTGAGCCCGCCTAATACTGTTATTGTCCAGCTGAGGCAGTGCACCAATGTCTATTGCAGAAAAGTGGCAATAAGCAGGTATGCAATTCTCAGAGGGTCCCAAGCAATCCACTCATGCAGTCCACTGCATCCGTGGACATTTGTTCCCCTGTCAAACTTCGGAAGAGTGCCCGAATGTCAGGTTCTGCCAATCGGACCCAATCATTCTGGGGAACAGGCCCGGGAGAGAGCATCAGCATCTATGTGGTTCAGACCTGCTCGGTATTCGAGAGCATAGTCATATGTAGATAATGCAGAAAGCCACCTGGCCAGTGGCATCCAACTTAGCTGAGGTGTGCACATAGGTCAAAGGATTATTGTCAGTTTTACTAGTATTTTAGCCCCATACAAGTACTCATGGAATTGGTCAACAATAGCCCACTTCAAAGCTAGAACTCTAACTTATGTACAGGATAGTTCTTTCGGATGGGGTCAGGCTTCTACTGGCAAAGGCCACTGGTCTCAGGCCATTCTCGTGCTTTGGTACAACACAGCCCCAACCCTTGCAAGCTAGCATCAGTGTGCAGGACGTAAGGTTTTCTTGGATCGGCATAGGCCAGCACTGGAGCATGGGTAAGTTGATATATGATCTCATGAAAAGCAGTCTCATTAATCAGGAGTCCAGCGGCCCCAAATACTTCACTCGGATGAAAATACACTCTTCAGTCTTGAGGACGCTGACTTTTGGTATTTTTGTGGGTTGGGGATACCCTTGAGTAAGGTTAAGTAAAGGCTGATCACTCTTGAATAGTCCTTGATGAAACACCGATAATAACCACAGAATCCCAGGAATCTTTGCAGTTCTTTTAGATTTTTGGCGCAGGCCAGGTGGTCAAGGCCTCAACTTTACTTGGTTGGTCTCTATTCCTCGGTGGATACTAGTGTCCCACATACTTTACTGATGTTTGAAAGAATTGACACTTATCAATGGACAGTTTAAGGCCAAAGTCCTCAGTCGGTCCAATACCTTAAATAATCTGCTCTCATGTTCCTCCAGTGAGCTGCCAAACAATAACATCATCTAGGTATACCAGGCACTCTAGTAAGTTCATGTCCCCCACTGCACGCTCCATCAATCGTTGAAAAGTGGCTGGGGCACCTGAAATCCCTTGAGGCATCCTCATGAATTCATAGAAGCCAAGCGGACAGATAAAGGCTGTCTTCTCACGGTCCTCTGGGGCCATCGGGATCTGGTAGTACCCACTGCAGAGATCCAACACAGAGAACCACTTGCTCCCGTTTAGGCAGTCCAAAGCATCCTGAATGCGGGGCATTGTGTACTGATCAGGGATTGTCCGCCGGTTTAAGATGCGATAATCCACGCACATCCTTACTGTCCCATTCTTTTTCCTCACTACCACAATGGGGGAAGCATAAGGGCTTCTGGATTCTTGTATTACACCAGCAGCTAACATCTCTTGCAGATGCCGTCTCACATCATCTATGTCAGCAGGTGCCAGGCGTCGAGACCTCTCACGAAATGGTCTTTCGTCATACAGCCGGATATTGTGCTCAGCTCCTTGCACGCATCCTACGTCCCATTCCTTTAAAGAAAACACCTGGTCTCTCTGGGCAAGCTTCTCACTGATCCTCACTTTCCATTTAGCTGGCAATGGGGAGTCGCCTAACTCAAACAAGTCAGGCATTAACATACTAACATACTATTTGCCAGCAGATTAGGCCTTATGGTCTATCAAGTCTGCTCGAACCTAGATCCTTAGTTGGGTGCCGAGACCCTCCCATCCCTTGTGCTCCAGAAACCCCTATCATCCATCCCCACCCCCCCGGGACAGGCCATCATCTGATACATCCACTTTCTGTGTCTGTCCCACCCTCTCTTAAAGCCCTCCACTGTGGATCTCTGAACCAGCTCACCAGGCAGAGCATTCCAAGGGTCCACCACCCTCTCAGTGAAAAACCTCCTCCTCTTTTCCCCCCTCACCCTTCCACCTTCCAATTTCAAACCATGCCCTCTGGTGATGCCTCTCGCTTTACTCTAAAGATCCCTCCATGTTTACCCTATTTATTCCTTGAGGTACTTGAAGACCCTCAATCATGTCCCCTGTCTCTCCTCTCCTCCAATGAAAACAGGCAGAGCTCCTCAAGTCTGTCCTCGTAAGTCAAATCCCTAGCCCTCGTATCATCTTTGTTGCCCTCCTCTGTACCCTCTCCAGGAGCTGTATGTCCCTCTTCAAGTGTGGTCTCCAGTACTGTACACAGTACTCAAGGTGTGTGTCTAACCAGTCCATTGTACAGCGGCAGAATCACTTCTTGCTCCTAGAGGTGATCCCCTTGTGATGCATCCCAACATCCTGTTTGCCTTGCTAGCTGCTCTCCTGCACTGCTCAGAGTTATTCATACATGTATCCACCATGACCCCTAGGTCTTTTTCCCTGTTGAGGCTTCCAGCACCTCCTCCCAGGGTGTACCTGTGTTTAGGTTTCCCGACCAAGATGCAACACCTGCACTTGGTGATATTGAAATTTAATTTCCATGTGTGAGCCCAGCTTTCAGGGTGTCCAGGTCCCTTGCAGGGCCAACCTCCCTCTTCTCCCTCAACTACTGCTCCCATCTTGGAGTCATCCGCGAAGAGACTCATTTCACACCCTATACCATCCCTGATGTCCGATATGTATGCATTAAACAGGATTGGACCCAGGACCGAGCCCTGTGGTACCCACTACAACCTCTGTAGGGTTCAGAGCTCCCACAGACCACTACTCTCTGAGTGCCCAGCTATCCAGTTTTCAATCCATCTGACCATCAAAGGGCCTACTCCTAACCCCATCAGTTTCTCCACCAGACCATTGGGGAGACAGAGTCAAACGCCTTGCTGAAGTCCAAGAAATACATCCACAGGCTTACCCCTGTCCAGTTCTGATGTTACCCATTCATGAACTCCACAAGGTTGGTTTGACATGATCTACCTGGCACAAACCCATGCTGCCGACTATCCAGACCTCCCACCTCCCCTAGTAAACCCCAATCGTCCTTTAGTATACTCTCCATTAATTTTCCCACCACTGAGGTTAAACTGATGGGTCTATAGTTTCCTGGTACTTCCTTCCGACCCCCTTTATGGATTGGTACCACATGTGCCTCTCGCCAATCCCTAGGTACCCTCCCTGTCTCAAGTGACCTGTTGAAAAGCTCCTGCAGGGTGCAGCCAGTATGTCCGCCAATTCCATAGTACTCGGATGAATGCCATCCGCCCAGGAGATTTGTCTTCTTTAGGGCCTTGAGGGCAAACCACACCTCTTTGGTGGGGATGGCATCATCCGTCCCCTCCACCTTACTGGTCTTTTATCTTTATCCAGATGTGACACCCCTGGGGTACCTTTCCCTCCCTTTTGCTCCATTTCTGTTGCTCCCCTGATCCCACTCCCTGCCGCTTCTATCCCCTTTGTGCCTTGCTTTGTAGATATCCCATCCCCCTCCCTAGTGAACACAGAGGCAAAGTACTCGTTAAATACCTCTGCCTGGTCCTCGCCTCTTCCACCCACCTCCTTCTGATCTCAATCTGCTGAGATGGCCCTTAGTTTTTCTCCGCTCCCCAATGTACCAGAAGAACCCTTTTCCCTCCATGTATCCCCTGTGCCAGCTGCTCTTTACTGACTTTGCTCCTCACCATACGGGTGACTTTTCTAGATGCAAGCTGGTACATTTCTATCCCTATCCCTCTTGTTGTTTTATATTTTTGTAAGCCGCCTTCTTTTCTCTGACTGCTACCTGGACCTCACTGGACCACCAGCATGGTTTATGTGACCTTGCTCCCTTACGCTTCAACTTAGCACAGATCCTGACTGCCTCCATGAAGTCCCTGTTTATGACCTCCCATCTCCTTTCCACACTTGTCGTTGAGGTAATCCCTTCAAGTGATCCTTGAGAATATTTCCCATGCCCATAAAGTCTGCCCCCTGAAGTCCACTGCCAGTGTCCTAGATCTCACCCCACTCCCCAATGCTTATTTGAAACCAGACAGTATTGTGGTCACTCCCAGTCAGGGTCCTGTACAACCATGTCCCTTACCAGATCCCCATCTGCCAGAACCACATCCAGGACATGCCCTCCTTGTGGGCTCCATCACATGCTGTGTTAAGAACACATCCTGGAAGCCATCCAGCAGCCTCTGCTCCTTGGCCACCTTAGAGGACATGGTTCCCCATTCCATTACTCTGTCATTCTTCCTTGAATTCTGTTGCTGGGTAGCACTGCAGTGTCTGCACAATGCACATTAGCCAGGATGCAACCTCTATTTACTCGAATGTCTCTTTCAGACACATTATGAACTTGGACCATTACCCTTCTGGCATAAGCATGGGCTCTAGCGGCAAAATACTAGGCTTGACCAGCAGTCCCTCTGGCAATTTTCCATCGCCTGGTGCATCCAACATTAATATTTTATTCTTAACATCCTTTCTGATACGGACCTCTCCTGTAAGGTACACTGGGCATTTGGCGCCAGGATCAGAGACTCAGGATCCTTCTTCCATACAATTCCGACCAGTTCCTCTGGTTCTATTTTTTCAGCATCTCTCTGTGCCTCATAGGCCTCCTTAATTAAAGCCAGAACTCTTAAAGCTCTACTAGTCTTTGACCCCTGTTTTTCATAACATAACTGTGCCAGCCTTCCGAACATATGAGCATTTGTTCCAGTCAACAAAGGGACACCATCATACAGTCCAGTGGGGGGACACACTAAGGCTAGGGTCTCTACTTGTTCGGCCACTCCAGCCATGAAGGTGGGGAAGACAGCCAAATTGGATGTATCCGGAATAGGGGTAGGCTTTCACTTAGCCCCCATACATGCAGTCCTTCTAATGGTTGTAAGGGTACGCCTGACAAATGCTTCTGATACCAATCTTGGAACATAATTGTCACTTGGGAGCCACTGTCATACAGCTCTTGTAGACACTCCATTCACCTTTACAGTGGTCTCCATGGAGGGACCCACTATTCTGGACCAGTCTGGAGAGGCGGTAGTGGGGGCCTGGGCAACTGACCTTGCCACAAAAAGACGTGAGTTAGCATTTTTGGTGCCCTCACTGGGATCATTTTGTGCACCTCTTAACCACTGATTTGTTCTCCGAAGCTCTCCTTGTAGCCTATATGCAACTTTGTCAGTGTCTTTTGGGACCGGCATTCCTCTTCATGTGCCCATCCTTCCCACAATTATAGCAAAACATACTTTCTGGAGTTTGAGCTGGCCGAGGCACCACACTGGGAGCCAGGGCGGGGTACTACTAACTGGAAACCTTGGTGCCATCTCTGTCTCAGTGATAAGCATTTGGAGACATCTCGTCAGTTTCTCCACTTCCATGGTCAAGGAATTGAGTTTGAGCTGTTATCAGTAGGAGATACATGGGTGGGTACCCCACCCCCTAGCAGATGCAGTCGGATATAGGTCAGGGCCTGCATTTGCAGGCGTGGCCTTCATAAAGGACTGTTTTTGAATTCCCGGATCTCTCAACAGTTCGCCCCATTGTGGCATATCTTTTCCTTGTCAGAGCACTCATTGACTGTCAACCTCTGCCCCTGAACTTCACTTGATGGGTCACCCCAGTCACTGGGTCGTAGCCGCAGCTATTGGTGCAGGTCCCTCCCGAGGTCGCCTTTCTCAACTCCTCGAATTTCTCTCATTAACTCATCATAGGAGGGTGGGGATTCCAGCCGATTTGCCAGGCGAATTGAAGCAAAAGCAGTTCTGAGAAGGGCAGACTTAAGGATCCTGTCCAGCCTGGTTCGTCCAGTTCAATCGCTGGCAAACTACCCTTTCTGAGGCATTCTTGCAACAATTTTTCCAGCGAGATACATACACAGACAACAACTCCCTTGGTACTGTTGTGCATTTCTTACTCTCCACCATAGATCCTCATCAGAATCTGGGCTCCCATACACATTCTCCAAGGCCTCAAGATAGGCCTGTGCAGTCACTTCAGGGTTACTGGCCCGCTTAGCATGGATGGTAGCCAGGGCAGGACCTCGGAGGCTCTCACTAACCCTCTTTCGCTTTTCGGCTTCCGAGCATTGCCATTCTAGCACTTGGGGGGCAACATAGTCTATCCAGGTCTCCAAGTCATCCTCCCCTTGGGGGGTGGGGAGGGTGCCAGAGAAGATCCTCAACCTTCGGTAAGAGTCGTGACTAATGGCAGGTGCAGAAATAGGAGTCTGCATTGGTTCAGCCACCATTACGGGTACTGGAGCGGGAGAGGGTGTTGGGGGAGGAACACCCCCAGGTGGCAAGAATAGTTTCTTCAAGTCCTCCACAGTTTTCCTTCCCCAGCAACCATTTAGCAAATTCTCCTCAAAGTTTCAGACAGTGGTGGGGGCTCATTCTCCGGTCTTTACTGTACTTAGTTATCACTCTCCAGGCAGTGAGGGCTCCTCTGGGGTAATGGTCTGTGGCACTTTGAAGCTATCTATGGGATCCTTAAACTCTACTAGGCCAGGAAAGTGTGGGTGAGCAGATTAGCATGCCGACCCACCACCACAGGGTTTTGTAAACCTTCCACCTTGGAAAGTACTCCCTGTACAGTGTCCGTATTGATACCCAGGGGGATGTCCAGGATAAGCATAGCATTTTGGGGGTCAATCTCCTCCCCAGTACACCACTCCACCAGCCGGTGTACAGCCACTTCTGTCGGGGTACCCATTTTTTTTCTTAATAGTGGTTCGTAAATATGGCCACTAGAGGACATACAATCCCAGCGGTGAGCCTCCAAGATGTAACCCCTAGATGGCGCTATCCCAGGGGCTACTACCCCTGCCTGATTTGCCACTAACAGGTTGAGGGGCCTGGATCCAATGGCGTGGTGCCTCCACCCAGAGGTCAGGGTTTGCAATAGTTAAACTTACTTGGTCACACACCTCTGGGACACTGCAACCCCTTTCTTCCCACTAGTGGCCCACACAATATATCAGAATTACCTTCACAGTATACACTTACCCCAGGGCTGGTTCAGGCACTGGGACCTCCTGTAAAATAAGATACAGTGCAACAATCACAGTACAATACTTTAACATAGACAAATACCTCAGGCAGTATAACTTTGCTGAAACAAGCAGCTCTGATTTATTTAGGGGGAATATAACAAGGACAGGGGGAAATCAGGTTAATTAGCTTATCACTTTACTCATCTACCTATGGCTCTGTGCACAGGCCTATCCCTATCAGTTACTGTCCCTGGGTAAACAGTCAGCAGTACAGTGATTCCATTTGGATTCAATGTGGCAATTCAACAGGGAGCGACCCTGAATTAGTACTCACGACCTCCAAACAAGATAGGGTCCTTCAATGTCAGCAGGGCTACTCTTGAGCTCCACGAGACTTCACACATTTATATGGCAAACTGCAACAGGCAAAAGTCCTTTAATGGCAGCAGGATTCACTTGAGGTACAAGCCTTTCACACATTTATATGGTAAAACAGAAAGTACTATACCAGGCAGGCTGCTTTCTATCCCGATCGCAATTACTGCACAATACCCGGAGAACACACAGCAGATTCAGTTCCTGACAGACCGAGTGCAATTCAGCAATTTCTCCAGTCTTCTACAGGGTGAGCCTGGTTTCTACTCTTCAGATATCCTTTGATTCTCTTCACAGGACGGATTCAGTCCTAACAAGCAGTTACACAAGCTGCAGACCGGAACTCTGGGCCTTACACACGCTTCCGACTAAAACTGCACACTGAAAAGCACAGGGCTCCTTCCTTCTTCACTGCCAGAGCTCAACTGAAACTCCAACAGACAAAACCGGCACTTCCTTTGAGTTCCTCCCAGTTCTTGACTGGATTGGCTGTCACTCACAATAGACTGCTCCTGTTGGTCCAAAAGTCGCAAGTCTAAACTACATCTCCCAGAGTCACTGCCCATACAATCCTCTTGTGGCTGGCTCAGATTATGAGTCCAAGTTCTGATTCGTTCAAGGCACCATTTTAGAGCTAGCTTACCCACACTGATTGGTCCAGTTCAGCAGTTCAAAACCAGAATGGGGAACTAGGCAGACACAGTTCTGACTGCAAAGAAAGCAGGTTAGACAAACTGTAATTTCATTATTACTCTAACTGGTTTCTGGCAAACAGTTACATCTTTCAGATAGGTTCCTTTGCACCCTAGTGACTGCAAAATGGAGTGAATTGGCAGCAGCTCGAGTGGTACTCAATCAAAGAAACACACAGTCCCCCATACAAACTAATTATGTCTGCAAGCAGACAGCTCTTAAAGAGACAGTACCAGAGGTTCTAAAAACACTCACTGATAAATGGCTTAAACGCCAAACACCATTCAGGCTTGGAGCATTCAAGCAAGCTCCTGGAAGTCTTTTGGGAACCCCCATTTGCAGGGGGGTTACACGCGGATCCCCACAGGGCATGAAGGGTACGCAAAGGAGATTCCTTGTGAGGAGAGGGGGTGGCAGGGTTACATAAAAGCAAAATGTTATGGTGGGGACCCATGCAACACCATGGCGGGAATAAATAACATTTTTTTTCTACACAAATTAAACAGTTCAGTTGATTACCGGCCTCTTCTTGACCTGTATGGAGGCAGCAGTATGTCTGATGGCATAAGCCATAAGCCCTAGTGCCTTACTAATCCCCTCAGCATGTTGTAAACCTAGTACAACCAATGCTCTGTTGTGTCTTATTGCTTAAATATATACTTCTTCTGACAGTGTACTTTCCACCATGAATGCAGTTTCAAAACAACAAACACATGGCCCCATCAGACCAACTGTCACAAAGGAGCACGCAGCTGCATATCGACAGCTGATGTTTCAACATCACAAAGATGTCTTTTTCAAAAAGAAGTCACTGTAACAATTCAGTTATCAGCTGCTGACACATGACTGTGTGCTCCTGACCGACACCCAGTTTAATTGGGTTTATATAGATTTTGCTGTATGAGTGTTTGTTGGATTTAACTCTGCATCCTTGAATAGGAGGGAGTAACAGTCCAAAATTAGTCTGTAATTCACAAACACCATATACTGTATAAACACAGGGAGAAAGTGGAAGAAATTCTATTAGATTTACAGTAATTTCTTTTTTTGTGAGTGCCAGTGTTGTCAATGGTTAGTCATAACTGCTGGGTAGCTGACACCTTTGTAGAGCTGTAGCACCACCATGGAACACTGCCTGCCTCAGCATTCTACTAACGAGACCTTCCATTTACTACATTACACAAGCAGTGCAGGAAGTGAGAGATGACATACATTTAACATAACATATTCTTAATAAGAAAGAGAAATAATTTGTAACATAGTCAATTCAAAGTATCAGACACACCCTTCAACTGCCATATTTTGCAGTGAACCTTTCATCCACTCTATGTATATACATCTTTTCAATCCTGTGTTCTCATTTTGATGTGATACAGTGCTCTCTGCATTCATATTCAGCAAACATCTCTATAGCAAGAGAAAATCACCCACAAGAGCACCATCTGAATGAACAACAATTAAGGCATAGCCAAGTGGGGCATTACAATACTTATTTTTATACTATTGATAAATATTCTCCTAGACAGGAAAGCTCTCAGGTGGACCCCAGTGAGCAGTGGAGTAACCAGCCTTTAAAAAATGTGTAAGCAATAGGTCTGTGAATTTTAACTGTAGGCTGGGGGTCTGGGAGCCAAAGCTGTATAGTTTTTGATTCACTCTGGTGCAATTTTTTTTTTTTTACTTTTGTTTATCCCCCATCTCAGGTGGAACCTCCTTCCACTGTCCACTAATGTACCCTGTTTCCATCCGACTGAGGCTCTGACAGTCCCCCCCCAAGACACCCAGTCCACCTGAGACTCACCATTCTGCTGCCCCCTATGGCTTTCCCCTCCCCCCCAGCCAGATATGCCTTCAGCTCCACAGCATTTTTTTCCCAAATCAATCTGGCCACCCATGGCAGAGGTGAAGACTGGTGGCATCCCGGGAGACAGTGGCTCAAGTCTAGTGTGGGACATGGTGGGCCAGTAGAGGATTCATCTTCCCAGTCCTGCACCATTTTCCATGTGCTCTCCCCACCTTACACCATCAGTGCACAATGGGATTGTCTACCGGTGAGGCCAGATGAAGCCAACCCATGGGTGTGCTTCAATGGTCCTTCCTTCCAATCACATATCCTCTGCACCACCATCTGTGGCCACCCAGGTGGCAGTAAAGCAGCTGGGTGCGATGCTCTTCCCTCCCTGGAGGAGGAGAGCATCCTTTGGGATGCTCAATCCTCACCCCCCTCCCCGGCCAGCCCACCCACCGACAGCCCAGGCTCATTCCCGAACCCCGGTCATCGACGTTGCAAGCAATAGCGCGACTCTTGCACCGACAGGCCGGCTACTCTGGTGCACTTTAAGAGTCATTTGATATAGTCAGGATTTATATTAGAGTTACCCTGGGGTACCCCAATTTACTGTGCTACACCTTGCTCTCTTTGCAGCCCACTAGTGACTGATCACAGGTGGCCCTGTTTGGCTCCTGATGACTAGTTGTACTATAGCCTTTCCCCAGCTCAGTAATTTGGACCTGAGCCCCCCCTTCACCCAACCCAGCAAGCTGCCCCTGAGACACCCTCCCAGCAAGTTACTCTTATCCCCCTTCCCACAGTTCAATATGTTGTCCCCAAACCCATCTCCTCCAGTCCAGTGAGAGCACTTAAGCCCCCACTCAACCCAACAAGTTGGACCTGATCCCACCCCTCCTCCCAGCCCAACAAATTGGACCAAAGCACCCTTCTCCAGGCCACCAAGATGCTCAAAGCCCCCTCCCACTAGCAAGCTGCCCCTAGCCCCCTCTCCAAAATCCAACATGTTGCTCCCTCCTTCCCCATAGCCCAACAAGTTGTTCCCTAGCTATCAGTCCTCACCCAGACAACTGCTAAAGAATGATTCCCACTAGATCTTTTGTGAAGACCCTTGGCCACTGTCAGTACAAGTGCGAGTGTCTGGTTGCAGAGACCTGATCCAGGATGGTGACTCTCAGAACCCACTGAGAGAATGACCAATAGGAAAATGCAAACATGTATCTGCATGATTCATGGAGACCAGAAGAAACCTTTGCTGAACTGCCCTGACCATCAAGATAAGGGGATTAAGGAGTTTGTAAATTTGGGGAAAATGTTCAAAAACATAACATTTATACACAATTCGGCTCATACTTTACAGAGTTTCTGTATTTCTTTTCCTTTTATTCTTCATTACTAGGTTCATTTATATGGAAACAGGATCCTTGCCCTCTTCAGCTGATCTACTCCTGTTGTTTAATCCTTTGCTGAGGTCAAATTGCTTTTTTGTGACATCGTAATCATTTCCATGGCAACAAACTGAAGTCACAGATAATTATGACTTTAGCAAAGTATTAAGCAGAAGCAGATGTCAGCCCTTCGGCACAGCTGTAGTGTTATACTGTTCACAACGCTATCAATCTGGGTTCAAGAATGGACTTCGGTCACCAGGGCTGGCTGGGGGAAAAGGGACTAATCTCCCCAGAGGATGTTCTCCCTCTTCAGGGAGAGTCACTGTACAATGACGCAGCTTCAGTGCCACCTGGGTGACCACAGATGGCATTATAGGTAGAGCGCTCCTTTAAGGGAGGGGCATGCTAGATGACACTGCACAGTTCCACACTGTGTGTGTGTGTGTGTGTGTGTGTGTGTGTGTGTGTGTCGCATGCCTGGTGTCATTTGGGGTCAGCAGCCTAGTGGGATGGGCAAAAAATATAGCTGAATGGCTCCCTCTGCCTATAGACAACAGGCCATGGTATAGCCAGGTTCCAGGCTTCCAATAGCCACTTCCTGACACAGACCACTATTCAAGGTATGTCTGTGAACCCTGACCCCGCCTGGGGGGGGGGTTACTCAAAAGAAGGATGGAGGCAGGTCAGTGCAGGGAAGCGGCATAGGGGATTGTGGTGTGCCTTGTTGCTTCGGACAGAGCTGCAGGCAGGCAGAATAAATCAGTAACTCGCCGTTTGATTAAGGTGTCACTGTTCTGGCCACTGGAGTCGGAGTGCTGTAGTTACACAAAACAAAAGGAAAATGATGCACACAGCAGTTCTTGAATAGAGGAAGGTATCTGTTAAATGAAACACACTCCAGGAATGGGCTTGCACACACACCAGTGCAGAACCCCTGGTGCAGCTTGTGGGGTAGTAGCCCCCCATAACACACAGTGGAAAGCAGGAATGAAGCACACTCATCAGAATGCAGGTGAATTTAATTCCAAGTTAAATGGCTGCATGTCAAACAGCACCAGGTTGAACAATGTTGGCTGCCCCTGCGCTTCGATAAACTGGCTCTTTTTCAGGGGGTGGGCTCCTAACAGCACCACAGCTCTATAAATACCTCTTTTCGTCATATATGTTATGGTTTTGCCTCATCACAGGTGACATGGTTGGGCCACTTGCATATGGTGTGAGATTTAAGGTTCTAAGTACAGATCATTTTAATGAACTAGTAGTAATTAAGAAAAAATAGTGTTAACATATAAAAATGAATCGCAGTGTAAACATCGTGAATCAGTTTATATAAAGGAAAACATCTGTATACAGTATCTAATAGCACTTGAAATTAACAGATGTTCCTGCCTGCCAGTTGCTGAATTATGAACCCAGAGTGTCAAAAACAGCCAGTGGCACAAATTAAAATACTACTAGCTCCCACAAGGAAGCAGAAAGTAGCCTGACATCTCGGGGCTCAGCTGCTGCCAATATGTCTCTTCTGGGTCAACCTATGGAAAGCGGAGACAACATTTTTGTTAATGAAAACAGGCAAGGGCAATTGTCATATTTCTACTATGAAACAAACCAGACTAATAACTATTGCCAAACAATTGTTTAGATTGATAAGGTGGGTGGGTGGGGAATGCTTCTTTGCACTAAGTAGCTCAGCCCATTGTATACTTGGGACAAGCAACTTAAGTCTGTGAGAGGGTAAAGAAAATATAGGAATGATTTAAGACACCAGTCCTCATTTAACCACAATGGTTTACTTTGAGGTTATTGATGGAAAAAAATCCAATAAGTTTCCCTCTGTAGCAATTTCTTAAGTCTATCTCCCCTTTTCTTGCATAAGCATCACCCCACCTCCCTCTTAATCCATCTAAACAATAGCCTATTGGTTTGTTTTGTTTTATAGCAGAAATATGTTTATTGTCCTTGCCTGTTTTCATTAATAAAAGTGTTGTCTCTACTTTCCATACAGTAGATTGATCCAGAAGTGGCAAATTGGCAGCAGCTGATCACCGAGATGTCAGGCTATTTTCTGCTTTCTAATGGGAGATTGTAAGGGCCCCTATTAGTTGAGCAGTGGCTTTCATTTGTATTGAAGGTAGTTTAAAGCTGCATAGTAATGTTTTGAAAATCTCCCCCATAGTATTCAATGGGGTGTGCCCCCGTGCTCTCTCTGGTACGATGTCAAAAAACATGAGTGCGGGAGGCATGGTTAGCAGACCAGAAAGTGGAAGGGACTGGCCGGACAGCAGTTCAGCCAGAGTTACAATCCCTTCCCTCCTTTACAGGACAGTATTAAAAATGTACTTTTTCCTTTTATGATTGTTTCTTTCCCTGGGCCCCCAGTCAGCTCTTGCGTCCTCGCATCCTGATCCTCCGGCCGCCATCTGACCCACACTGGTCTCCCATGGAGGGTGATCACCTTCATTGCCCCATGGCTTACCCCCCCCCCCATGGCGGGGTGGTAGGGGGTGCCCTACTCCTCCACCAAGTCCAGATCTGCATGGTGATCCCCACCAGGAGCCGGTGCGGGCGCTAACAGATGGCCATCAAGCCACTGCAACTGGAGTGCCCCTTTTTCCACTTTTCTCCACTTGCGGGAGCATGGTGTGAAATGATGCCAGTGACTGGGTTCATGCACGCTCCTGTGCACGCCCCCATATGCACCTGACCCGTCCCCACCCCATGTTTGTGTGGTTCTGTGCTGTCGAGCCCCAACCTCCGCTAGGGGTCAGGCAAGCACCGGACACTGGAATCCCACCTCCTGGGAGATGGAGAGCAGTCCATCGGATGCTCAATCCATCTCCTCACTGCCGACCCATGGCGACCCATGCTCCTTCCTGAACATGGGTCACTGGCGTGGCGCAAGGTGTGGCATCCAGCGCCTCAACCCTCAGCACCACCAGACTAGGTAAAAATGATAATTTTACCACAGAAGGACTACCGCTGTTGCAGGGTAATAGGCTATGAAGCCCAAAACTGAAATTAAAAAGGTGAAACATTTACTTTAAATACGCTAACAATATCAAGTTATGTCAAACAGCCTTGTGCAATCACATTGCATCAAATACTGCTGCAGTTGTGGCTGCTATGATGGCCCAGCAGCGATGCATTGCTGTGCAGACAACCAGAGTTCGAGAGTAGACTCTGGTCACCACATGGAGAGGATGGCCACAGGCAGCTGCCATAGGGCAATGTCCCTTAACCAGGGAGGACTGGCGGCTGCTTCAGACTTGCAGCAGCCTGTATAGGTAGGCCTGGAAACTTGCTCCTTCCACTGGGATTTGCTGCATTGCTGAGGCAGAAAGACAAGAACAAAGAAAGAAACCTCCCCTGTTGTCCAGAAGATGGCGAATTGCGAGAACTGAGTATATCTCTGGGTGATGGTACAGAGGGGGCAGAAAACATAGATGAAAAAATATTCCCGTAATTGTGTGAAAACCTTGTAATACAAATATTCTGTGCTGGTGTGAGCTGCAATTTTATCGCACTGAGTAACGTAAACTGCTATACAGTTGCAACTATAATGCTAATACAAAATAACACAATTAAGATAGCACTACAAAAAAAAATCACAAATTGGTTTGCATTAATTTCCAGTTGCAAAATATAATTTGCATCTGAAATTGTCCCAAATGTGTGACGCTCATGAATGGAGCATGAGAAAAACAGGAAAAATATAGTAATGAATGCAAACTGGAACACACATGAACTCAATTTCTCTACCTTTTCTGTAGCAGGCCAGGAACAGAGTTCCTGTACTTCTTCCCACCAATATTGGAACAAAAGTTCTTAAAACAGCAACATAATGACATTTTATGAGGCTATGAACTGAAATTACGGGGTTCCATTACAAAATTTTATTTACATAACAATTTAATTTAAATGGGTGAGTTAAGAACCAACTGTTGGACATTGATTGCAAAACCAGCCACACTTAATCAGAAGTATCTGCAAAGACAGATACCAGTGGCAGGAGCCAGGGCAGAATTATCATAGCCGTCATAAGAAGAATGCAGTAAATGTTTCCCGGCATCCATGCCATGTATGACAGTCTGCTGGATCTCGTTTTTAATGGAACCTTCAGGCAGCTTGTCAATCATGGCAGAAAGAAACTTCCAAAGGCTGTTTTACTACTTGATCACATAAACTTGTTTATAAAATGGGTAGGAATAACCTACATCCTGACTGACTGAAAGGGTTTGAGACCCAAGCTCTTACAGACAGATAGCCATCAGGTCATCGTAAACCCTTCCAGCAACCAGGACGCAGCGCCCCAATATATCCATACCTCAAAGAAATTGTTTTACAAAAAATTCTGTCAGCCATGTGTGTACATATAACCATACGAAATTGCCAGCAGGAACATGCCATGACGGTCTAGTTAGTCCGCTTGAGTGTGCAGCTTGTGCCATACCATGAAGCTGCCCCTCCACACCTCCTGGAGTTACTCTATCTTGTTCCATCCTGCAACCCCGCCCCTCCAGGGCCCCCTGCCGTCCTCACCTTCTTCTTTACCCTGTCCCACCCCCTCTTGAAACTGGTCACTGTCTTTGCTGCTACCACCTCTTCTGGCAACTTGTTCCATCCCTTAACCACTCTTTCCGTGAAAAAGTGCTTCCTCATTTCCCTCTTGAATCTGCCCCTCACCAATTTTAGGCTATCATCCCCTAGTTGTTCCTTCCCTCCCTAGGTTAAAGATGCCCTCTGTGTTCACCCTATATTTGGCTTTTAGGTACTTGAAGGTCTCGATCATATCCCCCCTCTCCCACCTTTCCTCTAGGGAGTACATGTTCAGGGCACTCAGCCTCTCCTCGTATGTTCTGTTCTCCATGCCATGGATCATTCTGGTTGCCCTCCATTGGACCCCCCCCCCAGCAGTTTGATATCCTTCTTCAGGTAAGGGCACCAGAACTGAACACAATACTCCAGGTGTGGCCTCATTAGTGACCTGTACAGTGGGAGAATAACTTCCTCCCTTCTAAATGTGATTCCCCTGGCAATGAAGCCTAGCATTTTATTTGCTTTGGCTGAAGCCTTTCGGCACTGTGCACAGTGCTTCATGTCACCCCCAGCCATTACCCCCAGGTCCTTTTCCTCCTCTGATACTGCCACCTTAATTCCCCCTAGCCAGTAACTGGTCTTTGGGTTTCTGGTTCCCATGTGCATCACCTTGCACTTCTTGGCATTAAAACCCAACTGCCATATGCCTGACCATTTCTCCAACTTAAGCCAGGTCCTCCCTTAAATCCTGGATCCCCTCTTCTGTGTCCACCCTCCCACAGAGCTTAGTATCATCTGCAAACAGGCAGATGTTACTCCTGACTCCCTCTGCTATGTCACTAATAAACACGTTGAACACATTGAACAGCACTGGTCCCAGTACTGAGCCCTGTGGAATAACAATAGTTACAGGCCTTAGTTTGGATAACTCCCCTCCCACCACCGCTCTCTGGTTACTGTACTGTAGCCAGCTCTTGACCCACCACAGCAGTTTTTCCCCTTATCCCAGGTCCAGCAACTTGCTGATCAGCCTACCATGTGGCACTGAATCAAATGCCTTGCTGAAATCCAGGTATAGTATTTCCATTGCCTGCCCTTTGTCCAAGGTCTTCGTAACCCAGTTGAAGAAGTCTATCATGTTGGTTTGATATAACCTCCCCCTAACAAACCCATGCTGTCTTTCATCCTGGAGGCCATTCCTTTAGAATGGTCTCCATTAACCAGCCTTTCTTTTAGAATGGTCTCCATTATCTTACCTACTATGGAGATTAAGTTAACTGGCCTGTAATTACCCATCTTGTCCTTGGGACCACTCTTGTGGAGTGGTGCCACAAGAGCTGTCCTCCAGTCCTGAGGTACACACCCTATCTCCAGTGAGGTGTTAAATAGATCCATCAGTGGTGCCGCCAATACCTCCACCAGTTCCCTCAGGACCCTTGGGTGAATCCCATCTGGGCCAGGTGCCTTGTCCACCCACAGTTCCTGTAGTCCTCTTAGTACTCTATCCTCATACTCCTTCCCTCCTTAAGGGACACCCCAATCCTCCCCTGCGGTATAGACCCACTAGCTTCTCTGGTGAACACAGAGCAGAAGTACTCATTTAGTGCCTTTGCTTGCTCCACAGCCTTTTGAACCCACCCACCCTCCTTTTCAGTCTAACTATCCCTCTCTTCTCCTTCTTCTCTCCTTAACGTATTGGAAGAAGTCCTTTTCTCCTTCCTTAATCCCCTGTGCCAGCTTAAGTTCTTTCTCAGCCTTGGCTGCCCTGACCTCTTTCTCTGCCTCCCTAGATATCAGATAGTAAGCCTCTCTGTCTTCCTCCTTCGAGGTACCTTTGTACTTCAGGAAGGCTGCCCTCTTTTCCTTTACCTTTTCAGCTACTTTTCTTCCAAACCAGCTAGGCCTATAGGTTCTGGAATGCTTTTTTCAATTCCTTGTGCCAGTGTTGGTAGCCTCTATTATTCCCATCTTAATGGTGGACCATTTCTGGTCCGCATCCATCCATGGATGAAGCTCTGCCAGATGCTCCTGAACTATCTTCCCCATCTTGCTGTAGTCAGCCTTCTTAAAGTCCACCACCCTTGTTTTAGTCATGGCAGCTTCCTTCCCCATGCTGACTGAAAACCAGACAGTGTGGTGGTCACTTCCTGGTTCCCTCACTTCCACTTCCTGGACATGATCCCCATTAGACAGCACGAGGTCGAGAATGGACCCATCCCTAGTTGGCACCGTGACTCCCTGAGTGTAAGGTTAAAAACCTTAAGTTTCCTAACCTGCAATAACTGTAGAAAAAACAAGCATTTGTCAATGCCGAATGTTTGCTTGCTGGCATTGGCATTGGTCGTGTAGGAGTTAGAGAGTTGCATAGTAGGAATGGCAGTGAAGTATTGAACTGAAGCCAACTCCACCACCACCCTGCAGAGACTGACAGGCATTGGGGTGTGCCTTTGGGTCATCAGACATAACGGCCATGCCATTTCACCACACCCTACCCTGCAGACACTGACAAATGTCACGGTGTGCCTTGGGGTCTTTGGCCCTTATGCTCACCCCATTCCATCAGGAAATACGGTGAGATGGGTCCTGTATAGGAGAGTGGGAGTACTTTGGGGCGAAGAGTCCAAGGCACACCTCGATGCCTCTCAATGGCTGCAGGGTGTGGAATGGTATGAGCATTACAGGTGAGAATCCCAAGTCACACCCCTGATGCCTCTCAATCTCTACAGGCTGGGGCATTATGGTAGGAAACCCTAACGCCTCAGGCGTTCATTGGCATTTTCACTCCAAATTTTCAACATGTTTTTTTGTGACCCCCACCTTATGAACAGTGGCAATATCAGTTTGTTAGCCGAAAGCTGATTTCGCACAGCGACTATGCCATTAGGCACCACAGGTGCAAAAACACATTTCGAACAGGATGTGAAAAATGACAGCTGTACTGTTCATGGGGAGGTGCAAAAAATGGCAATGTTGAAATTCTGCAGTGAAAATATTAAAAAAACTGGTGAAGTCACGAGTGTGCATAGAAAATGCGCAACACACACCCGTAATGCAATTAGTTTGGGGAATTTTTACAGCAGATTGTCAACACAGGGATTTTGTACCCTCCGCTCATGAATAGTGTCACTGTGATTTTCTTAATCTGTCCTGAACAGTGATTTCCCACAGCGACCACGCATTTCTGCGCTGGAAGTGTGAAAACACATTTCAGCCATGGTGTGAAAAATGACAGCTGTAAGGAAGTGTGGAAAAATGCCAGTGGTGAAAATCTGGACTGAAAATATTAGAAATCCATGAAGTTACGAGGGTGTGTGGAAACTGCGCAATGGTTGCTCATAACAGTCATTTTATGGACGTATTTCACCAAATTTTTAACATAGCCATTTTAACACCTCTGTTCATGAACAGTGTCACTGTGATTTTCTTAATCTGTCCCAAACATTAATTTCGCACACCAAGTGTGCCATTGTACGCTACATGGGTGGAAACACGTTTTGGCTGAGATGTGAAAAATGACAGCTGTACTGCTCATAAGGAGGTGTGGTAAAATGGCAATGTTGAAAATCTGGAGTGAAAATATTGAAAATTACCTAACCACGCAGCGCATGTGTAGAACAGCGCAACGCATGCTCGTAGAAACAGTCATTTTGGGGAATTTTTCACCAAATTTTTAACATAGCCATTTTAACACCTCTGATCATGAACAGTGTCACTGTGATTTTCTTAATCTGTCCCGAACATTGATTTCGCACACCGACTGCGCCATTGTGTGCTACATGCGCAGAAACACATTTTGGTTCAAATGTGAGAAATGACAGCTGTACTGCTCATAAGGAGGTATGGTAAAATGGCAATGTTGAAAATCTGGAATGAACACATTGAAAATTCGTGAACTTACGAGCGTGCATAAGAACAGCGCAACACATGCTCGTAAAACAGTCATTTATGGAAATTTTTTTCACCAAATTTTCAACATAGGGTTTTTGGGGGCCTACCTCATGAACTGTGACACTGTCATTTCATAAATCAGTCCTGAAAGGTGGTTCCACGCAGTGACCGCAAAGTCACCTTTCGGGGCCGATTAACTCCATGACAGTGACAGAATTCATCAGGTGAGGTACCAAAAACCGCATGTTGAAAATTTTGTGAAAACATTCCCCAAAATGCCCGAGATATGCACTAAAGTTGAAGAAACCCTCTTTATTCCATTATACAGTTTACTGGCATTTCCTCAGTTCCCGGTCGGATTTGAAGAGTGCAGACGTGTTTCCGGTTCACCGAAGATCATCGTGCCAAGCTCCGGAGGTAAGTATGGGGTGAGGGGGGGGTGTGTGTGGAGGTGGATGCACAGAGAGTGGCAGCGGGTGGGGAGATTGGGTCAGGACAGTCAGCGAGGGAAGGTTTTTTTCTTCAGTTTTTTTATTACTTGGACAACGCGGAACGTTTGCCATGCTGGGGTGGGCTCCCAGTGTGGCAGCTGGAAGGCTGTTTGGGGGGAGCCGTGGAGTCGACAGGGGATTGGGCACCCCCGTTGGCCATACGATCTATTGCCATGCTGGGGTGGGCTTCCAGCGTGGCATTCTGTAGTCTCTTGGGGGGGCAGTGGAGCTGACGGGGATTGGGCACCCGTCAGCCATATGATATGTTGCCCATGCTGGGGGCTCCCAACATGGCATCTGGAGACTGTTGGGGGCACAGCACAGCCAACAGGGATTGAGCACCCGTCCCGGCTATACAGTGTGTGCATGGGGGCACGAGCATGCAGTAATGCGTGGTGTGTGTGTGTGTGTGGGAGGCCGGCGCATGAGCACGCACTATCTTATCGCTGCCCACTGAAGCGTAGCTCTCCCTTTCAACTGTACAGCACTGAATTTTCAACTGCTGTCATAGACAGCTGCAGCGTTCATTGGAGAACTGCAGCCACGCCTGCAAACACACTGACTGAGTTGGAAGACGGGTGCCACACCTCCGAAAACTCGGACGATGGCACTATGTTTCTTGCACATGCGTGCAAGCAAACTTAAAAACTATTCAAGTTTTAATTTCCAAACCTTCCACCATGACACAAAAATGACATTTACCCTGAAATGTAATGAAATGGCATCTTACACCTTTTGTGTTCTGTTTTTCTGGTATCTGCTTCTACCAGGCCTGTAAGTCATTGATCTTTCTGTTGCTTTGCTCCAGAATAGTGCCACGCTCTTTCCTAGTCACCACACTCTGATCAGTTCAACTACCAGCTGGCTAGCCAGAATGACTCGGTCACCCCCCTCTCCCATGCCTGTTCACTCCCTCAACTTTTTAATAATTTAAAAAAACAGAAACAGATCATCTTTTTGCACCAATCGCGCAGCCAGCCAAACCATGCTGTTTCTCTTACTGTGTAGCAGTTGGCTGCACTGCTGCCTCGCGGTCATCAGCAAAAGAGGGGGATACTGTTGAGAGGTCTGTGGGATGTGTCTCAGTAGGCAGCCAAGTCCCATTTTAAATAACAGGGAAGCAAAACTGTTTGGGGATGTGGGTAAATCTTGGATATTGGAAACTGTTGTTTAAGGTGATCCCTGTACCAAGTGGTAGAAACTATGAATGCAGCATCGCTTTCCTCACATTCACTGTGCAGCAGCACTCTCTTCACATTCACAGTGAAGCAGCACTCTCCTCACATCCACGGTGCAGCAGCAGTCTCCTCACATTCACTATGCAGCAGCACTCTCCTCACATTCACTGTACAGCAGCACTCTCATGTTCACTGTGCAGCAGGACTCTCCTCACATTCATGGTGCAGCAGCACTCTCCTCACATTCATTGTGCAGCAGCACTCTCCTCATATTCACTGTGAAGCAGCACTCTCCTCACATTCACTGTCCAGCAGCACTCTCCTCACATTCACTGTGAAGCAGCACTCTTCTCACATTCACTGTCCAGCAGCACTCTCCTCACATTCACTGTGAAGCAGCACTCTCCTCACATTCATGATGCAGCAGCACTCTCCTCACATTCACTGTGCAGCAGCACTCACCTCATATTCACGGTGCAGCAGCAGTCTCCTCACATTCCCTGTGGAGCAGCATTCTCCTCACATTCACTGTGCAGCAGCATTCTCTTCACATTCACTGTGCAGTAACACTCTTCTCACATTCACTGTGCAGCAGCACTCTCCTCACATTCACAGTGCAGAAGCACTCTCCTCACATTCCCTGTGGAACAGCACTCTCCTCACATTCACTGTGAAGCAGCACTCACATTCACTGTGCAGCAGCATTCTCTTCACATTCCCTGTGGAGCAGCACTCTCCTTACATTCACGGTGCAGCAGCACTCTCCACCCATTCACTGTGCAGTAACACTCTTCTCACATTCATTGTGCAGCAGCACTCTCCTCACATTTACAGTGCAGCAGCACTCTCCTCACATTCATGGTTCAGCAGCATTCTCCTCAAATTCACTGTGTGCAGCAACACTCTCCTCACATTCACTGTGCAGCAGCACTCTCCTCACATTCATGGTGCAGCAGCCCTCTACTCACATTCACTGTGCAGAAGCACTCTCCTCACATTTCGTGGTGCAGCAGCACTCTCCTCACATTCACGGTACAGCAGCACTTTCCTCACATTCCTGGTGCAGCAGCACTCTCCTCACATTCCCTGTGGAGCAGCACTCTCCTCACATTCACAGTGCAGCAGCACTCTCCTTACATTCATGGTACAGCAGCACTCTTCTCACATTCATGGTGCAGCAGCACTCTCCTCACATTCACTGTGCAGCAGCACTCGTCTCACATTCCCTGTGGAGCAGCAGTCACCTTACATTCCCTGTGGAGCAGCACTCTCTTCACATTCTCGGTGCAGCAGAACTCTCCTCACATTCATGGTGCAGCAGCACTCTCCTCACATTCACTGTGATGCAGCACTCTCCTCACATTCACTGTGCAGCAGCACTCTCTTCACATTCACTGTGCAGCGGCACTCACCTCACATTCACGGTGCAACACTCTACTCACATTTACTGTGCAGCAACACTCTACTCACATTTACTGTGCAGCAGCACCCTCCTCACATTCACAGTGTAGCAGCACTCTTCTCACATTCACTGTGCGGCAGCACTCTCTTCACATTCACTGTGCAGCAGCACTCACCTCACATTCCCTGTGGAGCAGCACTCTCCTCACATTCACTGTGCAGCAGCACTCTCCTCACATTCACGGTGCAGCAGCACTCTCCTCACATTCACTGTGCAGCAGCACTCTCCTCACATTCACTGTGCAGCAGCACTCTCCTCACATTCACTGTGCAGCAGCACTCTCTTCACATTCACTGTGCAGCAGCACTCTCCTCACATTCCCTGTGCAGCAGCACTCTCCTCACATTCATGGTGCTGCAGCACTCTCCTCACAATCACTGTGAAGCAGCACTCTCCTCACATTCACTGTGCAGTAGCACTCTCCTCACAGCCACAGTGCAGCAGCACTCTCCTCACTTTCAGTGTGCAGCAGTACTCTCCTCACATTCACTGTGCAGCAACACTCTCCTCACATTTGCGGTGCAGCAGTGCTCTCCTCACATTCAGGGTGCAGCAGCACTCTCCTCACATTCACTGTGCCGCAACACTCTCCTCACATTCACTGTGCAGCAGTACTCTCCTCACATTCTTGGTGCAGCAGCACTCTCCTTACCTTCACTGTGCAGCAACACTCTCCTCACATTCACTGTGCAGCAGTACTCTCCTCACATTCATGGTGCAGCAGCCCTCTTTCTCTCTCTCTCGCTCAGTCTCTCACTCCCTTTTTGCACAATGGGTATCTTTCTTCAGTCAGAGACTACCAGTGACAGGAATTTTGAACCCCAGAGTGACTAGCATTTCTGAGTAGAAAAATGTCTGATATTCCACAAGTCAGTTTAGTCTGATGACAGACAACTACATTTACACATTGTTTTAAACTTTATTTTAATCATTTTGTGACAAACACATACCAAATAAAACAAGGTACATAGCTGTAGGATATCACATAACAACAGTTGAGTGACAGGTGTATATTAGAGACCATTTCAAATAGCACTTTGTTACTTCAAAATTAGGGGATTTCCCCATGTCATCTTGTCCCAGCAATATTGTCCATAAAGAAGTCTAATAAATGAACAGATGTAGCACAACATTGGACCAAATTTAGGAGACAAAGTCATACAAATGATTGTCCCTTTTATGCAGTGACTACATTTCTGCTAGCCTTTAGGTCCACTTGTGGTTTGGAAAATATTTGTTTATATCACTCACTGTACTGAGAGCTGCAATAGCGCCACAGTCCTATATTAAGATCATGTAAATGCAGCTAGATTTCAACATTCCATCTAGCTAGCTATATAAATTGTACAGTTTTGAATGACTACTCTCTACTAAATTGGTACACAGGCTCCAGAGGTAACTTACTTGAGCCAGTAGAATCAGCAATGGAAATGGGTGACTGCAGGTCTGCTCCATGCCGTGAGCACTCTGGCAATCTGAGTGAGCCCTCTCACCCTCAGCAGTCTAGGAAGGCATGAAGGTGACCACAAGGCCACTGTCATTTTGTCTCGTTAATTGCTGGGGCCACGAACTGTCGGTTTACCAAATAATACACATATTTTAAGACCAGTGAGCCGAACCTCGAAAACAAAATCCGCAGCAGTCCACCTTGCATACATTTTAAGATATGTAAGCTGATTTAAACATTTCCAAACTTTCTAAACACAGAATTTAACTTTGTTTGTTTTATGCTAATACAACGTCACAGTCAAACAAGTTACCATGCTCTCCCGTCACCCCTCCAAGTCTGACTTTTGTTATTTATTTTATGTGGCTAAAAAGTCCTGTTTAATCCTTTCCAGCTTCTTGCTCACTGCAGCTGGGTCACTTAAGAGAAGTTGCTTCCCTGCATTATGTTATTTTTAGATGATCTGGTAGTTGAGTGAAAGGGGATTGCCCAGCTCTCTCAATCCCCCACAGATGCCTTAAAAAGGCTCTCCTTCTTTCTCTGTTTGAGAAACTTAGGTTCGGATAAGAGTGAACCATATTTGTCCCTTCAGTGAGCAGTGGGCTGTGTTCTTTTGCTTTGAAGAGAATTTTATCTCAATGGTGTGAGCACCCGGTAATTATTGAAAAAAAGTTTTGAGTGATTTCAGGTTGTTCATTTTTTTCTGTCAGTTGGTCCCATATGCCAGGAGCACAGAGGTGCCCTGTAGATTGCCAAATCAAGATTTGGAAAGGTTAGTGATAAATTGCACTGGGTTCTGGGGTTTTCCGTCCTTCTGCAATGCCAAAGAGCTGAATATTTGCCAAATGGAGAGCGTTCTCTATACTTTCCAAGCCATATTGCAAGTTTGTTCTCCTTCAAAAGGTAGGCCTTTTTTAGGATCAGCATGGAGATGAGGTACAGTGAGGAGGTAGTCAGTTGTGGAGACTGTGGAGTGCTCTTCAAGGTTATTCTCTGGTGAAGCGGGCACGGCCCCATCTGCAGGACCTTTTCGGAGTTCCATGCTTACCTGATAGCAGCAAAAGGCAAGATATCTCAGCTGTAGCACTGGCCTAGCTAGGGTCCACCCCCAGAGGCCCACTGGCCCAGAGGACTGTTGGGTGGTGGGGAAGGAGAGGGTGGCAGGGGCAGCCATAAGTGGTTTGACCAATCTCACACCATTCAGACAGCAAATCACTTAGCACCCCTGGAGGCGGCTCAGGTACCTGATGCTGTTGGGGGAGGGAGGACTCTGAGTCAGTCGGAGGAAAGGGCAGGACAACTTGATGGCACCCAGAGGAGTGAACAGGAGGAAATCAGCAAGGAGAGTCTTAGTGATTGGGGATTCAATTATCAGGTGAGTAGCTTGGTGAGCAGGGGAGGGGAGGGATGGGAAATTGTCAGATGCCTTCCTAGTGTTTCAGTCATCAGGGATATAGATAGGATAGGGAGGATGATGGAGAAAGTGGAGAGGGAGCTGGGGGTGCTGATACACTTGGTTAACAATGATCTGGTGAACCAGCCTGTGGTGGCAGTGAAGCAGAACTTTAAGAGGCTGGGGAGCAGATTGAAGGCACACTTGGCTTCCCTGGCCTTTACTGAGGTCCGCCCTGTGTGGACTAGGAGGAATGCAAATGATAAAGTAAGGAAGAAAGAGATTGAGGAATTTAATGGGTGGTCGAAAGGAATAGTGTCAGGAGGAGGAGGAGTATTACTTTGTGGGGACTGGGGGTCCTTCTGGGACAGGAGGCTCTTCAAGGATGATGACCATCACCTGATGAGCGAGGGAGCCAGTGCTCGAGGGCAGAAGTCTGATGTTTACATTGGACAGTTAAACTGGACTGCAGGCGAGATGAAGACTAGGGGAACCACTGAGAAGAGAGAGGAGGTGGGGAACCTAACAAGGGCTCCCTCTGAACAGGGGACTAATAGCAGAAAGGTGGGTAACAGTAGTTGAAATTAAGTTAGGGGAAGAGGCCAATGAGGGAGGGCTGACAAAGCCTACATTCAGCAAGAAAAGTAAAAATGAAAGAGACGAGGGAAGAATAAGTGGGAAAGATTAGGGAAAAACAAGAGAGGATCATGAGAAAGATGGAAAGGGGTTTGCCTTAGTGCCAGGAATCTGGGAAATAAAATTAATGAGCCCTAGCCAGGCAATGGTGGCAGACACTGAAATGGACCTAGTGGCTATCACAGAAACCTTGGCCACAGAGAATAACAACTGGAACCTGACAGTCTCAGGCTACACCATGTTTAGATGGGATACAGGAAAAAGGTAAAGGAGGAAGCGTAGCAATATATGTCAGAGAGGATACAGAGGCAGTAGAGGATGGAAACATCATGAGAGGTAATAGGGAAACAGAATCACTGTGGGTTCACCTCACATCATACTCCGGCAAGAATGGATGGGGGTAATCTATAGACCTCCAGGACAGGGGTAAGAGAGAGATAAGGAGCTAGGGTGGCAAAGAGGGAGGTGGTGGTGGGAGATCTAAACCTATCACACATTGATTGGGTCATTCCAGCATCCAGGAGTTCCAGAAGTCAAACCCTGCTGGATACACAGCAGGACTGCCTATCTGCACAGCTGATCAAGGAACCCACTAGGCAGGCTTCCATTCTTAACATGGTGCACACCAACTCAGAAGTGGCAGGAGGAGTGAGGGTAGGGGAGTCACTAGGGTCCAGTGACCACCAGTTCTGTATGGTACTACCTGGACATTGGGACAAGTAAGCACTCATCAAAGGCTGAAGTCCTAAGATTTCAGAAGGGCAGACTTCAATGAGATGAGGGAGCTGCTCCATGACAAGTTAGTCAGAGTAGAAATGTAACCCCTAGGTGGCACTATCCCAAGGGCTACTACCCCTACCTGCTTGGCTAGTAGCATGTCAAGGGGCCTGACTTCTGAAACAGGTGCCTCCACCTGGAGGTCAGGTTTGGTAGTGGTCAAGCTAACCTGGGCACAGCCCTCCAGGACACTGTAACCCCCCTCTTTCCCCTCTAGTGGCCTAAACACTGTATAATAATCACTTTCACAATACCCCTGGTACACCACAAAAGTACCCACACTGCTTGCACTTACCACCAGGGCTGGTTCCTCTGGCTCGACCCTGGGGACCCCCTGTAAAACAAGGTTATGCAAAGCAAATAGCAGCAGTACAGTACTTTGAGCACAAACTGGAACCATAGTCAGATTACATGCAGAAAAAGTTAGATCTGATTTATTCAGGGGACTTGAACAAGGAAGGGACAAAATCAGGTTAATTAGCTTTAAGGTTATATCAATCAAGCAATTATGTATGCGCTTTGAGTCCCCCACACAGTCACACCTCTGGGTACCCAGGTGGAGAAGAGATGGACTAGCCAGGACTGTTGCTCGGGGTTGCAGCTGGTTGGGGCCCTGTGATGGAAAACATAACATGCACAGTACACAATATTTGTAATCCAGAGCCAGAGGGCTCAGTTCGTAAAGGAAACGAAACAAGACAATCAGATAACACACTCAGATTAAGCTGTTGTTGCAGGGAGCTACCCTGGTATTTACTCATGATACCCAAGACTGGACACAGGCTGGATGAAAATCGAGACTGAAGGTGGTTAATCTGGAATGCCAGGAGAAGCAGGGCCCACACGAGTCACAGAGGCATCGTTATGTTCAAGCGTGGAGCAGGGGGCTGATCCCCAGGCAGGTCTCTCATCGATGGCTTATCTGTGCAGCGGGTAGTCTGGCTGGGCCAGTCTGGCAAGGCCCAGACCGCATGGAGACAAATTCGGATGCAGTTCGTTTTTGGCTGGATACAGCTTCCAGCAAGCAGAACACAGTTCACACAGTGGGGAACTAACTCACAACCTATTAGCAGCTCATAGCACATTTACATGTATGGGAATTCTACTGTACCAGGCAAAGCGCTCCCCGGTCACAATCGCAAAGTCTCTGCGCACACCGGGAGCTTAGGGGTAGCTGGAACTCCTGACAGGCCGATCGCATTCAGCAAAATCTTCGGTCTTCTTCGGATTGAGCCTGGCCCACTTCAGTAGCTTGCTTTAGTCACACAAACTTGGATTTAGTCCAAAATAATTCTCTTCTCTCCCTCTCAGGAGCAGCAGCAGACATGCAAGCCAAAAACTCAGCCCTTTCACAGTTTTTCCATGCAAATCCACTCAGGACTGCTGCCCAAACTACACTTGAGCTCTTCTCATTTCACTTCCCAGCTCAGAACTAACTGAAAAACTGCAAGCAGTCTAGGACTTCCCCAAGATCCAAAAGGTTTGGTTGGCTGATTTGGTTGTCAGTCAAAGCAAGAGCTCCCCCTTCAGTTGCAAAAAAGGCGCGAAAAAACCCTCAAACTACAGTTCCTACAGATTTTGAATTCAGACAGCTCCTGTAGTCCGGCTACATTTTAGGTCCCACCAGAACTGATTGGTCCAATTTGCAGTCCAGGACCAAGATAGTAGAGACAAACAAAACAGTCCTTGCTACAAAGAAAGCAGGTTAGACAAACTACATTGTCATTATCACTCTAAATGATTTTCAGCAAATAGTTACATCTCTCAACAGAGTTCCCTCTCAGATTACTTAGGCTGCAATCCGGCAGCTCTTAAAGAGACAGTACACAGAGGCTATACAAGCTCTGGTAATCACGTTTAAACTGCTTAAACGCAGGACACGAGCCTGGCAGTGAGCATTTAGGCAAGCTCAAGGAAGACTTTTTGGGAACCCCCATTTGTAGGGGGTTACAGAAAGCATCAGGAATGTGAAGGAAAGATGGAGGGCAATCAAGTGGACCATTCTCAAGTCAACAAAGTCTCGCATGAGAACAGTAATCAAAAGAAAAAGGTACAAGAAACCAATATACAGTAGTTCTCTAGAAAGGTCAGGGATGTAGTGACAGCCACAAAGAAGGATTCACCAGGTGCAAGGAAAAACAAGGGAAGAAAGAATGAGGAGAGTACGAAATAAGAACAAGAAAAATCAAAAAGGCAGTCACAGAAGCAAAGGCAGACACAGAGCTGCATATCATGGAGGGGGTCAAGGGATGGGAGAAACAGTTCTTTAGATATATAAGGAAACAAAGAAAGAAGGGAGGAGGAATTGTTAGGCTAATAGAGGGAGGTAGGATAATTGAGGTGGATGGTCAAAAAGCAGTCATTCTTAATTACTACTTCTGCTCTGTATTCACAAGGGAAGACAGGGGGCCTCTGCTAGAGAGTGGCATTAAGGCAGCTGTAAGGGGGATCCCTGAGATGAGGCAGCAAGTATTTACCAGTGAAAGGGTTTGGAAAGTGCTAGCAGCTCTCAAGATAGATAAGGCCCCAGGGCCAGTTGGGATGTATCCGAGGGTGCTCAAGGAATTGGCAACAAAACTAACTGAACCTGTGGTAGGGCTATTCAATAGCTCAGTTCAGAGGGGGGTAGTTCCAAAAGACTAGAAAGTAGCAGACATAGTCCCGCTCCATGGGGGGAGGACAAGAAGCAACCAGGTAACTACAGACCTATCACTTTTTACTCTATTGTGAATAAACTGATGGAGACACTAGTCAGAGAAGACCCCATGAACTAACTGGAGAGCAATGGACTCCATGATAGTACACAACACAGGTTTGTGACAGGGAGGTCTTGTCAGACCATCCTGATAGTATTCTTTGATGTGTAATGAGTATAGTGGATAAGGGCCATGCTGTGCATTTACTCTACTTTGATGTCAGCAAGGCTTTCAACTCAGTGCCTCACTGATGGCTGTTGAAGAAACTAAAGGATATGGGTACAGTGAAGTATACAGTCAGATGGGTGAGAGACTGGTTGGAAGAGAGAGAGAGAGTGGAGGACTATGGTTAACGAAGTCAAATCAGAAGAGAGCGAGGTCACCAGAGGACTGCCACAAGGATCAATCCTGGGTCCAAGCCTTTCTATATGTTCATCAGCAACATGGGAACAAGAATCCAGGGCAAGATGTGTCTCTCTGCAGATGACACTAAGTTCTGTGGCAGATCAGACAGAGAGCAGGGGGTTAGTGAGATGCAGAGAGACTTGCAAAAGGTAGAGAAGTGGTCAAAGGTTTGGCAGTTGAAATTTAATGCCAAAAAGTGCCAGAGCAAACAAGAACCTGAGGACAGAGTACTGGTCGGGGGAGAGGTAAAGTTGTGCACAACCTCTAAGGAAAGAGACCTAGGGGACATCATCAGTGACTCCTTAAAACAATCAAACCAGTGTAACAACAGGATGCTGTGGTGTATAGCAAGGGGGTATTGACAGCAGAAAGAAGGATGTATTAATACCTCTCTATAGATCACTGATGAGGCCCCACCTGGAGTACTATCTCCAGTTCTGAAGTTCTCACCAAAGGAAAGATAAGGACAGGCTGGAGACAGTGCAATGTAGGGTGACCAAAATGATTCAGGGCCAGAAGGGCAGATCTTATGAGGATCGACTCAAAGCACTGAACATGTACTCGCTAGAGGCCAGATTAGAGGGGAGATATGATAGAGACCTTCAAGTTCCTGATTGGAATGAACAAGGTAAACTGCAAGGAACTATTTAGCATAAGTAGCGGATCAAGAACATGGTGGCATGAGTAGAAATGGATGGGGAGAACAGTCAAGAGGGAAATGAGATGGTTTTATTTTACAGAAATGTGGTGGAACCATGAAACATTCTGCCAGCTGATGTGGTGGATGTCAAAACTATCAACAGTTTCAAACACAGCTGGGACACAATGAAGGGCTTAGTGGTTGCTCAGGATGGTAGCAGGAGGGCAGGGAGCATGGTAGTCCATATTGTGGGTTAGAACCTTGTGTGGACAATTGGTCCCATGTTTGTAAGAGTTTACAGGCAGACTGAATGGATCAATGGTCTTTTTCTGCCATCATCATCTATTTTTCTGTTTCACTAAGTCGTTAACCACTGTGACTGTCTTAATTGTGGATTAGGCAACAGCCTTATTGTCTGCCGGCACCATTTCTACTTCTGTCCTCTTAAACAGTCAGTCTGGAGGTAAAGGTGTCTCCCTTCATTGATATTCCTTGACCCCTCCAAGCACCACATCTTTTATGACCTTGAAGGTCAGCTCAGTCTCCTCAATAGTCTTGATGCTTTGCCCATCTCCTGCTGCAGTTGCCGCCGGCACGACTCTTTCCTTTCCCATGCTCCACTGTAATATATTGTAGTGAAGCTCTAACCAAGAACTATCTATTGATACCATGTGTTACTGCAAAATTGTACTTTTATGAAATAAAACAGTCAGTTTTGGTGCTATCAGAGCAGTGCTCACTCTACAGTGTCTTACACAGTCGGCTGCTGGCTGTGCCCTCATCTACACTGACACGTTTTTGTCCATCAAGTCATCTTGTCCCTCAAGACATCATCCGAAACAGAGCCATTGACCTCATATATAGCAGTGCCACATACTGGTAAAAGCACAGAACAGCAGTTACTGACTACAGTTGAAAACAACATTCCGAGCACCAAAATGGACAATTTGTCCTAAACAACTATTCGTTTCCAGGAGCCCAATTCAAATTCATAAATTTTACTAAATAAATTTGCTCAGTCTTTGTTATTTTGGCAAGAACAATTTATTTATTTATTTAAAATAGCTCATTTTCAGATGTGTCCTGGGGGAAAGGGGACAGGGAAGTACAACTTGATTTTTACAACAGAGTATGGTTTAGCAATAAAAACATAAACTTTATACATCAATTAAATACTAATGAAAACAGCTATGTACAATATATGGATATCTGCACTAAACAGTGTAAGTACATTGATAACAGAGCTTCTTGGGTGAACAAAAAACCCTTCTGGGCTAGTCCGAACAGGTGAAAGAAGGAGGAGAAAAAATAGGGGGAGGTGGGGCAGACTTAGAGGAGAGGCAAGCTATTGTTCCTCTGGGGTGAAAACCCCATGAGGAGCAGTCACGAGAGGGAGCACACCAGCACAAGACTGGGTTTGTGGCCTAGATTAAAGACAGGGCAGAGGTGGAGAAAGGGAAGGAAAAAGCAAGAATACAGGAGCATAAAGAGGAGAGTGGCAGGAAAGGGAGGTCGATGGGCCAGATGGGAAGAAGAACGAATGACTTAGAGGGAAGGAGTTTTAGATGGGGGAGTGGGGTTTGTGATGATGGGATGGAGGAAGGTCATAGGGAATTAGGAATGAGTGGTTGGGAAAAGGGAGAGTGGGGTTGGAGGAGGGAGGAGGCAGGAAAATACAAGTAGTGGAGTTCAGTTACTGTTACATGTGTGGGAGGAGAAGCTAAGCAGTAGGTAGGGTAGAGAGAGGGGGAAGGGAGTTTCAGAGCTTAGGGAGTCGATAGGAGAACGTATCAGTCAGAAAAAATCAATAGTGAACCACAAGTCAGGAGAAAATAGGGGCAATGCTGGTCAGGGGCAACAAGCCCAAACTTACAACACAAGTCCAGATGACCGCACTCAAGAATGATGAACACAGACAGCCATGTAAATATGAAAAATCCACTGCTTTATTGCAAATAATAATCAAAGCTGTTGCGAGACGTATCCTCTGGCTACTATTATTTGCAAAGAAGCAGTGGATTTTTCATATTTACGTGACTGTCTGTGTTCATTATTCTTGAGTGTGGTCATCTGGACTTGTGCGATAGGAGAAAGCAGCCTGGCCAGCGGAGGAGGTCCTGGGGGGAGTGCAAGGGAGTGGAAGTGGGAACTGTGAAGGGTATAGGAGTTTGGGGGGGGGCTGTGAGAGGGCAGTGGAGAGGTAGGAAGGGAGAGAGCCAAACCAGTATTTGGCAAAGAAAGAGGAGCAGTGTGCCAAGCGTCTGGCTTTGAGGGAAGGAAAGGAGAGGGACATGTAGAGAGCGCAGTGATGATTGTGGGTTGGGCAGTCCAGAGCAAAACAATAGAAGGAGTGAAAGAGACAGTCTAGTCTGAAGAGGGTGGATTTAAGGTCAGCGCTGTAGACTACCATCATAGTCAAATTACAGTGCAATGTGTGGTTTAAAGTGATTTCTTATTTTGCCCCCTTCCTTGAATTTGGGGACTATTTGCCCTCTAAATTTAAAAGTATTGAAAATAAATGTGTTGCAACTTTCAAACTTCAAAATTTGACGCCGCCTATTTTTTGGTCTACATGGAACCCTTTTTATAAGCACAATAAGACACTCCGGGGTGTTGGTTGTCTGTGATTAGTACACTTTCAGCTGCTAAAGGCACTCGGCACAAGCATCTTGAACCTGGGTGTCCATTAATCACAGTTATAAAATGGGTAGAGGATTTTCTGCGTCCTGATTGGTCAGGGCCCATGTCCTTACTGGACCACAACCCTGAAGGTGGCACTTTTTTGGGAAACCTGGATGCAGAGCAGCCCACATATCCATGCCTGCCAGAAATGTTTGAGAAAAATATTTTTGGCAGCCATGTTAGTAAAGTAAAAAAAAAAAATTCATTACTTGCCCTAACCCATTAAGTAATATGTCCACTCATCTAAATAAAACCCATCCCCTTCCAACACCTAAAAAATACATTGCACATATTTAAAAAAAATAATAGAAATATCTAACCTGTTTCAACATGTAATTTTCATTTTTTCTTTCCAGGCCTCTGATCCATGGACCTTGAGTTGCTGCAGTCTCACAGCTCCTACAATCTACTCTGGTTATTTGTTCCCCTCCACCATCCATTCTGGTCATTTGCTGCCCCACCCATACCATATCTTCCACCAGAAAATACTGCAACATTACAATATGAATGAAAGTCTTCACGTGAGCGGAGCAGGTGGCTTTCATTTAAAGAGCACAAATCTGCTTTGTTCTGTGACTGCTACACACATGTAATGAGCAGAGTGGACGTCTCCCATTTAAACAACATGGACGCGCTCTACTCTTTGAACCCAGGGTGCCATACTGAGTAGTGTGGGCGGCCTTTCATTTAAATTACACTGCTCCACACTCCAACTGCCACAAATGCTTACTCAGCTAAATAGGAAAGCTGCGGCTTTCACTAACATGCTCACTCAAAGTCGCAGCTTTCACCAACATGGTCACCTGTTAAATCATAAAAACAAGGGATCACCACATTCAGCCATGGCAAAAGCCACAGTACAGTATGGCTGGGTGGGAAGTACATTGAGCAAGCCTCCTCTACTGGCTGCCCAAATGTAAAAAATACATAAAATGAACCAGCTTCTATGGCACAAATTGAGAACTACTGACCTTTGCCTCAAACTGGGCCAAATAATACATTTATAGTATTTTTTTAATTTGCTAATTTTATTATTTTTTTTCTTAATATACACATATAGGACCCACTTTAGAAGAGCAATAGGGCACTCTTGGGGTGTGGGTTATTACCTGATATGAGCACTTCCCAGCTGCTGAAGGCACTTGGTGCAAGAGCCTCATTCCTCACTATGCACCTTGGTTTTGCTCTTAGGCAACAACCCACCCCCGTCGTGTCTTACTACTTTCATAACCAACACCCTTGTCATGTCTTATTGCTTACTGTCCCACATCCAGTTTTCTGGATTCTATGTCAAGAAGCAAATAGCTCACATGTCTGAAACATAGAAGTTGTAAGCAGAAAAGGACCACTTGGCTCACATAGTTTGCCCAAAATTCCCTACCCACAGTGCCTCCAGAAACCCTATCTGGGCTCCAGCTTACACCCCCCTCCCCCACTTCCAAGATTCCCTTGTGTCTATCCCATGCATTCTTAAATCCTATGACTGTTTTATCCCTCACTACTTCCTCTGGAAGGTTGTTCCAAGCATCCACCACCCTCTCCATGAAGAAGTACTTCCTTATGTTTCCCCTAAGTCCCCCCCCCCAGTTTTATATTTTATCATCTTGTCCTTGAACATCTTTTAATTTGGAAAATGCTCCCTTCCTGTACCTTGTTTATCCCTGCTAGATACTTGAATGTCTCTATCATATCCCCCTGTTCCCTCCTGTCTTCCAGTGTGTATATATATTTAAATCCTTGAGCCTCTCTACGTAGGGCTTCTGATGTAAGCCCTGCACCATTTTGGTTGCCCTCCTTCGTACTACCGCCACTCTGTCTATGTCCTTTAGTGATGGGGCATCCAGAACTGAACACAATACTCGAGGTGTGGTCTCACCAGTGACCTATACAGGGGCAATATTACCTCTCTCCTTCTGCTGGTGATACCTTTCCCTATGTATCCAAACATTCTAGTAGCTTTTCCCACAGCCTTGTCACACTGTTTAGCTACCTTTAGGTCATCAGAAATGATCACCCCCAAGTCCCTTTCCTGCATTGTGACTGTTAGTATCACTCCTCCCATTCAGTATGTTGCCCCAGGTTCCTGTGCCCCATAAGCATGATTTAGCATTTTCTTGCATTAAAACCCAGCTGCCAAACCTGCGACCATTCTTTCAGTTTTTTTAAATCATCCCTCATTCTCTCCCCCCGGGTGTGTCCACCCTGTTGCAGAGTTTCATGTTATCTGCAAGCAGGCACACCTTCCCTTTCACTCCCTCTACAATGTCACTTATAAATTCATTAGAGAGGACTGGCCCCAGCACCAACTCCTCACTAGTCACTTTGCCTACTCCAGAGTGGGTGCCATTTACCACCACCCTTCGACTCCTATTGCTCAGCCAACTTTCCAACCATTTTACCACTTTACCACTGCTCCTAGGCTCTTCAGCTTGCTTATCAGCCTCCTATACAGAATGGTGTTGAATGCTTTGCTGAAATCCAGGTAGGGCATGTCCACTCCCCATCCTTGATCCACCTTCTTGGTCACCCAATCAAAGAACTTGATCAGATTCATCTGGCAAGACTCCCCCCCCCCCTCCGTGAAACCATGTTGCCTTGGATTCTGTAGACCATTGGCAACCAGGTATTCCCCAATCCTTTCCTTCAGAAGCGATTCCATTACCTTGCCTACTACCGACATCAGGCTGATGGGCCTGTAATTTCCTGCCTCCTCCCTATTCCCACTTTTGTGTAGTAGGACTACATGCGCCCTCTTCCAGTCCCCCAGCACTTCCCCTGTTTTCAGCGGCTTGGTGCTGCAGACCTAGCATGAGCAGCCTTAGTAACAACTGAGTCAATTTCAAGTCGATGGTATAACAAGTCTTTGTATTGTTCATCTACTTTGCAGGAAACAGCTGGCAAATTGCTAGATGTGTGGCAAGCAGAGTAGTATCCTCCAGCACAGTGTAAACAGAAGAGATGACTACTGTAGGAACTGTAGGGACCTGTGGGAACTGATATAGGTTCTCTTTTAGTGGAGTCCTCTTCCTCTGCAGTGAAGCTGAACATTCCTTGCATGAGGCTTAGCAGGGAGAGGTGTGAATACAATGGTATCTTTACTGCAAGAGGAAACAGTGGAACTGGAGTCAAACCCCATGGGCTGCTCTATGTTACCCTCATCATCCTCAAAGTCCTCCTCCAATTCCTAGAGATTAGGATTATAATCATCCTCCTCTTCCTCTGCTGGAGATGGAGGGACCCCTGGGTCCTGTGTTTGACAAGGCATCTACAGAGAAGCTATGGGATAGACACAAGGGCCAAAACCCAGCATCAACAATGACAAAGCATGGGGACAATGCCAGTGATGCTGTTATTATTGATGGCAACGATGGTGGCAGGTACTGAACAATATATTATGGCTAACATCATAGCTAGTGTATCCCCAGTTGCCTTAGGTGGTATTGATGACACAAGTGATGACAGGAAAGTGCCGGTCAGTGACAGCAGCAACGTGGTATGATTGGGAGACCCTCAGCAGGATCCCAAATTTGGTGTCATTACAATGTTTGCATTTAGCCTTTATCTTGTCCTCATATGAATTCCCAAAAGGTTTGAAACCTGCACTCATGAGAGGAGCATGGTGTGCTGGATTGGGCAGCTAGCCCCAAAAGTAAGAACACGTCCAAAAGCCACAGCGCTACTCCAGTATGTGAACTGCCATGCGATAATACACTGGCCGTTTACCAGTGAAAATTCACTTTAATTGCTGTCAAAATAACAAAGCAAGTACAAAGTAGAAAGTATATCTCAGGTCACCAATGTGCAACTAGCCCTAGCGCTTCAGCAACAGCCCTTCTCAGGGATCATGATGTGTGACTTTTGGACTGTATCTTATCCTCATGGCCTGACTGCAATGATGATCTGGATCTGGAGGGAGACTTATCTTTGGAGCACTTAGTACGGTGACGTTCAGAGGAAGATGATTTTTTTGTCTTCTTCACAGTCAGGTCATGGGATGGTGATGACGGCGCTGCCCAACAGGAGACCTACGGCACTTCCCTTGCATGGAGTCCACAGAATAAGCCAGTGACACTGTGTGAGTCTCTAATGCTGAACACTGAGCATTTTTCATCCTATGCAGAACGAGTTCCAAATCTTTCCTATAATGTCTTCTCATGGTCTTTTTAAGACCTGGCAAATGGCACAGTTCATCATGTCATACAAGAGGCCCAGGTATTTCACACAGTGTGAGTGTCATCTCTGAAGATCTTTATGCCATACTATCAAAGGCGCAAAAGTGGTTCTGGCTTCTTCATCAGATATGATGAGGACATGGTGATAATGATATAAACTATAAACTTAAGATAACAAAATGAGAAATCAAAAATCGATGTAGGCATTTTCTTCATGATTTGAGCAGTTGATGGCTGGAGAAATACTGTACATATTCAATGTATAAGTCTAGGTTTTGATACTAAAAATAAGGGGAACAAGAAGGGGAGGCATGACTTATCTGTGAGGTCAATCTATCTGCGAGATTTACTATGGTAAACCATTTTTTGCCACTGTGTAACCTAATTTTGTGTCCAATTCTGGTGGATTCTGTGCCTGATGGTCACAAAACAGATTTTTTCATCCAATCTGGACAGCAAAATAATGTCTGCAATTTTGCTAAAACTGACTAGTTAAAGGATTTTTTACCTATATGTGAGTCGATATATAGGTGACAATATACAGTAACTGAGGAGTAAAGGGACCACCCTATGTACTGTATATAGCCTGCATCAATGTATGTTAACGTGTGTAGCCCTAGCTAGGCAAAACTTCTGAGTAGTCGTGACACTGACAGCTTACAGTTCCAAGATTGTGGCTCTACAGAGAAGATGTCTTTGCAAAAGATCCTTAGTTCCAGTAAGTCTACCCAGTTAACAAGTGAACAAATGCTTGCCACCATAACGCCATCCAGGAAGCAGACATGGATGCAGATATGCCATTGCTGTTCTAGTCCTTATAACTGTATGGTTAATTTTCATTGTACTGGTTTCCCCCCATCCTTCAGCCTGCGTTGGACAACAACGAGGCCATGTGAGATCCTGCTGATGAAATATTAAACAACAGATGGAGCCCATTTCCGATGTCCATAAGATATCAAGGTATGTTCCACTGCAGAGGTTTGTGGTTCCTGCTGAAAGAAATAGTAGTTCATCTCCTCCTCCTCCTCAGCTGATAACTAGTTAACCTGATCCCCATAAATAGAATAATGCAAAGTGCCTTAAAGATGGGAGCCTGCTACCAGCAAAAAAAGTCAAAGCAGAACTCATATGCATAGCATTCCAAATAATTGGGAATTTTAAAGCTATTCCTTTTATTCATAGTCCTAAGGACACATGCATAAACACAGAATCCATGTCTCTTGAATTCTTCTCATGCTTATTCCCTAGCTGAGATCATAATCCTCTGTTTGTACCATCACAATCATTTTCACAACATATGATGATGATGTCATAGGCATTGAATTATGACCAACTGGGTATAACAATTAAGAGTCAATAAATGGTATAAGGCAACAATCCTATTTTCATGCATAAGGCCCTAGTAGCAAAGCAGGGGATGGTTTGAAATTCAAAATCTTTGAGAATATAGTGTATTTTCCCCTTGTGCAGGCATGGAGGATCGCGTGGAAGTATGAGGAGGTAGAGGAGGTGGAGCCCAGCCGGACACTTGGCTTCCAATCACAAGCCCATGTTGACTGGCCACTGGATTCCCCATTCCACATGAGCAGTTATATAAGGCAGTCAATTTGCAGGACTACTGTATCCTTGTAGAGGAAAGCATATTTCTAAAAACATAAAAAAAATTCTACAGGGGCATCTTCTGCTCCCTCCCAGTCCTCTCTGCCATGGTGGGAAAAATAATAACTGGAGGTCAGGTTCTAGGAGTAGGATGGAGGTGTATTACAGTTATGGCAGGCCCACTGCTGCATGTGACTTATGCACCCCCCCAGGTATCGAAAGCCAATTGTAGTGGATTTCAGGCTTGTTGTTTATTTATTTATTTATTTATTTGAAAATTGGTAACTGGGGAAAGCACACTGAGCCAAGGCTCATTTCCAAGTATGACCCAGGGGAGAGGCAACAAGAAATACAATAATAAAAGCATACACAGTACTAATGATTGGCACAAAATAAAGTACAGTGTAAAATTAAACAAATTACAAATGCACCAAAAGTAAATGGACCTAAACGAAGGTAAAATGTATGGCTTTGATGCGCAAATAAAGAAATAAAACGTAGTGGAACAGATGGCAGTGTAGATGTAGAAAAGGAAGGAGCCTGATGTAGGTTGAGGTAGAACCCAGAAGGAGGCCCGACAACAAGAATGGTAGGTGCTCCAACAGCGGAGGAATCAAAGAGACTGTTGTGCACTCTGGTCTCACCCTACAGCATACCCGTGACCCGGTTGCCAATTTATCTCTGCAGGCAAAGTGGGATCAGGTCAGGTCAGGTGACCTGCTATGTAGCTGGAGAAAGGAGGATGCATGCCATGGGGGACACGCAACATGCAAGGGCACCCCCACAGGATACAGAGATATGTAAAACAGTGCACAAGCCTTCATGCATATGGACCAGAAACTAACTGAAGGATACAGATAAGTTCCAGGAGAAGTTTTCTAAAATCATGCTCATACTCTCCAGGCTGTTTTATTCTAAACTGTATTAGTCTCTTTCCTCTGACTATCTTCCTCCTTTGGTTTTGTTTTCTAACAGCTGTCATTTTTGTGTATTTAGTAAAATATTCTGCTCAGTAGATTTACTCAGCAATTTTTATTTGAAAACAACAACACGGTTGCTTGCTGTGTGAGACCACCTTCAAGACTCGTTCACTCAATTCATTTAAGCACAAATGAGTCACTTTTATACTTGCCACACCTCTAAGTAAATCTCTATAGCATGCAAGCCACTGTTTTTAAAACCAGGTCTCAGGCTTTGACACAGTGGATCTTTCATTAGCTTTGTTATGACTATGTCCTGCTCAAAACAATTCTCTACAAGAAGGATTTACCTTCTGTTCAAGCAGTATGGCAAAATACAAAAAGTCCACTATTCTTTTACTGTAAGCGAATAATTAATTTCACAATTTTCCCGTGTAGACAACCTCTGCATGCCAGCAGTGCCTACTTGTTGATACAGGCAGGTGCGGCTGCAGACAGTTCCACAAATTACAACTAATTCTAGTACCTGAAGTATTTAAAAGCCAGAGCACTTGCCTTTTCCCAGGTGGACATGCACGAGTCAGAAAAAACTCCAACCCTGCATGGTATAATCAAGATTTCTTATATATCAGACAGACACATAAACTGGGATGCTGGTAAGTGAAGTACATGATGCACAGTGTATGCTATCTAACTCCTACCTAATAAGTAGGGGTCCTTTTTTTGAATACTCAGTAAGTATTGATACTCAGCACCCCCAGATACTTAGTACTCTGTATTCGGCAGAAATAATTCTAAACAAACCATTTTCTTCCCCGGTGGCCAAGGCTAGTCTCTAGGCCACTCCTTCTGACAGTCACTTATTACCCACTCTCCACCTGCTTTTTTATCCTTCCATTATGATAAAAAAAGGGTCCAGCCCGGCCTGTCAACACAGCGGTACAGCTACCACTTGCAATGCGGTTAACCCAGGTTCAGTAATTAGCAGAAAGCTGACGGGGAGGAGGGAGGAAGAAAGACTGAGCATCGCAAAGTATGCTCTCCTCCTCCTCAAGGAAGGAGGGTTGCTGCCTCCACTGCAGTGTTGCCACTTGGGTGTCCACAGATATCAGTGCAGTGAAAGGCAGAGTGGGTGGATATATGCTGGCCAGGCTCATGGCTGGCATGCCTTTGTGCACACCCTGTATCTAGTGCACACCCCTGTATCTAGGCCAGCCATTTCTCCTCCCCACAGCACACCATCTCTGTCACAGTTTGCATCAGGCTGTGGTACAGCACAAAGGTGCACACAACTCACAGGGAGAGGGGTGGAATGGTGTGAATCATTGATAATGCTAGGCAAACTGATTGCTCAATCTACCTAGCATCATCGATGATGCACGTGACTCCACCCCCCTCCCTCCCAGTTACATACATCCTCACGCTGTACCACAGCATGATACAGACCTAGACAGTGATAGCCTGCTAACAAAGGGGATGATGACTGGGCTAGACTGCAATAACTACCACTGCTCCCCTCCAAATCATGCACTGAGGGGCCAGCGTTCAAATTCAGTACCTTTGATGACTGGGGCTTGGGCTAGGCATGGAAGGGTAACTATAAGATGACGTCAATTCCTTGCAGCATGCCAGAAGCCTGCAATTATTTTTTTTTAAATCACTAAAGGAAGATGTGACCAAGGGAACAGCCCAGACATTTTGAAGAGCAAGATTTTTTTTTTTTACTGTAAACAAATCTTTTTACCTGAATACAGAAGAACACTCAGTACTCTGATCCAAACTAATATTCTTTATTCACATATCCCTACTAAATAGCTGATGCAGAGAATATACACAGCAATATCCATAAAATATGCAAGGGAATTACAGGGTATGCCAGGGCCCCTAGTAGAAGCTTTAGTGTGAAACAAAACTCTAGGGAGAAATTCAGGCAGTGGCTGCTAAGCATTTTTTTGACAAAGCACAGTGTAAGTTTTCCTCTGTTTATATTGCCTTGGTGCGCTACCATTTATTTGATGTTTTTTTTTTAAGGCCAGGCTCCGCCCCAACTCTACCTCCACTGATGCTGCCACTGCAGCAGATAGACTCTACACTAGGTGGTAGAATGGATGAGGTATCCCTATAAATTGATAAATATTTGCACCGCATATTTATTGATCCCTGTTTATGAATTAGGCGTGGGGAGGAAGACATGATGGATCTAGAGTCCCCCTTCCAATCACTATGTAACTACATATGTTACAAAACAATATTGAATGTTAATGCTGCTGCCTATATCACTCTTATGATTTTATCCATTTAACCGAACATACCTGCTTCCAGGACACCTGTGTGTGAGACCCTCTTCACAGAGTAAGAGCGTCCCACGCACTGAGGAAAGGAATGCTCCATTTGGTCAGGAGCTCCTGTTTAGAATGGAGTATGTGTTTTGAATGTCCAGGTTTTAAAATGCTGGAATATGAATGCTACCCATATGATGCTCTCAAACTCTAATTAATGTATGTTGATATTATGTCTTATTTTATATTTATTTACTGTATACAGTATTTCTTTCATCATTTTATTTATTTGTAATGTGTGAAATTACTGTACAGTAGTCATAGCTTCTGCTTATTTCATTATGTCTTTATGAGAATGCAACCTCCTAGGTCATAATTGAAAATAGAGGATCATTTTGTCTAGCGTACTTACCTGATCAACAAAAGATAAGTACATAAATACAGGAATGTCTGCAATTTGTTAAGTGGGAGATAGGAATTTTGTTTAGTTAGGCTGGGGTACTTGGGGGTATTTAACTATCATAATTTTTTTCAATGAACATAGTGTAAAGAGGTAACACCTAGGATGGTAAATGGTTTACTACAGGTACCTGCATATCTAAGTCAGGAAAAGGCCAACTGGCAAAGTGCAGACCAGGGGAAAACAGAATCCCCATGGGAACACGAGCAGGGGAAATGGAACTATAGGGAAAGGGTGGAAGGTAGTCCTGCTAAATGCAAGGAGCTTGGGCAATAAAATGCCTGAGCTCCAGGCGATTCTAACTGAGGGAGCAGTGGATGTGGCAGTGGTCACTGAGACTTGGGCCACTGCAGGACATGACTGGGACCTGAACCTGGAGGGTTACACTATGTTCAGGAAGGACAGGGGGGAGGGAAGGGGAGGAGGGGTAGCAATGATAGTCAAAAACTGCATTGGCAGAGGGGGAGTAGAGGAGGCAGAGGGAACCGTGGAGGCGATTTGGGTCACCTTGATAACAAGGGTGGGGCAAGAGAGTAAAAATAGGAGTGGTGTATAGACCCCTGCCCTGGCGGAGGAGCTGGAGGACAGTCTGGTGGCAGATGTTAGGAGACACTGCAGACTGGGCAGAGGAATGGTGGTGGTGTTCGGGACTAAACATGCCAGGAACAGACTGGGAGACTATGACATCCTCTGTGACCAGGAACAGAGGTTGTTGGATGTCTTTCAAGACGCTGCCCTAACTCAGCAGGTGAGGGAACCAACCAGGAGGCATGGTACTGGATGTGGTCCTGGCAGACAGTGACCAGATTGGGGCCTGGAGGTAAGGGACCCACATGGGAGTGACCATGCCACGTCTGGTTCTGCCTGACCTAGAAGGGGTAGAAGGCTGCACAAAGACGAAGTAACTGACTTCAGGGGTGGATTTTAAGGAAATGGGAGGGATCCTTAGGAGCATTTGGATGGGATTGGGTCAGACATGGACGCTGATAGTAGGTGGGAAATCATCAGGAGAGGGGTGCAGGATGCTACCAGCACCTGTGCAAGAGTAAGACGAAAATGTGGTAGGGCCAAAAACCCTGTTGGTGGACCAAGGAGGTCCAGGAGGTGGTACGGGGAAAGAAAGCAGCCTATAAGCAATTCAAGTGCTCAAGGGGTGAAAGGGATTGAGGGGAGTACGAGCTGATGGCTAGAAGGGCCACTAGAGTGGTGAGGGCGGCTAAGGCAAGGAAGGAGCAGAACCTGGCCAGGGAAATTAGGAGAGGGAACAAGGGTTCTTTAGATATATTGGGGAAAGACGAAGGGTGAAGGGGCAGATTAGCAGGATTAAATCAGGGGAGAGATGGGCACAAGACCCGGGGGAGCAGGCTGAGGTACTAAATGAGTACTTCACCTCAGTTTTCACCAGGGAAAATGGGGGTGCTGCATCATACATGGGAGGAGACAGAGATACTGAGGAGGGGGGGACCCTTACCGATCGGCAGGTCTGGGGAGAGGGGAGGCATCACTGGCAGGTGGGGGAGGGCTAAGCAGGAGAAGAGGACCGAAGTGGAAATCACAGCAGAGAGAGTGAGGAAGCCCTCAGCTCCCTTAAGATGGAGAAAGCACTGGGCCGGATAAATTACATCCCAGAGTGCTGAAGGAACTTGCAGATGTCCTGGTGAAACCCTAGCAGAGCTTTCACCATCTCTCTGAGGACAGGTGGTGCCCCAAGACTGAAGGTGGCATATAGTGCCATCCACAAGGGGGATCAAGGAGGTAGTAGGGAACTACAGGCCTGTCAGCCTGACATCGGTGGTGGGCAAGGTGATGGAGGGCATTGTCAAGGAGAGGCTAGGGGGGGACCTGGATAAGTCAGGGTGCCTGGACGATAGACAGCATGGATTCATCCCGGGGAAATCGTGTCAGACAAACCTGGTGGAGTTCTATGACTGGGTGACAAGTGCCTTGGACCTGGGTAGACCAGTGGTTGTCCTCTTTCTAGACTTCAGCAAGGCATTTGACTCTGTTCCTCACGTGGGCCTGTTGGATAAGCTGGGAGAAATGGGGGTGGGGAACCAGATGATCAGATGGATAGGCAATTGGCTCCAGGACCGGACCCAGAGGGTCGTAGTTGGTGGATAGTCTCATCCCCAAGGAGGGTCATTAGTGGGGTCCCACAGGATCAGTCCTGGGCCCCTCTGTTCAACGCCCACGATCTGACATAAGGACAGGAATCAGGAGGAGATGAGTCTCTTGCAGATGACTCAAAACTGGGGGTGGTGGTGGATGGGGAGGAGGGAGGGTGGCTCACAGGGGACCTGGAGGCTCTGGAAAGATGGTCTAGAAAGTGGAAGCTGAGGTTCAATGCAGGAAATGCAGGTACTCCACCTGTGTGCCAGAAACCCAGACCAAGTGTACACCCTGGGGAAATGCTACAAGTCTCGATGGCTGAGAGGGACCTGGGGTAGTGGTGGATGTCAAGATGAACAACTCTGAGACTTATAGGAGGGCAGCAGCCAAGGCCAACAGGATGCTGGGATGCATCGCTAGGGGATCACTCTCCAGAAGGAGGAAGTGATACCCTCTGTATAACTGTTTGGTGAGGCGCACCTGAGTACTGCGTGCAGTTTTGGAGGCCACACTTAAAGAGGGACATTAACCTCCTGGAGAGGGTCCAGAGTAGGGCAACCAAAATGATTTGGGGCTTGGGGGACAGGACCTATGAGGAGAGGCTCTAAGAGCTAAATATGTACTCATTGGAAGAGAGAAGGGACCGGGGGGACATGATAGAGGTCTTCAGGTACATGAAGAGGGTAAATAGGGGAGGAACAGTCAGGGTGCTTCGAAGGAAGGAGGAAGGGGCCACTAGAGGGCATGGGTGGAAGCTGGAGGGGGGAAGATTCAGGGGAGAAAGGAGGAGGTGCTACTTCACTGAGAGGGTGGTGGAGCCATGGAATGCACTGCCTAGGGGCTGGTGGAGGCAGAGACAGTGGAGGGTTCAAGAGGGGTGGACAGGTACAGGGAAGGGTTCTGGAAGCAAAATCCAATGCAGCAAGAATATCCGGAACTGGGAAGGAGAAGCCAGAGAAGGCTAGGGATAGCAAGGTCAGCACCCAGGGTGGGGGCTGACCAAACGAGCAGACATGAAAGACCGTTAGGCCTATTCTGCTGGCATTTTAGTATGTTAGTATGTTAGTATGTAAGTTGCAGTAGCGAAATGGGGTGGAAAAATGGTAGTCTCGGTGGATGTGGCAGTCCTGGTGACCCCTCTGCAAGCTGCTGAGAAAGCCCTTTTTTTGTTTCAAAGCTTTTCTGTTGGTTGCTTTTACTGACATGTCATATACCCTTTGACTAACTGTTTCCAATAAGTCTGTCTTTCTAAGTAGTCCACTGCCTCCAGCCTGTACATCAAACCCAATCGACCTATCTACTGCCATGGCAGCATCAGTGGAGGTGGAGTTGGGGCGGAGCCTGGCCTTAAAAAGTCTGTAGAAAAGTTTCTGGGAAACTGTTTTTGTGATGCAGATAGGCCACAAAGATAATTTACCAGTCTGTGTAGATGTTGTTTGACTTTTACTGACTGCTGGTGAATTGACAGGTCTGAAGTGGCAGGTCCTGTCAGAATGTGGGAGCATGATGATACTTTTCCATGTTTATGTTATAGGACCTGGATGACTATAAGTAGTTCAGTGGTATAATTATGGGTTAGACTACTTTTCTTTTTCTTTGGTGTCCAGTTTCTGCTTTGAGTTCAAAATTATGAAAGAAAAAGGATGTCTGCAATACCGAGACTGACCAACAGATGTCTCTGTTTCAACACACTTTGTTTCCCTTGCATAATGTCATGGTTGGGGTTGAAGCACTGAGAAAAAAAAAAGGGCAGGATTATGCAGATAAAGCAAAGCACAGAAATAAAAGCATTTTTTTCATGGAAAACTGCACTTTTTGGCAGTTTTAATGGTAGGAGATTCATTCACAACTCCTACAGGTTACTAGTCCCATTTGCTATGGCAAACATGACAAAATCACTTAAAGATTTTCAAATATTTTTCAAAGCAATGTGTTTTTTTAAATACTGGGCACCATGGCATTAATTGAGTTGATGAGACCTGTCCCATATCACTTTGGCTTAGTATGTCATAGATTTTCTCTTTCAGCAAACCTTTATAGTCACTATTAGGAGTCAGTTGGTGAGACCCCATCTGGAGTAGTGCGTGCAGTTTTGGAGACCTCATCTACGCAAGGACATAGACAGGATGGAAGCAGTCCAGAGGAGGGCAACTAAAATGGTGCAGGGTCTACATCAGAAACCATATGAAGAGAGACTGAGAGAGCTTAATATGTATACCCTTGATGAAAGGAGCGATGGGGGGACATGATAGAAGAAACTTTTAAGTACTTCAAGGGAATCAACAAAGTCCAGGAGGGTAGCATCTTTCAGAAAAACAGATGTGTAAGAACAAGGGGGCACAATTTAAAGTTAGAGGGGGAACCGCTCAGGGGTAATGTGAGGAAATTCTTTTTCTCAGAGAGAGTGGTGGACACATGGAACCGCCTTCCTGGAGAGGTTGTGGGGTCTAAAACAGTGGGGGAATTCAAACATGCATGGGACAGACATAAGGCAATTCTAGTGGGGGGTAGGAGGAAGTAGGCTGTTGGTTAACTAGAATCTGCAGCTTATCCAATAGGTAGGGAAATGGGCAGACTGGGTGGGCCAAGTGGTCCTTACCTGCCGTCAAGGTCAATGTTTCCATGTAACTCATGAAAAACTAATCCTCAAGACCATATTTTTGTAATAAACCTTGCATATTTTTTAATAAATCTGATGGCTTTAGCAGTAATAAATAACGAAGATAATTTTTAATTTTTACATTTATGGGGAATCCTATCCTGATTCACTGAACCAACCTTCAGCTAACATAACAGACACCTTAACTATGCAATAGATTGCAGTTTAATCTGAGTTCCACCCTTACTAGGGTGGACAGCGCAGTATTTTAATACTTCAGCACTATGTAATGATTGAACATTTAATTTGGCTATACAAGCCCTTATTAATCATTCAACTGAATAGCCTCCATATTTGAAACGGTTCAGGCCCCTAAGTGTTTGTGTCACTTTACATTTTGTTTTTGCTAAATGTTTATTCCATTTTCTATTATTTGAAGAAAATCAAGCCTAGATATGAATATTTTTTTACCACTTTAAAAAACATGATGAACTGGCTAAAGTGGATCCAAAAATAAGTATTTTTGTTTTGGAAATGTCAATATCTAATTTTAATTCTCTACATAATTTTTACAAATCTGAGCCAGGATTCACAAAGGGAGCACAAAGTGGGTGCAAATGTTTGCACCACACTTTCTGGCTGTGCTGGTGGGCAATGGAGTTATTCACAGCCGGATAGCCTGGTGGGCTATCCAACTGTGAACAGGGGCCAGTGGGGGCAGCGCTATCCCATGTAAAGCAGTGGAGTACCTAGTGGTGCTGGCCCCACAGCCAGCCAGGAAAATGGCCCCATAGCCAATAGTCCTCAGATGCTAAAAAGCTATTCACGAACAGAGGCACGCAAATGAGCTCACTGGGCATGCAAGGTGCTAGTGGCCATTAGCATGCCCATTATGGGCTCATTTGCATGCGATTAGTGTGACAGTGTGAAGCACCCCCACCAGCCCAATCCCCATGCAGGAGCATTCCCTCATAGTGAAGTGGTGCCCATCCCCACCCTGATCGCAGACCTGACGGTAATAAAAACAATATTTCTATAGTGTAGGGTCCCTCCCTGGTCCCCGATCTCCTGTTCTCTCACCCATTAGTAAAAAATATAATTTCCATTGTGTGTGGTTCCTCCATGATCCCCGATCACTCGGGTACCCACCCAGTAATAAAATTAAATGTTTTCCATAGATATTCAATAGTGTAGTGGTCCTACCCAGATCCCTGATCGCCCGATTACCCACCCAGTTATAACATAAAACTTTTTCCATAGTGTAGTAGTCCCTCCCTGTTGCCTCGATCCCTCACCTCCTGATGTGATAATCCATATTTTTTCCATAGTGTAGTGGTCCCCCCCAACTCCCCACTGACTCCAGTAATGACATACCACCCTGCTCCCCCTGCCCCTGCACAGCTGCCCATCAGCGAGCAGCACAGCCCTCCACGCACCTCCACAGCTGCCCGGTGACTGAACTGTCAATGACAGCTTACAGTATACACTACAAGCCCACTGGCTGAACCAATAAGCTTGTAGTGTATACTGTAAACTGTCACTGACAGTTCAGTCAGCAGGCAGCCGTGGAGGTGTGTGGAGGGATGTGCTGCTTGCCAACGGGCAGCCATGCTGGGGAGTGGGAGGCAGGGTGGTATGTTATTACCGGAGTGGGTGGGGGGTTGGGGGAACCACTACACTATGGAAAAATATGGATTATCACATCGGGTGGGGGATCAGGCAATGGGGTGGGACACTACACTATGGAAAAAGTTTTATGTTATTACCGGGTGGGTGCTCGGGGAATGGGGAGAGACCACTACACTATGGAAAAAGTTTAATATTATTACTGGGTGGGTTATAGGGTAATCAGGGATCAGGGAGGGACCACTACACTATGGAAAAAGTGTGAGATTATTACCAGGTGGGTAATCAGGCACTCGGGAACCGGGGGAGGGCCACTACACTATGGAAACAATTTTATTTTAAGAACAGGTAGGTGATCGGCCAATTGGGGACAGGGTGGGATCACCACACTATGGAAAATATGTATTTATAGTAACGAATGGGAGCCCAGGGGATTGGGGAGGGGTGGGGGCTAAAGTATCTCCACCAACCGCTATAGGGTTGCAATGGATTACTGCAGTTTTTTTTCAGCTGTAATTTGTTCCAGTTAAGGGCCTTTATAAAGGCTCTTGTATGGAGCAATTTTTCAGAATGGACAAGGGATATGCAAGTCCCGCCCCCATTTGAATTAAGCCTTCCACTGTTTTGCCCAGGGGCAACTGTGCTTTGTGAATACCAGTTATTCACAAAAAACAGTTTGCCATGGGTAACCTGTGTTTATGCCTGGGCAAAGTTTTAAGAATCCTGCCCCTGATCATTTATATTGCAACCCTACGGGTGATAATATTTATTTATTTAGTTTTGGTTGACCGGGAAAGGAGGACTAGACAATTCTGCCAATTTTTAGCCTTGTCCTGGGGGAAGGAGATACAGATGGATGCCAACTGACATCGAACCAGATTAAGCCGTTGGTGGTATTTTTAATGAAAATATATGATATCATCAGCCTAAGCTCAATGTAGGAAACTAAACATTGTTATGTTAGAATGATAATCTGTACAGTCCAGCTAGGTCAACCTTTCATTGATGCAAAAGTAAGCAACATGGGTGCCAATCTGCACCTGGTTTGACCCCTCTGTTAGTGTCAGATTTTCTTGACACTTCTTTGCTTGTTCCATAATGGATTCTGGACCAAGTTTTACTATCCAGATTGGTTATGATTTGAATTAGAATTAATACCAACTCCTAAGTTACTCATCAAGTAGCTCTCTCAATATCATGTCAAATGCAGTCCAGAAACCAGTGAAGGCTACTGTACTGTATATAGATCTTTTTGTTTTCTTTAAAAAAAAGCACATCTGTCATAAAGATTGCCCAAAGAGAAGCAATGTTTGACAGTAGAGAATTTTTTAAAGTCCCGTTTAACAGGGTGATAAGATATAATTTGATTTGAACCACTTATTTAATGTAGTGTGTAATACCTTAGATACGATTTAAGCAATATAATCTATTACACTGATTGGGTGAGAATTAGAAAGATCCTTGATTTCTCCCGTTTTATTTGGTTATAATATAATTTCCTACCCATCCTACAGGGATAACATTTTGATTAAGTACACTTATTAAAGAACTTTGTTAAGATCTGGGAAAGCCATTTGGGGTCCATCCTTTACACTTCTATAGGGACTTCATCCTCATCTGGTACCTGATTTGGTTTAAAGTACATAACTGCCAGAGAGGCTTCATCTTTCGTTAGTTGGTGGATTCTGGGGCTTAAATCATTTATACCAGAATTCATTTGTATTGGGTTTGAGTCTGTCCTCCTTCTCTGCAAACAGGATTTGGGGGCTTCCCAGGTAAAAACCGGTATCTCTTTTGGTTTTCTAACAATTAAACAACATTTTCAAATGATATTTGACTCAGCATTATACTGAGTAAGAACCTCCAAATTAATGGATTCTACCATATCCATTCATTGATCAATGCTGTATATAATATCCCTTTTAGGGTATCAGTAAGCATATAATTCTATTTAATATCTCTTTTAGGGTATTAACAAGCATACAATTCCATTTAATATCTCTTTTAGGGTGCAGCAAGCATATCATTCCATTTAACATGCCTATAATTATAAATTTGTATGGGCCATGTATCAAGCTCATATGCTGGAAAAGCCGATGTTTTACCAGTACATGATGGTATTATATTTAAGTTGTAGGTAGACAGGAAAATGACTACTTTCTCCACAAATTATCACTCCTAAATACTACTTGTGCCAACTGTAATACAGGATATATCACAACGTCTACAGCAGAGCAACAATTAGGCAAAACATATGTAAATTGACCCTCATCACCCAGTGTTCTTCCTTTCAAAACTGTTAGACTGAAATTTCCAGGTATACTGTATTAACTCCAAGAGCCTTTTAACATTCTCATTCAGCTTAGTATCAGCATTTGTTCTTATAGAACAGACTCAGCCAAGCTGATTGAATATTATCATAGGGGAAATCAGCAAGGTTATTGAAATTCACTAATATGACATTCAAGTCACCCAGAATATTATTGGCAAATATTAACAAGATCAATTAGTTCATACAGTGCATTCTACAATCCTCCCCTTATATCCAAATTATAGTATTCAGATTCACTACATGGAAAATACATGCTGCATGGGATGCTCTGCTGTGTAAGCAAGACATACTTCTCATGGAACTTAGCTTGTATTTCTGCAACTTTTAAATAACAAATGTAAAACAAAAATAAATTCAGAGGCAAATCATAACTCTGTTTTATATACTGTACTTGCAAAGGACAGTTGCAACTAGAACAATCTGTTCACTGCCAGCATGTACAATATGCTTACTTTCTGATTCTGTTATGCCTGGGATCACTCATTATTCACAGGTTCCTCTGGCTACCAATTTCAGACATGTAGTTGACTTTATAACAGAGAACAGAAATGTACAATGTCAGATACTCAAGCCCTTTAGACTAGCATCCATTCTAGAGGTTATAAGGTTCAGACAGATGTTAAGCTGGTCTTCTGTTGAGTATTTTAGGATACCATTGTGCAGCAAGTGCTGAATTTCCATTTGATGATGGGAGCAGGTCAGGGTGAAGGTTTAATATAGAATCATCATCCCCCCACCAGTAGAAAGAACAGGGTGGCACAGGAAGCTTTTTTTTTTTGTATTCAACTTTGTGGCCCCCGGCCACTGGCTGCACCCAACATCAGACATTTCCCAGCCTCCAGTCCCATATGCCACTCCTCCCCACAGTTACACCAATGGAGATCCACACAGAGTGAGACCTGGGAGTACTGGCACCATCATACATGGTAGCTACAGTGCACAGGGTTTTTCTTTGTTTTGACCCGTTGGCCCACTCACCACCTGCATGGTACACGGCAGTGCCCCTTCAGGCCATGACAGCACACAATGTGTCCCTAAAGAGGAACCAAGCTCCCTGAACCACTGCAGGGGTCACTTGTGTAGTAGATCCTGGTGCCTTCCCCTCCCTGTCTGGGACTGCTACTGCACAGCAGCACCTCCCCAGCCACCCCCCGCCCCTGGTTGCTGGTATGGAAGTGCTCTCCACTAAGGCACTGGGTAGCCTGAGGAAGCTTTCTTAAAAAAGATACTGTACATTCCAGATAGGCAGAAGTAGCTGTGATTATTGTGCCCTTGACTGAAGTCATCATAAAAGGCCTGGCTTTAACAGTGGAATAAGCCTCCCGGTGCTTATGCTTGATTGTTCTCTTATGCACTGGTCTGCTTAAGTGTTCATTGGCTGTTTATCATTAGAGTCAGTTGTGTGTATAATCATGTCAGAGGACTTTATCATACTAGAAATAATTCTAGGAAGTGTCAGGAACATAAAGGTGTTGTCCCATAATTGCTCCAATACCAATTTCAACAAAAATACTTCATGATACCACCCGAAAATATTAAAGTGCCTTAACTTTTTCTTAAATTCTAACTTGGATTTACTGATGACAACTTCAGTTGGAAGTGAACTGCATCCATTAACCACTCTCGAAGTATAGAAAAACATTATTTTTGCTTATCGGAAATGTTTTCCCCTGATCTGGAGTGGATCTCCTCGAGTTTTCATATACCCTGGTTTGAATTCAATGTCTAGTTCTACCATTAAAGATGGATCTTGTATACTATTGTACAAGAGGAGAACACCTAATTTTCAGGGACATTAGGTTAAGTGAAGTTAGACACGCTTCATATTCCCTGTCAGTATACCCTTTAATCAATTACTCATTTTAGTGTATCTCCTTTGTATTTTCTCAAGTTTGTTTCTATCACCCATTTTGTATGGATTCCATACTTGTGACGCGTATTCAAGGTGGGGTCTTACATAAGCTCTATATAAGGGCACCAAGATCTCACTTTTTCTGAACATAATGTTCTTTTTTATCATCCGTATTATTTTATTTGCTTTTAATGATGCTTCAGTAGTTTGCTTAGTAAAGCTCAGGTCACCAGATATGTGGATTCCCATTTTTTTTTGTTAAGGGTCTTTTCCAGTGTTGTACCATTCAATGTACAGTATAGTTACGCATCAAGTACCCCTTCCCATGTGCAGTAGTTTACACTTATTCATGTTTAGTTTCATATGCCAGATAGATACCCAATTAATTATTTCAGATAGATCTTGCTGTATTAATTCAGAATCATATATGTTCTTATATGGTCCACCAATCTTTGTATTGTCGGCATACTCAATTACCCAACAATTCAACTATGATGTGAGATCAGCTATGAATATCTGGAATAGGATCGATCCCAGGACCGAGCCCTGGGGAGCACTGCTCATGACCTACCCCTCACCAGAAAGGTACCCATTAACAGCCACCCTCTGTCATCTACTGCTCAGCAATTCCATAATCCATCTAACTATGGTTTGATTAATATTTGCATGGTCTAGTTTATTTATTATAGCCCAGTATGGAGTAAGGTCGAATGCTTTAGCAAAATCTAAGTATACGATGTCACAAGGGGTATTATTATCCAAAGCCTGGCTAACTTTCTTGTAGAAACAAAGGAGGTTAGCTGTACAACTTCTCCCTTTTTTAAATCCATGTTGTTGACTGTCAGGATTATGAAATGATAAGTTTAAAAAGTAACTTTTGACCCAGTCCCACCAAAAAGCTCAAATAACCCTTACCTGCCCCGAAATTGAATTTGATTTAAATTTCTTTTATGAAGTGTAGCTTTAGGAAGGGATTGTACTACCGTGACTGTTCTGCTGATCCCTTCCACTTCTTGTTTCTGAACATGCGACCACCCTCGAGTCACTGAGCTGACAAACGCTTTGTGACATAAGAGCACGAGGCTGCCCATTGGGACAAAGGGGTTGTGCGAAAGTTGTTTAGATGGCGTCAGAATAAATCATGGTTACCGCCATCGGGGGGACCTTGTTAGTTGTTGCAGCCATGATTTATTCTGACTTGCACATCAAACTACATAATTTAAACTTTTAAATGCAGCCCCATACAATGCAATGAACGCTCGACACCACACTCCCTGTACTCTTATGTCACAAAACGTAGTAGCGTGGTGGTGGATCGGGGTGGAGTGCACTGTTCAGAGGTACAAGGAAGTGGAAGGGATCAGTGAGATGGAGCTCCATGGAGCAAAATTATGGTCCCTTCCCTTCCTAAATCGGGGCACTTCATAAAAGAAATTGAAATCAAATTCAATTTAGGGGCAGGTACAGGTTATTTGGGCTTCTCAGGGGGGAATTCAAGAAAGAGCGTGATAGTTGCTCTTTAATCTCCAAGGCCTTTGATACAGTCTGCCACCCACTCCTACTGGACACTCTCCTTCAACTAGGCTTTTCCCAAGGCCCACTGGACTGGTTCTCTAGCTATCTCTCTTCAAGGTCTCAGTGTGTCAAAATAAACAGCACCCTCTCCAGCACCCACCCCATCCGCTCTGGGGTCCCACAGGGCTCCATCCTGGGCCTTCTTCTTTTTAGTCTCTATGAAAATGCCCTACCCAACTCCTGCTTCAGCAAGGTCCTGCTATATGCAGATGATGCGGTTCTCCTCTCCTCCCACTCTGACCCCTCCTTTCTTCAGTCCTCCCTCCAGCACTCTTTCAGTCAAATTGGAAACTGGTTCAATGACCGCAGGATGGTCATTAACATTAAAAAAATAAAAGCCATGTCATTTGCCTGTCATCAAAATAAGGCAAAAAACTCACCCCTCTATATACTATCCAACTCACTCCACCCACTAGAACAAGTTAGCAGCTACAAATACCTGGGCATTACCTTTGACTCTGCCCTCTCCTTTCACTCGCATATCGACCTGCTCACCTCTGCAACTAACATGCACATAGGCCTTCTCTACCGTCATAAGGACTGCCTTCCACCGGATGCCCTCAGCTTGGCTGTCTCCTCCTCCGTCCTGTCTCTTGTAGACTAAGGCCTCCCTGTCTATGCTGCTGCTGATGCCACCGCCCTCAGGAAAATCCAACTATCCCTAAATAAGGCCTGTAGGCTCCTCACTGGTGCAGACTAATGGACTCATGTATGCACTCTATACTCGCTGGCCAACATACTCAATCTAGAAGAGTGGTTACAATATCAGACCTGCCTCCTGGTTAAAAAATACTTCTAAGTCTCTCCCCCCCAGGGGTGTCCACCTCCCACCACCCTGCTTCCCCCTCTGCCTCTGCCTGTGGCTCCACTAAGGCCGCTCTTAGAGTCCCGAGGATGCGGACATCACTCGCCCAGAGATCCTTTTGTTACAGGGCACCACACTGGTTCAACGCCCTTCCCTCCTCGATCTCCTCGCTCACTAAAATAGGTCCTTTTAAGGCAGCTCTCAAGAGCCTCATTTTCTCCACCCGCAGCTGAAAATGCGCTCCACAAGCGGGATCCTAGCCCATAGGTGCCCCGCTCCCTCCCCGGCCCCTTTTCTAGACTCTTGATGACAATCGCCTTATCTCAGACTGCAATTCTGAGTTTACTGTATTTGTCCCTGGAGCCTAGCTTTCGCACTGTATAGACCTCTGTACTGCTATTGTAAACTGTAACTCTTATCTGGGCACTGGATGGCTCGGGATTTTATGTTGTTTGTTCTGACACCTGCAAATATATGAATACTGTTTGCTATTCGCTGTTTGGTATGTAATAAAAAACTTCTGTAACCTTCTGTCTATCATATTGCATTTGTGTTGCTGTCTATGTGTTGAATCCACTGGAACTGATGTGGAGCCTTTGGAAACGAGTCCTTGACTCAAAAGGTTGTAATTCCAATATGTATAATAAATAAAATAAAAAAATCTAGCTTTAATAATACTCTCAAGTAATTTACCCACTACCCATGTGAGGCTTATAGGACTATAGTTTTCTAAATGCCCCTTTCCACCTTTTTTGAGCACTGGCACAACATGTGCCAACCTCCAATCCTTGGGTACTACTCCTGTGTTAATGGACTCTTCACATTGGATTCTCAGAGGTAAGGTCAAGAGATCAGAGACACTTTGCAAATGTTTTGCTGGGATATTATCAGGGACAGGTGAAGAATTTGGCTTTAGATTTTTTATTTTCTCTTGGACTTCCTCTTCTCTGAAGTTTATTTTGGAGTCAGAAAAATTTGTCTCCGTCATCCTAGGTTTTGCCCCTTTCTGGAAAACTTCACAAAAATATCTATTGAAGTGCTCTGCCATTTGCAAGTTATCATTTATAAACTCATTGTTATGAGTTAGTGGACCCACTTTATCTTGGGGTTTCTTTAGAAAATTAATATAGGCACAGAACTCCTTTGAATTCTCTTGTTTTGCCTTTATTGCTATATGTTGTTCATATTCACTTTTAGCTTTCTTAATTGTTTTTTTGCAGCTCTTTTGGGTGTTCTTAAAGGCGGAAATGGCAGCTCTGGTTTTATAATGGACTTTATAGAGTCTGTTTTCATTTTTATTAATGAATCTTTAACTCTTTTATAGAGCCATTTGGGAGTTTTGAGCCATTACAGATTTTCTCACTTTAGGTATGTACTCATCGGCTAATTTATTTATAGTGGTCTTTATAATTTGCCACATATCTTCTGCTTTCTTGTCTTTAAGTAGGTTGTTCCAATTAATGTGTTCTAATGTATTTCTAATTTGCGGAATATCTGCCTTATGACATAAATATATTTCTGTGCATGCATTTTGAGGAGAAAAATCGTATTTTATATTAAATCTTATAGAACTGTGGTCGCTGTTTCCTAAGGATGTTCCAGTTTTGCAGTTTTCAATTGTGATGTCATCTGAACAGAGCACAAGGTCCAAGATGTTTTCACCCCTTGTCGGGTCTTTTACATATTGAGACAAATTATTTCTGTGACATTCATTGAGTAAGAGTTTACTAGCTGTTGAGGAGGTGAATTTTATATCCAATTAATGTCATTCATATTGATGTCACCCATGACTACAAGTTCTCCTAGTTCCCTGACTTTAGTCATTTCCTCCATTATATGGGAAGTAGTCTCAATAGGGCTAGCTGGTGGGTGGTATATGTTAGCAGTAATTATTGGTTGTGAAAATCCTCCGTTAATTTTAACCCAGACCGATTCTGTGCAATCTTGTATTTTTATTTTGTTAGAGATATCTGTAAACATATTATTATTTGTTATGTATATGGCCACCCCTCCACCTTTCTTATGTGTTCAGTTGCATTTATATAATGAAAATCCTTTAAGGTCGGTATCCCATATGTCCATATCATCTGTCCACCAAGTTTCAGTGACTGCTATTATATCAAAGGGAGTGTTACTAATAATTGCCCTAAGTTCATCCATTTTACTATTCCTGCATCTTGCGTTTAGAGATAAAACGGCTAACTGGTGCTCCCTGGTAGTTTAGAAATTAGATGTTTTGTTTTCGTGCAATGTTTTCCTTTAGTTTTATCTTTAGCAGTTCTTCCTAATACAGAATTCCCTTCCCATTTCCTTATTAGTTTTAAATATCGTCAGTGATTTTATTATTAATGAAGCTTGCCAACATTTTGTTCCTTTTAGGGCTTAAATGGAGTCCATCCTTAGCGTATAGTTTAGTCTGCTGATAAAACAGATCCCTTGCATTAATGCTCTCAATGCCCTCTCTAGTACATCTATTTTGCACCCTAATATTTATGCGTTTGATAGTATGATTGTTTTCTGGATTGCCTTTCATTATTGGAAGAATACAGGAGACCACTGCCCTTTTTCTTTTGCTCTTAATAAATTTGGCAGTTTCAACAATTTCCTCCGCAATGTCTTTTTCATGTTTTTTTCCTATATTGTTAATTCCTACCTGTATTGTCATTATTTGACCAACCCCATTTGTACTCATAACCTTTAGCAATATTGCTCTGATGTTGCTAACCTTTGTACCTGGCAGGCAATTAACCTCTCTGCTAGTCTTGTCATTACCACAAATTATGGTATCACATATCCTAAGTATACAGTCACCAATTATAAGTAAATTGGTGGAATGGTTTTGTTCTGTATCCTGTAGATTATTCTGAGCACTTAAAATCTGTTTCATTGCAATTTCAAACCTGTTTGACAGGGGTTGTTGTGAATTACTTAGTGCCCTTCTAACTTTTTTATTTGGGTTGCTTGAGACCCTACACCACTTCCTCCAACTGATGACATCTTTGGGCCTTACACAAGTTGTTACTTCTGCCACTCACAAAGGTGGTCACTCCCTTGACTTAGTCTTCCTCCTGGGGATTGAAGCCTCCAATCTGGGGGTGGAACCTGTCAGATGGTCCAATCACTACATTTTGGGGTTCAGATTTTGCACCCCCCCCTCGTAGGCCTACCCCTGTGGAGATGGTCAGGTACCGCCCTTTGCGAGATGTAAGCTCTGAGGCCTGGCAGCGGCACTTGACCTATTGGTGTTTCCCAGAACAAGCAATGACCCAGATGCCTTGGTTTTGGCCTATAACAAGACCATCTCTTCAGCTCTGAATATCATTGCTCCTGTCCGTGTTTGTCCTCTCCCCCTTCGCCCTCAATCCCCTTGGTTTGATGGGACCTTGAGGGAGATGCAGAGACAAGGACAAAGATTAGAGTGTTGCTGGCAGAGATCCGCCCCAGATGCCGACCACCTTAGACTGATGGAACATTATCAAGTCTATCATTCCGCAATCACCCATAAGAAGGCAGAGTTCTTGTTCGGGGAGATTGCAGTTGCTCAGAACTGACTGGCTCAGCTCTTTTGAACTGCGGACAGACTGTGCAACCCAGCCTGTCTACAGGTTTGAAGAGCCTTTTCACAAGTAGTCTGTGAAGAGCTTGCTCGTTTCTTTGTGGCTAAGGTGGTTGACATCAGGGTGGTGCTCCAACCAGCACACTCTAAGGGAGATGTCATGGATTGGCCCTCTGTCGCTGTCCCTCAATTCTCCTGGAGTTCCTTTGACCGGCCGGAGTTCATTGTTGTCATACGGATTGTCCAGGGTATGCGCTCAACATGCTGTAGTTTGGATCCGGGCCCAACTACCCTGATTAGGGGTTGTTGTGATACCATCGGCCCAGTCCTAGCATGGATAGTCTGGTGCTCCTTGGATATGGGTGAATTTCCTAGTTCCCTGAAGGAGGCGGTGGTAATGCCCCTCCTGAATAAAGTTTCTTTGGACCCAGACTGTCCTGCCAACTACAGACCAATCTCTAACCTTCCCTTTGTGGGGAAGGTGATTGAGAAAGTAGTGGCCCTACAACTGGAGAACCATTTGACCATCCATGACATTTATGAACCTCTCCGATCTGGTTTTCCAAAGATGCATAGTACCGAGACTGTGCTGGTTCAGGTGCTCAATGATCTCTTGATGGCGAGATCGGAAGAGCCATTCCATCTTGGTTCTTCTTGACCTCTCATCAGCGTTTGATACAGTGGACCATGGAGTTCTTCTCAAATGCCTGAGGTTCATCTGTAGCCTGTCTAGTGCAGTCCTCAGGTGGTTTAGATCTTTCCTCACTGGCAGAACACAGAGGGTGGTGTCGGGGATTTATTCCTACGACCCAGTCTCTCTGTCATGTGGGGTACCTCAGGGTTCGGTGTTGTCCCCCATGTTGTTCGCAGTATACATGCTGCCCCTTGGAGACATTGTAAGAAGGTATGGGCTGAGGTTTCACTGCTATGCTGATGATACCCAGCTCTACCTATCTTTTACACCTGATCGGGAAAGAACTCTCTCGGTCTTTAACAAATGCCTCGCTGAAATCCAGGCTTGGATGAATTCAAGCTGGCTGAGGTTGAACTCAGAGAAGACTGAGGTGATTGTGGACCCTGGTCACAGATAGAGGGGGCAGTAGCTGGTTTACCTTCGGGACTCTTCCTTGATGGTTCCCAGCTCCTTACCTCTGAATGGGTGTGAAACTTGGGGTGATTTTTGATGACGGGCTGACACTGCGGTTGCAGGTGTCGGCAGTCATCAAATCTTCCTTTTACCATCTATGGAACATCTCCAGGATTAAGCACCTGGTTCTGTCTGGTGACCTGCCTACACTGGTCCATGCCTTTGTGACCTCACGCCTAGATTACTGCAACTCCCTTTATCTTGCGCTACCTGGGGTTGATATCCACTGCTTGCAGCTAGTGCAGAACACTGCAGCCCAGTTATTGATGGGTACTCCTCGGACCTGTCATATTTCCCAGGTGCTGCACGAGCTGCACTGGCTGCTGGTACAGTGGCGGATCACCTTTAAAGTTGGACGTCTGACTTATAAAGCCCTACACGGACTGGGCCCAGACTACCTGAAAGAGCTTCTGGTGCCATACTGCTCCAAGCGATCACTCTGCTCGGCTGATGAGGGGTTGCTAGAGATTCCAAGGGTTTCTCTAAAATCTTCGGGGCCCATGCATTTATGTACGTAGCCCCAGCCCTTTGGAATTCTCTACCCCGTCGGCCTCAGGAGTGCGTGATCGTGGAAGGATTTTAACAGGCCCTCAAGACCCATCTATGGTCTCAAGCCTACCCTACCTGATGGTATTTTATTTAATTTTATGAAACCCTGTATTTATTGTATTGATGGTTTTATTGCACCCTGTTTTATTCTCTTGTATCTTATTGTTAAGGTGCCTTGATTTTAGAAAGGCACGGTATAAATAAAGCATATTATTATTATTATTGTATTATTATTATTCATCTTCTGCATTATATTCACTAGTACTAGGGCTTGAACTACATTCAGGTCTTTGTATTTCTTGGTTGCAAGTGAGGGGCATTTTCCTTTTTGTCTTTAGGGGGTAGAGTTATTTAACTGCAGTCTTTGTTGTTTTAGGCCCTTGACTTTTTCTTTCAAAATGCTCAGTTTGTTTATCAAAAGCCCCATTTCCATACATTTTTGACATACTGTATATAGCTGTCAGTTATTTTATCAAGCATGTTTGTTGTATACATCACGCAGTTGGAACACTTAATGGTAGTTCCCTCTGTACACAGTATGGACAGAAAATCTTCGGAAGGATTGTACACATCCATGTTTACGTACTAAGGTTTGTGTATCAAAACCAGATCAAGCACTTTGCTATTGCTTACTGCTTGTGAGACAGACAATAATATGTATACATGAGCACTCTACAGAGTTTGTAACCTCCCTTCTGTTCAATCAATGTGCTGTCACAATGACCAGCTTTCACTCGTATAGTAACTATACTTTAATCCCAAGTGTATATCAATGTACTTACTGCATACAGTTACAACCCTTTGATTTGATGGCAGCTGTGTAGGGCTGGACTGACTAGATGGATCACTGCACTTTGTTTGTGCCATCAAATTTAATATTTTTATGTAACTTTATGGTGAGGGGTCTGCCAAACAAGAAATCTGCTAGTCAGCTGGAAATCTCCCCCCTGGTCAGGGGAGTGAAGAGGTGTATCCATGGACTCCTGACTGGATTTTAGCTTTTTTACTACTAGCTCATGTTCCCCCTTTCTGTGGTAGAGTTTGGGGTTTGGAGCTTTCATGTGGTCTGTTGGGCTCTTTGGGTGACAGCCAAAGACTCAATATTTTTAGCTGGAGGATAAACTGCTTAGATAGTCTATCTCTAGGAAACTGGAGTTTTGTCTACTATACCTTCAGACTCATAAATGCTGAACTTTGACCTGCTAGAATAAGTTTCTGAGTAGCCTTTTGTGCACCACTGCAACCTACTTGTTTATTTTATCTCTTTTGTTATTATACTGATTTGTTGGAGTGGCTGGGGGTGTTAGTGAGAGTGTTTGTGAATGTGTTGAGTGACATTTGTATGTGTGTTGTTTGTATGTAGGGGTATTAGAGACAGTGGAGAGGAGGCAGTTTTGGGGTTTTTAGTAGTGCTAGCTTAGGGTAGTTTGGATGTGTAGGCAGCAGTAGAACCCCAGGCTCAGCTACTCCTCAGCCCTGCTCCATGACCTGTGTCCCTTCCATGACCCCCTTCCAATGGCAGCTTATCGTCGGTGCAGGGAAGTGGTGATCAGGAGAAAGCATAGAGGGGGAGCAGAGTTCAGGAGGAGTTGATGGAGGGAGAGCTATTGGGATTGTGAGGACCAGGAGATGCCCTGGGGTGAAATGAGAACTTGAGAGAGGTCCAACATGTTTAGTTCCTATTCCCCCTGGACTGAGTGGGCAGGTAGCTGAGGGGCCTGCCCCACTACTTGTCCTCTTCAGGCGGTGCTATGCAATGCCAGATCAATAAGAAATAACACCACTATTATAGGGGAATTTATTTCTTGTCCCTGGTCAGTCTGGTGTACATTACAAAGACCTGGCTTGGTGATGACATTGGTCTGATATTGGAGTCAGCCATCCAGCTGGGTTCTTTGTTGTGCACTGCCCAAGGAAGGATCATAGCAGAGAGATGGCCATCTGTTTTAGAACTGACTTGAACTGATGTACCTAGTGGGAGACACCTCATTGTTTGAATACATGGCTGTGTGTGGGGATACAGATGCAGGTTGCAGAATCCTATTCGTGTACCGGCCTCTGGGGCATTAGGGGGATTTTCTACAGGAAATCGCAGATTTCATTACCAACCAAGTACTGGAGTCACCCAGATGGCTTATTCTAGGTGACGTCAGCGCCAGGGTTGACAACAAACTCTTGCAGTTTGGTCAGAATTCCCTCTGGGGTATAGAGTCCCAGGGCCTTGCACAAGTCATTACTGCCATGACCAATCAACATGGTCATGCCTTGGACATGGTATTCCCTCTGAGACTCGAGTTAGGTGATATCAAGATTGATCCAGTCATTTAGTTGGATCATTGCACCATCAGGTTCTCTTTCAGGGTCCCCTTCTGGAGTCCAGCCCCTTTGGTGTTGGTCCAGCACCACCCTTTGTGTGGGTTTCTGCCAGTGGGACTTTTGGTGGTACTGGACACTTTGGGTGTGCTGGCGGCATGCTGTGTGATTGGAGGAAGCCATGGCTGCCTATAATAGGGTAGTCGAGGCAGCCTTCAATTACACAATACCAGTTTGTGTACGCCCATTGGTTTCACATCTTGGTTCACCAAGATTTTATGGGAAGCTAAGGGAGTTGAAAGCAAAGTGGCAGTGGCTGGAGAATTGCTGGAGGAGGCCTGGGGCCCAGCAGGACAGACTGGCTTTGACTGCTGATCATGGTGAGTATCAATGGGAAATTACCCTTAAGAAGGAAGGTTATCTGTCCAGAGATACTGCTACTGGGAGGAGTTGACCAGCTCAGCTCTTTCAGACTGTGGACAAGCTTCATCATTCTGCCTGACTGGAGCCTGTTAGAGCCTTTTCACCTGTGAAATACAAATTTTCTCAGTTCTTCTTGGACAGGGTGTCTTTATTCAGTCTGGGATCTCCCCAAGTGGGCTGTCACAGTCCAGCAGTGTCAGGTCTATGCATTGCAGGTGCATTCAGCTGTCATGGTTTGAGTTCAAACTGGTGACGGTGGAAGAGGTTAGTGAGGTGATCTCAGGACTGCAGATGACTTTTTGTGATCTGGAGCAGGTCCGAAGTGGCTACTAGTGACCTGCTTGGGTCAGCTGTTTGGTGAGATTATTCAGTGCTCCCTTTTGGAGGGGGTGTTCCTGACTGCACTGTTAAATGCACTAGTGAGGCCCATTCTGAAAAAAAAAAACAATGCTGGACCCAGATGTCTAAGCAAACTATTGACTCATCTCTAACCTGCCCTTTTTTGGGAAGGTTATTGAGAAGGTGGTCATGCTGCAGCTTGAGGCACACCTCACAGCCTCTGACATCTATGAGCCACTCCAGTCTGGTTTTTGTCAAAGCTTAGAACAGAGACTGTACTGGTCAGGGTGCATAGTGACTTCTCAGGGCAAAAGATAGAGGGAACTGGTCAATTCTCATTCTCCTCGAACCCTCCTCTGCTTCTGACATCATGTACCATGGGCTGCTATTGGATAGGTTCAGGGAATATGTGGGGCTTGCCAGCAAATTGATCTGCTGGTTTGAGTCCTATCTCAGTGGTAGGACACAGAGGGAGATGTTGAGAAGTTTCTCTTCATCCGTGGTGTCATTGTCCTGTAGCGTACCCCAGGGATCTGTCCTTTTGCAAATGTTGTTTGCAGTGTACATGCTGCCTCTGGATAAGGTGATTAGATAGTATGGACTTGGGTTTAATTTCAATGCTGATGATACCAAGCTCTACTTGTCCTTTGCACCAGGAACACTGGGTGTGGCCGATGTGCCTAATAAGTGCTTGTCCCACATCAGGGTTGGATGTTAACGAGCTGGTTGAGACTTAACCCAGACAAGACTGAAGTACTTGTTGTCAAGCTGGGTAAAAAAAAAAGGAGAGTGATAGTTGCCGGTCAGGAGACTGGACTTTGACTTGGTTCCACTAGTCTGGTGGCTTCCTTTAAGGTAAAGAATCTCTGCATCATTCTGGACAAGGGGATGACATCTGAGACTCAGGTGTCAGCAGCAGCCCAGAGTGGTTTTTGCCTTAGGAACATCAGATGGATAAAGTCCCTTATTCCCCCTGTAGACCTGATGCATGGATTTGTGACTTCCAAACTGGACTGCTGCAATGTACCTCAGTGTTAAGTGAGGTGCACTATGATGCCTGCAGCTGGTACAGAATGCAGATATTAGGTTGCTGACTGGCCTTTCGAGAACATGTCATGTCTCCCTAGCACTGTGTAATCTACACTGGCTGCTGGTTAAGTGGCACATCTCCTTTAAAGTTGGCTTGTTGACTTATAAGATCCTACACTGGTTGGGCCTAGGTTATCTAAGTGAACTCTTGCATCATTATGTGTCCTCCCACCCTCTCTGCTTCACTGAGGAGGGCCTCCTGGTTGTTCCCAATTAAAACCCCCTTGGGGGACCAGCTATTTGAGGTGGCAGGCCTGGTCTTCTGGGACTCACCTACGAGGGCCCTAAGGGAGGCCCCCCTTGGTGGAGGCCTTTAAAAGGGGCCTTAAGACATTCCTTTCCACCTCCTCCAAATTGTATACTGCATTATCATATTCTATTTTCCCATTGCCATTGCCTGCTTCTCCCTGAATCTGCATTGTCCTTCTGTAGCTAGACTTCCCTAGTATTATAGTGTATCTACTTATTTGTACTACTGTTACAAGGCTTCTTCAGTATTATAGTGTATCTGCTTATTCCCCCTTTTTTGGCCAGGGCTTGATTATTGCCCTAATCCCTGGATCCCCCTGCCGACATGTCTCCCCTTCTGCCCCCTCAGTGGCATAATGCAAAGGGTCTAAAAGTTGCCCACATCAATGTCCACAGCCAACTAGCTAACCTCCCTGAGATGATGGCTTGGGTTGCTCCCACAATCTGGACAACCTGGGGATCTCAGAAACCTGGCTCAAGCTAGCCTCCCCAGACGCTGTCTGCTCCCTCCCTGGGTACAACACTGTCAGGAAGGATAGGGCATGGAACAAACATGAGGGTGGGCTACTGCTCTACTACAAGACCCACCTTAATTTGTCTGTTGTAGCCCACCTCCCTCCCCCTCATGTGAATTCCTACACGCCCTTCTTCTATTGGGCAACTCAAAAAAGCTCCACCTGGTTTGTGTTTATAATCCTCCAAAAGGTGGAGCTCGTGGCTTCTCCTACCTCCTCAACTGCCTCAGTCCTAAGGTGGGTACTAGTGAACTCCTAGCATTTGGAGACTTCAACCTGAACTGGCTGGGTGGCAACTCCAAGTTATACGAACCCCTACTGTCTGGTCTTGCCTTTGGCCAACTCATCTTCGAACCAACCAGACTGTCCTCCTCTGGAGTAAAAGGTACCCTTATAGACTGGATGCTGAGCAACAGGCCAGACCATGTCACTGCATCTGGCCTCTTCCCAGACTCCATCTCGGATCACTCCCCCACCTACTGCATTTGGAAAGTCTTCACCCCTAGGATCCTCTATAAAGTGATTCAGATGAGGGACTACTTGAAATTCAACACTGATGACTACCTTGCTGAACTCTGCCGGACCGATTGGTCCCATGTCACTGCCGCTAGTGACCCCACAGCTGCCCTTGACTGCTTCCTATCCATATTCCCCCCTACAGGATAGGCATGCCCCCTCCACAAATAGGAGGGTGAGGGACACTGTCACTAAATGGCTGCATGGCAGCTTATTTGCCCTAATTAAACACAGTGATAAACTCTGGCAAAAATTCAAGGCCTCCGGTGACAGTTCTGACTACACGGAATATAGGCAGCACAGGAACACCTGTAAGAGGGCTATCCACTCGACAAAGAGCGAATTCTATAAATTCTCCCTTGAAGCTTCAGCTAAAAACCCCAAGGAGTGTCTGGTGTACCATCAAACACACAGTAAGCGGCCCTGCCAGTGCTCAGGTCACTGACATGCAAATTGGAAGGGTCAACTGTAACAATGCCCTGACTATCACCAATACTTTCAATGCCCAGTTCTCAGACCTGTCTGCCTTCATCCCCCTATCTCCTGACACCAATGAGTTGGGTCCCTCTGGTGATGCTGCGATTCCTCACCCCCCCCCCACTTTAAGACTGTCTCCTGCAGTGAGACACTGAAGCTCCTAGCTGGACTCTCCCCACATACTGAAGCTGGGCATGACAATCTTGCGCCTAAATTTCTCTGCCTGGGGGCCCCCTTTCTGGCCCAGGCTATCTCCTCAATTCCTCTCTCATATCTGGGGTAATCCCTGATATATGGAAAGTGGCTTGTGTGGTCCCAGTCCTCAAGCATGGCGACCCCAACATTTTTGAAAACTATCGCCTCATAGCGATCTTGTCAGCTGTTAGCAAGCTGCTCGAAAAGGTGATGGCTTCCCACCTCACACTATACATCCACACCCATGGCCTTCTCTCCCCAGCACAGCATGGGTTCCGTAAAGGACATAGCACTTCCACTGCCATTGCTCAGGTCACCTCCGAGATCAGAACTGTAACTAACCAAGGCAAACTAACTGGCGCCATCTTCATTGACCTGTCCAAGGCCTTTGATCTAGTTGACCACACATTTCTGGGATCCACCCTTTGGTCCCTTGGCCTTTCCCCTCCAGTCCTAGCCTGGTTCGCCAACTACCTCATGGGCAGGCAGCAGCACACCAAGTTCGAAAAAGTCCTCTCTGGGCCTACACCAGTAACACGTGGGGTGCCTCAAGGGTTCATCCCTGGCCCTATACTGTTCTCCCTCTTCATCAATCAGCTGCCCTTGGTCCCTGATTTTGGGCACTCCACCCTGTACGCTGATGACCTTGTGTTGCTAACTAGCTCACAGGACATCAACATCATCAGCTCCAGACTAAATACTGACTTTGACTGCATTCAATCTTGGCTGAAGGCCCGTAAGCTAATCGTCAACCTCCAGAAAGCACAGGCCATGTTATTTGGTTCCCTGGCCAAGTCTAGAGCATGCCCTGCCTCTATCAAAGTCATTGGAGCAGATGGTACCCTCTTACGAGTGGTTGACTCATTCAGGTACCTGGGGGTAACCCTTGATCCTCAACTTGACCTCTCCCTGCACATACGCAACTCATGTAAGGCCACAAATTGCAAGCTGGGCCTGGCTTACAGAGCCAAAAGTTGCCTCACCCTTGCTGCCAGACTTGCCCTTGCAAAAGGGGTCCTACTCCCCATGCTCTACTAAGGGCTCACCTCCTTCTTGAATGTTCCAAAAACCTGGCTCACTAAATGGGACACAGCGTACAATAACATTTGTCACTTTGCCCTGTCAGCCCCCCGGCTCATGCACCACTGTCAGCTCTACTCAAGGCTCGGGTGGCTCTCCCCCGACAACCACCAAACCTTTGTCATGGGAAACCTCACTGACAATATTGTCAGAACATCTACCCCTCCAGAACTTGCAGAAACTGCTCAAGCCTGCCCCCCCCATCTACCAGCTGAGGTTTAGTGACTCCCAGGCCCTCAAGGTCCCCAAAACTCGCTCCCTCGCAGGGGATCATGCCTTTGCTGCCCTCGCTTCCAGATCATGGAACCTTCTTCCTGCCCACGTTAGATCTGCCCCCTCTCACACCTGCTTCAGATCCTCCCTCTGGGGCCACTTGAAGCATACATCCTCCTGCCCCTGTACCTAGTGCCCCCACCTTGAGAGGTGGGCCCAGTGTCACTTGGCCTCTGTGTGGATGTGGTATATGTATAGGGAAAATACTCTGTGTATCCCTGAGCTCCCTGGCCATGTCTTGCCTGACGCCATAAGTTATTATCTACTGCTCATGCACTTGATATACTCTGATACACCCAGGTAGGGTTAAGGGCCCCCCCTCCCGGGTCAGGATAAGCAGCCATGAGTTTTATCCCATGCCCCCTTCCTCTTGTTGAAACTCCTTGCAAATGTTTCTCTCCTTCCTTGTTGCACATGTACCATTATTCCCTGCCCCCTTATGACACGTGTCCACTAACTGGGTATCCTCACTTATTTGCCCAGCTGCTATCTGTTGTTATTATTGACTGTTCCTTGTTGATTGATATGCTTTGACTCTGTATTGTTACTGCCTGTACCTGACTGTTCCTTGTTGATTGCCTTGTCTTGACTCTGCATTGTTATTGCCTGTACCTTGTAATTCTCCTGGGTCGCACCTGAAAATAGGCACTTAACTGTCTAGTGTGCTTACCTGGTAAACAAAAGCAAAATAAATAAAAGATTTTGGTGAGTAATTTACTGCCGATTATTTATCTGTTCCCAGCTGTACTATCTAAGTTATTTATTTATCTTTTAATTATTTGTTATATATAATAGTAGTAGCAAATTTATTTATAAAGCACCCTTCCCCAGAGGCTCAGAGCACTGTATGGGTACAGACAGGCAGGTAAATAGAGCAATACAGTAAATAAATAAAACAAATAAACAGTCACTTAAAATCAATACTACAGATGAAATAAATAAATTACAATCATTACAATTAAGACAGCAGCTACATCACAATGAATACTGAGGACTAATTATGGTCCCTGAAGGCCTGTCCAAACAGGTATGCCTTTAACTCCCTTTTAAAGGCCTCCACTGAGGAAGCCTCCCTCAGTGCCCTAGTAAGAGTATTCCACAGCATAGGGCCAACCACCGCAAACGTATGAGCCACAGAAGAGTTCAGCCAGGCCCTTGGGACCGAGAGGAGACCCTCCTCCATGGAGCAAAGCGGGTATGAGGACTGGAAAGGATGCAGTAGCACTAACAGGTAGAGGGTCTAAATAGATATGTTTTAATGAGTTATTAATCATGTAAATTTCCAACTTACTGTTGCTTTGAAATGTCCTACTACACTTTGTCATGGTACCCTAAAGCCTCCAAGTAAGGGAACCAGATATAAATAAACTCAGCTACTACTTTAGTAGGGGTGTGAAGCAGTTCATGATAGTTGCACAGGAACTGAATGAGGTCTTGTTCCCAGGGCCAGCCAGCAGCTGAAGGTGATAAGAAGGCTTTACTTAAAGTTCTCATATACCATTCAGCCTCGTTGTTGGCTTGTGGCTATCAGGGGTTGGTCTTGTGATGCTTAAACACAAGACAGATAGCAAATTTGGGACTGGCAGTATAGCCTAGAGTTTAAGGTAATGAGCTGTGAAGGAGCTTTGTACATTCAACAGACCTGGGTTTGATTCCCACAACCTCCACTTGCATACTGTGTGACTCTGAGCAAGTCACTTAACCACCCCAGTGCTTCAGGGTCACCCATGAAAACAAGCAATTGTACTTAATGTCCCTTACCTGGTTACCAAAGAATAAAATAAAAATAAACTCATGACCAGCTGAAAGGTGGGCCATTGTCTGACTTGAATTCATGTGGCATGACAAAAGTGGAAAAAAACTTGTCTAGGTGAGGGATGACCACAGACACTTAGGTGAACTTGATGATCTCCACATCAGGATGCTGAGAATATTCATGTAGGACCACAAGAATCTCTAGAGGCAAAGGGTCCAAAAAATTCAATGGCAAGTTGTTTCCAAGGACTTAGAGGTAAGTTCTACATACATAGTGGTGAGTGTCACAATTGTTGTGTGGCAGCTCAAGATCGGATGCAGGACTTGAATATATATTTTTTATATACCCTTTATTAAAACTTTTTCACAAGTCAGCATTCCATACAACATTAAACAATTTACATTCTAAGTTGTGCGATTACATGAAACTATTACACTGACTGTGCCAGGCAAGCCCCGGAGAACACAATGCCAATGAGTCCTCATCCTCCTTGATCCCAGAGTGGAGGAGAATGATAGGGTAACATATTCTTTGTGAGTTAAACAATTCTTTGCACTCTCCAGGTATCACCCTTATTTATACGGTCCTTGTACAGTTGAAGGGGGCCCCAGCCCCTGGAGAGGAGAGAGAGAGAGAGGCACCGAGCGCCATATCACCCAAAAATCAGGCCAAAGATCACATTCCACTCTAAAATCCAAGAGTTATTAAAACGCCAGTTTGATTCCTTACTATTATTCAGCAACTGATCTCTGTGTAATTTCTTCTTACATCTCCCAATTCACTGGAAAACGTCCACATTTCTGCTCCAGGGGACAAATTTTGCTTTTTTTAACATTAAGTGTATAATCCAGGTATTCCACCTGAAGGTGCACTGGTCCTGCATATTATTAAACCTATGTGTGATCCTCTCCATCCTGTAAATCTGAATAACTATGTACCTTCATTCCTCCATTGTGGGAGCCTGTTGAGTAAACCATGCCCTGGTGATCACTTTTTTGGCTGATAACGGGAGTGTTTGTCTCAAAAACTTCAGGGAGCATGCAAAACAGAAAGAGTTCAGCAGTTAAGGCGATTAGCCTGGTGTATAATTCCTCGAGCTCCATATGCAGGGCTTTAATAAAGGGGGTGAGCTTTGGCCACATCCAGAAAATATGTGAGTGGTGTGCATTGTTGTTACTACATTGCCTCCAGCATTGTGCACCATTGAACGTGTGAAAATGTGCTGTGATCTTTGGTGTACGGAAGTACCTAATTTGATGTTTCCAAGCAAACTCCCGCCACTGGTGAGAACTCGTTATCTTGGAAATCAGCCTACAGGTTAAACACCATTGCTTCAGTAAAACTTGAAGGCCAAGCTCTTCATTCCATTTTGCTAGGATATGTTTTGTGGAGTCACCCTGAGAATTGAGTAATGCCCCATAGAAGACTGAGACCAAATGGTCCTAGTTCTTAGTGTATAACACCAAGAAGGTGGTATTAAGAATAAGCATAAGCAACTTTATTTATAAGTAGTGCTATTCACCATAAAGGACCATAGCGCCAGTACAATAAATAATAAAATCATAAAATCACAGCTAAAAACTCCATTCATCACTATTAAGTATCAAACTCACACAACGTCAGAGAAAGCAAGATGAAACAGATGAGTTTTCAACGCAGATTTAAAACTCTCCACCATCAGGCACTCTCTTATCTAATGAGGTAGAGAGTTCCACAGGGCAGGGGCCACAAATTCAAATGCTGAGGCCCCAGAGGTCTGCAAACAAACCCTGGGAATTCTAGCAATCATCGTCGGTGGAGCGGAGTGGGCGGGGGGGGGGCAGTAGGGGCGAAGAAGCTCTTGCAGATAACTTGGCCCCTGCCCGTGTAGGGCCTTATAGGTCAGCAAGCCAACCTTGAATATGATCCACCACTGAATAGGCAGCCAGTGCAGATCGCACAGCACAGGTGTGACATGGCAACCTTGAGGTAGCCCAATCAACAGCCTGGCTGCTGCTTTCTACACTAGCTGCAAGTGGCGGATGTCAACTCCCAGTAGCCCTAGATAGAGGGAATTACAGTAATGGAGGTGAGAGGTCACAAAGACGTGGACCAGAGTTGGCAGGTCATCAGATGGAACTAGGTATTTGATCCAAGCAATGTTTCTCAGATGGTAAAAGGCAGTCTTGACAATGGAAGACACCTGAGATTTGAGTGTCAGTCCCTCGTCAAGAATCACACCCATATCTCACACTTTTTTATTTTATTTTATTTTATTTTAGTCTTTGGTAACCGGGTAAGGCCCACTAGGCACAAGTGCCTGTTTTCAGGGGCAACCTGGGAGCACTGGGTGGTTAAGTGACTTGCTCAGAGTCACACAGTATGCAAGCGGAGGTTGTGAGAATCAAACCCAGGTCTTGTCCGCTGGATGTACCAAGCTCGTTCATAGCTTGTTACTCTAACCTCTAGGCTATACTGTTCAGAGGTCATCAGTTGGCAGCCCCCAAGTCAAAGCCCAGATGGTCGCTCCACCAATGACCCCTCTACCCGATGACCTGGGTCCACCACCAGAGTCTTGGTCTTGTTCGGGTTCAACCTCAGCCAGTTAGCACTCATCCAGTCTTGAATCTCAAAGAGTCAGTCGTTAAAGCTCAAGACAGCTCCCACCTGATCAGGCACAAAGGACAAGTAGAGCGGAGTACCATCTGCATAGCAGTGAAAACTCAGCCCATACCGCCTTACAATGTCTCCCAATGGCAGCATATACACTGCAAAAAACATGGGAGATAGCACCGAGCCCTGTGGCACCCCACATGACGGGGAGAATTTGTCAGAGGAGTACACCCCTGAGACAACTCTCTGAAACCTGCCAGTGAGAAAAGATTGAAACCATCTGAGGACCGTACCTAATGGTCCACAGATCAGCCGCAGCCGCTCTACCAACTCACCATGGTCCATGGTGTCAAATGCCGCAGAGAGATCAAGAAGAACCAAGATGGAATGGCTCTTCCGATCTCTCGCTATCAGGAGATCATTGAGAACCCGAACAAGGGCTGTCTCAGTGCTGTGCCTTTTCTGAAATCCAGACTGGAGAGGATCAGAGATGTCGTGGATGGTCAAGTGATCCTCCAGCTGTAGCGCAACCACCTTCTCAATAACCTTACCCACAAAGGGGAGGTTAGAGACAGGTCTGTAGTTTGCAAGACAGTCTGGGTCAAGAGAGGATTTCTTAAGGAGAGGGGTCACCACCGCCTCCTTCAGGATGTCTGGAAACACAACTGACTCTAATGAACACCAGATGATCTCAACTAGGACTGGGCCGATGACCTCAACACACCACACAAGAAGTCGCATTGGGCCTGGGTCCAAACCACAACAGGTCGGCTGCATACTCTGGATAATCCTCATGACATTCTCAATCGTCGGCCGGCCAAAGTCAGACCAGACAGACCGAGGGGCTACAATCTCCCACTGACCCCACTGGAGTGAGCTGTATGGATCTCAGCCCTAATGTCGGCAACCTTTTTGTCGAAGAACCAAGCAAACTCGTCACATTTCTCTTGTGACAATGCTCTCTGAGTCTGCAGACAGGCTGGATTGCACAGTCTGTCCACAGTCTGAAAGAGTTGAGCTGGTCAAATCTGTGCTGCAGGAATCTCCCTGGACAGGAACTCTGCCTTCTTATGGGAGATAGCCAATTGATAGTCCTTGTAATGGGCCATCAATCTAAGTCTGTTGGTATCAAGGCCCAATTTCTGCCAGTAATGCTCCATCCTTCATCCCACTCTTCTTAGCTCCTTCAAAGTCCCATCAAACCAAGGGGACTGAGGGTGCGAATGCAGACAAGAGTGAGTAAATCCAGAGCTTCAGATACAGCACTGTTATAGCTCTGTACCAGAGTATCCGGATCCCCACTAGTCCTCAGGAGACCCGATAGGTCCAGTACCACCGCCAAGTCACTGGAGGTCAAGACCCTTAAAGGGCAGTACCGGACCATCTCCGAAGGGGCAGGCCTATGGGGGGGGAGCTTGGAAATTGAACCTTACAGTGTGATGGTCAGACCAGCTGACCGGCTCTACCACCAAGTCAGAAGTCTCCATACCCAGTAGAAAGACCAGATACAAGGAATGACCATGATTATGGGTCGCAGAGGTAATCACCTGTGTGAAGCCCAACGAATTCATCAATAGGAGGGTATGTATCTGGGAGATGGACTCCAAGTGGCAGATTGTTGTAGCAGTGCCTAATTTGTGGGTATTTATAGAAGTCGCTTTGCAGCATGTGGAACTCCTGCTTCAATTGTTCAAATGACTTAAAGATTAGGCCTGACATCAGTTTAAAAAGATAAGTCAGGGATAAAAAGTTCCACCGCCAGAAAGCTTGGTCAGTCAGGGCTGGCAAAAAATGCTCCAAGTGAGCAATGAGGCAAATAAGTCCTAAAAATGGAGTCAAGTACATCGCCCGGCATATGTCTAACCAGGCCATGGTCTGGTGTAAGATCCATCGTTTGATATGTGGGCAGTTTGGGGGGCCAAATGGTAATGGTTAGTGACAAACTCCAAGATCAGGTAACTAGTGTCTTCAATCTCTTGCCATTTTGAATGAGTGACCCCAATTGCCTGAGCACTATGAATACTAGGTGTGAAGCTAAGTAGTAAAGTCTAAGGTTAGGCAGGGCCAACCCTCCTTTCTCCTTTGGAAGAAATAGAGTGTCTAATTTTATTCTAGGACGTCACCCTGCCCATACAAATTTAGATATAAACCTATTCCAGTCTTTAAATCCTTTGTGCGGTATAAATATGGGAATGTTCTGGAATAAATATAATGCTTGAGGGAGTGTGACCATCCTAACCACCTCTATTCTCTGCGATAAACTCAGGGACAGCAGGTTCCATTTTTTGAAGTTTTGTTACATTTTGCATTGTGAAAGGGTCATAATTATTTTTAAAGCATACATCAGCAATGCTACTGGAGAGGTAGACTCTCAAATACTTCAATTTGTCCAGCTCCCATCTAAACAGGAATTGTGAGCACAGTTTAACCGAAGGCTGGAAGTGAAAAGTGAGAGTCTCTGTCTCAGTGGCATTTAACTTATAGCCTGAGACTAAGCCATATTGCTCTATGATAGCAGGACTTGAATCTTGACAAACAGATAAAACAATTGGTCTATGCCAGGGAACCAAACTTTTTCACCTCAAAATCTGCTTTAACTAAATGATGCCCTATTGTCCTTCATGGGCAAATAAGATGGCTTGGTCTTGTAGAGAAGCAGGAAGGGGATTAGTCTAGTGTCAAACAAGACAACATCCTGAGAGGCAAGTAAAATCAGCTTATGCCAAATGGATAAGAAAGCCTTGAGATTTCTGGACTGTCCTGTGGAAAGGAGGTTTGGCTTAGAACAGGAGCCGAAGCAGAGACATAAAATCAGAAATGAACAGTTGTTTAGAACAAGAGTTGGAGCAGAGACAGAAAATGAGAACTGAACATATATATCTTCCTAGGTTTCAGTCTGAACATCTTGTAATGCTTTTGCCTTAAGAACAGCATAAGTTGCAAGGAAAAGTACAGTTATGTAAGAACTTACCGTAACAGTAGATCTTCGAGAGGAGCTCTTGCAGCAAGCCAGGTACGACTATGCCACCAGGCGCCTGGACCACAAAGAAAACTTTCTTGCTAGCAGTCTACCATGGGGGACTGCCCACCACCGACATCAGTCTCTGATGTCAGCTTATCCTGAAAAAGGCGGTTGGTCCCCAACACCCTCCTCAGTTCTCCCACTGAAGACCCTGAGCAGGCAGCAAATGGAGAACTAAGGAGATTCCTGAGTCAAGGAAGGAAAAACAGAAGTAGTGTGAGAGAAACAAAGAACTGCAGGGAGAAGGAGTGAGGGAAAGCAGGGCCTGCTGCAGGAGCTTCTCTCGAAGAGCTACTGTTACAATAAGTTCTTACGTAACTGTACTATCTTACTTCGAGGAAGGCTCTTGCAGCAGACCAACACCGGTAGGACTAAGTCCCAAGCATTTCCTGGCATGCCCAGGAGAACAGCACCAGGAGGAGGACAGATCGGCAGCAAGAGCTCAGGACAGGAGGCCCTGAAATACTACTAGGCCAAAATTGGCTTGATGAAGGTGTGGACAGAACTCCAGGTGGCAGCTGCACAGATGTCTGCAGCAGACACATTTCTGAAACAGGCCATGGAGGCAGCCACACTGCTAGTGGAAGGGCCCTTAACCACTCCTGGAAGGTCCTTGTTGTACTTATGGTATTGGATGACCACTTAGACAAACACTGTTTGGATACAGGAGTGCTGTCTCTCTTGGGGGTGAACAAAACAAACAATTGGTCAGACTTCCTTGAAGCCTTGGTGCGGTGCATATAGTACTGCAAGATTCTAGGTACATCCAAAGTATGGTGCAAAGCCTCCCCCTAATTTGAGTACTCAGGATAATAAACTAGAAGGCAGATGGATTGGTTCAATGTAAACTCCGACACCTCTTGGGAAGATACTTAGAATTACTACACAAAGATACCCTGTCTTAGTGAAAAATCAAATAAGGCTCTTTACACATGAAAGCAACTAAAAACAGTGCTTTCCATGACAGAAAGTGCAGCTTGCAACTTGCGGCCAATTCAAATTAATGTGAGTTTCTCCAACACAAAATTGAGGCCCTATGGAGGGACTGGGTCCCAAATGGGAGGTGTCAGATGCAAAATGCCTTGCAGAAATGTGCAGAACACCTCAAGCTGAGTCATAACCATGCCCTCAATAGGCGCATGGTATGCAGAGGTGGCAGAAAGATGCACTTTGAGTGAGGAGTATCCCAAGCCCGAATCTGAAAGGGAAAAAAGGTACTCCAACACCTGATTCACTGGGCAGGTGAAAGGGTCCATTTGGCGTGAAGCAGCCCAAAGGGTGAAATGCTTCCATTTCATGGCATAAGTGGCCCTTGTGGAGGGCTTCCTAGCAGCCACCAGGACATCCGTGACCCTGGAGGACACACCAAAACGAGTGATAGCTAGGTCTGCAGGAGCCATGCATGGAGATGCAGGGACTTTAGATCCAAATGGACTAGGGTGTCCTTGTCCTGGGAGAGCAAGCCGGTGCACGGGGGAAGGGTATTGGAGGTTCCACTGCCAGCTGTTGTGGCAAAGGGAACTAAATCTGATGCAGCCAGAAGGGAGCTATGAGAATCATCTCCACCCCCTCCAACTGGAGCTTGAGCAGGACCCTCTGTAGTAGCAGGAAGGGAGAAAAGATGTACAGAAACCTCCTCTTCCAGGAGATGGACAACGCATCTCACCAGAAAACTCCAGGCCCAGAATCAAGCATGCAGAAAAGCGGCAGTCTTGTGTTGAATGGGGACACGAAAAGGTCCAACACTGGATGACTCCGCCTGTCAAAGAGATCTTCAACCACCGAGGTCAGAAGCTCCCACTCATGAGCCTGCGACAGGGAGCAGCTAAGACAGTCTGCCAGGATGTTTTGGACGCCTGTAACATGTATGACTGAGAGCTCCAGATGACCCAATACCAAACACTCATTGCCTCCTGACACAGGGGTAAGAGTGAGTCCTCCCCTGCTCGTTGATGTAGTATACCACACACATGTTGTCCATCTGCATTAGCAGCGTGCCGGGGAGAAGATGAGTCTGAAAAGCCTGCAGAGCATAAAGGATCACTCGCATCTCCAGGACATTGATATGGAGACACTGTTCCAGTTCCATCCAGGTGCCCTGAGTTTGGTGATCAGCCAGGTGAGCACCCCATCCCAGGTTGGATGCATCCATCGTGTGAATCTAACAGGGGGTCGAGAGTTGAAAGGAGACCCCACCGAAGAAGGCTGGCCATTTCCAGCCACCATGATAGGACTTGCCTGACTGGGTCAGAAACCATGATCAACTGGTCCAGGTCATCCGTGCATTGGTCCCACTGGACCCTTAAGGTCCACTGAGGAACCAATATGAGCAGGTGGGTGAGGGGAACCGTGGCAATGGCTGCTGCTATGTGGCCCAGGAGGTGCAGAAATACCCTGCTGGGGACTTGATGACTGGATGAAACCAAATGGGCTTGCCCCATCGGTCATTCTGCCTGGTCCATGGGCAAAATGTCCATTCCTTGTTGGGTATCCAGACCAGCCCCTATGTATTGAAGGCACTGGCAAGGAGATAGGCAGGACTTCAACAGACTGATGGTGATCACCAAGACCTGAAAAAGATGGAAGGTGTATTCTAGGGTCTGGACCAAGTGGTCCCTGGAGAGGGCCGCTACCAGCCAATCATCCAGGTAGGGGAACACGTAGAAGCCCTGCCTCCTCAGAGCAGCCACCACCAACACCAGGCACTTGGTAAAGATCTTGGAGGCTAAAGAAAGACCAAACGGGAGGGCACAGAATTGAAAATGGGCCCCCTGAAAGTGGAAGCAGAGGAAGTGATGATAGGCAAGAAAAACATGGATATGCAAGTAGGCATCCTGCACGTCCAGAGAGCAGAGCCAATCCCCCCCCCCAGTGCAAAAGGGGTAACAACCCTTGAAGGGTGACCACCTTGAAATGCTTATATTCTATGTACAGCTTCAGATGATGCAGATCCAGGATAGGCCGAAGAGCCCCAGTCTTTTTGGAGACAAGGAAGAAGTGGGAGTAAAACCCCCTTCCCCACTCAGCTGGAAGGATGGGCTCTATGGCTCTCTTTTGTTGAAAAGCCTGAATTCCCTCCCTGATGAGGGGCAGGTGGGCTGGGTAGTATGAGGAGTTTACTGGAGGAGTCTCTGGAGGCCAGTCTAGGAATTCTAGAGTGTGACTGTGCTCTATGATTTGAAGCACCCAGTTATCCATAGCTATGTCCTGCCACCTGTTGAGGTGGAGGGAGAACTGACCCCTGACAGCCTCCCCAGAGCCCTTTCTGGAGTCAGGAGGTGTGGGAGGGCACCCGGAGGGTGACCGCGGGTGCCTAAGGGGCTCTAGTGGCAGTGGTTGGACCAACGCCACCTTGTGCTTGCCCTGTCCTTTGGCAAGCTGGCGGGATTGCTTATGGGAGGAGCATCAAAAGAAAGGACACTGATCCGCTCTAGGCTGGGTATGGTAGAGAGAATGAACAGTCCGAAGGGTACAACCCAACTCTTGGAGGGTGGAGATTATGTCCTGAATGTCACCACCAAAGAAGACGAAGCCCCAAAAGGGGTTGTCCAAGATGCTGGACTGCAAATCTGAGACAAAGTCGGATACCTGGAGCCATGAATGGTGCTGGAAGCAGACACCAGCAGCCAGTCCCCTGCATGAGGCATCCACGGCATCATAGTCAGCCCACAGAACATGGTTGCCAATGTCAAAGCCCGCCTTAAGGAGCTGGGTGAGTTGCGTTTTACATGGGGCCTCAGGAAAAGCCTGCATGAGGTCCCTGGCTTGCTCCCAGAGGACATTCTGAAATTGGACTATATGGGCCAGGTAATTAATGGCCTGGATAGCCAGGGTAGAGGACGCAAAGATGGTGCCTGGACACCCTGTCAGGGGGAAGGGCACTAAGGTGCTTGGGCTTTTTAGTTCAGTCCTACACCATGTTGATGACCATTGAATCAGCCATAGGGTGGCCCCATAAAAAGGGTTTATCAGCAGCAGCATGGTAAAGATGGTTCACCTTCTTAGGTAATGGAGGGATAGATGAGGGGTGATTCCAATCTGCCCTGGTGACATCATCATAGGAGTCAATCAGGGCTGGCATTACCACTGGGAGGGCATCCCACTGCCTCAAATAAACCACCAGTTGATGCCTCTCTGAGTCCTGCTCCTCTGTTTCCCAGCCCATAATGGACTGGATGTAGCGCATGATGTCCATGAAAGACAGATCATCAGGAGGAGACTTGGGAATCACCTTGGAGGGTTCTTCACCCTCTGAAGATTCCCCTGGTGTGGAAAAAGACTCCAACCCATCTGAGTCTTCTTCGTTGGGTCTCCTCCTGGTCACTCTCAGGTGGTAGGTGCACCTCCTGGTGAGAGCCAGAGGTGACATCGGGTTGAGACCTGGAGGACCCCAATATCTGGGGTTCACTGACACCAGACCGGCCCAGATCCTGGGGTAGCAGGTCTCTGTTGGGATGCTGGGGGGACACCAGGGATGGGACCTGAGGAGTGGGGGTCTGCCTCTAAACGAATGACCACCACGCAGAGAACAGGGTATTGTAATCCACCAGGGGGTTGGGGGAAATTATAAACCGATGGGTATGGATAACCCAGCATCAGGTAAGGGTATGGTGGCAGCAGAGCTGGCATAGGATACCCCAGTAATGGACCACCTGGTGCCAGCTGGGGGTCCGGAGCCAGGCCTGCAGGAGTCAGCAAAGGTGCAGTCTGCGGGAGAGGCAACGCCAGCACCAGGCCTGAAGGCTGGGGCAGTGGCAGAACTGGTGGTGACCCAGCAGGTGTTGACAGAGAGCACCCAGGAGAAGGATCTGCTGGCTCCGGGAGGGTGAGAGAAGCAGGCACCTGAGGGGAAGTAGACCTCCCTGGCAAAGGTAGAGGTGACACCGGGTTAGGAGAGGTGGCAGCTGCCTGCTGCGGGCACTGCCTGGAAGGACTGACATTGGGTCCTGCAGAGAAGACCAACGTAGGCAGTGCCTTGACTGGGGGAGGGGTTGATGGTTGAGGAACCAATGTCCGAGACACCAACACTCGCCGGACTGCCTGACTGAGAGTCTGGAGTCTGTGGAAGAAATGAGCCTGTGTATCAGGGGCTGGGAGACAGGAGATGAAGTCCCCTGCCCCAAGGAGCCGCCACCCATAATGGCAATGAAGGCAGGCAGCTGTGATTTTGGTAGCCCAGTAGAGGAAAGGGCTGGCGGGGCTGAGGGAGCTAACCCCCCACGGGAGGACAACCCTGACAGGGTCGAAGGTCTGTGAGGCGACCGTGAGCAGGAAGCAGACCGATTCTGGTCCTGGTGTTTGTCCCAGTGCTTATGCTTCCCACCAGATTTTTGAGAAGATGAGGACGCCTCAGAGGACTGTGCCAGCAAGGCTGAAGAGCTCCTGGCCTGCAGCTCCTTTTCCATCACGACCAACTTCTGCTTAATAAGGTGGCTCTCCAGAATTTTAAGACGACGTCTCTGAGTGGCCTGGCTAACTTTCTGGCAAATCTGGCAGGCTTTGGTATCGTGGCTGGAGCCTAAACAAAGGATGCATGCAGAGTGGCCATCTTTTTCAATAATTTGTTTGCTGCAGGCACACTTCGTGGAGCAGTCAGAAGACAAAGCTGGTGGAGAAGACATAAACTCTACAGCTGAAACACCGAAAATTCGATGTAGTACTACTTAGAGAAAAAGGAAAATAAAAAAGTGTAGCAAGCGCGAGTAATGGCAGTCGACTGTAGCTGCTGCATATACTAAGGTCCGACGTGTGTGGGTCAATGGGAAAAGAACTGAGGACGGTATGGGGACTGCCTACCTTTATAGGATAGGCTGTCAGAGGCTGTCGGCGGCGGTGGGCGATCCCCCATGGTAGACTGCTAGCTAGAAAGTTTTCCGTGGGGTCTTGGCGCATGGCAGCTTAGTCCTACCGGTGTTGGCCTGCTGCAAGAGCCTTCCTCAAAGTAAGAACCAACATATTTGTCTGCCATTTTAGAGATCTTGTTTGGGGATGATGGTGTGGTGTTGAAGAAATGCAGTGACATATGCTCTGGGTTGTTCTTTCCTGGTTTCTTAAGCCCTCTGTGGTCATGGGATTGAAGACAGACCCAAGCAATGTATCCAAGCAGGAGGGTTGTAATTTGGATTGTTGCAGATGAGCTCCATATAGTGGTACACATCCTAATATTCTGCTTTATCAGAGAACAGTTTACCACCCTGGATAATTCACTACAGGACTTCTCCCTTACTGTAGTATCATTCAAGATACAACATTAGCATAAGTTTTTCCTTGTTGCTGACTATGCATGATAAGGTAACACTTCAGCTACTGTGGTACCTTGAATGGTACAGCAGTAAGAGGGAAGTGCTATAATGCATTACTTTAATGTGGTTCTATAAACTGTTCTGTGGTAAAGTGGAAAATTAGGATGACTCCCACCATAGGTTTGTGGGTGGTGATAAGAATAAACACCATACAGGAACACCATACAGAAGCAGATGGGAAGGCTCTTACCTCCTGACAATGGCAAAAACTTACCATTCCATTTGGAAATAGTGTTGTTCCACTTGGTTTAGTGCTCTATTAACATAGGCAATGATCCAGGGTTCAGTCTGGGGAGAGTTCTGTGGTGCCGAGATGGCTCCAAAGCCTACTGGCTTGGCATCTATGATAACCTCTGCCAACTTGGAGAGAGTCAAAGTAGCTACTGCAGTGGCATTGGTCAGTGAATTTTTTTAGTTGTTCTAATGTCATTTAGTGTTTGGGTTCTCAGTTCCATGTGACATCCTTTTCTGTGAGCTGCCTCAGGGGTGCTACATCGGTGACAAAGTTGGGGATAGACCTAGTACAATAACAGGCCATTTCCAAAAGTGTGGAACTTTGCCTGGATTGGAAAGAGCAGCCAGGTGTACTATGGACTACACCTTCTTAGAGTTGAGGATGATGCCATGTTTGGAAAGGATGTAGACAAAAAAGTCAAGTTCAGGCTTGCTGCACTCACACTTTTTGCTCTTCAGTGTTAGTTCTTTTTGAGCAGTCATTTGAGCACTTTTTTTGAGGGACTGCTCTTGTCCCATCTGAGTGGTGCTGCAGATAATGATATTGTCTCAGAAAATTTGAACGTTGCAGAAAACATGAAAGACTTGTTGAATGGCATTCTGAAACACCTCAGCTGCAGAGGAAATCCCAGACTTTAGGTTTCTATACCTCCAAAGGCCAACATTTTATTTATTTAATTATGATAACCGGGTGGGCCCACTGAGACCATTAGAGTCCACTTTTCAGGGATGACCCAGAATTAATTACAGATAACACATTAAGTTAACATTTGTAGAACAGTACATATAACACTTTATATCAACCTGTAACAGCGAAGTATCCATAGAAAGACATTTGTGAGTTACAATAGGTAAATTAACATTTGTAGGACAATTAAGACAAGAGGGGACATAGTAACTTATAATGACATCACTTGGGAAAGTAATCATGAGGTTATGTTATATACAAAGCACTTAATAAGCAATGGTTTATGGAACTTTGGTTGCAGGAAATAAAATCCAGGTTAAATGTGCATAACAACAACAGGAAATACTGAAGAAAAATATGTAACCTAGTGCTTTCTGTTTGCATTTTCAGTAATTAAGAAGGATCAGCCATGTGTCCACCCATGTACACAATTAGTAGACATTAGTAATTGCAGGTGCATGTCCTAAGTGCCATTAAGTGGGTCTTTAGTCCCTTTTTAACGCCCTAAAGTGAACCGCTTTCCTGGAGGCTGCTGGGGAGGACATTCCACAGGGACAGAATAGCGGTTGTAAATTACCTTAATTCTTAGGTGATCCTAGCTCTAGGGACATGGAGAAGCAGACAGTCTGAGGATCTTAGCAATCTCCTATTCTGTTTGGCCGTTATCAGGTCTCTCAGGCTTGGAGGAGCATTACTGAGCCTGAGTTTGAAGGCTGGACACAGTGAGGGGTAAGCTATTTTACCTTTAATAGATGGCCAGTTTAGTGATTGTAGCACATTACAGTGGAGCTCCTTAGGCGGGGCCCCAGCTGCAAAGCACCTAGCCTATGGCACTAGGTTCTGAGCCTTAGCATCTCCATGCTTCTGATGGAGTGTAGTACCAGAGACCCATATAACAGGATGGGTAGAAGAATATGGGTAGAGAAGGTGGTGATGTATTATGATGAGGGTGCCAACTCCAACTGGTGATATCCAGTTTTGAGATCCAGTGTGGAAAAGATGATGGCTTCGCTGTGGTCATGCATAATGTCATCCACCACAGGTGCAATGTGGTGCTCTCACCTAATGACTTTGTTTGGTGTTTGCATGTCTATACAAATGCACACCTATTCAGAATTCTCGGGCTTCAGTGTCCTTTCAATGGAAGACACAGGGAGTAGGACTGGTTACATTTTCGATGATTCCTGTTGCTTTAGGTGTCCTAGCTGCTGTTCTACCTTCTTTCTGATGTCGAAAGGGATCCTGCTGTGAGGATGTATGATGTACTGATGCATCCATGTGGAAAGTAACTGCAAACTCCTTCAGCTGTCCTATGTCTTTGAACAGGTTCAGGTATTATGCAGCTAGCAGATGTGGTATAGTGGCTTTCTGCATCAGGGAGTTGACAGTGTCAAGGAGCCCCATATCAGGAGCTGTCTGGCAGCTGGGCAGTGACTCATTGTTCCCAGTGGACAAGGTACAAAGTAGATGAAGTAAGCTTGGGGTTAACTGCCACTAGATGATTTGAAAGCCTGATCATCCAGCAGGTTCTCCAGGGCCATTGCCAGGACTTTTACAAGGGGGGGGGGGGTTCTTTTTGGAGTCTGTGACTTCATCAAAAAAGCCAAGGGTCTGGGGGGCCACCAGACCCCCAGAAGCCCAGGGGTTCTAGATGCTCTGTGGTGCATTTTCTGGCTTATTTTGAAGCTAAACAACTCATATCTTAGCTCTCCTGCACCCTCGTGCTCTAAAATTATGAGGTGCCCGGCTGCAAGGTGAATACTGCACGCACTAGTATTCTGTATGTGAAGTTATCAAAATGCTGATATTGTAGTATAAGTGATACATGCATTGGCTGCATTTGTCACTTGCTGGCTTGACATAGGCCAGGCTAATAATCAGCATTTTTCTACCTCATGTACAGAACTGAACTATGGCCAGATATTAGGGTCTGGGGGCTGCTAGGGCCCATAGAGGCCCTGGGTTACTATATGCTCTGTGATTCATTTTGTCATTAATTTGAAAGCTCAAGAAGTCATCTGTCAGCTCTCCTCCACTCTTGGCTGTCACGACAATTACTATATGTATCACAATGTCACACAGTATTTGGCTCTGGATGTTAACTTATTCCTGCATGGTTCACAAGCTGTTGTGCTTTCTTTCCAAAAAACAATATCACACTGTGCCTACCTTGCTTAATCAAACAGTGACCCACTGTAGCTAGGTCACAGGTGTGGATCTATAGTCAAAGGAGGATGTAGTACTGTAATTATTTCACTTAAAAGCTGCATAAAAATGCTTACACATAATAGTACAGGTCAAAAGATAACTTCTGTATCCCTGTAAGGATGCAGAAGTAATCCACACACCTATTTTGACTCAGAAGTTGCAGAAATTTAAAATGTAGAAAAAACATTATCTGTACATGACAACACTGGCCAGAATTAAAAAATACTGCATCAATAAACAAAATTCAGGCAGCCACAGAGTGATGAGGCTCATGAGAGCTCAACAGTCTCACACAGATTTACAGGAGGCAACCTATGGAGGACTTTAATCTTTATTTTCATTTTTTTCCTATCACAACTCTTGCTGTTAGCCCCTTAATTTGCTGCAGGGGTTGGAGATAGATGAGCAAAATTATTCAGAACCACACAGGAATGATAAAGCTAGCTCTTTTAGTCTAAGAGCTCAGAACATCACTATTTTTTATACAGAGGAGTTGTTGTTATTCTTATTTTATCTTTCTTCTTTTGGCTGCTGCTAATTTTAGCCCCACTGGACCGATCCTGCCTGACCCAGTCCTCGATGCCAAGACCAACAGTGACCCAGCCACTTATATACATACAAAACTGATCTGGGCAGCCCCAAGCATTTATTACCTGATTGGACTGACTGGTGACTGCTAAAATATTCAGTTATCAGCCAGAATCAGTGCCGTGCCCACATTGTTTTTCTTTTAGTGGTGGCTATATCTTGGAACCTCGCCTCGATGCTTCAAGTGAGAACTGATGCATTATGTGCCTATCATACGGTTGATTGACCGATATGGTGTCTGGGGGAGGTAGCGGCTAGAAAAAACTAAGCAGCTCCAGAGGAAGGAACAGGAGCTGATTGGCAGATCCGGGAGGCTCAGTGGGATCACCGATTGTCCCTAGCGCACAACAGATGAGCTGAACAGAATGATTGACAGCAGTGACGGGGTGGAGGGCGCGTCCATTTCATCTACTTACACACGAGTCAGGCACACTTTTAAAGCAGCACCAGTCTACCATAAACATTTTATCACAGTGATGAAAATGGAATAAATAAAAAAGAGGTTCAAAATGGTGGGGGGGGAATTCGTTCGAACCAGACGAACCTCAGCTGGCAATGGGCCTGTTCTCATTGGCTCTGATGTCGACCATAACATAGACTTGGAACTCCCAGGATTTTGACTGCAGCCACAAGCTGATTAAGATGAGTCAAATATAGTGACAAATTGTAGTATATTCAGATATATTATTGGAAAGTCTATTAAAATGTATGGGATCTCCTCGGATATATCACTATATATCAAGCTATATCGGTATATATTGCAATTTGTCACTGGCTGCAACTCCACATCCTCCCCATTTATTATGGAAATAGTTGACTTATATTTGAAAGTCAAACACTTCTAAAATTGAGTCCTCTGAAGCCCTGCTTGTAGTTTATTACTACCTGCTTGATGTATAGCACAAAAGTCAACCAATGCCAAATCTGACATCATTTTAATAAGCCTGTGGCACAGATTTCTAGAAATCTAAGTGACAGAACAAAATCTGCTATGAAATGCCAGTACAAAATGTATGCTACTGTTTCCCTACGATGGTTTCTCAGGAAAGAGGAGCATCAGTTTGTGGCTTATGCGTTGCTAGGTTAGGCCCTTAGCTTGTCTTAGTCATGGCTATGTTGTGCCACTAACCAGCAAAGACAGTTTGGTTTCACACTGCTGATTTGTGGAACAAACTACACTTATGGTGTGCCTTGACCTGTAATTATGTAGAAATAGCTTTGCATGTGGTGTTTTGGATGTTTTTCATAATACTGTGCAGATAATAAAGTTTGCCACTTGTGCATGTACTGTAGTTCAGACATTTACAGGGTAAAATAAGCACCTTTCTATTAAAATTCAGCAATTGTTGTTCTGACACTCTAAGATACGTTTTATATTGTCATATATTGAGACTCTATTGAGTAATAACATGCATTAGTGTCATTTATTCACTTTTTCACAATAAAATGTATGTTACAATAAAGTTGAATTAATGATTTCACCTGCTGCCCTGGGTATATCCAGCTGAAGTCTACTTGTACCTCTGGCTCTCCAAGAACTGTACAGGTGACATTAAAATGCTCTCCATCACGGACACTGTTTGGACCTGCAATTGCTGCATAGGGAGGACCACTTGGAACTACATTGAAAAAGAATACCAATCTTCTGTCAATAAAATGTAATCACACTAAGACAAGAAGACATACAAAGACTGGTTTTTCGGTATATCTCCTAACAAAACAGGTCCCTGGACTACAGTACATATACCTCCTCCATCATCATATTAGTCCTCCTTGTGCAAAGCCTCCCACTTTAATATTTGTTTTTTCTAAATCCAATAAGATCCAGTCCTTGAATGCCTTCATTGGCCTACAGTGGTAATGCAGCTGGCTAGCACTGTTGTACTGTACTCATAAGACATCTACTATTGCATTTTTGGGGTTAGTAATAGTCCCACAATCCTTAAGTAGTTAGCTGCAGTCTGTGTAACTTTGTGGGCTGCAGTTTTCAAAGTACCACAGCATTGGCGCTTTACAGACAATTGTCTGTCTCCCTCCTGCTGGAAGAGGCAAGCTAGCAGCTGCCTCTGCTGCTCCATGATCGGACACTAAGGTGGGAGGATGTGTGGATGCTAAGTGCCCCCCACCCTGTCTTCCAAGTCATTATTCATCTTATCTACACAGAATGCCAAGCCACTTTGTTAGGGTGGAAAACCCAAATCAGCTTGTAAACCAAGTTCCCCAAATTACAGAATTAGCCACTGCCACCATGCTACCTGGACAGGTCCAGAATTGATTTTATTGAAATATATCACCTGGAGGTTTGGATAAGTGTTCTGAAAGCTGTTCAATATGTCAGTCTGACTTAACATCACATTAACTGTCATTAGCATTTTTTTAAAATATTGTTTCTTCATTTCCCCCTCAGCCAGCACACTCAGAAACATCTTCTGCTACTCCAAAACCCGGTTCCCCGGAAGACCCACCAGTGTTGCGCCCTTGTATCCAGCCTTTGATGCATATTCCCTACACCAGCCAACTGCAGTAACCCATGGCTTATCCATTATGGCTTGGAAGGAATAAGTCCTCTAATTTCCACCCAGGAACAACTTCATTCAACAGGCAGGGGTGGCACCAGTGAGGAGGGAGTGGAACCTGCAGGGCCCTCACCGAGTATGGAGTGTTGGAGGACTTCATCTGTCTTTGGGCCACCTGTATTTTCTCCAGAGTTCCACCCTATGTTTTGCCCATATAGGGGCATGGCCTCAAGCTGGGCATCAACCACATTAAGGAGTCAAAAAAGCAGTGTGACCCTCCCCCGCCATAATTTCCCTTTGCCAGCCCTTGTTCTAGATGCAAGACACCACTGGGTGGCACATCATCAAGTGGGTGCCCACCTCCTACCATGAAGTCCTATTCCCAGGGTTTCCACCATCTAGTACTACTAGGGAGGAAGCCAGACAAGGAAAAGAACAACTCTCCCTCCCATGGCAGGAGGCATCTGAACTGGACATCTGTCTCACTGGTTGACACCAAATATCCTGAGCCTGTGGCACAAACTCATTTCATCTGGATTGTAAGTGGCAACTCTGCTGTTGTGCTGGCCCTCCAGTATTAGCAATTAATTAGCATAGACATGTTTTAACAATTATTATCTCTGCTTCAAAATAAATTGATTACTGTATTCCTTATCCAAGAATATACTGACAGAAGACCACATAATGCTGGTGTAAACTTCCTGTATCAATTTTGTCAATCATTGTTGAGGAGATTTTAGAAACCATTCTGCAGCCTGCAGAAAACTTTTTTTTTTCTGGAGTCCTGCATTTGAAACCCAAGCAGCAAAATGTAGGTAACTGAGTGAGAGCCCTATATACTGTACTATTTTTTCCAAAGGGCTTAGGAAATGGCTACTTCGCCCTCTAGTGTTCAATTTCTGGAAAGCACTGTAAGAGCATTGGCCCATAAAAGTTATTCATCCTTCCGCACGTAACTGTTATCCCTTTCTCCACAGAAGAAGCAGGAGCAGGCTAGAGCCAACAAGCTTGCACACATTTTTTTTAACAATACAGTGGCATGGTTTGTCAACTTGGGGTTGATGAGTGAAGGCAGATGTAGTGTGACTAACATAGGGATGGGATGGTAAATCGTTTTAGTTCTCTTTAGAAAAGAAAAGAAAAATGGCCCCACTAAAAGTATAACATGGCTGTCTCTTCAGAACATAAGTTTTCCTCTTAATATTACTTTTATTTATAAGCTAAAAACAAATGCAATGTCCTACAATGTCACAGTAAAGAAAAAAACAAATCATTTGCCCAAGCAATCAAGCAGGTACTCAGGCCAGTAGTCATGCCTTTCGCAAGACTACAGGTCCTGCTGGATGTAGTCTCCTGACATCCTTTTTTTTATGTTTTTTTTTTATCAGGGTTGGTCCGTGTAGCTGGCAAGTTCCTATTGCAATCCAACAGAGGAGTGGTCAGTGAATTTTTTGCCATAGGGAATGCTGTGGGGTGTGTGAGTCCTGTCTGGGTTATCGCATACATTTTTTTTGTTTGTTTTTGTTAGTTATTTAACCAGGACTAGCACATTAAGCTGAAAGCTTTTTTACAGGGGTGACCTGGGAGCACAGGGAAGTTAAGTGACTTGCTCAGGGTCACACAGTATGCAAGTGGAAGCTGATAAGTGATAAGCTGAAGTGGAAAATGAGCGAGTGGAGTGTCTTTTAATTTGTTGGTTCACTTGTCAGTAACAATGTTAAAGAACCCACTTCATGATCATGTCCAACAGGGACCCTGCTGCTTTCAGGTCTGTAAACAAGTGGTACTTGCCATTATAAGAAAACTGAAGGAGCACAAGAAACCCGAGAATGAAATCCACTCTGAATTCTCTCAACATTTTGCTCACTTCCTCAAAAGCCTTCCTCCTTTGCTGGGTGGCAAAGGAATAGTCAGGAAATATCAGGATACGCTGTTTCCCCATAGTGATGGGAGACTGATCCTGGGCTGCTCTCAAAATTTGAATCCTTGCTTTGGAGAACTGGTGACTAGTAGTACAGTGCGAGTCCCTTCTTCCCCTGTTCTTGGTTTGTGTGGTGTTACATGGTCGTCTTTTTCACCAGGATTGCATGGCCAAGCCCCACCGCTTATGGGAGCAACAGCTCCACAAATTCACACAAGAGTTCACCTTCACTGCCTTTAGGTAGTCCATTGATATGAACATACAGAACAGACTTATGGAACATGAGTGAGTGCGGGATCTTGAAGAAGATGGGGTGAATGAACAGTTAAACAATTTTTTTTTTTTTATAATATCGACCGTCTGGTGAAGGAAGTGGCTGAGTTATTACTTCATAATACTGCTAGACTGACTCTAAACCATACCGTAAGAATCCTGCAATCAGGGCACATATCTTATTTTTTTAACTATATGTTTATTGGTTTTCAGAGAAAAAGAACAGAATCAGTACAGTTACTGAAAATGAAACTAAGCTACAGGAAATAACATAATCTTGCATTTACAAGGTCTTTTGGTTGGAGTAATCAATAGGTTGTATGGTAGAAGTTCACTGTTTCAGCATAACATCTAATGTCAAGTACCAAGATAACCATTATGAGATATGGCTTGTATACTGCAGATCTGTTATTTTGATTTATCTAACTATATGTCCATGGCAGACTGTATCCGTGATCTTATAGAATCTGGGTACAATGGCACTGGTCCATAGAACATAAAATATGGTGACCAAGTAACTAATTTTTTTCTTTTAATTGCTTGACTAACGTTGGTGTTTTAGGTGTATGCCAGAGCAGGGTAATTATTTTTTTTTGCTGCAATAGCTGAAGCTCATAGTAGGCGCCTGCTTATACAGTCTAGGCTTAAAGTAGTGCAGGAGTTATTGCCCCTGGGGAATTGAACATTGCCTCAAGTTGGCTGTTAACTATGTGCTGCATAGATAGCTGTTATGCCTTATTAGTGTCTCTATGCTAATAGGAGACATTTTGAAGAATGTGGTGAATTTAGCTGTGTTCCTCCAAAGCTTTATTACAGTTTTAGCTACATAGAATGTAAGGTTTAGCTATCTCTGCGTCTTAAGGACCCTTTAGGAGGTTGATACACTCTTCCTCCTGATAGTTACTCTTTTAAGAGACGAAGATGGACTCCAAGTTCTGTGAGCAAGGCAATTTTGAAATGACTTTAGGATTTACTTTAAAGGTTTTTTATCCATCTGCTCATGGGTTACAGCTACACAGAACTTTGGACTTTTAGTTGGACTTGATAATTGATTTCCCCCCTGAATTAAAGGGAATGCTTGGAGATACTGTTATCCTGAATATAATAGGAATGTATATTCCATTAAGTTTATGCACTTATAGATGTCTCCAAGACATATTGTATAATGACATGTGACTTAACGTGCTAAATCAATAAATAAAAAGTTAAAAAAAAAAATGCCTCAAGTTCCTGCACCACCACCTGCCAGAAGGGTTGTAAAGATGGACATGACCAGAAGATGTGTGTTGTATTTGCCACCTGTTGACTGCCTCCCCTCCAACACACTGCCATTTATTTGTCGGCATATTTAGCTACTATGTCAGGTGACTTAAAGAAATGAGGCAGCATTTCCAGGAGAATTCTCTCCAATAAGTTGGGGATGTAAGGCGATAAGCATGTATAGCGAATTAATTCCATTCTTCCAAGGTATATGTCATGTTTAGTTCTAAATTCCATCTCTGTAGAATGGATAGAGTGGAATCTGCTGAGGTCTCTCATAATGTCTTATAGGCTTGTCCGATTATATGATCTAGGGTATTACCTTGGAGACAGGCAACTTGGAGTTGTATTAATAATGGAAGCTGGGCTGGAAGGCTGCAATATGCCATGGGTTCATACCCTATAATGGAACCCAGCTGGAGGTAGTGGTAATGTTCTGTCAGGCGAAGATGAAATTCTGACTGTAAGGTGCTGAAGAGTATGGTCCCCCTGGTATCTAATACTTAAAAGAAGTAACAAAGGCCCTGCCATGCCCAATTTTGCATTGCTCCATCGAATTGGTTTGGAGTGTATCCCCTGTCATATGCAAGAGCCCGAAGGTAGAAGGTAGAAACAATTTAGTAACCTGTAACCATTGATAAAGGGTAGTGCCGAGTACTGATAAAATTTGAATGTAGGGATACACCATGGGGGGTTGCCAAAAAGATAGCTATCATAATCTTGAAGGTCGTTCAGAACAAATTCGATTTGTTTTCAGTATGGTTGGTGAGAAGGGGCAATCCAGCTACATACTGTACGCATGTGGGAGGCCTGGGTAAAAGATGTGAGATTTGGTAAATTTATCCCTCCGGGATTCTGTGATAACTGAAGAATTGAATACCGAATTCAAGGGTTTTTCCCACTCCAGATAAATTGAGAGATAAGTTTATCCCATTCCCTAAAGTATAATTGGTCCAGTATTAAAGGTAGGGTTTGTAAATAATAGAGGATCTGGGATTCTGATGGATAGCTTCTACTCTCTGAATGAAGCACAAGTATAGCTGTGACCGGCGCGATAAGTCTTCAGCTATGCGTTGTGTTAGTGGCTCAGAATTAAGTAATTCCAGATGATCAAGAGTTTGGATGATCTTAATCCCTAAATATCTAAATTCTGTTTTGTACCACTGAAAAGGATGAGAGTCTTTGAGTTGTGAGGATGAGGTGTAATTATATAGAATTACTTAAATTTTAGAGGTATTAAAAAATTGTAGCCTGCCATTTTCCAAAATGTCTGAAATATCTCCCAAAGCCTGGGAATCGATTCCTCAGGGGAAGTCATTGTAAGGAGTAGATCATCTGCAAATAAAGATCATTTGTAGTCTTTTCCCCCTACTGGGATCCCCGCTATCTGGGTAGTCTATCGGATATGGATAGCTAGGGGTTCCAAATATAAAGCGAAAATAAGAGGGGATAAGGGACAACCTTGCCTGGTTCCTCGTTCTAATGGAATGGGATTGGACAGCGAACCATTAAGTTTTATATAAACCTGTGATGTAGAATAAATGTTCTGTAATGCTGTGATAAATTGTTTTGGGATACCGAACCTCAACAGCATAGCCCACAAGAACGGCCAGGCCACTCTGTTGAAGTCCTTCTCTGCCTTGAGATTTAACAGCGTCATTGGGATTTTATGAGTTGTGGGGTGGTCTATCAGCAGGAGGGTCCTTCACATACTATCATTTGCCTGGCAGTTCCTCACAAAACCCTTCCTGGTCAGGGTCTATTAGTGATGGTTCTATGGCTTCAAGTCTATGCGCCAATACAGTCATATATATGTTATAGTCAAAATTTAAAAGGGAGATTGGCCTATAGGATGGGACACATCTAGTGTTTTGTTAGGTTTAGGGAGAGGAGCAGATAGACATTTGCCACGCTGGGGTGGACTCCCAGTGTGGCACCTGAATAGGTGGGGCAGTGGAGCCGGCGGGGGATTGGGCACCAATGTCGGCCACATAGGTGTACTGGTGGGGCCATGAGCACACTGGGGTGGGCTCCTAGCATGCACGTATGTATTTGTGGGGGGGACGAACTGTCTATGACAGTTCAGATGCAGTGCCAACGGCAGTATGGAAATTGCCTGCGGGGGTGTTTTCCTTTCAACTGTACTCCATAGCATCTGAACAGCTGATATAGACAGCTCAGACATTTATTGGCGTGGTGCAGCCGCTCCTGCAAGAGGGAACAGGGCATTGGAAGTGGGGGAGGCACAACTACGAATACTCGTATGGTGGCACTATGGTTCTTGCACATGCAAGCAAGCAAACATAAAAATCAATGGGAAATCTATTGGGAAACTAACAAGGGCACTGTGGATTCACATGGGGTACTTTGGGAGGCATGGAAAGCATTTATGAGAGGGGTAATAGTAAGTTACACGGCCAAATTCAGGAGGGAAAAGAGGGAGAAAATGAGATTAAAGATATGGAATGCTTGGTACTGTAGAGGGGAAGAGAAGAGATAGGAAAACACTGACAGTTTTAAGAGATTCCCTGAATGAGTGCCTCACAGTAGAGGTGAAGAACAGACTGCTATTTGCGAGGCAGAGAATATATGAATGGGGCCATAAGCCAGGACTGCTCCTAGTCAAGTTAATGAAGGGAAGAAGAGTAACACCTAAAATAATTGCAATGAGAAGTAAGGATGGGCAGCTTACGCATGATGAGAAGGAGATCAGGAATATTTGTAAGGAATATTACTCGACATTGTATAAGGCAGAATGCATAGGGTTGGAGGTGGCTACCAGGGACTTTTAAAACGGTATAAATCTACTTTCTCTGGATGCAGAACAAATTGATAGTTTAGAAGCACCAACAACAACATTGGAAGTGCAAAGGGACATCTCGAGTCTAAAGCCTGGGAAGGTGGTGGGCCATGATTGCTTTGTTGTGGAATATTATAAGGAGCTGAAGGTTAAGCTGGCAGGCCCCTTACAGGACCTCATGGAGGAGGCGAGGTGGGGGGGGCTGCCAAATACATGTAATGAGGATAATATATATGTGCTCCTCAAGTCTGGCAAGGATGGTTCAGAGTGTTTCTCATACAGACCCATATCACTGCTGAACTATGACTGTAAAATCATGGCTAAAGTCCTAGCCATGCGGCTGGAAAAGGTGTTGCCACAGATCATACATCCAGACCAGACTGGGTTTGTGCAGGGAAGACTCTCCTATCATAATATGAGATGCCTGTTGAATGTTATTTGGTGGGGAACTCGGCGACCGAGACAGGCCTGTGTACTGTTCATGGGTGTGGAAAACACATGTTATAGAATAGAATGGGATTACCTATTTGAGGCTCTAAGTAGATTTGGGCTGGGAGAGGGATTTGTGGATCTGGTGAAAATGTTGTACAGAGAGCAAAAGTGTTGGTGAACGGGTCTCCAACAGAGGATTTAAGGTTGTTCAGGGGCATAAGGCAGGGATGTACCCTCTCCCCCCTCTTGTTTGCTGTGGCCATCGAACCCTTGAATATTAAGATACGGGAGAGCTGGAAGGTGAGGGGAATCCCAGGGGTGGGAGGGGCCCAGTATAAAATTACCCTATATACAGATGACATCCTCACATACTTGACGAGACCTAGGGAATCAGTCCTGGCACTACTGGAAATAATAAGCAACTCTGCAGTTTTCTCAGGATACAAGTTAAACTTACAAAAATCAGAAATTCTCTTTATGGGGGAACGGGACCAAGAACAGGCTGGAGATACATGGGGCATAAAGAGGGTGGCTGCTCATTTTGCATACCTGGGACTCAAGGTTAGTAAGGATTTAAGGAAAATGCACATGTTAAACTATACCCCATTGTTCAAAACTATCTTGGCAGACCTTAGCCGATGGAGGGCTCTGCTCATCTCATGGGCTGGCAGAATCAACCTATTAAAAATGAATGTCCTTCCAAGGATACTTTATGCACCACAAATGGTACCAGTCGGCCCTACAGCAAAGAACATCAAACAATTAGAAAAAGGTTTTAGTGGTATCTTTTAGGGAGGAAAGAAACCTAGGATGTTGCTGACTAGGCTTAAAGCATCAAGAGAAAGAGGGAGAAAGGATTTTCCAGATATAAAAGGATATCAGCTAGCAGTGCAATACCGAAGCATTCACAACTGGGTGAACAAATGGGAGGTGGCCACATGGGTAGAGCTGGAACAGGGGAACTGCCCTGACTGGCTAACCTCGTATTTATCACAGGGAGGAACTAAAGCCTACATGCAGTTACCACACCCGAATCCCTTAGTGGCAGCAGTGTTAGAGGCATGGGCGAAGATCAAAAAGAAGTGCGGGGTAGAAAATGAAAGTACCATCCTGGTGCCAATAGCGAAGAACCCAGAATTTTTGCCAGGGTATGAAGACCCAGGTTTCGTAATTTGGGAGGCTAGAGGGGTCAGATGCCTTTGGGATTTATACAAGGAGGGAGAAATACTCCTTTTCTAGATGATCCAGAGGTGTTTGAGGTTGCCAGGGTTGCATCTGTTAAGATTTCTACAGTTGAGGCACTTTGGGGAAAGCCTGCAGCGGGCTCTAACAGAGGGCTTATCAATGGCTAGAGTGGAAAAAGAGATATTAGGGGCTAAGCGACATGAAAAGGCATTAATAGGAAGGACAGTAAGACTAGACAGAGACTCATTTCAAGATGGGACAGGGAAGGTTAGGTCTAAATGGGAGGAGGACCTGGGAACTGTAATCTCAGATAAGAACTAGAAGGAGATTATAAAGTCACATATGGGACTGCTGTTATGCAATAGATTTAAGAAGGCTCAATATAAGTTTATCCATTGTCTCTTTTACCCTCCGAGTGTAGTGCATAAATTCCACCCAGGCATTTCCCCAATGTGTGGTAGATGTCTAGTACAAATAGTTACATACTTCCACTACTTCTGGGGGTGCGAGGTTGTTAAACAATTTTGGGAAGAAGTGGTATTTGATATAAAAACTATTTGGGGCAGGGACATAGAGGTCACCCCGTTATCCCTGCTGCTGGGGATTGAAAGTGACGGTGAGGGGGAATGGTGTCTTTACCCAAGGTGGTTAAGAGTGATGCTAGTGATGGCCAGGCAAATCATTGTAAAAACATGGGTTTCCTGCACAAAACCCAGTATACCTATGTGGAAAAGCCTGATGCTTGCAAACATGGCAGCAGAGAGGCTCTCTTATGCCCTGAAGGGAAGGGAGGGGAAGTTTATGAGGGAGTGGGCTCCCTGGCTGACCTCGTTATCAGTTCCTGAAGCTGAGGCTGTTAGGATGGGAATTTCCCCTGATAGAGGGGTGACACAGGAGGGAGGAGGTAACATTAGCCCAACACTGCAACAGTAATGAAGGTCTAGGGCCCAGAGGGGTCAAAGAATACTGCAAGAGATAAATACTATGCACATGGACTACAGAAGGCCTTAATCCTTTTTTTACTGTTTATCTTTTATATATAAAGCCGAAGACTGGCATTTCTTCAGAACAGCCAGAAACCTCTGTACGAAGCTGATTCGGGAAACCAAGAACAAATTCTATCGCTCTGAGCTCGACTTTGCCTCCAACTGCCCCACCAAGTTTTGGTCCACAATAAAAGATCTTTCTGGTAATACCACAGGAAACACTCTTCCCTCAAAAATTATTTCTGACAATGTAACTATCAACAACAAAAAAGAGATACTACAAGCGTTCAACAATCACTTTGCTACTGCAGGGCTAGCTTTTGATAACTCACCTGCATGTAACCTATGCTCCCAGCTTACCATGCAACCTTCAGAATCTAGTCCCTCAGATGCAGCCTTTTCCTTCTCCCCTGCTTCACTAAAAGAGGTCGAAGATCTCCTACTCCAGTTGGATTCCAGAAAAAGTGCTGGCACTGACAACTTTCATCCATACTACCTAAAGATTGCCTATCACATCTTGGCCATACATATTACGCACCTATTTAACCTGTCTCTTTCTCAAGGGACCCTCCCCAAACTGTGGCAGACTGCACATGTTATTCCGCTGTTTAAATCTGGGGACCCCTGTGATCAAAATAGCTATAAGCCCATCTCCCTCCTCCCAGTCTTATCAAAACCTTTGGAAAAAATCATGAATGCCCAGCTGAAGTCTTTCATAGATGATACCAATCTGCTTAACCCTATGCAATCTGGCTTCAGAACCAAACATAGTACGATCACGGCCCTGGCCAAGATGACAAATGACTGGCAGCACGATCTAGAGAACAGAAAATTTGTCTGCGCCGGTTTTCTAGACCTAAGTAAAGCATTCGACACTGTCAACCACAGCCTTCTTCTCTCTTCATTAAAAGCTATTGGACTAGATTCTACCTCCTTGTGTTGGTTTCATGACTACCTTTCTGATAGGCACCAAGAGATCAAGGCCAAAGGTGAACTCTACCCCTCAAATCTGTTAAAAAGAGGTGTCCCGCAAGGATCCATCCTGGGGCCACTCCTATTTGCCATCTATATCAACAATATAGACTCAGGCATAAAAGAGGCGAAAATTCATCTGTTCGTAGATGATACAGTGATTTACCTAAGCCGTACAGCACCTGCAACTGCCTGTAGCGACCTGCAAGCTAACTTCAACATACTACATATACCAGCTCCTTAGAAAAAAATTGCTACTTAATGCCAAAAAGACAAAGGCTATGCTATTTTCACCTATTAACCATGCAGCTTACCCTGCTGTTACTGGTACTCTCCCTCCCATTTCCACCCTCCTAGGAGAAAACTTGGGATTTGTGCCGAAATTCAAATACCTGGGGGTCTGGCTAGACTACAAACTCTCCTTTGCAGATCACCTGGAGGATTTGTTAAAAAAACTGAGGCAGAGACTAGGTCTCTTTTTCAGGATAAACCGCCTACTAACTACAGAGGCCCAGAGACAGCTAGTTCAATCTACGTTCCTCTCCCTAATTGACTACGCTGACTTTATATACAGCCAATGTGCTACTTCATACCTCTGTAAATTAGGCATACTTTACCACAAAGCCCTGCGTTTCATCACTGGTCTCCCCCTCTCCACCCATCACTGCTTTTTATATGCGGCCGTAAGCTGGACCTCCCTACATTATAGACAAAATAAAAATGCTGCTCTCTGGACATACAGAGCTATCACTGGCAAACTCCCACAGTACATTGTTGATTGTCTGACTCTCAATATGCCTGGAACATATGCCCTAAGATGCTGTTCACTGATTTCTCAGAAAGTGCCTAAGGCCCTAACGCATTTTGGGAGAGCTGCCATAGGATTCGTACTGCCGTCGCTCTGGAATGTGCTGCAGAAATCGCTGAAACTGAGGACTCCTGTTAGTCTTACTGGGTTTAAGACCTTATATACAAAACACATCACAGAAACCTGCAGTTGCTTCCAACGATCCTAGCTTATTTACACTGCCCCTTCCACATCCTTCCTGCTTTTCCCAACCTCATTCATTTTTGCATCATTGCATCATTTGTCCCTGGGCCACCTCTTTATTTACTGCCCTAAATCCTCCCTCCCACACCCACCTATCCTTGTATACCCACAGCACCTTATCTGTTTGCTTCTAGTATTATCCCAGTTTCAGACCCCCCTTCCCTCACACTGCTTGCCCACTTCTCCTGACACATGTCTCCTCCTTTATACGCTTGGGTTTTATTAAATTGACTATGTATTTCTCTTCGCTTGTAGCATCCAATACAGCTGCTCTCTTCGCCAGACTATAATGCCTTAACCTTACAGGAATACTAAACCATGTATGCTTGTTGAATCTAGTACCAATTTTTACTGACTTGCTACCCTATTGTTATATTTCCATATACACCTCTACTGACTGTCTTCTACCTGAACATAAATGCATTTTTATTTGTCTTGTCTGTTGCAGGCCCACCTGCACTGTTGTACACTTGCACTTACTGTTTATTTGCCTGTATATAAATGCATTGCTACTTGACCTTGTATGATGTAAGTCCACCTTGTAAATGGTGTAAATGGTGTAAATGGATCAATGGTGTTCGCCTGGATAAATAAAGAATTTGATTGAATGATATACTGTTCTATTTCTTCTTTATCAACTGTCTTTATAGAGTTATTGGACCTAGTAAGTGAATAAGATTAGCTTATTAGACTATAACAATGCTCTAATTAAGATTGCCTTTTTTTGACAATGCTGAAACTGCAGTACAAGGATAAATGAAGGGTTGGGATACACTATAGTAGTATATCACATAGGATAAGGTGCTATTTTGGAGATGGATAACAGATCATAATTCATTGTTGTTGTGTGATAGTCTCACTCTGAAAAACCTTGCAATGTAAATTAATTTAATGTTACATAATTGAATGGATAAATTGTACTATCTTCTTGGATGTTATGATAAAAAACTTTAATAAAAAGATTATACAAAAAAAAGAAACAGCAAGTGAAGGAAGTAAGTTAGCAGGGAGAAAGTGTGGGACCTTTTGGAGTGGCCAGTTACTAAGTGCCCCAAGAAAAAGAACATAGCACAAGAATTTGGCCACTTCTATGCTGACCTTTATGACACAGAAGAATCTGTAAAGGATCGAGCAGCAGTTTGGGGGTTCTTAGATAAGGTACGTCTGCCAAGCCTTGGAGAGGACAACAGGGAGCTACTTGACAAACCTGTTACAACAACAGAGCTCTACCAGGTCATTTAAATTTCTCAATATCAATAAGACATCAGGAGAGGTTGGGTTTCCAGTGGAATTTTATAAAACCTTTAAACAGATCTTAGTCCGCACACTCTCAGATGCTACTAAATCACTGTCTAAAAATTCACATCTTTCCTAGAGAGTGACAGAGTGCCTTAAAAACTGTCATCCCAAAACCTGGTAAAAATCTGAAAGACTGTGCCTCATATAAGCCTATCTCCCTTGTTGGTGAAGACCTCAAAATACATGCCAAAGTCATGGCAAACAGAATTCAGGAGGTGGTTAGCAAACTAGTCCACCATAATCAAACCAGCTTTATTCCAAACTGCAGCTCTTACAATAACATACACAGGCTGCTGAACATCTTGTTGCCCACAGCAGGTGTCAAAGCTCCACACCTAGCCAATTGATAAGGAGAAAGCCTTTGATAGGCTGCATTGGCGATATCTCTCTGTAGCCTTACTACAATTTGGCTTCAACCAGACATTTGTGGATAACCTGATGGCCCTTTATAGAGGATCTACAGCAACAGTAGCGGTTAATGGAGCCTGGTCACATCCTTTTGAATTATGCAGAGGGACCCGACAGGGAATTTTTTATGTCCCCCTCCAGTTTGCATTAGGGATGGACACACTGGCAGTCAGAATCAAACAAGATCAGACAAACCCCCATGATCACATGAATAAAGTTGGGTCATACAGAACATAAAATTGTGATGTACACAGATAATACACTCCTATTCCTTAGGAAGCCACATTCCTTTCTATTTCGTCTATTGGACCTTCTGCACCAATTCATCAAGGTCTCAGACTTTAAGATTAACTATTCAAAAACTGAAGCCTTACTTCTGAGTGGCTTGAACCCTTTCCTGGATCCAGCCCAATTTCATTTTAAATGGGCCATAGGAGGGTTCCACTATCTCAGTATAACTATAACTAGGGACCTGTGATGGGATTTATGTAGACAGTGTTGCTGGATGTGGCTAGTGCCCTCCCATCATGACAGATACATCATCAAAAAGGCCCACTGTTCTCTTAAACCAGTCTCTTCTCACACATCTATACAGTGTAATGCCTATAGAACAGTTGCTCTAGGTTAACTTTACTTTAAACCCTCTTAATGCTGAACCAGCCTGGTGGCATTGGAGGTTGAGGCGCTGGTCGCTACACCTCACACCACACTGGTGACCCAGGTTCAGGAACTAGCCTGGGCCACCGAGGGTTGGCAGGGGCGAGAGAGCATCGAGTGTCTGGAGGACTGCTCTCCTCTCTCAAGGGGAGGAAGTCCTGTTGTCTGTCCCACTTGCTGACTGCCCTCTGGCGGAAGTCGGAGGGCAGTATTGGTTGGGAGGCACATTCTGACATCCCTACGTCAGTTGGAGAGGAGGGACGGGAGAAAAAGAGGAAAAAGGGAGTTGGCGGGCTCCATGATGGCCCCGTGTTCCTGTGCCAACCCTGGCTTCTGGATTTGTGTGCGGGGGGGGGACCAAGCTAGTGCCCTCCTCCCTGGCCCACGCCACGGCGGAACTACCAGGGGTTGGCTGAGTGGGGCCGGAGGATGAGTCCCTCTGAGGGAGATCCATAGCCACCCGCTAGGCTCCGGCAAAAACAAATAACAGAAAAAGAACTCAATGCCATATATAGAAAATTTCTGTTATATAGTTTTTTTGTTGGTTTTTAATATACAATAATATCACATTATAATATGTACTTAAGTGAGTAATGAGTATTAAATCCAAAAGTTCATTAAGACTGTATTCACAAAACACACTGAGACATTCAGAATTTATGTTAGTGGAGCTTTCTGCTCGAAGGGTTCTTATCTTATTCTGGTAACATTTGACCTTGGAAGGCTTCTCAGCTAACAGAAAACTGGTGAAATCTGGTTCAACTAATTTAAATTTCAGTTATGGTTTAAATGACTATTTTAAACCAATGAGAATTCTTTCTGTTTTTTTTTATGTATGATCTGGGTATTAATAGTATGTGATTTTCTAAATAACTGCCATAAGCTTCCGAGGAAGGACTTGGTTAGTCCGAAAGGTTAAGCACTTTGTTCTTTTTGTAACATCTATTTTGGTCCAATAAGAGGTATCAAACCATTTGCTTCTGGATCTGTTCTTACAAGGACCAATACGGCAATGAAACTAAATCTGTATGTCACATATGGGTTATCCTCCATCCATCCTATTGGCCGATGCACGATTTTAAATCTGTTGATGGACTGCCAGAGGCCAATCCCCCAGCTACGTCCAGAAATTGCAGTTTACTTCGTTCATCCCTGGAGGCTGGTCACAATTCTTCTCACTCCCATACACTAAAGTACTTTATTTACTCTGACTCCATTAAATTTCATGACTTTTCTATGTAGAAGTTAGGGCACGTTGCAGGCTATGTGCGGAGTCTCCGCCAGTTTTTTTATATGTTTCTGTGTGCATACAGTTATAAAAAAAAAAGGTTGGCTGGGTTCTAGCCCTAATATAGACAGGAGGCAGAAAGCAATTTAATGGTAGGTCAGGGCAGGGATTCAGGTAGAGCCAGACCCTCCTGTAGCACCTGATTTTCACCCTTCCCCAGTTTGGGACCCTCATGCAGCATCCCCAGCTTCTACTAGGCTGAGGAGCAGACTCTCCTGTAGCATCTGCTCCACCAATGCAAACTAAAGTGGCTCTGTCCTTCCTGCTGGAACTGCCCCTGGGGAGAGAAGCCCCCAAAAACTTGCAGCAAGGGGCTCTTTAATCAGGAGCTGCAAAGGGGTGAGGGAAAGATATTTAGTCAGCCATACCCCCTCAACATAGCCACATCGAAGTTATATGACTACACTGATTTGGCAGGCGGATGGGGTTTTCTCAGCTTCTGGCAGGCTAGATTTTTTTCCGGTGCTCTGCAGCTTTTCTACACCAATGGAACGGCATTCAGTGGTGGTGGTGACCGCCATTTTCTTTGTTGGCTTTCGTGACATGCCTGGCCATACCACACGAGTGGCAGTGACTCCCCCCCCACATTTCAGAGCCCTCTGCCATGTTTGGATAAGAGTCTTGAGCTAGGAGAGCAAAATGGCAGCTCTCACAAGACCCCGAGGGTTCCGGATTGAGCTAACTTCATGGAACACAACAAAAACGATTACTCTGCGGAGCACAGGGGCAGGTAGCCCCACAACTCCAGATGGGCAACCCAAAAACATTTTGGGGGCATTATTTTAAAGAAGAAGCCCCAAAAAATGGCCAAAATCTTGCAGGGCCAGGAGGTTTCATGAGATTAGGGCCGGAGGCCACACAGTTCCTGCGGAATCTCGGGAGAATGGCAGACATCTTAGATGAATGCATAGGGGCCCCCATCTTAAAGGAGTAGTGTTGGGATTAAAATCTTGCGAGATGTGAACCAGATAACTAGATGCCTGGCACAGACGGGTGACCATTTTGTGTGTGTCTGGCAGACACAATCTCTTAAAGGCACAGGCCACACATACTTATACTTGGGCACATTCTGCTGTATTTGTGTTGTTTTTGCTGGCAGCTCCCACTCAGGAGATAATTCACCTGGGTGTCAGGATCAACACAATGGTTGGTCTAGTGTTCTCCACAGAGGAAAAAGTGACCAACATAATCACACTCCTGGAGTCCATACGGTCACAGCCACACAGACCTGTACATACATATCTTCAGTTGCTGTGATAGCCATGGTGCCATGGGCTCGCCTGCATATGCGCCCGCTTCAACGGTAACATACAGGATGCATGGGATGAATTGATCCAGGATTTTGAATACAAACTCAATCCCGAACTGGGCATACTTCAAAGCCTCAACTGGTGGGGGAGCCGGTGCAACCTGACAAAAGGGGTCCCACTATTGTTGCCTCCTATAGCAACAATTACAACAGATGCCAGTCTGTCTGGTTGAGGAGCTATGCTGGGTTACCATGTTACTCAGGGGAAATAGTCTCAATCGGAAGTCTGTCTTCCAATCAATGTTCTGGAGATGAAGGCAGTATTCAGGGCCCTGATATTCTTTGCTCCTCAGATAATAGGTCAGCCAGTGCTAATCAGGACCGACAACCAGGTCATCATGGTGTATATCAATAAGCAGGGCAGAACCAGAAACAGAGCAATGCTCAGGGAAGGCCTTATGCTGTGCAGAAAGTCACCTGCCAATGATCTCAGCCACATATCTGGCAGGGAAGATCAATTCACAGGCAGACTGGCTAAGGCGAGTGACCCTCAACCAGGCAGAATGGCAGTTGCACCCTCAGGTGTTTCAGGTTTTCAACCAGAGCTGGGGGGGAGGCAGTTCTAAGTGGATCTGATGGTATCCAGACATAATCCACAACTGCCCCATTTTCATTCTCGCTGCCCAGATAACCAGGCCGAGGAAACAGACACAATGGCAGTCTCATGGAGGTTCAAAAAAGCTTATATCTTTCCACCTCTCCCAAAGACTGTGAAGATGCTTTCCAAGATCAGAGCCACGCCAGCAATGGTACTGATGGTGGCCCCAGACCGGCCAAGGAGATCATGGTATTCTCTGCTCAAAGTGATGTTGATTGACATTCCCTGGTATCTGCCACAATGCCTGGATTTACTAGTTCATAGTCCAGTTCTTCACCACAATCGCCACATCCTCTGTCTGATGGCATGGATGCTGAAAGGACACAACTGCTGAATGAGGGATATCCCACCAGAGTGGTGGAATGGCTACTGAAGTCCAGGAGAGGCTCAACATTAAGACTTACCAGAAACATTGGCAGATTTTTTGTAAATGGTGTACCAAAAAGGGCCTTTCACCATCAGTGGTGGGCCTTCCCCAAATTTTGGATTTTCTCAATAATGGGACTGAGAAGGGTTTAACCTACTCTTCACTGAGGGTACAGGCATCGGCTATCTCGGCTATAAGGGGATCCTTTCCAAAGCTGGGAAACATAGGTTCACACCCTGATGTGGTCAGATTATTCAGGGCTGTACAAATCCCCCCTCCCCATGTCAGGTCAACATGTCCACCCTGGCAACTAAATTTGGTATTGGAGGGACTTCATAAGCCTCCATTCATTCCCTGGTCACCTTATTGGATGACCCTTAGAACAGTTTTCCTCACAGCCATGTATTCTGCCAGATGGGTGTATGAACTGCAGGCACTTTCCTGTTGCAAGCCATTCCTTACTTTTCGTAACAACAGGGTCTCCCTTGTGACTGTCCAATTTTTTACTCCCAAGGTGATTTTGTCATTCCATTTGTAGCAGGCCATTCATTTGCCTGCCATGCTCGGGGCTCACAGGAGTGGGGAGGGGGAACCATATCCATGGAAATGGTTTGTTTGCTGAAGGACTATCTGGCTATGTCTGAGAGTTTCCGTAAATCAGATAGATTGTGTTCTTCTCCAGCTGGAAGAAGGGTCAAGTGGCATCTCAGGAAGCTATTGCATGCTGGATCAGGGGTCAATATTTGCTGCCTATCAAGCAGCAGGTCAGGAACTCCCCAAGGGCATTAGGGCTCACTCCACCAGGGCACTATCAGCCTCTTGGGTGGCGAGGGGTGGTGCCTCTGTGCAGGATATCTGTGTGGTGAGTACCAGGTCCTCAGTCCATACCTTTGCTCGACACTAGAGGCTGGATGTGGCTTCCGCTGATAGAGTCACATTTGGCAGGGTTGTGCCTCAGGCTGTGGCAGGTTTTGGCTGATTGGGTGGGTTCATTATCTCCTGCCCATGGTTTTCCTGGGTACTGCTATGAATTTCCATATATGATGATTTTCCTGAGCACTAGACAGGTTGCAGGGGATAATGGTATTTACTCACCTGGTAAAGGTGATTATACTTGCAACCTGTATAGTGTTCAGGGTCCCTCCTATGATGGATGAATTATACAATGCCGCAGCCTGAATCAGACCTGGAGCTGTCATATTTTCAGGGGTGTTGGATAATAGCTATTATTGGTTTTTCTGTGTTGCCACTACCTGATATAGTTTGGTAGCTGGGATCTTACTTAACTCATGTACTTGTACAAATTTGTTCTGTACTTATTCCATGTTTTTGATTATTCCCTGCATGAGTTTTCATAAGCAGATACCTTTATGACCTATATATAGTGTGTGTGTGTAACCATCATTCTATCACTGATATTTTTTAAGTAACTCGACTGTTATGCAGTACAAAACACTGGTAGTCCTGGTCACATTCTTTAGTCCTTCTGCCAGCTGTTTCTCTTGGGGTCTGTGTTTTCTCTTTTTCTCTGCTAGGAAAGTTTCTTACTGGAATTTCTGGACGTAGCTGGGAGATTGGCCTCTGGCAATCCAGCGAAAGATTTACAATTGTGCATCGGCCAATAGGATGGATGGAGGATAACCCATATGTGATAATTTTCCTAAGTACTATACAGGTTGCAGGTATAATCACCTTTACCGGGTGAGTAAATACCAGTTTTTGGGCTGACATGTTCAGTTTAGTAATTCCTGCAACACCTGAATTTCCAATTTACAGAACTCATCACTTTCTGATTAAATAAATGTTGTACAGGGCCCTGCATCATTTTGTCAAAGTTAGGAAACAGCAGATTCAAAAACAGATTTTTTTCTAACCAGATGCAAAATGCAAGTTCCATAGATTCCGAGAACTCATAGTGTTCATGGTTTTAAATGGAGGGTCACAGGCTCTAACTCTAGGGATTTACAGAGCTCTGTGGATGTAATTTTTAGCACCATCTGTGACACATTTTACTTAATTTATGAGATCTCCTTCACAAGTGGCCCCCAGATTCCTCAGTTGATGTTTCCTGATGTTTGAAAGCCTGACACTCTCTGGCACCTTCATTTCCTGAAACTGAAACCAGTACTCCATTCCAAGCAAGATAACCCAACCAATCAAAACATAGGCTAATGATGATATCATCACTAATGTGCAGTTTTGAGTTGTTTTTACAACTGGCTTTACTTTCATAAAGTTGTCATTGTGAGCCTGGCTGTTGGTGGTCTTGGTTTGTAAATGCCAATGACTGCAATCTGGTCTTTGTTCAGATGAGAACACAAGACAAAGTGATTATGTCACCTGGAATATTCTTTCAGCTAGGTCAGGGGTAAGATGCACGGACAGGCAATGTTGGGTAAGTTACTTTCTCTATTACTTTCTATTACTTTTGGAAACTTATTCCAGAAAGCTCTAGCAAGGATGGAGAAGTACTAGAAAAAAAGTAATACACCTTACAGTTACAATTACTTATGTCTTTTTATACAAAAGAAATACTTAAAGGGACACTGTCAACCTTTTTTTCATCATATTATTTCTAGTTGAAACCTCACATTTTATGATTGCTTGCTCTCTCTAAAATTCACTGATGTGTCTGTTTGTTTTGTCTGTCTCCTTGTTTAGAAGAACTGAAATGCATGGCTGTGTATATGTATAAACAACCTTGTTTTTGTTTACAATCCTAGTTCTGTTCTTACTGCATACTTCCTGGGCATTAGAAACGCACCCAAACAGTTCAGTCACTCATAAGGCAGTAGCCTCCTAAACTCTCACAGAATCATGAGGTACTAGAATGTTTTGTGGGTGTCCCCAAGTCCAGGAAAGATGTATTTGGAGCTGATTAAGGAATGTAAACAAACCTGTTTTGGTGTGATAACACCAGTATGTTGAGCAGTCTGTTTTTTACTTCTGTAAAGAAAATATGAGTTTAAATCAAACTACCAGCTACATCAGCAATCTTTACAGAATGTTGGCAATCATAAAATATGTTTTTTAAACTAGGGACATTTTGAGACCTAAGGGGGTTGACAGTGTCCCTTTAACTGCAATTGATTACATTTATTTGAAAGTAACTAACCTATTTTTATTTTCAAAAAATGTAATCTGCTACAGTTATTATTTTTGTATTGTTTTTGTATAAAAAGAAATAAGTAACTTTAATTGTAAGGTGTATTACTTTTTCCTAGTACTTCTCCATCCTTGCTAGTGACTGCACAGAGCTTCCTGGAACAAATTTCCAAACGTAATAGAAAGTAATAGTAAAAGTAACTTACCCAGCACTGCTGACAGGTGTCTTCCATTCTGTGTGCTGTCAATCCCTAACCTTTTAGGAAAGCTAAGTTAATTTATAATAAACCAAAACAATCTACTTGGTAACCATTACCACTTCATCTGTATATTTTACTCACCTTCCACTAAAAGCAGATGATATTTGATTGAGTTGTGAGGAGTTCCTCCTGAAGCAGCCTTGCAGTACACCACTCCCTTGTGGTCAGACGTAGGGTTCTGGATAATGAACCCTTTCTTTACATCATAGGAAATATCAGTTCCATCTACTGGGATCTCCTCTGCTGGCATCTCTCTGTGCAGCGTCACCTTCGCCAACGGGTGGGTCACTCGACAGGGGATGAATGCAGCTTTATCAGGATAAAGGTAGACAATTTCAAAGTAGCTGGTTGAAGGTACAAACAGATCGCCTTTACCTGGAGATGGCAAACATACAATTCAGGAGAAATGTTATGCAGTTTTAACAGTAAACCTTAGCTACTGAAACTTCTAAAATGTGATTGATTGACACCTTGTATTTGTTATTTCTATACACACATGCATACTGTACACCAGTAAAGCTATTTTGGGAGAGTTAATAAATTCATTTTAAAAAGTTACATTTAAGCATCAATTAGGATTGAAAGACCAAGTCTGAAAAATACAAAAATGTAACATTAGAGTGAAAAAGTCAGTCCTGACTCTTTGTGAACGTGTGGCGTTGCATTGCTGGGGGGTTTAATAATTGCAAGAAGCAGCATTGGTGACACTCCAGCCTTGACACTATCTTTCAAGACTCGGCCAGGTACTCACACACCAGTGCTTTGAGAGGATGCCAAGGTTAGGGTGATGCCAACACTATTTTGAGTAATCATTCAAACCCAGAACACCATACTACACATTCACCAAGAGTCAAGTGACTTTATCACCATGCTGTAACTTTGCAATTCCCTACATTTTAATCTTTGTGTTTCAACTCTAAATGATGCCTTAATGTTGATTACTGAAATTAATTGCCATCCTTTTAAAAGGATAGTACATAACTCAAATAATTCAGTGACAAGAAGGTATATAGGGAATTACTTTAAGAGGTCAGGAAGGCAATTCAGACTGCAAACGCTCAAACAGAGGAAAGGATAATGAAGGGAGTTCAACACGGTGACAAAACTTTCTATTGGCATATGAGAGAGAGAAAAAAAGGATCAAAGGGGGAATAGTCAGATTGTCTACGAGCAATGGCCAGCAAACAGAAGATGATGGGGAAAAAGCAGAGGTTCTGAACAAATACTTCCACTCAGTTTTTACACAGGAGGAAGCAGGCAAAGAACCATCTTTTCGCAGGAAGGAGCTGACAGAAGTCCTTTCATGGAGGCAAGAGTCCTGGAGGAACTCAAGAAATTGAAGATCAACAAAGCAATGAGGCCAGACAAAATACACCCAAGAATACTACGAGAGATTGGAGAGGAACTAGCAGCCCCATTGGTGGAGCTCTTCAACAAATCGCTGGAAAGCAGGGAGGTCCCTGAAGATGGGAAAGGGGTACAGTAGTACCCCTACACAAAAGTGGCAGTAGGGAAGAAGCAGGAAACTCTCGTCCAGTCAGCCTCACCTCGGTGGTAGGGAAGCTGATGTAATCCCTACGAAAGGAAAGGATGGTGACATTCTTAGAAGATAGTGGACAGCTGGACTGAAAGCAACATGGCTTTAAGGCAGGAAGATCCTGCCAGACTAACCTAATCGAATACTTTGATTGGGACACAAAAATATTAGACAATGGGGGTGCAGTAGACGTGGTGTACCTAGACTTCAGCAAGACTTTCGACACCGTTCCACACAGGAGGCTCATAAACAAGTTGGAGCACACAGGCATTTGGGCCAAAAATTGTAAACTGGATCCAAAACTGGTTCAATGGGAGGACCCAGAATGTATTGGTAAATGGCACACTATCAGAGGAGGGTAGAGTTACAAATGGTGTTCCACAGGGTTCAGTGCTGGGACCAATACTTTTCAATGTATTCATCAGCGACATAGCTGATGACCTAAATGGGAAGGTGTACCTATTTGTGGATGACACAAAGCTCTGCAATAGGGTGGACTCAGCTGAAGGGACTCAAAAGATGGAGTCAGACCTTAGGAAATTGGAAGAATGGTCAGGGAATTGGCAGTTGAAGTTCAAAGTCAAAAAATGCAATGTTATACACTTAGGAAGATGCACACCAGGGAGAAATTACTTCCTAAATGGCGTACAGCTGGTGGTAAGAAGAGGCTATACAAAGAAGGGCAACAAAGATATTACAGGGTCTGCATCACAAGCCATATGATGCAAGACTAAAATAGCTCAACATGTACTCACTGTAACAAAGAAGGGATGGGGGGACTTGATAGAGAGTTTAAATACTTGAAGGGTGTCAACAAGGTGCAGGCACAGAATCTCCTTCAGATAAACAACAGCACCTGGACCAGAGGTCATGACATGCGACTAAAGGGAGGCAGGTTCAGGAGCAACTCAAGGAAGTTATTCTTTTCAGAAATGGTGGTGGAGCCTTGGAATGGTCTCCCCCACAGGTGGTGGGGTCAAAGACGGTCACAGAATTCAAGCTGCATGGGACAGACAGTGTGGAAAACTTAACTCGACAGCCTGATTGGGGGGGTAGTATGCATGGGCAGACTTAGATGGTCCACATGGACCCCATCTGCTGACACATTCTATGTTTCTATGTAACTGATGCTTGCTAATTTGTACAGTAGTCCCAGGCATCCTGTGCCATTATTTGTTTTCACCGCATACTGTGTGAAGTAGTCCTTGGCAGCCAGTGATACCCCTCCTCACCCGGATGCTATTTCAAGCAGGCCCTGGCAAAAGTCCCTGGCATTCAGTGATAAATTCTCCTTCTCCTTGCTGCACATCAAGCAGTCATTATACTCTGCCTCAACCTGCCCCAACCAAAATCTCTGATGTCAAGTGGTATCTCTTTTCTAGCCTTGCCCTAAGTTAAGTGGTCCTTGACATCCAGTGGCATCCCCTTCCTCACCCTGCCCCAAGAAAAGTACCTGGTATACAGTGGAACCCTCTCACCCAGTCACAAAAATTTGAGCCCCTTTGAAAATAGGGGCCCCAATATTTGACTCAATTGGGCAGACAATGACGAATATGAAAAGTGGACATTCATCAGTATCTGAGCTCTTTTTTTTGTTATACTATTTATATACCTGTTCCTCCAGCTGGGGGGGTTGTATCTATGGTCCCCCCCATCCATCCAGCTGTCACCTCGCCGCTGCCCCAACCGCAGACAGAGCTCTGAAACCCCTATGTCCTGCCCCTCCACGGCCGCATCACAGCAGGTACTTACCCCACTCACCACGGAAGACCAGGGGGCAGGCACACCAAGGGAGCTACATGGGTGCGTCTTGCCACTGCTGTGCCAGATCCTGCCGTCCTCTTGCTCATAGGGACTGGTATGGTTTTTCCAAGTTTTTGCCGCCCACCCATGACTCAGGCATGCAATGATGCCAAGGGCTCTCCATGCATGTGTCCATGCCAGGCGCATCCGGTGTCAGCTTACATTGGCCCCACAGTGGACCATGCCCTGCAACAGCCCCCAGTCACTGCCAGGAGCCAGTACTGCTGTGGTCATCCCCTCCCACCCTCTCCGGAGGAGAGCAGTCCCTTGAATACTTGATCCTCCTCCTACCCAGCCAACTCCCAGCAGCCAAGGTCATTCCCAACCCTGGGTCGCTGGTGTGGTACAAGGTGTGACATCCAGTGCCTCAACCCTCAGTGTCGCTGGGCCAGCTCAGCATCTTAGCACTTTGAAAACTCTGCCCAGAGTGTAGAAGTCATAAAATCCTCACATCAGAGCTGTGGAGCTGGTTCTCCAATAATTCTATTTTGCTTTCAGCTAATTTAGCATCCCTCAACTCACTGCTGCCTCGACTGAGTTTACCATTCCAGCAGCGCCTTCAGGCTCACAGATTGTTCTTTCAGTATTTCCTCAACCTCCTGAACACAACTGTCCATAGCATTAAAATGGATATTTTTTTTTGCAACTCTCTTGCTCTGACCCTCAGACTCTCTCCAGTGAGGACTCATGACGCAACTTTGTCCTGCCTGTCTGAAGTTCCAGTCACACCTTCTGTCCTTGGCCCACTCCTACCCCACTCCATTGACACCCCAGCCCCACTGGATCTAAGCCCCCCCCCCCGGGGCGGGACTGACGACTCCTTCCTGGTGACCTTTCTGAAATCTAGACAGGCTGCCACAGAACAAGGGGAGCACCGAAGGTGGACTGAGGACCCGGCACTGGGTGTGGAGGTTGGCCCCTGGTCCCCACCATAGCCTGCCGAGGATCAGGGTATTTTCCTTGTTCATGGTTTCCCCCAGAGCATGGATGCGCAATGACATCTGTGCAGGCACGCTGCTGACATCCGCCACCACTCCACTCCATACTGCACTGGCCCCTATAAGACCCCTGATCTCCATTGGGGGGCTGCTCAAGTGCCGCACAATACTCGCAACCCACCCTGGGACAGGAGAGCCATCCACCAGATGTTCAATCCTCTACTTCCCCAGCCAACCCCTAGAGGCCCGAATCTGCTCCCAAACCTGGGTCGCCGGCATGGCATGAGGTGTGGCGTCTATGGCCTCAACACTCAGCACCACCAGGCCAGCTAAAATGGGCATTAAAGCTATCCTTGTGTTCTTCTGAGCTCTGTACAATGGCTTGAAAGCTTTATATCACAGGGTGTGTAAAGGCCCGGGGGCCTGACGTTGAGCTGTTCAGTTAGGACCAATGAAATATAGCCAAAGATTTAGACTGTTTATCTCTTTTAGAGGCAATCTCATTTCACTAGCTGTATATTTATAAAATAAAACAAAATAACAATTGAGCCAAATAAGGAAAAACTGTAGAATATTACAGTTTTACACCAAAATTCACCAATCTCCAAGCAAGCACATCCTCTTAGACCTGTAGCCAACTGTGCCCCTTTTGTTGACTATTCTGTTTTCCAAATAGCTGTTTGGCACTCTGGCTGCCATCCACACCTAACATGCTGGTTCTCTGTCGGTGACCCCTCACCCCAGTCTAACGTACTCCCCCACCACTGTCATAGTTGGTGGGGATCCCCATGGAACAGGGCTCGAGGGTGCTGACAATCAGCTTTTATATGGCTCAATGCACATAGGCATTATCCCCCTGGTTTTTCTCCTGCAACCCTGCCCACATCCTTCTCAGCACCAAGGCACATCACTCACTCAGTGAAGAAGGCAAGCTCCCTGGCCTACCACTGGCATTGTTACAGCAGCAGATCCTCAATGCCATCCCTGCCTGACTGGGAGTGCTGTTGCATGGAAGTACCACTCCAGCCCCCCCCTCCCAGGCTACTCAACACAGTTCCTGTATCCAATCCTGAACCTAGTTTGAACTTAGGAACATGACATACTACCCACTGGGCATTCAGGAGGCCCTGTTAACTATTTGTTAACAAAAATCAGATTTTTGGCCCCGTTGAACAAGCTAATCCTGTTTATTTATTTGTGGGTTGCCTGTAACTGATCTGATTGATTGAGTTTTGCTTTTCTGGTTGACCACTCAGAGTATATTATTGAAAAATACCCAAGTACAAGGAGAAAAATTATACTGAAGTCTAGGTCATAGCCAGCCAAGTGGGTGGCAGGTTGAGTTACTGGATGCACACCTACTGCCACGCCAGTGACCTCAGTTTAAGAGCAAACTCTGGTTGCCAGGGGTCAGCCCGGGGAAGGAGGAGGATCAAGTGTTCGGAGGACAGCTCTCCTCTTCCGGGGAGGGGAGCGTCGGTGTCCCACTGTTGACTGCCACCAAGTGGAGACTCAGTGGTAGTGCCAGCATCAGGCATAGTTGAAAGGAGGGTGCCACCACTTTGACAGAGGACATCTGTGCCTCCGCAAAACACATCCTGCTGTCCATTCCCTGCGGGGGGGGGTGGAGGGTAGAAAAAGGGAACGTGGCTTGGGCTGTATGAAACCCCGCCCACCTTCCTCTAACTCACAATACCGCCAGATGCCATCCTCCAGTCCAGATGTCTTCTCCAGGAGACGGGGGATGGCCCCTTCTCCCTTGGCCCCATCACAGTGAGGGGAACAGCAGCTCTCAGGGAGACGGTCATCAGCTGGGGGAGTTGGGGACCAGACTGATAGCCTGACTGAGTCATGCTTGAGAGAGAAACCTTTATGGAATAAGAAAATTTGGGTCATGTCATATGGTATCACATCAGGAGGTTGTTAGGACTACAATCTAAAGTACTCCAAGGTTACCAAGTCATTTTTATTATCCTTGTCCTATTGGGATTTCTCCAATTTCTTGTTATTTAACCCCTTTCTTTATAATGGGGATCAATACTCTTTGCAATCAGGTCAAGTTTTTGATTTCCTAAAGTTGCTAATATAATTCCACTCTTAAAAGCCTTTCTTAGACCTTGGTTGGGGCTCAGTCCCCAGTAGAACCAAACACTCACTGTAGGACCTTTGGTAAGCCATTTAACCTATCAGTGCTCCAATCAACCCAGCTGCAGAAATGGGTAGAAGCAGGACCCCACTTAAATTCAAACTTACATTTCAGCTGGACTATCTTGGGTAAAACAACTGTGAAAAAAAAGCTATGCTGCATAGTTACATTTAAAGTCTTAAGAGAATCATGATCCACCACATTCACCACTTCTAACCTGCTTTATAAGCTGGGAGAACTTGACCTGCTACTTGATGTCTGAACAGCAACACACTTCAAACTGCGGATGTAGTAAAGGGTCTGGGGGCCCTTGGGGACGGCAAGCTGACACTGGAACAGCAGGTGTTGGCTGTAGTCCAGAATTCTTTTGATCAAAATTCATCTTCAGGCTGCTGACTTGATAACAGTCCATGCCTTTTGCACTTCTAGACTGGATTACTGCAACACTCTGTATTTAGGGTTATCAAGAGGTTTGCTGCACCGCCTGCAGCTGGTACAGAATGCTGCGAGCCAGTTAGGGGTGGCAACTTTTTAAAGGGATCACATCACAACGATTCTGTGCACTTTGCATTGGCTGCCAATTTGGTGGCACATCACCTTCAAGATACTGTATGCTTGTAAACATACAAGGGCCTGCACAGTTTGGGTCCTGATTCCCTTAAAGAGCTCCTGGTTCCTTACGTCCCTTTTCACCCTTTCCACTCCACCAACCTGGGCTTATTAGCAGTGCCCCAATCTTGTTTAAAGCTGTCAGGGGACAGGTCATTTGGGGTGGTTGCCCCTCCCCTCTGGAGCTCTCTGTCCTCCAGCGTCTGCACTGCCCATATGGTGGAGGCCAGGTTCCCTAAAGACCTGTTTAAGGAAGCCTACTCTTTTAGTTAATGTATTATTTATCTATTCATAATTAATTATAGTTATTGTTCAGTTATTTATTATGTTTATTTTGCTGCTACCTAAGGAGCTCTGAGCCTACTAGATAGGGCGCCATAAAAATAAACTTTGCCTTGCCTTGTCTGCAGCCTTTAATACAATAGCTCACACAGAAACATAGAATTTGATGGCAGATAAGGACCGCTTGGCCCACCTAGTCTGCCTGTTTCCCTACCTAACGGATAAGCTGCTGATCCTAGTTAATCAACAGCCTACTTCCATGCATCTACAACCCCCTCCATGAAGAAATACTTCCTCACGTTACCTCTGAGTTGCCCCTCCATCTTCAAATTGTGCCCCCTTGTTCTTGCGCATCTCTTTTTCTGAAAGATGCTACCTTCTCACAATATTCTGTTGCCCCATCTCAAGGACTGTGCAGGACTTCAAGCTGTTTTGCATTGGTTTTCTTCCTGCTTTGCTAAGAGTAGCACGGTTGTTGGGATTAATACACTTGTATTGGTTACAAAAGTGTTCACTTCAGAAGCCATTCAAGGTTCAATACTGTGCCCATTACATTTTGCTGTTTATAAGGCAGCAGTTGTACAGATCACAGGCAGGCATGGTCCTGTCTTTCACAACTGTGGTAAAGATCTCCAGATACACTATATTGCTCATTGGATCATAATAATTTTCACAGCCACTTGATTAAGTTACAAGACAGTCTCTGGGACCAGTATAATTTAGGAGTTGTACCTGTGCCCTTTTACCAGTTATGTTTTTAATACTGTGAAGCCAGCTTTCTAACAGCTAAGGAATCTGGATTAGATCCATCTGTTTCTGGACTTTCAATATCCAGCTACTGTATCATGGTTACTGAATGTGCTTTCTCCAAATCAAACTACTGTAATTCAGTACTAACTGGTTGCACATATTCCATCATTTCAAAGCTTCGAGCTGTTCAAAAATGTTGCTGCCTGACACCTGACCCATACTCTTAAAAACACAGTTGTATTTCTTCAGTTCTTATTGAATGACACTGACTGCAAGTATGCCTGTATTTATTTTAAAGTGATTTTGCTGTTGCTGCTTGATGACTGTGTATGTAGAGGGCCTTTCTACCTTCAGAAACTAAAAACATCTTTGAGCCCCTGCACTCTCAGTGGTCCACAAGAGAACTGAGTCGTTTTCTACCAAGAACTTAGCTTGCTTCTTATGGAGATAAGACATTGGTCACTTATACACCAAAGAGATGGAATTTGAGTCTTTTAATAGGACTTTGTCTAAAACTAAGTCAAAAACATAGCTGTAATATTGCATGTGTGCATTGATTTTATTCTCTATACCAACTGCTTTGATTTTTTTAATGTAGGGTGCTTTATAAATATTAAAGTGCTAGTACACTCTCTTAAATTAATATTAACTTTTAAAAATAGTCAGCTGTAACCTTTTATATCTAAAGTATTGTTTCTTTTCCCTTTTGTTATTTTAAGATAGTCTACCTGTCTGCGCTAGGTGTGTTTTGTGGAACAGTATTCCTGCTGCAGCCTGACATATCTAGTTCTATTCCCCTTCATGCCTTATCAGCATCGTGACCTCACTGGTTATGATATCTCAACGTCTAAGAGAAGCCACTCACCTGCTACCAGACTGGTCACTCGTGAGTTGTGATACTATATGTGAGGTCAGGTCACCATCCTGGTGAGGTATGAAGAAGAACATAATTAGATGCAGTTTGTCTGCTTCCAGGGAAAGGCTGTTCTATACATCACACAGTGTTATTAGGTAGAAAATCACCTAATTGATAATGTTTTTGGTGTGATCATCTCTTAAACTGGTTTGACAATGTAACAGCTCATGGAAGCAAAACTGATACATTTCAAGGAGAACGGAGAAAAAAGCGGCTTCTGGAGAAACTTAATATGTATACCCTTGAGAAAAGGAGGGAAGGGGGGACATGATAGAAATATTCAAGTACTTCATGGGAAACAACAAAGTCCAAGAAGGTAGCATCTTTCAGAAAAAGAGATGTGCAAGAACAAGGGTGCACAATTTAAAGACAGAGGGGGGACAGCTCAGGGGCAACATGAGGAAATACTTTTTCATGAAGAGAGTGGCGGACACATGGAACTGCCTTCCTGAGGAGGTTGTGGGGTCTAAAACAGTGGGGGAATTCAAGAATGCATAGGACAGCCATAAGACAATTATAGTGGGGGGGTAGGAGGAAGTAGGCTGTTGGTAAACTAGGATCTGCAGCTTATCCAATAGGTAGGGAAATGGGCAGACTGGGTGGGCCAAGCAGTCTTATCTGCTGTCAAAGTCTATGTTTCTATGTAAACAAACGACTTCAAAATGGGGCAGCTAAGAGAGAACAGAGAAAGAAGTCAACCCCAACACCTCAGCTGAGAAGTTATCCTGTTGGGTTATGGGTCTGATGTGGGGGAGGAAGCTGAAGATTCATTTCCCGGTGTGACTAGTAGGGTGGGGCAGAGGTGACAAAAAGTGGTCAAGAAGGTACAAAGCAAAACTGTGATTAATTATCCAGGGCAAGGCCACATTCCATCTGGGGAAGTACGAATGAAAATAGACAAGGTGACATCAGCAAAAAAAAAAAAGCACCTGTGTTGGTATGGAGGATTAGACACCCGAAGAACAGAAAAGTTCAGTGCAGTTAAGCAAAAGGAATTCTGCTAAATAAGCCAAAAGAGGCTAGAGGCAGTAACAGGATGGGGTAGCGAGCTCTGATGAGTTAAGATAGGTAGGAGGAACAATGGCAGATGGCAGGAGGAAGGGAGTTCCAAAGGGAAGTTGATCTCATAGAAAAGGCAGATGGGTCAGCAGAGATGCTGCAGTGAGGAACACTAAAGGGGCGAGAGACCAAGGGGCAGAGTGAGAAGGAAGGAGTGGTATAGGTGTAACCCCTAGATGGCGCTATCCCAGGGGCTACTACCCCTGCCTGATTTGCCACTATCAGGTTGAGGGGCCTGGATCCAATGGCGGGTGCCTCCACCCAGAGGTCAGGGTTTGCAATAGTTAAACTAACTTGGTCACAGCCCTCTGGGACACTGCAACCCCCCTTTCTTCCCACTAGTGGCCCACACAATATATCAGAATTACCTTCACAGTATACACTTACCCCAGGTCTGGTTCCAGCACTGGGACCTCCTGTGAAATGAGATACAGTGCAACAATCACAGTACAGTACTTAACATAGACAAATACCTCAGGCAGTATAACTTTGCTGAAACAAGCAGCTCTGATTTATTTAGGGGATATAACAAGGACAGGGAAATCAGGTTAATTAGCTTATCACTCTAATAATCTACCTATGGCTCTGTGCACAGGCCTATCCCTATCAATTACTGTCCCTGGGTACCCAAGCCCTAGTGGCTAGTCAAGCAAGTGGCAGCTAGTAGGGCCCTTTCACACAGAGAAAGGGAGAATTAAACAGTCAGCAGTACAGTAATTCCATTTGGATTTAATGTGGCAATTCAACAGGAGGCGACCCTGAATTAGTACTCACGACCTCCAAATAAGATAGGGTCCTTCAATGTCAGCAGGGCTCACTTGAGGTACACAAACCTCTTCACACATCCATATAAAAGAAAGCACTATACCAGGCAGGCTGCATCTGTATCCGATGTAATTACTGCACAATACCGGGAGAACACACAGCAGATTCAGTTCCTGACAGACAGAGTGCAATTTTCAACAATTCCTCCAGTCTTCTACAGGGTGAGCCTGGTTTCTACTCTTCAGAGATCCTTTGATTCTTTTCACAGGACGCAGTTCAGTCCTAACAAGCTGTTACACAAGCTGCAGACCGGAACTCTGGGCCTTACACGTTTTTACTAAAACTGCACACTGAAAAGCACAGGGCTCCTTCCTTCTTCACTGCCAAAGCTCAACTGACACTCCAACTGAAAAAACGGGCACTTCCTTTGAGTTCCTCCCAGTTCTTGACTGGATTGGCTGTCACTCACAATAGACTGCTGCTGTTGGTCCAAAAGGCACTGAAGTCTAAACACATCTCCCAGAGTCACTGCCCATACAATCCTCTTGTGGCTGGCTCAGATTATGAGTCAAGTTCTGATTCGTCCAAGGCACCATTTAGTTAGCTTACCCCACACTGATTGGTCCAGTTCAGCAGTTCAAAACTAGAATGGGAACTAGCAGACACAGTTCTGACTGCAAAAAAGCAGGTTAGACAAACTGTAATTTCATTATTACTCTAAATAATTTCTGGCAAACAGTTACATCTTTCAGATAGGTTCCTTTGCACTCCTAGTGACTGCAAAATGAAATAAATTGGCAGCAGTTCAGTGGTACTCAAACAGAGAAGCACACAGTCCCCCATACAAACTAATTATGTCTGCAAGCAGACAGCTCTTAAAGAACAGTGCCAGAGGTTCTAAAACACTCACTGATAAATGAAACTAACGCAAACACCATTCAGGCTTGGAGCATTCAAGCAAGCTCCTGAAGTCTTTTGGGAACCCCCATTTGCAGGGGGTTACACCTTCCTGGTCTGGGAAAGCTGGCGTCGCGTCAAGCAAGTACCATAAGTTTCAACTGCAACCATATACATTTGCATTAGGCTCGCACATGTAATCATCAGTCAATATATCATTTTACCAAGAACACATTTCTGAAACATTGCAGTACGTCACTCTTTACAGTATTACATAACATTGTACCATAACTCAAGTTATTACCTCTTGAACATGAAACCTGAAGAGAGGGCCCTTCCCTATCAGTTACCTTGGGGCTGGATGGGGCAAGGGCACCATACTGAGAGGGCAACACAAGTAACTTGGAGTTAGCACTGATGCTCAGTTTGGGCAATGAGCTGGGGACACATACACTCCTTTATGGACAACATTGAGAGGCAAATCCACAGGCCTCCCAAGGGAATCATAACTGAGGTGCACCACAGGCTTTACAGCTCGACCAGTCTTTCTAGGGGAACTGTTACAGTCTCTGCACTCTGAGCCTCATTTTCAGCATTGTCCTCACTTGTCAGAGTCTCCCTGGGGGTAGAGAGGCTAGAACTTGGGCACTTTCAGCTCCAGGAGTTACAGTTTCTGAGTCCACAACATTTGGCTCGCAGGAGAGCTTTCAGACACTGGCAGTGGACTGTCAGGGCACTCAAAATACTCTTCTTGTTCTGGTGTATCACCAGTCTGACCCAATCCATCATTTTCCTCCCTGAAAGCTCAAACAGTTCAACCATGCACAATGATTCCATTTCATCTGATCTGATGCTTTGCACTTCACTTTCTGGGAGCATTGGCTCCAGGGATGAAGCTGAGGCATTAGACAGTCAGAAGGCCCAGCTTCATCTCCAGTATTGACTAGGATTGCCCCGAAACAATTGACTCAGTTAGTAAGAAGGATAGTATTCAAAGTCACTCTCACTTTCTTCCGATATGGACTGACAGTCATGCTCAACTGGGACTTGTGGAGGAACACTTTAACTTTGCTTCTGTAGGTGCAGACTTTCTTGATCTTTTCTTGCAGCAGCTCTAGTCACTGGTCCAGAGGGGCATCTTCTAGGGGCTCAGACTCAATTAAGATTTGTCCAATGGGCAGTAAATGATTTCTATGCATTGTTTTACATCTTTTGAATTATTCTCAGGCCTTACTTTGTACACTGGCAGATCATCTAGTTTGCCCACTACAATGTGAGGGAGATGGTGCCATCTGTCAGCAATCTTGTGCTTGCCATGCAGTCCCAGATTTCTTAGCAATACCCGATCTCCCTCCTGGAGTTCCTGTGCTTTCACCTTTTTATCATACCTTTCTTTGTTGGCCAGATTTCTTTTGGCAGCCATGGTTTGAGCCAGTTGGTACGCATGAGTTAGCTGGGCCTTTAACTTTTGCACATACTGTAAATAGTTGTCAGCTTGAACCCTATCAGGAGAGACCCCAAAACACACATCTACTGGTAGTCGAGCTTCTCTTCCAAACATCAGGCGGTGGGGAGAATCCAGTGGCATCACTTTTGGTGCAGTTATAAGCATGTACCAGGGTGCTAATTTGTTAGCTCCATCTAGGCTTGTCCTTTGGGTGCAGGGTGCCTAGCATATCTAGCAAAGTGCGGTTGAAGCGTTCAGGCTGTGGGTCCCCTGGGGTGGTAAGGAGTGGTTCTGGACTTCGCACTCCCCACAGAGAAAGCATCTCTTTGATCAGGCGACTCTCAAAGTCTCTCCTTGATCAGAATGGATTCTTTGTGGAGCCCATAGTGAACAAAAGTTTTCTACAAGTACTTTGGCCACAGTGGATGCTTTCTGGTCTTTGGTGGGAAAGCTTGGGCATATCTCGTGAAATGGTCAGTGACCACCAGCACATTACTGATATTTCTTTGATCTGACTCCAAACTCAGAAAATCAATACAGACCAGCTCCATGGGTGCACTGGTGGTGATGTTAACAAGGGGGGCAGCCCTCTGGGGCAAAGCTTTCCTCTGTAAGCAGCGACTACAAGTTCGAATGTGTTGCTCCACATCAGCCCCCATCTTAGGCCAATAGAATCTGGATCTCACCAAGTCAAGTGTTCTGTCTATACCAAGGTGCCCCATGTGGTTGTGCAAGGACCTCAGTACTGAGTCTCGAAAGGCAGTGGGCAGCACTAGTTGTTGTTTGTCTACTTGTCCCCCTCTGTCTACTGTTTCTCTGTATAACAGTTTATTGATCAGTTTCAACTTAGGACCTTCTTTGTATAACAGTGCAGTTCTCAAATCAGTGGGCGTAATTTGGACACATCTTTTCCTGCATAGAGGGCTTCTAAAGCTGCTTTGATCATGGGATCGGGATTGAGCCGCCGAATACTGTCATTGTCCAGCTGAGGCAGTGCACCAATGTCTATTGCAGAAAAGTGGCAATAAGCAGCAGGTATGCAATTCTCAGAGGGTCCCAAGCAATCCACCATGCAGTCCACTGGGTCCGTGGACATTTGTTCCTCCCTGTCAAACTTGCGGCAGAGTGCCGAATGTCAGGTTCTGCCAATCGGACCCAATCATTCTGGGGAACAGGCCTCCGGGAGAGACATCAGCATCTATGTGGTTCAGACCTGCTCGGTGTAGAGAGCATAGTCATATGTAGATAATGCAGAAAGCCACCTATGGCCAGTGGCATCCAACTTAGCTGAGGTCTGCACATAGGTCAAAGGATTATTGTCAGTTTTACTAGTATTTTAGCCCCATACAAGTACTCATGGAATTGGTCAACAATAGCCCACTTCAAAGCTAGGAACTCTAACATGTACAGGATAGTTCTTTTCAGATGGGTCAGGCTTCTACTGGCAAAGGCCACTGGTCTCAGGCCATTCTCGTGCTCTTGGTACAACACAGCCCCAACCCTTGCAAGCTAGCATCAGTGTGCAGGAGCGTAAGGTTTTCTTGGATCGGCATAGGCCAGCACTGGAGCATGGGTAAGTTGATATATGATCTCATGAAAAGCAGTCTCACAATCAGAGTCCAGCGGGCCCCAAATACTTCACTCGGATGAAAATACACTCTTTCAGTCTTGAGGACGTGACTTTTGTATTTTTTGTGGGTTGGGGATACCCTTGAGTAAGGTTAAGTAAAGGCGGATCACTCTTGAATAGTCCTTGATGGCGCCGATAATAACCACAGAATCCCAGGAATCTTTGCAGTTCTTTTAGATTTTTGGGCTGTGGCCAGGTGGTCAAGGCCTCAACTTTACTTGGGTGGTCTCTATTCCCTCGGTGGATACTATGTGTCCCATACTTTACTGATGTTTGAAAAATTGACACTTATCAATGGACAGTTTAAGGCCAAAGTCCTCCAGTCGGTCCAATACCTTAAATAATCTGCTCTCATGTTCCTCCAGTGAGCTGCCAAACACAATAACATCATCTAGGTATACCAGGCACTCTAGTAAGTTCATGTCCCCACTGACGCTCCATCAATCGTTGAAAAGTGGCTGGGGCACCTGAAATCCTTGAGGCATCCTCATGAATTCATAGAAGCCAAGCGGACAGATAAAGGCCGCTCTCACGGTCCTCTGGGGCCATCGGGATCTGGTAGTACCCACTCGGAGATCCAGCACAGAGAACCACTTGCTCCCGTTTAGGCAGTCCAAAGCATCCTGAATGCGGGGCATTGTGTACTGATCAGGGATAGTCCGCCCGGTTTAAGGTGCGATAATCCACACACATCCTTACTGTTCCATTCTTTTCCTCACTACCACAATGGGGGAAGCATAAGAGGCTTCTGGATTCTTGTATTACACCAGCAGCTAACATCTCTTGCAGATGCCGTCTCACATCATCTATGTCAGCAGGTGCCAGGCGTCGAGACCTCTCACGAAATGGTCTTTCATCATGCAGCGGATATTGTGCTCAGCTCTTCACGCATCCTACATCCCATTCCTTTAAAACAACCTGGTCTCTCTGGGCAAGCTTCTCACTGATCCTCACTTTCCATTCAGCTGGCAGCGGAGTCGCCGAAATCAAACAAGTCAGGCGTTACTCTGTCATTCTTCCTTGAACTCTTGCTGCTGGGTAGCACTGCAGTGTCTGCACAATGCACATTAGCCAGGATGCAACCTCTGTTTACTCGAATGTCTCTTTCAGACACATTATGAACTTGGACCATTACCCTTCTGGCATAGCATGGGCTCTAGCGGGCAAAATACTAGGCTTGACCAGCAGTCCCTCTGGCAATTTTCCATTGCCTGGTGCATCCAACATTAATATTTTATTCTTAACATCCTTTCTGATACGGACCTCTCCCTGTAAGGTACACTGGGCATTTGGCGCAGGATCAGAGACTCAGGATCCTTCTTCCATACAATTCCGACCGGTTCCTCTGGTTCTGTTTTTCAGCATCTCTCTGTGCCTCATAGGCCTTCTTAATTAAAGCCGGAACTCTTAAAGCTCTACTAGTCTTTGACCCTGTTTTCATAACACAACTGTGCCAGCCTTCGAACATATGAGCATTTGTTCCAATCAACAAAGGGACACCATCATACAGTCCAGTGAGGACACACTAAGGCTAGGGTCTCTACTTGTTCGACCCTCCAGCCACGGAGGTGAGGAAAGACAGCCAAATCCGGATATACCGGAATAGGGGTAGGCCTTCTCCACTTAACCCCCATACATGCAGTCCTTCTAATGGTTGTAAAGGACGTCTAACAAATGCTTCTGATACCAATCCTGGAACATAATTGTCACTTGGGAGCCACTGTCTAATACAGCTCTTGTAGACACTCCATTCACCTTACAGTGGTCTCCATGGAGGGACCCACTATTCTGGACCAGTCTGGAGGCGGTAGTGGGGGCCTGGGCAACGGACCTTGCCACAAAAGGACGTGAATTAGCATTTTGGTGCCCTCACTGGGATCATGTCGTGCACCTCTTAACCACTGATTTCTTCTCCCAAGCTCTCCTTGTAGCCTATATGCAACTTTGTCAGTGTCTTTGGGGACTGGCATTCCCTTTTCATGTGCCCATCTTTCCCACAATTATAGCAAAACATACTTTCTGGAGTTTGAGCTGGCGGGCGCCACACTGGGAGCCAGGGCGGGGTATTACTAACTGGAAACCTGGGTGCCATCTCTGTCTGCTTGCGTGATAAGCATTTGGAGACATCTCGTCAGTTTCTCCACTTCCATGGTCAAGGAATTGAGTTTGGAGCTGTTATCAACAGGAGATACATGGGTGGGTACCCCACCCCATGGGAGATGCAGTGGATATAGGTCAGGGCCAGTACTTGCAGGCGGCCTTCATAAAGGGACTGCTTTTGAATTCCCGGATCTCTCTCAACAGTTCCCCATTGTGGCATATCTTTTTCTTGTCAGAGCACTCATTGACTGTCAACCTCTGCCCCTGAACTTCACTTGATGGGTCACCTCAGTCACTCGGATTAGTAGCACAGCTGTTGGTGCAGGTACCTCCGAGGTCGCCTTTTCTCAACTCCTCAATTTCTCTCATTAACTCATCATAGGAGGGTGGGGATTCCAGTCGATTTGCCAGGCGTAACTGAAGCAACAACAGTTCTGAGAAGGGGCAGACTTAAGGATTCTGTCCAGTCTGGTTCGGTCCAGTTCAATCGCTGGCAAACTACCCTTTCTGAGGCATTCTTGCAACAATTTTTCCAGCGAGAGACATACACAGACAACAACTCCCTTGGTACTGTTGTGCATTTCTTACTCTCCACCATAGGTCCTCATCAGAATCTGGGCTCCCATACACATTCTCCAAGGCCTCAAGATAGGCCTGTGCAGTCGCTTCAGGGTTACTGGCCGTTTGCTTACGGATGGTAGCCAGGGCAGGACCTCGGAGGCTCTCACTAACCCTCTTTCGGCTTTTCACCTTCCGAGCATTGCCATTCTAGCACTTGGGGGCAACATAGTCTATCCAGGTCTCCCAGTCATCCTCCCCTTGGGGGTGGGAGGGTGCCAGAAGATCCTCAACCTTCGGTAAGAGTCGTGACTAATGGCAGGTGCAGAAATAGGAGTCTGCATTGGTTCAGCCACCATTACGGGCACTGGAGCAGGAGAGGGTGTTGGGGAGGAACACCCCAGGTGGCAAGAATAGTTTCTTCAAGTCTCCACAGTTTCCCTCTCCCAGCAACCATTCAGCAATTTCTTCTCAAAAGTTTCAGATAGTGGTGGGGGCTGATTCCCCAGGTCTTACTGTCATTAGTTATCACTCTCCAAGCAGTGAGGGCTCCCTCTGGGGTAATGGTCTGTGGCACTTTGGAGCTATCTATGGGATCCTTAAACTCTACTAGGGCCAGGAAAGTGTGGGTGAGCAGATTAGCATGCCGACCCACCACCACAGGGTTTTGTAAACCTTCCACCTTGGAAAGCTCCCTGCACAGTGTCCGTATTGATACCCAGGGGATGTCCAGGATAAGCATAGCATTTTGGGGTCGATCTCCTCCCAGTACACACCCACCAGCCGGTGCACAGCCACTTCTGTCAGGTACCCATTTTTTCTTAACAGTGGTTCAGTAAATATGGCCACTAGAGGACACACAATCCCAGCGGTGAGCCTCAAGATGTAACCCTAGATGGCGCTGATCAGGGCTACTACCCCTGCCTGATTTGCCACTATCAGGTTGAGGGGCCTGGATCCAATGGCGGGTGCCTCCACCCAGAGGTCAGGGTTTGCAATAGTTAAACTAACTTGGTCACAGCCCTCTGGGACACTGCAACCCCCCTTTCTTCCCACTAGTGGCCCACACAATATATCAGAATTACCTTCACAGTATACACTTACCCCCAGGTCTGGTTCCAGCACTGGGACCTCCTGTGAAATGAGATACAGTGCAACAATCACAGTACAGTACTTTAACATGAGACAAATACCTCAGGCAGTATAACTTTGCTGAAACAAGCAGCTCTGATTTATTTAGGGGATATAACAGGACAGGGGAAATCAGGTTAATTAGCTTATCACTCTAATAATCTACCTATGGCTCTGTGCACAGGCTATCCCTATCAGTTACTGTCCCTGGGTACCCAAGCCCTAGTGGCTAGTCAAACCGTGGCAGCTGGTGGGGGCCCTTTCACACAGAGAAAGGAGAATTAAACAGTCAACAGTACAGTAATTCCATTTGGATTTAATGTGGCAATTCAACAGGAGGCGACCCTGAATTAGTACTCACGACCTCCAAATAAGATAGGGTCCTTCAATGTCAGCAGGCTCTTGAGGTACACAAACCTCTTCACACATCCATATAAAAGAAAGCACTATACCAGGCAGGCTGCATCTGTATCCCGATCGCAATTACTGCACAATACCGGAGAACACACAGCAGATTCAGTTCCTGACAGACAGAGTGCAATTTTCAGTAATTCCTCCAGTCTTCTACAGGGTGAGCCTGGTTTCTCTCTTCAGAGATCCTTTGATTCTTTTCACAGGCATGATTCAGTCCTAACAAGCTGTTACACAAGCTGCAGACCGGAACTCTGGGCCTTACACACGTTTTTTGACTAAAACTGCACACTGAAAAAGCACAGGGCTCCTTCCTTCTTCACTGCCAAAGCTCAACTGACACTCCAACTGAAAAAACCGGGCACTTCCTTTGAGTTCCTCCCAGTTCTTGACTGGATTGGCTGTCACTCACAATAGACTGCTGCTGTTGGTCCAAAAAGGCACTGAAGTCTAAACTACATCTCCCAGAGTCACTGCCCATACAATCCTCTTGTGGCTGGCTCAGATTATGAGTCCAAGTTCTGATTCGTCCAAGGCACCATTTTAGAGCTAGCTTACCCACACTGATTGGTCCAGTTCAGCAGTTCAAAACTAGAATGGGGAACTAGCAGACACAGTTCTGACTGCAAAGAAAGCAGGTTAGACAAACTGTAATTTCATTATTACTCTATGTAACCCCTAGATGGCGCTATCCCAGGGGCTACTACCCCTGCCTGATTTGCCACTAACAGGCTGAGGGGCCTGGATCCAATGGCGGGTGCCTCCACCCAGAGGTCAGGGTTTGCAATAGTTAAACTAACTTGGTCACAGCCCTCTGGGACACTGCAACCCCCCTTTCTTCCCACTAGTGGCCCACACAATATATCAGAATTACCTTCACAGTATACACTTACCCCCAGGTCTGGTTCCGGCACTGGGACCTCCTGTGAAATGAGATACAGTGCAACAATCACAGTACAGTACTTTAACATAGACAAATACCTCAGGCAGTATAACTTTGCTGAAACAAGCAGCTCTGATTTATTTAGGGGATATAACAAGGAGAGGGAAATCAGGTTAATTAGCTTATCACTCTAATAATCTACCTATGGCTCTGTGCAGGCCTATCCCTATCAGTTACTGTCCCTGGTACCCAAGCCCTAGTAGCTAGTCAAACCGTGGCAGCTGGTGAGGCCCTTTACACAGAGAAAAGGAGAATTAAACAGTCAGCAGTACAGTAATTCCATTTGGAGTTTAATGTGGCAATTCAACAGGGAGCGACCCTGAATTAGTACTCACGACCTCCAAATAAGATAGGGTCCTTCAATGTCAGCAGGGCTCACTTGAGGTACACAAACCTCTTCACATCCATATACAAGAAAGCACTACACCAGGCAGGCTGCATCTGTATCGATCGCAATTACTGCACAATACCGGAGAACACAGCAGATTCAGTTCCTGACAGACCGAGTGTAATTCAACAATTTCTCCAGTCTTCTACAGGGTGAGCCTGGTTTCTACTCTTCAGAGATCCTTTGATTCTTTTCACAGGACGGATTCAGTCTAACAAGCTGTTACACAAGCTGCAGACCGGAACTCTGGGCCTTACACCGTTTTTTGACTAAAACTGCACCTGAAAAACACAGGGCTCCTTCCTTCTTCACTGCCAAAGCTCAACTCAACTCCAACCGACAAAACCGAGCACTTCCTTGGAGTTCCTCCCAGTTCTTGACTGGATTGGCTGTCACTCACAATAGACTGCTGCTGTTGGTCCAAAAGGCACTGAAGTCTAAACTCATCTCCCAGAGTCACTGCCCATACAATCCTCTTGTGGCTGGCTCAGATTATGAGTCCAAGTTCTGATTAGTCCAAGGCACCATTTTAGAGCTAGCTTACCCCACACTGATTGGTCCAGTTCAGCAGTTCAAAACTAGAATGGGAACTAGCAGACACAGTTCTGACTGCAAAGAAGCAGGTTAGACAAACTGTAATTTCATTATTACTCTAAATAATTTCTGGTAAACAGTTACATCTTTCAGATAGGTTCCCTTTGCACTCCTAGTGACTGCAAAATTAAGTGAATTGGCAGCAGCTCGGTGGTACTCAATCAAGAAACACACAGTCCCCCCATATAAACTAATTATGTCTGCAAGCAGACAGCTCTTAAAGAGACAGTACCAGAGGTTCTAAAAACACTCACTGATAAATGGCTTAAACGCCAAACACCATTCAGGCTTGGAGCATTCAAGCAAGCTCCTGGAAGTCTTTTGGAACCCCATTTGCAGGGGTTACACCCTTCCTGGCCTGGGAAAGCTTGGCGTCCAGCGTCAAGCAAGTACCCATAAGTTTCAACTGCAACCATATACATTTGCATTAGGCTCGCACATGTAATCATCAGTCAATATATCATTTTACCAAGAACACATTTCTGAAACATTGCAGTCACGTCCTCTTTACACAGTATTACATACACATTGTACCATAACAAGTTATTACCTCTTGTACGCATGAAACCTGAAGAGGGGCCTTCCTATCAGTTACCTTGGGGCTGGATGGGGCAAGGGCACCATATAAGAGCAACACAAGTAACTTGGAGTTAGCACTGATGCTCAGTTTGGGCAGTGACTCAGGGACACATATGCTCCTTTATGGACAACATTGAGAGGCAAATCCACAGGCCTCCCAAGGGAATCATAACTGAGGTGCACCACAGGCTTTACAGCTCGACCAGTCTTTCTGGGGGAACTGTTACAGTCTCTGCACTCTGAGCCTCATTTTCAGCATTGTCCACACTTGTCAGGAGTCTCCATGGGGTAGAGAGGCTAGAACTTGGGGCACTTTCAGCTCCAGGAGTTACAGTTTCTGAGTCCACAACATTTGGCTCGCATGGAAGCTTTGGGACACTGGCAGTGGACTGTCAGGGCACTCAAATACTCTTCTTGTTCGGTGTATCACCAGTCTGCCCCAATCTATCATTTTCCTCCTGAAAGCTCAAACAGTTCAACCATGCACAATGATTCCATTTCATCTGATCTGATGCTTTGCACTTCACTTTCTGGGAGCATTGGCTCCAGGGATGAAGCTGGGGGCTTAGACAGTCCAGAAGGCCCAGCTTTGTCTCCAGTATTGACTAGGGGATTGCCCAGAACAATTGACTCAGTTCGTAAGAAGGATAGTATTCAAGTCACTCTCACTTTCTTCCGATATGGACTGACAGTCATGCTCAACTGGGACTTGTGGAGGAACACTTTAACTTTGCTTCTGTAGGTGCAGACTTTCTTGATCTTTTCTTAGCAGCAGCTCTAGTCACTGGTCCAGAGGGGGCATCTTCTAGGGGCTCAGACTCAATTAAGATTTGTCCAATGGGCAGTAAATGATTTCTATGTATTGTTTTACATCTTTTGAATTATTCTCAGGCCTTACTTTGTACACTGGCAGATCATCTAGTTTGCCCACTACAATGTGAGGAGATGGTGCCATCGGTCAGCAATCTTGTGCTTGCCATGCAGTCCCAGATTTCTTAGCAATACCGATCTCCCTCCTGGAGTTCCAATACTTTCACCTTTTATCATGCCTTTCTGTTGGCCAGATTTCTTTTGGCAGCCATGGTCTGGAGCCAGTTGAGTACGCATGAGTTAGCTGGGCCTTTAACTTTTGCACATACTGTAAATAGTTGTCAGCTTGAACCCCATCAGAGAGACCCCAAAACACACATCTACTGGTAGTCGAGCTTCTCTTCCAAACATCAGGCGGTGGGGAGAATCCAGTGGCATCACTTTTGGTGCAGTTATAAGCATGTACCAGGGTGCTAATTTGTTGGCTCCATCTAGGCTTGTCCTTTGGGTGCAGGGTGCCTAGCATATCTAGCAAAGTCGCGGTTGAAGCGTTCAGGCTGTGGGTCCCCTGGGGTGGTAAGGTGGTTCTGGACTTTCGCCTCCCCACAGAAAGCATCTCTTTGATCAGGCGACTCTCAAAGTCTCTCCCTTGATCAGAATGGATTCTTTGTGGAGCCCCATAGTGAACAAAAAGTTTTCTACAAGTACTTTGGCCACAGTGGATGCTTTCTGGTCTTTGGTGGAAAGCTTGGGCATATCTCGTGAAATGGTCAGTGACCACCAGCACATTACTGATATTTCTTTGATCTGACTCAAACTCAGAAAATCAATACAGACCAGCTCCATGGGTGCACTGGTGGTGATGTTAACAGGGGGCAGCCCTCTGGGCAAAGCTTTCCTCTGTAAGCAGCGACTACAAGTTGAATGTGTTGCTCACATCAGCCCCATCTTAGGCCAATAGAATCTGGATCTCACCAAGTCAAGTGTTCTGTCTATACCAAGGTGCCCCATGTGGTTGTGCAAGGACCTCAGTACTGAGTCTCGAAGGCAGTGGGCAGCACTGGTTGTTGTTTGTCTACTTGTCCCCTCTGTCTACTGTTTCTCTGTATAACAGTTTATTGATCAGTTTCAACTTAGGACCTTCTTTGTATAACAGTGCAGTTCTCAAATCAGTGGGCGTAATTTGGACACATCTTTTCCTGCATAGAGGGCTTCTAAAGCTGCTTTGATCATGGGATCGCGAGATTGAGCCCGCCCGAATACTGTCATTGTCCAGCTGAGGCAGTGCACCAATGTCTATTGCAGAAAAGTGGCAATAAGCAGCAGGTATGCAATTCTCAGAGGCTCCCAAGCAATCCACCATGCAGTCCCTGCGTCCGTGGACATTTGTTCCTCCCTGTCAAACTTCGGCAGAGTGCCCGAATGTCAGGTTCTGCCAATCGGACCCAATCATTCTGGGGAACAGGCCTCCGGGAGAGCATCAGCATCTATGTGGTTCAGACCTGCTTTCGGTATTCGAAGCATAGTCATATGTAGATAATGCAGAAAGCCACCTATGGCCAGTGGCATCCAACTTAGCTGAGGTCTGCACATAGGTCAAAGGATTATTGTCAGTTTTTACTAGTATTTTAGCCCCATACAAGTACTCATGGAATTGGTCAACAATAGCCCACTTCAAAGCTAGGAACTCTAACTTATGTACAGGATAGTTCTTTTCGGATGGGGTCAGGCTTCTACTGGCAAAGGCCACTGGTCTCAGGCCATTCTCGTGCTCTTGGTACAACACAGCCCCCAACCCTTGCAAGCTAGCATCAGTGTGCAGGACATAAGGTTTTCTTGGATCGGCATAGGCCAGCACTGGAGCATGGGTAAGTTGATATATGATCTCATGAAAAGCAGTCTCACAATCAGGAGTCCAGCGGGCCCCAAATACTTCACTCGGATGAAAATACACTCTTTCAGTCTTGAGGGCTTGACTTTTGGTATTTTTGTGGGTTGGGGATACTCTTGAGTAAGGTTAAGTAAAGGCGGATCACTCTTGAATAGTCCTTGATGAGCGCCGATAATAACCACAGAATCCCAGGAATCTTTGCAGTTCTTTTAGATTTTTGGGCTGTGGCCAGGTGGTCAAGGCCTCCAACTTTACTTGGGTCGGTCTCTATTCCCTCGGTGGATACTATGTGTCCCATACTTTACTGATGTTTGAAAGAATTGACACTTATCAATGGACAGTTTAAGGCCAAAGTCCTCCAGTCGGTCCAATACCTTAAATAATCTGCTCTCATGTTCCTCCAGTGAGCTGCCAAACACAATAACATCATCTAGGTATACCAGGCACTCTAGTAAGTTCATGTCCCCACTGCACGCTCCATCAATCGTTGAAAAGTGGCTGGGGCACCTGAAATCCTTGAGGCATCCTCATGAATTCATAGAAATAGCGGACAGATAAGGCCGTCTTCTCACGGTCCTCTGGGGCCATCGGGGATCTGGTAGTACCCACTGCGGAGATCCAGCACGAGAACCACTTGCTCCCGTTTAGGCAGTCAAAGCATCCTGAATGCGGGGCATTGTGTACTGATCAGGGATAGTCCGCCCGGTTTAAGGTGCGATAATCCACACACATCCTTACTGTTCCATTCTTTTCCTCACTACCACAATGGGGAAGCATAAGGGCTTCTGGATTCTTGTATTACACCAGCAGCTAACATCTCTTGCAGATGCCGTCTCACATCATCTATGTCAGCAGGTGCCAGGCGTCGAGACCTCTCACGAAATGGTCTTTCGTCATGCAGCCGGATATTGTGCTCAGCTCCTTGCGCATCCTACATCCCATTCCTTTAGAAAACACCTGGTCTCTCTGGGCAAAGCTTCTCACTGATCCTCACTTTCCATTCAGCTGGCAGCGGGGTCGCGAAATCAAACAAGTCAGGCGTTACTCTGTCATTCTTCCTTGAACTCTTGCTGCTGGGTAGCACTGCAGTGTCTGCACAATGCACATTAGCCAGGATGCAACCTCTGTTTACTCGAATGTCTCTTTCAGACACATTATGAACTTGGACCATTACCCTTCTGGCATAAGCATGGGCTCTAGCGGGCAAAATACTAGGCTTGACCAGCAGTCCCTCTGGCAATTTCCCATCGCCTGGTGCATCCAACATTAATATTTTATTCTTAACATCCTTTCTGATACGGACCTCTCCTGTAAGGTACACTGGGCATTTGGCGCCAGGATCAGAGACTCAGGATCCTTCTTCCATACAATTCGACCGGTTCCTCTGGTTCTGTTTTTCAGCATCTCTCTGTGCCTCATAGGCCTTCTTAATTAAAGCTGAACTCTTAAAGCTCTACTAGTCTTTGACCCTGTTTTCATAACACAACTGTGCCAGCCTTCCGAACATATGAGCATTTGTTCCAATCAACAAAGGGACACCATCATACAGTCCAGTGGGGGACACACTAAGGCTAGGGTCTCTACTTGTTCGGCCACTCCAGCCACGGAGGTGGGGAAAGACAACCAAATTCGGATATACCGAATAGGGTAGGCCTTCTCCTTAACCCCCATACATGCAGTCCTTCTAATGGTTGTAAAGTACTTCTGACAAATGCTTCTGATACCAATCCTGGAACATAATTGTCACTTGGGAGCCACTGTCTAATACAGCTCTTGTAGACACTCCATTCACCTTTACAGTGGTCTCCATGGAGGACCCACTATTCTGGACCAGTCTGGAGAGGCGGTAGTGGGGGCCTGGGCAACTGACCTTGCCACAAGGGCGTGAATTAGCATTTTTGGTGCCCTCACTGGGATCATGCGTGCACCTCTTAACCACTGATTTCTTCTCGAAGCTCTCCTTGTAGCCTATATGCAACTTTGTCAGTGTCTTTTGGGGACTGGCATTCCCTTTTCATGTGCCCATCTTTCCCACAATTATAGCAAAACATACTTTCTGGAGTTTGAGCTGGCGGCGCCACACTGGGGAGCCAGAGGCGGGGTATTACTAACTGGAAACCTGGGTGCCATCTCTGTCTGCTGGCGTGATAAGCATTTGGAGACATCTCGTCAGTTTCTCCACTTCCATGGTCAAGGAATTGAGTTTGGAGCTGTTATCAGCAGGAGATACAGGTGGGTACCCCACCCCATAGCAGATGCAGTCGGATATAGGTCAGGGCCCGTACTTGCAGGCGTGGCCTTCATAAAGGGACTGTTTTTGAATTCGGATCTCTCTCAACAGTTACGCCCCATTGTGGCATATCTTTTCCTTGTCAGAGCACTCATTGACTGTCAACCTCTGCCCTGAACTTCACTTGATGGGTCACCCTCAGTCACTCGGTCGTAGCCACAGCTGTTGGTGCAGGTACCTCCGAGGTCGCCTTTTCTCAACTCCTCAATTTCTCTCATTAACTCATCATAGGAGGTGGGGATTCCAGTCGATTTGCCAGGCGTAACTGAAGCAACAGCAGTTCTGAGAAGGGGCAGACTTAAGGATTCTGTCCAGTCTGGTTCGGTCTAGTTCAATCACTGGCAAACTACCCTTTCTGAGGCATTCTTGCAACAATTTTTCCAGCGAGAGACATACACAGACAACAACTCCCTTGGTACTGTTGTGCATTTCTTACTCTCCACCACAGGTCCTCATCAGAATCTGGGCTCCCATACACATTCTCCAAGGCCTCAAGATAGGCCTGTGCAGTCGCTTCAGGGTTACTGGCCCGTTTAGCACGGATGGTAGCCAGGGCAGGACCTCGGAGGGCTCTCACTAACCCTCTTTGCCTATCCTCCGAGCATTGCCATTCTAGCACTTGGGGGGCAATATAGTTCATCCAGGTCTCCCAGTCATCCTCCCTTGGGGGTGGGGAGGGTGCCAGAAGATCCTCAACCTTCGGTAGAGTCGTGACTAATGGCAGGTGCAGAAATAGGAGTCTGCATTGGTTCAGCCACCATTACGGGCACTGGAGCAGGAGAGGGTGTTGGGGAGGAACACCCCAGGTGGCAAGAATAGTTTCTTCAAGTCCTCCACAGTTTTCCCCTCTCCCAGCAACCATTCAGCAAATTTCTCCTCAAAAGTTTCAGATAGTGGTGGGGGCTGATTCCCCCCCGGGTCTTTACTGTCCTTAGTTATCACTCTCCAAGCAGTGAGGGCTCCCTCTGGGGTAATGGTCTGTGGCACTTTGGAGCTATCTATGGGATCCCTAAACTCTACTAGGGCCAGGAAAGTGTGGGTGAGCAGATTAGCATGCCGACCCACCACCACAGGGTTTGTAAACCTTCCACCTTGGAAAGTACTCCTGCACAGTGTCCGTATTGATACCCAGGGATGTCCAGGATAAGCATAGCATTTGGGGGTCGATCTCCTCCCCAGTACACCACTCCACCAGCGGTGCACAGCCACTTCTGTCGGGTACCCATTTTTTCTTAACAGTGGTTCGTAAATATGGCCACTAGAGGACACACAATCCCAGCGGTGAGCCTCCAAGATGTAACCCCTAGATGGCGCTATCCCAGGGGCTACTACCCCTGCCTGATTTGCCACTAACAGGCTGAGGGCCTGGATCAATGGCGGGTGCCTCCACCCAGAGGTCAGGGTTTGCAATAGTTAAACTAACTTGGTCACAGCCCTCTGGGACACTGCAACCCCTTTCTTCCCACTAGTGGCCCACACATATATCAAATTACCTTCACAGTATACACTTACCCCCAGGTCTGGTTCCGGCACTGGGACCTCCTGTGAAATGAGATACAGTGCAACAATCACAGTACAGTACTTTAACATAGACAAATACCTCAGGCAGTATAACTTTGCTGAAACAAGCAGCTCTGATTTATTTAGGGATATAACAAGGAGAGGAAATCAGGTTAATTAGCTTATCACTCTAATAATCTACCTATGGCTCTGTGCACAGGCCTATCCCTATCAGTTACTGTCCCTGGGTACCCAAGCCCTAGTGGCTAGTCCAAACCGTGGCAGCTGGTGAGGGCCCTTTCACACAGAGAAAAGGAGAATTAAACAGTCAGCAGTACAGTAATTCCATTTGGATTTAATGTGGCAATTCAACAGGAGGCGACCTGAATTAGTACTCACGACCTCCAAATAAGATAGGGTCCTTCAATGTCAGCAGGGCTCACTTGAGGTACACAAACCTCTTCACACATCCATATACAAAAAGCACTACACCAGGCAGGCTGCATCTGTATCCCGATCGCAATTACTGCACAATACCGGGAGAACACACAGCAGATTCAGTTCCTGACAGACCGAGTGTAATTCAACAATTTCTCCAGTCTTCTACAGGGTGAGCCTGGTTTCTACTCTTCAGAGATCCTTTGATTCTTTTCACAGGACGGATTCAGTCCTAACAAGCTGTTACACAAGCTGCAGACGGAACTCTGGGCCTTACACGTTTTTGACTAAAACTGCACACTGAAAAGCACAGGGCTCCTTCCTTCTTCACTGCCAAAGCTCAACTCAACTCCAACCGACAAAAACGGGCACTTCCTTTGAGTTCCTCCCAGTTCTTGACTGGATTGGCTGTCACTCACAATAGACTGCTGCTGTTGGTCCAAAAGGCACTGAAGTCTAAACTACATCTCCCAGAGTCACTGCCCATACAATCCTCTTGTGGCTGGCTCAGATTATGAGTCCAAGTTCTGATTCGTCAAGGCACCATTTAGAGCTAGCTTACCCCACACTGATTGGTCCAGTTCAGCAGTTCAAAACTAGAATGGGAACTAGCAGACACAGTTCTGACTGCAAAGAAAGCAGGTTAGACAAACTGTAATTTCATTATTACTCTAAATAATTTCTGGTAAACAGTTACATCTTTCAGATAGGTTCCCTTTGCACTCCTAGTGACTGCAAAAATTAAGTGAATTGGCAGCAGCTCGAGTGGTACTCAATCAAAGAAACACACAGTCCCCCCCATATAAACTAATTATGTCTGCAAGCAGACAGCTCTTAAAGAGACAGTACCAGAGGTTCTAAAAACACTCACTGATAAATGGCTTAAACGCCAAACACCATTCAGGCTTGGAGCATTCAAGCAAGCTCCTGGAAGTCTTTTGGGAACCCCCATTTGCAGGGGGGTTACATCTAAATAATTTCTGGCAAACAGTTACATCTTTCAGATAGGTTCCCTTTGCACTCCTAGTGACTGCAAAAATGAAGTAAATTGGCAGCAGTTCGAGTGGTACTCAAACAGAGAAGCACACAGTCCCCCCATACAAACTAATTATGTCTGCAAGCAGACAGCTCTTAAAGAGACAGTGCCAGAGGTTCTAAAAACACTCACTGATAAATGGCTTAAACGCCAAACACCATTCAGGCTTGGAGCATTCAAGCAAGCTCCTGGAAGTCTTTTGGGAACCCCCATTTGCAGGGGGGTTACATAGGGTGCAAGTAGGTGGGTAAGGTAAGAAAAGAGTGAAGCACGCCAGTATTTTGAAAGCAATATGGCATAATGAGGGAGGCCCACAGATGCAAAAGATGGCATGGAGAGGTTTTGGTAGAGGGAGCAGCAATGAGTGCACAGGAAGGAGTCAGTAGCAAAGTGACAGAAGGAATAGAAGTGGGAATCCAGCCTGGCCAGGGTGGGCTCGGGGGCAACACCATATACCATATCTGCATATTCAAATGTCAATAAGATCATTCTTAGGTAGATCACTTGACAGACCAGGAGGGTAGTCAGGTCCAGTTCCTATATTAGGTGCCAAGCTTCATATGGTGTTCGTATGTTCTTAACGTAAAGTGGAGAAATTAAAGTATCTAATCAGCCACATGCTAAGGTACTTTAAGTGAGTGACCTCTGCAGTGGAGCACCATCCAAGGTTTGAATGACAGGAGAGTGACTGAGCTTGGCAAGGCATTAACTGGAGCCAAAAGACATGGAGACCATCTTTTTGGGGTTCAGGGGCTGGGGGTCTGAGCCAAACCAAACCTGCCTGATGTTCTGCTATGATGAAATTTCCAGTAATATAAGAAGACTGAGCAGGAATTGGAGGGGTGTTATCTACCTGTTAGGAAGGCACTCTTTGATGGCAGGTCAGTGATAAATAAATCTTTTTGCTTCAGGAACTGTGAATCAGACACTGACCTTGCTTGCATATTAACCAAGGTGGGTGATGATGCTGGACTAGTACTGGACAAAGTTTCCCTGCCAGGTTTCTTAGTACAACATTGTTCATAACAGGGTTACAGATGAGGGGGTATATCACCATCTTTCTAGTTTGAAACAATGTGACTCAAAGAAGAAACCCCAGTCTTTGGAGTACATGGCATTTGTGTGTCACGTGGTAATATCACGTGGTTTAAGAATCACATTTACCTGCCCTACACAATACTCAGGTGACTCAGGCAACTGCAAAATAGTTGCAAATGCTACTCTTAAATTTCTACTGCCTTATCTCTGCCACCTGCCCTGTCTCTTCTATCTTCTTTACATTCTCAACCATAGACCTTAGCTACCAATACTGAATTTCCTACAATATTGCTATCTAATACCCTCTGTAAGCCCTGCCCCAGTGGGGGTTAGCACTTACCTTATAGTCATTACATGTTTGCTATTGAACATATAGGCTTGTAAATATTGTTCTCCTTATGTTTGGAAAGCTGGGCCTGTAGTTCAGTGGACAAGCAGCCAGCCACTCCCACTTCCTGACATATATAAGCAGTTCCTCTCAGCCTCCTTCTGAAGCATTTTATCTTTGTCGGCCGCAGTCTCTGTTGGTCTGTCCTCTGCAGCTGGCTGGCCCCCCGCTTGCTGCTTCAGCTTCTGTTTGTCTCTGCTGGCCTTCTGTATTTGTTCTCCTGTATCTGGTTTGTATTTTGCCTCTGGCTGTGTGCTTCTTTCTGTTCCCTGTTTCTCTGTGTTTGTGTCCTTGGTTTTGCCTTTTAGGGGCTTTGTTTCTAAACTCCTAGTATATTGTTAATTCAGAGCTCATGCTCCTTGATCTCAATTACTAGAAGTACAAATGCAATCATTATCTGTGTGTTTCAACTCAACCCACATTGCTGCCCTCCATGTTACACTTCATTGTTTTCACCTGATTCAGGCTCACTCTGAACCCTAGCTATGCAGCTCAATCACACTTTCTCAACTCATTCTACCTATCTCATTGCTGCAGCTTCATTACACTGCCTGGTGATAGCTGCCTTCAGACCATTGCCCCTCCCTCCATTCTACGTTTATCAAGTTCTACAACTCATAGAAGCTCAGTACAGATGCTGCTCTCTGTTTGTACACTGCTATTATACTCTGAGGTCAGCTAAGCTACTGCTGATGCTGTTAACTAGTTTCAATATCTGCATGTGGATCTCAGCGCCTTCCATCATTGTCTTGTTTTTCCTACGGTGGGAACTTGGAGGTGTTTGGGGAGTCGTGACCCCATATGGTTACTTACTTATGTTCTAAATCCTGCCTCTGCCGGCAAAAATCCTCAGAGTATTTGCCACCTTTTATTCACTTTCTTGAATGCCAGGCTGGCTTACCCCACTATTCATAGTGCTGCTCCTCTGACTTACATGCAGGTCCCACTATTGCTACTCTGCTTACTGACCTAAGTGCAGGTCCAACTATTGCTACACTGCCTTACTGACCTACGTGCAGGTCCACTTTTTGCTCACACAATAATTGCTTAATGGTCACTAATGCCATCTGACCTCTGCAACATCTCAGCACTCAACGCTCATTCAGCTCCTCATCAGTTTCTGGGGCATACCAGTTATACCATTCCAGTGCAGGGCTTCCCTGTAGCCAATGGTCTCACTCTGCACCCAAAGTCCACAGCTTGAGCATGCGAAGCTTGGGGTGGGGTCCTTCTCATCTTGTCTATAGCTGGGAAGGTCCTCGCTCTGGGTGGACCTTCAATCATCAACCGTACCAACGGCACTTCAAGTTGTAGAATTTATGACTCAGAAGCTAAGGGGTGGAGCTCTTACAGGGCCCCTTTAGCTGCCCAAGTGGGTTCGGAGGCACCCTTCAAAGCTATTCTCCCCATGACTGTCTCTAGGTCACCTGGTTTGTTTTTAGGGCAAGTAGGTCAGGTGAATGCCTCAACAGTCATTGCTCTCCTCCTCCTGCCTTGGTTGCCTCCAATGTTGCAGAGCAGTCTTGCAACCTTCCACAGTGTTCCCGTTAGATGGATTGAGTGACAGCTTTGCTCTAAATTGGAATTATTTTCCACACACCCTTTTTATTGGGTTTCTAAATTGCAGCAGCAGAGCCATCACAAAATAAACATCCCAAGCCTAGAGGGAAGGTGAACTAGGCCTTGGATCCCCAGAAATTTCCTCCTCAAAGGTTTTTTTTCTCTCCTCTGTGCCTCGGGTCATAACAGTTAGTTAGCCATAGTTGGTGTTCCCTAGTTCCTTTAGGTAGGTTCCGCAGTTGGATGGAGGTGGATGGTGTCCCTACTTGCTGTTCCCTCCCTCCTTGGGAGGTCCCTTCAATCGCTAGCGCAACCCATCGAATTCATGCCATTCCTAACCTGTGCATCTCATTACGTTATCATGCTGCCTGATGCCTTATCTACTACTATGCCTCACAGCTACTGATTGCTAACATGCTTTGTACTACTACAATTCTTTTTGGGGTTCCTTCCCAAGGTACTTTTAGCCAAGGGAATTGTCCTGTGACACCTCTGAGGTGGAAGCCTCTTCAAGGGTTCCTTGCCTTTGGTACCCCTACAGGGTGGTAATTCCTCTAGAATAAAGAGTGCGAATGGCCAAAACCAAAGTAACATAGTTGCACAAGCATAACACTACACTGGCTGCGTAGGCCATTAAATTGGAAGGCTGGGCCTGTAGTACACTGGACAAGCAGCCAGCCACTCCCACTTCCTGATCCATATAAGCAGTTCCTCTCAGCCTCCTTCTGAAGAATTTTTTCTTTGCCCCACCATCCTCCCCTCCTCCTCCAGTGGCAGTGCCTCTTTCCTCGGGGTGCCTTCCTAAGGTACCTTTAGCCAAGGGAATCGTCCCACAGCACCTCTAGAGGTGGAACCCTCTTTGAGAGTTCCTTGCCTTTGGTACCCCTACAGGGTGGAAATTCCTCTGAAATAGAAAGTGCGAATGGCCAAAACCAAAGTAACACAGTTGCACAAGCACAGCACTATACTGGCTGCGTAGGCCATTGAAATACATCTGCAGCCATTATGTACAAATGTATGTCTTCATTGCTTATTACCCTAGTCTGGTTGCTATGCATTGTAATATTGTCCTCCCCCCCCCAATGTTGTGCTTGTTTTTCCTCACTATTTTATACTGAGTTGCTGCATAGCAAAATAACTTGATATTATTTGTGTACTCCTGTTCTACGGATTCGTCCATTGTAACATTGTATTGTTTGTTATGTTGTGCCCTTGAAGCTTCAGGCCCACCTTGCACATGCGTTGCCTCAAGGGTGTTTCAACTGGTTAAATAAAGAATTGATTGATTTATTGACTTCCTAGTGGAACTTGCTGGGCTACCTACTTCCGCCATTGGCGAGAGTGGAATCTTCCGAATGTGTTTGGCGGATTTTTGCCCTGTTCTGCAGAACTTGTTGGCTGAACTGCAGAATAATACACATGAACTGCAGAATAACAGTTCTGAGGAATTTTTTTCCCACAGTTTAATGAATTATTCCTTAGTACATCCGCAGTTCAGTGATCAGTTCTGCTGACTTTTTGCTCTGCAGTTAAATGCAATAACCCGCAATTTATAAATTATTTCCACCGTTCTAAGTCAGAATTTCCATGAAGGCTGCTAATTTGATTTCCGCACATTCATGGAAGCGAAAATCTGCCTTTCGTGGAAATTCCACTAGTGGAAGTTTTTTTTTTTGCACACCTCTATTACCAACTGCCATGAAACCGAATTCACTAAGGCTGACAGCATCTGACAATCTCAGCAACAGGACTGACATCTGCTGAATGGGTTTTTTAAAGTGGTTTCTTCAAACTGATCTGTTTGACTTGGTACAGCATATTTCATCTGCTACCCATGAGAAGATCTATGTGTTGCCCTTCTGGGAGGCAGTGTAGTACAGTGTTTAGAGTGGAATACTATGAACCTGGAGACCCAGCTTTGAGCCCCACCACTGCCATGTTATCAATGTGTGACCCTGAGCAAGTCACATGTTGTTCAGTTATCCCCCCATGCTCTATTGCTTATTGCTACCTGTAGTCTCACAGTTTGTTTGCTTGCTGCATACTTGTTTTTTTTTTTTTTTTATGGCTTTACTACTGTAGTTGTTAAAGCATCCAGGTTACTTTAGAAGAGTGATCTACAAGTGTGTGTGGCTGTGTTGGTGGGTTTCTTTCTCTGTTGAGGGAGGCAACCGCATCTGTGGTCGAAGAAGAGAAAGCGACCGCATCGGCAGTCGGGACCGGGAGGGGGAACAGCAGCACACCTCAATGATAAGAGACTTGGGGTAGCATCAGGGCTCTCACTAGAGCCATAGAGGGGTGCATCAGTGCAAGGAAGAAACCATTCTGTAGTCGGGTGGCTCCCTGAGGAGCCACCAATCAGAAGGAGTGCTAAGGGCGTGAGAATTTGAATCATAGCTGGGCTATTTAAAGGCAGGCCCAGCCACATACCAGTAGCGTGTGTGTGTGGCTATGTTGGTTTTTTCCCTCCCACCCACACCTTCTCCTTATTAAATAGTCCCCAATGGTGGTTTGGCATGAATCAGGAGGGGCTGGAGGAGGGGAGTGAAGAAGAGGTGGACACCTGAAGAGCTGTGCATCAGGGGAGTCTTTGGCTGAGAGAAGAGAACCAGAAGGAGGCAAGAGGAGGAATAAGTCAGAAGGAGTGGCCCCTAGGCTTGGACTACAAGCTGATGGCAAGTCTGTTCTTGGGCATTACTGTCTGTGGGGGGGATGAGAATAAATGGTGCAGCATCTCAAGCTGAAGTGGGTAAAAAAGATACAGATAGTACTGTTTTTATGCTTCTTGCAGTATATAGTGGTATGGTATTTTTTACATTTGGTATTACGTTTTTAGTTAGGGTATGAGCTAGTAGGTAACCAGGCAGGCAGTCTAAGTTAGGACTGTATCTTCTAGGCCTGTGTGTTCTAGTTATAACTGTATTTATACAGTACTGTAGAATAATGGTTAGAATCATGGGCTGCAATGGATACAGGGCAGCAGTTTGAATGAACATATTGTGGAAGCTAGGGGACCATCCAATCTATCACAGGCTGAGAAGTCTCGAGGAAGAAGTGCTGTGGCTTGGGAGTTGGAGAGGATGGGGGTGGGGGACAGAACCTAGGGCAGGAGGACCTCCCCAAGGGAGTAGCATAAGGACACAACATGGGAGGTACACCAGACTGAGAGAAGGGGTTGGGAGGGGGACTGCGAGCAAAACAAACAACAGGCCAAGCATTGAAGGGAAGGCTCAAGTCAGGAGGGAGGAACCAAGGCACAGCAATACAGAGGGGGCAGATAGTAGGTTTGCAGTGCTAGCAACACGGTGGGGGGGGGGGACAGGATACCCAGGAGGGTGCAAGAGGGGAAAGGGGAGGGAAACGCACAATGAATGGTAGCCAGTCTAAAGGGGGTAGCAGAGGTGAAGGGGAGAGGGGCATAGCAGGAGGGATGGTCAAAGGCAGAAAGGATGTGGGGGAATGGGGTAGGGTGGCTAGAGAAGACAGAAGGGGCATAGCAGCCATGGCAGGGGAGAACACTGATGGGAAAAACACAGCAGGAACAGATAGAGGAATTGTGTGCAGGAGAAGGGGTCAGGCAGGAGAGGAACAGGGACAGACGTGGGGAATTATGTGCAGAAGAAGGAGTCAGACAGGAAAAAAGTGGAGGCAGGGACAGGTGGGGGGAAATATGTGCAAAAGGGGGAGACAGGCAGGACAGTAATGGCAATAGGGACAGATGGGGAATTATGTGCTGGAGGAGGAGTAGTCAGACAGAAAGGGAATGGGGGAGTGGAAACAGGCATATGGAAATATGGGGGGGAATGCTAGTACTGGGGGATTCAATGCTAAAGGAGGTAAGGTGGGGTAGCATGGGGGAAAGACATAGTCATATATGGGTGGAGGCCATGCCAGGGATGGCAGCTGAAAGATTGGGACAATCAGTCCCGAAATATGCTAAAAGGAGAAAGGAGAGGCCACATTTAATTCTACATCTGGGGACAAACGATCTGGCTGATAGTACATTGGAAGTAGTCCAAAAGAGGTTTGAGGAGCTGGAAACTTTATGCAAGGGGGAAGGTAGTTCAGTAACTTTTTCTGAGGTATTACCAGTACCCAAGGAGAGCACAACTAGAAAGCAAAGGATCAAGGAATTTATTGAATGGTTAGGCAAATGGTGTCACACCAAAGGGTATGGGTTGGTGGGGGGGGCACAGACCTGGTAGGACAAGAGTCTATATGCTAAGGATAGGCTTCACCTAAATGAGGAGGGCAAGAAAGTGCTGAAACAGAAGATTGGGGAGTATACTGAGGTAACTGGGCATTTAAACTAGGAGTGAGGGGGTGGCAAGTGGAGGGAGGGCATACAGTAGCCACGAGATGGGAAGCAGAGCAGGCTTACCCCCCAGAACAAAGGCATTGTACTAGATAGAAGCAACAGAGGGGATGCTGGAAGTGGAGGATGGAGGAATGGGGAGGGAAAGGAAAAGGGATGGAAGGTGGTCACCATGAATGTTAGGAGCATGGAGGATAAAATGAATGACCTACAGGCCCTTACGGTGGAAAGGGAGGTGGACATGGCAGCAATCACGGAAACATGGGCCACCAAATACCATGACTGGGACCAGGTGGTCCCAGGGTACAGAATATTCTGCAGGGATAGGGAAAACAGGAGGGGGGGGAGTGGCATTAAACATGAGGAAGCGGGTTAAAATGCGTTACGAAGGAAGGGGAAATGAAGTCATTATAGCTGCTAATCCAGGATTCCAGGACTCTCTGGATGGGAGTGGTGTACAGGCCACCCTCCCAGACAGAGGAGTTGGACAAGGAACTGGCAAGGCAAATTAAAAAGGCAAGCAGGAAGGGGAATGTGGTGGTTGTAGGGGAATTCAACCTGCCGGGGGTAGACCGGGGAACCCCGGCCACCAGCAGTAAAAGGGAGCAGGTACTCCTGGACACCTTTCAGGAAAGCTTCCTGATGCAGGTGGTCAGCAAACCAACCGGGGGGGGGGACATCCTAGACCTATTGCTCACAAATGGAGAATTCTTGAGGGATATTAAGGTGGACAAACCATTAGCGAGGAGTCACCATCTCTCAGTGTGGTTGAGGTCGGTGATGGGCAAAGAGGGGGTGGCATCAAATACAAAGGTGCAGGATTTCAGGCAGGCAGATTTTGCAAAGATGGGGGAGATAGTGAGTGGGCACCTGGCCGGGATCCAGCCTAGTATGGACACAGACCGGAGATGTGAGATCATAAAGAAGGGGATACTTCTGGCTACCAAGTCCTGTAGCAGGACTCAGAGTGAAAAGGCCAGGGCAAAAAAGTCAAGCTGGATGTGCAGTGGGGTCATGGAGAAAGTGAGGGAAAAAAGGATGGCCTTTAGGAGATACAGGAAATCAGGGATGGGGGAAGATTGGGAAGAGTACCTGCAGGAGGCAATGGAGGTGACAAGGGCAGTAATAAGTGCAAAATCCACTGAAGAGCTCAGACTAGCGCAGGGCATAAAGGAGGGGGAGGAGGGCTTCTTCCGGTACATCAGGGGGAAAAAAAAGGGCTGTAAAGAACAGATAATAAGGATTAAGAAGGACAAGGATGGGTAGAGGAGGAGAAAATGCAGATGCACTCAATGACTACTTCTGCTTGGTATTTACAAAGGAGAGAGGTACTACCCAGGGGGGGTGGGGGGCAGTAAAGGCTGGGAAAGAAGTAACAGATGGGGGGATCATGGAAGCTAGAGTCCTGGAGGGCTTGAGAGTGCTGAGGGTGGACAAGGTACCAAGGCCGGATGGCATTCATCCCAGGATATTGAAGGAACTTGCAGAGATCCTGGCAGGGCCCTTGGCAGGCCTATTCAATGCCTCACTAAATTCGGGATGTGTACCCAAGGACTGGAGGTTGGCTTATGTGGTTGCCCTGCATAAGAGCGGCCCCAAAGATGAACTAGAAAACTATAGACTGGTGAGTCTCATTTCCATCTTGGGAAAGCTAATGGAAATGATCCTGAAGGAGAGGTTGGTGTCCCTGCTGGAGTACAATGGGCTGCAGGACAGTAGACAGCATGGCTTTGTCATGGGCAGATCCTGCCAAACCAACCTGGTAGATTACTATGACTGGGAGACTGGGCAGATGGACAAGGGCCATGCAGTGGATGTCCTGCACCTTGACTTCAGCAAGACATTCAATTAAGTACCACATTGGAGACTTGGAAGAAAACTAGAAGGAGCAGGGATGAGACCAAAATTTGTGGGATGGGTGACAAACTGGCTGAAGGGAAGGCAGCAGAGGGTGGAGGTGGAAGGGGAACCCTTATCCCCAAGGGCAGTAATGAGTGGGGTTCCACAGGGCTTGGTGCTGGGACCAGTGTTATTTGGGATATTTATTGCAGACATTTCCATGGACATTAACAGCAGGATCAGCCTGTTTGCCGAAGACACCAAGATAAGGGCAGTGTTGGACAACATAGATTGGTGGCAGAGTCTGCAGGAAGATCTGAATAAGCTGGAGACTTGGTAGGACACTTGGCAGCTGGGGTTCAATGCCAAAAAATGTAAGGTACTGCATTTTGGAGCACAATATCCAAGAAGAACCTACCAAACTGGGGAGGGGTGCAGCTGGTGGAGACTGAGGAGGAGAAGGATCTGGGAGTGGTCATCATGGGATCCTTGAACAACTCAGCACAGTATAGGAAAACAGCAGCAATGGCCAACAAAATGCTGGGTTGCATAGCAAGGGGAATAACATCAAGGACAGGGAAGGTGATTCTGCCGCTGTATAGATCACTGGTTAGACCTCATGTCAAATACTGCATGCAGTACTGGTGCCGGTACCTGAAAAGGGACATTTAATTACTGGAAGGAGTGCAGCACAGAGCAACTAAGATGATCCAGGGGCTGGGGGACCTACTGTATGAGAGAAGGCTAAAGGAGTTAAACATGTACTCGCTGGAGGAGGGACAGAGGGGATATGATCGAGACTTTCAAATGCATAAGAGGGATAAATAAGACTGGAAAAGAGGGGTTACTCAGGGCAAGGGTGGGGAGGGGCACTCGAGGCCAAGACATGAGATTGGAGGGAGAAAGGTTCAGAAGGGAAATGCGGAGAAATTGTTTTATGGAGAGGGTGGTGGCAGGGTGAAACATGTTACCAGAGGAGGTAGTAGCCTGTAAAATGGTGGGCTGCTTCAAAAGGGGCTGGGACAGGACAAGAGGGAGGACAAAGGTTCGGGGAGGGAGAGGAGGGAGGGGCAGCAGCAGAATAGAGCTGCTAGCTGCATAATCAAGCAGACTCGATAGACCAAATGGCCTTTTCATGCTGGCCAATTTCGTATGTTCGTACAAATATCATTACCTACCTGCTGTACTTAACCAACCAGTGCCCAACTTCCTGTCCCTCACTTTATCTCTGTGAATTATTTCCATGAGTTTTCATTTACTTCTGGCAGTCTGACCATACCTCCCATACTGCATCTAACAGCTAATGCAATGGTTCATGGCTTTCAATGCACTGAGGGACACAGTGTGTATGAAAGGAGCAATATAATATTAAATTCCCTTTAACCTCCTTCTTTACTTCTTTTTCCTTTCATTATGTATTTTATGTGTTTTTTCCCCATTTTTCACCCGCCCCAGTCCCGGATGTGTGCACTGCATTCCAAGACACCCTCTAGACTTGCTGCCCCCTCCAGCCTGTGCTGCCACCAGACCTCCACCCAGTGGCAGCGGAACTATGGGAGGGCAACAACCACCCCAGGAGAGGAGAGGAGAGCTGCTGCTGATAGGTGCTCGATCCTGCTCTGCCCCCCAGCCCCCATGCTAGCACCCCGATGACTTGAGTTTGTTCCTGCCGTACCATAAAGTGTGGCGTCCAGCACCTCAACCCTCAACACCACTAGGCTAGCCACTTCTTTACTTGTTTTGCAGTGCCAGAGGTCATGGCCCTAGTGATACGGAACACTAGCAAAGCTTCGTTGAAAAAAGGCAAGGTCCTTGTTCTCCCTGGGTTGTACCTGGTAATGAGCTCTTGCTCAGTGCACCTTTTCCAGTTTCCAATTTTCAGATGAATAAAAGTGATGGTGATTAAGCAATTGTTGAAAAACCCTTTGAACCCTGATCACAACCCAGACATTTGGTTGCGACAAACAAGGGAAACATGACAGATACCTTATATGTCCAGATTTTTAATGTATCCTTAACTGGCTTACATATGATGGGTAATTACATTTTTTGTCTATAGATGTCACTAGTGCTCAGGCTCCTGTATGCTTGCCATTAATTTTAACTTTATGAAATTTAGATTTTGCACCTTAAGCAATTTTTGCACTATGGGTTCCTTCCTTTGGGGCTTTATCTATCTACCCATTCCCTTTCCCATCTTGTTTTCTCCTCCCCCCCATACACATTTTTGTTCTCTCTGGGTTATTGTGCAATTTTTTATAACAACTGTATTTTTTTAACATGTATTTGTTTGCTCTGAATGTTTGTAGTGATAATTATGTAGTTCTATGGCAAGGTTGTCCTACACTGCACACATTTTCACAATGTGTGATTAATGCCATACAGTGTTATGTATGTAACTTTAAGAATTAATGATTTAAGTGTAAGCAGCCATACTTTGGTTTTCACTTTGAGAAAGAAGATGTGGGGGTGCTCGAAGACGTTTGGCATTTCCTTTCTTTGGTTGTGCTGCACCATGCAGTTTTAATCTTAATTTTGTAATAAATGTGGAATTTGGAATCAGACAACAAAATGTCTGGGTTGCTATAACGCCCTAGGGATGTTGCCTTAGCACAGACTTTTTGTGGATTCAGGACCGTTTTTATATTTAGAGCTTGGCTTTTGACTGGCTGCTGCCTCCATTTCTTTTGCACCAGGCAAGTGTGCCCACATCAGGTTCACAGACCCACAGATGGGGTACTGCTTAGATGGGCTTACTGTACACAGACATTGTACGAGTATGCCGAATGAGCAGTAGCCCATCTGCAAGGTCTGTAAGCCTGACACGAGCACACCTGTCTGGAGCCACTGTTTCCCCTGGCACAGTTGTCCCTTCACACAACACCCATTAAGGCACTCCACAGGTCCCTGGCCAGAGTTCCATGCTGGTTGCAGGGTGCCCCCCCACAGAGGTCCAATGTTAGCCACAAGAGCTGTTAGGTCAGCACTTGGCTGGTCCAACCACAGCAGTGATGCATGGTCCCTTACAAAATCAAGACTGGCACAAGGTGCAGCACAAGCATCCCTTTGTGCCATTTCTCTTTGCCACAAGCCCCTTGTGCCAGTCCCAATCTTTTGATAAAGGGTTCATTTTGGATACCTGGTTAGGTGCCCTTAGGCAAAAGATATATTGCATCCCCCCAAAGAGAATATTATCTGAGCCTGTACATTTGGGTACACTAGCATAAGGGTCACAGTTTGAATCCCCCAGAACTTGAGACTAAAGGTGATTTGGACCCACAAGCATACAGGAGGGTTACCCCGTCTGTTACATGTTCACATTGCTGCGCTCAGAGGTTGGCACTGTGGGAGCAAAGGGCCTGATGTGCTGAATATGTTTGTGACAGATTTGGTTAGTAGTGGTGTGAAAAAATTGGTAACACAAGCTGTTCAGTGTGTCAGCTTAATACTGTACAGCTCACTTGCAAAATAAGGCAGTGATTTATTTTTAAAAAGGAAACAGATCTATATCATTTTGTCTTACAGTCAAGTTCCTACCTGTTTTATTTTTTTTCTAAAGTGCAAGTTAGAGCAGCTGTAGTTAGGGAAGAAGATGGCTTCCAACTATAGCAGGTACACTGCAGACTACTTGAGGCAGTTGTGCCAGGAGAGAGTCCTGCACGAGGCGAGAGCCACCAAGCAGAACCTCATGGATGCCCTGATGGCAGCAGATTCCCAGAGCATCAAGTCACAGACTGTGACTGTAAAGGACCAAACCTTGAGCATAAAGGAGCTAGCGGCCAATACAATGTCCAGATCCAGTGAGGAGGGCAGCAGGGCCAGTGCAAGTGAAGGGCCACAACAGCAGGGGAAGGTCATCAGCATTCTGGAGCCAGAAGCAATCAGGCTGTAGACTGAGTTGCACAGAATGGATCTGGAGTTCCAGAGGGCGGCTGAGTGGGAATGGTGAGAAGTGGAGCGAGAAGAGAGAGAAGTGGAGCAAGAGGAGCGAGCTACAGAGAAGAGGGAGCGAGAACAGTGAAAAGCTGACCATGAACAGCAAGAGGCAGACCAAGAGGAGTGAGAGCACCAGAGGCAACATGAACTGGAGAAGCTACGACTCCAACCACCAGCACCAGAGCAGGTAAGTGGCTTGGGTTTAACTGGAACTATAGGACTGGGTTACAAATTGAATTACAAATTGATAGTGGAATTTAAAGAGGGGGAGGATATGGATAGCTTTTTAAATTCCTTTGAAAAAGTTTGTATTCAGGCTAAAATTCCTAGAGGGTCCTGGAGCTTCCAGCTATCCCCGCTACTTATCGGGAAAGCTCAGGATGCACTGGGTCAAATGGACAATGAGGACAGTAACGATTACAGCAAACTTAAAGCTGCACTTTCAAAAAAGTTTGATTTAACTGTAGAAGCATACAGAGTTAAATTCCGTAAGCTCAGAAGAAGACCTGATATGAGCTACGAGGAGCTAACCATGAAACAACGTCAGCTTTTAAAACGTTGGTGGGAAGAAATTGAAGCAAACTCTGTAGATAAAATTGAAAATACTATTTTGTTAGAACACTTTTTTGGGGCATGCCCAGCAGAGCTGAAAACCTGGTTGGAGGACTGAGATCCCAAAACAGTGCAAGAGGCTGCTGAACTCTTGGACCGCTATGCCAAGAGCAGACATGCTCTGAGAGTGAATGGGGCGGGCATGGCAGTGCAGAAAGGGAAAAGCATGCCTTCAGGACAGCTAAAAGCCTCACTGTCTCCACCTAAACCAGTTAGGCCCAGGTTATAAAGAACATATTTTTCTGAGAAAAGAAACGAATGTTGGGTTTGTAATGAAACTGGGCATATTGCCAGACAGTGTTCCAAAAGGATGAGCAATACGCAACATAGGGCTAGGAAAGAAGTGGGTTGTTTGTGTGTCTCTGGAAGCATGCCTGTGAATGTGAGGGAACACATGCACCCAGTCACGTTGAATGGTGTACAGACACAAGGGTTAAGGGACACAGGGGCATCCCTGACATTGGTAAAAGGGGATCTGGTAGAACCTGGTCAGCTTATACCCAATAAATTTGTAACTGTACAAGGGTTCACTGGTGAGGAGACCACATTGCCACTCTCTAGTGTTCTCCTAGACTGGGGAGAAACTGGCGGAATTGTGCAACAGGTGTCTGCAGCTAAAACTTTAGCAGTTGACGTCATCCTTGGCAACAATCTCAAACAGGGGATGGTGTGTGCAATTACCCATGGCCAAGTGGCAAGGGAACATTCTAGTTCTCTGGACCCCACAGAAGCCATTGTGGAAACCACTGGGAGGCTGGTTCCCCAGACAGTGTTTCCTTATATGGAGACTCATGAAAACAGGGTAGAAATTTCCCCAGTAGCAGTTAACCATACAGCTATAGAGGGTTACTCCGAAGAAGGAGGGGTGACCCATTGTCAGAGGGTTAGGGATGACAGTGATCCTGAGTGCCCTGACGCTAGTGCTAGGGACCCTAGTTTAGTGACTGAAGGGGACCTGTCCCATGCCTTGGGAATGTGTAAGGAGTTTGCAGCTGCTCAGAAAAGTGACCCCAGTCTAGAGAAGCTGAGGGCTTGGGCAGACTCTGACAGAGCACAGGGAGGGGACAGTAAACATAAAGTTTATTAGGAAAATGGACTGATGTATACTCGGGCTGTGAAGACAGAGGGAGGGGTGATGGGCAGGCAGCTTGTCATTCCCCAGGGCTACCGTGAACAGTTGCTCAAGATTGCACATGATATTCCCTTGTCTGGTTATCTGGGAATCGTGCACACTATACAGCAGTTGTCCCAGAATTTCTATTGGCCCAACTTCACCCAACAGGTGAAGGAGTATTGCAGGTCTTGTCACCGGTGCCAAGAAATAGGGAAGGCAGGTAAGAAAACCCAAGCCGCCCTAATTCCTTTGCCCATAGTGGAGAAGCCATTCCTGAGGGAGGGAATGGATATTGTGTGGCCTTTAAATACCTCCAGCTCCTCCGGAAAGAGATTCATTCTGACTGTGGTGGATTATGCCACCCGGTATCCAGAGGTAGTCTCCCTATCCTCATTGAGGACAGACAAAGTGGCAGATGCCTTACTTGGGATTATCTCCTGTGTTGGGTTTCCGCAGGAGGTTATCACCGATCAAGGGGGTTCCTTCATGTCAGACCTGATTAAATGTTTGTGGGAGAAGTGTGGAGTGGTGCAGAGGCAAACAACGCCTTATCACCTGCAAGTCAATGGGCTTGTAGAAAGATTTAGCGGTACCCTGAAGTCAATGCTCCAAGCGTTTGCTAAACAGCATGGGAGGAACTGGAAGAAATACCTTCCCCACCTGTTGTTTGCATACAGGGAGGTGCCCCAACAGTCGACAGGATTTTCCCCCTTTGAGCTCCTATATGGACACGGGTATGTGGACCCCTAGACTTGATCTGGGAGGACTGGGAAGGCAAACACGCCACCCAGGGAACTCCCTTGGTGGATTACGTCCTTAGGTTTAGGGAAAGGCTGAGGAGCTTATGGGGACAGCTTGGAGCAACCTGGCAGCTGCCCAACAGAAACAAAAAGTGTGGTATGACCACAAAGCAAAAGCTCGCTCATACATGGTGGGTCAGGAAGTCATGGTCCTTATTCCAGTCCAGAAAGACAAGCTGCAGGCTGAGTGGGCAGAACCGCACAAAGTAGTTAGAAAAGTAAATGATGTGCACTATATCATAGAGTTACCTGACAGAAAACATAAAGAAAGAATGTACCATGTTGACATGATGAAACCATATGCTAATATGGCTGACATGGTGTTTGCAGTATGTAGTTCTGGGGAGGGGATGGATGAAGAAGACCCCCTTCTGGACTTGCTGGAAGAAAGCACGCAGGAGTCCTCTGTGGAGGCAGTTAAACTTTCACCCCAGCTGGCCCCAGACAAGATCCAGGAAGTAAGGGAGGTTCTAGCGGACTTTGCCCCACTTTTTAGCACCAAGCCTGGACTAATGCCACTAGCAATGCACAATGTAGAGACAGGGACACAGACTCCCATATGGCGGACAGCATATCGGGTGTCAGAGGCTGTCCAAAAGGACATTAGAAGGGAGGTGGAGGAAATGCTGGACTTAGGGGTAATCCAGAGATCCCACAGCCCCTGGGCCTCATCCGCAGTCCTTGTGCCCAAGCCAGATGGCTCTACTCATTTCTGTATGGACTATCATGGACTGAATGCAGTCACAAAGTCAGACGCCCACCCGATGCCTCGGACGGATGAACTCCTGGACAAGTTGGGAAGGGCGACCTACTTTATAACTATTGACTTGACAAAGGGGTATTGGCAGGTAGAGTTAACTGACTGAGCTAGGGAGAGGTTGGCCTTCATTACTCCGATAGGCTTATTTGAATTCAAAGTAATGCCTTTCGGCATGAAGAATGCCATGGCCACTTTCCAAAGGTTGGTGAACCAGGTGCTAAATGGTGCTGAGGAGTACGCCGTGGTGTACCTGGGTAATATTGCCATCTTTAGTACCAGCTGGGAGGAACACCTGTCCCACCTTAGGGAAATGCTGGGCAAGATACAAGGGGACGGGCTCACTGTCAAAGCTGAGAAGTGCTAGGTGGCCATGGCTGAAGTGACATACCTTGGACATATTGTAGGCCGGGGACAGCTCTGTCCTAACCAAGTAAAAATAGAGGTGATCAAGGCATGGCCCAGACCAGAAATGCAGAAGCAGGTCAGGAGTTTTCAAGGGACAGCAGACTACTATAGGAAATTTGTACCCAATTACAGTGCCCTGACTGCTCCCCTATCTGACCTGGTAAAGAAAAAGATGCCTATAAAAATTACTTGGGAACCAGCCTGTGAAAAAGCCTTTACCAGACTGAAGGAGACACTGTGCAGTGCTCCTGTATTGACAAGTCCTGACTATAGCAGACCCTTTATAGTCTACACTGATGCCTCAGATGTGGGTATTGGGGCAGTACATCCAGCCAAGGGAAAGACCATCCTGTAGTGTACCTGAGTAAAAAGTTACTTCCCAGGGAGCAAGCTTACTCTACTGTGGAAAAAGAGTGTCTTGCCATAGTGTGGGCCCTAAAGAGGTTAGAGCCATACTTATATGGGCAGCATTTTGAGGTACACACTGACCAAAACCCCCTGGTTTGGCTGACACAAATGGGAAAAACTAATGGTAGACTATTAAGATGGAGTCTTGCCTTGCAAGGGTATGACATAATGATCTTACATAGGGCTGGCGCAACCAATTAAAACACAGATGGCTTGTTGTGTCTATATGAGGAGTAAACTGATTTGGGACGCTCATCCCATGCAAGGGATCAAGACCCCAAATTCAGTCTAAGTGGGGAGGACTGTGACACTTGGCCAGCTGGTTATGATTGTTCTAGGATATTTGTAATATAAAAATAGTAGTGTGATTTGTCTCACATAAGACGGCCTGTGCTCCTAGGTGACCCCCCCCCAATCTGGTTTCAGTGAAAACTACAGGATGTATAATTAACCAGGAGATCTCTGTAATGTAATTAACTTCCTTGAGACATTGCATTTTATGGCCTTTTTATGACCTGTTGCTTCTTTGAAGTGGAAACGAAATGGGACTTTATGAGTCTGCCAGAAGATGAAAATCATAAATTTTGATGATGTCTTAAATGGAAGAACATTTAATATCAACTGGTGTTAAAAAGCTATAAAACCCTGTGAATTCAAAGACTGTCAATTTGGGAAATAAATTTTTGCTGAAGTCACATTATTTAAAATATCTCCTGACAGGAAATCATGTTTATATTTTTTTGGTTCTAAAAGGAGGAGCTAGATGACTCATAGAAGGGGTGTGGAGACACAGAGTTTTAAACTGAATACTGTGCCTGAACTTAGTTGTCATATATTCCATCTTGGGACGCTAGAGAGACTGAGCTCTCTGCTCAGATCTAACTTAGGCACTTAGAGGTAATACATTAACTAGATAAGATCTAAATGTACTTTGGTAGGAGTTTGTCTGTAGTTTTCTTGTTTTTTCTTATGTGATTGTATGCTCTTTCATATAGTGTTCTGTGTTTACAATTTAAATATTTTTATCCATTTTTAGTAAACTTTTATTCAAAAGACTGCCTGTGTGTCTTCCAAGTTCTTTTTGCATGTGATGTATACGTGGTTAAGTCTGACAACTGTTCAAAAGCTTGATGGTGTTACTAAACTGGGAAAAGGTAAGAATATACCTAAGGTCTTTTACAGAGTTTTAAAGGGTTCATTTTGGATGCCTGGTTAGGCCCTTAGGCGAAAGATATATTGCATCCCCCCGAAGAGAATATTATCTGAGCCTGTACATTTGGGTATGCTAGCATAAGGTTTACAGTTTGAATCCCCTCAGAAATTAAGACTAAAGGTGATTCGAACCCACAAGCAGACAGGAGGGTTACCCTGTCTGTTACCTGTTCACATTACTGTGCTCAGAGGTTGGCACTGTGGGAGCAGAGGGCCTGACCTGCTGAGTGCATTTGTGACAGGGGAGTGTCAGCGGATATCCTGCATATGGGTGAGGGAGCATGCTTCTTGTGCGCTGGATGTCATTGCATGTCCATACTCCCAGAAACACCAGAACACGGAAAAGCCCTGTCACCCGGGTAGGCGACAGTGGGTCCAGTGGACGGCCCCCACGTTCAATGCCAGGTCACTCCCAGCCAGTCACTGGCTCTCCTCCACACTCCAATCACCCCTACTAGATTCTAGCTAGAGCGCCAGAGGAGTAGGCGGTCCCACCTCGGGGGGCTCAGAGCCGGGGAGTTGGGGGGATGGGGGGATTGTTAGCTGTGGAGGAGAGATCTTGGGGAGGGTTGTTAGCTGTGGAGGACAGATCTTGGGACAGAGACTTGGCCTGGAGAAGACCTCAGGCAGAGTGGGAACCGGCCTGTCCAAGTGACCACACCAAGAGAGACCTAAGGGGCCAGTGAAGGAGGAGCATAAAGAGAGTGGGGGGAAATAAAATTATACACTAATGTAAAAAAAGATTGACTATTAATTATATAGAGATAATGGGCTTGACTGTCAAAGCCTGACATTTGGTGCAAAGTGCCTGCGCCAAAATGATTTGATGCAAGTGGCACCTTGTGCCAAATATTGTGGCAATCCTCAATTTTGAATGGAGGCTTCATCAAAATCAGAATGCCTTGCGCTGAAGCTGCCCTGCACTGGAAGTGCCAGTGTGCTATATCACAGAGGGACTTACACCACCGCAAGGCTGCACCATTCCCTTATTTGGGATTTTAGAAGCCCCACCATGGATGCAAGAGGGGGCTGAATTTATACCAGTCATGAATTGGTCAAAAGCCCAGCGCCACTGTCTTGGAGGGAAATGAGTTAGGGGGGCCTGCAAGGTTGGGACTGAGAGCAGAGGGACCAGTGGGGGTGCCCCAGTGGGTGATGGAGGACCAACCTCCATGTACCCAGGCTGATCATTTCTGTGCCAGTGGCCATGGCACTTCCATGGGTGCCACCCATGTACCCTGCCATTGCTGCTGGGCCCCCATCACCCACCATGGCACCCCCCATTGGTCCCCCTGCCCCTGGTCCTGACCTTGCAGGAATATTCTCTCCCCTACCTTCACAGCTCTACTATAGTTGTGCTGAGTTGTGGGGGGGGGGGGGCCTGACAGGACCTTCTGATAAAACCCCTTAGGTGGGCCAAAGGTTTGACACAAACCTGCAGCTGTGGCAGTTCTCAGGATGTTGGTGTAGAGACCCTATTTTTCTACAAGAGGGTGTAGGGTCCCTGATACACCAGGGGTTTACCGCAACCTTTGATTAATGCACCTTGTACCGATCTAGCAGACATTAGGAAATTGAGCCCAACATTTACAAGAGTATTCAATGAACTCTGATAGCTATGGGCAATTGCCAGTTACCATTTTGTATTTTACTAAATCTCTTGACATTTGATGAATTGGATCATCAGACTTTGGTCAAATACCTGCACACACGTAGGTCTGGCTGACCAGGTCTTGAAATGGTTCCAGTCATACCTTCATTTGCAGATGCAGCCTGTAGCGATGGAAGATGACAGCTGTGATTGGCTGTAGTGTGCCTTAATGCTCAATGTTTGAAATGATGTAAATTAGCGTATGCATGCAGCTGTTTAGGGAACTCAATGGTGCAGTAGATACAATGTGAGCTAACACTACTGTGGTGGTAATAGTTGCATCTCACTAAGCTGCAAGTCTCCTTCTCCAGTGTTTGGGCTGCTAATCTCTTGCCTGACCAGCTACATAAAGGTGATTTAGATTCTGAAGGTACACAACATATACTCTCCCAGTCTCCTTATTAAGTAATTTTTTTTTCTTGTTGTTTTTGTTACTGGCGAGGAGTGATTACTAGGGACTCGGAAGTAAGTGGTGTGCACCACACACCACTCAAAATAAACTATAGTCTGCACTGCTGTTATCTGTGGTACTGCTCTATTATTTGTAAAAATACAACAAAATCTTTTGTGTCTCTGGAGAATCACTAGAACTGATTTCCCTCTTGTGTCTGTCTCCTACTACTAGCTGAGGCTGTTGGTTTGTACACAGTTGTTACACTCTTAACTATGCCATATCACGTGGTGGAAGTACTGAAAAATTATGTGATGTTGTTTTAGCAAACAAGGCTTTTTTCTCCTCAGATTACTTATCTACACCATGCTTTATAGCTGTAACCAAAATAAGTCACTCTGCCAGGTTCTTACATTTATTTTAGGCACAGACTGCCTCAAGTTGAGACTCGGGGGATGGCAGTGTCCTCACACCAGCCAAGAAAAAAATACTGTTGTCTGCTGCTCTGTATTTAACAATCTCTTATCCAGCTGCAAAGATATTTATAATCCCTTGTCTCTGGGGGGGGGGCACCAAACTGATTCTTGGTCTCTGGCTGTCATAATGAGAGGTATGACACCCCACCGAGACTGTCACTATTACTAGCTAGCTGAGAGTAGGCTGTAGACTGCCCTTTTTCAGTTGCTAGAAAAATAATTTAGTATAACTGAAGCTGCTGTTAATCAGTTATTGTGCCCAACTCTGACCCGACTCCGTAAAGTAGGCAAATTTCTTAATCAAAAAGACTGAATACTGGTGCGTGCAGAGCAGACCAGGCTGAAATTGTCCCCCTTATCTAACAGAAGTCATTCCTGCCTGGATTTATTAAGTGCTCTCCCACTGATGTCTCCTACTTCTTGCAGTGCTGTTGCTTTATTTTAAAAAAAGGGGTTATTTTCCTGTTTCTCCTGTCCCCAGCCTGTACCTTTGACTGTCAGTCAGCTTAGCAGTAATGAATTAACTGTGTCAGAGTGCGTAGCAGCTGTCTGTCGTTCACATTCAAGTCAATATTAATACCTCTGCTGATGAGCTCCTCTACTTGGTAAGTAAGATGCAGGGCTCAGCTCTACAGCTGCACTGCCATAGTTATGGAGAAGCAACAGGTTGGTGGCATCATCTCGCCAAACAAGAAACCAGGGCAGCACATAAACTGAATACTTGACCCTATCCTAACACTGCTTTGCTGGGTAGGGCAGTACTTCACCCAGACTATCCTATCTGGCAAAATCAAGTGGCTACGCAGCATACCTGAAGTACCTACTCACTGGGTATCCTATGCCTACTGGTGCCTTACCTCAGTGCTTGTCAAAGTGTTTGAGTCAATCATAAATGATTCAGTGGTTCAGCACATGGATAAAAATGGATTATTCTATAGGACACAGTGTTTCTCAAATGGTAGATCCTGACAAGTCTACCTGATTGCTTTCTTCAAAGAGGTAACTAGGGAGGCAGAGAGGGGCAGGGCAGTAAACGTTGTGTATCTGGACTTCACCAAGGCTTCTTTTAAACGGGGTATATATTCTCCTCGACCAGCCAGTCAGTACTCATCAATTTACCATCCCAGCCCTGTCAAGCGTCTTCTCCACAAGTTTACCTCCATCTCTTCTATTATACTGCCCCCCCTCCAATAGGGACTTATGCTTCAGTGAGCTTGTCCCCCAGTGTCCAGATCTCTTGGTCTGGAGAAGAGTGATGCATAGAGTATGATGGTGCAGGGATTGTGAAAGGCCAGACTTCACCATTCATGGCTGTACTGTTTTTCCTCCTGGGGCCAAGGACATTCAGTGACATGCTACACCTGACACTGGCCCTGCTCACAGTTGCAGTGTCTCCTGGTGCGCAGCCACTTCAGGCCAGCTGGAAATCAAGCAGTGAAGTACACCCCCAAAGGAGGAGAGCAGTCTGTGTGAGCTTTTTTTTTTTTTATATATATTCTATTTTTTTATGCCCCCCTTCTCTCTCCACGGTGCTTCCGTACCTTCAGGAGTCTCCTATGGCCTTTATGAATCCCTGCTCATCTACCAGTTTCAGGTGCAGTCATCCCCCCATGCTGCCTTGGTTTAACCCCCAGGCGGGTACAAGGCGGGGCTCCCCTTTCTCTGCCCCGAGCGTCTGTGTTTCATCAGGGATCCATTACCTTCACTGACAGGGGCCCTGGGATCGGGGCCTGAAGCTCCACCTACAGGGAGCACCACGAGGTCTTTTCCTGTTTCGCCCGGCCCACAGGACGTCCGCACGCATGGAGAGCCTAGGAGCAACATACGTCGCAACACGCCGACGCTTCGAATCCCGGCAGACATCCTCCCTCCCTACTACATGCTGTCCTTTCAGCTGCACCTCCACCTGTGGTCACCCAGGTGGCAGTATCGCAGCGGGACCAGCATTCCACCCCTCCCAGAGAAGAGCAGCCTCTGGGCGCTCGATCCCTCTCTCCCCAGCCAGCCCTCCAGCCGCCCGAGTCCGTTCCCGAACCCAGGTCCCTGGCACCGCGAGCAGTAGCCTTACCACTGTGCCGGCGGGCCGGGAGTCTGTGTGAAGCTTGACCCTTGATGAGGTCTAGAACAGAAGGGATCAAGGGGCAGAACTGTTCCTGTTTCTGATGGCACCCTGCAAAAAGGAAAAGCAGTCATTTGCAAAAGCACCTTAGCGGTACTACATTGCCTCTGTGCGAGATCTGTGCTGGCATGCTTTTGTGCTGACTCTCCCCACAGTGTTAAGCATGGCAGCTCATGCTACTGTATCAGCCCAGGGTTTTAAGCTGCAAAGCTGCTGTGTGTGCTGCCATATGTTCATGGTTCGGTGCCACCCCCCATGTACGGTAATCATGATCAAAGAAGTGCCATGTAAGTTCTGTCTCTGCCCACCCACCCATCCAGCAAACCTTGGGGCACCCTCTGCACAGTGTAGCCGTAGTAGTCAGTGGCTACAAAGTGTGATTTGCTGCCTCATACTATGTCAGGTTTCTTGAGTCATCATTTGCCCCTTCTAGGTCTGTGTTTCCCCACAGTGCCATCGCAATTGTCCCTGTAATCCCGTCTCATGTCCCCACCTTTTCCGTGGTTTATTGTGCACCCCTCCAACCTGGAGTCAACAAAGTGGGTGTTGTGCCCCGAGAGGTGCACCACTGCTGTTGTGACCTGCTCCCCATCCTCCTAGTTCACTCCCCGCAGCACCAGTCTCTCCGTGTACTGTCACTGGAGAACACATTTGCCGAGCACAGACAGAGACTGTGAGGAGGAGCTTGCTGCATTTAGTTGGCACTGACACAGCTGCTCACTGGAGTCAGCAATGTGGGTGTGGTGTTTGCAGTGCTCTGTGGTTGCTGTTGCGCATTGCTCCCTGTCTTCGTACTGCACTCCCTGATGTCTGGAAGGTGGCGGGAATGTGCTGCACCATCAGCCTGTCAGGCTACCAGCACCAGAGGCATGAGCACGCACGTGAGAGAGGGATGAAGACTGCTCCTGTTTCCATGAGGTTCCCTCCTCTGGTATGTGTCCCCCCCCCGTCCCACTCTGGGTAAATGTGTGGCCCCCCACCCCCATGCTTCGAAGTCAACACAGTGGCTGTCATGCCCAAGAAATCTGCGGTTGGTGTTGCTCGCTGATGTTTACCAAGTTGCGGCTATGTGCTGCTGGTGTCTGTCTCAAACAGTTTGGGTGGGGGTAGGGGGGCAAGAGGTCTAGCAAGACTCCTGGTGAGAACTGTTGCGGTAGTACAGCCATAAGCATGAAGACAGTGAAAGTTTACCACAGAATGCCAAACACCCTCAAGTAATGACAATGGGTCACAGCTGTACAGTTGGTTGTATTGTAGTTGAGACAACTGCAACCCCCTGTCAATAATGAATCCTGCAGCTCAGTGCATGGAAGCGGTCCTCCATAAGGGGCAGTGCAACAACACAGGGCATTCCCAGCAGCAGGTGGTTCCCTTCCCATACTATGTCCAGGCCCGACCTGCTGTCATGGTTCAGGTAGCTCCGCATCTGTGTGCAAGAAGCAGCAGCCGAGTCAGTTGTGTCTGTCTCTGTCCATTCCCCTTCCTGTAGTGCAGTGGGCATCCCATCCCACACAGGCAGTGCAGCAACAGTGGTGTTGGCATTAATGCACAGCGGGGGGTTACAGTCAGTAGCAGATCCGCAGGGCGGGTGGCTGGGTATTTAGGTAGCGGTGTGGGGAGACAGAGAACCAGTGAGAGTGAACAATGCTCACTGACAGAGTATCCACAGGGCTGGTATTAAATGTGCTGCACCCATTTTCTTACTACACTGTGATGTGTTTTCAGTGACTATTTCAAGGGGGACTGTGGGCATGTACCGCTATTGCAGTAGCTGCCTGCTAGCATGGTGGGGGGGGCTCTCCCCCCAGCATGTGTCTGTCCCCGCACTGTGCCGAACTAGTAGCATGGGATGCCCTGTGTGTCTGTCCCCACACTGTGCCGAACTAGTAGCATGGGATGCCCAGTTGCTCTGTGTCTTGGAAAGTAACAGAGCAGGTCGTCACACAGTAAATGTGTGTCCCCTGTGTTTGAAGGCTGTAAATGGAGTGGCACAGCATTGTACAGTCCTGGCGAGTGACAGGCACAGTTCGTGTGTGTGTGTGTGTGTGTGTGTGTGTGTGTGTGTGTGCGTGCCCGTGTGTGTGTGTTTTGCGGGGGTTAGGTTGGGGGGTTGCTTTGTGCATGTGCAGGATGTGTAGTGGTGAATGTTATGCACAAGAGGTGTCACAGATCATATCAGTAGTGTACCTGTGATATTTCTATGTGCATGACACAGCAATGCAGGATGTATTATTTGTTAGGAACTATTTTGCAAATTGGCAGGATACAGTACCTTTTTTCATCTTTAAACAGCAAAAATACATAGTTTTTGATTTTGTTTGCTGTTTAAACATACACCACGTAATAAGTGTATTAATGCACACCTGGGGTGTGCCGATAATGTGGATTAATGCACACCTTGGGGGGTGTGAGGGCACTCGGGCTGCACCCTCACACCTCACAATGCCCCTGAAGTGAGCGTTAATCCACATTATCGGCACACCCTGTCATATACTAATGCTTACTTAAAATCTTTCAGCTCTACAGGAGATTCCCTGAGCATGGTGTCCATTATCAAATTCTGAACATAAGATGTATCTGCATGTAAGATGCAGGGCAACCCATGGCCCTAAAGTTCATTGCTCAGACTCCATTTTCCAGTGCTTCTAACCTACAGCTGAGATGGGTATTTTCGGTGGCAAGTTTAGCCATCATGGCTTGAGTCTTCATAGTTTTTGCATCTGCCTCAGTCGCTGTGGTTATTGCCTTTTCTATTTTGGTATCCTGGACTCTCACTCCTTCCAGGTTTTTTCAGTCTTTTTATCCATCTTCCAGACAGCCTGCAGCACTGAGTCCCATGGTCGGAGATCTCCCACTCTGCTCATGCTGCAGGTGCTGATAGACTCTGGTGATTTCAGTGTGGTCTGCTGAGATTGCTACAATGGTTTCTGCCCCTGCTTCTCGTGGCTCCCTGTAGCCAGTTCATCCTCAAATATGGTATCACTGTGTTCAGTAAATAAAGAAAGTAAAATAAAGCAAGTTTTAAATTTGTTTCTCAAGTTTTAATTCTGATTTGGTCAGAGCTGCTCTGAAGTATGTCCTGCTTTGTGCTCGAATCTTTATCAAGATGCTGTACCACACAGAAAACCCACGGAGTAAGTGGCACAATATGGAGTCCACAAAGTCTACAAGTGGTGGTTAACAAATTTATTGACAGACAGAAAGCAGAAAGTGGTGGTAGAAGGTTCATCATTCAGACGGAAGGGATGTGGTTAGTGAAATACCCTAGGGATTGGAGCTGGGTCCATTTTTGGTTTACATATTAATTAATAGGGAGGTGTAAATCCATGTTGAGTTTGGATTTGGTTTTAAATAAGATTTGGATTTGCCTTGTCCAGTCCTGTTCTTTGCTAATGTATCAGTGAAGGAAAATAAGACATTATCAGGAGTAACTGTGCTCTGAGCTGCAAATCTGGAGACCTGGGTTTGGAATCCCACAGCCCCCACTTGCGTACTGTGTGACCCTGAGCAAGTCACTTAACTTCCCTGAGCTTCCAAGTCACACCTGTAAACAAGCTTTCAGTTTAGTGTGTTTCACCTGGTTAAACAATTTGAACAAAAAAAAACTGGCCCTTTAAAAATTACAACCTGGCATTTGATCTTTAAGACTGTAGGTCCCTAATTAATTCTGTACACGGTTCAAATGGAGGAACTGCTGGCTCATCAGCACCCTGGGTTCATATTCTTTTTTTGTTTTTACTTTCTCTTTTTGCACTCCTTTCTCCTCACCAGCTCCCAGGTTCTTCATTCCCCTGCCCAAAGTCCTTCTGCCCACTGTAAGAGTTATCCAATGGTCCAACCCACCGCCAGCCTCTGCTCAACATCTTTTCAGGAATCTTGCACATAACCCACAGCTTGTTCCCTGTGGGTTCCCCAAGCCAGAAGGAGGATTCTTCACAGGACATTTGTGGTCTGGGAGGATGAGGAGGACCCAGCAAAGCACAAGAGGAGCAGTAGGACCCTACCGTGGCATGGGAGGTGACGCAGCATCATCTGCCTGGGCCTACTGGTGTATTTTTTCCATTAAGCCCTTCCATATCCTTCTTAAGGACATAGTCCCAAGAAGAGACCTGGCAAAATGTCTATTAGGGCTGTCAGAAGGGTGGGCAAACCTCACCCTACCTTTGGAACTCACCTGCCAGCCTCCATTCTGGGCATGACACTCCATGTCACTCATCAACAAGCAGGTGTGACTGATGTAAGACCACTCCAGAGGGACCACATATTCCTTCCCGCAAGTCATGCCCCCCCAGGCCACAAGGGGGCAGTTGTGGAGCAGAATGAGGTGCCCTTACTCTCTGAGGCAGAAGACATCTGTGACAGATGCCAGAACCCCACCTCGCTGGTCATACAAGATGTCCTGGTCATGGGGCATGAACCTGAGTTGTCTAGATGGCAAGCGGTAGCTCAACCTCTGCAGTAGTCAGCTGGCTTTTTTAAAACATATTCTATTAGTTTTTCAGAAACAGAACAACTAACAACATACACAGCAGTATACATAAATGAGTGCATCAATACATCCCAGAGGGTTGCAGTAGTAGAGATACTTAGCATTACAGCAAGAGGGCACATTAAGGACATACATTAGGCTGCTACCTTTATTATTATTTGTGGAATGTACCCCAACAGTATTTTGTTAAGAAAGAGTGTCAAATTAAGGATATCGTGCTCCATAATATTCAGGGGCTTACTGTGGAATACATTTCAGGTATTCTTCCATAAGCAACCGTATATATAGCCCCAACATGGCCCCACACTCTGAAAAAGGATCTTCTCCATTGAGCCATAATCTGCCTTAGTATTCCACCATGCAGATACTGAGAGAGGGAAGGCATCCTTCCACAGACTCAGTATACCCAATGGCCCTACCACGGTGAAGAAGAAAAACTTGTACTGTCCTTGGTTAAGATCAGGATATTCACTGACATCTCCCACTTAGACCACCTCAAGTGACAAGACCAGGATAGTACCAAAATCATCTGGGACATTCACTACTAGATTTGAAACTGAGAAGTCACACATTGTGTCAGTTTGTATTTACTGTGCAACGACAAAGTCATGCCCACTTCCTGGATCTCCGCCCAATCTGCCTTGTTGACGTCATGGCACAACCACTCCTGCCACAGAGCCTTGATTCCAGGGCACTGAGACAACAGTGCTTTATACAGTTTGGAAACTGCACTGTTACTCTCATGCGAAGAGTTAAAAACAACAACAACATACAAGCCTTGCAGTTGTATAATCAAAAACCAAAAGAAAATCTAAGAATTAATGTGCATACCCCAATACTCCAACACATGAAACATGCTCCTTCCATAGCCTCAGATTATAAACCCTGGGTATATAAAGGGCTGTATGAAATAGGGGATCTCTGTGATAATGATGACTTCATGTCTTTCGAACAAGCATGGAGGAAATATGGGATCCTGAATAGCGACTATTTAAATATACACAATTAAGAGCTATCGTTTTAAAGTATTAGGTTCAAACCTATTGTACATAAACCAGAACTGACATTAGCTCAGAAATGGGTAATTTCTCAAAGGTGGTCCAGGATAATACTGCAAATATATAGCACATAACAAGAGCAAGAAACTACACCTTTGCCGAATTGTTTTTCCCCACAGTGGTTATTTTTCTCTGTCACGGCTGTTCTTCCAGGGATATAACCTGATCCCTGGGATGTAGCCCCTTAGGTCCAGAGTCACCTTGGCCCCCCACACCTTGGCAGCCCACTAGCTAACCCCATGGCTTGCCCTCCATAGCAGGGGCTCCATGGGGAGGGCCATCCTCCCCCCAAGGCAGTCCACACACATGCTTGTGTGGATCAGGCTCCATTGACAGCAAGCACTAGGACCCTGGGACCCACCTAGGCTCAGACTGTCATTCAGAAGGCAGTGGTGGTTTTTATCCCTCTAGGTGTCCCCTCTCATCTCCCCTAACATGAGCACAGCCTATGGCCTAGGATGCTCACAGGTAGCCCTGCAGCAGGAGCAAGCTCTCGGACCCAGCTGCAGGAGTCGCTGTGGCAGCAGAGCTTGCCACCAACCCTCCCTGACCAAGATGCTCTGCCACACAGCAGCTACCTCGGCCAGGCCTGCCTCCTGACATGGTGACCCGAGCTCGCTCTCCAGCTTGGGTAGCAGTGCTGCTGCTGGGACATCAGGGTGGCCTACCCCTTTTGGCGAATTTAAGGGGCAGCTGGGAAAAATAATTAGCATACTCTATTTTAGACAAACGATTGGTTGAAAAGATTAAAAGTTTAAGACTATCATGTAATTACAGGCTAAATTCAAATACAATGCAACATTTTTCACAGAATGTATTGCACACTACAGTTATTAAACAAAATGAATCATACAGTTTCACCTTTGTATAATGTAAGTGGTATCAGGGGAACTCCAGTTCCTGTTACAGCTATTTGTAAATATATTGTGCCATTGGGGAATAAGGGTATAGAAAGTCTAGATTTAATCGTAGAAATTAATATCAAATATAACATTGAAATGTGCTTATTAGGTACATGCTATTCTCAAGTACTGCACAAAGGACACCTAAGGAAATGTTTTAATCTGGCACTTAATCTGGTTTTAATTTGGCATCTGGTTACCAAAGACATAAATAAATTTGTTAATGTAAGATGCTGTATAGCGAGGGTGTGGAAAAGTCGAGTACCCTCTTCGATTCACTTGTGGAAGAACCTATTTTTTGGACTGCATGTCTCTGGAAAAGCTACGTCACATTACTTAAAATCAGATCCACATATATAACAGTTTATGGACTCTGATACAGCACTTAATTGAACAAATATGTTTTGTTAAATTTGACAGGCTTTTTAAGGTTTTATAGGAAGACTGGATGGACCAATGTTTTTTTTCCTGTCATCATTGTCTACATTTCTAAATTATTAAAATTAATAATAAGTAGATAGTTTTAAGAGGATATTACTGGAAAGTAGAGAAGGGGATCTAGAAAGGGGGAAGGTGGACTTCTGGTGACGCAGCAGGTGGGAATGGCTGCCTAACCTCTCGCTCTGATCACCAATGTTAGCATCCAAAGAGAATCCACGATTTACTGGAGGCATCTCTTATCCCCGTACTTAGGTATACCAATAAAAAAAAGTCCTGATATGGGTCACACAAAAAAAAAAAAGACTTACAAGCGGATAAAACGGCTCCATCAGGTTCGTCGGGCAGACAACCGGCCAGCTTCAGACCAGCCCCCTCACGTTCTTCAGTGCTCTCGGCATCAGAAGTGGAAGACTCGGGTTCAGATCTGAATCAATAAATACGAGGCAGAATCGGGAAGATCATTAAATTGCTGCATAAGATAGATGCAAAGTTTCCGATATCCAAAGGTTTTAAAAATTGGAATCAGAACGCAGCAGTGGAACAACAGATGGAGGGCTACAGTGGAACACATGGCCTTGACACATCACTGGCCTTTTTGTACCATAGGAGAAAGCACTCACAGCCAAGGCAGAAGGCATGAAGCACGGTCCAGGCGCAATAATATTCGAGTTGTGGGTATCCCGAAGAAACTAAGCAAGAGAACATGATTGCCTTCATGGACTGCTGGCTTAAAATGGAGCTACAATTAGAGGAAGATATCCCTCTGGAGATCGAAAGAACGCATAGAACTCTCGCCCCTAAGCCTAAACAGGGTGCCCCCCCGAGAGCAATCATAACTAAATTTCTAAAATACCCCACGAAAGACAAAATTCTACGTTTGGCCTGGGGAAAAAAGGACTTGAATTTCAATGGTGGAAAAGTATATGTGGATCAAGATTTTCCCCCATCATTGGACTAGCAGCTGGAGAAAAGTGCTTGGAGTGATGAAGCAGCTCAAGCAAAAAGGCTTTAAGGCCCAACTAAGATACCCGGCTAGACTTTGGATAGAGCTGCCAGAGGGCCAAAAAATCTACGACTCGCTATATTCAGCTCGCGACTTCCTGGCTTCAAAGGACATTCAAATTCCAGATATAAAAGAGGAGATAGCCGAAAATGAAATCGAGAAGCTCTTATGGGCAACAATACCTGGTTCCAAGGGCAGCAGTCGACTAAACCTCAGGGCGGACTTAGTTCTACCTCTACATGCAGACCTGGCTAGATGGATCCCTAACAGAAAGCCTCTTGAATAGCTTGCTATAGCAGGGCAGCTCCACTGCGGTTTGGAAGAAGTAAGGTTGGATGGATATACGATTTCTAGACTTTAAAACAAAATCGTTAAAATGGGGATAAGAGGGTCTTCAGACCTACCTGTCTAGTTTGGTGAGGGGTTTTCCTTTTCTTCGATTGTTGGCCCATCCTCCGGATCGTTGCTCAGTTTTGTCCACCCCCCCCAGTCCGCAATTTACTTTTGCTGTTGTTGGGATCGCTATGGTAATTGCGGTTTCCCTGGATTGGGCCTAAGCAAACACAGGGCACAGATGCGCAGGCCCGGTGTTGGTGAGCTCGGCCCTTTTAGTCCAGGATCTCAGTGAAGGGGGGTGTTCTTTTTTTGGTGACACCTTCCTGAATCTGGCAAGATTATAATACCTCTCAACTTTACGGAGTCTCCTCTCAGCTGAGTGCGCTCCAGTGCCTCAACAGGGACATTGACTGTCCAAACGAACTTCCTGGATGGTGCTGAACATTAATAGGACAATCAGTGATGTATATATTTAATTTTTTTTTTTTTTTCAGGATACCCCTCCCTCTACAATTGTGGTGTTACTCAGAATTCTCTTATATAGAAGCATGTTTTATTAGGTTTTAATCGTTGGAGATAGAGGGGGCTTCTCTCCCAGCCCCTCCCGGAAATTTTTCATAACAACAAAACCCACAGAGGGCGCAGGCAGGTAACTCGCCGGGCTCGGGGGGCTTTCCAGCCTTTTCACTCCTGGTGGAGTGTTGTTCCCTCTAGGTGGTGGTAATTTTCCTCCACCCCCATTCCATATCAGCGCACCCACCGAGCTGACTAGTTTCGGCAAGGATGGGTGCTTTGGCTGGTAATACATCTACAAGCAACGGCCTATTGTCGTTGCACTCCCGCCAGGGAGCCACGTCCTGCATTTTTAGTGTGGGACTTGAAAGGCCTTTAGGCCATGTACATAAGTTAATGGTTTTGATAGTTAATAGGTTATTCTTTTTCTATTCTACATTTCTCTTTCACTGTTGTTTGTTCTGGGGAGAATGCCTTTTCATACCAGTTGAAACTACGAGTGTACAACAAGATATAGGAGGTATAATAAGCTGCAATACGTATAGGTTGACAAAATGGGAGAACTGACACTCTGTTCACTCAATGTTAAAGGTATTAACAATGTTATTAAAAGAGCTAAAACATTGACAGAATTTAAAAGGGGAAAATGTGATATTGCCTGCCTACAGGAGACTAGGTTAACCCAAGGAGAACATTTGAAATTGCGAAGGGATTGGGTGGGTACAGTGTTCTCTGATGAGCACCTAACACTTAAAAAAGGGGGAGTGGCTATATTAATTCGTAGAGGTCTCCCATTTCAGACCCATACTGTTACCAAATCAAACACAGGACACTTGCTGACAGTTTCCGGTAATTATAAGGGCCAGATAATACACCTGGTCGGGGTGTATGCTCCCACTCCTCCCTCAGGTGAATTTTTTCGTTCTCTCTTTAATTCGATAACAAAGTTACCACCGGGACAGATTATTTTAATGGGGGACTGGAATTGTGTGGAAAATGTTAATCTGGACAGAAACTCGGCTAAGCCCCCTAATTCCAAGGCATGCTCCAGACTACTGCGGAGTCTGCTTGTGGAGGCGGGGCTGATTGATCCTGGAGACAGTTCAATCCTTCGGTGAGGAATTTCACCTTCTATTCACCGGCTTCGAAGATGTATTCCAGATTGGATAGATTCTACACACATAGGAATGCTTTGCATACCTTTAGGGATGTCTCTATTCTCCCAATGACAATCTCAGACCATGCTATGATTAAAGCTCAACTTCAGTGGGGTTTGGTGAGGGGAGACAGTCTCTGGAGGTTCGATTCCGGGCTTCTCAACGATAAGCAGTATGTGGAATCTACCAAAAAAATCATACAATGTTACTTAAAGGAGAATTCTGAGGAACTTTCCAAACCTAAATACTTGGGGGATGCCTTGAAGGCAGTGGTAAGGGGACATACAATCTCGTTCTCTTCCCACAAGCATAAGTTACATCAAGCCCGTACTCGAGAAACCCTTACTGAAATTGCTAATTTAAAAGCATTACAAATGCGTAAAGGGTCTAACTCCACACTTAAAAAGTTAAGAGAGGCCAGGGACTCCTACAACACTTTATTGCAAAGGCGGGTGGAAAATTCACTTAGATATATTGGGCAACGCTATTATGAGAGGGGAGAGAGGGCAGATAAACTGCTTGCTCTCAGGCTTAGTAAACAGGCAGCAGACAGGTATGTGGCAAAGGTTAGCCAGGATCCCCCCATCCTCCCATACAAGAACCTTCCAGGGGATGTGGCACAGGAATTTGCAATATTTTATAAACAACTCTATTCAAATGAGGAAACACAAGGGCATCGGGACAAAATTTTGAACTTTCTGCAGGGATTGAAGATGCCTGTTTTGCCAGGGGAGCAAAGCGATTTCTTGGAGTCCCCTTTACAGAGGTGGAAGTAAGGGTAGCCATCAAAGCCCTTAACTCTGGCAGGGCCCCCGGTCCAGATGGGTTCACCTCAGAATTTTATAAAGGGTTTATTGACCTTGTGTCCCCACTTCTCGCAAAGGTTTGTAATGTAGCACAGGAACCGGGAGCCCTGCGAGACACTTGGGGAGAAGCCCTCATCTCAGTAATACCCAAGCCTGGGAAAGACCATGCCTCCTGTGCTGGGTATAGACCCATTTCTTTGCTTAACCAGGATGCCAAAATTTTTGCCAAAATCATTAGTGACCGTCTACAAAAAGTGGTCTCTGCTCTGATTCACCCGGGTCAAACCGGGTTTATACCTGGTAGACATATTCAAGACAATATAAGATTATTATTGAATGTAATTTCCACGACCCAGATCCCCCTAGATTCACCCCTCTCAGCCATTTTAACCCTAGATGCAGAAAAAGCATTTGACCACTTGAATTGGCAGTATTTAGACCTGGTGTTGAGTGGTTTTGGATTCAGGGAAAAGTTTTGTCTAAGGATATCAAATTTATATTCTAGGCCCAGAGCTAAGGTCCGGGTGAACGGAGTAGTTTCTACCCAGTCTGAGATAGAGAGGGGGGGACCAGGCAGGGCTGCCCTCTCTCTCCTCTCTCTCCTCTCTTATTCGCCCTTAGTTTGGAAGCCTTGGCCCTGTACATTCGCCAGTCGGATCTCTTCAAAGGCCTCCAGATTAGAGGTGTGGAGGTCAAGATTTCATTATATGCGGATGATACACTGTTACATATATCAGACCCAATAAACGCAGTTCCTAGGGTTCTCCCTTTTCTTAGGAAATTCGGATCCTTCTCCGGTTATAAAGTCAACCCGGATAAATCTGAACTATTCCCCCTGTGGGGAGTTCGGGGCCGCCCACTTCCGGTGCTGAAGCAAATTAAATGCTGTAAAACAGGGTTTAGATATTTGGGGGTGTGGATTCCGAAGGATCCCGGGACTTTATACTCTACAAACCACCTAAGGATACTTCAGGAGATCAGAGAAGACTGTAACAGGTGGCGAGAACTCCCTCTCTCCATCTCTGGTAGGGGTGAATCTATCCGTATGAACATACTCCCTCGCCTATTATTTATATTAGCTACAATCCCCCTCAGACCACCAAGGAGTTTCTGGCGGGATTTGAGATCCACCCTTTCCAAATTCCTTTGGTCAGGAAAAAGATCACGGGTCAGGTGGAAGATTATGGTGGCGCTGAAAAATATGGGTGGCTTTGGGATTCCAGATCTCCAGAGGTACTTCTGGGCCTCTCAGTTGCAATATTTAGTGACTATGGCTCAGGATCCTCCGCCAAAGTGGGCCCAAATTGAAGAAGCAGACCTCCCATTGGGTAGGGCGGCTGATCTAATCCATCTGGATGCCCTCAGGTTGAGACACCTTAATTTTAGAAACCCCTCACGGGTACTCCCCAAGTTTGGAAAGACATGAATCAAAAATTAGGCATCAATTTAAAGCTTAACTCCCACACATTAATACTAAGCTGTGCAGACTTCGGCCCAATCAAATGGGACTTGGGTTTTCATCGATGGGCGAAATTAGGATTGACTAGTCTGGGCCAGCTTTTCAAACAAAATCTTATAAAATCCTTTCAGCAACTGAAAGCTGAATTTAATCTCCACCAAAAGGATTTTTTCCGCTATCTCCAATTAAGACACTACCTACAAACAAACGAAAAGATGACTGAAATGAGCACAGACTCATCAACCAACCCAATGCAATCCATTTTAATCTCCCTGATCAGGTCTCCCTCCCAAAAACAACTGATTTCTAAATTAGTTAAGGGAATGTATAGTGTAGAGAAGGATTTTTTAATAGGTGTTAAGGACGCCTGGCACGCAGACTGTGGGACGTGCTTTTCTGAATTGGACTGGTCCCTAATTTGGAAGTCAGTACACACCACCACTTCCTCCCCTTTTTGGAGGGAATATAGATGGAAATATATAGTTAGATATTTCAAAGTCCCGGTGGTAACTAAACATTATGGCATACACTTCTCAGAACTCTGTTGGAGGAACTGTCAATCAGTTGGGACTTATTTTCATATATTTTGGGATTGTAAAGTTATGCAAGAATATTGGAAAGAAATTAAGAGCGTCTTTGAGTCAATATTTGAAACTGAGATGCCCGAATCCCCTCAATACTGGTTATTGGGGATGCCTCCCATTCCTCTTAGTACTAGATCTTCCCGCCTACTATTTGTAATCCTGGTGACAGCGGCACACAAAGCAATTAATCTGCATTGGTTAACACCTGGGAAGCCATCAATCTCTTCTTGGTATAGTATTTGCACCAGAATACTAGAAATAGAACATCTGACTGCCAAACTGAGAGTCTCAGTGGATAAATTTAAAGAAAGATGGCTTCCCTTTTTGCATTTTAAGGCTTCCCGGGAGGGGACAACGATATTAGACGTATTAGCTAAATATACTTGAAGGGTCTCGCTGGTCCGACTCGGAATGGCGAAGGGGCGAGCGGAGTCAGGTGCCCCCCCCTTAAAATTAAGGTGCATGATTTAAACTCATTGACGCTGATAATTTTGGAACGTAACCTCCCCCCTGGGGACCCAACCACCCCAGGATAGAATTTAGATACTGGTATCAACCTAGGTCCCTGGCAGGAAATGTGATTATACTCTTATTGATTAAAAGCAATGGAATACAGTAAATATGATGTTATATACTTGAATGTTTATAATGATACTCTTCTTATCCATTTTCACTTCTCTGGTTTTCTTTGTTAAGAAATTTAGGCTCTTCTCCCCCCATGACTACTTTCTATCTCTCTTCCTCTTTCTTCATTGTTTCCTCCCTTTCCTGCTTTCTGTTTCTCTATTAGGAATTCTATTCTGTTCCTACTTCTTTTTTCCTTTCCTCCTTTACTCTAAGGGAAAAGGGAAAAAAAAAGAATTTATCTGATGTTTTAAAAAAAGCAGACATGGTTGTTGTACTTGTTTACAGTAGTATGTATAATTTCTGGAAAAAAGTTCTCCAATAAACTTTAATTTCAAAAAAAAAAGAAAGGGGGAAGGTGTCCTGGGATTCAGGGGTAATGATGAGACGTATACTGACTTTAGAAAGGCAACAATTCTCTGGGAAGATAACTGTACAAATACCCTGTGCCTCACAAAAAATGGCCACATAAAAAAAACTCCTTTGACATGCCAGCTTCTACACCTTGGGACATTTAAAAAACCTGGTAGCTAACAGATTATCCCAAACTAAAGTAAATGTTGTCAGACTGTAAGTATAACACCCACGTGGGCCTGGGTTTTATGCCAGAGTTTAACCACTAGGTTGTCCCTAGCTATTTCCAGATTATGTGCAAACAGATATAGCATGTTCATTACCTGTCTAAGCCTTTTCAATACGTATACCTATGTCTACATTGTAAACATTATACTATACTCGAAACCCTGCTTGGTGTGCAGCCCAACAGTACAACTCTAGATTACGTACGCCAACTCTCCCTTTAGGATATGGTAACATTAAGATAGGTAACTAGGTAACTAAGTAGGAATTAACTTAAGAAAATGTATCTTGGGAGCCTAAAATGAAGGGAACTGGAACAAATACAAAAATGTTGGTAATATAGTAATTTTAATGACATTTGCCCTTCCCAGCAGAGAATCTGTAGTGCCTCAGGGAAATTGGGGGCACCACAGAAAATAGGGATTCCCAGGGACATGAGGGGTCAAGACAGCCATGAGGACCCTGGAAAAGCTTAGGGGACCCTACGGAGCATTGGACAGGCACCTCTCCGGCAGACAGTCCTAGCAGTTTAAATTCAGAGTTTTAAAGCAAAACCATTTTTTCTCCCTTTGTTCTCTCTTCCCTTTATGTAAAATGGGTAAGAAAATACCTGTGTCCTGATTGGCAGAGATCCGGTTCTAGCCATGGCCGTAAGATAGTACCACCAATGGCTAAAACAAGCCCCTGCCAACCAGGGCAACTCACATAATTCATAAGCCACTTACTTCCTATTTTCCATCACAGACATGGCTACAGCCTTTACTCATATATAAAAAGCCTCACCTAGACCCTAAAAATAAAAGTCCATTAAATTAAATAAAGTAAGTAAATAATTTAATGGTTTTTACACTCATGAGCCTCCCTTACATGCAGACACGCATTTTAAAAAAATCAAGTACTATTCAGAGTTTCCATTGTTGGTGTTATTTTGATGACCATAACAAACCTGCCTCCTATCCCTACCACTTTGCCAGAGAACTCCCTACTCCTTACCTGGCAACAGATAAAATTGAGGTTTTGGCTCCACCTGAGGCCTGCAAGTGTGTCTTTGTATGTATGCCAGTGGAACTCTGAAGAATTTTGAAATCATCTATTCCATGTTACCATTCCGTGTGTGTGTGTGTGGGGGGCATTCTACTACTGGAATAATGCAGAGCTCTGAATCCTTCTACTCCAAGGTAAACAATCATACAATGTATTGAGTGTGAAGGAAGACAGATGACTGACAGATGAAAAACATCTGTGGAGAGGATATTTTACATTATTTAGCAACATTGTAGTATATTTTTTGTGGCTTTGAAAACTTTTAGAAATTTCTTTTTTTGAAAGTTGCCTATGGGCCTATTTTATATAAGCAATAAGACATGATTGGGTGTTGGTAGTACTGAGATACCTGCACACCCAATGGCTGAAGGCACTCGGCCTGCAGCCTCATACCTCACCATGCCTCTGGGTGTGCAGGCATCTCAGTATTACCAACACCCAGCCATGTCTTATTGCTTACTCCCAAGACTGACATCTAGTCAGGCCAGGCCAAACCAGTTTGGCCACATTCCTGCCCCAGTTAGGGAGCAAGAAGCTAGGCTGAGCCCTCTCAGCCAATGCCTGGGGCCAGTGCAGATTCAAACTTGGAGACTTTTTTTTTCAGGCCACTGACCCAGCCTAAGGAGGCTGACCCCTGGACAAATGACCCAATCCCCTGGTAGGTAGCCAGAACCACCCCCAGACTAGAGAAGACTGTGCATAGCCTATGGAAAACAGAAAGAGTGTGACAAGGGAGGATGAAGGATTGGGCAGTGGGATGTTGGCTTCCCTGGTAGGAGGTTGAAGCAAGTCCCTGGCCCCCTTCAGTGTAACTCCATTCCAGAACATCTCCAGCAACAGCCTCAGTCAGTTTCCTGCAGAAATCTTCCATCCAGTCAGGTCCTCCAGTGCGGTGAGTCAGTTTATTTGGCTGGGAAACAGCCCCAGTGAATCTTCTATGCAGCAGTCTCCAGCAGAAGAGGTCCTATCTTTCCTTTTTGATTGGCATTCCCCACAGTGCAGGAATCCTAGAGAAACTACAGCAGGGGGTTCCTGCACTCACACCATTGAGGGTTCCTCCAGAGCCTCTTCTTTGATGCAGAGAGGGTCCCTGGAAAGTGCAGCATCATCTGCACCCATCTCCAATGACCTTCACCAACTCCAAGTCTTTCACATGACATCCCAGGTTCAAGTTGCTGGTCGTAAGTGGTAGGCAGCTGTTAGCTAGGGCCCACCAAAGTGAGTCAGGTTAGGAGCCACCCCAGCTCTAGCTTGAGGAACTTCAGTCATCCACCGAACTTGGAGTCATGTTGCCCAGTCTCTAACATAGATGTTGTTCCAAGGTGGCAATAGTACCGGTGGCCCATACCAGGGTCTCACCGAGGATTGCCAGGCTTTTCCCCAGAGGTGGCAGTAGTACCAGTGGCCCATACCAATGCCTCACCAAGGATTACCAGGCTCTGTGCCTCATCCCCCGAGGTGGCATAAGTACCAGTGGCCCACGCAAGAGGCCACACCAAGGGTCACCATGCTCATGCTCATACTGTCCATAGGTGACTCGTGCACCAGTGGCTCAGCAAGAGGTCACACTGAAGACTGGCAAGTTCTAAAGCTGCAGTGGTCAGGTGATAAGAGTTCTGGGGATCTACCAAGAGGTCGTCCAGCAGATCATCACACCCAGCATCCTTTCCTCGACTGGATATTCACCTGCCCTCTTTCCTGAGGTCACCGCAGCTGATGACTCCACATAAGGATTCTCTTCACCCACAACCAGGCTTTGACACCTATCTTTGACCAGGCGCTTCGCCTTCGATGTTGCCTCAGTGGCACCAGAAGTCACCTTCTTTCTGGGACCAGGAGGCCTACAACATGTTCCTCTGTTTCTGGTTCACTGTGGGACACCCCATTTTATGGCATGTATAGGAAGCACTTCCATGGGTTCACTACCAGCAGTCAGCTGACCAAAATACTAAAAACCTAAGCTTGGTACATCGGATTGCCATGTACTCACTTGTGCTTTGGCAAGAATCATCCAGGATATGAATTGCTCAGACTTATGTATGACATTAGTGGGGCTGGCTTGCGGTCCCAGTGTAACCCCTAGATGGCGCTATCCCAGGGGCTACTACCCCTGCCTGATTTGCCACTAACAGGTTGAGGGGCCTGGATCCAATGGCGGGTGCCTCCACCCAGAGGTCAGGGTTTGCAATAGTTAAACTTACTTGGTCACAGCCCTCTGGGACACTGCAACCCCCCTTTCTTCCCACTAGTGGCCCACACAATATATCAGAATTACCTTCACAGTATACACTTACCCCCAGGACTAGTTCCGCACTGGGACCTCCTGTGAAATAAGATACAGTGCAACAATCACAGTACAGTACTTTAACATAGACAAATACCTCCAGGCAGTATAACTTTGCTGAAACAAGCAGCTCTGATTTATTTGGGGATATAACAGGACAGGGAAATCAGGTTAATTAGCTCATCACTTTACTATCTACCTATGGCTCTGTGCACAGGCCTATCCCTACCAGTTACTGTCCCTGGGTACCCAAGCCCTAGTGGCTAGTCCAAACCGTGGCAGCTGGTAGGGGCCCTTTCACACAGTGAAAGAGAAAATTAGTTTAAACAGTCAGCAGTACAGTGATTCCATTTGGATTTAATGTGGCAATTCAACAGGGAGCGACCCTGAATTAGTACCCGACCTCCAAACAAGATAGGGTCCTTCAACATCAGCAGGGCTACTCTTGAGCTCCACGAGACTCTTCACACATTTATATGGTAAAAAGAAAGTACTATACCAGGCAGGCTGCTTCTCTATCCCGATAAATTACTGCACAATACCGGGAGAACACACAGCAGATTCAGTTCCTGACAGACCAAGTGCAATTCAACAATTTCTCCAGTCTTCTACAGGGTGAGCCTGGTTTCTACTCTTCAGAGATCCTTTGATTCTTTTCACAGAGACGGTTTCAGTCCTAACAAGCAGTTACACAAGCTGCAGACCGGAACTCTGGGCCTTACACGTTCTTTGACTGAAACTGTGCACTGAAGGAGCACAGGGTTTTTCCCTTCACTCCCAGAGCTAAACTGAAACTCCAACAGACAAAACGGGCACTTCCTTTGAGTTCCTCCCAGTTCTTGACTGGATTGGCTGTCACTCACAATAGACTGCTGCTGTTGGTCCAAAAAGGCGCCAAAGTCTAAACTACATCTCCCAGAATCACTGCCCATACAATCCTCTTGTGGCTGGCTCAGATTATGAGTCCAAGTTCTGATTCGTCCAAGGTACCATTGTAGAGCTAGCTTACCCCACACTGATTGGTCCAGTTCAGCAGTTCAAAACCAGAATGGGGAACTAGGCAGACACAGTTCTGACTGCAAAGAAAGCAGGTTAGACAAACTGTAATTTCATTATTACTGTAAATGATTTCTGGCAAACAGTTACATCTTTCAGATAGGTTCCCTTTGCACTCCTAGTGACTGCAAAAATGGAGTGAATTGGCAGCAGCTCGAGTGGTACTCAAACAGAGAAGCACACAGTCCTCCCATACAAACTAATTATGTCTGCAAGCAGACAGCTCTTAAAGAGACAGTACCAGAGGCTCTAAAACACTCACTGATAAATAAACAACGCCAAACACCATTCAGGCTTGGAGCATTCAAGCAAGCTCCTGGAAGTCTTTTAGGAACCCCATTTGCAGGGGTTACACCCTTCCTGGCCTGGGAAAGCTTGGCGTCCGCGTCAAGCAAGTACCCTATAAGTTTTAACTGCAACCATATACATTTGCATTAGGCTCACACATGTAATCATCAGTCAATATATCATTTTACCAAGAACACATTTCTGAAACATTGCAGTGCGTCCTCTTTACATAGTATACACACATTGTACCATAACTCAAGTTATTACCTCTTGTACATGAAACCTGAAGAGAGGGCCCTTCCTATCAGTTACCTTGGGGCTGGACGGGGCAAGGGCACCATACTTAGAGGGCAAACACAAGTAACTTGGAGTTAGCACTGATGCTCAGTTTGGGCAATGAGCCTGGGGACACATACACCCTTTATGGACAACATTGAGAGGCAAGTCCACAGGCCTCCCAAGGGAATCATAACTGAGGTGCACCACAGGCTTTACAGCTCGACCAGTCTTTCTAGGGGAACTGTTACAGTCTCTGCACTCTGAGCCTCATTTTCAGCATTGTCCTCACTTGTCAGGAGGTCTCCATGGGGTAGGAGGCTAGAACTTGGGGCACTTTTTAGCTCCAGGAGTTACAGTTTCTGAGTCCACAACATTTGGCTCGCATGGAGAGCTTCTGGACACTGGCAGTGGACTGTCAGGGCACTCAAAATACTCTTCTTGTTCTGGTGTATCACCAGTCTGCCCCAATCTATCATTTTCCTCCCTGAAAGCTCAAACAGTTCAACCATGCACAATGATTCCATTTCATCTGATCTGATGCTTTGCACTTCACTTTCTGGGAGCATTGGCTCCAGGGATGAAGCTGGGGCTTAGACAGTCCAGAAGGCCCAGCTTTGTCTCCAGTATTGACTAGGGATTGCCCCGAAACAATTGACTCAGTTCGAAGAAGGATAGTATTCAAAGTCACTCTCACTTTCTTCTGATATGGACTGACAGTCATGCTCAACTGGGACTTGTGCAGGGGAACACTTTAACTCTGCTTCTGTAGGTGCAGACTTCCTTGATCTTTTCTTAGCAGCAGCTCTAGTCACTGGTCCAGAGGGGGCATCTTCTGGGGGCTCAGACTCAATCAGGATTTGTCCAATGGGCAGTAAATGATTTCTATGCATTGTTTTTACATCTTTTGAATTGTTCTCAGGCCTTACTTTGTACACTGGCAGATCATCTAGTTTGCCCACTACAATGTGAGGGAGATGGTGCCATCTGTCAGCAATCTTGTGTTTGCCATGCAGTCCCAGATTTCTTGCAATACCCGATCTCCTCCTGGAGTTCCTGTGCTTTCACCTTTTTATCATACCGTTCTTTGTTGGCCAGATTTCTTTTTAGCAGCCATGGTTTGAAACCAGTTGAGTACGCATGAGTGTAGCTGGGCCTTTAACTTTTGCACATACTGTAAATAGTTGTCAGCTTGAACCCATCAGGAGAGACCCCAAAACACACATCTACCGTAGTCGAGCCTTCTTCCAAACATCAGGCGGTAGGGGAGAACCCAGTGGCATCACTTTTGGTGCAGTTATAAACATGTACCAGGGTACTAATTTGTTGGCTCCATCTAGGCTTGTCCTTTGGGTGCAGGGTGCCTAGCATATCTAGCAAAGTCGCGGTTGAAGCGTTCAGGCTGTGGGTCCCCTGGGGGTGGTAAGGAGTGGTTCTGGACTTTCTCCCCACAGAGAAAGCATCTCTTTGATCAGGCGACTCTCAAAGTCTCTCCCTTGATCAGAATGGATTCTTTGTGGAGCCCCATAGTGAACAAAAAGTTTTCTACAAGTACTTTGGCCACAGTGGATGCTTTCTGGTCTTTGGTGGGAAAGCTTGGGCATATCTCGTGAAATGGTCAGTGACCACCAGCACATTACTGATATTTCTTTGATCTGACTCAAACTCAGAAAATCAATACAGACCAGCTCCATGGGTGCACTGGTGGTGATGTTAACAAGGGGCAGCCCTCTGGGGCAAAAGCTTTCCTCTGTAGAGCGACTACAAGTTCGAATGTGTTGCTCCACATCAGCCCCCATCTTAGGCCAATAGAATCTGGATCTCACCAAGTCAAGTGTTCTGTCTATACCAAGGTGCCCCATGTGGTTGTGCAAGGACCTCAGTACTGAGTCTCGAAGGCAGTGGGCAGCACTAGTTGTTGTTTGTCTACTTGTCCCCCTCTGTCTACTGTTTCTCTGTATAACAGTTTATTGATCAGTTTCAACTTAGGACCTTCTTTGTATAACAGTGCAGTTCTCAAATCAGTGGGCGTAATTTGGACACATCTTTTCCTGCATAGAGGGCTTCTAAGCTGCTTTGATCATGGGATCGCGGGATTGAGCCGCGAATACTGTCATTGTCCAGCTGAGGCAGTGCACCAATGTCTATTGCAAAAAGTGGCAATAAGCAGCAGGTATGCAATTCTCAGAGGGTCCCAAGCAATCCACCATGCAGTCCACTGCGTCCGTGGACATTGTTCCTCCTGTCAAACTTCCGGCAGAGTGCCCGAATGTCAGGTTCTGCCAATCGGACCCAATCATTCTGGGGAACAGGCCTCCGGGAGAGAGCATCAGCATCTATGTGGTTCAGACCTGCTCGGTATTCGAGAGCATAGTCATATGTAGATAATGAAAGCCACCTATGGCCAGTGGCATCCAACTTAGCTGAGGTCTGCACATAGGTCAAAGGATTATTGTCAGTTTTACTAGTATTTTAGCCCCATACAAGTACTCATGGAATTGGTCAACAATAGCCCACTTCAAAGCTAGAAACTCTAACTTATGTACAGGATAGTTCTTTTCGGATGGGGTCAGGCTTCTACTGGCAAAGGCCACTGGTCTCAGGCCATTCTCGTGCTCTTGGTACAACACAGCCCCCAACCCTTGCAAACTAGCATCAGTGTGCAGGACGTAAGGTTTTCTTGGATCGGCATAGGCCAGCACTGGAGCATGGGTAAGTTGATATATGATCTCATGAAAAGCAGTCTCACAATCAGGAGTCCAGCGGGCCCCAAATACTTCACTCAGACAATACACTCTTTCAGTCTTGAGGGACGCTGACTTTGGTATTTTTTGTGGGTTGGGGGATACCCTTGAGTAAGGTTAAGTAAAGGGCGGATCACTCTTGAATAGTCCTTAATGAAACACCGATAATAACCACAGAATCCCAGGAATCTTTGCAGTTCTTTTAGATTTTTGGGCTGTGGCCAGGTGGTCAAGGCCTCAACTTTACTTGGGTCGGTCTCTATTCCCTCGGTGGATACTATGTGTCCCACATACTTTACTGATGTTTGAAAGAATTGACACTTATCAATGGACAGTTTAAGGCCAAAGTCCTCCAGTCGGTCCAATACCTTAAATAATCTGCTCTCATGTTCCTCCAGTGAGCTGCCAAACACAATAACATCATCTAGGTATACCAGGCACTCTAGTAAGTTCATGTCCCCACTGCACACTCCATCAATCGTTGAAAAGTGGCTGGGGCACCTGAAATCCCTTGAGGCATCCTCATGAATTCATAGCAGCCAAGCGGACAGATAAAGGCTGTCTTCTCCACGGTCCTCTGGGGCCATCGGGATCTAGTAGTACCCACTGCGGAGATCAACACAGAGAACCACTTGCTCCCGTTTAGGCAGTCCAAAGCATCCTGAATGCGGGACATTGTGTACTGATCAGGATAGTCCGACGGTTTAGGTGCAATAATCCACACACATCCTTACTGTCCCATTCTTTTTCCTCACTACCACAATGGGGAAGCATAAGGCTTCTGGATTCTTGTATTACACCAGCAGCTAACATCTCTTGCAGATGCCGTCTCACATCATCTATGTCAGCAGGTGCCAGGCGTCGAGACCTCTCACGAAAATGGTCTTTCGTCATGCAGCTGGATATTGTGCTCAGCTCCTTGCACGCATCCTATGTCCCATTCCTTTAAAGAAAACACCTGGTCTCTCTGGGCAAGCTTCTCACTGATCCTCACTTTCCATTCAGCTGGCAGCGAAGTCGCGAAATCAAACAAGTCAGGCGTTACTCTGTCATTCTTCCTCGAACTCTTGCTGCTGGGTAGCACTGCAGTGTCTGCACAATGCACATTAGCCAGGATGCAACCTCTATTTACTCGAATGTCTCTTTCAGACACATTATGAACTTGGACCATTACCCTTCTGGCATAAGCATGGGCTCTAGCGGGCAAAATACTAGGCTTGACCAGCAGTCCCTCTGGCAATTTTCCATCGCCTGGTGCATCCAACATTAATATTTTATTCTTAACATCCTTTCTGATACGGACCTCTCCTTAAGGTACACTGGGCATTTGGCGCCAGGATCAGAGACTCAGGATCCTTCTTCCATACAATTCCGACCGGTTCCTCTGGTTCTATTTTTCAGCATCTCTCTGTGCCTCATAGGCCTTCTTAATTAAAGCGGAACTCTTAAAGCTCTACTAGTCTTGACCCTGTTTTCATAACACATTGTGCCAGCCTTCCGAACATATGAGCATTTGTTCCAATCAACAAAGGGACACCATCATACAGTCCAGTGGGGGACACACTAAGGCTAGGGTCTCTACTTGTTCGCCACTCCAGCCACGGAGGTGGGGAAAGACAGCCAAATTCGGATATACCCAGAATAGGGGTAGGCCTTCTCTTAACCCCATACATGCAGTCCTTCTAATGGTTGTAAGGGTATGTCTGACAAATGCTTCTGATACCAATCCTGGAACATAATTGTCACTTGGGAGCCACTGTCTAATACAGCTCTTGTAGACACTCCATTCACCTTTACAGTGGTCTCCATGGAGGGACCCACTATTCTGGACCAGTCTGGAGGAGGCGGTGAGTGGGGGGCCTGGGCAACTGACCTTGCCACAAAAGGCGATGAATTACTTGTTTTGGTGCCCTCACTGGGATCATTTCGTGCACCTCTTAACCACTGATTTGTTCTCGAGCTCTCCTTGTAGCCTATATGCAACTTTGTCAGTGTCTTTTGGGGACGGCATTCTCTTTTCATGTGCCCATCCTTCCCACAATTATAGCAAAACATATTTTCTGGAGTTTGAGCTGGCCGAGGTGCCACACTGGGAGCCAGGGCGGGGTATTACTAACTGGAAACCTTGGTGCCATCTCTGTCTGCGGTGTGATAAGCATTTGGAGACATCTGTCAGTTTCTCCACTTCCATGGTCAAGGAATTGAGTTTGGAGCTGTTATCAGCAGGAGATACATGGGTGGTATCCCACCCCATAGCAGATGCAGTCGGATATAGGTCAGGGCCCGTACTTGCAGGCGTGGCCTTCATAAAAGGACTGTTTTGAATTCCCGGATCTCTCTCAACAGTTCGCCCCATTGTGGCATATCTTTTCCTTGTCAGAGCACTCATTGACTGCCAACCTCTGCCCTTGAACTTCACTTGATGGGCCACCCTCAGTCACTCGAGTCTGCATGCAGCTATTGGTGCAGGTCCCTCCAGGTCGCCTTTTCTCAACTCCTCGAATTTCTCTCATTAACTCATCATGGGAGGTGGGGATTCCAGTCGATTTGCCAGGCGTAACTGAAGCAACAGCAGTTCTGAGAAGGGGCAGACTTAAGGATCCTGTCCAGCCTGGTTCGGTCCAGTTCAATCGCTGGCAAACACCCTTTCTGAGGCATTCTTGCAACAATTTTTCCAGCCGAGATACATACACAGACAACAACTCCCTTGGTACTGTTGTGCATTTCTTACTCTCCCATAGATCCTCATCAGAATCTGGGCTCCCATACACATTCTTCAAGGCCTCAAGATGAGCCTGTGCAGTCACTTCAGGGTTACTGGCCGTTTAGCACGGATGGTAGCCAGGGCAGGACCTCGGAGGCTCTCACTAACCCTCTTTCGCTGGCTTCAAGCATTGCCATTCTAGCACTTGGGGGCAACACATAGTCTATCCAGGTCTCCCAGTCATCCTCCCCTTTGGGGTGGGAGGGTGCAAGAGAAGATCCTCAACCTTCGTGAAGAGTCGTGACTAATGGCAGGTGCAGAAATAGAGTCTGCATTGGTTCAGCCACCATTACGGGTACTGGAGTGGAGAGGGTGTTGGGGAGGAACACCCCAGGTGGCAAGAATAGTTTCTTCAAGTCCTCCACAGTTTTCCCTTCCCCAGCAACCATTTAGCAAATTTCTCCTCAAAGTTTCAGACAGTGGTGGGGGCTCATTCCCCACCGGTCTTTACTGTACTTAGTTATCACTCTCAGGCAGTGAGGGCTCCTCTGGGGTAATGGTCTGTGGCACTTTGGAGCTATCTATGGGATCCTTAAACTCTACTAGGGCCAGAAAAGTGTGGGTGAGCAGATTAGATGCCGACCCACCACCACAGGGTTTGTAAACCTTCCACCTTGGAAAGTACTCCCTGTACAGTGTCCGTATTGATACAGGGGATGTCCAGGATAAGCATAGCATTTTGGGGTCAATCTCCTCCCAGTACACCCTCCACCAGCGGTGCACAGCCACTTCTGTCGGGTACCCATTTTTTCTTAACAGTGGTTCGTAAATATGGCCACTAGAGGACACACAATCCCAGTGGTGCCTCCAAGATGTAACCCTAGATGGCGCTATCCCAGGGGCTACTACCCCTGCCTGATTTGCCACTAACAGGTTGAGGGCCTGGATCCAATGGCGGTGCCTCCACCCAGAGGTCAGGGTTTGCAATAGTTAAACTTACTTGGTCACAGCCCTCTGGGACACTGCAACCCCTTTCTTCCCACTAGTGGCCCACACAATATATCAGAATTACCTTCACAGTATACACTTACCCCCAGGACTAGTTCGGCACTGGGACCTCCTGTGAAATAAGATACAGTGCAACAATCACAGTACAGTACTTTAACATAGACAAATACCTCAGGCAGTATAACTTTGCTGAAACAAGCAGCTCTGATTTATTTAGGGATATAACAAGGACAGGGGAAATCAGGTTAATTAGCTTATCACTTTACTATCTACCTATGGCTCTGTGCACAGGCCTATCCTACCAGTTACTGTCCCTGGGTACCCAAGCCCTAGTGGCTAGTCCAAACGTGGCAGCTGGTAGGGCCCTTTCACAGTGAAAAGAAAAATTAATTTAAACAGTCAGCAGTACAGTGATTCCATTTGGATTTAATGTGGCAATTCAACAGGAGCGACCCTGAATTAGTACTCACGACCTCCAAACTAGATAGGGTCCTTCAACGTCCAGCAGGGCTACTCTTGAGCTCCACGAGACTCTTCACACATTTATATGGTAAAAAGAAAGTACTATACCAGGCAGGCTGCTTCTCTATCCCGATCGCAATTACTGCACAATACCGGAGAACACACAGCAGATTCAGTTCCTGACAGACCAAGTGCAATTCAACAATTTCTCCAGTCTTCTACAGGGTGAGCCTGGTTTCTACTCTTCAGAGATCCTTTGATTCTTTTCACAGGACGGTTTCAGTCCTAACAAGCAGTTACACAAGCTGCAGACCGGAACTCTGGGCCTTACACACGTGTTTTGACTGAAACTGTGCACTGAAGGAGCACAGGTTTCTTTCCCCTTCACTCCCAGAGCTAAACTGAAACTCCAACAGACAAAACCGGGCACTTCCTTTGAGTTCCTCCCAGTTCTTGACTGGATTGGCTGTCACTCACAATAGACTGCTGCTGTTGGTCCAAAAAGCGCCAAAGTCTAAACTACATCTCCCAGAGTCACTGCCCATACAGTCCTCTTGTGGCTGGCTCAGATTATGAGTACAAGTTCTGATTAGTCCAAGGCACCATTTTAGAGCTAGCTTACCCCACACTGATTGGTCCAGTTCAGCAGTTCAAAACCAGAATGGGGAACTAGGCAGACACAGTTCTGACTGCAAAGAAGCAGGTTAGACAAACTGTAATTTCATTATTACTGTAAATGATTTCTGGCAAACAGTTACATCTTTCAGATGGGTTCCTTTGCACTCCTAGTGACTGCAAAAATGGAGTGAATTGGCAGCAGCTCGAGTGGTACTCAAACAGAGAAGCACACAGTCCTCCCATACAAACTAATTATGTCTGCAAGCAGACAGCTCTTAAAGAGACAGTACCAGAGGCTCTAAAAACACTCACTGATAAATGGCTTAAACGCCAAACACCATTCAGGCTTGGAGCATTCAAGCAAGCTCCTGGAAGTCTTTTGGGAACCCCCATTTGCAGGGGGGTTACACCAGTAATCTTGCTCATTCTTTCTCTTGTGTAATAGTGGCAGCGGTAGCAAAAGCTAAGTCCTTATGCTGTGTGTTCCAATTAGTTGTAATAAACCTTGCATCTTGGCTGTAGAGTATGCCTCAATCCTCTCCTTCCAGATTCGTCTGGCATCACCCTAAACCACAGAAGTATGAACCACCACAGCTCATCCACCACAATACTTGAACAGTTTTCCACCTATTCAACTCCATCTGAACCAAAGCAAGAAGGGGTGGGAAGTTCTCTGCACAAAGGGTCCTTTCTTGTTTAGTAGAAGAAGACAAAGCATTTATATAGCGCTTTTCATACACAGTGTATTCCAAACCACTTTTACGGGCAATGCTAGACTGGTAGTGAAGTGACTGACTGTGTAGTGGCGGCCACATTGCACATCAACACCTACACACAGCCTGGACAATTGCATGAACTGGTTTATGGGAAGGGGAATGTTTGCCAGGACATTGGGAATGTCCTCTACTCTTTGCAAAGAGTACCCTGGGTTCTTTTACTTCCACCTGGACATCCACCAGGACAGTACCAGGATGGGTAGAAGGGACTGCGGTTTAATGTCTGATCCAAAGGACGGCACACCCCAACAGTACATCACCCCCCAATACTGCACTCGGATTACAGCGTTTTAGGTGCAAGTTCAATCCTGGTGTGGGATGAAAACCTACAAAGAAGAAATGTTGACCCCCCCCACTCCCAAGTACCAAAACCCACAGCACTTCCATTGGAGGGGCAGGAAATCCTGCAGTTCAGAGTAATCCAGAGAGTAGAGGAGCACAGCCACTCACTTGGTCTGCATTCGTGACGCCAGTGGTGTAACTGCAGCTATAGGGATTCCATGTAGGAAATAGTGTTTTTAAATGCTAGAGTCAGGGGCTCAATTGCCAGATCAAATGAAATCAGTGATAAAAGACACATCTGTCTAGTACTCCTTTCCAAACAGAAGGGTTTTGATACTGTAGAGTTGGTCTGGGTATTTATGGATGGAAATCTATATGCAATACCCACCATTGCCAAATATTTGTCCTCAAACTCTGTAGCTCGCATTGTACCCCGTAAGTGGTCCCATTCAATGTGTTTGAATGTTTTCTCTGCATCAAGCAAGACCGCCACAGAAGAGCCACTGTCAGCTTGTGTGCATCTAGCCATATTGTCAAGCAGCGTTCTAAGATTAACAGCTGCGGTCCTTCCATGGACAAACCCCAGCTTGACATGTAGAAATAACACAGGGCAAACTGCGTTCTAAGTGGTTAGCTAGTGCTTTAGATAAAATCTTTTTTTTTCTAAACTTTCATGTTTATTGAGAAAAACACGTAGCACAGCACAACAAGGAAATACAGTACTGAATAACCCATACTGTGAGTCAATAATGCTTATACAGAATCACACAACTGGTAGGCAGTGTCAACAATAACAATAATATAAGGTATGTCCTCCCCCACCCTAAGGTCTAGAGTAGGTGAACGTGCTATAGCAACTTCGTAATCAGTTAACAGATGTCCTACTTCATAACAGTAGAAAGGCGGTGGGGCAACTCCCCATCGCCAGTGTGTGTGTTGGGGGGGGGGCAGTGCATATAATCCTAGAGATATCATGAGTACATGCCACACTTCACCTGCTAACCAACATACTGCTGAATTGGTCTCACTCAATCATAATGGCAGATTCTGAGATCTAAGGTACAAATTCCATCTTTGTTCACAGCATAGAGAACCCTGTCTGCCCAGCGTAAATGAAACAGTTTGCTTTTCTCATTTAGAGAATGAGTGATTTTCTCCATCTTATAAATTGGCTTTGCAATTTCCCCCAGGTTCCAGTCTCAGGTAGTTGGGGGTTAGCCATAATCAAGTTATTGCTTTTTTATGTGCCTTTATTAGAATTCCCAATATGTATTTAGTGTGATGGTCTTAAAATTCAACAGAGCTTGCATGAGTACAAATCCACTAACAGAGGCAGAGACGACTGAAATAATTCCGCTAGTTCCATCCCTATTTCCTTGAAAAAAGAATGCTGGGTGGGACAGGCCCACATTACATTGATGTGCGTTTATTTATTTTATTTATTTATTTAGTTTTGGTTGACAGGGAACGGAGGACTAGACAATTCTGCCTATTTTCAGCCTTGTGCCAGGGGAAGGGGATACAGATGGCTGCCAACTGACATTGAACCAAGATTGCTGCGAGGGAAGTGAGGGAGACCCTTCTACAGAGGGACCCCCTCCTGATTCCAACTACGAGGGAATTTCAGGGTCAAGGCGCCAGCTCATTACTTAGGTCAGGCGGACCTTCCCTGGACACAAATCGGGCAAAGAGCCCGAAAACAAGCAGTATTTTCTGGAGCTGCACATCAGGACTTGAGGCTGCTTGCTGAAATGGGACTTTCTTTTTAACTGCTTGTAAGGGGACACTCAGCATTCCAGAGGCACAGCGGAGGAGCTTTCTGGCACCAACATTTGAAATCTGCACTCATGCCTGATTAGCTCCCTGCTCGCTGCGTTGCTTGCCCAGCTCACTGAAATTGCTGGTCACTGAGCCCTGTGGCTCACTCCTGACTGCTGCAAGGGAAGTGAAGGAGACACTTCCACAAAGGGTTCCCCCTCCTGATTCCGACTGCAAGGGAATTTCAGGGTTGAGGTGCCGGTTCATTGCTTAGGATGGGCGGACCTCCCCTGGACCCAAATCAGGCAAAGAGCCCGAGAACGAGCGGTATTTTCTGGAGCTGCACATCGGGACTTGAGGCTGCTTGCTGAAATGGGACATTTTTAGTCCCACTCGCCCACCCCATTCCCTCCTCCCCTTAAATGCCCACTAGCTCCTCCCACTTGACATGGTAGTCTCCTCCCAGGTTGGTACAGCACCCAGCTAGCTGGTACTCTTATAGTTCTCTCACTGCTGAACATGCTGTGGCCCATACCCTGTCTTCACTAAGTTTGCTAGTAGCTAATTATTGTACTTACTTGTGTCAGCCTTACTTGTTTCAGCTTGTTACCTGTCTAACGACAGTAAAATCCAGAGCATGATTGGCAATTTCTCGAACTAGATACAGCTTGCTATCCTGTTGTACTAATACTTAGAGACAATTAGCTTCAACAGTACAATTCAGTGCATGATTGGCAATTTCTTGAAATAGGTACAGCTTGCTGTCCTGTGGTACCAATATTTAGAGACAATTAACTTGCATGGGCGGGAGCGGCAATCCCTGAAGCCTGAAGCAACAACTAACCTACTCTGTATCACTGGGTACTAGATCAATCCTGCTAGAGGTATCTGCCCCTGAGTACTGAAACCTACTCGCTAAATTACCCTGGGGGGAGCCTGTGCCTGCACTGTAGCCCCGAGTGAACTGCCCAAAGGGAGCTCACTGCAACACCCCTGACCCTTGTGAATCCCACAGGACTAATCTCACCTCGGCTACCACCCCCCCCCACTGAGGCCTGATAGGATGTCGCTGCTGAGAGGCTGCCCTGTGCTCCACGGCCTGGCTGGGGCCCCTGCCCAAAGTCTAGGTCCACTGAGCGCTAGTCTCTCACCGAAACCGCCCTCCTCCTGGTTATCGGCCAAAGGCTTGAGGTTTGTGCACTTCAACATACGCAGCCTGCTACCAAACCTTACTAAGCTAACAGCTTGGGTGGCTCAATATAACCCTGACATTATGGGGATCATGGAGACCTGGCTTAAGCCACACATACCTGACTCAGTATGCTCCCTCCTGGGCTACAACTTCATTAGGTTGGACAGGGCTCAGAACAAGAGGGGGGTGGAGTATTCCTATACTACAAGACACACTTAAACATCTCAGTCATAGGACACATGCCATCTACATCACATCTCGGTGAGTTCCTGCACGCCCTCCTCCTGTTAGGAAACACCAAAAAGGTGCACTTGATCTGTGCCTACAACACCCCTAAGGGTGGAGTGCATGGGCTCTCCTCCCTCCTTGACAGTCTTAGCTCAAAGGTTGGCTCGAACGAGTTACTAGTCCTAGATGACTTCAACCTCAACTGGGCAGGTCGCAATGTTCAGCATACGAGCCACTGTTGGCTGGACTTGCCCTCAGCCAGCTCATCTCTGAACCCATAAGGCTCTCTCCAAGAGGAGACAAGGGTTCCATCATTGACTGGGTGCTAAGCAACAGAACGGAGAAAATTATCTCCTGTGGCGTTCTCTCTGATGCTATATCGGATCACTCTCCCACCTACTGTGTATGGGGCAACTCCCCTCCCAAAATCCCCCACAAGGTGATACAAATGAGGGACTACTCCAAACTCAACGTTGGAGACTTCCTTGCTGACCTGCGACATGCTGACTGGTCTCAGGTCATTGCCACAAATGACCCCCTCAAAGGCCCTTGACAACTTCCTAAAAGTTTACACCCCACTTCAAAACAAGCATGTCCCCCTCACAAGAAGGAGAGTGAGGGGCACTGCAACTAAATGGCTCCATGGGGGAGATAAATGTTGGGCGAGATATAAGTACTCAATGTCCAGTATAGACCTTCAGGATTACAGACAGCTGAGGAACTCGTGCAAGAGGGCTATTCACTCCACAAAAAGTGAGTTTTGTCAGTCCATTCTGCTCTCCACAGCCAGAAACCCAAGGAGATTCTGGCAGAGAATTAAGAATGTGGTTGGTGGGTCTACTAGAGCTCAGGTCACAGACATGCACATTGACAGGGTAAACTGTAACAACCCCCTCACAATTGCCAATGCCTTCAACTCTCAGTTCACCGACCTGCCAGCTCTCCCCAAACTGCCTCATTACCCCAAGGATTGGGCCTCTCCACCCAGTGGGACAACCCCCCTCCTGCCCTTTTACCTCAAGGTCATATCGCATATGGAGGCCCAGAAGTTCCTTGCTGGCCTCTCTCCTCACACTGGTGCTGGGCACGACTGCCTGGAGTCCAAGCTGCTTAGGCTAGGGGCAACTGTACTAGCCCGACCCATAGCCCACGACTTCAATGCATCGCTTACCTTGGGTATAGTCCCAGACATCTGGAAGATGGTGAAAAAGTCATCCCTGTGCCCAAACAAGGTGACCTAAAAGACCTTAAGAACTAGCGCCCCACAGCAATCCTGTCAGCGATCAGCAAACTTCTGGAAAAGATAGTCATCTCCGAGGTCACCCATTATCTACAGACCCACAACCTACTCTCCCCTGCACAGCAGAGGTTCAGAAAGGGGCATAGTACCTCCACTGCCCTAGCAGTTGTTTCCTCTGCGATCAGGTCTGCTGCTGACCAAGGCGAACTGACCGGGGCCATCTTTGTTGATCTCTCGAAATCCTTCGATCGGGTAGACCACGCACTACTGTGCTCCTCTCTCCTATCACTTGGCTTCTCCTCCCCCACCCTTGTCTGGATCAGTAATTACCTCACAGGCAGGCAGCAGTACACCAAGTTCAACAAGGCCCTGTCTGAGCCTGCCCAGGTAAACTGCGGAGTCCCCCAGGGCTCTGTCCTGGGGCCTCTTCTGTTCTCCCTCTTCGTAAATGAGCTACATGTGGCTCCGGCTTGTGGGTCCTCAGTGCTGTACGCAGATGACCTAGTCATCATGACCAGCTCCCAGGACATCTCTACCATCAACGCCAAACTAAACTCGGCCTTCGACCAAATCCAAACTTGGTTACAGGACCACAAACTTATGATTAACCTGCAGAAGATGCAGGCCATGCTCTTTGACTCAGCAGCCAAGAAAAAAGCTTTCCCGAATTCACTACAGATCTCTGGGGCTGATGGGTCCCTACTGCTAGTTGCAGACTCTGTCAAGTACCTGGGGGTGACACTTGACCCGCAACTGGATATGAACATGCACATACGCAATTCATATAGGGCCTCAAACTGAAAGTTGGGTCACGCTTACAGAGCAAAAAGTTGTCTTACTCCAGCTGCCCGTCTCGCCTTAGCCAGGGGAATCCTCCTATCTATGCGCTGCTATGGACTAGTCACCTTCGCTCACGTTGCAAAAACTAGTCTAGTAAAGTGGGACTCAGCGTATAACAGCACATGACGTTTTGTGCTTTCAGCCCCCCGCCTCACCCACCACTGTGAGCTCTACTCCCGGCTTGAATGGCTCCCACCGGGAACCCACCACTCCTATGTCATGGGCAACTTCATAGACAGTGTTGTCAGAACTGCCACCCCCCTTATCCTTGCTGAGTCCCTCATTCTAGCTACTTCCTCTTACATTCTGCGATCCAGTGACTCTCATGCCCTCCTGGTACCTAAGACCCCCACTCAAATGGGTGACCGAGCCTTCGCTGCATACGCGCCCAGGATATGGAACTCTCTTCCATCAAGCACTCGCTCCTCTCCCTTCCACCAGTGCTTTAAAGTCTCCCTCTGGGGCTTTCTCAAAATGGCCTCCACCTGCCTCTGCACTAGATAAACTCCCTCGGCCTATGCCGCCCCAACTACCTGAGATGCTACCTAAATAATATGACTTAGGCAGTGCCCCTCTGCACTTTATACTCTTCCTGTACTCACAGCTTACTAGAAGGAATAGACCACTTAGGGCCACCTTCCTTATCCTGGTCTGGGCCCACTCTATCCCAATTTGACTCCTCTCTGCCTACCTGCAAGCCTTACAGCATTGCTGCCTGGAACGATGAAACCATACTGTTCTTCTACCTACTGCCTGCATTGTAAACCCCTGTTGTTGTTTGTATTGAGCCTGTGTGCTAATTCTCTATAATGTAATCCTTCACTTGTTTTTGCCTGATGTTCATGTATGTACCTTGTAATCTCCCAGGTCGCACCTGAAAATAGGCACTTGGCTGTCTAGTGTGTTTACCCAGTTAACAAAAGCAAATAAATAAATAAAGATTAAGCTGTTAGTGGTATTTTTAATGAATGGGGGAAATTTGGTAAGACACAGAGGAAACTCCTCTACTCTTCCTGCAGGGGGCCTTGCTTCCTGTGAGCAAGAGGGGACTCCTTTGTCTGCGGGACCAAGATGGAGGATGGAGAGCTGGAGAATGTGGAGAAGATGGACATGCTAGGAGAGAATAACAAAGCTGTGAGAGAAGATATTGTGGCAAGCACTGGAATGGATCTCATTCTCAGTAGACCTCGAGAAGGGGAAGAAGATGGTCAAGCTTCAGGAGCTCTGATAGATCATTTAGAGCTGAATGCGGAGGATTTTCATGGAGTTCTGGAACAGATGCATGACATTGTTATGGATAATCCTACAGAACCTTCAATTTCATCTGATGAGGTACTTTTTATGGAAGATGAGGAGGAAAGACTGCAGTTGGAAATGGAAATAGAAAACAACAGCTTTTGGCACTGATTTCAGCAGCTGAACAGGAATTTGTTACCAGTAGATCTAAAATGGAAGAGGAGAAAAAGAAAAGGAAACAGTGAGGAGAAAGTCCTTTGCAAGGTACAAGTAAACGTAATCCAGTAGATCTGTTACCTACACACTTTCAGGAATTAAAAGACACACAGGAGAAAGTTTTGGATGAGACTATAATAGCTGGAATACCAACAATAGACTCTGAGGAATGAGCCCCTGATACAGCGTTGCAACATGCAGGCTGGATATTTAATGGAACAGAATGGATACCTGATCCTTTAATTCCTCTTCCAGGTTCCCCAAATGCTCTTCTAAAACAGACCCAAGGAACTTCTAGTCACAGTAATTCACAGTTGCTTCCTGAGTCGGTGCTCGATCACCTGTCTCAACCACCCGCTGCTTTTGGTACAGCTGCGCAGGATGAAGTGGAGGCTGGAGACCAGAGTATTAAGCCAGACGTGGTCTCCACAGCTCGGTCTTTCTGAGACCAAGAACAGAGTTCAGGCTCTGTAGAAGAGCAGGACCTTGTTGAACACCTGCAGGCCGATTTGCATGGGCAGGTAAGGAGGGATTTAGTAGGACAAGGACTGGGGTCCCCGGCTGCACGGAAGAACTTGGTGCTATCGGAGAGTGTACCTCTCCAGCAGGACACAGTTAGGCCGGGGTCCTATGCGGGACTCATCCATAAACCAGCTATAGCAGCAAAATGGAAATTCTTAGTCTGTGTACGCTACAAAGGGTTGGCCCTGATCCCCCAGACAGGTTTTGGGTTGGAAAAACATTGATTAAAGACTCTTTGTGGTTTCTTCCTTCTGAAGTGTATGCATTTATACATGCTCCTGGGGACTGGGTTTATGATGTCAGTTTCTGCTCAATGGCTTTGCTAGACAAATTTTGGAAACTATACTATGAACATACGAATATGGAAGTGTGGCATGATTTCACAGTGATACCCATTACTAAGCCTACGATTAAAACTGTTACTGTATTATTTCAAAATGAAGGAGTTGATGTGATGAATATCATTTTTTGGTTAGAAAAACGATGCACTATCTTTGACCATCCTCAGCCTGTTATGGATGATAATGGTTTCTGGACTGGGGGATGGCATTTTTGAGTGCAATTAAAGCAGACAGAAAGTGGCATACAACATTTACCAAGCTCATTTTTTTTAGGCCGGGACAGAGGCATACTGTTTTATGCTGGACAACCAAAGAGTTGCTACAGATGCGGCTCTTTGACACATTTAAAGAATGATTGTGACAGTATAAAATGTTTTCATTGTGGAGTGCTTGGTCACTCCACGGCACACTGTACAGTCCCCCCGATATGTAATTTATGTGGTGATGATGAGCATGCTTTTCAGGAGTGTCCTTGGGCTGTGCATAATTCATCAGATGCTTCTGATCATGAGCACATTCTTTTTCAGGCGAGACAACCTTGCAGACAACCCCCCAGGGTTGATGAGGCCCCTTTTTACCCACCCAGGCATAAGGGTAGAGGTCGGGGTGGAATTTCCAACTCTCGGGTGGGAGATCAAAGATCTACAGGAGGTCCCCCTGAGGTTCGGAGGCCCCCTTCTCCACCATTTGGTGTTGTTGATTCAGTTTCAGTTATGGAAGCTATAGAGACGCCCATTGTTACCCCACAAGGTTCCCCTTAAAGAATGTTGTCCCCTTCTGTTACGATTCATCCTGAAAGTTCAGCTTTGGAAACGCACCCAGAAGTTATAGATGGACAAGGAGGTCTACTTTCAGCTCCTGATTCCCCTTCCCAGTCAGCTGCTGGTTCTAGTTTGCCTCAGATGGGTTTACCCCTGCCCCCCCTACCTTTGTCCAATCATTTCTCCATGTTTTCAACTTGGGGAGAACAAGTGGACATGGAAAATCCCTTAGATTTGAGTGATGTTCCCACCTCGCAACAGGTACCTGTGTTACCAGTTTCAGCCCCGTTCAAGAAAAAGATAGCAGAACCGCAGAAAAGAATGACTAGGTCCAGTGCTAAGTCCCTTAAACCCCCTTCCTGAGCCTAAACAGTTGAAGGTTGCCAGTCTTAATGTTAACAGTATTAAGTCTGAATATAAGTGTTTGACTACCTTTGGTGTCTTGCAACAGTTAGATTTTGATGTATTTATGTTGCAGGTTACGCGTTTACATACAATCACAGAGATGGTTCAGGCAACTAAAGACTGGAAATGGGGTGCTTCCTTTTGGTCGTTGGGGGCAGAACTGTGTTGTGGGGTGGGCTTTTGTTTCCATTCATCAGCTGTTTCAGTGTTGCGTTTGGTGGACATTGATCCAGGTAGAGCGTTCCTCTCGGATGTAATTATTAATTCTTTTCCCAGTAGACTAGTGAATGTGTATGGTCCCCAAACGAAGGCCTTGAGAATTAAACTATAGTCCAAGGTGCAACCCTACTTACACATGAGTAGACAGATCTTCCGAGGAGGCAATTTTAATATAAACTTTTCACAGTGTAGTGAGGGAGGGAAACAATATTGAGATAAAAAGTTTTTGAAACTAGTGCTTAAACATGCAAGTTTGAAAGATGCTTTGGGGGAGTGGGAAGCAAGCAGTGACTCCAACATGTTTAAGGGAGCTTTGTCTTCTAGAATAGACTTTCTGTTTTTGAAACAGGCACTGCCTGTTTTTCAGTCCATAATATCTCAATAGAGACTTCAGACCATACTCTTATTGGGGTTCATATTGCAGTCCCTCCTCCTTGGGAGATGGGCCGGAGTTTCTGGAGACTGAATACCTCTTTATTGGAGGATCCAGTTACCTTGAGTGAGTTTAAATCCCTTGTGACTGATAAAGCCACTACCCTCTTTTTGCATGATACTATTGATGGTTGGTGGGAGAATTTAAAAGATCTGATGATATATTTTTTGAAATACTGGGGAAAACTAAAGCCTCAGATTCTTATCAGAAATATTTGACATTACGGGGTACATTGGAATCATTACTGAATAGACAAAGCATGGAGAAAATTGATTTGGGGGTGGATATAAATAAGGTTAAGTCTGAAATGAGACGTTATCAATATGACCGTCTCCGTTCTCTTCAAAGAGAACAAATGTATGGTATTCAAGGGAAGATGGCGAGTGTAAATCCTTATGTGAGTAGCTACCAGAGATGGGAGAAGACTCGGATTACGGGGTTAAGTTCCCCTCAGGGTCTTGTAGTTACAGAAAATGTGGCAATAATGGCGTTACTTGGGCAAAATGTGGGGCATTTATTTGGGTCTCCAGTAGGGAGTCACTCTATGCTTCTCAAATTTTAGCAGCAGCAGCAACCCCACGGTTAGACTCGAGGTGGGTTGCTCTAATGATAGCCCCTTTTACGGCATTGGAACTGAAAAGTGCAGTACAGGGATTAAGAAATGTGATTTCTCCTGGTTCAGATGGACTTCCCAGTGAGATATTTAAAATGTTATGGGAGATTATTCCTTTAGAATTTTTGGCTTTATATAATTTCTTTCTTGAAGATAGGTATTTACCGACGCCTATGTATGAGGGGCTTATGTTTTTTTTGTATAAAACTGGGGATTCAACAGATATTAACCAACAAGATATTGCACCAACAAGGACATCCAACAAGATCTCCATCAAAATCCCCTATCGCCGCACCACCCAAAGTCAGCGATCCTTCGAATACCGGGCCCCACTATGGCTTACCTCACTCCCACCAGAACTTACCACCATTAGCAAAATCAGCTTGTTCAAATCCGCACTTAGATCCCACCTGTCCAGTCAAAGGCAATGCACCTGCCCTACCTGACCAATCCACCTGGTACAATTTGCTTGACTACCCCACCAATTGTACACTTATGCTACTCACCTAATCCGCCACTTCCCTACTCCACCCCCCCACCATCCTCTACATAACTTCCCCCTGCCCCCTACCCCTGTCCTAGTCCCCTCTCCCCCTCTTTCCCCAGGCCTATGCCCCTACCTGTTTTCTTACCCCTATCCTTCCACCCCTCACCCCCTCCTGACAAAGCGAGCCCAAGCCAGAGGTTCCCACTTGCTGTACACTTATTTCCATTCCACCCCCCTTTCACTCAATAACCTCCCCTCTCCTCCACCCACCCTCTCATTCTTATTTCTGCTTCAGCTCTGACTCTGTCTGTGTGTCAAGGTACACTCCTATCCCAGGTACACTGTTAAGTCATAGTACTATTGACATTGTTTTATGCTCTTTGTTAAACTGTGTTTTACGATTGTACATTTGTATTTTTCTTTCTGACGTGGAACCTTTGTAAATGAGCTGGTCGTTCAAAGGTTGTAATCCGGACTTCAATAAATAAATAAAAAATAAAAAATAAAAAATAAATAAATATTAATAATTGGCGCCCCATTACGCTGCTTAATACAGATTTTAAACTGTTTGCAGAATTACTGGGGAATAGATTGGCATGTGTAATGGGTGAGTTGATCAGTCCACAACAATATTGTTTGGTGCCTGGAAGGAAGATAACGGAAGCATTATTATTCCTTAGGGAAGTAGTAGAGAGGGTAGTAGGGGGAGACCAGCCGGGATTCCTGGTAAGTTTGGACCAAGCCAAAGCATTCGATAGGATGTCACATTCTTTTTTGTGGCGATGCTTGGCTTCTTACAGAATTCCGGCACAATTTATAGATTGGTTAAAACTCTGTTATGAGTTAGAGTATGTCATTCCCTATGATAATGGTAATTGGGGATCCAAGTATCAGATTAGGAGGGGGGTACGACAGGGATGCCCCCTTAGTCCCCTCCTTTATGTTTTTATGATTGATCCAATATTGAGACTTCTACAGCGTTCACCCAGTATTTATGGCTTTGCTGGGGTGCTTACCCAGTCAAATAAAATGACTGCGTATGCCGATGATTTGTGTCTATTAATTAGGGATGGTTAGTCTTTTGAAATAACACAAAACCTTATGCAGGAAGTCAGAAGAATTATGGGGGCTAGTCTTAATCTTGAGATAATCTTGAGGGTTTACAGGATGCATGGGGTATATTGGGAGGATGCTGTGTAGAAACAGAGCCAATCAAGGTCTTAAGAATTTATTATGGGGGTGCTGACATGGAGTATTATAATTGGGAAAAAGCTCTTTCTAAAGGTAAGGAACTTGTGGGTAGATGGAATCGTTGGAAATTGTCCAAGAAAAAGTGGTCATATTTAATTACTTTAATTCCAGTTTTTTTTTGTAATTAAGTTCAGTTTTTCTGGTTTCAAAACAGTTGGAGGTTACTTTGATGGGGTGTTTTTTCTCTTGTTTTTGGGGGGAGCAAATTGAACCCGGTCAAAAGGGAAGTATTATATAAAGACTTGAAGGCGGGGGGAGTAAATATGGTGCATCCCTTGATATTTTTTTTTACTTCCCTTAATGAAGGGTGTTGCATCTGGATGGGGTGACAGGAGTCTTTTGATTCTTCAAGAAGTATTTCTTGAATGGAAAAGGAATAAGTTTCAACATAAAACTAAAAGACATCCCCAATTGTTGAAGAGATGGGAACATGTGTTTGATGGGATAATTAAATGGGGTATTGGCTATACGACAGTTCTTCGTCTTACTAGAAAACAACTATATTCAGATATATTGTTAGTTCATTATGTAGAACACTCCTTTTCAGGCTTTTCACAAATAGATCAGGATTTTATATCACAGTATGTTATGGATGTTAGGATACCAGAACAAATGTGGGATACTGTATGGTTGGGCTTGCATTTAAAGGTAAATGTGAAAAATAATCAAAAACATAAGCCGTTACAAGATCGATATTGCCCCAGAGAAGGTTGTAATTTGCAATTAGAAACAATGCAGCATTTATATTTTACTTGCCCATATATAATGCGTTTTTGGGATATTGTTAAGAATCGTTGGAAAGGGAATATGCCAATACCCCCTGACCAGACGTTACTGTTTTATGGCATGATTCCTACATTGGTGAAGCAACCACATGACAGCACACTCCAGGTTGTGTGTGCACATTTTGTTTATTGGATCTGGATTATTCATTGCAATTTGGTTCTGCAACAACGCCATATTACAGAATTGGAATTATTCCGTATAATAATTGATAATTTACATCGGTGGAAAGAGGCAGAATTCCAATAACTGGAACGGGGAATATGGACCAAATGGTGGTCCACTTTTGAATTTCTGTAATGTTTATAATGAATGGGGGGGGGGAGTTTTTTTTTTTTTAGTAATTTTGTTTCAGTTTTGGTTTCTGTGTATTAATTCAATAGTCGCTTTGACACAGTATAAATGTAATACTTATTTGCTTTTTGTTCTGGTTTTCATATTCATTTGTGTGTATGTATATTGTTTTGTATAGCTTTGATTATTGCTGGGAAATTCCCCCACTCTTTTGGTAGGGAGGGGAGGGGGTGTATATTAAGTACTGCATTATGTTTAGGATTTAAGTAGGACTCAAATATTCTTTTGTGTTCATGACTTTTTTTCCTGTATGATTTGCTTATTTAAGTTTTGGTTTCACAGTACGCAGTAACGCTTCTTTGGATTTTCTTTCTGTTTTTTTCTATGACTTTGTATGATATACTATTGATTTGTTTATATATTTTTTGATGATATGAAAAATAAAAATGTCCCCTACTCTTTTCGAGAAGTGCCATAGGATCTTTAATGTCCACCCCAACTACCACCAGAACAGGCAAATGGGACCTCGGTTTAACGTCTCATCCAAAAGACGGCACCTCAGGAGTGTAGCACCCCCTCATGCTGCACTACAGTGTCAGTATTGGGATTGAACCCAAGTGCCTGGTGTGGGGATAGAACCCACAGCCTTCTGATCTTCTAGCCTCAGAGGCGTTGAGGTGTTTTCTGTGGTTCACCATAGATATGCCAGCAGGGGTAAATAGTGCACTGTGATTAACGGGGTCCTGAAGTAATAAATAAGGGGAAGGGGATATTCAAACAGCAGTGCCCATTTTTTGGAAGTGGCTGCTGAGATCTGTCCTGTGAGTTAGACCACAAAAAGTTGGTCTAATTCCTGGGATGAAATTCCACAGTTGTGTCCAAAAAACAGATGGGATTCCTGCAACTGCAGCAGAAATTATCGTAAACTGCAGAAATCGTCGCCAATGCATCCAAATGTCCATCAATAAGACACAGACATTTGGATGCATCTGCATGGACACAGCATGCATCTGAAATATGGACACAAGTGCTGCATGCTCGTCTCTGAAAATCCTGCCCTAGGTGTTTTCTCACGTATTCAATCCTTTGAGGTGTCCCAGTCACTTTTTAAACTTGCCTGCATGCCATACTCCAGTGCTCTTCCGTAATGAGTCTGTTGAACACTTTGCACCACATCTGATCTATGTGCAGAGAGTGATCACCCTGAGTATTAGTCGGTGCCTTGTATACAGAAGAGTTCAGGTGGTGGGAGTTCCTTGTTCTCAGGAAATCAAGGAAAAACTGAACCATGGGTGGCAAGTGGCTCATTTCATAAGCTGCTAATGGAAGAGATGAGATAACTGTGGCGCAGCTGTAAATTTTGGAAGAAGTCAGTATGCCTCATCCTGAACTTTTACTGCAAATCAGCAAAGGAGAGCTGTATGGAACCAGAATCTACTTGATAGACATATTGCAAAGAAAGCCTCTCCTAGTCTATATAGCAGGGATCAAGAAGGCAGGGAGGAAGTTTTCCATTTTGGCAATGGGGCAGACACACGCCATAAAAGGAGTCAGCAGTGGAGATTTACAGATTGCATACCAAGTCAAAATGAGATCTCTGAGCCAGGGGTTCAAGTCTCACCTACGACTCATATTTGTTTATTTATTTCAAACCTTTTACCAGGAAAGACATACTGAGAGGTACCAGCTCATTTCCAGATGCATCCTGGGGATAAGGGGGAGGGAGAGTAGACAATAAAATAACAACAAACACATATTCGGTGCAGAGTAATACAGTACAGAAGGTGCCTATGATAGAGTAAATTATAAATGGTCAAGAGCAGTGAACAATAGTGTAATTTGGGGAGGGAAGATGGGGGGGTTTACAGACCATAAGCAGGGCGTGAGCGAACCAGGCTGGAGGGTGGTGGGCAGCTGCTTAAGACCTGGGGTCAGAAACAGTTGCAGGAGTGAGCTATAAAGCCTTGAAGGAGAGACTTAAGGGGGTAGGAGGAAGAGGCAGAGTGGATGGATAGGTGATGAGAAGATCTGAGCTTAGGGAAATGATAGGAGAAAGCAGTTTGACAAGCAGTAGATTTCCTGCTGGGAAGGGAAAGGGAATGAGAGCCAGTGTTGCAGAGTTAGTATGAGGATGTGGGGGATGGTAGTTGAGAGGCAAGGTAGGGAGAAAGAGGGTCAAGCCAGAATTTGGATGTGATGGAGGCACAGTGGGCAAGGAGCCTGACATCAAGGGAGGGGAGGAAGAGGAAGGAGTATAGGGAACAGTAGTGAGTGCAAGGGGAACAATTCAGGGCAAAACAGCAGAAGGACTGATAGAGGGAGGCCAGTCCGGCAAGGGCGGACTAGGGAGCAGTACTGTAATCAATGTCGCCATAGCTGAAGATGGGGAGGATCTTCTTCAAGCTAATCTCATGATGAGCACAAAGTGGGATGCTCACTTTGGTCCTGTACAGCACAACATGTTTGGGGTGGAACTTATGGTGGATGCACCAAGAAATCGAGGTGGCTGTCCAGCCAGACCCCAAGGTACTTAAAGAAGGAGATAATCACACTGCCATAAAGGGTAGGGAATATACAGAAAAGGGTGAGCCTGGTGATCCTCTGCTGGCAGCCGAAGGTCATGGAGACCATTTACTTGACATTGACAGACAAGTGATTGGACCAGAACCAGTGCTGGATGTTATCAAAGTCCAGTTGGAGCTGGACAATGACGTCAGGGGTAGAGGAGCCGGAGGCAAAGAGCACCACATCATCTGTATACATGTGGATGGACACAGAGGAACAGGGAGCAGAGAGGTCATTCATGAAGATGGAAAAGAGAATAGAGCCATGGATGGACCCTTGGGGCATAACTGAGATGATAGTGAATGGGGGTATAAATAAGGTCTTACCAATACAAACAGCTTGAGAACTGCCCTTAAGGTATCAGTAGAAACAACTGACTGAGGAGGCAGAAATCCCTGCCACCTTAAGCTTGTCCAGGAGAAGGGGGTGGACAAGGGTGTTAAAGGCATTGGCCAAGTCGAAAAAAATGACAGAGCTGATCTAGCCCTGGTCCATACCAGAAATGATGAAGTCAGTGAGCTGGAGGAGGGAGGAGGATGCAGAATGGGATTTTCTGAAATCAGGCTAGAATGGAGTGAAGAAGGAGGAGGAGACAAGGAAGAGAGAACACTGAGAAAGTACAAAGTGTTCCTGGAGCTTAGCCGGGGTGAGGAGGCATGAGACAGGATGGTAGTTACCAGGAGAAGAGGAATCACCCCCTTTAGGGAGGGGGGTGACAACTGCCTGTTTCTAAGCATTAGGGACAGTAGCTGAGAAGGAGAGGTTGAGGAAGTGGGTAATAAGGATATTGATGGCAGGAGCAGAGATATTAAGAAGCTGGGATCAAGACTATTGGGGCTTATAGCCTTGTGGGGGTTAAGAGCTAGGAGGGCCTGGAGGGAGGTAGAAAGAGTGGTGGGAAAGAAGGAGAAAGAGTGCATGGAAGGCTGGAGGGTGGAGGGAGGATGGGAAGTGGTGGGGGAGGATGAGAGGAGGGACTGTGCACAAGAGGAGAAAAAAGAATTGAAGGAAGAGGAGAAGGTTTTAAGGTGGACAACTGAATCCACAGAGAAAACACTGTACAAACTATAAGATCTTCATAGAACATGACCCCTTTATCTCCACATGAATTAGTATACACATATTAACTAGGATCTAGTAACCTTATCTTTTCCTCTCCCCCTCTCCAGTCCAAGGTTCAAATCTAAGAGTCTAGAACCAGTAATCAGCACTGTTTTCTCTGAGGGTCTCCGTCTCCTTTCTCAGATCTGGATCTAGAGCTACTTCTCCAGGCATATTCCTATGTACAGTTCCACACTACCCTACCATTACATAAGTCAGGTTAGGACACTTAGCCAGCTACACTTCCAGTGTCCACCTTAAAACCTATTCCTTGGTAAAAATACAATTTGAGTTAGGAAGGGGAGTCACACAGCAAACATAGTAAAGAAGGCAAGGACAACATATTTTAGCAACTTAAGGAAGTACATACAGTAATTGGGAGAGATGTGTGAGCGACCTCCATTTGGCTTTGTTTTGAAATGCTCCATTTTGTTTTACATACAGAACGCATCCAGAGTAATCAACTTAGATGCAACAAATAATCCCAAACATCATAAATTGAGTGCTTCTATTCACAGCATATGCACACAAGCAATCCTACAAAGTGCTCGCAGCAGAACCAGCAGCTTGACTAAGCAGTTGGGGGAAACTGCTCAGCAAACACGCCACTGGTGTGCTTGATGACATCATCCACCGCCACACCCCCTCTAGCCACGGGTACAAGAGGAGGCCATGCACTAGCACAGTGCTGCCAGTGTGTGGTGTGATCTGCAGCAACAGCACCACAAGAGTAAGTAGCTGTTTTTCATACAATACTAGAACAAGCACACTATGCGAGTAGATTCTGCAGCAAGAAAAAATGCAAGAGCTAGGAAAAACACAGCCAGCTTCAACAACTGTAAAACAGAATGATACTATCAAAACTAGAAGAAGTTGAAGAATCAGCATTTATATAGCGCTTTTCATACACAATGTATCCCAAAGCGCTTTTAGAAGCAATGCTAGACTGGTAGTAAAGTGACTCAATATGTCGTGGCGGCCATATCGCACATCAACACCCATACATAGCCTGGACAACTGCATAAACTGGTTTTATGGGAAGGGGAGTGTAGGCCAGGACACCGGGAATGGCCCCTAACTAGTTAGGAGACTAGTGAAATAGACAGAAAGATATTGTTGTGGACAGAAAGTAAAAGATAAAGTGGCAAATTTCAAAGAGAAAGAACAACATATGTGCATTAGAGAGAGATATGGAAATGATGAAATGTAAAAGGAACAAAATGATGTTAACAAGTAGAGGTAACAGAAATGCACTAGTTTTGAGTTCCATTTTTTCAGGCAACGATTTCTCCATAGCGTTTTTTAATATGAGAGAGTTTATAAATTCAAACAAAACAGCATATAAAGTATTCAAATGATTTGTGGGAGCTGAGTAGAGCGCATTAACAAAGTTTCAAAACAAAAGAATGACCAAGCATAGAAGGGAAGTTATAAAGAATGAATGTGAGCTTATTTATAACAACAATAAAAAATACAGGAGATGATGAGAAATGTATTTACTGGGCAAGAACATTAGGATATGCACTGTTTGTGCAGCACACAGCTGCAAATTACTATAACAGAGAGACAGTGGCAAAGAAAAGTATCATGTTCAAAATTTCATAATGGCAAACTCATTGAAACAATACACACATCTGTATATTTTTTTCTGCAGATGAGAATCAAATAATTGTTAAGTGTAACCACCCCCCCCCGTTACCCGGGGTTACTAGAATCCCAGTAAGACCTAGTGGTAGGCAGAAAAGGCAGCTTGTGAAACTCCAGTTAAATGGATTTCACACTGTCTCACTCTGTTCTCAGTCTCAGCTGAGACTGAGGGATGACATCACCATAGAACTCTTGCAGTTGCATGAGCCACACTGGAACGCTGCAGTTGGAAGTTAGGATAGAATGTTGGGGATTTTTGAAGAGAGTCTGTGTGCAGTGAAGCAGCACAGCAGTCTGTGGACAGGCTCTCTGAGCCTAAAGCTCTGTCATAGAGCTACTGTAGGGGAGGTGTGTGTTTCCGCCAAAAGAGGAACACTGTAAGCTGTTTGTGAAGTGGTGGAGACCGCTGTTACTGGTCCTTGCCCCATCCCTGAGGGGATGGGGGTGGAAAGATTTGCCTGTCATTCCAGGGGCAACCCTCCTGGTTCTGGCTAGGGAAGAAGCTGCCTTATTTCAAGTTGTGCTGCAGCACCAGAAGCTGTGGGGAAGAAATTCCTGTGAGGAATCGCCTGTGGGGCACCTGCAACCAAAGGGTGAGTCCTCTCTGACATAGGGCCTATGTTTTCACCTGAACTGTTGTAAAGTGGGGATTGGACTGCTTAATTAGTGGGAGGCCTAGAGTAATGGACTAAGCCAAGTAAAAGTATGTTCAAGTCCAGCACAATGGGAAAGCGAAGACAAGAAGAGGAAATGTGACATGCATTTACCCTTTAATCTACATTGCCAAGCTTTACAGAAAGAGATGTTTAATGTCCAGAGAAATGGCCGGGTATGAATTGTGGAAGTGAGAGGTGAGAGGTGGGAGACCCCCCCCCCAGCAGTAGTAACCAAATTCACCTCTACGGATTTGCTCTGTGGCACCTTTACTTTCTCTCAGGTACTTGACCAGTGCCTGAGGAAAGTACCCAGACGTGGGATTAAAAGGAAGTTCCCCTTATGGAGTTGAAGGTTCTTAGGTGGTTTAGGGAGCCACCAGAAAATGTTTCCATGACATATGGAAGGTGTTCGAGTGGCCAGCAGGGGAGCCAAGCCAGAGAAATCCCAGAATAGTGTACAAGTTCGGGCTGTGTACCCAAAGCAGTGTGCAAGTCCAGACTGTGTGCCCGGTGGGTTCAGAGCCAGAGGGCTGAAGTGTTGAGGAAGTGTTCTGATTCTTTTTAATCTGCATTACCAGAAGTGTAGCCCCGTGGGGGTCCATCTATGCTTTGTTTGCTCTGCTTGGATTTGAATAAAGCCACACTTTAGAATCCCATTCCTGGTATTGGACATTACAGTTATTGCTTCCTGTGTTCGGAATTACTTGGGTGCCACTGTGCAGAGTAGCCAAACCTAGACCTTTTGCCGAGTAACCTATTCCTCCCTGAACCCAGTCCCCACCTGGTACTGCTGTCAGATTCAAACAGCATACCACCTGTCATTTGCAAAAAGGCATGGGGGTGGGGGTTATATAAGGTAATACTGACACCTGAAAAAAGCTTTAATTACATTGGCCCCTATGCACTAAAAAATGTGTAAGTGGCACGTTGGCGAGCATTCAGCTTTGCACCCATGGGAGTTCCGTGCATGGGCCATATTTCCCTACGCCAGCCTCCGGGCAGCCCTCTTACACAGCCCCACCCCTCAGACACATAAGATCCCTGGGGGCAGCCGGCTGCAGAGTGGAGGACTCGGGCATGTGGCCAATCCACTGGCTGCCTGGGTCACTGCACTCAATCACTTGCACCCGCAGGGCACCATGTTTGCAGCCAGCGTGCGGTGCGCGACTGCACCAGAGGGGCCTGTGCCCTGTTCACTGCCCCCTGCCCACAGAGGTGTGCCCTGACATCAGGGGCATCCATACTGGGGGTCCACAGATCCCTGCTGTCACCACTGCGCCCGGCGACTGCATATTGGGGGGCGTGTACCTGGGCTATGTCTATGCAGAGTTGGTATAGCCACTGGCTCCTCGTACTCTGCACTGTTGTTTATCAGGCAGATTGCCCTTTGCACCCCACACACACTGGCCCGCCCATAGCGGAGGCTCCATGATTAGCTGGGGATCGGGTGCATGGGGGGACATATGTGTGTAGAGACTGCTGCAGAGGGGGTGCAGTGGGCTGCGCACTGGAGATACGTGACGCATACCCACTCCGCACATATGTGCATAGGGGCCATTATTAGAGTTCTAGGCCAATGAATGGCATTATTGATATGCAGTATATTTGTATATTTGTTTTTAGCTAATGGTAGCAAGTGTGCAGGACAGCAGCCAGGCTGGGTAAATCAGTTATTTGGTTGTTGTAGCACATTTTAGGTGCACACTTAAGGATGGTATGTGATTGCACTCGAGGTGTGGTGGTGTGTTTGCATAGTATTAAATAGGAAAGCACCCTTTATTTATTGAATTCTTATTATATTTTAGCCAGAGTAACAGAAAAAGTCTATTTCCCATGGAGAGGAAAGTAATTACTCTTGAATCCTAAATTGGTATGTTCTGTAACTGATATGTCTTGAACGCATTTTATATGTTTATATTTTATTCTAACACAGTATTCCTCTGAAGAAGCCACAACAATGAAGCAAAACATTGGGGCAGTATAACTAATAAAAGAAGAACTGGGACATATACAGTGTTTGGGCATTTATTTGCCACAAACCACTTCTAATTCCTTGTGCACTGAACTATCTCTTATTTCCCCATACCTGTCTGCTAACTTTCCTTTTTTCTCTTTTCGATAATTCCTGAAGAAGATGTATGGCCAAACCTTCGATTCTAACTCTATTTTCAGCATGCATTTAATATTATTTATAGGTAATTTAAAATGTAAAAGTAGACCAACCGAAATTTTAACTTGGCTGTTCCCTTGAAAAAGCCACAATACGTATAGAGTGCATAGTGCATAGGGGCTTTTCTTGCTTGCTAGAGTCAGGCCTGCACCCCCTTTGTTGCACTTGGTTACTTTAGGAAACAGCACTTTATTAATAAGGCACTTAAATAGGATGGTGCGAGAAGCTGTGCTTTATGGAACTGGATAGCTGGATAGCTGAGTACATATTTTTTTTTTATGTCTGTTACTCTGTTTTGTCTTTGCTGCAGCATTCCTAGACACAGCTGTTCCTCTAGAATCTTGTTTTGTTAATAGCCCTACCCAACTGAGCTGCTCCTACTTAAAATCTGGTAATACAACTGATGTACAGGAACATTTAAAATCATGTCCTGCATCAGTTTGATCTGGAAAAGTTGGGTAAGGTAAAACAAAAATAAAATTGCTAAATTCTGACAGTGTAGTAGCCAGGAAGACAGTTATTAATATGCAGTACATTTTACTACAATCTGAATGGTATTATAATACACACAAACGGTACATTGTGCCTACAGGTGCCTCCACCAGTGACCCCCTCCAAGAACTCCCGCCACTCCTGCTGAAGCCACTTGGACCACTCTGCTTCCTAAGTTCCAGAAAGCAGCCTGCCCCCACTGACGTCACCTCACTCTGCCCCCAACCAGTCCCGGTAGCCCAGATTCTTAGCAGGCATACAGGAGGATAGGCAAAGGGTGTCACTTGTTACAGCCAGCTGGAGCAGAATGCCGGAGTCTCCCTCAGGAATGGTCAGCTATCTGCAGATGATAAAACAGTTGTGGGAAGCTTCAGAGTGCTGCACTGTTAGCACTCGGGCAGCTCTGCTTTTCAAGACCCAGGACAGAGGCTGCTCCCACTGACATCATATCTTGCACCGCCTCCACTGCTATACAGTAGTTGGGCTGCAAAAATTAACCAGGTTTATAGCCTTACCTAATAGTTGACCATGCAGCAGGAACCACCTGCCCAAGTTGTCATGTTTGCATTCCACTGTATTAAAATGAAGCTTTTTATGTAGTGATATTGCTGCTACTCTAGAGTAAGTTGAAATGAAAGGAGTCATATACCTGTCCAACCCCTCTAGAGTGAGTTGAAATGGAAGGAGTCATATGCCTGTCCAACCCAATCTCGTCAGAGAGATGGGTTTCTTGTTATACGGTAGTCGTACATTGTTCTTTTTCAAATAAGACAGGAGTGTTTTCCTTTTTATGGGGTGTTTAAGCCCTGGTATGATCCAGAAAATGAATTACTGTAGTACAGGTAGCCATCATAAAATATCTTTATGTTTGCTGTACAACAGTAATGCCAATAGTTCACATTTAAAAAAAAGAGTAAGAGACTATGAAATAATTCATCAGGCATAACAGCTAAGTGCCTGGAGTGCCAATGCTACTGTAAATAAGTAGCATCTCCCATCATAAAACAAAGAAGACCTGCTGTGAGTCTATGTCACACATCAACTCAGTGCAGCCAACATCCGGATAAATTCTTTACTGCTATACATATACATAACCAGGGAGTAGCCAAGCCATAGCCTGAAGCCCTCATTTGGATTCAAACATTTTGATCAAAATGTCTTCGGTCAGCTGGCCATGGACACCTATGTACCCTAAACAGTATGTACCTCTGCTTGGGTCATCAGTTTTTGAAAATCTGGTTACTCCCTAGAAACAATATACAACAAAATAACCATCAGAATTCAGCAACACTTCAACGGCAGGCAACGCTGAGAATTGGTGGAGTGCAAAAATCCTCCAGCTGAATCCACCACTCACCTCAGCAAAAAAAAAAAAGAAGAGCCTTCAAAACAGGAACTGCTATCATGCCATATAAGATTCCAAGTAGCAAGCAGCAATTTTTAGCTTCACTATGGTTAGCCCCATAATAAAGCAACAATTAATTAACCTAATTATTTATTTTTCAATTTTCAAAGTTTTACCAGGAAAGCCATACTGAACTGGTAACAGCTCATTCTCAGATGCATCCTGGGAGGAAGAGGATATGGAGTACAGAACAAATTGACAAAAATGTGCAATAAATAAAATATCATAATATAAAATAAACAGCAAGTTACAGTTGTTGAGAGGCAAACATAAACCTAGAATAAATAAACACCAGCTTGACCAATGGACAGGTGCATTGAACCTAACAGCCAGCAATCATAAGTGATCAGATAACACTTATAAAAAGGTGCCTGTGTCAACTTGCAATGTATTTTTTTTTGTGCCTGTGTGTTTTTGTTATTTTTATTATAAGCTATACCTCTGTAACGTGTTTTAGTTGAATGGGGAGGTCTATTAAAAGCTGAAAATTATTTATTTTATTTTTATGTTAGTCTTTGGTAACCGGGTAAGGCCCACTAGGCACAAGTGCCTGTTTTCAGGGGTGACCTGGAAGCACTGGGTGGTTAAGTGACTTGCTCAGAGTCACACAGTATGCAAGTGGAGGCTGTGAGAATCAAACCCAGGTCGGGTCTGAGGATATACCAAGCTCATTCACACCACATTACTTTAACCTCTAGGCTATACTGCCAGCCCAATTACATTCCACTGTAGCCCATGCATAGGGGTATTCACCTAAGAGGAACCTTTGTGTAGGTAATCCAATTCCTGCCCTATAAAAGGTTTTTGTTTTGGGGTTAAACTTCATAGGGCTGCTCCCCTTTCATAACAAAAAACATGGTTTTGATTGTAAACAAGGCCAAAGCAGAGGAGGTGGAACGCCACTGCTTGAGCCTGCCAGGAAAACAAAATGGCTTAAATTACAATCCACAAAACCACAGTCTAAATAATAAATCCAGTTTGAACCTATTCTCAGATATGGTGGTCCCCAGAGATCAAAGAAATGTAATGTCAGAGAGGCACGTACGAAGATACTGCAGTTTCTGTGCCAGCCAGTTGAAGGCATTTCTGGTGTGTGTTTGGTCTGAGAGTTCAGTTATGTTTGGAACTACGAACTAGCAACATCACAAGTTCGAGTAAGCCATAACTTATCAAGTTCTCAGTTGGGGGTCAGCTTCTTCTGCTCTACTTAGAATCTAGATAGCTTCAAGTTAGATTTTTCCAGGGTGATCGCTATCGTTTTCAAAAGTCTTTATATTTATCTCTGTAGAAATACTATATCCCCTATAGTCTTTAGTCTATATTGCCCTGTAACATATGTACTATCATGGTGAATTAAATACTATTTTTATATACTTCATGCTTTCTTTTACAAAGTAATTTCAGGTATAGATAACTGGGGTAAACTTGCAAGTCTGTGATCCATTTCTGAAGAGGCAGGCTACAATTACCATATCTAAAGCAAACGTGTTCCAGTTGTAACAAAAGGGGTGGCTCATTTCCCTTTGGTAAGGAGCACTGTACTGTATGTGAGCAGCGGCTCTGGTGGGATCTGGACCTCGAAATACCACGAGTGAGGTTGCGGCTGGGTGGTGGCAGCATATCAAGGTAACCCTTTTAGGCATCTGAAGGGCTACGAAACTGGTAACACTGCAGGCTGAGTTCTGGGAGAGAATGAGTCTGTGACAGGGCCTCAAGTATTACATTTACAAGTATGGGATGATAACCCTAGGTGATTCGGTTTAATGATTCAGCTGTGTGAAAAGTGGGATAGCTCCCTACCTCACTATGATGAGAAGAAGTGCCCCAGAAAGACCTGTGCCAAGGAAAAAAGATGGCTGGCCCACCACGCAGTGGTAGCACTACTGTCAGTGGCACTGACAACTCAGATTTGGGAGTGAGCCTGGAGCATCAGAGAGTCATCTGAGGGAGGGGGATAGAGTGTCTAAAGGACAGCTCTCCTCCTCCTGTGGATGGGGTAGGAACAGGCTCACAGCAACAATTTCACTCCTCGCTGTGGCCAGATGTCAGTGTACCATAGGGGTCTCCAGCAACTGGAATGGTGCTGATGCAGACTTCGGCACACAGCATGCAGTAGCGTGCACTGTGCACCACTGATGTAACTGCACACAGCGTGCAGTAGCACGTGCTGTGCACCATTGATGTCATTGCACACAGTGTGCAGTCACATGTACTGTGCACCATTGATGTCACTGCCCACAGTGTGCAGTAGCACACGCTGTGCACAGTTGATGTCACTGCACACAGTGTGCAGTAGCATGCGCTGTGCACCACTGATGTCACTGCACACAGTGTGCAGTAGCACGTGCTGTGCACCACTGATGCAACTGCACACAATGTGCAGTAGCACGTTGTGCTCTGTTGATGTCATTGCACATCCTCAATGTCAGGGGGAACCTTATGTAGAAACCCCTGCACTATGACACACTGTTCCATCTCAACTCTCCTCTTCACCGCAGGGACTTGCCATATTACCATATTCTCTCCTCTGTCGTGCTGTCTGCCAGAGGGGGGACCCACCATATTGGTCACTACAGTCTCCCAATGAGTCCCAGGTGGACATGGAGGGATGGGTGGTTGGGGCCATCAAAGGCTGAATATGTAGTAGATCCCCACCAACTCAGGAAGTCATAAACAATGAAAAAAGGAAAAATGTAACATTATTTATAAATCAGAAGTACAAGTATATACTAGGGAAATAGGAAAAGTTCTTGACATGTAACTGGTGATCTGATCAGTGACCCAAAATAGAGTTAATATCTAGAGGCTGTTAGTACCACATGGTGGAGAATAATGTCAAGATCGAATCCATGTCTTCACATGCAGATGTAACCCCTAGATGGCGCTATCCCAGGGGCTACTACCCCTGCCTGATTTGCCACTAACAGGTTGAGGGGCCTGGATCCAATGGCGGGTGCCTCCACCCAGAGGTCAGGGTTTGCAATAGTTAAACTTACTTGGTCACAGCCCTCTGGGACACTGCAACCCCCCTTTCTTCCCACTAGTGGCCCACACAATATATCAAATTACCTTCACAGTATACACTTACCCCAGGGCTGGTTCAGGCACTGGGACCTCCTGTAAAATAAGATACAGTGCAACAATCACAGTACAATACTTTAACATAGACAAATACCTCAGGCAGTATAACTTTGCTGAAACAAGCAGCTCGGATTTATTTAGGGGAATATAACAGGACGGGGAAATCAAGGTTAATTAGCTTATCCTTTACTCATCTACCTTATGGCTCTGTGCACAGGCCTATCCCTACCAGTTACTGTCCCTGGGTACCCAAGCCCTAGTGGCTAGTCCAAACCGTGGCAGCTGGTAGGGCCCTTTCCCACAGAGAAAAGAAAAATTAGTTTAAACAGTCAGCAGTACAGTGATTCCATTTGGATTCAATGTGGCAATTCAACAGGGAGCGACCCTGAATTAGTACTCACGACCTCCAAACAAGATAGGGTCCTTCAATGTCAGCAGGGCTACTCTTGAGCTCCACGAGACTCCTCACACATTTATATGGCAAACTGCAACAGGCAAAAGTCCTTTAATGGCAGCAGGATTCACTTGAGCTAACCAAGCCTCCTCACACATTTATATGGTGAACAGTAACAGGAAAAGTCCTTTAATGGCAGCAGGATTCACTTGAGGTACACAAGCCTCTTCACACATTTATATGGTAAAACAGAAAGTACTATACCAGGCAGGCTGCTTCTCTATCGATGCTAATTACTGCACAATACCGGGAGAACACACAGCAGATTCAGTTCCTGACAGACCGAGTGCAATTCAGCAATTTCTCCAGTCTTCTACAGGGTGAGCCTGGTTTCTACTCTTCAGATATCCTTTGATTCTCTTCACAGGACAGATTCAGTCCTAACAAGCAGTTACACAAGCTGCAGACCGGAACTCTGGGCCTTACACACGTTTCCCGACTAAAACTGCACACTGAAAAAGCACAGGCCTCCTTCCTTCTTCACTGCCAGAGCTCAACTGAAACTCCAACAGACAAAACCGGGCACTTCCTTTGAGTTCCTCCCAGTTCTTGACTGGATTGGCTGTCACTCACAATAGACTGCTCCTGTTGGTCCAAAAAGGCGCTGAAGTCTAAACTACATCTCCCAAGTCACTGCCCATACAATCCTCTTGTGGCTGGCTCAGATTATGAGTCAAGTTCTGATTTGTCAAGGCACCATTTTAGAGCTAGCTTACCCACACTGATTGGTCAGTTCAGCAGTTCAAAACCAGAATGGGGAACTAGGCAGACACAGTTCTGACTGCAAAGAAAGCAGAGTTAGACAAACTGTAATTTCATTATTACTCTAAATGGTTTCTGGCAAACAGTTACATCTTTCAGATAGGTTCCTTTGCACTCCTAGTGACTGCAAAATGGAGTGAATTGGCAGCAGCTCAGTGGTACTCAATCAAAGAAACACACAGTCCCCCATACAAACTAATTATGTCTGCAAGCAGACAGCTCTTAAAGAGACAGTACCAGAGGTTCTAAAAACACTCACTGATAAATGGCTTAAACGCCAAATACCATTCAGGCTTGGAGCATTCAAGCAAGCTCCTGGAAGTCTTTTGGGAACCCCCATTTGCAGGGGGGTTACACAGAGAGTACTTCAGTGTGTCAGATTAGCATGCCCTGAGCAACATGACTGAGTGCCAAAAGTGAGAAAAAGAAAGAAGTCCCAGCTGCTCACATGTCTGGAAGCAGCAGGGCAATTGAGCTCAAATGCCTCAACTTTCTTGTCACATGTCGTAAAATGATGCTCAGTTTTCAGCACCAACATAAACAAGTAAAGCATAGCAGAGTCCTCCAAACAAAAGCTTGTAACATTTTGGCTCCTGAGTATCCTTCCTGCCATATTTAAGTACAGAGAGAGGGATGAAGAGAGTGAGAGAGAGGCAATTAAGAACAAGGAAGTTAACAATGGTATATGATGAGTAAGTAGCAATGCTGGGATTCAAATCTGGGTCTCCCGCTTCCCAGCTCTGAGTGCTTACCACTAGGCTTCACTGCCTCCTATGTAGGCTTGCAATCTTTTCTTCTGGCAGAGTAATTTGTTGAAAGATCTATTTTCCTTCAACACTTCAGAAATATCTGACGTTTACAGCACAACTGACCTCACATAAGCAAATATTTTTTTTCCTTTGGACAAGGATGTGGAATTCCTTTGTGTATGGACTACATTTCTAGGAAGCCAAAGATTGGCTAGGATTGAATGCAGTAACCTTTTTGTTTCTGGTGGGTAATTTTGTTATCAAATCAATCATATACAGAAGAAACCGAAAAGTGATGGGCAGAAAATAACCTGTACAGGCCATCTAGTCTATCCCAAAATTCCCAACTTGGAGATGTTCTAGTCTCCATCATCCATCCCAGTCACCCCTTCCCCCCTCCACTTCCCATCTGATAACTCCTTTGTAAACATCTGCACTTACTCTTGAATCCCGCTGTGATCTTTGCCTCTACAACCTTGTCAGGAAGTTTGTTCTACCCACCCACCACTCTTTCCGTGAAGTTATACTTCCCAATTGTACTTAATGAACTTTCAGCTAGAGCACATGCCCCCTGGTGGATGCACTGTTTCTTAGTTTGAACAGATTTGTTGTGTCCACTCTGCTGAACCCCTTCAAAAACTTGAAAATCTCTGTCATGTTCCCCTCTTCCAATCCTCCAGTGAATACCTGTGGACACTTCCCAGTCTCTCATCATACAGTTTGCCCCACGGGCTGTGGATCTTCTTCATGACCCTTTATTACACTGTCTCTGATCTATCCCTGTCCTTCCTTAGGTGCAGGCCCCTGAACTGAACACAGTATTCCAGATGCAGTCTCACCAGTAATCTATACAGGGGCAATATCACCTCCTTTTTCAGTACTGTACATGAAAAGTACAAACAGAAAAGGAATGCCACATCAATGTGTGGGATGCAGATAAATCAAAAGGGTTCAAGTAATTGCAAATATAGGAAAAAAATGTGCACTCAGGATCTAACAGGCAGCTCTACGGCCTAATCTGAAACAAACTGCAGTGAGAAACAGCACACACCAAAAACAAACAAACAGAAAAACGAAATAACCATGTTCCTTTAAAGGACATACTGCTGCCAGCCCAGTGGCATGGAGGACTGAGACACTGGACACGTTACTTCCCCCACACTGGTACCCGGGTTTGGGAATGGACCAAGATCACTCAATGGCTGGCCAGGTTAGGGAGGATTGAGAGTCCCAAGGACAGCTCTCCTCCCATGGGAAGGGGGGCACTGAGTCCCACTACTTACCTGCCACTCAATGGAGGCTGGGCAGCAGTACCGCGAGACCAGCAGATGTGGGTGGGAGTGTGATGACACAACCTGCATGTGCACCACAGCATGCACGTGGCTACATCTTGCATAGTACCTGGTGTACAGAAAAGAAGGAAACCACTCTGGCTCAACCGGTGTCCCCCACAGGCCCCACACAACCCTACGTGGCTGGTCACCTGCCAAACATGGCTCTGTGTAAGTGGTGGTTAAGCTGTAAGTCCATGAGATGGGTCAGTGATGGGGCTGGGAGATGTTGCCAGGACTAGGGGATGTCAGGAGATAAACAGGAATAATAATATTAAAAACAAAAAAGGCCTAGTGCCACTTAAAAACCCCAGGCAGTGGGCCTCATAACATAGGAGCAGTTCAGCTAGCCTGAACATATATGAGGTTTTTCACATAGAAACAAAGAAACAGAATTTGTTGGTACAATAGGACAACTTGGCCCACCCACCCAGTCTGCCTAGATGTTCCCTGCCTAATCTGTCTCTGCAGACCCTAACTGGTCTCTGGAGACCCTCCCACCCTCTCAGCCTATTTTCTAATATTCCCCTATGTCTATCCCATGCATGACTGAAACCCCCCATTGTTTTTGCATCCTCCACTTCTGCTGGCAGTCTGTCCAGGTATCGCTACCACCATTTCAGTGAAGTAAGTGCTTTCTCATATACCTCTTAAACTCCTTCCACCCCAGCTTCATTGCCTGCCCCCTGGTCCTGGTGCTCTTTCTTATTTGAAAGAGACTCCTATCACGTACCCTGTTCATCCCTGTGAGGTACTTGTAAGTCTATCATATCACCTTTCACTCTTCTCTCTTTCAAGATGTACATGTTAAGGTGCCTTGGTCTCACCTCGTAGGGCTTCTGGTCCAAAGCCTACACCATTTTGTTGTCCTCCTCTGGAATACGTCCACCCTGTCTATGTCCCTACTGGGGTGCGGCCTCCAAAACCGGACACAGTACTCCAGGTGGAGTCTCACCAGTGAGCAATACATTAGCAACACCACCTCCATCCTCCTGCTGAAGATACCCCCTCACTGCACACCAGCACCCCACCAGCTCTACTCACTGCTTTGTCATACTGTCCTGCCACTTTGAGGCTATCAGTTATGATAATCCCCAAGGTCACGTTCCTGCTTAATTACTGACAGTATGACCCCATCCTATACTCCACTCCTGGGTTCCTATGCACTAGCTGCATGATGTTGCATTTTTTGGCACTGAACCCAACACCTGTGTTCTTGACCACGTCTCAAATTTTCTATAAGATCTGTGTCCACTGCCCTCCCTGATCTATTTCCCTGGTCATGCAGTCGAAGAAATCAATCGGATTCATCTGGAATGCCCCCATCTACCCCGTGAAACCATGCTGCCTATGGTCTTGTAGCTTTTTGGATTTAAGACACTCTACTTGCCGTTCCATAAGCAGGGTTTCCATTAATTTCTCCACCACTGAAGTGAGATCAACTGGCCTATAATTGCTGGCCTCCTCCTGCTACCGCTCTGATGAGAGAGACCATGTCTGCTCTTCTCCAGTGCCATGGAACCATGCCTGTTTCTAGTGAACTGTTGAATAAGGCCAACAGTGGGGAAGGTAGCACCTACCAGAGTTCTTTTAGTACCATTGGGTTTATCCTGTCTGGTCCCCTAGACTTATCCACCTTCAGAGCTGCAAGTCCCTTCTGGACTCTTTCTTCTAAAAATGAACTTGTGTCCACCTCATAACCCCCCCTTTCGTTCCTGCTACTCCCTAGTGATCTGCCCTTCACCCACTGTGAAGAGTGAGATGGCTGGCATCTTTTCTTGGTTCTCTTCTGCGCAGTCTCCCCCTGCTGCCCTTCTAATTCTCACTATCCCTCCCCTTTGTTTCCTCTTCTCACTTATATACATGAAGAAAGTCTTGTCTCCTTTAGGTACCCCTTTGGCTATCTTTTCCTCAGCCTGCCCTTTTGGTTCCCTCACTGCCTTTCCTGCTTCCATTTGTTTTACTTGTTACTTGGTCACTTCTTAGAGAATCTTAACAATCTCTTTTTCCTTCTGCTTTTACTCACTTCCTTCATGCAGAGGCAGGTTGACTTAATTATGCTCCCTTTTTGTCCCCACTGTACCTCTAACCCTTCCTGGCAATCCCCTCCCCAAGGCAGTGTCTAAGGCAGTCTCCAATTTCTTTAAAATCCATCCATCTAAAGTCCAGGACTCTCATCCTTGTGTGGTTTGCCTCTGCTCCTGTCTTTATGTTAAACCACACTGTGCGGAGATCACTGGTACCTAGGGGACTGCCCACTGTGATGCCTGCAATGCTGTCCCTGTTTGTAAGCACCAGGTCCAGCACTGCCCCATCCTTAGTGAGTTATTTGACTAGGTGCCTGGGAAAAGCCCCTTGTAGAGAGTCAAGGATGGCCCTGCTCCTTGCCGAAGCTACCATTGGAAGGCTCCACTCCATGTCTCAGACTAAAGTCACCAACTAACAGCATCTCCCCCTTACTTGCTATTCTGATGATGGCTTCACTTCCCCAAATGCTTTGTCCAACTCCTCTTCCTGTGCTAGAGGTCTGTACAATACCCTGGTGTGCTTTACGGTTCCAGAACCTGTCTCCAGTATGATTCACAACTTCAGTGCTTCCTTTTTCTCTGGGTAACCTTGCACCTCCATGGCCTTGATTCTGTCCCTCACATATAATGCGACCCCGTCTCCCCCTCACCCCCGCCCTGTCTCTTCTGAACAGAGTATAGCCCAGTATGGCCATGTCCCAGTCATGGTGCTTAGTGCTACATGACTCTGTTATAGCCATCAAATCCAGGCTAGCCTCTGCAATGATGGTCTGGAATTTTGTTTCCCAGACTCCTTGTATTTGGCCCACATGACTCTCCTTACCTTACTCCCTTCCTGCCTGCTTTCTGTTTTCCTACTCTCAACCTGCCTGTGCTGTCCATGGAGCTCCACCTGACCCATCTCTTCCCTTTTTGCCTTGTTTGTTCCCTGTCTGCTTTACTCCATTATTCCAGCTTATCTGATTCATAACCCTCCCTTTCTTCTGTCTTGTTCCCACCTCTGTCTTCTTGCATCTCTGCCCTAGGACCCTCCTTCCCTAATGCTATATCATTCGGGGAGGGGGGCAAGATTTGCCTCCCTTGGTTTTATAGCCTCCCCCTGGCTAGTATAAATGTGCATCTAAGTAGCATTTAAAACCCCCACTATGGACTGTGGTCCTCTTCCTGGAAGGATGCAAGCAGCTTCCCCTATAGAGGTCCATATCATCCCACATTGGCTGCCAGACCCCAGTGTAGCTGAAATCATCCTCCATGCACTGTGCCTTCAACCAACTGTTAAATACCCTGTCAAGAGTAACCGTTCCTCTCCCTGGCCATACAGAGGTAATACCTTAGCAAAGGTCAACGTGTGTGCTACCTGCTTGAGGCCCCTCCCCAGTTTTCTATGTACTATTTTAAGTACCATTATGCACTTTAAATAAACAAGATTTCTACTTTAGTGTGCTGTTTTTCACTACAGTTTAGATTTCATAGATTCATATAAGTGTGATGGTAGAAAAGGACCACCAAGGCCCACCGAGTCTGCCCATTTGTCCAGCTATCTGCTTGGACGCACCCCATAACACTACCTCCTGTGGTTGTCCCATGCTCTTTTGAATCCCTCCACTGTTTCTTCTCCAACGACCACCTTCGGGAGTCTGTTTCACTTTTCCACCACTCTCTCTGTGAAATAGTATTTCCTAATGTTAACCCTGAACTCCCCCCCCCCACCTACAGGCCATGCTTAAATGCAACCTGAAAATAGAGAGTAAGGTAAGAATCAATATTTCGACCATGCAGTAACTCTTCTTCATGAATTGATCTCGAAGTTAAGTAGTAAACATGATTAGCTTAGTACTCTTCTTTTGTTCTTTTTAGATAATTCCCGAAGAAGACCTATGCTTAAACGCTGATTCTAACTCTAGCTTCTATTTTCAGTATGCATTAAATGTAATCCTTTTTTTATACACTGTACATTCAATGTTTGTGGAATAGCAATGGGAAGAGATGGGGTATAGAGTGCTTGTGTAACTTGTAGTACTTTTTGTGGCTTTACACTATTCCCACCCTTGAATAGTAGGTATGTAGGTAGGAATTTGTAGGAAATAGAAGGCCCATGAACAAGGGTGAGAAGAGCGCTAGAGAAGGAGGAGGAGGGGATGGCGGTAGACAAAAAACACTCCCTAAGCAAGGGAGGTGCATTAGTGGAGGGCTTAAATAGAGGTTGCAGAAGGAGCAATTCCCCACATTGAACCTCGGGCCAAGTCATCTCATTCATTGTTTGTGGAATAGCAATGGGAAGAGATGGGGTATAGAGTGCTTGTGTAACCTGTAGTACTTTTTGTGGCTTTACTCTATTCTCACCCTTGAGTAGTAGGTATGTAGATACTAATACGTAGGAAATAGAAGGACCAAAAAGATCCATCCTCCAACTCACGAAGAATATGACCCCGTGGCACTCAGGAGAGGAAACCCCCCCAGGTGGAGGAAACCTCTGAGGACCCATGGCCAGAGGTCTGCCCATCCTCTGGGCATACTAAAAGGAGAAGGACCTAGGTTCTAATAACCATGGCTAATCTAAGGGAGTTGAGCTTCTGGGAGAGATGATGATCCAACCTCAATCTATGGACAATGCACATTGAACTATGATCCTGAGGTTGAAGAGTAGGTCTTTTCTAAAGGAGCCATGGAATCCGAAGTGTGAAGTAGATCCAGGAGAAGGAGGGCGAAGGAAGTCCAAGTTTCTAAGATGATGAATGATGCTTGTCCCAAGGAATTGCAAGGGTGCAATGAGCAGAGGGAGCATGACTTGATCAATAAATTACTAGACGGGGAATGTTGGAAATTCTATGGTATAAGACATCATTGGTGAATGATCCAGCTTGTGAAGGTTTGACTGTCAAGGTATGGTCTGAGGCCAGGAATTCAATAATGAATGAGGAGTCGCTAAGGAAGCATCTGAAAAGTAGAAATGAGTAAAAGAGAGTCTTTAAGTGCCCTGGAGATGATGATTCGTTCTTGACCCAAGGACGATGCAGACTGAATGTTGATCCTGAGGATAAAGGGGACTTCTTTTCCATAGGAATGGTATAATCCTATGTGTGGAGCAGATCCAGCTGAAGAAGGGCTAATATAGTCCATATTTCCAGGGTGATGAAGGATGCAAGTTCAAAGGGATTATAGGAGCATAATGAGTGGGGAGAGCATAATTTGATCTATATAAAACCGGACAGTACAGTGTGGGATTTGCGATGATTTGTAACGTTATGGGTGACTGGTCCAATTTGTGTAGGGTTTGATGTTCAAGGTAGTCTGTAGGTAAAGAATCGATTAGTGAACAATAAGTCACTAAGTAAGCATCACAGAGTAAAATGAATAGAAGACAGTTTGAGTGACTGATGAGAGTAATGCCATAAGTGATTAGTAAATGAATAGATGATGATTTGTGGAAGCGGTCAAGCTGGTAGCCTAGTGTATATGGGAATGACTGTAAATTTGGTATAAGGGATGGATGGCTTCTTTGGTCATGATGTTCGTGACTTTGTATGAAAATACTCTGCCGGTACGCTGCCTGTAGTAAGTGCGGGTATTTCTGTGGTGTGATCATGTAGGAGGTACACTGTGGTGGCGTATGGTTGGTTAAGTTTACCGGTAATCCTGATGCCGAAGTACTTGAGAGAAGCTTGGATGCAGATATAAGGAAGAGTCTGTAGGCTGAATTGGTAGTGAGAGTGATTAGTATAAAATGCCATAGGATCTTAGGGCTACAACTGATTAAAACTGCTTGGGAGGCAGACTGAGTTGGTGAATTCATTTTGACTGTTACGGATTGCCGGACAGAATTCAGGAGAGCCAGTTCTTGGTGATGGTCTTTACTGCAGAAATTAACGAAGGTAATTCAAGAAGAAGAGGCTGAAGGGTCCACTGGAAGAGTACATAACCTGGCTGAAGGTACTCAGTGAAAAGGTGTGGATGATTGTATAAGGAATGGCAATGTCCAGGAGCAAAAACGATGGTTTGGATGGCATGGATTTAGTAATCAGCTAGGCGGTGGAGATCCCACGATGACCATTCTGGAAGATATTTGTGAAATTCTTAAAACAAGTAATGAGTGTTGAGGAGTAGGAGTCGAGTAACATGGTCAACAGAGTTGGTGGTAGCAGGAGGAGCTACCGAAAGTAAGACAGATGATGTTCGTAGTTGAATGGGTTATCATGTGATTCCCAGTATCCGTAAAAGGGTTACTAATTACAAAGTAACAGCATAGCAGAGAGATTTACATCTTTTCCGTGTAGGAGGATAGCCAGTGAGAGAAAGTAGACAGGGAAATCACAGTAATGGAATGGACAGGAGTCAGAGAGTATATCCATTAGAGACTGAGAAGATCTTCCTATGGCCAGGTGAATGGGATTTCATGAATGATCCTGTAGAGCTGATTGGGCAGTGTATAAAACTCCACGATGACGAAAGAGTCTGTGAGGTATGTTAGTCAAGGGATGTTTGCTGACAGTAGTATTCCTCCAGTGTAATGAGCGAGTAATCCAATGAGAAGTGGAAGGGTACTGTTAGAATGCCCAGAGCAGGAGTATGAAATGAATAATATGGAATAGCAGGTGATCTAGTGGGAGTATGTTTGGAGATAAGGTACTAAGCCCAAAAGAGCCACAGCAAATGGCACAAAGCCCTGAGCCTGCAAGGCAGAGTGGAGTGACAGCCAGGCAATCAGAAAGGAATTCCAGATCAAGTCCTGAGGAACTGGAGGAAGTATCCAAGGAAGACGATGAGCTAGGCGAAGCTGGACGACAAACTGCAGGAAGGAACAGAACCGGGTCAGCCCACAGTGAACAGCAGCCGGATGCAGAAAGGCTGCAGCAGTCACTAGAAGATGATCCATGGAGGTCAAAAGTGAAGCACAGTACTCAGATCATCAGAGTTGAGGTACAGTAGTCCCATAGCCCCACGTCCAACGATGGAGTCAACCAACTAGAGAAGGGACAAAAGGAGTTGGAGTGAAGAAGGATAAAGGTCCCACAGCTGAAGGAGAAAATAAAACTCAGACAATAACTGGACGGGTGACCTACAGCGAGGAAGTCCCAGAGGCAGACAAGCTGAATGGTGATGATGGGCAGGATACTCCAGAGAATGGGTGTGGGAGAAAGCACAATAGGGACATGCTTGAGTCCAGAAGGGAGCAGCAAGTGATGTTCCAGTGGAAGCAAGTAAGATCGAAACAGGTGATCCTAGAAACTAGCTTCTAGGCTTCAGTATGAGAAGTGAGAACTACTCTTCGAAACCACTCTACAGAGGTAGGAGGATCGAGACAAACAAGTTAAGGAGGTCCTTTCCAGACAGGAAGCAGCAACCGGGCAAGAAACAGAGGATACAATGACCCAGTGGAGCCAGGGAAGGTCTACCACTCCCTGATGTTGATGGGATGATGTGCAGTCGGTGTCAACAGGCAGAGCTGAGGGAAGAAAGCATTTGGAGTGGGGTGGTCCTGTCCCCGAAGGGAAGCAGTGACCTTAATCAGGTAGAGGATGCAGAAATTGAAAACTGTAATGCAATCTCAGGCACTCGACCAGGAAAAGTAGTGCGATGATTTGAGGGAAGGTAGCAGGCAGTGATGGATGGAGGCTATGAGCAGGTGGAAGTCCAGGTCCAGAAAGGTCACGGCATCCGATAGCAGATTGAGTATGGATACTGAAAGCGGAGTAATGTAAACTCAAATGTCCATCCAAGATGGTCGAGGCATGATGATCCTGAGGGGATGCAGCAAGGAGTGATAGGACGATGAGGGTACATATGTGAAGCGGTTCCGTACCCAAGACGACAACCAGCATCAGGAATAAGAACCAGGTGGTGGGAACAGTCGAATACAGATTCAGGCTCCCGGCTATGGCAGATAGCTGGAGGAGATCGGAAATGAGGCTGTAGGCTAGGTATGATGTAGAAGGCAAGTCTGGCGAGTCAAGGTCCTGAAGGGAAGCAGCATCTGGGTATGAGGCTGAGGATGCGGAATTTGAATCAGTAGACTGTAGACTGAGGTATCTGTTGGGGATGGCCAAGGCAGAATGATGATGACTTAAGCCAGCCAGGTATAGTAAGAATGAAGAGGTCCCATGGGGCATAGAAGTTCCATTCCCGAAGAGAAGCAGCAACTGGTATGAGGTAGAAAAGGTATGGTATAAATCTGTAGATTGTAGACATGGCTCCCATCCCTGGTAATCGGGGCAAGCTAAACTTCACTCAATGCTGCCAAGCAGAGTTAGGGATGGAGGATGTCAGGTTGGTAAGAAGTAGGAGGTAGTGATTGTAACAGAATCCCATTCCTGGTAGACGAAGAAGCCTACCTACACTCAGCACCTCAGAAGGCACAAGTTAGGAACGAAGTCCAGAATACTGCTGGTCATGGGCTGGCTGAAAGCGCAGACCACTGCTGTAGAAGGAGAGGAGATTAGGACACTGAAATATGACAGGTATAATCACTCAGGTAGTAAGAATGGGAAACATGCATTGAATTATATGAAGGGAAAGGACATGAACAGCAGGAAATATAGAAGGAGGCAGGCACGGGAGCAGTAGATGGAGGGAAGGAGAAATTCCACTGGAAACGAAAGCATGAAACGGGAAGAGACATATGTAAATGCAGGTAACTGAGGATGTAGGCAGCAGGGGAGGATAAGGTGTAGTGCTAGGGAAGTGGAGTGAGCCTCCCCCCTCCTTCCCCTTTCTCCTGTACAAATGTCCTGAGTTCATCAGTGGAGAGCAAGAGATCCAGCATGGTGAGGTATGTATGGGCAGTCAGGCAAGGGATAGGTAAACTAGTGAGGTTAGCAATATGGGCAAAAGACCCGGTGCAACTGCCTAGGAGCATGGAGGAAGGAATCATCAGCAATGACTGTAGGCAAGAAACAAGGTGTACTGCTGTACACTGAGATATCGCAAGGAATGAAACCTCAGTAAACAAGGAGTAAAGTGTAACGCCCAGCAATTATATCCATTCAACATTACGTAACGTGAAACTAGCAGCAAGAGGCAGTATGTAGAACTATATATATACAGTATATATATGTATAGACACTTAGCACCACGAGGTGTAGTAGTCTTGTAATGGCTCAAACACCATGGGAGAACGGCATCCAATAATACTACCAGAAACAGATATGTGTAAATAGCTGTGGAGCTGGGTTGGAAATTTCCTTCCCTGATAGGCCGAACAAGTTGTGAGACTGATTAGTCCTGCAGGCTTGCACGGTTATTTAAAAGTGGACTGTTCGAGTCCCAAAAGTATTCAGCGATTATACAGGCTGACTGCCTGGGAGTAGTTCCATGCAGGAGTGAGCACAGTATGAACACGAGCTGGTTAGTGATCATCAGGGCATCATAATCGGAATGGGAGCACCCCTGATCTTACCTGAGTGAGTATCCTGATGCTGAACTGGTGTAGAGGATGAAGTACTAGGGAATGCATGGTTAGTGAATGCAGCTGGGGAGCAGCATGCAGTCTGGACCGGGGTGTAGAGATTGTCAGAAGTGGCGTGTGGAGTTTGGTTGGAAGAGAATGTCCGGAGTGGCATCTAGAGGAATCCTGACAGTGAACATCTGGGAGGCTAGGAGCAGCGTGAAGACAGAAACATCATAGGGAGCTTGGCAGGTGAAGTAAGCACTACTATGTTGAATGACGAGGTTGTTTAGTGAGTGGGGCCGAAGGGAGGTGCTAAATTAGAAAGTTCATGAGCCTGGGTAAAAGTAACGCTGGTTGCTGACTGCAGGGGGTGAACAGCGAGCTGCAGCGCCAGTGGGTCGAGGGAGAGATGGAGCCAACAGGAGGATGAGGAACAGGAAATGAGTGTGCGGCTGTAGGGGCATGAGGCAAGTCCAGGGAGAAAGGGGGAGAAGGAGATGGGGACGTTCTGAAGTGCTGAGTGCGAGCGGGGATAGAAGTGGGCAAAAAGCCCAAAAAGAAACAAAACGCGGGAACGAGCCCAGGAAGGATGGGGATGAGCGGTGGAAGGCAGCGGGGAGGCGGGAAGCTGCCAGAGGAGAACCAGCCAGGACAAGGGAACAGGGAGAAAAATCCAAACAAAACAGGGAGAAAAAAACAGGAAGGGCAGGGGGGGCAGGGAAAAGCAGACGAAAACAAAGAGCCTCGGGAACAGAGGCAGCACAGCCACGCAAGCCACGCAGACAGCCCATTGACAAAAACACTCCCTAAGTAAGGGAGGTGTGTTAGTGGAGGGCTTAAATAGAGGTGTTGGGAGGAGCTATTCCCCACATTGAACCTTGGGCCAAGCCCTCCCATTATTTGACCAATCACACTCTGAAGACATAAATGAAAAACTAATGGGGAAAACATATTTTTATCCTTGAAGTTTCTACATTTTGTTGAATGCTTTTTAGACCGGTTAGAGAAAGTCACTTAGTAAGTTAGTTGGTCAGGCAGTTAGTAAGTTAGTTAGTTAGTTAGGTTAGTTAGTCAGGTAGTTAGTTAGTTAGTCAGTTATCTGGGCCACCCTGATGGCCAGGTGTTGTAGTGCCGTGCATACAACCAGAGTTTGGAAGCTACCTCTAGTCAATGCATCATGAATCAGGTCAGGCTGCAGCCAGCTGCCTGAGGGCAGTGTACCTCAGCCTGGGAGGGTTGGCAGTGGGTTACAGTGCAAAGTAACTCCTGAGGGCAGGCCAGGGAGCCGGCACTTTCTGCAGGAGCTAGGCTGTGTTACTGAGGCTGTAGGGCACAGCCCATGCCAAGGGGTGTATGGTGGATCAAGACAGAAACCAAGGGAAGCAAAATCCCTTGCTGTCTGGACGACAGTCTAAATCCTCTGAACAGGATATATTCCTAATATATGTAAATAGTTTTTCTGTGACTACGTGTCCCATAGGTCTTTGGTGACAGGGTGGTTTTAGTGCCTGGATATATGGTCCAGATTGGACCTCTGGGTTTTTGGTGCCCTTTCAGGGGAGAGTACAAAGGAGACAGCAGCATGGGAGAAGGGAGATTTGGAGGAGAAGAGAGAGAGAGAGAGAGAGGTTGAGCAGGGTGATTGCCTGCTCGTCCCATCTAGTCTGCGGCGTGTTTTTTTTTTTTTGGCAAGTCTAATGTTTGGGGAAGCAGTGACATGGCAGCAGCCACTTACCTGGGAGCCGCATGTTTGGGGCTGGTCAGGAGATTTGTCCCCCTGAAGTTGGAGAATCACTGCTCCATAGAGGAAGAGGAGGAGTGGCTTTGGGATCTGCAGCATGGGGGTGGGCTGCGTTGCGCTGGCCCAGGACCACTGCTGAGTGGGGCCCCTAAGAGAGATTGCTGCTTTTGAGAGAACAGAGGGAGGAGTACTTTCTGCCTTCTGGCAGCACAGAAGGACAGAGGAAAATAATGCAGCCTGTGAGATGAGGGGTCCAGGGGTCTTGGCACTGCCTCTGGTCCCTAGACTGTACACTCGGAGGGCATGGAGAGACATTAAGGAGGGGGTCCCAGTGAGTCTGGGGGTCCGGGGACAGCCCCTGGTCCCATATGGCTCCAAATTTGAGACTGCCCAGTTTCTGAGAGGAGCATCGGATGAAGAGGGTGGCCATGGGCAGGGTCAGCCATCTCCCAGGAGATCCGTGCTCCTCATGGAGATTTGAGAGAGAGAGAGAGAGAGAGGGGAGAAAGGAGAACTTTTGCCATCTGTTTTGTAGTCTTGATTCTGCCTCATCTAGGGGTATGATGGTAAACATCCAGGGGAGGGGGGAACTACACACCAGAAAAGGTCTGCATACCTGGTTCGCCTGGCTTACCAGACCTGACGAAACCAGGGTGTCTCATTCTTCAGGGTGCAGAGCTGGTCAACTGGAGAGGATGAAGAATGCTGACCTTCACCTGCCTGGCCTTGCCATCTTCACCACTGAGGCTTCTGGAGACAACCTTCACCAGGCAGGCCTCTTGCCCTCTTCCACAATGATCCTCTGGTTATTTGGCCTGAGAACAGCACTGGCGTGGTCCCCTAGACCCCTTCAATGCACACCCTGGACACACACAGGGAGCTGGGCTGTGGAGGCAAGGTCCTTTTTAGCAGCAAACAGTTTATGCCAACGAAGGAGGCTAACACCAGAACTGCAGGAACAGGGGATCCCATTTAATGAACAATTAGTATGTAACCCCCCTGCAAATGGGGGTTCCCAAAAGTCTTCCAGGAGCTTGCCTGAATGCTCCAAGTCTGGGCGGTGTTCGGTGTCTGAGCTGTTTTAATGTGGTTCCAAGTGAGTGCTATTTGAGCCTCCATGTACTGTCTCTTTAAGAGCTGTCTGCTTGCAGACTTAATTAGTTTGTATGGGGGGACTGTGTATTTAATGCTCAAATCCCGCCCGAGCTGCTGCCAATTCACTCCGTTTCTGCCGTCGCTACATGTGCAGAGGGAGCCTTGTTGAAAGATATAACTGTTTGCCAGAAATCATTTAGAGTGACTGAGAAAATGTAGTTTGTCTAACCTGTCTTTATTTTAGCATGAACTGTTTCAGTGTAGCTCTGTCATTTTTGTCCTGAACTGCTTTGCTGGGCCAATTGGGTTAAGGGAGCCCTAAAATGGAGCCTGTGATTGAATCAGAACTTGGACTTTTAATTTTGAGCCAGCCACAAGTGGATTGTATGGGCAGTGACTCTGGGAAATGTAGTTTTGACCTTGGCGCCTTTTTCCACCGACAGAGGGAGTCTTATTGTGAGTGACAGCCGAACCAACCAACAGAATGGTGTGGAGCTAAAGGAAATGCCCTGCTCTGTGACTGGAAAGCTCAGATCAGTTGTGACAGTGAAGAGAGAAGCAGCTCTGTGCTTCTGCAGTGTATAGTTTCGTGCGGGAAGCGCGTGTGAGGCCCTGAGGTTCGGCTTGCAGCCGTTGTAAGTGCTAGTTCGGACTAAATCCAACTTGTGAGGAGAAAGAAGGAAGTCAGAAAGGTAGAAACCAGACTAACCCTGTAGAAGACTGGAGAAATTGCTGAATCGCGCTCGGTCTGTCAGGAACTGAAGCTGCTGTGTGTGCTTCCGGGTATTTTGCAGTAATTGCGGTCGGGATCTAGGAGCAGCCTGCCTGGTATAGTACTTTCCTTTTACATATGAATGTGCGTAGTGCTTGTGGGGAATCGCTATTTCCAGTCCCCTGTGCTGTGTGCTGTGTGTTGAAGCAGGACGCAAACCCCAGCTTGTCTCGGACTAAATCCGTTTGCTATCTACTGCAGTGGGGTCCAGTCACAAGGACCTTGTCTCCATGCCCTGTTGTTCTGCTAACCCAGAAGAACATCCACCATCTGGTTCTCAGCTTGGGTATTGTGAGTACAAATCAGGGTATTCCCCTGCAGCCTGTTTTCAATTACAAGTGTGTCATCTAATTATTGTTGTTTCACTTCTTCATGGACTGAGGCATCCGGCTCCGGATTACAAATGGGTGTTGTGCATATATTTTCTTCTACAGGGCCCTGTCCATCTGCATCTGCCGGCCAACCCCGGGCAATGGACCTGGCTAGCCCCCCCCAACCTGGGTACCCAGAGTGTGACTTTTCAGACCCTGTATGTGTGCACAGTACTGTGATTTAATTCTGCCAATTAACCTGATCTCCCCCTCCCGTGTTTTACTCCCCCTAAATGAAACAGATTTGATCTTATTAAACTTTAAACTGTCTGAAGTGTCAGTACCTACATATCAAGCATTGTATTGGTTTGTGTATGTTGATTAACCTTGTTTTACAGGGGGTCCCCAGAGGCGACCCTCAGAATCAGTCTCGAGGGTAAGTGGTACTTTATAAATGAACAGTGTGTACGTGTGGGGTATTGGGACTGTAACTTCTGTGCATTGTGTGAGCCACTAGAGGGAATAAAAGGGGGTCTCAGTGTCCCAGAGGGCTGGCTGTGACCAAGCTAGTCTAACCACTACAGACCCTGACCTCTGGGTGGAGGCACCCACCATAGAACCTAGGCCCCTCAACCTGTCAGTAGTCAAGCAGGCAGGGGTAGTAGCCCTTGGGATAGCACCACCTGGGGGTCACAAATAAACAGGAGACAGTCACTCCATGGAGTAGTAAAACATACACATTTTGCTTTGGACCGAGGGGTTACATCAGAGGCTAGTTGGTGCTCTGGACCGAGAGGTCACATCAGAAGCTAGTTGATGCTCTGGACTGAGAGGTCACGTCAGAGCATGAAGCCCAGGCAGCTACATATAATCTAGGCATCCAGCAGTCCAAACACAAGCAGCTTGACTCAAGGCTGAATCAGGCCTATAAAGCAGATGGCAAAAGTTCTCCTCTCTCTCTCTCTCTGTATCTCCACAAGGAGCACGGACTTTCAGGGAGATGGCCGACCTTGCCCACGGCCACCCTCTTCTTCAGCTCCTCCTCTCAGAAACTAGGCAGCCTCAAATCTGGGGCCATATGGGATCAGGGGCTGTCCCCAGACCCCCAGATCCACTGGACCCCCCTCCTCAAAGTCTCTCCATGCCCTCCGAGTATACAGTCTTGGGATCAGGGGCAGTGTCAAGACCCCTGGACCTCTCACCTCAGAGGCTCCATTATTTTCATCTGTCCTTCTCTGCTGCCAGAAGGCAGAAAGCATTCCTCCCTCTGTTCTCTCCAAAGCAGCAATCTCTCTTTGGGTCCCCACTCAGTAGGGGTCCTCTGGGCCAGTGCAATGAAGCACACCCCCATGCTGCAGATCCCAAAGCCATTCCTCCTCTTCCTCTATGGAGCAGTGATTCTCCAACTTCAGGGGACCAGATCTCCTGACCAGCCCCAAACATGGGGCTCCCAAATAAGTGCCTGCTGCCACATCACTGTTTCCATAAACATTAGACTTGCCAAAACAAAAACAAAAAAAAGCTGTAGTCAAGAAGGCCAAGTAGGCAATCACGCCTGCTCAACCTCTCTCTCTGTCTCTCTCTTTCTCTCCTTCTCCTCTGAATCTCTCTCTCTTCCCTCCATGTTACTCTCTCCTTTATACTCTTCCCCCAAAGAGTGCCAAAAACCCAGAGGTCCAATCAAGGCCATATCCCCAGGTGCCAAAACCACCCTGTCCCCAGAGACCTATGAGACACATAATCCCAGCAAAACTATTTACATTTGCTCCCCTATTGGCACCAGTCGATACTGAATTATCCCCCATAAAATGGAGCAGCTGCTCCTTTAAATTTCCTGAAGCTGGTGGTCGTGAATGTGCAGTAGTGCAGTCCACCATAACTATTTAAATTATTTGTTCATTCACTTTCCCCGTGGTCCCGAGCCTGGCCCAGACAGAAACACTGAGCCCAGGACACACAGTGCACACAAAGGCACGGAACAACCAACCCGCCGCTTTGCCCACCTGCCAAATAATGAGACACCGGGGATGCAGCAGCTGAAACCGCAAGAGGAGAGTGTGGGTCTGAATCCCACCAGGGACCACAGACCGGCACCACGGGGAGAACGGAACTGCGCCTCCAAATCAGGTAAGCCCACTCGGGCGGCATACATATAGATAAGGTATTTATTTTTATATTGTGCCTCATCCAAATGGCTCAGAGGGCTTCACAATATTGAACATATTTACAATAAATACATACACAAAACAACAAGATAAACTAATAACATTTCTAAAACAGCAGGCATGTGTTGACTCTAAATATCTACATCATAAGCCAAGTTTTCAGCCCCTTTTTAAAACTCTCCACCAAGGCTGAACTCCTCAACTGATATGACAGGAAGTTCCATAAACAAGGTGCCGTCACCGTGAAGGCTCTCTCTCTCCAGACAACTTCAGACGAGCCCTCAGAACAACCAGAAACATACCCTCAGTGGAACAGAGAGGTCGATCAGGAGCATACTAGGCTACGCAGTGTTTAAGGTAGTAAGGTCCCAACCCGTGCAGGGCTTTGTAATCGGCAGCTAGTGCAGCTGCTGCAGCACAGGTGTTACATGTAAGTAGAAAGATCCAGAGACAATTCTAGCCATGGCACTCTGCACCAGTCCAGTCTTGAGGTCACGAAGGCATGAGCCAGGGTCATCATGTCCTCGGGGCCTACATAGGACTTGATTCAGGAGATATTCCTTAATTGAAAGAATCCACTGTGGATCATAGCAGACACATGATGCTCAAGTGTCAAATTCAAGTCTGCAATGACTCCCAGATTCTTCACCCTATGCACAGCTACCAGGGACACAGAGTTCATGGAAGGTATCATGACAACTGCACACCTGGCTGCCATCCCACAAAGATCTGGTTCCACTACTAACAATTCTGTCTTGGTTGGGTTGGAGTTCAGCCACCTAGAAGCCATCCAGTCCACCATCTCCTGAAGACATTGCTGCATCACTGAGACTGGTGTATGCTTGTCAGGTATAAGTGAGAGGTACAGATGAGTATCATCTACATAGCAGTGAAAACTCAAACCATACTGTCTAACGACCCATCCCAAAGGTAACATATACACCACAAATAACATGGATGACAGAACTGACCATTGTGGAACCCCACAGCTGACCACTCTTGGCTGTTACAAGAAAGTATCCATCACAACCTTCTGTGATCAGCCAGTAAGGAAGGATTCAAACCACCTCAAAGTTGTTCCAGTCAGTCCCCATATTCTGCAAGGCATTCTATTAACACCCCATGATGGACAATGTCAAATACAGATGAGGGGTTGAGGCGAACACATATAGATCGCTTCTCCTATCTCTTGCCAGGAACAGGTCATTAAACACCTTAATGAATGCAGTCTTGGTGCTGTGACAAGGCCAGAAACCAGACTGTAATGGCTCATAGATGTCAAAATTCTCCAGGTGGGCCCCCAGCTGCACTGTCACCATCTTCTCAATCACCTTCCTTAAAAAGGCAAGGTTCAAAAGCAAGTCTGTTATTCGACAGCACATCTCCTGGGGAGCATGGGGGCTCTGGGCCTACAACAGAATGTAACAACAGCAATGAACTCAGGCAGTCACACTCTGGAGTTGGTCTTTTCTTTAGGATTGGATATAAATGACCTCAGAGTAGATCCGGTATTTTAGTCGGATCATAGCACCGTGGGGTTCACGTTCAAAGGCCCCCCCAGTTGGTCCTGCCCCTGTGGAGATGGTCCGGTACCTCCCATTAAGAGGAGTTTCCTCTAGGGGACTGCTGGCAGTGCTGGACTTATCGAGTGTTGGGGCAGCTTGTGCGGTGGGGATGGAGGAAGCTGTGGCAGCCTATAATAGGACTGTCATGGAGGACCTCGACTCCATCGCACCCATTCATGTCTGCCCCTTGTCTACTCACCGGAGCCCTCCTTGGTTTGATGAGGATCTCCGGGGTTTAAAGACTAAGGGGCAGAGGTTAGAAAGGTGCTGGAGGAGATCTGACATGCCAGAGGACAAATTGGCCCTGAAGTCGCATTATGCCGACTATTAGGGGGCAATCGTCCGTAAGAAGGTTAATTATTTGTCATGGGAGAGTGATGTGACAAGGAACAGGCTGGCTCAGCTTTTCCACACAGCAGATGTGCTTTTACATCCTGCCTGTCTCCGTGTAGGGGGACCAGGTTCTAGCAGTAGGTGCGAGGAGCTGGCTGTGTTCTTCGCCGACAAAGTGTTCTCTATAAGGGATGAGGTCTCCTCGAGTGCCTCTTAAAAGTGATGCAGACCCCGGCCTGAGTTGTGCCGAAACACTCTTCCTGTCTGGGATGAGTTTGAGCTGGTTGAGGTGGAGGAGGTGATTGAGATAGTCTCGAAGTTGCGGCCAGCACAATGTGATCTAGACCCAGGTCCAAGCCGACTTTTGGTTGGATGTTTGGACCTAATTGGACCTGTGGTGGCTGAGGTCGTCTGGAGTTCCTTGAGGAGTAGGGTCTTTCCATTGGCCTTGAAAGAAGCCTTGGTTAGATCTCTTTTGAAGAAACCCTCTTTGGACCCGGACTGCCTCAGCAACTAACAGGCTGGTCTCGAACCTCCCAATTTTAGGGAAGGTTATATAGAAGGTGGTGGCCATCCAGCTTGAGAGGCATCTTGCCTCTGCTCCACCTATGAGCCTCTCCAGTATGGGTTTTGTGCGGGGCATAGTATGGAGACTGCCCATGTGAGGGTGCTTAATGATCTCCTGATGGCAAGGGATAGGAGAGACCGTACCATCTTAGTCCTCCTAGACCTCTCTGCGGCATTTGACACCATGGACCACGAGGTGCTGCTTGACTATCGCTGGTTCTGGTGTGGTCTGTCCAGTAACCTCAACTGGTTTAGGCCATATGTGACAGGCGGAGTACAAAGGGTGACAATGGGGTTAACCTAACCCGGAGCCTCTGTGCTGTGGGGTTCCGCAGGGATCGGTCTTGTTGCCCTTGTTTTTCACAGTGTACATGCTGCCATTGGGGGATATCATCAGGCGGTACGGGCTGGGTTTTCGCTGTTATGCAGATGATACCCAGCTGTACTTGTCCTGTGCACCTGATATCTGGGTGTCGGCCTCTCTATTTAACACCTGCCTCGAGGAGATCCAGTCTTGGATGACTCAAAACTGGCTTAAGCTAGACAAGACAGAGGTACTAGTGGTGGATCCAGGTTGTCGGGGTGGAGGAGGGGGTGTGGGGTCTCCCCCCAGCCTAGTGTTGGGGAGGCATTCCCCTTGCCCCATCTAGACAGGAGAAGGATTTGGGCATGATCCTGGATGGTGGCCTGATGCTTGATACACAGATGTCGGCCGTGGTCAAGAGTGAATTCTACCATCTAAGGAATATCACCTGAATCCAAGCCTTGATCCCGGCTGAGCACCTGACCATGCTGGTGCATACTTTCATCACTTCCAGGCTGGACTATTGCAATGCCCTGTACCTAGGGTTATCTGGAGGCAACCTTTGCAGGCTGCAGCTGGTGCAGAATGTGGTGGCAAGGTTACTGTTAGGGGTGAGAAGTTGTGATCATATGACCCTGGTTCTCCGCGGACTGCACTGGCTGCCTGTCAGGTGGAGGATTGTCTTCAAGGTAGGGCTCCTGACCTACAAGACCCCGCATAATCGGGGACCTATCTATCTGCAAGATCTACTTGTTCCCTATCATCCACCCTGGGCACTCCATTCTACTGGAGGGGGTGCCTCCTTAGAGTTCCCAGGGCAAGGTCGCAGCATTCGGGGGACAGGGCATTCTCAGTGGCCACACCTACCCTGTGGAACTCATTTCCGGCTTGTGTGAGGGAGGCTCCCTCGGTAGAAGTCTTTAAAAAGGGATAAAATCCTATCTGTTCCAGCAGGCTTTTATTGATTAACTTGTGATCTGTTTTAGGATAGATAGATGAATTTTAATGTCGTTCTTAGTTGCACTGTTAAGCATATATAGTTGTATATTAGTGTATATTATTATACAGTTGTTTGTGGTGTTGTACAGCACCCAGAGTCCTGGGAAATGGGTGTTTTTATGAATAAAATATCTATCTATCTATTTTACAAATCCAACAATGGCTTCTTCAGAAGGGGTCTCACCACTGCCTTTTTAAGGGCATTGGAAAAACATCCCTCAGAGAGAGAACACTGGATGATGCCAGTGGAAATCAGTCCCTAGGCTCCGTGGCAACCCGCCACCAGCCATTTGGGCCCAGCGTCTGACTCACAGCAAGTAGGGCACAAACATGAGATCACACTGATAACATCATCCACAGAAACTCGCTGAAATTCATCCCAAACCAACGCAATGCCATCCTGCCTCTCCACCAGGCTACTGCTAGCCCCTGACAGGCCACCTGGAAGTATACCCACTCTGATGGAGGATACTGTCCAGGAAGAAATTTCTGACATTGTCAACTTTTCCTAAGACAACACTCCCCCAGATCTCAGACAGGCTGGATAATCAGCATGTCTACAGTGTGGAAGAGTTGGGCCAGCCGATTCCCATCTGAGGCAATAACCCGTGACAGGAACTCTTCCTTTCTCAAGGTTATTGCCCTCTTACAGTCTCTGTAATGAGACCTCAGAGGCCTCATATCATCCACTGAGTGAGCCCTCCTCCAGGAATGCTCCAACCTGCGCCATGTTGCCTTCCTTCACTGGAGCTCATTGTTATACCATGGTGAGCTGTGATGAGAGGCCAGCAGATGGACTCAGAGTAGAGCAATGGGAGTTTAGTACCATTGAAATGGCCAAATTATACCCTTCAGTGGCAACCACTGACCCTCCATCATACGCTGCCAACATACCCGAGACCTCTATAAGGTTATGGAGCTTACTGGGCTCCTGATACAGGGATTATCTCTGGGGCAATGGCATGGAAGGGATTAAAAACCTATACAAAGAATAATACTTACTTACTATAACAGTAGACCTTAGAAAAAAATCTCCATTGAGCCATGTCATGGAACTGTAAGCCATCAGCATCAGGACCACCTGGAAACCTTTGCTAGCTGGGGCTGCCCAAGACGACATGCATCGTCGCAGCCCATATAATGTGGGGAGCCCCATCATGCCCCAGTTCCCCGCTGGAGACAATCTCGGACTAATATCGGATGGCAGGGACCAAAGCAACAAGCACCAAACCAGGCACACAGGAGACAATACGGAAACCTGAGTAAATATGCTGAATTCAGCCACAAGAGAAGAACTAGCTTGCAAGAGCAGGCAGGATTACCACCCACCACCTGAAAAAGGGGTGAAGGGGAAGAAGGAAGGGACGGAGGGACTACCGGAGCACAATGGAGGAGATTCTCTTGAAAATCTACTGTTGTGATAAGTAACTATTCTGTCTTCTTCAAGGACATCTCCCTCCAGTAAGCCATGTCATGAAATGATTCCCAAGCGGTATCAAAGCACCAAGGGAGGTAAGAAGACTAAATATCCTGAACAAGACCTTGAAGGACAGTAAGGCCAAATCTGGCACATCTACGAGAGATGACATCCAGATTGTAATGTTTAGTGAATGCTTGAACAGTACTTCAAGTGGCAGCAGCACGTATGTCAGCAGACACATTATGAGAACAAGCAACAGAAGTAGCCACACCATGGGTGAAGTGAGCAGGGCAGGACCAGGAACTGCAGCAGGCCAGCCATTTGGAAATGTCCTTCTTCAAAATAGGGTAGCCCACCATCCTGGAGGCAAAAGCCACAAATAGCTATGGGGATTTTCTACAATCTTTAGTACAATCGAGATATCAAAACAATATCTGACAAACATCAAGCACGTGCAGATGATATTTCCCATTATTCAAGGGAGTCAAGATAAATCAGAAGGGTAACAGTCTGATTTTGTGTTCACTCAGAAATGACCTTTGCAGAAAACAAGGATTGGTACACAAGGTAAACCTATCCTTGTGGAAAACGAGAAAAGGAGGCCAAATCTTGCAATTCTGAAAGATGTCTAACAGACGTCATAGCCACACAGAATCACATCTTCCAAGAGAGGACACACAGCTCACATGTAGCAGCAGACTCGAAGGGAGGCACAGTAAGGGTTTTCAAAACCAACTTAAAGTCCCACACAAGAACCAGATGAGAGACCGGAGGCGCAGAAGCAGAATTACCTCTGAGGAACCTAAACCTCAAGCTTGGCCACCGTCTTGCCATCAGTGATGGAATGAAAAGCCAGCACCACAGCCAAGTGGACCCTGATAGAGGAATACCCAAGACCCGAGTCTGTATGAGACAGGAGGTAGTCCATCACCAGAGTGACGGGCCACGTAAAGGGGTCCAACTCACAGGCAGCACATTAAATCACAAAACATTCCTGTTTTTGTGAACAGGTGTATCTAGTAGATGGCTTCCCAGGCTGCCAACAGAAAAACTGCAACTGCTAGGGAAACCCAAAAGCAAGAGAGCTATACGTCCTCAGGAGTCAGGCATGGAGGTGTAGGGATAGAAGATCTGGATGCACCAGCGAGCCCTGCTCCTGCAACAGAAGTCTCACTTGTAGAGGGAGTGAGAGACAAGGGGTTCCACTGCCAATTGCTAAAGCAGAAGGGACCAGATCTGTCTGCCAGAATCAGGGTGGCCAGCTCGGCCTGTAACTTGACCAGAACCCTCTGTGTTAGAGGGAATGATGGAAATACATACAGCAACCTCCCTTTCCAAGACAAGGACATATCTCATCAATAAACTCATGGCCCTGAAGTGAGTGAGCAGAAAAGTGGCAGTTTTGTCTTATATGGAGACGCAAACAGGTCGATGTCTGGGAGACTCCACTTTATGAAGGGGTCACCCATGATGAGGTCCAACCTCTCCCATTCATAGCAGAGCACCTGGGATTGGCTTAGACAATCTTCTAGGGCATTGAGGGCAAAGGCCTAAAAATGTCCGACAGGAACATGTTGTGTTCCACGGACCAGTACCAGACTCCCATCGCCTCCCACAAGAGAGGATACAAGTGGACACCACTTTGGCAGTTTATGTGGTACTGTACATCACTAAGTCCATACAGATCAGCAGCAGATGACCTGGAAGGAGGGTATCAAAATCCTTTAGGCCGAGCAGGAAACCACTCATCCCCAGAGTGCTGCTTTACAGAACTGTGTCCACAGGGGACCACTGACCCTGAGTCCAGAAGGGTCCCAGATAGGCACCCCATCTGGAACCCGAGGCATCCGTCATCACCACTAGCAGAGGTGACGGAAAAAGAAATGGCTATCCTGTCTCTTGCTTGTAACAGTTAAACCACCAGAGCAGAGTAGCAGAGCAGAGGGGTCACCTCTATGAGACACTCCAGCTCATCTGAATGCTGAGCCCACTGGGCACAAAGGAGACACCGCAGAATCCTCATATGCAGATGCACCAGCAGGACAGTCAGAACAGCAGCAGCCATGAGGCCTATTAGCCGTAAGAGACATCTGACTGAGACAGAGTTGCTAAAAGAGACCACCTGAGCCTAGGCAACCAGAGCCATAACACAGTGCAAGGGAAGAAAAGTCCAACCAAATCCATGTCCAGAATCACTCCTATGTATTGCAGATGGTGGCACAGAGTGAGAATCAACTTTGGTTCATTCACCAGAATGGCCAACTGTTCAAAGAGCTGTCTAGTGTGGAACAATGTTTAAACAACAGCCTCCCTCGACGGTGCTTTCAAAAGCCAATCATTGATGTACGGGAAGACACAGAGGCCCTCCCGTCTGAGGGCAGCTGCAACTGCTGCAAAACATTTGGTAAACACACACAGTGCAGACAACAAACTAAAGGGCAAGACAAGACTGGGTCCCCGGGAATAGCCTCTACCAGGGTGGGCATAGGGCCTGTGAAAGGAGTTCTGGCCCCTACCCTGAGGTTTAGGATTAAGGATATTGAGGGACCGCAGGTTCATTTTAGACATCTGGAGGTCCCGTAAGGCAAACTCAACATTGCAGCCAAAATGCTGTTTACCTTTAAAGGCAGCATTAAAGACCAGTTGTTGGACATCAGTGGTAAAGTCTGTAACCCTGAACCAGGAATCACAGACAAATGCCAGAAGCAATTAATGGACACCATGTTAAAGGAAAGGTTGTTTTCTTGAATTAAATGGGCTACAAGACCATAGGCACCATGGATTCTCAGAGGTGGGGGGGGGGTGGTACGGTCTGACTGATTTCTTTGACTGGGTGACCAGGGAAATAGCTCAGGGGAGGGCAGTAGATGTGGCCAATCTGGACCTTAGCAAGGCCTGCTACAATGTTTTTTATTAAAAGTCTAGGATTTGGGGTGGAGCCTGGCAGCTAACATGGTGGCACACTAAATCCCACCAGAGAGACCCTGTTAACCCCTAAGACTCCATCCGATGTGTCCAGCCATCACTCCTGCTTAAGCGAAGTAAGCATCTTATACCGGAATATCGGAGCTTCAAAACGAGCTGCCCTTCATAAGAATCAACCACGGTATCGTGTTCCTACGTCGAGTTAAGAGGGTCTGGCATCTGCGTGGAGCCCACGTTCTAGGCCGAGATTGCAGAGCCAACCAGTCCATGAGGCACCCACTTTGAAGCTCGAGAGATGGAAAGAAATTGGGAGCAGACAGTGGGGGCGATGGCCGCATCAAGCTCCTCCAACAGCATGGCTCAAGATATCGCTAGCATGACAGTGATGCTGAGCAAAGTCCTATAAGATACTGGTGAATTAAAACTGTCATCCTCCAAAATAAATGAGGACTTGCAGCTGTTAGCTTGTCATGTGGAGGGCTCTGAAAAAGAAACAAAGCAGCAGACTGAACAACTTTCCCAGCACAATGGATACCTGACAGAGCACCACGGGCAGATCCAATATTTATTATCCAAAGTGGATGACATGGAAAATAGATCATGGAGGCAGAACATTAGAATTGTGGGCATTCTGGAAGGCATGGAGGGCAAGGACATGATTTCCTTTCTGGAAGACGCATTACCAGCGATGCTAAAATTGGAGCACGAGGCGCCCCCAGAACTCAAGAGGGCCCATCGCTCGCTTGCCCTCAAACCTAAACAAAGTGAGCGCCCTCGACCCATATTGTGCAAATTTCTACGTCATACGGTGAAGGAGCGCTATCTCTGACTGGCCAGAGAACTAAAATCAGTAACCTGGCAGGGATGCTCAATTCAGCTCTACCAGGATTTCTCTCAGGAACTCGCAAGGCGAAGAAGAGCTTACGCTGGTGTGAAACAACAGCTCTACAAAATGGGCATTGCCACTTTGCTAAGGTACCAAGTTTGTTAAGAGTTCAGTACAATGGGATCTTTCATATGTTCAATAATCCTGGGGAGGTGGAGCAATTTCTGCTAGCCATACATTCATCGGGCCAAAGCCTGAATCAACCCCTACAACCACCACGTGGCACCGCATGGCACAACAGGGAGGGCTCCCCTGCACCCATAGAACTAACGTCTGGCACAGCATGCCAGGAAGCTGAGCCGGGGGGGGGGGTGGAATGTCAGAAAGTTCAGAGGGGCTGTTCAAGAAAACCTGGAAGGGACACGCCAAGCAAAAAACCTATGCCCAGGAGAAATAGATCCAGGATCCACCAGAAGTTGCAAACCCTTTCAGCACGATCTCCCCATCAGTCACACCAGTCAAGGTCTCTAACAGATATGAGCCCTTGAGAGATCTTGTGCCAACAGCCCTGGATCTAATGGGGAACTCTGAAAGTCCGACACCTGAAGATCTCACGGATCAGAGTTTGCTCACAGAATGGGCCCCGCTTTGCAAGGACTGGGCTGACTGTGGCGGGGAGCCATTGATTGAACAACAGCTGCCAGTGTGAATGGTTAGTTTTAGCTTCTCTTAACCCCCGCTCAGGCCTCAGGCACCCGAACGGCTGTGGGAGGGGCTGAGATATCTTCCTTTCCTCCCTGGACACAGTTGTACACTGCTTGAGACTCACGGGCAGTAGGGTGCTTGAACTGGCTCAATTCTCCTCAGCATGACACGACTTAGTAGCACTTTCTTAAGCACGTCAGGCTTATTGCTACTGAGTGGCTAGCTGCACCCCGCTGTGGAGTTGTCATCCTATCATAGCTGGCTATTAATCTTAAAAGTTTGATTGTTATTGTGATTCCCAGCCTAACAAGTTCTTGTTACAGGTCTTCACCCTCCCTACCTAGGTGGGGTTGTTTGAGAGTGCTATCTCAGGATTGGCGGCCTCCGCATGTTTCAGCATGCGGCGGCAAGAGATGGAGACTGCACCTTACTCACACGCACCTCATGAGCCTGCCGTTATTGTTCTAATAATTATTTGGCTATCAAAGATTGTTTAGACCCCCTGGCAAGGAATGAGGTCCTCAGTAAGTTATCTCTGCAATCCCCGACCAGAAGGCTGCTGCTTAGCTTTTATTTGCAGCTGAAAAAGTGGGGGGATAGCGTGAGATTCCCATGCGCCTAAGGGTTTGTTTTACGATATGGAGGGCATCCCCAGTGTGTTTTTTTTTTTTTAGAGGAGTCTGTGTCTCCCTCGAAGTATCCTCTGCTCTATCCTGGTATAGGTTTTCTCATTACATGGGAATTAGTTTGGCTTACTAAATGTTGCTATAAAAATTGCATGCACCTGCATTAGCAAACTCAGTAGGGGATCACAGGGTTCCATTCAATATTAAATACATGTATTTGTTACTGTCTCAGTTGGAGGACAGGTTGATGGTTTCTGATGAGGTACCAAGTTCTACACCCAAGGGAGGCTATCCCGACCATGGGCTACTTATATCATTAGTGGCCGGGTTATTTAGGGGGTACCTCTTAGGCAAAGGTATGGTACAGGAGGAAAGGTATTGGGAGGTAGGGAAAGGAGTTATAGAGGTTAGATTATTAGATAACGGTATGGTTAATGGACCAAGTGGGGTTGGGAGATGGGGAGGCAGACTGATAGGACTTTCGGGGGAAGATTCTAGGGACAGGTTTCCTGAACACAGGACACAGTGTTTCTTTTTACTCTGGCTAGGGGCTCAGGAGCTATTGGTGAAACTGCATTATGGCAGGTAAAGATATGATGATGGCCACCTCCTGGAATGTGAGGGGTCTGAACTCGCCTATGAAAAGGAAGAAAGTCTTAGCCAGACTAAAATCCCTTAGATTCCAAATAGCCTTCTTGCAGGAAACTAAATCATACTGAAACTCAAAATCTGAGGCAGGAATGGGTGGGCTGGGAGGTCCATAGTGCGGCCAACAAGACCAGAGGTGGGCTATCTATATTATGACACAAAAACTTAAACTGGAAGGTGCGGGAGCAAAGAGTGGACAAGAAAGGGAGATGGGTTTTAGCAAGGGTCAATACCCCCTCAGGAGAGGTGTTAATAGCAAATCTATAGCTCCGAATGAGGACTCCCTGGAGTTCTTTCATAAACTCTCACAAGAACTATTGGAGATGGCAACGGGGGAGGTTGTCATCATGTTGGGGGGGGGACTTCAATCTGATGATGGACTACCTTTTGGACAGGTCGAATTCTAGGCTTGATACACACACTCGATCCATCAGCGCTCTGAAGGACATGCTTTCTCTGCACAAAATGCAGGACATTTGGAGGATAACCCACTGAGACGGGAGGGACTACACATACTTCTCCGAAGCCAAACAAGTTGCCAGAAGGATTGACTACTGGTTTACATTCCCAAATATTACGAGCAAGATCCTCGATGTCACAATAGCCCCCCTGTACATGTCAGATCATGCCCCATTGACACTCACCCTGGAGTCTTCCACCCCCTGCTCTAGGTCAGTTAGTTGGAGGCTAGATCCCCTACTGTTACTAGAGGCAGATTTTAAGGAGTGGCTTAAGGGGGAGGTTCAAACTTATTTTTCTGACAACCCACAGGGATCTGTTTCAGCGGCAGTCATTTGGGAGGCCTTCAAAGCCATGGTGAGAGGCCGTATTATAAGCTACGCCTCCCAACGCAAGAAACATAGAGAAAAAGAGGCCAGAGAGCTAGAAAAGACACTGGGAGAGAAGGAGAATCTGTATAAGAGTGACCCCAGAAGACTTCACAACCCAGAGTTGTTGCACGACCTTCTGGCTCTGAGAATGAAACTGAATATGTTAGCTTCACATAAGGCTGAACTTCAGATCCTACGACAGGAAACATAAATATTGGGCAGCAGGGGAGAAAGCTGGGAAACCACTAGCGTACAGACTTAAAAAGCAACAGGCCAACAGGCATATAGTCCAACTGCAAAACAAAAAGGGGGAAAAAACACAGTAAACCTGAAGCCATAAACCAGATCATGCTATCCTTCTATAACCCCCTGTACAGCTCTCATATAACTTGGGACAAGACCAAATGTTTTAATTTTTTTTTTTTTTTTAGTCTTTGGTAACTGGGTAAAGGCCACTAGGCACAAGTGCCTGTTTTCAGGGGCGACCTGGGAGCACTGGGCGGTTAAGTGACTTGCTCAGAATCACACAGTATGCAAGTGGAGGTTGTGAGAATCAAACTCAGGTCTGGTCTGCTGGATGTATCAATCTCGTTCACACCTTGTTCCTCTAACCTCTAGTATACTGCCAGATTTGGAGAGCCGCAGGCTTCCCAAACACAAGCAGCCAGAGAGATCAGTTAGAGGGCCTCAAAGTGCATGAAATCAGGGAGGCAATTAAAAAGATGGCTTCTAGGAAAGCCCCAGAGGGGGATGGCTACTCAGCTGACTTTTACAAGGTAATACAGGAGACCATATCCCACCCCATGAGGGACATGCTACAAGAGGCCCTACGAAAGCTGGTGCTCCCTGCCACCCTCAGAGAGGCGATTATCACAGTCCTACCGAAGGAGGGGAAAGATCATACCCTTCCAGCAAGCTATAGGCCCATTTTGTTCATTAATGCGGATACCAAAATCCTTGCAAAGGTGTTAGCAGCCCGGTTGGAAAAAGTCCTCCCCTGCTTGATCCACACCTCCCAAATAGGCTTCGTGAAAGGCCGTGACAGTGCTGATCACCTTAGATTTCTGGTATCCCATATACAAAGGGCAGGGCAAGTCCCCACTCCTACTGCAGCCATCTTGGTAAATTTCAAGAAGGCCTTGATTCAGTGGAGTGGAACTTCCTCCATGCGATGCTTCAGCACTACAACTTTGGTAGTGTCTTCAGGGGCTGGGTTAAAACTCTCTACACTTCTTCTATGACCAGACTGTTGACCAATAACATTATCTCAGATCCCATTGAACTTCACAGGGGTACTAGACAGAGGTGCCCACTGTCCTCAATGCTGTTTGTGCTAGTCATAGAAGCCCTGGCTAGTGCAGTGAGGGAGCACCCAAAAATTAGGGGTATAGATATAGGAAACAACTCGTACCATGCAATGTTGTATACTGATGACTGCCTCATTTTAACTAATGACTTTCTTGCCAGTGAGAAGCACATTGTGGAATTATTGCAAGACTTCTCAGACATCTCAGGCCTAAGGGTCAACCAAGGTAAAACAGAAGTTCTCCCCTTAAATACACAGTTTACATCTGAAGATATCTCGAAAGTGGGCTTAGCTAGTGCTAAGGCAGGTATTAAATACCTGGGCATTAGGGTCAGCGCTAATGTGTCCTTCCTACCAGAGGTCAACTTCTCTTCCCTAGTTGCTAGCCTTAAGGGGGAATCTCAAAGATGGAAACAGCTGAACCTTTCCCTACCAGGGAAGGTGGCGGCAATGAAAATGATGATCGCCCCGAGGGTTTTCTATGTGTTATCCCACCTACCAATTGAGATCCCGAAGATATGGTTCCAAACATTGGACAACCTAATGAGGGCCTTCCTGCTGGAGGATAAAACTCCTTGGTATAGCACAGCCAAACTCCAAGCTCCTTGTAACAGGGGAGGGTGGTGCCTTCCACATTTCCAACACTATGCGTATGCCTTTTCGGTGGCTTCCACCTGCAGACTATTTCAGGAGAATACTGAACATCTACCCACCTGGGAAGTCATTGAAAGGAATGCCCTGCAAAGGAATTACCTTACAGGTTACCTGGGCAGTCCCCTCCCACCTAAATTCCGACACTGGTTGACAAAGCAGCTCACAGGGCCTGGCACCATATGGGGGCCATTAGGAAGACATGTCTGAACCCAGGGAAGTACCTTAATCTCTGGAATAACCCTAGCTGGACCACTGATCAGAAACCCCTTTTGTGGGAGGGCAGGAAAGGGAACCTGATTAATAGACTGAAAGATATCCTAATGGGAGACGGTTACATCCTAGACAGATTCACTTCCTTGCAAGAAAGATATAAGCTAGAGAAAAAGGACTTTTGGAGATATTTACAGATGAGACACATTCATGCTGGCTTAAAAGAAGGTGTCCTTGTGTTATATGTCAACATAATGTAAAAGCTGCTCATAATAAACTGCCTTTAGATAGCTGGCTACAATTACAGAAGGGCTTTGCAGGCCACATTTATAAGACTATGAGGGAGGACCTGCCAGACCCCTCTCTGCCTGCCAAGGGGAAATGGCAAAGTATGCTGGGCTCCTCTATCACAGTGGGTATGTGGCAGAGTAGCTGGATTACAGCTAAGAAAGCCTGTGGGAATCCCCAGTGCTTCTTTATCCATAATAAAATACGACACCTTTGGTGCCGCACTCCAGCAGTTCTAAAAAAGATGGACTTAATACCGGATGATGTACGCTGATGATGTACGCTGGAGGTGTGATGATGCAGGAGCAGACCTACTACATGTGATCTGGCAATGTGGCCCAATCCATTCCTATTGGTCTGAAATACTTGCATGCTGCTCCATTACTCTTGGGTATCAGGTCCCTAATTTACCTATGTTCTTGGTCCTGGGGATCCCCCCTACCGAATGCAAGCTATTGGGCCCACATCTTGCATGGCTCTTGCAGGCCTCGGTGGAAGCCAAACAGCTACTTCTGTGTAGGTGGCAAACCAAGGAGGTTCCGTCCCTTATGGCGTGGTTGGTAGCAATGGCGAAACTGGCTAGCTATTCTAAGCTAACGCATCTGGCCAATGGCACCCAGCAAGCCTTCTCGGACAAATGGACTCTGTTTATGCACTATATCCTGGGCTTATCTCCCACCTTCATTTCCCCTCCTAGCAAGGACCTGCTAAAGTCCCCTTGATGTCCACACCCAGCTCCACACACCCCACCCCTCACTGCCAATAGCATCTAGTATGGGGTCCCCCCCCGTGCCACTTTTCCTCAGAGATCCGTTGGTTTTTCTTAAATAGACATCCAGACTTGTCCCATATCCATACCGTTGGTTTAAAGTATTATGAATTAAATATGCATACTTCACTGTGTTACAATATGTAAAATATGTCTGGTTGTTGTATTGGCATCTTTGTTGAGATGTATGCTTTGTCGCTATACTTCAATCAAAAAATTTTACTGCAAAAAAAAGTCTAGGAATTACAACCCTTTGAGTCAGGGACTCATTTACAAAGGCTCCACATCATATAGAAAATGAAATACAGAGCATAATGAAGATGCATACAATGAATAAAATGCAGAGGCAAAGTGTAAAACAATACCTAGAGCAACATCAGTAGTTAGTATATACAGTCATTCAATAGAGTCAAGTGCATATTCAGGATAGGAACTTGACGTTACAGGGAACAAACAGTTATCTGCAGTCATAGTTGGAGCTGGACATAATGTAGTCACGTAGCTCAGTTTTAAATGGTCCTGTCTGGGGATTGCTAGGGCAGGCCCAGGTACTGAGTTCATCCAGAGTGGGGCCCTATAGCAAAAGGACCTTTGGCCAGCACTCGTCTTGACAAAAGGGATGTGAAAGGCAGTGGTGTCAGAGTGTCTTGTGGCCCGTCTCAGCAAACTCGCCTGGAGAAGCGCGCAACAGCCAGAGGGGGTTAGACCCAATTGGATTTTTTTTGCAGGTCTGGTAAAGTAGACGCCCCTGAAAGTTAAGCCATGATGAACGTTGGTAGAGGTCACAGGTATGCGTGAGCTGTTCACTGCCTGTGGGCAGCCGGCAGGCCTTATTCAGGGTGCGTGTGATAGTGGACAGGACAGTGTCCGAGGTGGCACCATAGATGACCATGCCATAGTCTACCAGGGAAAGGATGGAGCTAGAGATGGCCAGTCTGAGGGTGTCAGGAGGGAGACAGGGTTGGAGTTTATACAAGAGGCCAATTCTGGTATTAATTGCAGATGTTGAAGCTATATGTTCACAGAAGGTAAGGGCTGAGTCAAGGGTGACCTGTAGGTATTTAAAGCTGGCAGCTGGTTCCAGAGTGGTACCCTGGGAGTTTTGTATAGATAGGATGGTCAAGTTTTATTTATGTTGAGGGTGGGCGAATAGCATGACCTTTGTCTTTTTATAGTTGAGGATAAGTTTGTGGGAGGCAAACCACGATTCAATTTCTGTGAAGGAGTCCTGTAAGGATATTTGGAGTTGGGTAGGGTCTGGGTGCCAACTAAAGATCACTGCATCATCTGCATAAAGGAGGAGATTTCCAGTGGAGGCCATAGGGAGGGAGTTTAAGTACAGCGAGAAGAGTAGTGGGCCAAGGATGGATCCTTGGTGGACACCCGATCGGACAGGAAGGTTTGTGACTAGGGTGTTGTTTATCTTCACTTGCTGGGTACATCCATGGAAATAGCTGGAGAACCAGCCAGCGGCCTCCTGGGATATACCAACAGAGAGGAGGGAATTGATGAGCATAAGGTGATTGACTGTGTCAAAAGCCTTGGAAAGATCGATGTAGACAGATCCAGCCAAGGCTCCCTGGTCTAGAGCACCATGGTTAAAGGAGGTAAACTCCAGGAGGGCTGTGGTTGTGCTATGCCCTTTTCTGAAACCATGCTGTTACTGGCACAGTAGGTGATGCGAGTCCAAGTATTCAGTAAGTTGATCTGCAACAATTTTTTCCAACGCTTTTTGATAGGGGAGAAAGGATGGAGATGGGCCTATAGTTGCTACTGGAGGTACGATCTCAATTTTTATGTACTGGAGATATAACCACCCTTTTCCACAGTGAAGGGAACTGCCCTAGACACAGAGACATATTGAGTATTTTGGTTAGGGGTGTTAGTACTGCATCAAGTGCTAGGGAGAGCAGTTTTGCATCAAGGGAGTTGCCACTCTGTTTGGTTATACCGAGGAACTTGGAGAGATAAGTGATGGCAACGCTAGGGGAGACCGTCCTTAAGCGGAAAGGTGGAGCACAAGGGGGTTGGGAACTGACCAGTAGATGCAGAGAAGAAATCAGGGGGGAGGATAGAACTGAGGTCAGAGAATGATGCCTTAAAGGCATTCGCAGTCTTGCTAGGGGTGTACTGTCACCGCAGCAAGTCCCCGATGGCAAAGACCACCACAGCAACAGGAATCGGGCAAAATCCACCTATCGCTGTGGTGGTCTGTGTGCCAATCGGGACTGCCTCGCTGGGTGATTGCCCCTCCCCCCGGTCCAACTCCGACTCTGAGTTAGAATCCTAGAGACCGGGGGTGTGGGGGTCGGAGCCCCCCACAAGGGGGGGGTTTGGGTGGCACAGCCCCCCGATTGTGAGCGCCAATATCCCTGTGGCTACAATGCCGACAGTCAGCATTGTAGCTGTCACTGTAGGGGATGCCGGCGCTAGCGCTGCTGAAGCGCTATAGGTAAACCCTTGCTAGGGTCTTGGATGGGAGTACGTCAATAATCAGCATGGAGGGGAGGGAGGAGAGGCGACCTTATCACAGAGTTCTTTTATATTCTCCCAGAACCTTTTTCCATTTCCCCAGGTGGCAGTAAGTTTGGCCTGATAACATGCTGCCTTAGCCTGGGGGATAGCCCAGGTGCATGAATTACAAGCAGCACAGTACAGTTGGCGGTCTAAAGAGCAACCGGACTCCAAGGCATGGTGCCATAGACTATCATGGGCCTTCATTTGGTCAAGCAGGGATCAATTTATCCAAGGAGGGAATTGAGTTTTTTCTATCTGCTTTACAAAAGGGGCAAAGATATCACAGGCGGCTTGGAAGGAGCTTATGAAGAAGGACAGGGCGGCATCCAACAAAGGCTGGTGATCGAGGGGGGAATAGTCAAGGTTTAAGGGGGGTTGCGGAAATGTGCCAGGGATCCTTTCTTTAGCTGGCAGTGTATGGAGACCCTTGTGGGGGGGGACTTCCATCTGTTTGACCAGTGACAGGTGATCGGGGAATGATCACTGAGTGAATCAGGGAGGACCTGTACATCCTGTATCCACTCCGGGTGATTCGTGAAGATGAGATCAATAAGGGAACTGGAGCCCCTATAGTAGTTTACCCTTGTGGGGGTAACTACCATCTGTGATAGACATTGGGCTGTGGCTGCATCCCTGAGGCAGGATGTCTGTGGGGCAAGCCAGTTTGTGTTGAAATCAGCGAGGGCAATGATTTCTGAGTTTTTGGGGAGCTGCGCGATGATGTTTAGGATGGAGGCGAGAGCATCTTTCTGGTTGTGGGGAGATATGTAGACCAACATTAGGTAGAGAGATTTACCAGAGTTGCCATCAGCAACCTTTAGGGTGACGGTCTGAGCACCCGCTTCAGGGTGCATTGTATCAATTTTGATGCCTTGCAGGTGGTCCCAGAGGTACAGTGTACAATCCCCACCCCTCTTCCCCAGCCTATCAGATCTGAACAATGTATATCCTGGCAGGGCAACAGCTGAATCCGGGGTGCTCTGTGGTAGCCACATTTTGGTTACAGCTAGGGCATCAGGGTTGTGCCACACAAGAGACTGATAAAGAAATTGAGCAGCCCAGGAGTGGGATCCAAAGTGGTGAACTGGGTTAGAAACTGGTTAATGGCTAGGTGTCAGAGGGTGGTGGTTAACAGCACTCACTCTAATAAAGGGAGAGGGGCCAACGGGGAGCTGCAGGGCTCAGCACTGGGAATAGTCCTCTTCAATGTCTTTATAAGTGACACTGCAGAATAACTGCCTTTTTGCAGATGACACCATAATCTGTAATAGGGTGGACACTCAGGAAGGAGTGGAGAGAATGCATAGCGGCCTTGGGAAACTTGAGGAGTGGTCAAGAGCACAGCAGTTGGGGTTCAATGCCAAAAAGTGCAAAATCATGCACCTAGGGCATAGAAGCCCAGGAACTGAATGTAGTATGGTGGGGAGGTACTGACAGTCACTAAGCAGGAACGGGACCTTGGGGTTATCATATCTGACAATCTCAAAGTGGCAGGGAAGTGTGACAAAGCAGTGGGTAGGGCCAGCGGGATGTTGGGATGCACAGGGAAAAACATCTCCAGCATGGAACAAGGAAGTGGTATTGCTAACTGTATCACTAACTGGTGAGACCCCACTTGGAATATTACATCAGAAAGGATATAGACAGGGTGGAGGAACTTGTCAGATGAGGACAATTAAAATGGTGCAGGAGTTGCATCAAAAGCCCTATGAGGAGATACAGTGGCATCTTAACATGTACACTCTGGAAAAGAGGACAGCAAGAGGGGATATGATAGACCCCTCCAAGTACCTCACAGAGCTGAACAGGGTGCAGAAGGGTAGTCTCTATCAAATGAGAAAGATCACCAGGACCAGAGAGCATGCAATGAAGTTGGGGGGGGGGCTTGAGAGGGATGTGAGGAAGTAACACTTCACTGAAAGAGTAATGGATGACTGGAACAGACTGCTGGACACAGAAGAATATTAGTAAATAGACAGGGAGGAGGGAGGGTCGCTGGAGACTAGTTAGGGTCCACGGAGACAGATTAGATGGGCCAGGTGATGCTTTTCTGCTGACAAATTCTAAGCTTCCATGTTTGTATGACCCCTTGCCCATGACATTCTAGTTCTTGCATTCTTTAGCAGGAGTGAGACAGCTCATATACTTAGGAGCCTTAGATCTGTCATGTGCAGCCATTATAACCAGAGTTCATCTCAGATGAACAGGAATAAGACGGCTTACCCAAAGGTGCAGGTAATTGTTTATCCACCTTACAAGGCATGGCAGGCAAAGCACAAGAGCAATGCCAAACGGCCATAATGGCATCCTCCAGTGCCAAATGGATAGGAGAAACTATCACGGCAGGCAAAGACCTCCAAGAACTCATAAAGTCTTCCTAGAGGAATCTTTCCCCTTGGCAGCAAAACCCAGCTTGGGCTGGACCTGCTGAAAGAAAGCCTGAAAGGAGACATCTTGTGGAGGGAACACTGGAGTGTAATGTCCTCACTACAGGAGGATAACATAAAACTGGAGCCCACCACAGCTGGGGGGGGGGGGGTTAGACCTTCAACATCCTTCTCATATACCTCCTCCATTAAGTCAGGAGTATATTCCAGTTCTTCCTCCTCCTCATCTACAACAATGGGCACCAGATCGCCAGCAGGAAGAGACCAAACAGGAGGAATCTTAGATGGACTAGGTGGCAATGGATGGAAGCCCTTGCCTAGGTACAGTAACCAGCAGAGGGAGTCCCAACTTCATCGACGAAGACAGCAGTGGTACTGGTGGCAGTGATGGGATTAACATCAACAGCAGAGGCCATGGCAGAAGCTTTTGAAAGAGTTCAGACACTGACTGAAATAGTATCTACATGACGATGGGCCCAAATTGGGTCAATGTAGACTAATCCATTGATAAGACGATGGAATAGGCTGTGAATCCCCCCCCCAGTGGATTACAGACAGTGCCAGATCTCAACTTTGGTGTCTGAGAGATGGTTGGGGGCTAGCAGAACTCAAGGGCTTAGCCTAGGATCTGCCTCTGTCTAGCGACTTACCTCGTTTAAGAAGAGAGCGGGACCTAGTAGGAGAGGTAGTCTTTTTCCAATGCCTCTGCTTTTACTTGTCTGCATGGCAGTGTTTTTCCACTGATTTAGCAGACTTGTCCTTTTTCTATGATTCCACAGCCAGTGCTGTCAACCGCTGAGAGACGTGGGTTGACATCATGCTCTGGGGAGAGCAAGTGGGTGACAACGGTGAAGCCGTCTGTAGCGCATGCTGTGTCTCCTCCACAGTCTTGCACTTTAGATAAACTTCCAAGGACTTCTTGCAATGGTTCTATGTATCCTGGCTAAAGCCTTGGTAAATGCTGTAGGCCTTCATATCATGAGAAATGCCTAAGCAGCAGATATGCACAAAGAGAGTGCTGTCCTTGTAAATTTTAACTTTACCGCAACAATTATAGTGGAACAGCAGTTCCTTTTCTTTTGTCAGTAGCATAAATGTCTAATTAAAATAAAATAATAAAGTAGAAGAAGAGTTAGCAACATTTGCAAAGTTTGGCGGCATTCTTCAGTGCCAGTGGACTGATGAGCACTTGATGACAGGAGAAAGAACTACAGCATGATGGGGCCACCCACATTATATAGACAGCGACTATGCATGTTAACACAGGTGGCCCCAGCTAGTAAAAGTTTCCATGTGGTCCTGATGCTGACAGTTTACAGTTCAATGATGTTGCTCAATGAAGGGCAATATCCTTGAAGAAGATAGTTACTTATTACAAGTACTGATATACAATAGACCCACTGAGATGAACAATTTCATTTTCAGGAGTACCCTGTGGATGGCGGTAGATATGCAGGTACAAAACAAGTTAGCAATTTTCTTCTTTAAAAATATACTTCCACACAACATCATTTTTTGCTAATCTTGCTTTTGCTGTTACATAAATATTTTTATATCACAGGCTATCTGAATTACATAATATAAAAAAAAACATTAATTACAGAACCTCTCCACCTATACAATGAATTTCTTTAACAGTTATACGTATTTATGTTCAACCTGCCAGACAAATCACTGAGCGGTAGGTACTGTTGTTAGCTCTAATAGCAGCTGCTTGCCTGCCCTCCCTGCCTCCTCCCAGCCAGAGAGAAGGAGGCAGTCATGGTAATCGCCATCAATGGGGTGGGGTGGAGGGGAGCAGGTGAAAAGAATAATAAAGCCACATTATTTTCAAGATCATATAGAATGAATACTTTAAAAGTGATGAATCCTGATTTTCCTTTTGATTTATTTGTAGAATACTTTTCAATTAACATGTACTGAAGCATTCAGGATGGGAAGACTATATTACTGGATCAGCGCCAGCCTATACATCGTTGTATTTTTTTACAATATAGAGGGTACATCAGTCCATTTACACCCATTTAGCGACACATCCTATAAGTGGTAGTCCTAACAATTGTTTTGGCAATGTATTTACTCACGATAGCCAAGGTAAGATGCAGCACCTCATTTCTAGTGGGTCCTACTTCAGACTACTTCTGCAGCTAGATGGACTAGAGCACAGAGCAGTTAAGTGACCACTTCAAGGTCACAGAGTATGTGTTTGGCTCTAGTGGAGTTCAAACCTCTGACTTCCTGGTTCCCAAGCCAGTGCTCTAATTGCAAGACCAGAATGCTTCCTCAACAGTTCATGATAATAATGGAACATTTTAACAAAAAAGATGCAGAATTGCTTTTCGGTTGTGAAGTATAATTACATCTAGGGTCAGAATTTAAAAACATAGCAGTTAAAGAATAAGTCTTTAAAAAAGCATATCACTAGTTGTTGAAGAAAATACAACATTTTAGAGTATCTTTAAAGAAAATGAAAATTGCAGGGTTCTTTGTGATTTCTAAATGAAAAGTTAGCATGAGTACCACAAACTTTTAATATTTAGCAAAAGACAAACCAATACTTCGCATGTTGTTGTCATCCAGGAACCCAGGCAAAAACATCTATAGTAGTTACACTGAAGTGATGTACTAAGACCAAGATCACAATACAATGCCACAATGCATTTGCATTCTGTGACAACAATGTGTCATCTGAGAAATAAAATATTGTTCCCAAAGCTTTATACTGGTTTACTAATGTAGAAGAATACAATTATGAAAATGATATGTTAGTCTTCTAACGTTTATCAGAGCTGGTTTAAAGTATTTGTAATGGATATAACTGCACATTCGTTAGAGCAGCCACTGAGAACTCAAGCTGCAGTGTCAACATATACAAACCATATTTTTTAAAATAAACACTTAAAGAATATCTAAACCATTATTGTCTGCAAAATCCAGCTCCATTTATTTATTTGCTTTTGTTAACTGGGTAAGCACACTAGACAGCCAAGTGCCTATTTTCAGGTGCGACCCGGGAGATTTACAAGTAAAACTTCATACAGGAACAATTGAGGAAGCATTAGGAATACACAGGAAGGTAGTTACAGGTAAAAACTTCATACATAAACAACTGAGGGAGCATAAGGAATACACAGAAAAATAACAGGCAATTCAGTGCTGGCTCTAGAGCAAGGTAGGCACACATTGAGCAGCTGAGGAACAGAGAAGAGTATATTAGAAATACACAGGCAGTTACAAGGCTAGCTCTAGGGCAAAGTTGACACAAAATTCATACATGTACAATTGAGGAGACAAGAAACAAAACTAAAATAACAGGCAGTTCAAGGCTGACTCTAGGACAAGGTTGGCATGGTGCATTAGAGTAGGATGGGACAGACGGGATAAAATTCGGTGGTGAACAGCGAGAACAAAGATAAAGGTAAGTGCCTGCAGAAGGGGGGAGGGGAGTGCCCTAGGCAGGTGGTAAGTCCAGGATTCATGGCCAGTTCCAGAAGGAGAAGTGCAAGTCGCGTTGAGGCTCCACCATCCAGTCAGGTTGGAGGGTGGGGAGGGGCAGGGGAGTAGGACTACGTTGAGCAGGAGCAGGGGGAGGAAGGTTTCAGAAAGTTCCAGAGGGAGGCTTTTAAGCTTGAGTGGGAGGAGGAGGACCGAGTGAGCTCAGGTAGCGAGTTCCAGAGTTTGGGGGCGTAAGTGTGGAAGGCTCGGTTCCCCGCAAGGGTGCGTGTTCTAGGAACCAGGCGTTCCTGAGTTGCCCCAGATCGTAGGTGGTAGGATGGGGCACCAGGTTTAAGGGAAAGGGCTAGAGCTGGAGGGGTGCTAGAGCGGATGATGTTGTCAATGAAATTACCTAGAACGAAGGAGCGATGCTTCTCAGGGGGAAGCCACTCCAGGCGGCTGTATAGATCACAATGATGGATGAGGGGAGGGACGGAAAGCGAGAAGCGGAAAACATTGTTGTAGGCCATGTCCCATTTTGAGAGGCTGGATTTGGGAACTGGTGCAAATGTTACAAGTCCATAACAGAGTGATGGGAGGAGGACCCCCCCTAGCTAGGGCCAAGCGGGCGGCAGGGGCGAGGCAGCTATTAGCGCGGTAGGCTAAACCAAGCTTACAATTAGTGGCCTTGCAAATGTTGCAAATGTGAGAGGTGAGGTCCAACTGTGGATCTAAGGTGACGCCCAGGTACTTAGCGGTGGTTACCGTCTCAAGGGGCGAGCCGTCGACCCCATGGATCAGCAGGGGGGCAGGGAAGGATTTTATTTTGTTTAAGGACCCAAACAGCATGCATTGGGTTTTGTTGAGATTGAGGGTGAGCCTGTGGTCTCCCAACCAAGTTTGAATGCTAGCTTTGTAAAGGAGAGAACCATCTGTTAAACAGTTTAGCTGCCTACCTCTACAAATGAGGTTTAATACATTTTCATAGCTTTTAACTTTTGTAAATAAACCATCCTCCATGTAGAAGCCAGTTCCAAGTATCACTCCTAAAATGGCCAAGGCATTATACGGAACGATGTAACTGAAGAGAGACTGCCAGCGAGCATATACTGAGTTCCAAATGGGGACTCTAAAAACCTTTTTATTTCAGCTCTGTAATGCCCCTCAGCACTGTGAAAAGGTCAAAACAGTAAATCAATATGAGCAACAAATATAGCATTTTTAAAACATTAATTCTAAAATAAAAGATTGTAGTAGGCTAATCCACGCCTGCATTAGGGAATGCTAGAGAAAATAAGTAGGTTTTTAGGCCAAACTTAAAACACTCGATGGTCAGGCACTCTCTGATCTGACAAGGTAGAGAGTTCCACAGGGTTGGGGCCGCAAAAGCAAAAGAGCAAGCTCCAGAGGTCTTCAGTCGAACCCTGGAAACCTCTAGCAATCTCTCATCAGAGGAACAGAGTGAGCAGAGGGGGAAGTAGGGACTGAGAAGGTCTTGCAAGTAACATGGTCCCTGCCTGTGTAGAGCTTTATAGGCCAGTGACCCAACCATGAAGGTGATCTGCAATTGCACAGGTAGCCATGAAGGGCAGGCTAGAGACTGGTCTGTAGTTGGCTAGGCAGTCTGGGTCGAAGGAAGCTTTCTTCAGGAGGGGTATTACTACCATCTCCTTCAGGGGGTCCAGAAGCACCCCTGAGTCCAGCGAACACCATACAATCTCACCAAGGACCGGGCTGATGGTTTTAATGCACCCCAGTAGGAGGAACATTGGGCCCAGGTCCAAACTACAGTAGGTCGGGCGCATACCCTGGACAACCTGCACAATATCTGCGCTCGCAACCTGGCTGAAGTCAGACCAGACAGGTGAATGGTTAGCCCTAAATAAGTAGGTTTTTGGACTAGAAGAATATTTAATTAAAATCAAAAACCCTTTTAGAAGGAATCTATTTGCAAGATATAGATATAAATATCATAAAAGTGAGAGATTAGATCATATTATTAATAAAGCATCGGATTTCAATGGAAAATGCAAGTACAATCTGGACATTGGTGGCATAGTATTTTTTTTATTTGTATGTCCCCCTCTATCAGAGGATAAGAACAAAAATATAGGGGCAAACTCTGGGCCAAATGGAAGGTAATTCCCAAATGTTAGCAGCTAATCTGTTGAATTCAGCATTAACAAAAACTTTAGAAAAAGTAATATCTTTTCTCAAGGTCATTGCTACACAAAGATTACACATTAAAGAGAAACCTGATGAAATATAAAGAAAATCCAAAGAGGGGAGAACTATGAATTTAGATATTAATAAAAAATATGAACAAAATACAAATTAAAATTAATACAACATATTATTAACTTGTGATTAAATAAGAAAAACATTCATGAAGTGCAGTATGTGAAATATACTGAACTATGTGTGTCATGTTTTAACAGACTAAAACATGAGGATATTTATGTATTATATGTAAGTGTAAACATTTGTAAGTGCAAATATTTGTTTTTTAATTGTAACGACATAACTTGTTAAACAATAAACTTTTGATGATGACGACATGACAGGCCGAGGGCCTGCAACTTCTTGCCGACCGCCGCAACACCCATTTGAGGATGCCAAATGGATCTCGGACCTGATAGTAACAATCTTAGTAAACTCAACACACTTAGCTTGCAAAAATGCTCCCCATGGCCGAAGACAGGTTGGACTGCACAGCCTGTAGACAGTCCAGAAGACCTGAGCAGGTCAATTCCTCACCACAACTTTGGACAGGAATTCTGACTTCTTACAAGAGATTGCTGATTGATAGTCCTTGTAATGAGCTATTAATTTAAGCTTATCAGCAACCAGGCCTGATTTCCACCAGTGCCGCTCCAACCTACAACCCCTATGCCTCACTCCTTCATAGTTCCATCGAACCAAAGGGACTTCAGATGAAGAGTGAGAGGTCGAACACAGATAGGAGCGAGGGAGTCGAGGGCATCTGTCACTGCCTCATTATAGGTTCGTACCAGTTCCCCCGGCTCCCCACTTACACCCGGCATGCCTGATAGGTCCAGCACTGCCATAAGACCATCTGGAGTCAGACCGCTTAAAGGGCGGTGCCGGACCATCTCAAGGGAAGCAGATCTATTGGGGGGGCCTCAAATCTGAACCCTATAGGGTGATGGTCTGACCATTCTGCTGGTTCCACCACCAAATCGGTGATCGTCATCCCTAGAAGGAAGATCAGATCCAATGAGTGTCCTTGACTATGGGTAGCAGAGGTAACTACCTGGGTCAGGCCCAACAAACTCATCAGATGGAGGAAGTCTTGTCCAAAATGCGAGAGTTCATCAACAACCCAGGCACAGAAATCCCCCAGAATTATCCATCTAGGGGACTCCAACACCAGGTCGATGATGAAGTCCGCTACTTCCTGCAGGAATTCATTCTCACCACCGGGTGAATGACAGATGAGAAGTATCCTGCAACCTGCACCTGCACCTGCACTCATGATACATTCAAAAGATCTGGTTGTTCCCACAGGGGTGTCTACAAGACCCAGATCCAATTTAAAACAAATGGATACTCCCCGGCCCTATGATCCTCTCTCGGGTAGTGTATCACCATGTACCCAGCTGGAATTGCTGATTCCAATACTGGGCCAGCATTTTCATCCAGCCATGTCTCGGTGATGCAAGTCAGGTTAGCTGAACCAACAAGATCAGCAATAATCACTGTCTTGATTTTGATTGACCTGGCATTGCAGAACACTGCCTGAGTAGGATAGATCACCGAGGCAGACTGAGTGACTTGCCCACTCAAGGTGGAGCCCTTGGGCCGGCCCGGAGGTGCTGAGGGTTGAGGCGCTGGACGCCACACCTCGCGCCGCACCGGTGACTTGGGTTCGGGAACAAGCCGGAGTCACCGGGGGTTGGGGAGAGAGATTGAGCATCAGAAGGACTGCTCTCTCTCTTCCCAGGGATGGGAGTGGGGAAAAGCTCACTCACTGAGCGACCTCTGGCGGTGGCTGGGGGTTTGCCGACTGAGCAGCACGGTACATGCCAGGGGGGAAGGCAGAGCTATGGTGCTACATTGCTGTGCTAAGCTGAGCTCCGCGGGGGTAGGGAAAAAAGCAGGGGGAAATAAGCCCCCTACTCGCTGGTGAGATGACGGTGGCCCCTGTGGACCCTCCCACATCCCAAATACCGGCTCAGACGTGCCCAAGAACCCCTCCAAAGGACCCAATGAACTCATAGGAAGACCCTTCACATTCAGGAGTAGCCGCTGAAGGGAGGGCAGAATCAGCCCCAGAGATGGTACCGGGGGTTGGGTCTGCCGATGGTCGCTCGGGGGAGGGAGTTAGGGAGATGCGAGGGGTTCAGGTTGGGAGTAGGGTGGAGATCCGAGTGGGCACTCCTGAAGGATGCCCGGGGTGTAGGAGAAAAAAAAAAAGGTGGAGCCCTTGGGTATGGGAACCAGGCAGGGAGGTCCCCTTTCCTGGACCCATTTCGCCCCACAGCATCTCCTCGCCCCCGCCACCCCAATCCACACACTCCGCTCCACAACCCCACCAGTTGTGTATTAGCTTGTAATATAGATATCTGGCACCAGTTAATATGCTGAGTGGCATTATAGAACTGAAATAAGAAGGCTTTTAGAGAATCCCCATTGGAACACAATATATGCTTGCTGGCTGTCTCTCTTCAATGACATCATTTCGTATGATGTCCTAGCCATTTTAGGAGCGCTCTTTGGAGATGACTTCCACATGGAGCATGGGTTTATTTACAAAAGTTAATAGTTATGAAAATGTATTAAGCCTCATTTTTAGCATTTTTAGAAGCAAACAGGTAAACTGTTTAACAGAGTGTGCTCTCCTTTACAAAGCTATGGAGCAGGAGTTTGCAATCTCGGGCAGCAGAAAGAAAAAATTACTGATCATAGTAATATTGTTTCTTCCAGAGGATCCCTCAGTATGCTTGACTAGTGCAGTTATGCCAGTTGGGTTCAGCTGCCCCAGAGGTGGAGTTATGCTAATGATGCCAGGGAATTAGCCAATCAGGTGGTAGTAATAGAGAGCTGCCTGTAGGTGCTGCTGTGCTCCAGTCAGATTAATTTCGAAGCCTGAGAGGCAAAAGGCTACCAACCCTAAAGATATCCTAGTACTACAGAAGAGAAAAGGAAAAAACAAGGAAAAAGAGAACTCGCCTCTAGGCAAAGTATATACATCATGCTTCACTGTGGAACATTACACATTTTATAGCTCTACAGAAAGAAATTTGGCATAAGGCAAGGATTGCAGAACTATTCTCAGCCAGGTTATGTGTCGGGAGGCTGGGTGGGAGGTCAAGCATACTGAGGGATCCCCTGGAAGAAACAATATTACTATGGTAAGTAATTTTTTTTCCTCACCCCAGGAATCCCTCAGTATGCTTGACTAGTGCAGACTACAAAGCAGTGTAGTTGGGAGTAGGGAATAAAACTTACTTTGGAAACAGGTTCTACAGGACTGCAATGCCAAATCTGTCGTCTGATCTGGACTGTATATCCAAGCAGTAGTGCTTTGTGAAGGTGTGTACAGTCTTCCAGGTAGCTGCTTTGCAGATGGCGAGCAATGGTATGTATGCCTCTTGCTGCTGCCACTGAGGCTGCAGTGCCCCTGGTGGAGTGGGCCCTGAGACCTTGAGGTGGCTATCTGCCAGCCTTACTGTAACAGAATTGGATGCAGGAGACTATCCAATGAGAGACAGTCCTCTTAGAGGCTGGCCTCCCTTTACCCACATCACCATAGGTAAGAAACAGTAGAGTGTGAGAAGACCTGAACTGCTTGGTGTGCTCTAGGTAGTAGGTCAGTGCCCTTTTTGACATCCAAGCTATGAAGCCTGTGCACACCAGGAGTGGGTCTGTATGTGAAAGAGAGTGTTATAAACTGGTGAAGGTGAAATTCAGACACTACCTTGGGAAGAAATTTCCTGTTAGTCCTGAAAACTACTTTATCCCTGTGGAAAATAATGTAGTTAGGTTTAGTGAAAAGAGCTTGCAGCTCTGAAATTTTTCTGGCTGAAGTGATTGCCACTAGGAAAACAGTTTTCCAGGTGACATATTTTAAGTCTGCACTGACCATGGGCTCAAATGGAGACTCCATCAACTTACCTATACACAGGTTCAAATCCTGGGGCAGGTTCCCTAAGTGGGGGTTAAGGTGCAGCAGGCCTTTAAAGAATTTTTTAAAGATGGAATGAGAAATTATAGATTTCTCCTTACCAACAGATATGTAGGCTGAAATGTCTGAGAAGTGAACCTTCAGAGATGAAGCTCTAAGGCCTGATGCTTGCAAGTGTACCAAATAGTCTAGTATGGAGGACAGGCTACCATGCAGAGGGTTAATCTTCCTGTCTTTACATCAGAAAGAAAATCTCTTCCATTTGGAAGCATAAGCCTTTTTGGTACTTGGTTTCTTGGCAAGTAGAAGGACTCTTAGAACTTGCTCTGAATACTGAGAGTCTGGGAATTCTAACTCTTCAAATGCCAAACTTTGAGGCGAAGAGACTCTATGCTGGGGTATGCTATCCCCTCTGAGGCAGGGTCAGGAGACTGTGAATGGGGGGGGCAGGCAAATGGGCTGTTTGACTGAGAGGGTGAGAAGCAGGGTGTACCATGGCTGCTTCGCTCAGTCTGGAGCCACCAGAATCATGGTTGCTGGCTGAATTCTGAGTTTTAGCAGGACTCTGGGAATCAGGGGAAATGGAGGGAAAGCATACATGAACCTCCCAGTCCAATCTAGAGACAGGGCATCCACTGGCATTGAGCTCAGATGCAATAGTGTAGGGGAATTTGGTAGCTGTGTTTGGAGGCAAAGAGATCTATCTCTGGAGTCCCCCACCTCCTGAAGACTGTAACCAGCACCTGTTTGCTTAGGGTCCACTCATGGTGGCCCTGTCTGTTGCGGCTCAGGGAGTCTGCTAGTACATTGTCCTTGCCTGGAAGGTGATTGGCAGTGAGATGGTTGTCTAAGGAGTAGGCCAGAAACCAGATCTGTATGGCCTCGGTGCACAGTTTTGTGGATCTTGTGCCCCACTGCTTGCTGATGTAGAACACAGCAGTGGTGTTGTTGGTCCTGTCTTGGACAGACTGACCCTTGAGCTGGGGAGCAAAGGCCTTGATAGCCAGGTACATGGCTCTGAGTTCAAGGAGATTCATGTGACACCTGGACTCTCTGGGAGACCATGCCCTGCTTATGGACTGGTCTGTCAGGTGTGCACCCCACCCTAGGAGGGAAGTACCTGTAGTGAGCACTCTTGATTTATTATTTATTTAGTTTTTGTTCACCGGAAAAGGAGGACCAGACAATTCTGCCTATTTTCAGCCTCGTCCCGGGGGAAGGGGATACAGATGGATGCCAAATGACACTGAACCAGACTATGCTGTTAGTGGTATTTTTAGCGAATGGGGGAAATTTGGCTAGGACACCAGGGAAATTCCCCCACCAGTCCAGGGCTTGTAAGAGTGTCCTTGTGACTGGAACCAGTTTTGATAGGGAGTCCCTCTTTTGAGAGCAATGGGATCTAAGATGGTACTGAACATCCCTCATCTGGAACCTGGCCCCTGGCACTACAGCTGTAGTAGATGCCATGTGACCTAGAAGTCTGAGGAAGTGCCTGGCTAGCTTTGGTTGGCCCAAGAGAAATGAGTGTGCCAGGGTCTGGAGGTTTCCACTCTGTCCAGAGGGTGCAGGGCTTTCCCTTGCTGTGTGTGCAGCTCTGCTCTGATAAACTCCAGGAGTTGAACTGGTTCGAATTGGGACTTTTCTGTATTGATCAGGAAACCCAGGGACTCCAGGGTATGCTGTGTGAGACTGACAGAGTCTCTGACTTTTTGGGGAGACTTGTCCGCTATCAGTGGGTCATCCAGGTAGAGGAAGACAGAGACCTCCTGTCTTCTGAGATGGGCTTCCACCACCGCCAGGTACTTTGTGAAAACTCTGGGAGCTGAAAAAGGCCAAAGGGCAGAGCTTCAGACTGGTAGTGACCAGACTGGAATGTGAAAATAGGCATCTCTTAGGTCTAAGGAGGCTAGCCAGTCTCCCCGTTGTAAAGACAGGATCGCCACTGACAGGGTGACCATTTTGAATTTGGGATTGAACAGGTGCTTGTTTAGGTACCTGAGCTCTAAAATGGGTTGCCAGTCCCTGTTTTTCTTTTGGGTCAGAAAGTATCTGGAGTAAAGGAGTTTTCCCCATTGGGAGAGAGGGACTCTTTCCACTGCATTTGCTGCCAGGAGAGACGTTACCTCTAACTCTAGTAGAATTTTCTCTGTGGGGGTTAGGGGATTTACACTCCCGTGGCTCTGCTGAGTGGGAAATTTTATTGAACAGTAGGGTAAATCCTCAGCCCACCACCTCCAGCACCCACTTGTCTGTGGTGATGTGGTGCCAGTGGTGGAGCTAGTGGGTCAGCCTTCCTCCTACTGGCAGAGGGGAGGTGACATGAGCCTTCCAGTCAGTTTTGTTTTAGTTGAGTTTTTTGTTGAGGGTGTGGGGTCGTACATTTCTGAACCCTTCTACCTCTTTCCCTAAAGAATCCTTTCAGCTAAGAGTAATCTAATGGCATGGGCATTGGCATAGGGCACAAGGCGCCTTGCCTCTGCCCCTCTTTGGGCCTGTAGGAGGTAAAGGGTTTCTCTTTAGCTGCATTGCTCTGTTGGTGGTTTTGTATTCCTCCTCCATTTTCATGTATGTCTCCGTTTTGTCTCCAAAGAGAGAATTATTCTCACAGGAGAAGTCCATAGCTTTAGTTTGGGTGTCCTGGAAAGACTGGTAGTCCTCAACCAGGCAAACCATCTGAGGGAGATAGCTTGAGCCATAGCCCTAGATGCCACGTCATTTGCATCTACAGCTGTATGGAATTGGAAAGGTTTTGCCTGGAGTTTGATGGCCAAGCAGCCAGGCACTCCCACTTCCTGAGCTATATAAGCAGTTCCTCTCAGCTTCATTGTGAAACACTTTTTCTTTGCAGCTGAAGGCTCTGTCGGTCTGTCCTCTGAGCTGGTTGGGGCCTACCCCACCTTGCTGCTCCTGCTTGTCTGCTGGATTTCTGTGTTTATTTCTTGCTTCTGGTTGGTATTTTGCCTTCGGCTATGTGTGCTTCTTCTGTCTTTGTTCCCTGTTTTCTGTGTTTGTGTGTCTTTGGTTTTGTTTTTTGGGGGCATTTGTTTCTAAGCTCCTAGCATATTGCTCCAGAGCTCCTACTATTTGCTCTGTTACTCATAACTCTCACACTACTGCAATGCAACTGCAATCATCATCTGTGTATTTCAGCTGTCAACCATAGCTGTTCCATGTTGCATACTCGATTGTTTTCACCTGACTCAGTTTACTCTGAACCTAACTATGCAGTTCAAGTATGCTTTCATTCTACTTACCTCATTGCAGCAGCTTCATTGCAATGCCTGGTTACATCTGCTTTCAGCAGCATTATGTCTCCTTATTTATGTTTATTGCAGTTTTACAACTCAGTGTACAAAATTCAGATGTTGCTTCTATGTTTATTCACCCTGTCATACTCCGAGGTCAGCTACAGGCTACTGCTGTGGATGTTAAACTAGCTTTAATATCTGCATATGGTTCTCGGCCCTTCCATCACTTTCTTGTTTGCCCTACAGCGGGGACTGGGAAGTGTTTGGGGAGTCATGGCCCCATGTGGCTAATTATTTTTGTTCTGAATCCTGCCTTCGCCACCAAAAATCCTCAGAGTATTTGTCACCTTGGTTTGGCTTTTCATTGTCTGGCTGGCTTGCCTCTCTATTCAGTGCTGTTTCATTGCTGTTATGTTATGCAGATCTACGTTCAAGTCCACTTACTACTACTCTAGTTACTGACCTACATGCAGGTCCTCACTTGCTTACGCAATCGTTGCTCTTTGCTTATGCAAATCATTGCTTCATGCCTACTGCCATCCCCTCGGCTTCAGCCTCTGGGATTCTGCTGCACTCAGTTCTGCATTCGACCTTGCAAAGTCTCAGCACTCACTGCTCATTACGATCTCAGCACACCAGTGCTCAATCCACTGCTCATCAGCTTTTCAGCTCTCATTCAATTTCAGGGGGCATGCCAGCCATTCTATTCTGGCGCAGGGTTCCTGCCGCGAAACGTCTCGCTCTGCATTTAGTCTGCATCTTGAGCGTGTCCACCTTGGGGCGGGATCCTTCTCAACTGGCCCATAACTGGGAATGCCCTTGCCCCGGGCTTGGCTTTAGCTGCCTGCTATGTGACAGCAGCTCCTGGTGTAGAATTTAAAATTAGCTGTGAAGGGTGGTTACTCCAATCTCCTTTGACTCTAGTGTTCTACTACAACAGTTATCCATTGGCTTTAGTGGTTTCCCTAGCAAGGCACCTTCACTGCATTCTCCCTACGACTGCCTCTGCTTCACCTGGTTTGAGTTTAGGATGGGTAGGCCAGGTGAGTGCCTCAGCAGTCGTTGCCCTCCTCCACCTGCCTTGGTTGCACGTACTGTTGCAGAGTTTTCTCTCAATCTTCCACAGCGTTCCCGCTACAGGGTTTGAGTGAGAGCCTTCCTCTAAATTGGGATATTTTCACCCCTTTCATTGGGTTTTCCAAATTGCAACTGCAGAGCCATCACTAACTAAAATATCCTGAGTCTGGATGAAAGGCGACCTAGGCCTTGGTTCCCCAGAGATTTCCTCCTCATAGGGTTTTTTTTCCTCTCCTTCGTTGCATCAGGTCATAATTAGTTAGCATAGTTGTTCCCTGGTTTCTTAAGGTAGATTCCACTGTTGGATGGAGGTGGATGGTGTCCCATCCATTCCCTCTCTCCTTAGAGGATCCCCTCATTCTCAACGCAAACCCTCTGACTCATGTTATGCAAACCTGGGCATTTCATTACGTCATCAACCTGAGCATCTCATTACATCATCAAACTGCCTGATGCTTCTCTGCTACTATGCCACAGTTACTGCTACTGAGTCACAGTTACTGCTACTGCGTCACAGTTACTGCTTGTTTATATGCTTTGTGTCACCTCATTCTTTTTGGGATATGCTTATACTACATTTCTTTTTGGGGATTCCTAAGGTACCTTTAGCCACGGGAATCTTCCCGTGGCACCTGTAGGGGTGGAACCCTCTGCGAGGGTTTCTTGCCTTTGGTACCCCTACAGGGTGGTAATTCCTCTGGAATACAGAGTGCGAACAGCCAAAACCAAACTAACACAGTTGCATAAGCATAACACTGCACTGGCTGCACAGGACATTGCCTTAGAAGCCACAAAATATCAGTTCAGTTTTAACAGTTTCTGCCAGTTCCTGAGCCATTTTATTTGGGGCTTGCTGGCTGATAGCCAGGACAGAGCTCCAGAGAGTCTTTTGGTATTGAGCTGTGTACGCCATGTAAGTACAGAGGTGAAGCAGTAGTGAGGCTGTGGTGTATGATTTCTTACCTATAGTATCCAGTTTTTTGGATTCTGTTTCTGGAGGCTGGAAAGAAAGAGGCATCTTTGCTTTGACACCAGCTGCAGCTTGCACTACTCCTTCATGGTCTGGATGCATGTAAAAGTACTCAGCATTAGATTTATCTAGCTGGTACTTTTTCTCTATTTTCTTATCCACCCCTGATATGGAGGTGGGATTCTGAAGAAGTTTGAAAGTAGCCCTGCGAAGAGACTTATGAAGTGGCAGGAGCAGTTTTTAGGAGGAGGGAAACCCATCATATCCAAAAAGTCTGCCTCCTCATCCTCCTCAGTGGACTCTTGAATAGAAAGGTCAAGAGTGTCCACCATGTGCTGGACAACAGAAAAATGAGAGGAAAAATCCTCCTGGCCATGGGAAAGAGAGCCAAATTCTTGGTCAGGAGTTTCATCAGGTTCTAAAGGTTTACCCTCTTCTTCATCGTCAAAAAGAAAAATCCCTGGCCGACACCTGGTCAGAGAGGACAGGTATAGAAGGACAAGATGGGGCACCCAGAAGAGAGCCCACAGCCTGAAATGTTTGGTATAGTTGCCAAGCCTTTGCCATTTCCTTCGCTGAGGGCATATCTTGTTGTAACACTGGCATCCCCCTTTGCTTTTCAGTGGGAGGGGTAGTGATATGTATTTTTAATTTTGTTTCTTTAAGCAGGCCCTGAATCAGGGACCTGCTGTGAATATTTTTTTTTGATTGGCTTGGTCATTATTATTTTTATCAGTCTTATTTTCTATGGGGTCCTTGGAGGACCTGTCTTTAGACTTTTGATGAGAGGAGGACCCCTCTTCTGAATTTTTAATAGAGGGGGGGAGGCAGACTGAGAAGCCATGATTTCCAGCCTTATGGCTGATTTTTTACTGTTTTTGAGCAATTTAAAATATAGAGCTCACAGACAGAAAAAGGATTGACTGGCCCCAATATTTAAATAGGAGTGTGGCAGTCTGTGTTGACCACACTCTAAAGGGCTTCAACAATTTAAAAAAAACATAGGGACCAGTCTTGTTTTTGGGTCTATCTGACCTGCCAATTTTTCAGAAGACCTAGAAAAGTTTGTTCCCAAACAGAAAATTCAGAAGGCTCCCAGCGCTGTGGAACTACAGAAAAATGGCTCCTAGCTGAGGAAAATAAAGAAATGTGGTTGAAAATCATGGTACACCCTTAGAAATAGGTATCCATGGAAAAATAATGTTAAAATATAAAATCTGTGGAATTTTCACCTCAGACGTGATATTTTCCAGTCAGAAAAAAAACCCCACAGGAATGTGGAAAAAGGAGGAGCCTTTCCGTGGTTCCTGGGAACTAAGGAACCATAGAAAATGTACTAAAAGCACTAAATAATTACTAAAACACTCTAAAAGCAGCACCGAATAAAAGTAACAACTAATAAAATGAAAATGAACTACTTCAAGCGAAGGTTTGAAGAGAGCTCTGGAGCAGACTTGTCCAGTCAGCAGAGAAATGAATCTGACTGGAGTACAGCAGCACCTATGGGCAGCACTCTCTTACTACAACCTGATTGGCTAATTCCCTGGCATCATTAGCATAACTCCACCTCCGGGGCAGCTGAACCCAGCAGGCATAACTGCGCTAGTCAAGCATACCGAAGGATTCCTGGGGTGAGAAATAATGCTTTAGGTGTCCTTTACATGTCATATTGAAGTTTGGAATATTTTGTAAGTTTAGACATTACTGGAAATCTTTGGGAGTTAACTGGGCCAGAATAACTACTGTATGTATTCTACATACATTTAGAAAGCATTTTGTAATACTGTACAGTCTTTATGCATGAGTAATAACCATAATCATTTTCATGCCATTAAAGCTCTCCCAACCCCCACTCCCCCAAAAAATTATATGAGAATGTTCCCAATGTTCCACTTCCACTTTAATGTGTCCATTATGTTCGTGTCACAGTGAGTAAGTGGAACAGTGAAGGAACTGAACAGGTAACTGGCATCTTAGGTGTCAGTAGGCATCAGCAGAAGGAAGCAGGGAGGCAGGGGACTCTGCCAGTTGAGCAAGGTAAGGCACCTCTTCACTACTGTGCAACAGTCACTCTTGGGAAGACTGGAAGGCAAAAGATAGACCAAACCTGGGAATAGAAGCAACACCCAATCTAGGGTCAGACTCAGAGTATACAGAGATTTAACCAAGGCACGGGGGACCAGAATTAGAAAAAACAAAAGAAGAGGATAACTAGAAACACCCTAATAGGGTAAGAGTACAAAAGTATTTCCAGGTAATACAGGAGAACTGAAGTTAAACATGCTGGGTGTGATGTAGTGCAGTGGCTGTGGGGCAGCAGTTTTCAGAGAGACCATCTGGAGACAGCAGTGCTGCCCCATCTGCACACACCACTCTGGGTTGAGGGAGGAGGTCACTAGACTCCAGGTTGAGCTGGTTAGGATGTAGGAGACATCTTCCACCACCCAGGGCCACCAAGTCTGCCATCGTTACCTCAAAGAAAGCCAGGGAGTAGGAATGGCTGAACTACAGTGTGCTCTGGAAGGGTGGGAGTGGTGGGACAGAGTCACATTTCTCAACCAGTACCACCACATAATTCTTACGCCACTCTGGAGAGGTGGGACTGCTGGGAGGAGGCACCTGTGGTAGTGACCAGGGAGGATGTGGGGGCCCTCCTTAGTGGAGACCCCATGGAGGGTGGTAGAGGACCCCAGAGGAGGAGGAAGCAACTTCTGGTGGGGGACTCAATTGTGAAGGGGACAAACTAGGAACAGGAAAGGTGGGAGAGGTGAGTTAGGTGCCTAGGCAGCACCATGGCCTGGAGGGATGAGAAGCAGATCCTGAGGATTGCTAGGGAAGCAGGAAGCAAGGGAGAGCTAAATGTCATTGCCCACCTGGGGACTAATGACCTGGCTAGGGACAGTGCTGCGATAGTGCAGGAGAGTTTAGGGAAATGGGGAGGGATGTTAGACAGGTAGCATGCTCAGTGGCTTTCACTAAGGTGCTACCTGTCTACGACAGGGTGGAGGAGAGGGATCTCTGCACCAGAAGTTTCAACGTATGGCTGAAGGAATGGTGCAGAGAGGAGAGGAGAGGCTACACTAGGGACTTGGACCAACCTGGGAGGATAAGAGCCTATACAGGGGTGATGGCCTGCATCCATCCAGGAGGGGAACCTATGTCTTCAGTGGACGGTTTAAATGTTACTTTGATGAACATTTAAACTAGCCAAGGTGTGTTGCAGAAAGAATCAGGAAGGCAGAAACTGCTTCCCCGTAGCTGAAGTAAAGAGTAGGGAGAACTCGAGAGGTGAGTAATCCCTCAGAGTACAAGTTACTGAAGGAAGCATGGTGGCAGAGACAAAGTGGGAAGGGAACAGGAGCATTAAAAAGAGAGGGGGAAAGGAGGGAGGGCAAAAAGGAAAAAGGGGGGGATAACAAGCAGAGTTGAAACAAAATCTGGAAGTCCATGTGTGTGAATGCAAGAAGTCTAGGAAATAAGATTAAAGACCTAAAGGCCATCATGGCCGAGGCCAACCTGAGTACTGTGGCCACTATCACATTATGGTGCACTGAAAACCATGACTGGGACAGGGCCATGCCAGGCTATACTCTATTCAGGAAGGATGGGGTGGGAAGGAAAGGAAGCAGTGTGTTTTTTATGTGATGGAAAGCATAAAAGCAATAGAGATACAGAGAACACAGGGTGAGGCAGAGGTACTGTTGGTCACCCTGGAGACTGGGAATGGAGCCACTATTCACACTGGAGTGATCCATGGACCTCCAGAAGAGGGGGAGGAATTAAATAAGGTACTGGTGGAAGCCACTGGCAAGATATCATAAAAAGGGGAGGTGCTGCTGATGGGGGACTTCAACCTGACAAATTTAAATTGGAGACTCCCAGCAGTGGCTTCAGCTAGAAGCAGGAACACCCTGGACTCTCTGTAGGGGGTGTTCCTCAGGCTGCTAGATGGCAAATCCACTCATAATGGGGCAATACTGGACCTGTACTCACTAAAAGGGGCAGGATTGCATATGTTAATGTGGGAGACCACCTGGGAACCAGTGATCAACATATAGTGTGGTTCAATAAAAGTAAGGCTGAAGAATCGAATCACACAAGTGCAAGGGTCCTGGACTTCAGGAGGGTAGATTTTATAAAGATGAGTGAATGTCTCAGGGATGACCTGGTAGGGGGATGGCCTGAGTAGGGTGGAGAAACAATAGGAAAAATTAAAAGGGAGCATAGTAAAGACAATAAACCTCAGCGTCAAACAAGTGAGCAAAAACAAGAGGAAAAAGAGACTGCTATGGTTCTTGAAAGAGGTGGCTGAAAAGGTAAAGGTTAAAAGGGTAGCATTCAGAAGGTAAAAGGAAAAGAAGTGGGAGGAGAATAAAGAGATGTATTGGGGAAATAGAGGGAAGCAGGTGTAACCCCTAGGTGGTGCTATCCCAAGGGCTACTACCCCTGTCTGCTTGGCTAGTAGCAGGTTAAGGGGCCAGAGTTCTGAAACGGGTGCCTCCACATGGAGATCAGGGTTGGTAGTGGTCAAGCTAACCTGGGCATAGCCCTCCGGAACACTGTAACCCCCCTCCTTCCTTACTAGTGGCCGGAACAATACACAATAATTACTTTCACATTACCCCCGACACACCACACAAGTACCCACACTGTGGGAAATGCAAAAAAAGAGTTAGATCTGATTTATTTAAGGGACTTGAACATGGGAAGGGTGTAATCAGGTTAATTTGCTTAAAGGCTGTATCAATCAAACAGTTATGCATGCACTTCAGGGTCCATAAACAGTCACACACTCTGGGTACGCAGATGGAGAATGGTGGGCTAGCCAGGAACGTTGCAGCTGGTTGGGGTCCTGTGATGGAAAAAAGCAACATGCACAACACACACCATTTGTAATCTGGAGCTGGAGGTCTCAGTTCGTGAAAAGAAAACAAGAAGACAATCAGATGACACACTTTTACATTAGGCTGTTGTTGACGGGAGCTACCCTGATGATTACTCACGATACCCAAGACTGGATACAGGCTGGGCAAAAATCGAGACAGCAGGTGGTTAACCTGGAGTGCCTGGAGAAGCAGAGCCCATACGAATCGCCGAGGCGTCATTCCTGTTCAAACGTGGAGCAGAGGGCTGATCCCTAGGCAGGTCTCTCATCGATGGCTTTCTCTGTGCAGCGGGTAGTCTGGCTGGGCCAGTGTGGCAAGGCCCCAGCCAAATGCAGACAAATTCGGATACAGTCCATTTTGGGCTGGATACAGCTTCCAGCAAGCAGAACACAGTTCACACAGTGGGGAACCAAATCACGATCCACTAACAACTCACAGCACATTTACATGTAAGGAAATTCTGCTGTACCAGGCAAACCGCTCTCCGGTCACGATCGCAGAGTCTCTGCACAAACCAGGGATTCAAAAGCAGCTGGAAATCCTGACAGGCCGATCACATTCAGCAAAATCTTCGGTCTTCTTCAGGTATGAGCCTGGTAAATAAATCAGTGGCTTACTTCATTCTCACAAACTTGGATTTAGTCTGAAATAATTCTCTTCTCGGCCTCTCAGGGGCAGCAGGCAGACATGCAGGCCACAACTCGAGCCGTTCCACAGTTCTCCCGTGCAAAACTACTCAGACGGCCACTTGACTGTCTCAAGCTGTTGCCTCTTCAAATCCTAACTTAAATCTGACTCAACTGCCAGCAAATCTGGGACTTTCCCCAGAATCCAAAAGGTTCGGTTGACTGATCTGTCTGTCAGTCACAACAAAGGCTCCCCCTTCAGGTGCAAAAAGGTGCCAAAAGCCCAAGACTACAATTCCTACAGATTTGGATTCCAGACAGCTCCTGTAGTCCGGCTCCATTTTAGGTCCCATCAGTACTGATTGGTCTAATTCAGCAGTCCATGACCAAGATAGTGGAGATAAACAAAACAGTCCTTGCTGCAAAGAAGGCAGGTTAGACAAACTACATTATCATTATCACTCTAAATGATTTTCAGCAAATAGTTACATCTTTCAACAGAGCTCCCTTTCAGATTACTTATCACTGCAATCCAGGCAGCTCTTAAAGAGACAGTACACAGATACTATGCAGGCACTCTCTGGCAATCACATTTAAACTGCTAAAATGCAGGACACCAGCCTGGCAGTGAGCATTTAGGCAAGCTCGAGGAAGACTTTTCGGGAACCCCCATTTGTAGGGGGGTTACATCCTTCCCTGCCTAGAGAAAACTTGGTGTCCGCATCAAGTCTGTACCATCGCAATATTGCAAATTAAAACTATACGAGACATTTATACCATTAGCATGTTATGCAAGTGACATCTCATGCATCAGTCAACGTAAACGTATACCTTTACTATACATATTCTCTACACTTCACAATACTATATCCATTCTGACAATACATCATGCATATTTCATACAGGTAATTTGCAAATTACTATGCAGAATCATGTAATAACTTCTTGCACACTAAATAATGAAAGAGGGGGCCCTTCCCTATCAGCTAACTTGGGGCTAGATGGGGCAGGCGCACCATACCTAGAAGGCAGAAAAATCAACCTGGAATTGGCACTTAGGCTCAGTTTAGGCAGTGAGCTCTGAGAAACATAAACCCCTTAGTGGACCACATTGAGAGGCAAATCCACTGGCCTCCCGGGAGAATCATAACTGAAGCATACTACTGGCTTGACAGCTCGACCAGTCTTTCTGAGGGGAACAACTACAGTCTCTGTACCTCAGCACTCGTCTGGGGACTCTCGTCACTTGTGAGGAGTGCCTCTGCCTGGATGGGAATGTCCAAACCTGGGGCACTGTCACCTCCTTGCTCTGCAGGCTCTGTTTCTACAACACTTGACTCATTTTGCGAAGGCTCAGGCCCAATCAAACTTTGAGGCACTGAAGCTGGGGGTTGTCAGCACTCTGATGGTGTTCTTCATATTCTGGTATGTCACCAGAAAGACTCATTCCATCAGTCCCTCCCTCAGGCAAATCATACAGTTCCACAATACACAGAGACTCAGCATCTTCAAATACGATACTTTGCACTTCACTTTCAGGGAGCTTTGGCTCCAAGGACAAAGCTGTGGGGGTTAGGCAGTCCAGAAGGCCCAGCTTCATCCTCACAATTAATCATGGGATTACCTCGAAATAGCTGACTCAGTTCATAAGAGGGGTAATAGGCATAGTCGCACTCACTTTTGTCAGAAGTGGACTGACAGTCATTATCATTCTGGGCCTGCTGCGGAGGAAACCTTAAATCTGTGACCACTGGGTTAGGTTGACTCTTTCTCTTTCTTGCAGCAGCATGAGTCACCAGCCCAGAGGGCTCAATTTCTGGTGGTTCAGCCTCAATCATGACTTGGCCAACAGGTAGCAAGTGGTTACAGTGCATGGCCTTGACAGCTTTGGAGTTGTTCTCTGAATGCACCTTGTACACAGGTAAATCATCCAACTTTCCACCTACTACATGGGGAAGATGGTGCCACCGATCAGCAATTTTGTGTTTACCATTCAGTCCCAAATTGCGTAACACACACAGTCTCCAGGTCGAAGCTCTTGAGCCTTTACTTTTTTATCATGCCTCTCTTTATTGGCTAGATTTCTCTTGCCGGCCATTGTCTGGGCCAGTTGATAGGCATGGTTCAATTGAGCTTTCAGTTTTTGTACATATTGCAAGTGGTTTTCGGCTCATAGAAACATAGAAGTTGATGGCAGATAAGGACCACAAGGCCCATCCAGTCTGCCCATTTCTTTTTTTACCTTATGAATGTGCCATTGACCTTTGCTCTGTCAATGGCCTATCTATTCATACTCATCTGTATTGCTCCCTTATGGCTATCCCATGCCTGTTTGAAGCCCTGCACTGTATTCATATCCACCACTACCTGAGGTAGGCCATTCCATGAATCCACCACCCTTTCTGTGAAAAAGAACTTCCTCATATTACCCCTTAATCAGCTTCCCCTCTAATATCATGCTGTGTCCTCTTGTCCTGATATTTTTATTATATTGAAACATGTTAGACTCTTTCACCTTGTTAATGCCCTTAAGGTGTTTGAATGTTTCAATCATATCTCCTCTCTCCCTCCTTTGCTCTAGGGTATACATATTGAGCTCCGTTAATCTGTCCTCATATGTTTTCTGATGCAGTCCCTGCACCATTTTGGTTGCCCTTCTCTGGACTGCCTCAATCTGGTTAATGTCCTTGTGAAGGTGTGGCCTCCAGTACTGCATGCAGTACTCAAGATGGGGCCTAACCACTGTCTTGCAAAGAGGGATTATTACCTCCCTCTTATGACTTATGATACCCCTACTAACACACCCTAACATCCCTCTATCCTTACCTACTGCTTTAGTGGTCTTCTTGGATGATTTCAGGCCATTGGTGATGATGACACCCAAGTCTTTTTCTTCCCTTGTGACTGCCAGCAACTCCCCTCCCAGCCTATAGATGGCTTCAGGGTTTCTCTTCCCTATGTGCATGATCTTGCACTTCTTTGCGTTAAACCCCAGTTGCCTCTTTTCTGACCATTTTGCTAGTTTATCCAGATCTCTTCTCATTCTGCCCACCCCATCTGGATCATCTACTCTGTTGCAGATCTTGGTGTCATCTGCAAACAGACAAACCTTACCCTCCAGTCCATCTGCAATGTCATTGATGAAGATACTGAAGAGGACTGGCCCCAGGACTGATCCCTGAGGTACCCCACTTGTGACTTGCATCTCTTCTGACTGTATACCATTTACCACCACTCTTTGTTTTCTGCCCGTCAACCAGTTTGCCACCCAGTTGACCAACGTCTGACCCACCCCGAGCCTACCCAGCTTATTAATCAATCTTCTATGTGGAAGAGTATTGAAAGCTTTGCTGAAGTCAAGGTAGGCAACATCAACTGCTCCCCCTTGGTCCACCTCGGACCCCATCTGGACAGACCCCAAAACAGACATCAACTGGCAGCCGGGCCTTTCTCCTGAACATGAAGCAGTAGGTAAAACTACCAACTTTCTGAGGCCCAAAACTGGGATGGTCGATCCAGAACATGACCCCCCCCCCCACTGTGTCACTTCCATGGGCACCACTGCAGACAATGCTGCGCACAATCAATTACATTTTCCTGCTTGCTCTGGCCATGCCACCCCACAGTAACACCAGTAGCAAACATTCAGATTAAAACAATATATCAGTCTGCTGCAGCAAGTTCCAAATCCATGATGTACAAAAAGTTCACTAGAAGCAGACCTGTGTTAAATTGTGATCAGACATTCGAGCTGCATGTATTGCTCCTCCTGACAGTCCCATCCAACCCGCTCACACTCACTTCATTTGCTAAGCAAACTTCACTTCAGTGACTCCCACCACCACACCAGATTGTTTACACACACTCCCTAGGGCTGATCAGGTTTGGGTACCTTAGTTCCCTGCTGCCAGTCTCTTCTCTGTCTGGAGTCCCTCTCAGCTGCTGGCAGGCAGACATCCACATGTGCTTGTTTGTATTACTACCCAGTCTAATCTAACGGGAAGGAACATGCTTTACTGTGCTCCCACTGACATGCTTACAGTGCAACACAGGTGCAGGGGTTGAAGTTGTAAATTGCTGTCCAGCCTGATCAGTGCCACAGTGGTGCTGAAATAACTGTCACTCACGGATTAGCAGTTAGCAAAAAAAAAGGGGGAACAAAACTGGGACAAGTAAGCAAAAAAAGGGACAAAAGTGATATTTTTTAAAACTTGTGGGGACACTGGGACATGCTGCCTAAAATAGGGACTGTCCTGGGAAAATAGGGACTGTTGGTAGCTTTAGGCAGTAGGGGGAGAACCCAGTATCATCATTTTTCATGCAATTGTATGCATGTACCAAGGTGTTAATCTGCTGGCTCCATTTATGCTTGTCTTTTGGGTGGAGGGTGCTTAGCATGTCTAGAAGGGTGCGGTTAAAACATTCTGGTTGAGGTTCTCCCTGCAGGTGATAGAGGGTGGTTCTTGACATTCGCACCCCCCATAGAGAGAGAGAGCATTTCTTTAGTCGACTCTCAAAGTCTCTGTGCTGGTCAGAGTGGATCCGCTGGGGGTGACACCATAGTGGACGAAGAAATTTTCCACTAGCACCTTGGCCACGGTAGATGCCGTTTGATCTTTGGTGGGAAAAGCTTGTGCATACCGTGTGAAATGATCCGTACCACTAACACATTGCCAATGTTCTGCTGATCAGGTTCTAAACACAATAAGTCTATGCAGACTAGTTCCATGGGGGTGCTGGTAGTAATATTAACAAGGGGGACAGCCCTCTAAGGCAGGGCTTTTCTTTGCAGGCAGCAACTACAAGTCTTTACATGGTGCTCAACATCAGCCCCCATTTTGGGCCAGTAGAAGCGAGATCGTACCAGGTCAAGGGTTCTGTCGATACCAAGGTGCCCCATGTGATTGTGGAGGGACCTCAGTACCAAATCTTTAAAGGCCATGGGCAGGACCAATTGTTGCTTGTCTGCTTTGCCAATATGATCTACTGTCTCTCTATACAACAACTGATTGAGCAACTTCAATCGGGGGGCCTTCTTTAAACAATAAAGCAGTTTGAAAGTCAGTGGAACGTAACTTAGACACATCTTTCCCCGCACGCAAGGCATCAAGTGCTGGCTGAATCATAGGATCTTGGGATTGAGCCCACTGAATGCTGTCATTGTCAAATTGAGGTAGTGCACTAATGTCTAGAGCAGAGAAGTGGCAATAAGTAGCTGGTATGCAGGTGTCAGAAGGGTTCAAGCAATCTACTAAACAGTCCACTGCGTCCGCAGACATTTGTTAATCTTTATCAAACTTTTGGCACAATGCTCGAATGTCAGGTTCAGACAGCCTGACCCAATCACTCTTGAAGTGGGCCTTTGTGATAGGGCGTCAGCATCAATATGGTTCAGGTCCGGTCTGTATTCGACAGCATAATCATAGGTTGATAATGGAGAAAGCCACCGGTGCCCAGTGGCATCTAACTTAGCTGAAGTCTGTACATAGGTCAAGAGGTTATTGTCAGTCTTCACCAATATCTTTGCCCCATAGAGGTATTCATGAAACTGGTCAATAATGGCCCATTTTAGCGCAAGGAACTCCAACCTATGCACAGGGTAGTTTCATTCGGATGGGGTCAAGCTCCTACTGGCAAAAGCTACTGGTCTCAGGCTATCCTCATGGTCTTGATACAGCACTGCTCCTAGACCCTGCAGACTAGTGTCCGTATGCAGCACATAGTGTTTGGTGGCATCAGCATAGGCGAGGATGGGGGCATGGGTGAGCTGGTATATGATCTCATGGAAGGCTGCTTCACAGTTGGGCATCCAGCGGGGCCCAAAGAGTTCACCTGGGTGGAAGTATACTTTCTGGTTCTTTAACTGCCCCTTTTTTGTATTTACGATTGGTAGGAGGGTAACCCTGGGTAAGGTTCAAGAGTGGGCGAATCACCTTGGAATAGTCATTTATGAACCTGCGGTAGTAGCCACAGAACCCTAGGAAATGTTGTATTTCTTTCAGATTATGGGGCTGGGGTCAAGTAGTCAGTGCTTCAACCTTACTGGTATCAGTCTCTATCCCTTTTGTAGATATTATGTGTCCTACATACTTCACGGAGGTTTGGAAAAACTGCACTTGTCAATGGACAGCTTGAGGCCGGAGTCTTCCAGTCGGTCTAGAACTTTAAACAGTCAGTTCTCATGCTCCTCTAAGGTGCTCCCAAACACAATGACATCATCCAAGTATACCAGGCATTCCAGCAAATTCATATCTCCCACCGCACGTTCCATCAGTCACTGAAAGGTGGCCGGGGTGCCCGATATCCCCTGTGGCATTCTCAGAAATTTGTAGAACCCCAAAGGACAGATGAAGGCTGTTTCTCATTTCTGTCCTGGGGCCATTGGAATCTGGTAATATCTGCTGCTAAGATCCAAAGCCGAGAACCATTTGCTCCCATTCAAGCAGTCCGGGGCATCTTGTATACAAGGCATAGTGTATTGGTCTGGGATGGTCCACCAGTTCAGGGTTCGATAATCAACACACATCCTCACAGACCCATTCTTCTTATGCACAACCACAATGGGAGAGGTGTACGGGCTCCTGGATTCTTGTATCATGCCAGTAGCGAGCATTTCCTGCAGGTGTCTTCTCATATCATCTATGTCTGCTGGGGCTAGGCGTCGGGACCTCTCCCGAAATGGCCGCTCATTGTGCAGGCGTATGTGATGCTCCACACCCTGGACACATCCCACATCCCACTCCTTCAATGAAAACACTTGGTCTCTCTGGACAAGTCTCTTGATGATTCTAGCTTTCCATTCAGCTGGCAACGGGGAGTCACCAAAGTTAAACAAGTCTGGGGTCACTCTCTCCTTCTCGCCAGGCTGCTTGTTGCTGGGCAATACTGCAGTGTCTGCATAGTGTACTGTAGCTAGGGTGCACCCTCTGTTCACCCGTATCTCCCAATCTGACACATTGTGAATCTGGACCATCACTCATCATGCATAGGCACGGGCACGAGTAGGCAAGAAGCTGGGCTTGACCAATAATCCTTCTGGCAATTTTCCATCGCCTGGTGCATCCAACATCAGTATTTTGTTCTTGGCATCTTTCCGGAGGCAAACCTCCCCTTGAATGGTATGCTGGGCATTAAGGGCCAGTACCATTGACTCAGGGTCCTTCTTCCACACGATCCCCAACAGTTCATCCTGGTCTACTTCCTCAGGTTTCTGTTGCAAATCATAGGCCCTCTTGATCACAGCCAGAATTTTCAGGGCCCTCCCAGTCCGTCGCCCTTGTTTCTCGTGACAGAGTTGCACCAGTCTCCCAGACATATGGGCATTTGTCCAAATTAACAGGGGGACCCCATCATACAGTCCGGTGGGGGGACACACTAGGGCCAATGTCTCTACTCGCTCCTCTACACCAGTTACAGTTGCAGGAAAAGGCAACCAGAGGCAGACATACCCTAGGTAGGGATAAGACTTGTCGCTCAGGCCCCACAGATGTAGGCCTTCCAGGGATTGCAAAGGCACATCAGATAAGTGTTTGTCATACCAGTCCTGGAATACAATTGTCACTTGCTACCCACTGTCAAGCACAGCCCAAGCATGAATACCATTCACAGTCACCATAGTCTCCATTGAAGGGACCACTACTTTGGATCAATCTGGGGAGGCAGTAGCAGAGGGCTGGACAGATAATTTAGCCTCAAAGAAATTTGAGTGAGGGTTTCTTGAACCCTCACTGCAGTCATTTCAGGCATCCCTTGGCCATTGATTTGCTTTTCGGAGCTCCCCATGTAGTCTGTTTACTACTCTTTCTAAGTCCTTCTGAGACCGGCAGTCTCTTTTCATATGGCCATCCTTTCCACAGTTGTGACAAACGATAGACTCCTGGGTCATCCTGGGAGAGAACATCATATGAGGAACTGAAACAGTAGCAAGAGATTGGGGTCTAGTATCTGCTTGCAGCGGTGAGAGTCGTGCAACGTGTCTTAACAGTTCCTTTAGAGTGGCAGTCAATCTGTTGATCTCAGCCTTGGAGCCACCCTCTATAGCGGATGCCTGAGGGTGCAACCCCACCCCCATGGCGGTCACGTCCTGAAAGGGACAAGAATCTTGTTTCATGGGGGAAACCCTTGCAGAGGCACCCATCTTCAACTCTCGGACTTCCTTTAGTAGCTTGTCTTTCCAGTGCTGGGCCCAGGGCAGGAAGTCCTTTGCATTCTCAGAGTGCTCATTAAGTGCCGACTTTTGACCCTGAGCCTCACTTGGTTGATCACTCTTGGTCACTTGCGCAGCAGCGGATATGGGTGCAATTCCCCCACGGGGTCACCTTTGCTCAACCCCCCGAATTTCTTCCCTTAGCTCATCATAGGAGGGAGGCGATTCCAGTCGGGTGGCAAGGTGCAACTGAAGCAGTAACAATTCTGAAAAAGGAGCAGACTTAAGGATCAGGTCCAGCCTAGTTCGATCTAATTGATTTGATGGCAAACTACCCTTTCTGAGGCACTCTTGTAGCAGCTTTTCAAGCTGAGGCACATACACAGACAATGGCTCCCCTGGGTACTGCTGAGTGTTTTTCACTCTCCACCACAGATCCTCATCTGAATCCAGGCTCCCATACACATTCTCCAATGCATCAAGATAGTCCTGTGCAGTTGCTTCGGGGTTATTGGCCTGCTTGGCATGGTTGGTAGCCAGGGCAGGACCTCAGAGGCTCTTGCTCAGCCTCTTTCATTTCTCTGCTTCTGAGCATTGCCATTCAGGTACTAGAGGGGCAACATAGTCTATCCTGGTCTCCCAGTCATCTTCCTCCTGGGGGGTTGGGAGGGTGCCCGAGAAGATTCTCAGCCTTTGGTAGGAGTCGTGACTAATGGCAGGTACAGCTATAGGGGCCAGCATTGGCACGGGCACAGAAGGCGGGGCAGTAACAGGTGCTGCAGTGGGAAGTGGTGTTGGGGAAGGAACACCCCCAAGTGGCAGGAATAGTTTCTTAAAGTCCTCTACGGTTTTCCCTTCCTCCAGCAACAATTTAGCAAATTTCTCCTCAAAAGTCTCAGATAATGGTGGGAGCTCATCCTCCCAGGGGTCTTTATTGTCTTTTGTTATCACTCTCCAGGCAGCTGGAACCCCTTCTGGGGCAACAGTCTGTGGCACTTCAGAGCTGTCCATGAGGTCATTACACTCTACCAAGGCTATGAAAGTTTGGGCGATCAAATCAGCCTGTCGACCCACCACCACAGGGTTTTTTAAACACTCAACTTTGGAGAGTGCTCCCTCTACAGTGTCTTTACTGGTACCCAGGGGAATGTCCAGTGTAAGCAGAGCATTTTGGAGGATCGATCTCCTGCCCAGTACACCACCCCACCAACTGGTGTACAGCCATTTCTACTGGGGTAGCCATTAATCTTTAGCAATAATTTGTACTTTTTGGCCACTAGAAGGCACAAAATCCCAGCGGTGAGCCTCCAAAATGTAACCCCTAGGTGGCGCTATCCCAAGGGCTACTACCCCTGCCTGCTTGGCTAGTAGCAGGTTAAGGGGCCTGAGTTTTGAAATGGGTGCCTCCACCCAGAGATCAGGGTTGGTAGTGGTCAAGCTAACCTGGGCGCAGCAATCCGGAACACTGTAACCCCCCTCTTTCCTTACTAGTGGCCGGAACTATACACAATAATCACTTTCACAATACCCCTGATACACCACACAAGTACCCACACTGTTTGCACTTACCACCAGGGCTTTCATCCGGCCTGGCCCTGGGAACCCTCTGTAAAATAAGGTTATACACAGCAAATAACAGCAGTACAGTACTCTTGCACAAACTGGAACCACAGTCAGGGTAAGTGCCAAAAAAGAGTTATATCTGACTTGAAAAAGGGAGGGGCGTAATCAGGTTAATTTGTTTAAAGGCTGTATCAATCAAACAGTTATGCATGCACTTCAGGGTCCATAAACAGTCACACACTCTGGGTACCCAGATGGAGAATGGTGGGCTAGCCAGGAACGTTGCAGCTGGTTGGGGCCCTGTGATGGAAGAAACAAACAAAATGCACAACACACACTATTTGTAATCCGGAGCTGGAAGGCTCAGTTTGGGAAAAGAAAACAACAAGACAATCAGATAACACACTTTTAGATTAGGCTGTTGTTGCAGGGAGCTACCCTGATGATTACTCACGATACCCAAGACTGGACACAGGCTGGACGAAAATAGAGACAGCAGTTGGTTAATCTGGAGTGCCAGGAGAAGCAGGGCCCACACAAATCGCCGAGGCATCATTCCTGTTCAAGTGTGGAGCAGGGGGCTAATCCCCAGACAGGTCTGTCATTGATGGCTTTCCCTGTGCAGCGGGTAGTCTGGCTGGGCCAGTGTGGCAAGGCCCCGGACACATGGAGACAAATTGGGATACAGTCCATTTTGGGCTGGATACAGCTTCCAGCAAGCAGAACACAGTTCACACAGTGGGGAACCAATTCACAACTCACTAACAACTCACAGCACATTTACATGTATGGAAATTCTACTGTACCAGGCAAACCGCTCTCCAGTCACGATCGCAGAGTCTCTACACAAACCGGGGATTCAAAAGCAGCTGGAAATTCTGACAGGCCGATCGCATTCAGCAAAATCTTCAGCCTTCTTCAGGTATGAGCCTGGCAAAAAATCAGTGGCTTACTTTGTTCTCACAAACTTGGATTTAGTCTGAAATAATTCCCTTCTCTCCCTCTCAAGAGCAGCAGGCCAGACATGCAGGCCACAACTCAGGCCTTTCCACAGTTTTCCCACGCGAAACTACTCGGATGGCTGCTTGACGGTCTCAAGCTGTTGCCTCTCCAGCTCCCAACTTAGATCTGCCTCAACTGCCAGCAAACCTGGGACTTTCCCCAGAATCCAAAAGGTTCGGTTGGCTGATCTGTCTGTCAGTCACAACAAAGGCTCCCCCTTCAGGTGCAAAAAGGTGCCAAAAGCCCCAAACTACAATTCTTACAGATTTTGACTCCAGACAGCTCCTGTAGTCCGGCTCCATTTTAGGTCCCACCAGTACTGACTGCTCCAATTTGGCAGTCCTGGACCAAGATAGTAGAGATAAACAAAACAGTCCTTGCTGCAAAGAAGGCAGGTTAGACAAACTACATTATCATTATCACTCTAAATGATTTTCAGCAAGTAGTTACATCTTTCAACAGAGCTCCCTCTCAGATTACTTATGACTGCAATCCAGGGAGCTCTTAAAGAGACAGAACACAGAGGCTATACAGGCACTCTCTGGCAATCACATTTAAACTGCTAAAACGCAGGACACCAGCCTGGCAGTGAGCATTTAGGCAAGCTCGAGGAAGACTTTTTGGGAAACCCCATTTGTAGGGGGGTTACACAGGGAAAGCAGTAAGGAGCACAAAGGCACTAACTGAAGAGAGAATCGCCCAGATGGTAATGAAAGAGGACAAGACATTCTTTAGGTATGCAAGTGAAAAGAGAAAGACCAGGGATGGGACTGTAAGGTTAAAAAGAGAAGGGGGAGACTGTGCAGAGGGGGACCAGGAAAAGGCTGACATGCTGAGCAAATACTTTTGATCAGTGTAAACAGAGAAAGAAGGGGAGGGGCCACAAAACAGTAATAGAAGCTTTGGAGGAAGGGAGGCAGACACTAGTCCTTTTTCAGAGGACAGAGTCCAGAACAGACTCATTAATCTGAAGGTGGACAAAGCAATGGGGCCAGACAGAGTGTACCCAAGGGTACTGAGGGAGCTCAGGGAGGTGCTGGCTTCACCTCTGGCAGTCCTATTTAACATCTTACAGGAAACAGGAGTGGTTTCGGAGGACTGGAGGAGGGCAGATGTAATCCCACTTCACAACAGTGGTAGCAGGGTGGAGGCTGCAATTATAGTCAGTCAACCTAACATTGGTGGTGGGAAAGTTAGTGGAATCACTGCTGAAAAAGGATTATGGAATATCTTGAATCCAGTGGATTACAAGACAACAAGGCAGCATGGGTTCGTGGGGGGGGGAGAGAATTCATGTCAAACAAATCGGATAGATTTCTTTGACTAGGTAAAAAAGGAATTAGATCAGGGTGGATCGGTGGACATGGCCTACCTACTGTAGATTTCAGTACGGCTTTTTACACTGTTCTACTTAGGAGACTAGTAAGCCAGTTGGATAGCTTAGGAGAGGGTCCAAAAATGGTAAACTGGATAAGAAATGATTAGGGGATAGATGACAGAGGGTGGTGGTAAATGGAGTTCACACTGAGGAAGGGAGGGTGACCAGCGGGGGTTCCTTAGGGATCAGTGCTGGACTGATCTTTTTTAATGTCTTTATAAGTGGCATAGCAGAGGAGCTGGAAGCGAAGGTCCGTATCTTACAGATGGCACCAAAATCTGCAATAGGGTGGACACACAGTGTGTATGTGTGGAAAGAATGAGCAGAGACTTGAGAAACTAGAGGAGTGGTCAAGGGTATGGCAGCTGAGTTTCAATGCAAACAAATAGTGCAAAATAAAGCACTTGGGGCACAGAAACCCATAGGTGGAGTGGTACTGACAACTACCAAGCAGGAAAGAGACCTGGGGTAATCCTAGCTGATGACCTAAAAGTGGCCAGGCAGTGTGACAAGGCAGTTGGGAAGGCTAATGGGATGCTGGAGTGCATAGGGAGGGGTATCAGCAGCAGAAAGAGGGAGGTGGTGTTACCGCTGTATAGATCACCAGTAAGACCCTACCTAGAGTACTGTGTCCAGTTCTGGAGAACTACATCTCCAGAAGGACATAGACAGAGTGGAGGCGATACACAGGAGGGCAACTAAAATGGTGCAGGGTGTGCATCAAAAGCCCTACAAGAAGAGACTAAAGGACCTCAATATGTACACCGTGAAAGAGAGGTGGGAGCAGGAGGATATGATAGAAACCTTTAAATAACTCATGGGAGTAAATAAGATATAGGAGGAAAGTATTTTACAGAACAAAAGTGCTCAAGAACAAGGGGACATGCTATGAAGCTGGAGGGGGAAGATTCAGGAGAGACGCTCTTCATAGAATAGCCTTCCAACATTGGTGGTCGGGATGAAAACTGTGGTGGGGTTCAAGAATGCATGGGATAGGTACAAGGGAAGGGAATCACAGTGAAAAGGATGGGGGGGGGGGAGATGTATGCCAAGAAGGGTCTGCGGTGACACTGTAGGAAAAAGGGAAAATTGGGCAGACTGGGTGGGCCAAGTGGTCCTTATCTGCTGTCAGAGTCTATGTTTCTATGTTTCTGTGTTGGATATGTTTGCCTTCCTTACTCTCCATTCCACTGACATTTACATAAAGCTGTAGAGCAATACCAAAAGTGGGAACTCGGATTAATCTGTTGACCTTATAATTCACTGTACACTGCCACTCCCAAGAAAGCTTAGAGCATCAAGAACTGCGCGGCACACAAAATGAAGTGTTGCTGAAATGCAAATGCAAAGAGGCAGCAACCCCATAATGCAGTGCAGACAGTTCAGACACATATACCCTCTGTTCTTCTGTCCTGGTATGTGTCTGAACTGTCTGCACCACATTGTGTTGTTAATCGCTGACTCATTTGCATTTCAGCAGCAATAAGTGAATTTTCAGCAACACTTTGTGTTGTATACCGAGCAGTTCTTGAACCTCTAAGCTCTCTTGGGAGTACAACTGCAATAGATGTACACTGACTAATCCTAGCAGGGGTTTAGCCACCCCTTACAGCAACATCCACCGGACTTCACTAGAGCATGACTTAACTGGGGGATTGGTTTGAACTTGGCCTTGTAACTCATCCAGTGATAATAACTCTGAACTGAAGCCAGAAGGTCTGTGTTTTTCTTTCTGAGCTGGTCAAATACATATTTCTTTTACATAGAAGTCAAAGCTTCCTTACCACTACAGCTCTTGATATGCATAAGCACATGAGCACTTCCTTTCACTGCAACACTGGAAGGAAACAAACTCTTGAAAAAACAAGAGGACTAGCATCTCCAGAGTCTTTCTTGACACAGTATCTAAAGTTTTAACTGAGTGGAACCACAGAATATTTAGAACTAGCCTGACTAATCTGTCCCTAACCCATGTCTCTGAGACAGGGAATGTGAGGAATGTTGAGAATGCAGGAGACTGGGAATAAATTTTCTGATGCCTGGAATCTTTGTGTTAGAATACAGTCCTAGCCTCACAAGAGAAAGTACCTGAGAAGAAGATGTAGGTGGAGCTGCTTTTGGAGTCACCCTTGGTACAATCTGTGCCATCACAGTCCAACGGCCAACAGCTGAACTCGCCCGTGTCTGCTGTTGTGGTGTTCTGAAGGATCAGCTGGCTGTACTTGTCATGTTGCTTTATGCTAAATGGCAAGAAGGTGAAAAATTATGATAATAACACATTATTACAGAACTCCATTCCTGCTGCTGCTGTACTGTACTTAATTAAGATGCAGCTCAAACAAACATATGGGTTATTAAAAGGAAAACTCCAGCAAGCCTACAAAGTGCAGCAGTTGCTGCACAGACACCTGATTAGGGCTTTTAGCATTAAGGTAAAGTTTTACTTACCTGCTGGGCTGTGAGGTTTACTCCATAAAATCTGCACCATCCATAATCTCCAGAGCCGCCTGCGGCCATCTCGTGCAGCCGTGCGGCATCCACGCATGGGTTATGCTAAATGAGGGCTACCAACTCTGCCATTGGTTGGTAGCCTTCATTAGCATAATACATGTGACAGAAACCGCCTGGCTACGCGAGATGGCCGCAGACGGCTCTGGAGAGATTATGGACTGCACGGATTTTATGAAGTAAACCTCACAGCCCAGCAGGTAAATAAAAAATTGCTTTAATTTTAAATCCCTAATCGGGCATTTCTGCAGTTCTGGAGAGATTATGGAATGTGCAGATTTTATGAAGTAACCTCACAGCCCAGCAGATAAACAAAAAATTGCTTTAATGCTAAAAGCCCTGATCGGGCATTTGTGCAGCAGCTGCTGCACTTTGTAGGCTTGCTGGAGTTTCCCTTTAAGAAACAAGACAGACAAATACTGAGTTCTGTGTTAGTATGAAACATGAAAACCAATACCAAACCAAGTTTAATGACAGTAGCATGTTGAGAATGACAAGAGGTTATAAAATCAAGATTCATGCTGCTAAGTCTTTTAAGAAATTGTGGTCTTTGGAAAAAAAACAGGATGCCTACCATAAAAACTTACTAGCCAAAACATCAGTCCTAACCATTGCAACTTCTCTATTAATGTGTTTTGGTCACATTTTATTATTAGTAGTATTATGTAACATTAATGGTGTAAAAATCAAATTATCATTGCAACCATGTCAATTATTTCTAAGAAAACATATAAACGCAACATTAGAAAAGTGAAGCTACAGCTAGTAAACTGTGTGTTAAAAACTTACAAAGATCAACTATTGCATCTGTTCAGAATAACTTGTTACCGTAAAATGCATTTGTCAGGTAGAATTCATGTAGAATTATTAATCACAAAAGAGAATGACTCTGCACTTATGTCTCAAAATTGGGTTTGGAAGTTAACACTAGAGTGCTCTAAAGTGCTGCACATAATGTTACTTATGAAGTAGAAATGCTGTGTTCAAAGTATAATCTGTGTTTAGAGCACTGGTGGCAGAATGGTCTGAAATGTGGTAGGGCCAAGAATGTAAGGGGTAAACTCCCCCCTCTCCCCCGAATGAGTCTACCCACAGAATAATGTTTTTTCTCATCCAAATGTGTAATCTGTGGAGTAACTCTGCCCCACCCACCAACTGACAGCAGCTTCCAGTACCTAGTTCCTTGATACCCACCAGAGGGCCTGTCCCATTTCATTTTTAAAGTTTGACCACTGTGCCTTAACTCAGCAGGCCATGAACCCAGCCCACCCCATCAACACTACTCAGGCCTTCACTTTCTTGAAATTCTGTTGACACTCTGTAAGCCACAAAGGATGTGATTAGAAAGTAACACCACTTACTGTACATGCTGCATTTTAAAGGCACAGTCCTCCTTAGTAATAAATCAGCGTGTTTACAAAAACTGACCAGGCCAGGCACTACCACCTACGAAAGTGGTAGGGCCATGGCTAGAGTAAACACCCCCCTCCCCCCACACTACTGGTTCAGAGCAGTCACGAGCCGATGAAACTAAAGACACACAACATGGATCAGAAAAAAATGGTGGCAACACTTGGATAGCTCAGTCTGTGCTATACACATTGCAGAAGCTGTAAATCAGCAACTGAAACAAGATTTAGCTTGTATCAACAAGGCTGGGCTTGTAAAAGCAATGCAGTTATACTGAGTGAGAATGAGAATCTCATTTGTTTATTCTCTCTATATGAAGCCATTTCAGATCCACCACCCTCCCACCCAGACCTCTTTATGATGAGCAGACAAGCCAGTAAAGTGCAAGAAACTGCCTTACAGCCCCACTGCAGTGTGAAGATCATGCTTGCTCCCAGGCTCAAATACCAGTAATCTCACCAAATCAGTCCTCTTCTGGAGAATACCGGCATACAGTACTTTTGGTGAGTGTAAGGATGAGGTTCTTTGTGCTGTGTTGCACATGTGAACCAGTTTCTTCTGGTACACTGTGTGACGTGATGGGCACTTTTAGGGCTGGGTGGAAGGGTGGTGGGGCTGAGATGGGTGAGGTTTTGGTTTAATTGTATTAAAAATGTGTGAAATGGCCAGCCAGTTGGCACAGCAGTAGCACTGCCACTTGTGAAGCCGGTGACCTGGGCTTGGAAGGGAGCCTGGGTTGTCTGGGTACAGCCAGGGGGAAAGGTCGAGCATCTCAGAAGACACTCTTCTGCTCTGGGGAGAGTGTGTTGCTGCCTTTGTTGCAGTGCTACCACCTAGGTGACCATGGGTGGCAGTGCACCTAAGGACGGCAGAGTAGGGTGGTCATCGGCCGAGGCTCGCATACTATACATCTTGGTGAGTGCACAAGTACGCTTGAGCCCTTGTGTGTTACTGATCATTGGGAGAAAATGAGAAAAAGGAAACAGCCCTGGCTCCATAGGCGAAGGAGCCCTAGGTTTATCCAGGCCCTGGTTTATCCAGGCCCTACTGCGTATGTCTCATCTGTGACTGATGATACTTGGAATTTTCTGGGGCATATTCCCTCTGTCCCCAAACCCACTGAGGGGGGTAAGCCACAGGTCCACTGAGGGGTAGGTGAAGCAGAATGCATGAGGTGAAGACAACCTGTACCACCGGGACTCCCAGACACACCAGAGACCTCAGGGGGCATAAAGTGCAAGTAGAAAAAAGTATGATATATAAAATGGAATTAATTATCTTTACATCCAACAATAGGGGAGAACAATTTTATTCCAGAAGGGTCACAAGGATGCATTTTATAATGAGAAAGATCAAAATTTTGTCCCATATTATAAGATAATGATTGTTGAATGGTTGGCATCCTCCTTAAGGTTTGCTTATGTTCTCGATGTACCCCTTCCGGTTATTTAACCCTCCCTTACTCCTTTACACCCCTTCAAGGGACCTTGGGGTTCTGCTCCCATAGAAGCTGGGAGGGGATATGACCCAAGTCTGTGATCAGTTGGACAACAGGCGAAGGCCAGATTGGGCCCTTCCCTACAATACTATCCTCAGATACCCCCCCCCCCGCAAGATACAGGTACTAGGATGGAAAAATGCACTATGTTGCCAAAATTGTAATTGTTGGGGGCTGATATAAAATACTGTAAATTAACCTCCCAGACAGCTCTGTGGCACCAAGCGATGGGTGTTTGCTTGGCATGCTGGTGACCCGGATTCGTGCCCCGAACCCGGATGTCAGGAGCAGAGTCCAGCAGACAGGGAGTTCTGAGTGTCCTATGGACGCTTCCCTCCCGGAGGAGTGGGACAGTCCTGGACAGCTTGTTAGGTGGTTCCAGCTGGTGGCTTGTGACTGGTGTTCATGGCAGTGTGCAGCCTTGACATGTCACTGAATGCCCCCCCAAGATGCTGCCGCGACTGGACAAATACTTGGAAGGGGGGTGTTTCAAGGAGAAAAACAGGAAAACACAGCCGCTCAGCTGACCAGATGATGGCGGCCAGTCCCTGCTTGCCACAAAGTCCAGAAGTGTCCGCGCCAACCCCTTGCTGTGTGGCCGGCATAGAAGGAAGTCTTCAGGCAAGTCTCCTCTCCTGGTTTCCCTGCCTCAGGAGGGGGGCCCCCAGCGAAGGGATACATCGGGTCAGCCAGGCCGCGGCAGTAATGAGGGCAGCGGGATGGTGATGGGGACTGGCAGCAGGGTCCTAGGCCACCTGAAGAAGTGGTCGGCCAAGGGCTTGGGGGAGCATAAAGAAATAACACACACACACAAAAAAATTTTACCTCCCACAGATCATTTAGTGACCAGTTATATTACCTGCATAAATGTACCATGACTGCTGCATGTTTGCTGCATACATGTATGTAATGTCCTGTTTCTCAAACAAAAATTAATCAAACATATATTTACAAAAAAAAAGGCTGATAGTGCTGGCTTGGGAGGAGGGGCATGCACAGGCAATAGTTAGTAGTATTACATCTGGATGCCAAACAGACGTATAGAAATATGAGAGATTAAGGGAGGGTGTGTGAGATGACTGGGTGAGGTAGTTCACTGGCAGCCAGGATTGGGAGTGGGAGTGTGGAAGGACACAAGACTACCAGGGTAATAAATACTTCAGTGGGTTACCAGGAGGTGGGGCACTAGATTACAAGGACATGAATTATTCATATGGCTATCAGGACTGGGAACAAGGAGGAACACTAGACTAAAAGGAAAATAATTACTTCATGAGAATTACTTCACAAGATCTTCAGCATCCTGCCTGACCCTCCCCCATCCAAGTGAGCTGTCAGGTGGAAGGAGAAAGGTCTGTCTGGATGCCAAACATATGTATGGAAATATGAGAGAACTAGGGAGGGTATGGGAGGTGACTGGGTGTGGTTATGGGACTGGCCCTAGCAGCCACTGGGTCGACAATTGCCAACAAAAATAAGCGTTGGCATGGTGCGTAGTAAAAGGTGCTGTTTTTTTTTTTTTTGCAGGGCTTCCACCCCTGTCACGGGGCCCAGCCCTCCCACACCACACCATATTTAGGATTCTCACTCTGAGAGGGAGCGGATCCCAGGGAAAATTGAAATTTGCGGGGCCGTTACAGCCCCATGTAAACAAATAACTAAGTCCCGAGGTATGTTAAAAGATCAGAGACCAGGATTACAACCCTGGTCCCCATTGCCACTGGCCGAGCTGTTCCATGCCCCAGCCCTACACGCCATGGTAGCAGCTTGGCCAGCCTCCTGTTCCCTGCAGCTCTTGTCCTGATTACAGGACCATGGACAGTGATCAGGGGAGCGCTTACAGCAAGCTCTGTAAATCCCTCCTCGCTGTCCACGTAAGCGCTTACCAGACTAGCACCATACAGTGCGGCGCTATTCTGTTAGCGTTTAATTGACGGGATACCCCCTAGCCACCTGGGGGAAGAGAAGGCTTTTTCTTTGAATTTTTCACTTTTTTCTCAGGGAGGGACAATCCGAGTACCAAAACTGGACCTGATAGTTGTTATTCAGAATTGAATAATGACTAACCTATTATTCATGGTATTTGAGAATCTATATTTGTTAATCACACAACCTTACAGTCCACATACGATGGGCTTACTGTGCCAGTTCCTGTTTTGATATTTCTGACATATCACTATGTGTATATGCAGTGCAGCTGCCGGTATTTAAAATACCCTAGGTAGATATTAACAACACATCAGTTAGTACCTTTGACACAATGTGCCTGTTTCCATTTGGGGTATGCAGCATAGAGAAAATGCCAGTGTATAATCTAGGTCTTTAAAACTCAGAAGCGGCCTTGACATGACAATGGACTTAACTGTCCATGAGATTATAACTAACAGTTGCCCATTTTCTTCCTATTTGACTGTGGTGTTCACTGACTGAACAACCTTTGTTTGTTTGCTAGCAGTCTATGTCTAACACATCTATACTTTTCATAGTTGGTCCCCAGCTACTGTATATTTTGAAATTCTTTGCAGAGGGTCTGAAAGGAAAGGTCTGCCTGTTTGCAGATGACACCAAGATCTGTAACAGGGTGGATACTCCAGCAGGGATGGCAAAAATGAGGAAGGGCCTGGGGCTTGAGAAATGGTCTGAGGAGCGTCAACTGAGGTTTAAATCAAAGAAGTGCAAAATTATGCACCTGCAGCATAGAAACCCTGGAGAGAGCTACAGGATAGGGGGAGTTGCTGACAGTCACCAAGGAAGAAAGGGACCGAGGGGTTATTATTTCAGATGACCTGAAAATGTCAAAGCAGAGTACAAGGGCAGCAGGGAAGGCCGCTGGCATGCTGGGGTGCATAGGCAGGGGTATCACAGCAGAAGACGGGACATAGTGATGCCATTATATAAAACCCTGGTCAGGCCTCACATGGAGTACTGTGTGCAGTTCTGGAGGCCGCACCTTCCAAAGGACATTAAAAGGCTGGAGATGGTCCAGAGAAGGGTGACTAAGATGGTACAGGGCTTGCACCACAAAACTTACAAGGAGAGATTAAGGGACCTCAATATGTACTTGCTGGAGGAGAGGAGGAAGAGAGGGAACATGATAGAAACATTCAAGTACCACAAGGGCATAAACAAGGTGCAGGGGGAAGACATCTTCCAATACAGGAGAAGTACAAGAACGAGGAGTCATGACATAAAATTGGAAGGTGGCAGCTTAAGAGGGAATGTGAGTAAGTTCTTCACAGAGAGGGTGGTCGAAGCATGGAATGCTCTGCCACAGGAGGTGGTGGGAGCAAGCACTGTGGTTGGATTTAAACATGCATGAGACAGGCATAGGGGAACCGGAAAGGTAAAGCAGAGGGAGGGTCAAAAGCTGTAATCAAGTACAGGGCTTACGGGCAGACTAGATGGGCCTAACAGTCCTTATCTGCTGACAATTTCTATGTTTCTATGTTTCATTAGGGTTTGGGGTCTCCAGAGTCTTAGCAAATCAGTGGTGGGGTTGGGGTTGTCAACCCTAATGCTCAGCCCTCCCCCCAGCCCCAAAGCCTACTATCCAAAGCACAAGGTACAGCTGCAAGCCAGTGCTTCACAGTCATATACTGTTCTAAAGGTAGACAAGTATGTCTCACCACATGTTGCCAATACAATGTATTCTAGCTTTCTTCACGCAGGACACTGTAGGCACTGCATGAAGAAAGGAGATCATGTCTGAAGTTGTTTGCTCAGGGGATGGCTTGAGCATTAGGGTTGACAACCCCAAGGAATACCCACCACTGATTCGCCAAGACTCCGGAGACCCAAAACCTAATGTTTTCTCCTTTTACTGCTTGAGAGTTGGGGGTGGTGAGTTGGGTTGGAAACCGTAATGCCACATTGCCCTACTTTTGTGGTGTTAACCTGAACCCTAACTTGTCCATTAACAACATTTTCTGCAAAGAATATCTTTTTTTTTAAGATAGTGGAATCATATCCTCATTCGCACAGGTCCCAAACATGTTATTCAGAATTGAATGACTAGCCTATTATTCATGGTATTTGAGAATCGATATTTATTAATCACACAACCCTACAGTCCACATACCATGGGCTTACTGTGCCAGTTCCTGTTTTGATATTTCTGGCATATCGCAGACTCCTCTGTGTATATGCAGTGTAGCTGTCAGTATTTAAAATACTCTAAGTAGATATTAACAACACATCAGTTTGCACCTTTGACACAATATGCCTGTTTCCATTTGGAGTATGCACTATAGAGAAAATGCCAGTGTATAATCTAGGTCTTTAAAACTCAGAAGCGGCCTCGACATGACAAGGGACTTAACTGTCCATGAGATTATAACTAACAGTTGCCCATTTTCTTCCTGTTTGATTGTGGTGTTCACTGACTGAACAACCTTGGTTTGTTTGCAAGTAGTCTATGTCTAACACATCTACACTTTTCATAGTTGGTCCCCAGCTACTGTATATTTTGAAATTCTTTGCAAAAACTTCATCAATGAACCAGTTAGGGTTCAGGTTAATGCCACAAAAGTAGGGAAATGCGGTGTTAGGTGTAGGAAAATGTGGTGCTAAGCAGCAAAAGAAAAAATTAAGGTTCTGGGTCTCCAGAGTCTTAGCAAATCAGTGGTGGGATCTTCCTCAGGGTTGTCATCCTAATGCTCAGATTTCCCCCTAGCCCACAGCCTACTGTCTGAAGCACAAGGTACAGCTCCAAGCCAGTGCCTCACAGTGATACACTCTTCAAAGGTAGAGAAGAATGTCTCACCACATGTTGCCAACGCAATCTGTTCTAGCTTTTTTCAAGCAGGGCCCTGTGGGCCCTGCATGAAGAAAGGAGATCACGTCTTATGTTGTTTGCTCAGGGAACGGCGTGGGCATTAAGGCTGACAACCCCAAGGAATACCCCACCCTGATTCACCAAGACTCCAGAGACCCAAAACCAAATGAAACATAGAAACATAGAAATTGATGGCAGATAAGAACCACTAGGCCCATCCAGTCTGCCCATTTTACCTACCTACTGCAAAAGCCACAGACCCTACTTGATCTCTGGTTTTACCTTCTCATTCTTATCACTAGGATTCCTCTATGCCAGTCCCATGCATTTTTGACTTCTCCCACTGTGTTTGCCACCACCACCTCCACTGGGAGTCTATTTCATGCATCCACCACTCTTTCTGTGAAGAAATACTTCCCTACGTTACCTCTTAGTCTACCCCTTCCAACCTCATGTCATACCCCCTTGTTCCTGATCATCTCCTTTTCTGAAAGATGCTACCCACCGGTACCCTATTTGTGCTCTTTAGATATCTGTAGGTTTCTATAATTTCTCCCTTGTCTCTCTCCTCCTCCAGAGTATACATATTGAGGTCTCCCAGTCTCTTCTCATATGACTTTTGGTGCAGGCCCTGCACCATCTTTGTTGCCCTTTTCTTTGAACTGCCTCCACCCTGTTTATGTCCTTACAGATGTGTGGCCTCCAGAACTGGACAAAGTACTCCAAATGAAGCCTCACCAATAATCTGTACAGTGGCATCACCACCTCTTTTCTTCTGCTGGTGATATCTCTCCCTATGCACCTCAACATCCCACTGGCTCTCCTCATATCCTTGGCACATTGTTTGGCCAACTTTAGGTCATCAGACATGATCAACCCAAAATCCCTTTCCTGTTTAGTGACCGTCAGTATCCCCCCCCCATCATGTAATCCTTCCCTGGGTTCTTGCACCCCAAATGCATGATTTTCCACTTTTTCACACTGAATCTCAGATACCACATTCTAGACCATTCCTCTAATTTATGTAGGTCCCTCCTCATTTTTTCCACCCCTTCCGGAGTGTCCATCCAGTTGCAGATCCTAGTGTCATCTTCAAAAAGGCACACCTTCCCTTCCAATCCCTCTGCAATGTCACTTATGAAGACATAAAACAGGACAGTCCCTAGAACTGATCCTTGTGGCACCCCACTGGTCACCCTCCTTTCCCCAGACCGAGTACCATTTACCATGTTTTCTCATTTTGCTGCTTGGAAGGTGGGGGTGGTGAGTTAGGGTTGGAAATCCTAACCCTACATTTCCCTACTTTTGTGGTGTTAACCTGAACCCTAACTGGTGCATTAACAAAGTTTTTTGCAAAGAATTTCCTTTTTTTGAGACAGTAGATTCATATCATCATTCATGCAGATCCCAAACAGATGCAGATGCGCAGGACCCTTTGGGCCCTGTACCAAGAAAATACTCTGTCCACCTACAGAAGTGCAGCGATGGATGGCAAGGATTCATGGGGCTGTCGGGTGGGCTGCAGAAGTGCAGTGCCATCTGGACCCTGCGCTTCCATGTGGCTGCAGAGACAGATGCACAGGGCAAAGAGTCCACCTCTCAGTCAATGCACAGGACCCTCTGCCACCCAAGGGTGAAGAGGTACAGGGCCCTATGCCAAGAGAAGAGCTGTCTTCACTGTATGAAACCCATGCCCTTGCAGGCAACCCTGTAGCTTTTACTCTCTGGCTGAGGGAGTGTCACATAACAGTGCCATCCCCTCGCCCTCACCCCATGTAGTTGGGTCACTGAGCTCACCCCTGAACTTAGCTCACTGGCATAGGATCACAAAACATAACGACTGGGATGAAGACTGGCACTACACACAAAGTTTCTCAATAATTATAATTTTATTTTTATTTTGACTCCAAATTTTCAAGATAGTCATTTTATGACTCCCATTATAAACATGAAATGTGGCATTTACAGTATATTGTCTGAAACTTGTCATTTTGCACCACAAGTCCAAAAACACATCTTGTCCAAGATTTTAAAAATGATACCTGTCATGTTTATGAGGTGGTGTGGAAAAATGGCTGTGCTGAAAGTTTGGAGTCAAAATATTGAAAATTAGCAAAGTTATGAGTGAACATTGAAAGATTGCAACATTCACTCATAACCTGGGCATTTTACCATATTTGTGCACCAAATTATTTTATTTATTTATTTATTGAATCGTTTCACCAGGAAAGATACACTGAGCAACTTAATGCTCGCCTCACGGTACGTCCTGGGGGAATGGGGAGAGGGATGTATAGAGTACGAGTTCAGATACATACATAATAGATGGTGAATACATACATACAGGTACAAAACAGGTTCATGGCAAATGAGTACAATATAGGCTTCTTAGCCTTCTTATTACACCACTTTATGAACCTTGTAGGTGAAAACTTTAAAATCCCTGTCAAAACGTCATTCCGCGCCACAGGTGAAAAAATGCATTTTGACCAGAATTTGAAAGACAATAGCTGTCACATTTGTAAGGCAGTGTGAAACATGTCTACATTTAAAATTTGTGATCAAAATATTGAAAATTACCAAAGTTATCAGCGAGCGTAGAAAAATTTTAATGTACACTCATAATTTTGTCATTTTTACATATTTTGACCCACAATTTTCAACTTAGCCTTCTTATAATGCTACCTCATGAACAAGGATGGTGATAATGTTCAAATCCTGCCCCAAAAGGTGATTTCACAAAGCAACCATGAAATCACCCTTTTGGCTAGATTTGCATAATTCCACTGCCATTGGTCATGAGGAGGGTTCAAAAAAAGCCATGTTGAAAATCTGGTGCAACAATATGTAAAAATGACAAAGTTATGAATCAAAGTTCAATCCCCGAAATACATTAAACCAGACTTCCCTTATTTTCTCATACCGCAGTCATCGGTTCCAGCAGAAAGATACGTCTTTGATCAGAGTGAATCTTTGTCTATGTTGCGGGACATGTTCAGGTGAGTGATGGTGTGGGGGGTGCGGAAGGTCAGGTTGGGTGGGTGACTGGGTGGGTGGGTGAGTCTGTGTTAGGGTCATATCGGCAAGGGACCATTTTCTTTTTCTCAGGTTAAAAAAAATTAGTGAGGAATGGTTTTCTATTTTTTAAGTGGACTTGACACTGGGATTGGACACCCTAGTGTTGGAACACTGTTCGGCAGCACCGAGGTGGGCACCCTGGTACTGCCATATACATAATGTGAATGGGGGCGGATGACCTGGAGAGGGGTGGGGTCAAGAGAAGCAGCAATGGGGTGGGCATGCAAGACTGCTTATAGTATATATAAAATACATATACACAGGGTGGGGGCAGGCATCCTGAAGGGGAAGAAGGAGAAAAAAATAGTACCGGGGGGATACTCTGGGCTGCTAAAGAAATATTTAAATTAGATAGACAGACAGGCAAAACAGGGGGATTGCCAGCTCACTGCTTCAACTGAAGCCGGCAGGACAACTCCAGCTGTGGCATCAGCATTCAAGAAAGTCCTGCTGTTCTCATACAAATAATGGGGGTGAATGGCTCCTCTCCCTAAGCTAGGCATTCTGGACTTTGGGGTACCCAGAAAAGGTATTTCTGGCCATTAAAAAAAAAAAAAAAACTCCAGACCCTAGCTAAACTGGTCCCATTTAGCTAGGTTCACGTGTTTGTTTTTTAAAATTACACCACCATGTATTTTCCATGTTTTTTTCAGTTCAGGGGGAAAATCAGATGGCAGCAGGCATGACACAAAAACATTTTATTGTGCTGTGAGAAAACAAAAATGGTCTTGTGACATAGAATTTTTCATGTCGTATCAGAACGTTATCCAGAAAACCAACCTAGCATGCTCAGAACAGCAGCAACACAATACTTTAAATCCACATAACTCTGTAACCATTTAATATGTTTTCACAAAACATTCTGAAGTCACTACCTTTGCATAGCATGCTTCTACCAGGAAAGGTTCAGATTAAAATTCCATTATATGTAGGCTGTACATGACAGCAAAACCAAAAACCCATGTTGAGTATAGGAAAAAAAATTAAGACGTCTACAGGAAAATGACATAAGCAGATTTCAGAAGCTGCACAAGCTGTGCTACAAAACTTTCCACTAAGTTAGACCTTACCCACTAGACAAGGCATGCAAAATTTCAGCTAATTTTGTCAAAAGCTGCCAAAGCTATTAAGGTGCAAAGTTAGGGGTTTAACATAGAACCTGTCAGTCAACATAACTATACTGGCACTACTGTGCCAATACGATTAGGGTGTAAAAAGTAGCAAAAAGTACCACCGAAAGTAATAGTGTGGCTCAATGATCTTTTAAAATTAATACATGGCTGGGGCTTTGCCTTAAGAACCTCCTCACCTATGGAGTTTCCCTTTCCTGATGTATGACACTACTACAAGAGCCAGCTACTGGTAAGAGCAAAGGGCTCTTCCACAGTGATGTTCCAAAAAAGTTGTGATAAAACTGCACTCCTTTCATGTATATACTTCAACCTTTTGTAAATAAAACTTTACAGCAGTATCAAAAGCACAGTGATTTTTCCAGGCTCTATGATGCCAATTCGACAAGGAAAATGTCAACCGGCATCACAGGGCCAGGTTCCATGTCCACAGCGATTTGCAGTCGGCATGGAGCCACGCACATTGGTGTGAGTTTTTCCTTTGGGGGGGCTCTGCCTCCCACACTCCCCATACTTTAGTATTCTAACTCCAGGTTGGAGTTAGTTTGGGGAAGGGGTGCAGGTCGGGGGAAGGGGTTGCTCTGTCCCAGCAGCACTTCTACGGTGACATGGCGCTGTTGCCGATATCAACACATGTCACTGTAGAAATGCCGCTGTTCAGTGGGCATACCATTTTTCCCCACCTCCCTTTATAAATGCGTACCTGTCATGTTGCCTAATCAAGTGGCTTTTCGTTTTTGATTTGTTATAAGTACAATCAATACACTCACTCACTGCTAGATCACTGCCTTGTGCAGGCAGGGTCACCCAGCACACTGGTGGGGTACTAGCCCCCTACTATAGTTGACCTCTGCTCAGGCTCATATGCCTACTCCCCACCACTCCTATTTCCCTCTGATCGTGCTCCTCCTTGTCACCTACTCTCCCTCCTCCTAAAGTGTTCCTCCCCCTTCTTTCTCTACCCTTAGTCTATCTCTCCCCCCTGTGAGCTCGATCACTGCCTTGTGCAGGCGGGATCCATAGTGCATGGTGGGCAAAAACTTTACCCCCTTTCCCCTATTTCTCCTTTTACAGCACCCCTCAGTCACTGCTAGATCACTGCCTTGTGCAGGCAGGGTCACCCAGCACACTGGTGGGGTACTACCCTCCCCTGCTATAGTTGATCTCTGCTACCCCCTCCCACAACATCCCTCCCCAACACCCCCCATCACTCTATATAAGTAACTCTCGTTGCCTATATCCGGTGTCCTACCAGTAGGGCTGTCCACCACCCTGCCCAGATAGGGATAACAGGACACTGTTGAATTTCAACTCCACCCTTTCCTCCCCTTGGATACCCCCCACCTACAATACCTTTCTCTCATCACCCTGCCACACTCTATCTCTCCTCTCCTCCTACCCCCCTTCTGGTTAACATAGCCTAACACTGGCTACCCCTACATTCAGTTAAGCACTTATAACCTAGCCCTATACCCCTCTTATATGCACTTTAGTCCACCCTGTCGTCTCTGTTTGCCTCGAAAATCATGTTCTGTTTGCGTCTCTCCATAAATTTCCTTTCCCTTCTTCCATTCTACCCTCCTATTGCCTACTCCCCACCACTCCTCTTTCCCTCTGATTGTGCTCCTCCTTGTCCCCTACTCTCCCTCCTCCTAAAGTGTTCCTCCCCCTTCTTTCTCTACCCTTACTCTATCTACCCTCCGCAATTTTTCGTTCCCTCCTTCTATTCTTCCTCTCTATTCCAGTCACTGTAAATCTTGAATATCTATGTTACAGTAATGGCTACCACTTACTATTGGGTCACCTTACCATCTTGTGCTACATACTGTTGCCAAGTTATTATATGTGTTTCAGTGTTACCAACTGTCACCAACTGTTGCCAGTTGGCTATATGTGTCTTCAAATCTACTATATTTAACTGTTGCATTGTTAGCCAATGTTATCCACCTGTAATCCCTCCTGCTCTCACTGTATGTAAGTAAGCAAATTGTATTCCTACATTGTAACATTTCTCTGTACTCTATCCCATTGTTCCCTACCCCCCAGGTCTCACCGGGAGACAAGCAACTTGCTGCTCAGTGTGCCTTCCTGGTGAAACATTTTGATAAATAAATAAACTGTGAATTGTTAGTAGGCATATACAGTAGTTCAAGGTAGAGGAAATCATCTGTTTTCATGCTATAATTCCAGTTACTTCCCAATTGTGGACTCTTGCCCCTAAAATAAGTGGAAAAGAGACAAAATGTGACATGTACCATCAAATCCTGGGGATGAGCACATAGAAAAAATGAAAATTAGTGTTTTTGTTGTTTGCATTTATATTAGTGATTTGATGTTTACATTTACATTACTCATTTTTAACTTTAGGTGATTGTATTTGATTCAGAAGGTTCACCATGTTACAACAGGAATGCCACTGGACCTTGGATACAATATGATCCTTTAAGTATATTCACAGAGACAAATTGTAACAGTAAAGGTAAATAATCCATTCAGCTAACAGCAGTCTCTAATTAGCGTGTCTTATTCCATTCTCCCCCAACCTCTTTCAACCAGATAGTTCAACCCATCAGTCTAGACTTAAAAGTTCCAATTTCATACAGAGACTCCAGTTGTCCCACAAGAAGTTTTTCTTTTGGCACAACCCAGTGCCACTCTCTAACGCCATGGACCTTCACCAGCAGTGCGTCTGTAGGTCCGTATCATGAAGACATCATCCCTGCAAGATCATAACCCATTTCTGTGGAGAGCAAGAATGTATAGCCAAGGTTCTCAGATGAGTTAGGCAATCTTCCCATCTCACCAGGGTGAGTAAGGAATCTATGCCATTGGTTCCATATTTCAATTTTTGCAACCTCAGGTCCCCTTTTATCCATTCTATTCATTCTAAATAACTGACCTTTTGGCTTCATTGCTCTAGAGTAGGTGGTGAGGGGGATAGCTAATTAATAGTAATACACTTCAAGGCCAGAACCCTGAGAATTTGTCCTAGCTTTCAACTATTGGTGGATCTTCTCAATAGTGAAGGGAAACCCAGGATCAGATCAATACAGCTTAGTGGAAATTATCTGCTTAGTATCACCTGTATTGCCTGGTGTATGTCTCTCCAGAATGTCACTATTTTTGGGCAAGACCAGAATATATGGTAGTGAGATCCTGCCCCCTCCCACACTGACACCATCAGGCATCTGTGCTGGTAGTTGTGAAATGCTTAGTGATCACTGGAGAGCAAATAAATCTGACCAGGACTTTCCAGTTGTACTCCCTCCATGTGGATGAGGCTTTTACCTTCCAGCCTTTGCGGAGTCCAGTTTCCCATAGTTTTAGGGCTATTTCTGTGCCTTCTTCCTTTTCCCTTCTCAGTCTTATCTCTTCCAGCGGGGGAGATGTGTCTGATATCAGTACCTTATATAATTCTGAGATATAGCTAACTTTCACTTTAAGCACTACAATATCATAAAGGAACTGTTCTAAGTTTGACAAAGATCTCTGTAGGTCTGGGCTAACATTAATGGATAAAGTGCTTTACCTGTAAATACCTGTAGGCATCTTCCCATCTATGCCCGAATACCTCTTGGAGCTATGCAAAGGAGGTGTAGTTTTGGGCTAATAGGCATTGTGTAAACCTTGTTAGTCATTTTCCTTACCAGTACTGGCATCCGGGGGGGGGGGGAGGTAAAACCATCCTCATGTCTAATCAGCAAGAGGGGTCCCATGTTGGTGGGGTCCCCAATAGCCTCCTAAGTTTAATTAAAATGCAGAGAGAGTGTTCAGTCCATAGATGGTGGATCACTGGCCAGATCTGAGGTGCCATTCCTACTGCTGGGAGAGCCCAGAATGCTCTACCAGGGATGGTATCTTTTTCTACTAGGTACTAGCCAGATTGGATTCTGTTTAGCCCAGGTGCAGAGGACAGCACCTTGGACTGCCAAGTACTATCTTTTGAGGCACTGGGTATCATAACTGATTTCTACTTTAAAACTTTCCATATATAATGTGGTGCAGCATAGCCCATGAGGGGATATACTCCTCTTACAGTGGGACAGTTCTGAGGTATGCTGGCAACAGTGCTGGGAATGGAAAAATTCACTGTGGGAACCCAGCATCTTTGATGTAGGATTGAAGATATGTGACGGGTATCTGGGGACATGTTTCCTCATTATGCCCCCTCTGGATGAGCCTTAATCCAGAAATAAAACAGCTGTTCAATTGTGCTTATGCAACTGGATGAGATGATGCTTTTGTGACTTGATTACATTGTGGCTATTCGCCTTTCTATCTGTGGGATATACCACCCTGTAGGGGTACAATGCAAGGGACCCTAGAGGAGGGATCCCCCCCATAGGTGCGGCGGGAATGATTCCATTGGTTAAAGGTAGCTTAGGAAGAAACCCATGGGTAAGAGGACTACCCGCTGGAGGAGGAGGGGTGGATGGTGGGGCAATGAGAAATGAAGCCTGGGGGGGCCCAGGATGATTAACTTTATATAGCCTGATGGGGGAGTGACGTAGTTGTTCCACCCATTGAACCTCAGGCTTAAAGCTTTCCCATTTAATTATGCTTATGCAACTGGATGAGACGATGCTTGTGTGACTTGATTGCATTGTGGCTATTTGCTTCTCTGTCCGTGGGATATACTACCCTGTAGGGGTATGATGCAAGGAACCCAGAGGAGGGATCCCCCCTATAGCTGCTGCAGGAATGATTCCGTTGGATAAAGGTAGCTTAGGAAGAAGCCCAAAAAGAATACACAGTTGGTGTCGAACATCAAAGAAGAGAGAAGTAGAAGATATCTAGACTGGAAATAAATGAGACAGACATAGGTAGGAATGACAAGAGAAGATGAATAAAAGGCGAGGATGATGAATGAAAGGAAATCTGAGAAGATGAATAAGGGCGGACTTCCTAAGGAGAGAAGGAACAGCCAGTACCACCATCTGACTCCATCCAACAGTGGAACCTAACTAAGGAACCTAAGAAAGCACTAACCCTAACTAATATTATGACCATTGGCATGGAGGAGAGGAAAAAGGCCCTTTGAGGAGGAAATCTTTGGGGATCTAAGGCCTAGGTCACCTTCCTTCCAGGCTGAAAGATGTTTAAGGACATATGTCGCTAAAGAGAAGGATATGAGTAGGGAAGGTGATGGCAGGATAGGGAAAACCCCCAAAAGAAAGCATGGATCAGAAAAGGAGCAGAACAGAGGGAGGAGCATTGACATGAATGAAAAGACCCACTGAGAGGCTGGATGAGCGAGGGGTAGATGAGTGAGGGATACCTGGAGGCGGGCAGGAGAAGACTGATGGTGAAAAGAACTGCAGGAGAGCAGCAGAGACATGAAATGGACAATGAACGATGAACGATGATGGATAGAATCCATCCGGCCCCTAACAAGGGGCAACAGATATGGAGGCACGTCTTTGAGTGGAGAGTAGGTCAAGTCACAGCAGCATGGACCCAAGAGGGGTATGCTTGAGGATTCGATGTAAAGAAGGAGACCCACAGAGGTCCAATGAATGAGGGATATCCAGATGCGGACATGAGGAGACTGAGGATGATAATACTGCAGGAGTGCTGTCGATGAAGTAGCAGAAGACCCAATTAGAGGTATGCTCAATAAAGTGATGTGGAGGATTAGACCCTGAGGCCGGACTGAGCAAAGGAGAACGAGACCCTGGTACCTGGACACCAGACAGACTAGAGCAAGAGAAGGGCTTGATAAAACACAGGGTCAACAATAGGAGAGATGAGGATAGATGAATGAAAAATAGGTGCCTGGGCCTTTAAGAAATGAGAAAACTGACCAAAGAGAGCATCGAGATGAAAAGGGGGCACCAGAAATAGGCAGGAGTCCTGGGGGGGGGGGGTAGTCTGAGTGTCTACCTATTTTGAAAGAGTCCATCAACGGCAGGAAAAGTAAGTGGTGACAGTGATGGCTTCCAAGAAACATCAGAATTATCTAGAAAGGCCCCAATAAATGAGCACACCAGTAAAAGACCCTCCTGTAACCTACTGTATGCTAAAATGCAATCTCAGTGGGAACTGATACCCAGCAGCAGAAAAACATACCTGCAGGGATCCAAAGGGTTATGGAGTGAGGAAAGACTCCTAGCAGGACCGAGAAGGGAAGGCAGGATGGAAACCAAAACACGGAAGACCAGATTCACATGATCAGAAAGGCAGCAGAACACAGGACAAAGAAATCACAAAGGGAAAATGTGAACCGCAGGAACAGAAGCAGATCTCAGCCAGAGATAGAATGAACATGAGTCAGCACAAGTCAGGAAGGCAAGCGGTGTCCGAACCAGTTGAAGGAGCACCTCAAGCGGTAGGCAGAATGAATCGGAAGGTACATTGGGAGGTCCAGTAGGACAGTGCAGTGACATGCCAGCAGTTATAGGTGTGGTGCAGAGCCGAGTGCGGTGGGCAAGGAAACACCCCAAAGTGCTGGCAAAGAACAAAGTCGCAAGAGGGGAATGAAAGCCCCAAAGCAGGGACCAGAGAAACAGAGGCAGTCTGGCGTGAGGACACTGCTAGAGAGCAAAGAGACAGCCACGCCGCAGGCAGCAGTGGGGATGCCACATCCAGAGCATGAAAAGTGCAGACACAGTATCAGTCAGAGGCCTGAAAGAATGGGGAGATAGCGAAAGGCTTCGTCCATCATCAGAGTGTGCAAACACAGCACAGGAGGGGAGCGGGTAGCTCAGAGGAGCAGGAAGCAGCAACCACGAGAACAGGAAGGTACAGAGAAACAGAAATGTGCTACAGATAGTGAGAGGGGAGAAATAGCTGGAGGGAGGGAAGCAATGAATGGAGACCAGAGAAAGGGGGGGGGAGAGATAAGCCAGAAGAAGACAAGAGGGGGACCGGCAGCCAGAGGAGCAGCAGAGACACTACAACAGCCCAGAAGGTGAGAGGGTGGTGCCTCCGGCTGCAATGAGAAATGAATCCTGGGGAGGCCCAGGATGATTGACTTTGCATAGCTTGATGGGGGAGTGATGTAGTTGCTCTGCCCATTGAACCTCAGGCTTAAAGCCTTCCCATTAGTGGTGGAACTGGGTTCTTGTGAGTCTGCTAGGACTGGTGGAATGCCTTTTGGTCCATCTTTATGTGGTATGCCCCTAAGAGCCGTGGATATGGTTTAAGAATCTGAGCATCACTGTAGATAACAGGCTGTACCTTTGATATCAGATGGCAGTGGTGGTCCGCAGAGGATTTTTTCATTAAGAAATATCACCTGGAGTAGCCCAGTAGTGTGGCAGTAGCACTGCTGCCTGCCACACCAGGGCCTTGAGATCGGGAGCGGTGTCAGGTTTCCAGGGGTCAGCTGGAAGGGGGAGGGGACAGGAGGAGCATCCCAAGGATGACTCTCCTCTCCTCTCCTCTCCTCTCCTCTCCTGGGGATGGAGGTCTTGTTAGCACTGCTGCTGTACTGCCACCAGGGAAGGCCTTGTAGCAGTGTGAGTTAAAGCTGACATGAAGGTAGGGGAGCTGCGGGAGTCTGTGGCATGTGTGTGCCTTCACAGGCTGTGCTGACTTTTGTGAACCAGCTCATGAGCTCAAGGGGAGAAAAACACTGGTGGAAAACAGACAGCAGTGCAGGCATGAATGATGCACTGTGTGCCTGTTTCACACCTGCTCCACCACCAGGACCACTGGCCAGCAATCTGGATTGTGTTCTCGGGGGTGAGGGTAATCAATGGGGATACAGCTGTCAGGGTAAGTCCTGGGGAGGTGGTAGCTGGTGGAGGGGTGGCAGGGACCAGGGACAATTGCTGAAAGGGAGCCTAGGCTGTCCCAGCCATGGAGGGAATAAAAACCTTTTGTGGGGGGAAAAAAAATCACCAGTATTAAGCCCTAACTAGGACATGAGGACCTGATCATCCTGAAACATGCCTTCATGATGTCAAGTCTCAATTACTGCAGCACTCTGTACCTAGATTTATTTTAAAGTTTGGTGTGCCATCTTCAGCTGGGGCAGAATGCAGCAGCCAGATTTGATTGCCAGAATTAAAACCTCCATGCATATTACTCATCTCCTAAACAAGCTGCATTGACTGCCAATTCAGTGGAGCACCACCTTTAAGATTGGGTTGTGAACATACAAAACCCTGCTGGGTCCTGGATACCTAAACGATCTCTTAGCCTTATATAGTCCAGATTGCTCACTCTGCTCCACCGAAACTAAGCTACTTTCTATTCCCAAATCCATCTTAAGGAAGTCAGGTGACAAGGCATTTTTTATCACAGCTCCATTTATTTGGAATGCCTTTTCTATCGGTCTGCGGAATGCTAGCTAGGCGGAGGCATTTAAAAAGGGGCTTAGGTTTTTTACCTCTTTCAACAGGATTTTGATAACATCTAGCCATTGATAGCATCAGAGCTCAGTTATTTCTGTTCTGATTATGAATTTTATAGGATGCTACTATCTGTGTTTTCCTACTATTTTATACTAATATGTTATGTTACTTTGTTAATAATTATGTGTTTTTTGTAAATTTGTTGTACAGTGACTAGAGCCTTTGGGACCTGGAAAAATGAATTTTAAAAGACGAGTCATGATCCTCTTGTCTCCAACAGTGCTGCTTGCTAAAAATCGCATTGGAACAGGTACAAGGCTGTGGTGCACTGGACAACAAAGCAAAGGAAAGACTGCTGCACCAACCATGCTCTCCAATCCTGTGTTTGTTGCAGTTCATCATTCAACAAAAAACAAAAAAGCAGATGAAAGCAGAGACAAGAACTATTCCCTGGTGCTTCGCCTCATAACGACAAGGCTTCATCCCCCGGATGAAGCCTTTTTGTTACAAGGCGAAGCACCGGGGAATAGTTTTTGTCTGTTTTCATCTGGTTTTGTTTTTTTGTTAAATGGTGAAGTGCAATTAACACACTTTTAGCAGAGCATGGGTTGATGCCGCAGCCTTTCCTTTGCCTTGCTCTTCAGTGTGCTGCAGATGTATTCTTGTTCATTTGGGATTGTGTGCTGTATGAATGTGCCTTGTCTTATATGCTGTGTTTTTATAACTGGTCCCTAGCTACAGTATATTCTGAAATCAAGGTATAAAAGTACCAAAAATTCCAACTGAATGTAACAAAGTGGCTCAATCATCTTTTAAAATGAAACATGCCTGTTGTTTTGCTATAAGAACATCCTCACCTGTTTAGTTTCCGATTCCTGATGTGTGACCATAGTACAAAAAACTGCTACTGGTTACAGCAAAAATGCTCTTCCACTGTGACTTCCAAAAGAACCCTGCTAAAAAGAGTTGTGTTTATGCATTTACTTTCATGTTTTGCAAAAAACAAAAAAAAAACGTACTCAGGTCAGGGACAACAGAGGGACTTAGCAGTCACTTAAAGCAATTTGCAAGCACACATGCAGTCAAGCTGAGTTCAGGTCAACTGCCTGATCTAGAAGAGACTCAGAAGACTAAGTGAGCATGAGGAATCTGGAGAATGGGGCAACAACAACAACAAAAAAATAATTTTAAGACGGAGATTGCATCATCAATGGTGCAGAACTTATCTTGAAAAGTCTTCACTAAGACATGTTGTTTGCAGGTATAGGGGTGCAAAGAAAGAAGGGGGGAATAATGGAACTTGAAGTGGAATGGGGGCATGCATTGCAACAGTTTTGTTTTGGTCCAGAGCTACCCAGTTAGCCTGCTGTGCTATATGACTGTCCTCTCTCTGCTGCTGTGTGCATGCTATAACTGAACTGGCAGCAGCTGCTATGCTTTTGCTCCTGCTTGCTGTTTTCCCACTTTAAGTCACAAAGGATGATAATACTGCACTGTACTCACAACTTGACAATTGCTGCACAAGATTCCAGATTGCACACCGAGAATGATCCATGACCCAGTAACACAGAGAGATGGCACCGCCCTTTAATTCCTTCGTTATTGGGTGAGCGCTCTAATTATGGGGGCAATGACACGGCTGGCCAACAGGAAGGCACTAACACAGTTGGTAACGGGGATGTAGCGACACCTGGCAATAGAGATGAGCAACTAATGACAATGAGAATGGGAAGAGGCAGTAAGAAAGCAGAAAATGGTAATGGACAGTAACACAGCTGGAAACTGGGGGAGGAGAGATACGGCTGGCAACTGGAGTCACAAGTGACTTTCAGTTACCCCACACACATACACACACACACACACACACACACACACACTCTCACACACACACACACACACACACACTACCATTGGACTGGTACCTAATACCACTAGATACACAACCACTTCTCTATACTATTTTCATAAACACATGGACCAGCTACTGTTGGTGCCAACCAACTCTAGTTTTCCCATCGATGCATGCCTTTCCCTGTTCCTTTGCTATAAGATATTCTTGTGCATGACTCTGTATACTCACTTCTAAAATTTGTAAAACCGAAGCCCCTCCCCATGTGTTTACAATTCTGTAAAATGACTTATGAAAGTTACAACCACACTCTGTGATTCTCAACAGAACTCTCACAAGTACTGTATTAATAAACTGGCTTATTAAAATGAGCAAAGGATTTCAAGCAATCTGATTGGTTGTTAGCCGTGCATTAGATGTGTCTAGAACCCCCATTTAGAATACACAAGCCCATTTTATAAGCGCAGTAAGCCACTCCGAGGATGTACATTAAACAGTTCTAATGCACGGCTAAGGGACTAGATGCACTCGGCCTGTGGCCTCATGCCTCACTGCGTCCCCCTAGCCATACATTAGAACAGTCTACTGCACACCCCATTGTGTCTTATTGCTTACTTGTAGAGCATGTTACAGCACTTGTATGTAGCAGACAGATTCCGTTTATGGAAGTGAACAGAAGGTACAGTGCTGTCTGCCAGGATGATGTGCTCTGCAATTCGCTGTCACAGTTTCCACCATGACAAACTGGAGTAAATACCATTTAATTTCATTGGTTCCTGCAGGATTCTGCAAGATATCACTGGCTAAAACAGTGATACCACACATCATCCTGGCAGATGACACTGCATGTCCTGGCCACCATGTCAGGGCTGAGGGGGGTTCTTAAGGGGCTCTGGGAGAGTAGGAGTGCCACCAGTAACCAGAAATATTGGCAGCAGGACAGGATGGAGTCACAAAAATGGCTTGTTTGGATATTTCTATGCTGGCACCAGGACTGAGAAGGGGGCATTACCAGACATAGGAGCTTGGCACCACCAGACATAGGATCTTGATTCTAGGATCAGCATACTGTAACCAGACAAACAATATTATAATGGCATTGGAAATGGGAACAGGAGGGAGTGCCAATACAGCTAGGGCTATGTGTGTGTTTTTTTACTCTGGGTATGGCAATTGTGTGAGGGAGTAGTACTGTGGCATACAGTACTTTGGCTGTGGGGCACACTATCGGGACAGAGTTGGGGAGGGTAGTTTGAGAGGACCAGTAACTGGCCAGAACTACCGGAGCAGCAGCAACAGCTTATGAGAGCTGTGCAGTGCAGTCAATGGAGTTAGTGAACAGTGATGTGCTCATTAATGTGATGTATGCGGCAGTAAGTGGCTCAGCGTGCCCTGCATTTTGAGTGGGGTTGTTTATATGTTATGTTGGAATGTTGCAGGTTAGTGATTACATTCTATGATGGTTCTGCCACACAAACTGCCTTCTGTGAGGTGCTTCAGTGTGACACACCAGGTACTCCAGTTTGCGCTTTGGTTGGGTGCTTTGGCTGGAGGTATAATGGAAACCTCTATGTGCAGCCCAAGTTATTTGCATGAGTGCTAACAACCAATAAGCCTGGCACATAGGAGGCTTAAATTAAAGTCTCTAAAAAAGACCAATTGAATGTAAGACAATTTTTGAGCAACAGACTTACATTTTTTAAGCCTGCCTTGCTTTTGTAAGACCAAACACATGTCTTAAACATGGACTTTACTCTTTTGTGCAACCAGCTGCTTATCACCTCCTTTTTAGCCTAACGTACATTAACAGGCATGCACAGCACTTCACGTGCTAAGTAGGACAGGTTTTGAATATGATGCCCTAAGTCTCTTAGAAATCATTGTAAAGTATTCCAAACTATCAGCATACTGTGCACGGTATTCTTACAGGGCCCTCAAAGGCTGCAGATACTGGAGTCTTTTGAGCACTGGCAGTCCATGAAAAGCCAAAGTTCTTCATGACAATATGTGTTTAAGAGGTGCTGCTAATATACTGATGCTGACAGTCTGAAATGGCAAAAAAATCTGGCAGGACTTCCAACATTTTTGTCCAAAACTACCAACTGTTTGCTTTATTTTGGGAGTCCAAAACCTCCTTAATCCTCAAAACTACTGAGATGCTCCCTACCTGTGTCCTAGAAATAAGAAAGTCACAATGCAGATGTGGCTTTTGAAGAGTCTGCTAAGGAAAGTTAAATTTGCTTTGATTTCCTGAGTTAAATGAATTTCGTCATTCACACACCAGTCATAAAACTTTGATTGCTAAAACAGGCAACAGAAGCGAAGCAAGTAACAACGTGGCTTGAGTTAAGGATTTTTTCCTGTTTCCAAAAAAAACATTACTCACTGGAGTTCCCGCGCCTGAGGATAAATTGCCTCATTGTCTGTTTTAGTGCGACTTTTGTGGTTTGTTGGCCAACCCCGAACAAAGAAAAAAAACAGCAGTTTATGCTACCTGCCAAGTGTAAAAGCCCTTGGAATACTTATGAGCCCTTTGCTCTATGTAGAATGATTTTCCAGCCTCGATTACATCTCTGATTATATTTGTATGCACCAGAATGTTAGTTTAGCAATGGAAGATGAGGAGGAGAGGCATAAGGTGGTGTTGGGGGCAGAACTAAGGTATAACAAGCTTCAACGGCATGTCTTGGCCCTGCCCTAATAGATCCCTTAGTGCAGGGCTCTCTGGGATATGTTCAAGGTTCAGTCTCCACTGCTGTTAACCTGGACTAAGGCTGTGTGAGTAATGAATATACTGTTGGTGCCTCATGCACCAAGCAGAAACTATACACATGTGCTGAGCACTGCTGGTCCAATGTGCTTGTCGACCAGGAGTGTTTAAGAAATGTCACCCTCTATGAGCTGAGATTGAGGGTGGGATACAATGGAGTCTGGGGATAATGTCCGCATGCAACCTCAAGTTCATTATTTATTGAAAATTTCGGAGAATACTTTCGAGCATATGTGCTCCTTTACAAAGGTTCCATGTCCATAACAGAGATTACAAAGCAACATAACAAAATACAATAAGCGAGTTCCAGCAGAATGAAGTCAAACAAGAACAATATAGTCGAATAAGTACAAATAAATAGGCCAGATCAGTTGCATACAATGTTATAGTAAGGCAGGAAAACAGAAACAGTGTACAAACTTACAGTAATGGTACATGGCTGCAGAGCCAGAGTCTGACAGAGTTCAAAGTGTGTACTGGGAGAGACTCAGTTAGGATAGTTAGCAGTTACAGTTGCACTGGGGAACACAACAATTTGCTCCTGACAATATGTACCCCAACGATTCACTCCCGACAATACGCACCCACACAAACCCACCCCAGTGACAATTCGTTCCTGTAAGCAGTAATACCGAATACAAAGCAGCACAAAATAGCATTCAGCATTCAGAAACTCGTGGCCTTTTGTAGAGGGTCAGCTACAATGCAGGTACTGTAAAGTGATTTCTTGTGGCAGGGAGGGAACTTTTCCTGGTGGAGATCTCAGCTGCTTTACGCTCGCTCGGACCTATCTTTATGCTGGCATAGAGAGTAGAGACAAGCCCTACCAGGCTCAATAACTGTGGAGCCTTGTTGTTAACAGATTTCATTTGGTTTTCAGTTGCAGAGCCACTGGGACATAGAATAACTTAATGTACGGAAGATTATACTGTGTGGGAGGGGGGAGCTCACCTTTGAATGTGTTACAGTTCTATTCTTGTTTGAGGGGGGTCTCATCTCACACCTATTACAGCATCATGATTTTACAGCCCCTGTAGACCAGGTCCAATAATTAACAGCGTTTCCCCTTTAATAATACTAATGGGACTGGTCGAGTTGCAGGGGGGAAGGGATGCATTGAAAGGTGAGTGAGGAATGTGGGGAGCTATGGGGATGGGCAGATGCTCGCATATGGCAGTGTCTCTCGTACATGGGAACCACGACAGCTTTTCTGCCCGACACAGGCAGCGAAGGATGGACAGGGAAGCGGTAAATGGGAGGTGACTTTTTTATTCATTTGCCGCTTGAGGTTCATTTTCTGCATGTGCTGTGGTCTGGGAGCTAATTGACTCCAGGGCACGTTTGTGTGGGTGAGAGTGGTCGCCGGAGCATACTGCCAGGAGCGAATCATCTGGGGCGTTCGGGGGGCGAAATAGCGAGGGCGAATTGACATGTACCCATTGCACTGAAGTGTTAAGATTACCCATAGTGCTCTCTTAAACTGGTCAAACTTAGGTAGACTATGCAAGGTATCAGGCATCTCATTTAACCAGCCAGTGGCCCCAACAGTGAATGAACGCTTGCCGAGCTGAGTACAGCAAAAAGCCAGTCCAAGGGCATTCTGTGACATGCTCTTGGTGTCATGGAGATTGGCAACAGGGTGGAAGCAGTGAGTTAAGGTGGAGGGAGAGGGAGGTTAGGCCCAGCAGTTCCTTCTTGACTGGCAGACATGTCTGGAACTTAATTCTCCTAGATAGGATAAGCAATTGTTTGAGTGTACAGGGTGCATCTATGAGTGCACTTGTCAGCACCAAGCACAAAGCAACAAGCTTTATTACAGATCAAAATGCTGCTGCTTGGCACTGGATTTGTGCTTGGCCGGCATTGTTGCTTGATTTTTTTTGCCCACCTTCCCACCCTGCACCACCACCTTATTATACACTGAGGGCAAACCACTCCCAGGAGTGATTGGCCAACCGGATGTGGAGGAGGGGGCTAGCTGGATAAGGGAAGGTGCAGCTAGTACTGTGTAAACAAATTCCCCTTATGTGTTGCTGGGGGCTCTCTAGGTGCTGCTTGTAAAGTGCACTACAGAAAGGACATGCAACTGAATCAAGGGTCAGAGGGAGGCAGGTATTAGCAAGGGGTACAGGAATTGCGAGGGTAGTGTGAAATATAGCAGCCTAATAACTAGGTCAGGAGAGGAAGGAAAAAAAAAAGATCTGCGGGAGGGAGAATGGAACAGAGGGAGCACGGGGGGGGGGGTTAAGGACCCGAGGTGGCAGACTGAGACAGACAGTGGAAGAGACAGGGTAGGGGAGCAGACCTGAAAGAGGATAGGTGGCAGAATGAGAGGGTAAGGGACCAGGGAAGGGGGGGAGCAGAAGACGTAGAGGAGGAAGGATCGTGGGTTGCAATAACTTGTAGGGCGGCTGTATTTATGGACACCCTGTGAAGAATGGGGGGGGGGTGCCCAGTCTGCCTAAGGCTGGGATGGCTAGATAACAAAATCTTAAGGCTAAGGGAGGAAGTGTCACAGCTGATGAGGAGGCAGGTCACATCAGAAAGAGAAGGGAAGGGGGGAGGCGCAGTGCGCAACCAGGAGAAGATAAAAGATAGGGAGGACGGGGGAGGCTAGCACGGGGGAGCACGGGGAGTGGCGCAAGTATGGGAGAAACGGGTGGAAGAAGATTAGGAACAGAAATACAGGTAGTAGGTAACATAGCAGGCTCAAACAGGGATGGACCACCGGCAAGGTGTTCAAAAGGAGGGAAGGAGGATGGGGAAACAACGTCCATTGGAACAATGAATGGCTCGGCTGGGGGAAGGGGGCATTGGAACACTGAATGGCTTGGCTGGGGGGAGGGGGGAGTAATAGGAGTGACAAGTGAAGAGGGGCAGGTAGGACTGAGTACAGGGGAGAGCGCTGGGAGTGAAGGAGAAACAGACACAAAAGGTGGGAACGATATGCAGGAGTATGAAAGAGAGGAGATGGGGGAAGGGAAGAAGGGGTGCCTTGATATTGGGGGACTCAATACTAAAGGGAGTCAGGTGGGGCAGCAGAGGGGAGAGACACAGCAGAATCTGGGTGGAAGCAATGCCAGGAATGAAGGTGGAAAGAGTAGGGCAATCAGTGCTAAGGTATGCAAGCAGGGGAAGGGACAGACCTCACCTAATAATAATACACCTGGGACAAATGACTTAGTTGATGGGACAGTAGAGGAAGTGAAGGGGAGGTTTGAGGAACTGGGACCTCTTTACAAAGGAGCAGGAAAAATCAGTCACCTTTCTTTGAGGTACTTCCTGTTCCAAGGGCTAGTATACCAAGAAAAAAGAGAATACAAGAGTTTAATGAATGGCTGGGAATCTGGTGTCGGGAGAAGGGGTACGGGCTGGTAAGAGGGTGGAGGGGGGGCACCTGGGAGAATAGCAGTCTTTATGCAAAGGACAGATTGCACCTAAATGAGAAAGGTAAAAATGTACTGAAGGAAAGGATAGAGGAGCACATAGAGGGACATTTAAACTAGATTGGTGGTAGCAAGATGGATAGAGGAGCACAGAAGCCTAGAATTGTGAAACCAAATGGGCTTATCCTTCCCCCATAATAGTAAGATAACACAAGAAGGAAATACTAAGGGATTGGACATAAGGGGAGTGGGGCAGGGGGTGGTCAGGAACAAGGGCTGGAGGGTGGTAACGCTAAATACAAAGGAGTCTGGGGAATAAGGGGGCAGAACTACAGACCTTCATGGTGGAAGGGGGTGTGGACTTGGCGGCTATAACTGAAACATGGGCCACCCAAATCCATGACTAGGACATGACTGTTCCGGGGTACAGGCTATTCTGAAAGGATAGGAAGGGGGGGTAGCGCTGTATGTAAAGGATGGATTAAAGTGTGTACAGCAAGAGGGTGATGAGGGGGATGCTGAGGCTCTGTGGGTACAACTTCACAACCCGAAAAAAAGGTCACTGAGGTTGGGGTGGTGTATAGGCCACCATCCCAATCTGAAGGGGAGGACAGGGTACTGGCAGAGCAGATCAGGAGGAACTGTGGGAAGAGGGGGTGGTGATGGTAGGGGATTTCAGCCTGCCAGGAGTAGAGTGGGAAATGCCTACCACAATATGCAGAAGGGAGCAGGTAATGCTGGAAGCATTCCAAGATAACTTTCTGGTACAGTTGGTCAGCAAACCAACTAGGGAAGGGAACATCCTGGACCTCGTGCTGACGAATGGGGAATGGGTGAGGGACATGAGGGTGAAGGAACCACTTGGGGGAGTTACCACAGGACAGTTTGGTTCCAGTTACAGTTGACTAAAGAGAAAGGTGTATCTGACACAAGGGTGCTGGACTTCAAGAATGCCAACTTTAGGAGGATGGGGAGGTGGTGCAGGGGTTTCTGGACAGAATTCAGCCAAATATGGACACACACCAAAGGTGGGACCTGATAAAACAGGGGTTGATGGAGGCAATAGATATCTGCTCAGGGTCCAGACTAAAAGGGCTAGGGGGAAGAAAACCAGCTGGATAAACAAAGGGGTGTTAGATGGGGTGAGGAGGAAAAGGGCAGCATATAAAAGATTCAGAAAATCAGGAAGAGAAGAGGATAGGGAGGTGTATCTGAAAGAAGCGAAGGAAGTAACCACGGAGGTAAGGGCAGCCAAGGCATCAAGGGAACTCAGGCTGGTGCAGGGCATTAAAAAAGGGGAGAAGGACTTCCTTAGGTACAACAGGGAGAAAAGAAGTTACAAGGACCAAATTGTGAGAATTAGAAAGGAAGGGGGATGGGCGGAAGAGGATGAGTGAAAAGGCAGAAGTGCTTAACGACTACTTCTGTTCAGTCTTTATGAAGGAGAAGGGTTGGGATGGTGCCCATAGGAGGAGGGACTGACATAGATGGTGATGGTGGTGGGGGTAACGGACAGAGAAATCACAGTGGAGAGGGCATGGGAGGGGTTATGATCATTGAAGGTAGACAAGTCACCGGGACTGGATGGGGTGCATCCAAGGGTACTGAAGGAGCTTGCAGAGGTCCTAGCTGGCCCCTTGCAGACTTATTTAATACATCTGTAGATTTAGAGTGTGTACCGCAGGATTGGAGACTGGCTCATGTGGTTCCCTTCCACAAGGGGGGATCCAAGGACAAACCCGGGAACTATAGGCCAGTAAGCCTGACGTCCATAGTGGGGAAGCTAACAGAGACCATCCTAAAGCAGAGGCTAGTGGCACTACTGGAGGTCAATGGGGTTCAGGACAGGAGGCAGCATGGCTTCATCAAGGGCAAATCATGCCAGACCAACCTAGTGGACTACTATGACTGGGTGACTTGGCAGATTGATGGGGGCCATGCGGTGGATGTCCTGTACCTTGACTTCAGTAAGGCCTTTGATTTGGTTACCACATGGGAGACTTGGAAGTAAACTACAGGGCACAGGGGTGGGAGTAAAACTGGTGGGGTGGGTGTAGAACTGGCTAAGGGATAGGGAGCAGAGGGTGGTGGTTGGAGGGGAGTTCTCATTCCCCAAGCCTGTGACAAGTGGGATCCCCACCGGGGTTGGTGTTGGGGCTGGTGCTGTTTGGCATATTTATTGCAGACATCTTGGTGGGTATCAGCAGCAAGATCAGTCTGTTTATGGATGACACCAAGATGGGAGCGCTGGTGGGTGACCAAGAGGGGTGGCGGGGGCTACAGGAGGATCTGGCGAGACTTGAGGCATGGTCGGGCAGATGGCAACTCAGGTTCAACGCAAAGAAATGCAAGGTGATGTACTTCAGAACAAAGAATCCAAGAAGAAGCTACCAGCTGGGGGTGTGAAGCTAGAAGTCACAGAGGAGGAGAAGGATCTAGAGGTGCCCATCACGGGGGCTATGAACAATTCTGTGCAATGCAGGAGGGCAGCAGCAAAGGCCAACAAAATGCTGGGATGCAAAGCAAGGGGCATAACCTCAAGAAGAAGGGAGGTGATTCTGCCTTTATACAGATCGTTGGTTAAACCCCCACCTGGAGTACTGTATACAGTACTGGTGCCTGTACCTGCAAAAGGACATTAGGTTGCTAGAGGGGGTGCAGCGTACGGCAACAAAAATGATTCAGGGTCTGGGGGAGTTGCCATACAAGGACAGACTGAGGAAGTTGAACATGTACTCGCTGGAGGAAAGGAGACGGGGAGGGGGCGTGACTGAGACCTTCAAATACGTGAAGGGGATAATCAGGACAGACACAGGGGGTATACTCAGGACAAGGATGGGGAGGGACACTGGGGGACAAGACATGAGATTGGAGGGGGTAGATTCAGGAGGGAAATGAGGAGGCATTTCTTCACGGAAAGGGTGGTGGCATCGTGGAACGCACTACCAGTAGAGGTGGTGACATGTAACACTGTGGAATGCTTCAAGAAGGGGTGGGACTTGGCAAAGGGGAGGATGGGTGGAGGGGCAGCTGCTGAGTAGGGGGTTAGCTGCAGACTCAAGTTGACTTGATAGACCATTATGGCCTATTTCTGCTGGCAATTTTCGTATGTTCGTATGTTCATAAACTTATTCTGCTGAGAATTGAGTTGCAGGCAACTGCATAAACAGGCTGCCCATAGTCATCTAGTGACAGTACTGAACTTGCCACTATGAGGCATCTAGCATCTGTTGTGAGACCGACCTGGTTACAGTACAAGGCTCCCAATCTTCGGTTTACTGTGGACACGAGGTGGCCAATGTGGGGAGCAAAATATAAGGTACTATCCAGGATCACCCTAAGGTATTTAAAGGTTTCCACCTGTTCAAGATATATCCCAGGTCATTGTGGATGACCGGGGGAGTTTTTCATTTGTGGGCTTGAAGATCATTGTCTTCCTTTTTTGTAATTTTAACCAGTTTAATTGTAAATGTGTAATTGTAACCAGTTTGTTTTGGAAGAACCATTTTTCCAAGGGTATCAAAATTACCCTGGAGGACAAAGGTAAGGCTGCCAAGGTCAGGGTGCTTGGAATATATAATATCATCTGTACGGAGAAGTACATTGTCAGACTGACAGACATCAGGCAGGTGGTTTATGAATAAGCTAAATAGTAAGGGGACCCAGAATGGAGCCTTGGGGAATACCAATGGACAAATTCCTAACGTCTGATAAGGAGCCACCTATTTTAACACGTTGAGTGCGATTAGTGAGATAACTCTGGAACCAGGTGACTGTGTCTAGTGGCAGGCCTAGGCAATGGAATTTGTAGAGAAGGAGATTATGACTGATCAAGTCAAAAGCTTTTGTCAAGTCAACACCGATGAGCCAGCCTTTTCTCCGTTGTCAAGGACCTCAAGAACAAAATTAAAATACTCAGTTAGTGATGCATTGGTGCTATGTTTTTTCGAAAATCCATGCTGTTGAGGACACTGTATTTCTTACAATTCAAGATATGAGACAAGTGGATTGGACTGTTCTCTCAAGGGCTTTGGACAGCGGGGAGAGTATGGAAATTGGCCTGTAATTGGAAAGGGTAGAATGGTCTACACTTTTAAAAACTGGTGTAACCAGCAGCAATTTCCACTTTTCAGGAGACTGGAAGTAGCACAGACAGAAGCTGAAAGTTTTGGAAGTGCATTGAATCACCCTCAATTCTGGTTTTACCAAACACCTTTCTTATATATTTAGAGGTGTCCCTTACTGAGAGAGGTTTAAAATAGAATTTAGGATATACTGGCTCAAGGTCCATTGGTTGTGTGTTAAGAGGACTAGGACCTCCACTGGAGGGCAGGGTTGGCTAGATGGGGATGACGGAACTATGGTCAGTGAATGCAACACTGAATTTGTTGCCAGTTTCGGTGGAATCAAGTACCACATGTCCATCACCCACGAGCATTTTTAGTGAGGTTTTTGTCACCCTTACCAAGGATTTCAGAGACAGTCTCCCAGAATCCTTTACCACTGCTCCAATTCCAATTCTGTGTTTGCTGAGCTTTATGGTAGCTGGATTAGGCCAATTGAATACTCGTAGTGCATTTATTCCTAGTTTCCTTGTATTTTTTCAGTTGGACTTGGGACCCAGTCTCCTTGGCCAGTGTCACAGATTATCCATCTCTCTCATGAGGGCAAGAAGTTCCAGAGTGATCCAGCCAGTGGGTGTACCTCTTACTTTGTGCTTTTTGAAGAGTGCAAATTTACTGTAGGCAGTTATGAGTTTCATGACAGAGAATTCTAGGGCCAACTCAAGATCAAGGATGGCAGCAAGGAAGCTCCAGTCTAAAGGGCCACATAGGATTTGAATTTTGACATGTTCACGTTGCTTAAGACACAGCTGTTTATGAACTGGAAGGGGGGCCTGGGCTGTTTTACTTCCCACAAGTACTGCACCAGAGAGTGGTCACTGAAGATACAAAGCAAAACCTTGACTTTTCTGTCCCTGTCTGAGTTACAAGTACCCAATCAAGTAGTGTCGTAGTGCCCAATTTAGAGTTAGTTCTGGTGTGCTCAGTAATGATCTGTGCTAAAAATAGTCTAGCATTCTTATCTCTGTGCGTAGTACTGAACTTTGCTGTCCAGTTAATATTAAAGTCACCAGTTACTATGAATTCCCAGTTCTGGTTAAATTGCCTAAGGCAGGTAGAGAGGGAATCCATACCGGATTGTTGTTTACCAGGTGGGATACAGACCATCCGGTGGACAAGAGATCTGTGACATAACCCCAGCAGCAGTTTAATGGCCTGGCATTCACGGTCCTTAGACAGGTCTTTATTTTCAAGGTTTTTGGCTTGCAGGTCAGATCTGAGATAGATCAGGCAGCCCCCATCCCATTTGCATGGTCTGTCTTCTCTGAAATTATACTAATCAATTAGTGAGATGGCAGAGTCAGGTATTTTGGGGTTAAGCCAGGCTTTGGTAAGGGAAATAATTACCTGGCTGCACTAATGTCACCCAGGCTTCATGTTGAGCAAGTTTAGGTAGGAGATTGCCAATGTTTAGGGAGATTATGTTTAGTTTCCCTTGACTCCCATAGCCATACCTCTCAACCTCTTAGGATTAAAAATCATAGCATTAGCCTTCAAAAATCATAGCAAAGGGCCAGAATATGTAGCACTTTCTTATTTTGAACAATATTATGTCTACAGACAGTGGAATCCATGTAGTTTATGATCATGAATGTTTCTATCAACTTAGTTCAATGATGTAATAGTGTGTGTGTCCAGAAACAACCCTAACATCATGAGGAACAACAGTAAACCTGTGAGGAGCAAGGGTAAATGTGAGTGTGAAAATCATAGCGTTATGCAGAATCCACAGCAGTTCAGAGGTATGCCCATAGCCATACCCAGGGCTATTTGCAGGACCTGGGTTGGGGTGGACATTGCCAGACAGCAGGAGAAGCAACAAAGTTAGCCCCCTAGAGGCTTCAAGGAAGTGTTACGGTCTCCAAGTTTTTCTTTTAAGGAGAAAAGACTTACCGGAGGTCCCAGAGACATAGCTACAGCTTATGATCCCAAAACATTCCCCCAATACCACCTGTGATAGGTCAGTTTTGTAGTAGGTGTAGGGCTGTGGGGCTACTTTGTAACAGAGGGACAGTTCAGGAGGATCATGTGGCTATGGTTTCAACATGAAGTCCTGTAGGAAGATCACCTTAGCCACTGAGAGCACAGAAGGCTCATGGAACAATACAGTGGGTGGGTGGGTCAACATTAGTAGCATTGCAATAAACATGACAACATTAGAAACTGGGTCCCAGCAATTAATGAAATTTGAGCCACCTAGATATTGTAAGGGAGGCAGGGCCTCAGTATTGACAGAGTCAAGGCAATAGGATACTATGTCTACCCAGATAGGCTATTGGCAAAAGCTCAGTAAAAGCAGTATATCAGTGCAAGCAGGATATAGTCGATTAGCCAAGCATAAAATTCAGTCCACCCAAAACAGTCTCATGCATAACCCAAAACATTTAGACATGAGGCCCACAGTCTTGTGATAAAACAATGCAGTTGCACAGTGAAAACAAATACAGGCAGAAGCTTGGACAGCCTTGCAGGTTAGGCAGGCAAGAGGATGGTGAACAACCATGAGTCACTACAACATTTGCGGGAAACACAGCACAGCACTTAACCTAACACAATTCAGGTACTAGTACAATACACAATACTAAGGGCAGTACACACAGTTCAATGGAGACTTATGTCTGGGTTGGGCGGAGGCAACCCAGTGAAGTAGCACGGCTAGACAAATAGCTGCCTCACTGCTGACTCCAGGTAGACTGCTTCCCTGTTCTTTGTGCTAGGAGGGTTCTTAGTGCATAGGGCCACAGTATAGAGGGTTGCTAGCAGTAGTCGTCTGAAGAAGGGAAGTGGAGCCACCCCCATGAACCTCCTGACTGAAGAAGATAAACAGCAGTGCTCTAGCAGCAGTCCAAGGTCAAAATTACAGGCAGGAATCCAGATGCAGGGAGGAGGGATAGCCAACAGGTGGAAAACTAGCCTGCACTCAACATCTGTGCAGAAACTGGGTCTGCAGAGACAAAGCAGTGGTCCACTAGCAGTAGGCAGCTGAGGAAGGGAAGTGAAGCCCTGGTGATGAACCTCCTGATTGGAGGAGATACGCAGCAATCCAAGGCCCAAATTAGTGAAGAAATCACTACTGAAGGGAAGGACTGTGGAATATCTTGAATCCAATGGCTTACAAGATCTGAGGCAGCATGAATTCACTGGGGGGAGGTCATGTCAAGCAAATTTGATAAATTTCTTTGACTGGGTAATCAGGGAACTACTGTAGATCAAGGTGGAGCGGTGGATGTGGCCTACCTAGATTTCAGTAAGGTCTTCGACACTGTTCGACACTGGAGACCTGCAAACAAGCTGGGCAGCCTAGGAGTGGGTGTAAAGTTGGTAAACTGGGTAAGGAATTGGTTAGCGGACAGGTGACAGAAGGTGCTGATAAACAGAGTTTGCTTTGAGGAAGGGAGTGTTACCAGTGGGCTGCCACAGGGATCAGTACTAGGACTGATCCTCTTTAATGTCTTTATTAGCGATACTGCAGAGGAGCGAAAAGAGAAGGTATGCCGTTTTGCAGATGACACCAAAATCTGCAATAAGGAAGACACTCTGGCGGGGTTGGAAAAAAATGAACAGAGATCTAAGAAAGCTAGAGGAGTGGTCGAAACTGTGGTTGCTAAGTTTCAATGTGAAGAAGTGCAAAATCATGCACTTGGGGTACAGAAACCCAGGGGCAGAGTACAGAAGGGGCAATAGTATTAATGACCACCAAACAGGAAAGAGACCTGAATGTAATTGTATCTGATTACCTAAAGTGGCTAGAAAGTGTGACAAGGCAGTGAGGAGAGCTAGCGGGATGCTAAGGTGCAGAGGGAGGGGTATCAACAGCAGAAAGAGAGAGGTGGGTTTTACCACTGTATAGATCCCTGTTAAGATCTCACCTAGAGTACTGTGTCCTGTTCTGGAGACAACATCTCTGGAAGAACATAGACAGAGTAGAGGTGGTCCAGAGGAGGGCAACTCAAATGGTGCAGGGTCTGCATCAAAAGCCCTATGAGGAGATACTAAAGGACCTCAATATGTACACCCTGGAGGAAAGGAGGGAGATGGGGGACATGACAGAGACTTTCAAATACCTCACAGGTATAAATAAGGTACAAGAGGGAAGCATTTGTCAGAAAAAAAGATGCTCAAGAAAAAGGGGACATTCTATGAAGCTGGAGGGGGGTAGACTCAGGAGAGATGTGAGGAAATACTTCTTCACAGAAAGAGTGGTGGATGCCCAGAACAACCTCCCAGCGGAGGTGGTGGGGGCAAAAATGGTAACGAAATTCAAGAATGCATGGGATAGGCATAAGGGAACCTTAGTGGTAAGAAAAGAGGGGAAGGAGGTAAAGCCGAAGATCAAGTAGGGGCTGCGGTGTTACAGTAGGTAGGGAAAATGGGCAAACTAGGTGGGCCAAGCAGTCCTTATCTGCCATCAAATTCTATGTTTCTATGTAAACTACAGACAGAAGCCCAGGTGTAGGGGGGAGAAAGAGCCAATAAGTGGAAAACTGGACCATGCTCAACCTCTGTGCAGAAACTGGGTTTGGAGAGTCAGCAGTTCCTCAAAAAATATAAGAGGTGGGCAGCTATAATACTAAAACACAATGCCCTCTCATATGTGTTGTGTCCATATTTGTTAGGCTTTCACAAAGGAGAAAATGCACTATATAAGGTGTGTACCTTAGCTGAGGGACCTTAAAGATATGCCCTACAGTAAAGATGTCTTATGTATGTGTGTCAGGTGGTCTTACTAAAGAAGATCACAGATAGCTTGGAAGAACACGAAAATAACAAATTCAGAATATGACCGGCAGAACAAAGGTAAGGCATCTTCATAAAAAATATCTCAGTGAAGTTAGAGCTGCATAAGCTTCCCTTATCAGGGACAAATACGCAAGTTGCCACAACACCAACCCAGGGTTCGAATCATGACCATAATGCTGATCTAACCAATTATTTTTTAGATAATGATCATCATAATGATTCTCCAAATCAGACTGTGCAGGCTTTCATATCATACTTTTATGTAGCTTGTAATATTTTTTAAGCCTCAGAACTCGGGATTTCCATAATACTGCTGATATATTAGTCCTTTATGTTTACTAGCTCACATAAATTGTTTCCCCTTTTAGTCCCCATGAACTACTCAAAGGATTGCTGGCCTTAAAAGCTGACTAGGCAGATGGTTGTGATGCAACAATAAACTGCTTTCTTATGCTACCCTAGTCATTTATGTCCCACTGACGTATCTTCAACATCCCACTAGCCTCCGGTATCTTTCCCTCTAGCAGGGAGATGCCCAAGGTTATACCTGTACATAAAGATGGGAATCCCAGGATTTCAAGGAATGACTGGCTCATTTCCCTTCTACCCATTATTTCCAAACTACTGGAGAAGCTGGCTTCTATGCAATTAACCTAATTGTTAGATAATCTCAGTCCTAATCAGTCCAGTTTTTGGCCCAAACATTGTACTTTATCTGCTGTTACTTCTGTCACCAATAACATACACTATTAGCGGTTGTGGATTAGGGTTTAATGACAGGGGCAATTTTTCTTGACTTAAAGCATTTAACATAGTGTACCATAACATTTTGGTAGAAACATAGCAATAGAATTTGTCAGCAAAAAAGGACTGCTTGGCCCCCACAGTCTTCCCAGTTTTACCTACCTAATCTGTTTTAGCAGACCCTAACTGGTCTCTGGCAACCATCCCTCCCTCCTCCAAGTCTATTTGCTAATATACCCCAATGTTCATCCCATGCATGCTTGAAGCCCCCCTTGTTTTTGCCTCTAACACTTCTGCTGGCAGCCTGTTCAAAGAAACTGTTATAACTATGGAGTTGCGTTCTCCACTATGCAACGTTTTGAAAGTTGCCTAACCAAACAACAACAATCTGTTGCCATTTGGGGAGTGAAATCTATCCTCTCTAATATATTGGTGTCGCTCAGGGCTCAGTATAGGTCCCTTTGTTATTTTCGATGTACATCAATGATCTATACTGGCTAAATCACTCTCATTTTCAACAACACAAACACATGATGACATCAAACTTCAGTACAAACATAGAAACACAGAAGTTGTCGGCAAATAAGGACCTCTTGGCTCACCTAGTCTGCCCTTTTCTCCCTAGCTACTGTGCCACCACAGACCCTACTTGATCTCCAGTCTTTTCCACCCCTTGCCTTATTTCTAAGGTCTCCTTGTGCCTGTTCCATGCATGCTTGAATCCTGTTGCTATTTTAGCACCCAACACCACTAGGAGGCTGTTCCAGGGATCCATTATCCCTTCCGTGAAGAAGTATTTCCTCACATCTCCTCTGAGTCCCCCCCGGCTTCATAGCATGACCCCTTGTACACGAGCATCTCGTTCTATGTGAAATGCTACCCTTGTACCTTATTAGTACCGATGAGGTATTTGAACATTTCTATCATGTTCCCCCTTTCACTCCTTTTCTCTAGAGAGTACATATTTAATTCCTTGAGTCTTTCCTTTTAGGGCTTTTGATGCAAGCCCTGCATCATTTTGGTTGCTTGCTTCTGCACTGCCTCCACCCTATCTATGTCCTTCCAGAGATGGGGCCTTTAGAACTGGACACAGTACTTGAGGTGGGGCCTCACCATCCACCTATACAAGGGTAACACTACCTCCCTCTTTCTGCTGGTGATACCCTTCCCTATGCACCTAAGCATCCTGCTAGGTTTCCCCACTGCCTTATCACACTGCTTTGCTACCTTCAGGTCATCATAAATGATCACCCCCAGGTCTCTTTCCTGTTTTGTGGTTGCCAATACCTCCCTGCCAAATTGGTATGTTGTCCCTGTGTTTCTGTGCCCCAAGTGCATGATTTTGCACTTCTTTTTATCGAAACTCAGTTGCAAACCCTTAACCAGCCTTCCAGCTTTTTCAGATCATCCCTCATCCCCCCCCCCACCCCGTGTCCACTCTGTTGCAGATGTTTGTGTCAGCTATGAACAGGCATACTTTCCCTTCCAGGACACCAGAGGAACGAACAGTTTGCACTCCAAAAATGAGATAGAATGCCAGATTTCTGTAATGGAACTAATTAATTCAAAGTGGAAACTAGCAACAGCTCAAAAAGGTCAGGACAACTCCGAACCAGATGCCCCTGTGCTTCAACCGTTAGGCTGAAAATTAGGGGGCCCCTACCACTACCCTCTAACTCCTGTTGCTTAGCCAGCTTCTTACCCATTTTACTACTTTTGGACCTACTCCTAGGCTGCCCAGCTTGCTCACCAGTCTTCTGTGTGGAACGGTGTCAAATAAATGTGTTCACTATTCAACCCATTTGCAATATGAGTGTTGAATTTTGAGAAAGTCATATTGCAAATGGCTGGTTGATCCTGCATTTAATTTTTAATATAGAGGTATGTATCTGGTTGATCCTGCATATTTTGTCTCATACCTGGTTGATCCTGCATCTGCATATGTGACTGTCTATTCATTCTGTTGTTGCATCTTTTAATCTGGTTGATCCTGCAGTTTCTGTTAGTGTGACTCATGCTGTTCTCAACTCAGCTGGAATGCTGTTGCACCACAGAAGGGCTGAACAGCGTTCTATGTCCTTTGAACTGTGGTGCAATAGCATTTCTGCTGTGATAAAAAACGAGGTGGAACAATATTCCACCATACATTATAAAGCTTTTCTTTTACTAGACTTGGGAGAGAAGAGAGCAGATAGTATTGCAGCCTTTTGGTCTGGGGCAGAAGAGAGAGCTTTGCTGCCATTCTTTCCTCAGGGGAGGAAGGGGAGCTTAGCCTGACATAGACACAGACAATGAGACTACAGAGGCAGAAGAAAAATGTGAAAATGAAAAAAGCTAGGTGAACCACCCTGAGAGGCCAGTGGCCACGCATCAAGTTTCCATGAGAGCGACCCAAGTTCAGGTGTGATCCTGGGATAGCCCATGGTCAGGGGGTGCTGCAGATATCAGGGCTTTCCGGCTATGGGAGGGAGGGAGGGACACATTAAATAAAATGAAGAAAAGATGAAGCCAAGATTAGGAAGAGGGTAAGCTAAGCCTATTCAAAATGTGAAAACGAAACATAAACAATGAAAGAGCAAAACAAACAGAAACAAGAGAATAATCACACTGACACCACATGAAGGCAACCCGTGTTCAGATACAATCCTGGGATCACCCACTCTAGGATAGTTCATGGTCAGGGGCACTGCAGATGCCATGGCTTTCAGGCTTGGGCAAGGAGGTAGACATAAAAGAAAATAAAGAAAAGATGAAGCCACGGTAAGAAAGCTGACAACCAAGCTAAAGATTATTTATTCAAAATGTGAAAACTAAACAAGACAGCGTGAAACAAACAGAAAAAATAGAAATGATCACATTGACACTATAGATGTTTTGATGTTTTATATTTTTGATGTACGGTATATTTCTGTAGTACAGGGAGCCCCTGTATGCACCCAAAGCCCATCACCCTGAACTGCAACTGTGCATGGGGTCCCTGATAGGTGTTCACAGTGGAGAGGCATCTTGGATGCTCCAGGCTAGACTACTTCAGGCTCCTCCTTAGGGGAACAGTTATAGAGCAGTTTGCTTTGTTGCCAGCTGGATGGGGGGGGGGGGGCTGTCAGTAGCCATTAATGCTGCATAAAATGACACTAAACCCCAAACAGATTTAGAGCAATATAAAGAGCCAGAACAGCTGCTGAAAAGTATAAAACTGCATGTTTAAGGGAAATCATGTAACTTACATTAGTTATGTATTAATGTGCCACAGCACTTGACCTAACAGTTCCATAGAATTTCAGAGTTCCTGCCACAGAAACTGTGTCTGTAGTGCCACAGAGAACAGGGGGCCTTAGGTTGCACAAGCTGGAAGACAGTCTGCCAAAATGCCAAACGCCTAGGTAACAAAAGCTCCAGGAGATGGTGGCGGAAGCAAGGTTAGAACAACACAAAGAGAAGCACTCCGTTGGAATAAAGCAAAACAAAACAAATCGCTGTAGAGAAGGAAAGACTCCAAAAGGTTTATTGAGAGTGCAGAGTCAAACCTCGGTGCTTCAGGTCTGACATGACCCCGGGCTGTGGCTAAAAACATACAAAAAGGTAGCCTTTATAGTGCATTTCTTAAAGCTGTACATACAAAGTATTCGAAAGTACTGTGTGTTGTACGATACCTGTCAGTAAGAACCACAATACCCAAGTGCTGAAATAAAAAAATGTGCACAAGAATCCCTAATATGAGTAACTGTTAAAAACAGTGGTAGCAGAATGGGATATTTAAGCAATAACAAAAAATGCACTTCTGAGTGATTCTAAATACATAGTACTAAACAGTCCTGTCATAATAACAACTATGATAGTGTGTTAATAGGCAATAACAATAAATACATCTATAAGTTACTCAAAATTCATAAGGCTAGCTGATCATGCTTTAATAGCTCATGGCTATAGTAAACATATATATTAAAGGTTCCTTGATACAGCTGCCCAAGCAAGGAGCACACAGAATCGCAAAGGAGATACATGTAGCAAATACAAGCAGGAAGCAGAGAACGACAAAAGGTGGAGGAAAACAATCAAATAGAGGGACTATACATTGCTCAAATTAAGTTATGCTAACATAGGGAGAGATTTCCCAAACTACTGTCTTGCAACATGGTAAGGTAGTCAAAAGTAAAACGGAGAAGGGGGCGGTGGTTGAGGATGGAAAATGTCAGAAAACTAAAAGGTATGGGGATATATGTAGCTCAAAATCAATGTTATAATATGGGGGAAAATTTCCTGCGTTAACATGTAACAAGTAAATGAGGAATGGGGGAGGTGGGGCGGGTGACAGAAAAGGTTTTTAATACAAAATAAGTAAAGAGTAAAATAAGTGAATAGGTAAAATAACCAAAATGCCACAAAAAATATGTACTGAAAAGGGAGAGACTTAATATGTGCCAAGGCAGAGGCAGCACACGGAATATCCAAGAGAGGAGTCAGGGACTTCAACAATAAACAAATGTTATCTCATGATGAGTCACGTCAGTAACTAGATCCTGAAGTACAAAAAAGGTTAGTTTAAAAAAAGTAAGAAACAGGTAAATAAACACAGTCAATGTTTTAAAAAAATGGAATTATTTCCAGGCAATCATTATTACCACGGGGGAGCACAGTGTTTATAATAAACACCCACCTTGACTTCTTTTGCAGTAAGCTTCTGGTCCTGTCACCTCCCCCAATATGTGCTTTCACATGTTCAATGCCCGTAAACTGTAAGGCATGAGGGTCACTGTTATGACTGATTTGGAAATGTACACCAAGATGGGTGTTCAGGTTAGCTGTGCGAATGGCAGAAATGTGTTCTTGAATCTTCTTTCATAGAGGCTGTATTGTGCAGCCAATGCAAGTCATGCTGCAGGAGCAAGTAATAGCATAAATGATAACGGGAGTTAAGCAGTTGACAAACTGCCAAAAGTCAACCTTTTTTCTGTTAGGATTGATAAACTGCTCAGTCCCTCCACGTGAAGGACTGAGCACAAATGACATCATAGGGGTCTGCCAGGGAATCAAACAGGAACTCTGCCCATCTCATTCCAGGTAAAACTGTATATGCACAGTTAATAGCACGGTTTATGGGAGTATCGTGTGGGGTCCTGCTTGTAATATACTGAGGACTGTACTACTGGTTACTGTAAAGTTTATTTGCAGAACAGTGTTTGTGCTATAGCTAGTAAACATTTCATTTGCAGGGTTGTTTTGTGCTATTGTTATATCATACAGCTATATCCTACCTGGGTAACCACTATAAGCTAGTTTAACTCCACGTTTCTGTGCTACAGTTCAGCCTACAGCCACACTCCATCTGGGTGAGCACTACGAGGTAGTTGTTTTGTGCTATAACCAAGCCTGCAGCTGCATGCTATCTGGGTAAGCACTACAGGGTGCTTTTGTTTTACCTCTGTTTTTATGTGCTGTAGCTGAGTCTTACAGCTGGACTCCATCTGGGCGAGCTCTACTACTTAAATTAGATATCTGCTTAGTATAGGTCTTTTTGGGGAAGGTGTTTAGAGACGAGGCAGTCTGTTATGCTGGCTGTGGGGCACACTTCTCTAGGGATATGCTCTAGAGGAGGGGGCGCTATCCCATCTGCAGGGACTTGGCAGAGCCCCAGGCTCAGCTAGTGGCAGCAAGGATAGAAATACTTCAACTATGTCATCAGCTCAGCAGGAGACCACCCCCACTCCTCCAGAGACCTGCTGGTCCCAGGGGCTGGAGATTGAATGGGGGGGGGGAGAGGATAGAGAGGAGGCGAAGGGTTAGCCACAAGGAGGTTGCCCAGCCCCTCACTATCCAGATGGCGAATAGCTTCACACCCCAAGAGGAGGTTCAGGCACCTGATTCTGCTGGGGTGGTCTTTGAGACAGTCAATGGGAAAGTGTAATTGAGGCATAGGTCAGGAAGTATAGGAAAAACAGGAACAGTTATAAAATTCACAAGCACCATTTTATTATTTTCAATAACAATAAAATTAAATTAAAATAATAAAATTGTGCAAGATAGCTTTTATACAGGCAGTTCAAACAAAAAAAATCCTTCCTCTGATGGTATCTCCAAATCTAAATTTCAATGTCTCCAACAAAAGATTGCTCTCTTTATATATAATGTAGTTTCCTGGCATATAACTTCTGCATCCTGAGCTTGTTAGGAGGCCTCTTATTTTCCCACAATGAGCCAAAACATTGTCAGTTTCTATCCTTGCAGGTGCAACAAAATAAAACATTGTATCCCAGAATTGATCTCCTGTTGACAACTCTACAAGAGAGTTTGTGGAGGTCAAACTGCATCTCAAGGTTAACCCCCTGAGTTCCAAACAGCTTTTTGCAATCATTTATACTGGGTTCTTATACTGGATAATAGAATGGCTGAAGGCTTTTTAGCCCATAGTTACTGTTCGGGTTTATGTGATAACGGCGAATGCCTAAAGGCGATCACTGTTATCGCACAGTCAGAGTTCCGAAAACCTTTTTGGCACTCTGACAACCCTGGCGCACAGGACAAGGGCACCAGGAGATGTTTTTCTGCTTTCTGTGGGGGAGGCAGCGCTCCCCCCACACACCCCTCATGGGGGGATTTGCCCCACCGCACACCCCTACTTAAGGATTCTCAACTCCAGCGGGGTGCATGTCGGGGGGGGTGAAAGCAGTAAAAAAATAAAGGTTCAGGCTGGGCACAATAAAATCACACCAGTGCCCGGACCCGGTACCTCACCCACCCCAACCACTAGCCAATCCTGATGCCATGATGCAACTCAGTCATCCACCGCAGCGCCACCCCCTACAGCCCCTCCGCCCCTCCTAGCCCATGCTCACTCCCGCGTGCACACATAGCAACATCCTGTTGCCCAGTTTGCCCACCTCCCCTCATCCGATCGCCCCCTCCCATTGCTGGGAGGGATTGCGCCGGGAAGAAGTCGCCGTTACGGACGGCGCCCTTCCCCATGCGCCTACCTCACGGGTTACCTTTCTGTTCCTCACAACAGTGGGCCATTATACCAAAGTTTTTTAAGAACCATCTGTTTATTGATTTTTTGAATGCTTCAATTGAACAACTATCAATGATTTTTGATGGCAATCCATTCCATAACCTACCTGTTCTATTAAAAAATGAAAAATGCCTAGTATTATTTTTAGCTGTTTCCATCTTAATTTGCTTTTTATGTCCTCTCAGACCATCTGGTTTAGCTTGCAATGTAATCTCTATTTTCTTCCTTAGCTCATCATCATTTACGATCTTATACATTGCCATTAAATTCCCCCTAGTTCTTCTCTGCTGTAGCGAATAGAGGCCTGTTTTAAGCAATCTCTCCTTGTAACTATTTGTGCTTAAGGGTACTATCATTTTAGTGAATCACCTCTGGATCTTTTCTGTTCTGTCAATTTCCCCCTTTGTATAGGGATTCCATAGTTGTGAACCATAATCTAAATGCAGTCTTATATACATCTTACAAAGTGGCAATAAACACCTCACATTTTTGTTGACAAAACTTATGTTTTTTATCATTAGGTTGGCTTTCCTTATAACAGCATTACTATGGTTCTTAAAACTCATTACGTCATCCACCCAAATGCGACATCCTTCTCTAATTTAGTTACTGATAAGTTCTCACCTTTTAGACTACATTTTGTAGCGTATTTGCTTTCCCCACATGCATTACCGTGCATTTGTTGACACTAGAAGGCATACCATTTTTCACTGACCGCCTTTCAATCTTTTCCAGGTCCTGTCTCATGACCTGTCGCTGTTTTGTGGTGACTACAGGTCCTCCCAACTTAATATCATCCACAAATTTGATAATTTTGTTATGTATATTTGTGTGTAGATAACTTATAAAGAGGGAAAACAACACAGGATCCAACACAGATCCTTGTAGAACCCCACAAGGTACTGTAATTGGTTTTGAATATTCACCCAGCACCCTCATTCTTTGTGTCCTGCCCTCCAACCATTGAATAATCCACTTAGTTATTCTGCTATATTTACCTATATCTATCAATTTCTGTATCAATCCATTATGTGGGACCTTATCGAAGGCTTTTTGAAAATCTAAATATATTATATCCATTGGAATATTATTACTCACTTTACTATTTATATATTTGTGAAAACAAAGCAGGTTTGTACTGCATCCCCTGTTTTTCTTGAAACTATGTTGATTACCATCTACAAAGCCCCAAATTCTTAGGTTTTCATCTATCTTAGTCTTCAGGAGCATTTCAGTGATTTTACCCAATATAGCTGTCAAGCTTACTGGTCTGTAATTAGCTATTAAGGATCTATCTCCCTTTTTAAATAATGGGATTACTATGGCTTGCCTTCAGTCCTCAGAAACTTCTCCATTTAATAGGGAAGCATTTATTATAGCAGTTAACAGGTCTTTGATAAATTCTGCTGTTTCTTTGATCAATTCAGGGCTTATTCAAAAATATAAGTTGCAAAAAGCTTTGTTAATGCTCCAGTTAGGGTCAAAACGACAAATGTTGCGCAATGAGGCATTTGGGTTTCCAACTCTAATACTCCACCCTCTAAACCAAGCAGGAGAGCAGGTGTTGGGTGTTCCTTGGACTTCTCAAGCCTAACACTCACCCCATTCCATCTGTAAATAAGGTCAGATGTGTAGACTTTATGAGAATGAGGTAAGCATTAGGCTTGAGAAGCCCAAGGCATACCCCACACCTGCTCTCCTGCCTGGTTTAGGAGGGTGGGGTGTTAGGATTGGAAACTCTAATGCCTGATTTCCCAACTTTTGTTGCTTTGACACTGACTGGAGCATTAACAAAGTTTTTTGCAACTTATTTCCTTATTTTTTGAGATAGTGTAATAGTATCCTTATTTTACTGTGGAAGAAGGACCCTGCACTCCCATGCATTTTGTTGTGGGATCGTAGGGTCCTTTGGACCCTGCGCTCCCAGGCATACACAGTTTTGTCAGCGTTTATTTTTCTGACATTTGTCAGATCCCTGGCATTCACTTGCCCCCACCCCCCAATCATACATTTGTGCCCAGTCCCCATTACTATTAATAGCCACTAGTGTTTATTGGCACCCCCACCCTTCAATACCCATATTTTGTTTTAATAAATCCCTGTTGGTGGTTAGTGGCACCCCCCACCCTCTCACGTAATTATATTTTTATCCCTGGTGTCTAGTGGCACACCCCCACCCTCCGATCCCAATACAGGTATTTTGTTTTAATAAATCCCCATTGGTGGTTAGTGCCTCCCCACCCTCACATATAATTATATTTTTATCCTTGGTGTCTAGTAGCACCCCCCACCCTCTGATCCCCATATTTTGTTTTAATAAATCCCATTGGTGTTTTGTGGAACCCCCCAGCCTCCCATGTAATTATATGTTTATCTCTGGTGTCTGTTGGCACCCCCCCACCTTTTGATACCCATATTTTGTTTTAATAAATCCCCATTGGTGGTTAGTGGCACCCCTCCACCCTCCCATATAATTACATTTGTATCCCTGGTTGTCTAGTGGCACAACCCACCCTCCAATTTCCATATTTTGTTTTACTAAATCCCGGTTAGTGGACTCCCACCCATGTCCACATAAAGTTAAAAATAAGAAAACTATCCTTTGCTGTATATTTTTTTTTACAACCTGTAAAAAAAATGTCCACTGCCGATCACACCCACACCACCCACCCGACCACCACCTCCCCACACCTCCTTGATACCCCAACACACTGTCACTCACCTGAACTGCCAACACTCTGAAGATCCAGTCTCCGATTGAAGATGCATCTTGCTGTTGGAACCGGTAACTGCTCTGTGACAAGTAAGAAAACTGCTATTCAGTTCCAACTACAGTTACCTTACTTGTCAGAGAGCAGTCGTTGGTTCCAGCAGCAAGACGTGTCTTCGATCAGAGAGTGGATTATAGATACATAGACACTCTCGGCAGATAAGGGCCTATGGCCCACCTAGTCTGCTCATTTGAGCTTGTAAGTTCCCTTTATGTTTTTCTAGAAGTCTGTTGCCCCTTACCCCTGACCTCCAGAATTCCCATATGTCTATCCCATGCATTCTTAAATCCTGTGATTGTTTCCCCAACCACATCTTCTGGCAGGGTGTTCCACTTGTCCACCACCCTTTATGTGAAGAAATTCTTCCTCACATTTCCTCTGACTTGCCCTTCCTCCAACCTCAACCCATGCCCTCTAGTCCTGGAACATCTTTTTCACTGGAAAATAGTGTATTCCTGCACCCTGTTCCTCCCTGTAAGGTATTTGTATGTCACTATCATATCCCCTCTCTCTCCCTCCTCTCCTCCAGGGAGTGCATAGTCAAGTCCTTCAGCCTGTCCTCACAGGACTTGTGACGCAATCCCTGCACCATCTTTGCTGCCCTCCTCTGAATCTTCTCTACCCTGTCCTTGTCCTTACATAGGTAAGGTCTCCAGAACTGTACACTGTACTCTAGGTGAGGCCCCACTAGTGCCTTGTATAGTGGCATTATGACCTCCCTTTTCCTCCTGGTGATGCCCCTGCCTATGCATCCCAGCATCCAATATGCTTTATCTGCTGCCTTGTTGCACTGTTTCCCTACCTTGAGGTCATCAGAGATAATAACCCTAAGGTCCCTTTCCTGTTTGGTGCATGCTATATCCTCACCCCCCAACTGATATATTGTGCCAGGGTTTTTGTGCCCCATATGCATTATCTTGCACTTCTTTACATTGAATTTCAACTGACAAACCCTTGACCATTATTCAAGCTTCTGCAGGTCCCTCTTCATTTTGTCTACACCCTCTGGCATGTCCACTCTGTTACAGAGCTTCATGTCATCAGCAAACAAAGAAATTCTTCCTTCTAGGTCCTGCACAATGTCACAGATGAAGACGTTGAATAGGACCAGTGCCAGCACTCATCTCTGACATACCCCACTGGTCACGCTTCCCCCTGTGGAGTGATAGCCATTTACCACCACCCTCTGTGTCCTGCTGCCCAGCCAATTACCTACCCACCGCACTACTAACCTGCCCACACCTATATTCCCCAGTTTGTTCAACAGCCTTCTATGTGGCACCATGTCAAAGGCTTTGCTAAAGTTCAGATAGGCCACATCCACTGCCCTCACCTGATCAACCTCCCTTGTCACCCAGTCGAAAAATTCAATGAAGTTGGTGTGGCATGACCTCCCCCCAGTGAAACCATGCTGCCATGGGTCCTGTAGTCCTCTGGCAACCAGATGTTCCACCAATCTCTCCTTCAGTAGTGCTTCCATGATCATCACCACTACTGAAGTCAGGCTGACTGGTCTGTAGTTCCCCGCTTCCTCTTTGTTCCCGCTTTTGTATAAGAAGACTACATTTGCTGTCCTCCAGTCTTTGAGTAGCTCCCCTGTTTCCAGTGATCGGCTAAACAGGATTGGCAGAGGTTCAGCCACCACCTCTCTTAGTTTCTTTAGAACTCTGGGGTGCACCCCATCTGGCCCCATTGTTTTATTGACTCTTATTCCTTCCAGTTTCTTTAGGACCCTTTCCCATGTAAAGGGACTTGTGTCCATTTCTGCGCTGTTCCTACCTCTTGTTTTCCCTTCAGGCCCATTACCCTCCTCTTCCTCAGTAAAGACTTCAGCAGAAATATCTGTTCAGTATGTCAGTTTTACTGTTGTCATCCTCCTCACGACCCCCATCCTCCCCCCTTCAGCCTCACTATCCCTCCCTTTGCCCTTCTTTTTTCACTTATGCACCTGTAAAAGGTTTTGTCCCCTTTACCCACTGATTTTGAGATGCGCTCTTCTGTCTCAGCTTAGCTGAAATAGAATCTTCAGTCAGTTTGCAGTTCAAGTGAGTGAGGGCATGTGGGGGTGTCAAGGGGGTGTGTGGGGAGGTGGGTGCACATTGGGGTGGTGGTGGGTGTGATTGGTGATGGACTTTTTTAAAATAGGTTTAAAAATTTAAAGACATCGAGGATGGTTTTCTTATTTTCAGCTTTACATGGAGATGGGAGGGTGGGAGGGTTCCACTAACCACCAATAGGATTTCTGAAAACAAAATATGGGGATTGGAGGGTCGGGGGGTGCCACTATACACCAGGAATAAATCCTTTTTCGAGTGGAAATCCTTTTCTGTGAATGCTGTGCCGTGGTCATGGAAAAGGACCCCTTTTCCATGAATCCTTTGCTGTGGTCACGGAAAAGGATTCCATCTCATGAAAAAGGATTTGGGACTTCAGTCCTCTTTCATGAGCTGACGCCTTTGCCGCAAATTGTTTTTCGTGGTTGTGGAAAAGGATTCCATCTCGCAAAAAAGGATTTTGGACTTAGTTTTCTTTGTTTAACAAATCCTTTTTCGCAAAATGATTCAAGAATCTTTTTTCATAATCGCGAAAAAGGAATGGGCTCATGAAAAAGGATTTCGGACTTAGTTTTTAAAAAAAATCCTTTTTCGTGAGCTGATTACATTTTTTGTGATGATGAAAAAGGATTCACAAAAAAGGAACTTAGTGAGTCACAAAAAAGGATTTAAATAGTTTACAAATAAATGTTCTGAGGCCATGGGAGGTATAAAAAAATACACAGTGAAGCTCATCAACTCCTGATGAGCAACATACATGTTTGGATGTCTGTAGAAGACATCCCTGTGCAAAGTTAATCCATTTTGTTGTGTGGTAAAAATAAAAACAAGATGGAGGCTCACCAAAAGGAATTTTTTTCTCATTAAAAAGGATTGGCCCCTTGCAAAAAATAATCCTTTTTCATGTGACCAAATTCCTTTTTCTTTGCAGAAAACTATCCTGGAGAGTGATATTCCTATTAAAATAATGGGAACTTAAAAATTAAATTACTTTGCAACAGATTAACATTTTTTTCACCAAACCAATGCAAGGCAATTCTGTGACCCAAGCTCTTTCTACCATAAAAAATTCACACCAAACTTCCACACCATCTGGGCACAAGGCAATAAGGAAAAAACTGGAGAAAAGGGTGAATTTTATGGTTTTTGCACTATATGGATCTCAGAATCCACACATCTGACTGGAAAGAAACTTGGCATGTCAAGAGACCTACCCTATAAGACAGTGCATTCTAAATTTTGTACAAATCCATTTACAAGTTGCAAAGTTATTAAAGTGCAACATTTTAGGTTTAACAGTAAAGTGCCTACTTAACCCTAACTATAGGGGCACGACCATGCCCCAATAAATATATATATATATATATATATCACGGGGGTGAGAGCTTTCTCAGTAGGATAACCTGTGTTATTTCCACTGCAGTGAGGATAAATCCTGATGACATCAGCAGAGTGAGGATATCGACATTTATCCATACTCTGCTGATGTCATCAGAGTGAGGATGAATGCACTGCAGTTTGCATTCTAAAGGAAACTGCTTCAGAAAAAGTTTCTCTTTCTCACTGAAGCTGCAACTTACTCAATTAGCTTTGCAAAAGACTCTCACCTATGTCTCATTGTGTTTCTAACATTGCTAGCCCATTACTGTGCTGATCGCAGCTTCAAAACAACCTGAATTCTAAATGAAAGTCTTTTACAAAGCAGGTTCTGTTTCTCAGTGCTACCTGCAGCAGTTTGTCTTTCTTACTGAGCCTCTGACTCAATCAATTAGCTTTGCAAAACACACTCACCTGTGTTTCTGACTCCCAGTCCATTCAGAATACACACTCACACACACACACACTGACAGCACACACATAATGAGCAGAAAACACACAGACTCAGAAAAAATGTTCCTGCAGCTCTCACCCCTGTGGTATAAATCACACACATGATGGGCAGATCATAGCATATGGAAAATATTCTCACACCTGCCTCATGAGCTGTGTATTTTCACTCGTGCCTTCGGCACACGTGAGAATACACAGCTTACTCTGCAGGAGTGAGAATATTTTCCATATCCCACTCCTGCCCATCATGTATCCACTATATATATTTTCAAACCAGAGAACCCAGTTTCACATAAAGATCCACATATATTTTTATAACCACAGATAATCAAGGGGAAAAAAGATAGAAACCACAAGAAACAGCAAGTGAAGGCAGGGAGATAGCGGGAGGGGGAGAATTGTAAGACTGTCGGAGAGATTAGTTTCTAGGTTTCACAAGAAAATTTAATTGAGCAATCAGACAGACTAGAGACAGAAAAAAACAGGCTAGAACAGATCCTTATTTTTAACTCTTTCTGCATAATAAATGAGACAGGGTCTTATTCAACCCTGTCACAGAAAGGGCAAGGCAATGTGTTGGCCCCCAAGGGAAGCAGGTCTGTCAGAAGAGTCTTAGTGGTGGGGGACTCAGTGATTAGGAGGTAGAGAAGGTGGTGAAAGGGAGATGGATGGGAGGGGGGTGGTCTCATCCATCCTGGGGCATTTGCCATCTGGAATTTAAACAGGATAGGAAGGATAGTGGAGAGGGAAGGGGAAGCTGGGGGTGCTGCTACAACTGGGCACCAATGATCTGACAAACCAGTCAGTGGAGATGGTGAAGCAAAACTTTCACCGACTGGGGGACAGACTGACAGCACACTCAGCCTTCCTGGCCTTTTCCAGTCCTCCCTTTGTGGGGCAGGGAAGGGAAGCAGGCTAGGATAAGGAGGGAGGTAGCAGAGGAGTTTAACGGATGGTTTAGAGAATGGTGTAAGGATAAGGGGTACCACTTTGTGGGGAACTGGGGAACTTCTGTTACAGGAGCTCTTCAAGGGTGATGAACTTCACTTGATGAGAGAGGGGACCTGTGTGCTGGAGCAGAAGTTTGAGGTCTTTATCAGATGTTTAAGCTGACTGCGAGGTAGACTGGGTCTAGGGGAACCTCAGTGGGTGGGGGGAGAGGAAGGGGATCCTAGCTAGTACTCCCCCACATCTGGGGCTTATAGCAGCACAGCAGGTACAGAGAAAGCTGTGGCCGATACTGGACTAGGTGAAGCAGCTTTAGAGAAGGGGAATGTAAGCACCAAGAAAAACAAGGGGATGAGAGGACATGTGAAGCACAAGGGTGGTAGACATGCAGAATCAGGGATCAGATGGAAGGGAGTATGCCTTAATGCCAGGAGCTTAGGTAATAAAATCAGTGAGCACCAGGTGTTGATGGCAGACACTGAGGTGAACATTGTGTCCATAACAGAAACATGGGCTTCAGAAAATAATCATTGGGAACTGATGATCCCAGGGTACTCGATGCTCTGGAGGGATAGAGGAACAGCTAGAGGGGGAGAAGTAGCCCCTTATGTGATGAAGGGCATAGAGATGATGCAAGATGGGTCCATCAGGAGCAGTAATGGTGTGACTGGGTTGCTGTGTGTGCAACTCATGGCAGTCTCAAGCAAGAAATTGTACTTGGGGATTATCTGTAGACTGCCGGTGCAAGGGGAGGAGAGGGAGAGAGAGCTCAGGGAAGACCCGGAAAGAGGGATAACTAAGATAGATGGATAACTAAGTGGCAGTAGGTGAACTGAACCTGCCAGACATCGATTGGGATGTTCCACTGACCAGAAACACCAAAAGTCAGGTCTTGCTGGATTCGTTCCAGGACTGTCTGCTGGTACACTTAGTTAAGGCAGACCACAGTTCTTGATGTGGTGCTCCCCAACTCAGAGGTGGCAGGAGCCGCAATCGAGAGCTGAAATCCTTAATTTTAGAAGGGCAGACTTCAAAAGGCTGAAGGAGCTGGTCAGGGATAAGTTAGTAGGGGTGGACAACATAGATGGGGTGGAAAAGAGATGGGGGCAATTACTATTTCTTCATTTATTTCAATTTTGTTAACCAGGTAGGCCCACTGAAACCTGAAGATCCCTTTTTCAGGGGCGACCCAGAGTTAGTTACAGATAAAAACATGTGACAGTAGAGAGGAACATTACATACATTCATTGGTCGGCAACCTAATACATTCAGGACATAGTTGCACAATGACTAGACAATTTACAGTGGGTATTTTAATATAGGGCAGTAAATCTACAATTATAACAGATACATAGACTTGATGCACCTTGGGTGTGGTTAGACCCCAGCTTATTAATTCAGTACTGTTAGAAGTCACAATTATCCCTGTCTTATTCTTGTTCTGCCTGGCCACTGTTTAGGTGCAGGTGCACTTGCTGTTATTTAGCAGGTGCTCACGGAGCCCTGTATAGAATGATGCCAGGGAGCTGGACGACTGTAGTGCCATTCTCAGGGCATCTGAGCTATGCCTGAGAATGGTAACCACAGACAACAGGTTCAAGAGACTACTATGGTTCTCAGCAAGAATCAGGGAAGCAGAGGGCGAACAAACATAAAAACATAGAATCTGAAAGCACATAAGTACCGCTTTGCCAACCTAGTCTGCCCATTTTCCTACCTAGTGTAACACTGCAGACCCTACCTGATCTCTGACTTTACCCCCACTTTCTTTACCATTAAGGTTCCCTTATGCCTATTCCATGCATTCTTCAATCCTGTTACCATTTTCGCCCCCAACACCTCTGCTGGGAGGCTGTTCCATGCATCCACCGCTCTTTCTGTGAAGAAGTACTTCCTCACATCTCCCCTGAGTCTATCCTTTCCAACTTCATAGCATGTCCCCTTGTTCTTGAACATCTTTTTTTCTGACAAATGTGCCCTCTTGTACCTTATTTATACCCATGAGGTATTTGAAAGCCTCTATCATATCCCCCTTCTCCCTCCCTTCCTCCAGGGTGTACATATTGAGATAGTCTCTCTTTATAGAGCTCTTGATGCAGACCCTGCACCATTTTAGTTGCCCTCCTCTGGATCACCTCTACTTTATGTCCTTCTGGAGATATGGTCTTCAGAACTGGCCACAGTACTCAAGGTGAGATCTCACTAGTGTTGGACAGTCCCGAAAAGGTCCTGACCCTTATTATCAGGATCAGGATTCAGGTCAGAGTTCTAATTAGTTCTGTCTGGCTTCTGACTTAAATCAGAACCTTTAAGAAGAAAATGTTAATACCAGAAAACCACCAAAAAATGCACTAAAAATGTCGAAAATATTTTCTAATCTGAGTGTATGTCTGCATTTCTGACTCCATTCTGTATATCTTTCTGCTCTACCTCCTATTTGTTTGGCTTCAGGGAATACAGAAATGCTCTTTTCCTTTTCCATATGTTTGGGGATATAGTATCACCGTGGCTCCCTCCTCCCTCCCTCCCTCCCTGCTTCAGCATGCAGATCCCTAGCTTCTCCCATCTGCTGACAGTCTTCCCACTTCAGTATGTTGATCCTTGATCCACATCTCATCTATTGACATCCACTGTACTCTAGTAGTTTTCACATCTTTTCACATCCGTGCCTCTCAGATACCCACACTGCCCCACAGTGCATTATTCACCACTGTCCCTGTCATCTGCTGACACCCACCCTATCCAAATATGTGGACAGCTGCCTCCTCACATCAGCAGGCAACCACACCCTGGCCCATTATGTATACCCCTACCCTCTCTGCTTACATACACACTTCTAAAATCAACCCTGCCCATGTAATTTAATCCCATACCCCCACTTATCTGCTGGTTACCATCCTGCCCTCTTATGAACACCCCAGTCCCATACATCTGCTAGCATTAACCCTTCTCCAATATGTAGACCCCTGCCATCTGCTAGAACCCACTTACTCCAGCAGTTTTACATCTTTTCACATCCTACCCTGCCCAGTTTGAACACCCCTTCCCCTCCCATCTGCTGCACCCACATGCTCCAGCATAACCCCATTTCCCATTATGTACAGACATGCATTCTCCCATATGCTATCTGGCACCCACTTTTTCACAATTTACAAGTACACACACCCCAGTCCCCTCCCCCCTGCAATGCTAGAACAAAGCAGACCACCCTTAAATATAACCATACTCTCACTGGCACCCAGAGTATTGCCTCTAGAGTGTTGAGCACCTCAGATGAAAACACACACACAGACACACAAACACACAAGCCAATAAAAGGTACACTCGTGAACAAAGCAGTACAAATGTATGGAATAAAAAGGTGAATCAGCAGACTTAAACCAGTGAAGACAGAAATAAATGAACATGCTACTCAACTGTCCCACATTATGAAAGACACATTCCTTATTTTATTACTCAGAATTGCCACATCCATCCATCCTGCATGAACAAGATGTTGCAACACACACAGGACCGTCATTCGCTCAGACATTAAAACAGAAAATACAGGTTACTCACCTATAACAGGAGTTCAAGGAGTGGTATATGTTGTTCATCCACACTGTCTGGCAGGTACCTTGCCGCTTTAAGATGGGCTGGAAAGTCTTCAAGCTGGCTCCTCCCACCTACCCGGGTGATGAAACGCTCGGCTCCACCCCATGACGCCGGATCTAGCCTGCTGGAAGCCAGGTTGTGCACCGAAGCTGGGGAGGTCGGGTGGGTCAGTGTGGATGAACAACATATACCACTCCTAGAACTCCTGTTACAGGTGAGTAACCTGTATTTTTTTTTTTTTTTTTAGTTGTTTAACCAGGTATAGCACACTAAGCTGAAAGCTTTTTTACAGGAGCGACCTGGGAGCACAAGGAGGTTAAGTGACTTGCTCAGGGTCACACAGTATGCAAGTGGAAGCTGTGGGATTCAAACCCATGTCTGGTCTGCTGGATGTCACCAAATTTGCAGCTCAGAGCCTTAGACCACTGCGCTATACTGCCTCTATTTCTAGGGTCGTGCCTATGTTGTTCTATCCACACTGTCTGGCAGACTTCTAGCAGTCCTCTGGGAGTAGGGAGGCAAGGCACACACCCCCCCTACTTAGGGAACAGGGACTGGAAAACTGAGGTTCCAAAGCCAGCATCCTGGCGTGACTCAAGGTCAATGTGGCAATGGGAAATGAAGGTGTGTGCTGACTTCCAGGTAGCAGCCCTGCAGATTTCCTGGATAGGGATGTCCCTAGAAGCAGCCACCGATGCAGCGGTATGACAGGTGGAATGAGCCCTAAGACCTATGGGAGGCTCCCTACCCACCAACCTATAGCAGAGATCAATGCAGGAAGTGATCCACCTGCCAATCGTCTGCTTTGCTGCAGATCTGCCATGTGTAGCTTCAGCGTAGGTGACAAACAGCTGGCAAACCCCTCCCCGAACTTCCTCCGTATGCTCTTTGTAGTAAGCAAGCACTTTTCTCAGGATCAAAGTATGGAGCCTGTACTCGGCCTCAGAGGTGTGATTGGGGTAGAACACCGGCAGAGTAAACACCTGGTTCAGGTGAAACTCTGACACCACCTTCGGGAGGAAATTTCAGGTGGGGGCACAGAACAACCTTGTCCGTGTGGAAGACCAGGAAGGGAGCTTCAATGGAAAGTGCCTGGAGCTCCCCAATCTTTCTGGCTGACATAATAGCCACCAAGAAGGTGGTCTTCCACAACAGGTGAGAGATGTCACACCTGTGCATTGGTTGGAATGGCTTGCCCATGAGCTTGGCCAATACCAGCAGTAAATCCCATGGAGGTGGCGGTTCACGCACCGGAAGGGATATGTGATCTAGGCCCTTGGAAAAGAACCAGACCACCTTCTCCTGCACCACTGACTGCTTGCCGGCTCACAACCGGTAAGCAGAGATGGTTGCCAGGTGCACCTTGAGGGTCATTGACCGAAGCCCCTGCTGGGAAAGGGACCACAGGTAGTCCAGAATGCTAGCCAGCAGACAAGACGAGGGCTCCAACGCCTTGCTCTGACACCAAATGGAGAATCTCTTCCATTTGAAGGCATAGCATTTTCTGGTCAACTCCTTGCATAACACATCAACGACATTGAGGACCTCATCGGAAAGGCCTGGAACTCTAGCCACTCAGGAACCAGGCCATCAGGTGCAGGGATTGACATTCCAGATGAAGTACCTTCCCCTCGTTGATGGAGAGCAGATCCAAGTAGGCTGGAAGCCGCCTTGGAAGCCTGGAGCTGAGGCTGATGAGATCTGGATACCAGAACTGGTGAGGCCAGTCTGGGGCTACCAGGATCACCTGCGCCTTGTCCCTCCTGATCTTGAGGAGCATGTTGCGGATCAAGGGCAGAGGAGGGAAGCCATAGAAGAGGCCCGGGGTCCAAGACCTGGAGGCCTGGAGAAGGCATCCCCCTGCAGTGAGCTCTGCTGAGGGGGTTGGGCATGGTACAGCCTCAGCTTGACATTCTCCCTGGAGGTGAACAGGTCCACCTGAGGTGTGCCCCAGTGGGAGAACAGGTCTTGTACTATCTCTGGCCGGAGAGACCACTCATGAGAAATGTAGCACCTATCTGGCTGGCATCGGCCAGACTGTTCGAGGCTCCTGCCACATGAATGGCTAGGAGATCCGCCTCCAGGCTAAGCACGAGAGACCAAATGCACAGAGGCAAGGAGTGCGTCCCGCCCTGTCTGTTGAGATAGTACATGGTCGTGGTGTTGTCCGTCTGGACCTGGACCACTTGACCCTGAACAAATGGAGCAAAGGTGATCAGGGCTAGCCGGACTGCTCGGAGCTCCAGCAGGTTGATGTGGCATCAGGACTCCTGAGGGGACCAGAATCCATGGACTCTGTGCTCCCCCAGATGGGCACCCCAACTCATCAGAAAAGCATCGGTCATCGGGATGAACGGGATTCCCTCCCGCAGATGAGCTGGGATGAGCCACCACTGCAGGCCATTCCATATCTCCTGGGTCACAGAGACTGGCTGGTCTAGATGATCCGAGTGCTGAGACCACTGGTGGGACAGCCCCCACTGCGGGGGGCGCATATGCCAGCGGGACCAATGGACCACGCTGGTGCAAGCCGCATGAGACCCAGAAGGTGCAGAAAGTCCCGGGCAGGGTGCAATTGTCCAACCAGAAATGATTGGGCAAAGAAGGAAAGGACCTCGGCCCTGTCCACCAGGAGCCAGGCTCTGGCTCGGAGAGAGTCGAGCTCCGCTCTGATGAACCTGCGAGGGCACGAGTTCCGACTTTGCCTCATTGATGAGGAGGCCGAGTTGAGAGCAAGCCTGGAGGGCCAGATCTCTGGACTGCTCCACCTCCAACCAGGAGGGACCTGCTATCAGCCCGTCTTCCAGGTAAGGGTAGACACAGACCCCTCGGCACCACAGAAATGCTGCCACCACTGCGATGCATGTGGTGAAGACCCTGGGAGCTAATGAGAGGCCGAAGGGCCTGGAACTCATAGAGGGTTCCCTCTGCCTGAAAGTGGAGGAACCACTGATGAGACGGACGGATTGGGATGTGAAAGAACACGTCCCTGAGGTCCAGGGCGCAGAACCACATGCCCTGCTCCAGGGATGGTATTATCTGAGCCAGGGTTACTATCCAAAAGGTGAGTGGCCTTAAGAACTTGTTCAGGTCCTGCAGATCAAGAATGGGGCGCCAGCCCCCCTCATCCATTTTGGAACCAGGAAGTACCTGGAAACAAACCCTAGGCACGGAGGAGGATCTGCAACCTTGCTGACTACTCCCTTGCAGAGGAGCTGGTTGATGTCATCTCGGAAAGCCAACTGTGAAGCTGCGGACCCAGTAGCCCCCCGCAGGGTGCAGGCTCCAAAGTGAGGGACCTGCTCGAACTCCAGAGGCAGGCCCCTGATGACCACTTCTAGCACCCAGTGGTCCCTGGTGATAGCAGACCAGGCAGAAAGGAAGTGGCTGAGCTGGTCCCCCATGGGGGGACCCAGGGGGATGAGACGAGGTTGGGGGCAGCACCCCGCAACCCGTCATTGGGCAGGCTTGGAGGAGGAGGAACCAGTTGCAGAGCCACTGGGGCCCTTCCTCCCAAGCTTCCTGACAGAGGAAGAGATGGACTTGACTCTAGGGTGCCAAGTTTGAACCTGCTGGACCTGCTGCCGGTGCTGCTGGGCAGGTCTTGCCACAGGAGCGGAGGGGTGAAAGGGCTTATGCTGCTGATGGCGGCCTTTGTCCTTCTGTGCAGATGTGACTGAATCTAGGGTGGCATTATATTTTTCAATGCGCTGGAGGTGGCCCTCCACACCGGGTCTGAACAGGTTTGTGCCCAGAAAGGGAACATCTGCGAGCTTGTGTTGGGTGTCTGCCATGAAGGTCAAGATCCGCAACCACGCCCTGCGGTGCATAGCCATTGCGGCCACTACCAAACAGGCACAAGAGTCTCCAATGTCCAGAGCCATCTGGAGCTGCTGCTTTGCCACCGCCCTTCCCTGATCCTGGACCTGTTTGACCGTGGTCTGGAGGTCGGCTGGGAGATGAGGGAGCACCTCATCCAGGAAGGCCAACAGGGCGTGAAAGAAGTGTGCCATCATAACAGCCAAGCTGGCCTGGTGAAGGCCCAAAGAGGCGGCAGCATACACCTTTCTCCCTGAGTAGTCCAATTTCTTGAACTCCTTATTTGGGGGCTTGTCCACATCCCTCATGTTAGCCGAGCACCTGAAAATAGAATCTGCCACCAACCCCTCGGCCGAGGGGTGCTCCGAGAAGCCAGAGAGAGAGCCTGTAGGGACCGCGTACATGCGGGCCATCCTGGCCGATGGCGCTGGGCAGGAGACTGGGCACTGCCAGAGTTCTAACACCGGGCCCACAATGGCCTCAGCTATGGGGAAGGTCTCTGTGGGGGAGTCCCCCTTGTTCAGAATCTCCGTAAGGGGATATCTGGCCCATTTCTGCATGGGTTCGAGAGGCATCCTGGTGGACTCCAAGATGAGCCGGAGTATACCGAGGAACGAGGTGGGACTCTCGTCCACAGAAAGACCCCCCCTCTGAGGATTCCAGATTGACTGAACGGGGATGCAATGAGGAGTCTTCGGACTCCGAAGAGTCCGCGTACAGCTGGTGACTGCCTGAGCCACCCTCCACTCGCCGAGGGCGATCGTGGATGAGAGTGACCGACAACCAATGGGGCAAACCTTGAGCCGACGGAGAATTCTTGGTCAGCGCTCCATTCTTCAGCTGGGGAGGCAGTGGTTCTACCACAATGGGTGGGGCAGCCGGTTTTGGCCAAGCCATCGGCACCGGGACCATTCCTTGACCTGGGAACCGGCGGCAGGAGTCAGCTTCAGCCGTTCGGGTGACAGCCACTTAACTACTGGTGTGGAAGCTGGCGTCAGCTTGCTGATGGCCAAAAGGAGCTGTTGCCACATTAGATCCTCATAGCGCCGATGCAACTTGAACCGGAGCCTCTCCTCAGCCAAGGAGGATGAAGAAGAAGAAGAGCGGCGGCGCCGCTTTCCGTGATGTCAGGACCAAGACCGACGTCAGTGGAATTTCCTTGAAGTGGAGAAGGACTGAGACCGAGACCACAACCGGTGGCGGTACCGGCGGCAGGCCGAGGAAGGAGCGGGGGAACCCGCTGCCCCTCTGGTTCAGGGTCCTGGGCTGGGAACTTCAGGATCTGGATCAAAATACAGAAGTATTACAAATAAAAATGCAACAAGGCGATCCCGGTACACTGAGCAGCAGTGTTCTGATCTACCCAGGTCCATCGGATCCTCTGAGATCCGGGGAGGGGTCTGATTTCAAGAGGACTGTCCGCACATCCCCAGGTCACATTAGTGATCTATACAGTGGTAAGACCACCTCTCTCTTTTTGCTGATGATACCCCTCCCTATGCAGCCTAGCATTCCACTAGCTCTCCCCACTGCCTTGTCACACTGTCTGGCCACCTTTAGGTAATTAGATATGATTATCCTCAGGTCTCTTTCCTGTGTGTTGGTCATTAATATTACTCCCCCCCCCCCGCGTTTCTTTGCCCCAAGCACATGATTTTGCACTTTTTCACATTGATACTTGGCTAACATACCCTTGACCAGTCCTCTAGCTTTCTTAGATTTCTATTCATTTTTCACACACACACACATACACACACACACACACACACACACACACACACACACACACACACACGGAGTGTCTACCCTATTGCAGATTTTAGTGTCATCTACAAAAAGGCATACCTTCCCAGCATACCTTCCTTTCTAGCCGCTCTGCAATGTTGGTAATAAAGACATTAACGAAGACTGGTCCCAGTACTGATCCCTGTGGCACCCAGCTGTCACCCTCCCTTCCTCAGATTGAATTCCATTTACCACCACCCTCTTTTTTCTATCCCCTAATTCCTTACCCAGTTTACCACCTTTGGACCCATTCCTAGGCAGCCCGACTTGTTTACGAGTCTCCTACGTGGAACAGTGTCGAAGGACTTACTGAAATCTATGTAGGCCACATCCATTCCTCCACCCTTATCTAATTCCCCGGTCATCCTGTCAAAGAAATCTATCAGATTTGTTTGACATGACCTCTCCCCAGTGAATCCATGCTGCCTTGGATCTTGTAAGCCACAGGATTCAAGATATTCCACAATCCTTTCCTTCAGTAGTGACTCCATTAATTTCCCCATTACTGAAGTCAGGTTGACTGGCCTGTAATTGCCAGCTTCCTCCCTGCTACCACTTCTGTGAAGTGAGACTACATCTGCTCTCTTCCAGTCCTCCAGAACCACTCCCATCTCCAGTGAGTGGTTGAACCGGACTGTCAGAGGTGCAGCCAGCACCACTCACTGGCTTTCTACAAATTTAAAGGAAAGCAGGGGAGGAAGAGTGGGAAGAACATTTGCTGAAAAACAGGGCGGCAAAGAAGGTGGTTAGGGAGGCAAAAGCAGACACCGAGCTGTGTATTGCAGAGGGGGTCAAGAGCAGAGAAAAACAGCTCTTCAGGTATATTAGTGAAAAAAGGAAGAAAGAAGGGGAAATTGTGAGGCTAACAGTGGGAGATAGGGTGACTAAGGTGTATGGGCAAAAGGCCACTGTACTTAATGATAACTCACTAGGGAGGATGGTGGGCCCTTGCCAGAGAGTGGCATTAAAGCAACCATTAAGGAGGTCCCGGAGATGAGGCAGCCAGCATTTACTAACAAAAGGGTCCTAAAAGGGCTGGCAGCACTACAGATTTATAAGGCCCCAGGACCAGAAGGATTGCATATGAGGATATTCAGAGAACTGGCAGCTGAACTGGCTGATCCCCTGGTAGGTCTATTCAACAGCTCTCTAAGAACAGGGGTGGTTCCGGAGGAGTCAAAGTCAAAAAGAGTTTATTTGATTGGCAAAAAGCCTTTACAAACTGTACAAACATACAACAGTCCAATACAAATCTCATTAAAATATACAAGTCATAACAACTGGTTTGACATTTACAATTTCTTTGTAATAAATGTCGTAGAATATGAATAGATCCATTTCCTATACTCAATACAAAATTTCTCATTCCTAAAATTTTTCCAGAGTTATCAATTTTCTTCCTATTTCTTAAAATATTTACAAATGTATTGCTGATAAATATTCTGCACGTTTGCTTAATATATCAACATCAACAGTAGCAAAGAGATAACTTAGCATACGATCGGGAGGAAGGCCAAGATTTGCCAGGATTTCTTCAAGCCACTTCTTTCTAGCTTTTGAGTGGATTGGGCACAGTAAAATAACATGTTTTAAGTCATCTTCTACTCCATTCCCACAACCGCAGAGGAGATCCATTGCTCCTTCCCTCTTTTGTCTAAAATATATATACTTAGCTGCATAAAGCTTTAGTGGGAACCTCGTGAGTAATCGCCTATTTTGAGGGTTTGAAATTTTAAGCAAATATGGTTCTGATTGATGTACTACTTTAATTTCTTTATACCATCTGTAAAATTTTAGATTTTGGATTCTTCTTAGATCTTTCGCAATTGCCAAATCCCTAACTCTCAATTTTACTATTGAAGAAATATGGTTCTAATTGATCTATTACTTTAATTTCTTTATACTATCCGTAACATATTAGATTTTGGATTCTTAGATCTTTTGCAATTGCCAAATCCCTAATCCTCAGTTTTACTATTGAGGAAATTTCTTCTTTTGGTCTTATGTAAATTTCATAGAGAAGGTGACCTAGTCCCACTGGGTAAAGTTCTTTTTGAATCAGTTTAATATTTGGGGAAATAAAGCCCAAATTTGCATAAGTAATTTCTTCTTCCAGACATCATCAAGGCATCCTGGTCTCTGGGAGATGAAAAAGTCCCAGCATAAATAATATTTATTTTTCTATTACCATAGTTTCCAGAGAAAATTGTCCAAGTTCCATCCTGAGAACCTCTGCAGGAACTGATTGTGGTACCATCAGAATATAACGATATAATTTGTTAACGATGCACTCAAGATCTTTTCAATTTGAATTACCTCTTACTTCTAAAGCATACAAAATACTGGCCTTCAATTTAGCATTAAGAACCCTAAGGATTCCTTTAACTATACCTTTGCCCAATTTGGAATTAAACAGCATTAAAGCATTAGATGCCTCTTTCATTTAAAACTGTGTAAGCAAAATATGACTTCCAAGAGTTATTTTGCGCAAAATGTAATCCTAAATAATCATAATATTTATCAGTTACAATTCTTTCACGATTTACAACTGCTTTAGGCATTAGTTTTGATTTATTACCAAATCTTACTACCTTAGTTTTTTCTTTGTCATTATTCAAGCCATCAGCCTTGCACATTTCTGCAAAGCTATCCAGCTTCCTTTGAAGTCCCAGAAAAATGTAGAAATCAAAACCAAATCATCCGCATATGCCAAGAGCGAAACTTTATTATTTCCAATTTTTGGTGAATGATATTCAGAATTATCAAGTTTCTTCAAAACAGGATTAATGTATAAATTGAACAAAGATGAGGCCAGTATGCATCCCTGATGAACCCCTAGGTTTGTATTAATTTTTACTGTTGTCAGTCCCTGTTGGTTGTATTGTATTTGGATCCAAGTGTCCTTATGCAATCTAATAAGAATGTCCAGAAGGGTATAATCAAGACTCAAGTGCTGTGATTTTTCCCATAGAAGCGCCCTACTTATACTATCAAATGCTACTGATAGATCCACGAAACAACAAAATAACTTACTTTTTTTAACTGTAACATATTTCCTTATCAAATGTTTTAAAACATAACAATGCTGAACCGTAGATCTACCAGCTCTAAAACCATTCTGATATTCACTTAGTATTGAATTATCACTAATCCAGGACTGGAGTCGATATCATTTTATAAAATACTTTCTGTGAAATGTCAATCAGACTTATAGGTTGATACATTCTGAGGTCCATTGGGTCCCCTTTCTTTAGTACTGGGAACACAGTGCTCCTCTTCCAACTATCTGGGATATTCTGTCCCTGTATCAGTGAGTTGAATAAAATGACAAAGATTGGTATTCACCAATTAGGAAAGATTTTATATGCCACCCAAAATATAGTCAGATCCAGTGGCTTTATTTGAAGTTATCATGGCTAATGCTTAAAATATTTCAATTTCCCCTATAACCATTGGGGCTGGGTATAATATATGCTCTCCAACCAGTTTATTAGTTATTAAATTATTTATCCATAGCTGACTCCGTGGCACTGAGCTAAAGGGGTTCACTCGGTATGCTAGCGACCCAGGTTTGTGCTCCAAGCCCCGGTATCAGGAGTGGAGACCGGCATGGAGGAAGTAAAGAGCATCCATTGGATGCTTCCCTCCCAGGGGGGTGGGCAGACCTGTGACTCCTGGTGGTGGATTGGAGTCGTTCACACTAGGTACTGTTCATCAGGTCAGGAAAGTTGCCAGGGTGCTTCCCCTTCAAAAAGGGAGTGATCCCTCTATTCCCGGCAGCTACAGACCTATATCACTCCTTCTCCCTCTGGCTAAATTGCAAGAGTCCCTTATATTCACTAGACTTACTGATTTCCTTAACTCCACAGAATTCATCTCTCTGTTTCAATCCGGCTTCAGAAAAGTCACTCTACCATTACTTCCCTCCTCTGTGTCACCGACTCTATACTCACAGGCATGGAACGGGGGCACATCACAGCAGCCATCTTTACTGACCTAGCTAAAACTTTTGATTCTGTGTCTCATCCGCTACTTTTATCCAAACTTTTGTGTCTTGGTCCCAGAAGTCTCTCTGGGTAAGCATGCCCAAATGTCATATGGTTCACTATGTAGGCTGGTAGTGTTACAGTGCCACCTATCACCTCACCTTCTCTTTCAGGAGACTTTCACACTTTATATATAGCATGCTTAACTAGCATACTACAATTATGTTTCAGACTGGTTTAACCTTTTCTTTATTTGATTACATATAGTGACCAATAAAGGTCAGAGTAAATTACTTGAACACTTCTGGCTAAGAGGGAGAATTATTCTGCCTCCTGGTCACTTATCTTGAAACTATTTTAAAACATTCAGCATTTTATTTACAGGTTCAGTCTTTGTGATCCAACCGAAACTTGTGTGATCTGATCACAACATTGTCTCAAGAGTGCTGAATCTGCGACTGGTCCCTCTTTTGGCAGCCTCTGCTTTGGTCCCAGTAATGGTACTGAAATTGCTGCTGGCATCAGCTATACCTCTTCTGGTGGATCTCCCAGGGGTGGTGGCTGTCCATCATTCTTCTGATCCCTGTCCTCCTCCTTTTCCAGACTAAAGATGAACAAAGTGACGTGTTACACCGCAATACTGCAAACTCTGCAGAAGATAAGAATGAGAAGGAGGTAGCTCTGTGGTCTGTGCTAAAATCATTATGCCTGGAACCTAGACCCATTCTCCAGGAAGATGCTGTGGCAAAGTACCTCTGTGCTTTGAGTCATATGCCTGTTTGCATCTGGAACTTGGAGACTGTTTGGTGTCCTAGACTTTCCCTTGGTCTGAAAGTTTTGGAGTCAAAAAAGATAGCAGAATAGGCACTGGTATTTTCAGTTTTCAGACTATCAGCAGCTCTTCTAGACTGTATCCACTGGCAAGAGGTGTCGCTCAATAAGCAAGTAAAGCTTGGAATGGGGCCTCTGTTTTCATAAGAAGCCTCTACTGTTTAGATTGCTCTTCAGCTTTTCTATTGCCTTGGGGATATTGTAGACTGCTTGTGAGATGCAAAAATCCATTGCCTTTTGTGAAATTGTGAAAAGTCGAACAACTGAACTGAAGACTACTGTCTGATAGGAGTGTCTGGGGCACTCCATGATGAGCCAAAATAGTTTTTAGGTGCCAGTGTCATTCTTCAAAGGTTTGGAGACTAAATCCTACACCACAACTCCAGCTGTGGACCAAAATCTCCACAACTGTGGAGATTGGTATTCTCATCCACAGCAGCTGTGGAAGATGATACAGCTGGTCCTACTGGCCATAACACTTTTCCGCAGCTGCAGGGATTTCCTTGGCAACACCACCCGCAAGTTGCCATAAATCATGGAGCCGGTCATAAACCAGCTCCACTTTTGAGAATACCATAGCTGTGGGAGAAACTGTGGTTCCACAAGCGGCAACCCACTTGCACCAAGCTGCGGGATTTTTGACAGCTTTGAGAATCTGGCCCATTGCTCACTGTAGTTAAGTTCAAGTGAGCAACTTTAGTATACCGCGAATGTTAGTCCATGACTGCAAGGAATTTTTGACCTTTGAGGTCAAAGGGATCTGTAGCAACTTTTTGCCATGGTCTATCAGGAAACACAGAATCAGTGATTCTACCGGGTTGCTGCAGACTCCTAGAGACTTCCCACTTGTTTATTAGAGTTGTTGGTTGTGCATCAAGCCCTAGCCATCCTACAGTCTTCTGAGCTTTCCAGGGCATTTCTTGATTCCCTGGTGTCCCTCATGGAATAATCTTAGAGTATCATCCTGCAGAGATTAAGGAATCACTAGCCTGGTCCCTTTCAGAAGTAGTCCACCTTGAATTCCTGGTGGGCAACTATGTTAGCAAAATTTCAAGACCTGTTCTCAAACATGATCTTTCTGCAGTTGCTGTCTGATTTGCTTAAAGCAGCAGTGCAACGAAAATGGGCTAACATTTGACCCCACTTTTTTTCTTCTTAATCAGTTCCTGCTGTCTTCCAGTTTATTTTGGTGGTAGCATTCTCTGTTTTTGTTATCATTTAAGAATTTTATTAAAGTATTAAAATAATTATTTCTCAAGAAAAAAAGATGACCACTCCATTTTTGCAAAGAAATAATATTGAAGACCTAAGGAGGGTAAGAATCCAGATAAAAATGCAAAGGTATGGTATGCAGCATAGAAAGCATCCCAAAACACCAAATCAGCAGTTCTTCCAATATGTTTCATAACCATAGCAGACAATTAGGTTTTTGGAATCACTTGTTTCATTGCACTGCTGCTTTATAGTTACCATCATATACTGGAAGAGTGCATCTTATTTGAGTTACATATTTGTTTCTTCCTTGAGACTTGTATTTCCTTCTGTAATTTGTCCTTTGTGAGGCATTCTGGACAGTGCCTCTGCAGTGAGGAAACATTTACCTGGAATGTGGACAACAGTGTAGGCATAGCTTTTCAACAACATGCCAAATCTCTGTTTGTAGAGGGACCAACAAAGGTTGGAGGGGTAGGTCCAGGGTTTGGCAGTTTAAGTTCAATGCCAAAAAGTGCAAGGTGATGCATACTAGCAACAGGAACCTCAGAACCAAATATTGGATGGGTGTAGTTATGCTGCACACTACTACTGAGAAAAGGGACATAGGAGTTACCACAACTGACTCCCTTAAACAGTCTAGCTAATGAATCAAGGCCTACCGTAAGGCAACCAGATGCTGGGGTGTTATTGGGAGCGGATTTTATAGCAGGAGAAAGGCAGGTAATACTACCTATCTACAGATCTCTGGTGAGACACTGTCTGGTGTATTGTGCCCAGTTCTGGAGCCCTCACTTCAGGAAATACAGGGACAGGTGGCAGATGCTGCAGTGTACAGAAACAAAGCTTATTCATGGCCTGCAGGACAGGATCAACGAAGATCGACTTAAGGCACTGAACATGTACTTGCTGGAGGCCAAAAGGGGGAGCAGTGGTATGATAGAGACCTTCAAGATCCTGAGAGAAATGAACAAGGTTAACTACAAGGAACTATTCAACAGGAATTGCACATTTAGAATATGGGGACATGAGTGGAAGCTGGCAGGAGAAAAATTCAGGAGGGACATGAGAAGTTATTTTTTTATGAAGAGAGTGGCAGAGCTGTCGAACATCCTGCCAGCTGAGGTGGTGAGAGCTAAGAACATTAACAGCTTCACAAAGAGTTGCGACAGAGTGGAAGGCTTAATAGTCACCCAGGGGGTTAGCAGCAAGACAGTGAACATGGGGTGGTCTGCGCAGGCATAAACCCCATACAGGCACTAGGTCCAGGAGTCAGATAGGGTATTACTCCAACATGTTTGTATCCGCAGAGGAAGGTCATCATGTATTCTGGTATCCAACAGATGCATTAGAGGTTTAAGGTCTACCTACAGAATAAATTGTGCTCCCACAAGATGACAACTGAAGCATCTGCATGCATGTACAAGAGTAACTGTCTCTTTTTCAATCTGCACCTTGCACTGTTCCATTGGCAGTGGCAACCTTGAGGCATATTAAACTGGTTTCTATTGGTTCTCATGTTTCTGCATCAGGACTCATCCTAGTCCAAAGGATGATGTATCTGCTGCAACTTTTGTTACTTTGTTGGTACTGAATAAGGCAAGGGCTAGTGCAGCCATGGGGTCTGTGTTGGGAGTGTCAAACCCCTACCTTAAAGTTGGATCCCAAACCCACTGGTTTGCTTTTTCTCATCAGGCTTTTTTTTTCTCTACTTGGGCCGGTATGACTTTCCCCAGCTGGTTCACTGACCTGTCATCCTCTGGATGGCTGCCAGCTTCTCTGGGTCTGACTGCACTCCTTTGTCTGAGATCATCTGTCTCAGAAAGGGACCATTAGTTTTCTTGAATTCATGTTAATTCCTCTGCTGCTGACTTTTCCCAGGGCTGCAGAGACTCTCTGATTAATGTTCCTCCATATTCCTACTCTTCTTTGAGTTCTGCTAGGACGCTGAATAAAGCTGGAGCTTCTCAATCCACTTGCTTTGTTCCACATTGTCCAGTCTGGCAAGAAGATGAAGCTTTCTGACTGCTTGTCTACCTAGCAATGGGGTGTGGAAGTTTCTCTCAACACAAACATTCTCTAACCTTTTACTGCCACCTTTGGTTACAATGGCAGTAAACATTACACACATAATCCAAGTGTGTCTCCATGGGCCAATCAGGACTTTACTTGTGACCCTCAAAGGTATGTTGTGTTTACCATGGTCTCTTGTACAGAGTTTCCAGCACAGCTATGATACTTGCACCATGTCCATCTTGCTGATGAGGACTGTAGTGTTCCAGCCCATCCCTTGAGCTTAAACCAATCCCAAACAGGTATCCTCAGTGTCATACTCTGGTAACTCATGAACACTGTGCACCTCTGAGTTTGACCTACGTACATACGTACACTCTTGTAGTGACCCTCAGGTTTCTTCAGATTCCTCTGGGTTGAGAAATGTGTGCCCTACAAGACTCACAGCTGCAGGGTGCTCTGCTCTGCCCCATAATCTGTCCCTGGTGTTCCCACTGCTGATGCTGCTAGCTTGACAATAACCTTTCAAAGCATCTCAGCCAGTTTGGAAATTCATCTAGGCTGTCAAAAGCAACAGGTTCAGATGGCAGAATCTGACAGGTTGCTGCCACTCTTAGTGCATATTAACCAAGTTACTTTGAATAAATTCATTTCAGCTGTTTTGTACACTTTCCAAAAATAGGTGCCTATCTCTTTCCACAACAGCTATGCAGTAAATGGCTCTGTGTAATAATAGCATATCAATAACAGTGAGCGTCTGAACAGCGAATCCAAAATAGTGACGACAACAACAGCACATACACATAATAGCGCAGCACTTAACAGCTACAGCAACTCACACAGCAACATTTATACCATTCCAGCCAACTGTTTTGTATTGTATTTAACGCGGTGGCTCTGCCGCCCGAACCCCCCATGGGTGGCTGTACCCCCAGACCCCCCATCTCTAGGATTCTCACTCCATGCCGCTCATTGATGGTGGGGGTATCAGCCAACTCCTATCACTCCAATGTGCAGTCACTCATATATGTAATCGCTATATTGTGCCACTCGCAGTTTCCTACAACTCGCTATTATGGCATTCGCTATTGATGATTCGCCAATATTGCATCGCTATTTCGTACTTGCTGTTATGACATACTACCCAGTAAAGAGTTGCTAAAGTCTCTTACAACTTTCTGAGGGTTGTTTTTCTCTATGTGTCGAATGCTTTGGTTTGCTTTCAGTGGGCCTTGCCCTGCCTGCAACAACAGAGGGTGAGCTTCTGTTTGTCCCACTGCAGCCTTTAGGACTGGTCTGCATAGCAAACCAGTTTCTATTGTGGCTGAAGTCAAGAAGTGTTTAAGAGCTCTCCCATGGCAATTCATTTGGAGCCAGGACTTGTGAGAAAAAACAAATGGAACAAGGTGCTTTCTATTAGCTGCTACTGCTGTCTGTTACCATCTGTAAGCAAAGTATTGGTTATGTTCCCAAGATTGCTGGAAATGCTGTGCATGAGTGATGAACCAAGCTAGAATGTGCATTGCCAATTGCTGCTTCTTGGCCTTTATAGTGGTGCAAATGGCAACACTGACCAGAACACGGGCTGCTAAGCACTTCGTCTCTGTCTGCATAGTGCTGCAAGTGGTGAAGCTGCCTAGAATGAGTGCTGTAATTCAGCTCTTTGTGCCCAACCCTTTTTTTGTGCTAAAACTAAACACAGAACAGCAGATAACTTTCTTGACCCAGTACAGTGCCCGCCGCCTTCTAAATATACTTCAGAATTTGCTTGCAAACTGTGGATTATACCTACAATTGCTGAACAAGTTTAGGTAATGCATGCTGCCACATCTTTTTTAGCTGCACCCACCCAGTCCACCCTGTCAAAGAAATTACAAAAATAAAATGCAAAGAAATGCACAGTTTAGGAATACGGAGGCATGGCTTGTAAGTTCTGGACAGATCGGAGACCTTAAAAGTCAGGAGCTATGGTCATGAACCTACCCCTCAACATAGTCCTTTCTTCAAAATATCACCAAAACTTGCCCGGCTTACCACACTCCAATACACTTACCAAATCTTGCCCTAATAGACCAGTAGTTCCCATGCCTAGTCACAGTATCCCTTGTGTCCAGTGTTCCCCCATCACCCAAACCAGACAGTGGCTGGCACTCACCTTCTGCTCACAGCTGCTGCCTGCTGCCGTCTAACTTATGCAGTTACATTCAACTTTGCTATAGACGTCACTATATCAATACTGCAATAATGATACAGTGACTTTCATAGCAAAGTTGAATGTAGTTGCATGAGTCAGATACTTGCTGCAGGGAATTAAATGCAATGTTTTTAACTTTCTTGGTGAGTCTGTCAAATGCCTAATTAGGCAGCACATTCCATGTGCATAGTACCAGACATGAAAAGGCAAGTTTGCCATTGTTAGATTGGTCTCTCAGAACCTTAATAGTGATCATGTGCTGTACGTAATCCTGGGCTCTGAGGCTAAAGCCTGCAAAGAGATATTGAGAAGGTCTATAGAAAGCTTGGACTGAGTTTTACATGGCAGAGGCATGTTGATACCATTTCCATGCATCGATATGTCAAAACATGTTGTCACATAGTGATACATGAAAGCTGAGTGACATAAACACATCAACCCCAGACGTTTTTTTAACTTTTCATTTTTTAGTTTTCTATCGATACAAAATAATAAAAGGGTTAAAAAATTATCATACAGCTATGAATTGATATACAGTATAGGTGCAGTATACTAATCATATTCAAAATAGATCACTTTTCAGTTTACAGTACATACTTAAAGAGCACCTCCGCACTTCAGCACGTGCTTTCATGAACAAGATGTTTCAGCTACTACAACTTACTGGAGGATACATGTTTTTTTCATTTTCAATGTTCCTTTCCAAAATTTACAGCACATCTTGGTAGGCCATCTAAAAAGTCTGTATAGAAAACATTTGAAAACATTTGCCTATCCTCTGTTAACCACACAGTGCCTTTATGACATCATAGTGCTCACCATGACAACAGACTGTGATGTCACAAACAGCAACTGTGCAGTTAGCATGGGAGAGTCAGATACATTTTGAAAAACTCAGTGAAATAATTGCTGCATTATCTACAATATTTCATAGATCAACAGCAGGAAAAGTTAAAAAAAATGACAAAAACAAGAAAATAAAATTACAACATAATTGGGGTAAATCTGGTGTTTTTAAGCTTTTTATTATAATAGAGAGTTGCTCTTTAAAGCTCAAAACAAATTCATATATTTGCAGCCTCAGCTTGTCCACAAGAGTGGCTAAAGCCTCTAACTAAAGTAAAACTGAAGATCCAACTACAATAAGATATGTCTCACTTATCGTTGTATCTCACTTATAAAAAATTGAGGGGTAAATGGTATTACTGATATAGACAGCAGATGTAGCAGCAATTATGAACATACTGCCATGAGTAAATGAAACATAATACAGGATTAACATGTTGAAAGTAGTGTACCCTACAGAAATTACTAGCGCTACAGAACTCTGAAATTTCATAGAAACATGGACATACTGTGATTACTGAAAGGCATATAGGCGGTTTCTCTTCAAAGTGACTGCAGCACTGCCTATTTCTCCATTAACAAGCTTGCTGACCTGACTTCAAGCATACTTTTTTATTTAACTCCTTTGTTTCTCTCGTGGTTCCCCTCTGACCAGCCACAATCAGGACTGGTCTCCCACGGACCTTTCACCCGACTTCTCTAGGGCATACCTTACTCCACTGGTGTCCTCTGCCACAGGACGTTGACTGGAGGTGCCCAGTCATTGGTGTGGGGCCTGCGAGGGACCAGGACATCACCGCACTGTGGTCAGAGTTTTTTCCTCCCTGGTGCCTATGAGCGTGCAATGATGTGATGTGATGTGCATGCTCCACCTCTGCAGAGATGCCCCTGGTGTCCAGGCATAGGGTCCCCTTCCCCTTACAGTTCTGTATCACTGCCACCCAGATTCCTCTAGGTGGTAGTCGACCTGCAGGAAATGTGTTCTCCCCTCCGAAAAGGAGGAGAGCTGTCTTACAGACTGAGCACTCAATCCTCCCTCCCCTGGCCAACTCCTCAAGCAACCCTAGTCCGTTCCCGAACCAGGGTCACTGGTGCAGCAAGTGGTGATGCAGCTAGTGCCTCAACCCACCACGCCACTGGGCCGGCACTCAAGCATACATTTTTAGGGACATTACAGCTTGTAGTTTGGAGGGCAGAGCAGCAAGCAACTCAGGTGGGGTGGTGGGACATATAGTCATGTGACTGAGCTCTGGGGCACCAAGTTGCAAGGGTGGAAGTCTCGGTCATGGGGCTGAGGGAACAGACACCAATATAATTCATCTGACATTTACTGAAGTTGTGCTCTGTTTTACCATTGTTGGTACTGGCTACACTGCAACTTCAGCACTATATATTTTGGGGACATTGCTCTGTTTTGTAAATAATAAATTAACAGCAATATGTCTGGACACATAACAACATAATGCCCAGGTCCCAAGGGCTTCCTCCACAGGGGGTTTCTCCCTATAAATCCTGCCGTGAGCATGCAGAAGACAGCAATCAGTTAGCTGGTTATTGGTGCCCACCTATCTCTCTCATTTGGAGAATGGCATACAGTGCATTCCCAGAAGATGCCTTTAGCTATAAAGCTTAGTCCCCTGGTACTGGGGAGGAGTTATTTTGGCCACACTCTCTGTACTCTCAGTTGTGAGAGACACAGCATGAACAGCTAAACCAAATATTGCACAAGCCTTCTAATATACTCATAGCTGCCCATCAACCCAGTGAGTTTAAGGGATTATTATAGTCCATGCTTGGGAAGGCATGGAGGGGTAGTCAGCTGACACTCTGGGCTCCCAGCACCAGAATGGGGCACCTTCCCTGTGTAAATCACAGAGATGCATTTCCACTGCCCCCCCCCACCAAAAAAATAAAATCACAATTTGACATCAGCAGATCCAGATACAAAAATCCAAAATAAAATAAAATTTTAGACAACTCTGTTATTTAAAAACTAAGAATAAGTGCATCAGAACATGATTATTATCAAGACCCTTGCTTTCTGTGATTCTGCAGCATGCCGCAGTTGTGGTAAAAATCAAGGCCAGACGCAGAATTTGGGGATGGCTGCAGAAATCAAACAGAAACTGGCCCAGTAAGTTAAACAGAGATTGCCCCCATTCCTTTTCACCCAATACGTTGCCTAAAATCCCCCAACCATCTTAGCCCTTCAAACCCTTCCTAACCAGCTCTGAGAGCCCCATGGGTCACCCTATTTTTTGTTTATTTGCACCCTTTTTTGGTCACAAAGTGCATGATGATCTACTGCCTTTTCCTATCATGGCTAGGGGCCAGAATGCTAATTTCTCATTCCAGTAGTCATTTCTGGGGCCCACACAAAGCCATGCTGTGACATGAATCCAGAATCGGCTCATCAAATTTCTCATTCCAGTAGTCATTTCTGGGGCCCACACAAAGCCATACTGTGACATGAATCCAGAATCTGGGCTCATCAGCAGTGGGGAGAGGCAGAGAATTGTCCTATGGTGTTGGACCAAAAGAGAGTGCCAATACAAAGAAACGGAATGACTCAATGAGACTCTGGGTAGAGTTGATTTTGTGGCCAAGATATGCAGGATGGGTTTTTCTTGTTTCCTGAGGGCACACAGTAGTGTTTAAGAGAAGACCGTACGATACTTTTGAGGGAGAAAGAGGCAGAGAATCATTGTACAGTGCTGGCCTGGATAATGACATAAATTCAAAGCAAGAAGGCCACTTACTTTCAAGGCTGGTTAGGAAGGTGGTGGAGCTGAGAGAGGCAGGCTGGGTTTTATCTATTTTAAAACCATGAGTGGGCAAAGTGTTGGCTGAGTGGAGGGAAATTTGCAATCCTTATGTGGTTAAACACAAGAGGTGACTGTGGATGGGGTTGGGAGGTTGCCAACCGACGGGTGCACGTTAGTGCCTGGAGGACATAAATGTGAATTATAGAAAAACAGAGCAAAGGGACTGCTACTGTAATTATGGAATTAAAAAGATAAAGCCAAGTTAAGAAAAGTGAAAGGCCAAACCTAAAGTTTTTTTTATGCAAAATGTGAAAAATAAATAAGAGGAGAGAGAAACAAACAGAGCAATGGAGAAACTATCACACTGCAGATTATACATTTTTACATTTTCTAATATTTATATGTTGCTCTGGGGTAATATTACATTGGTACTGGTACAATATAGAAGGGTGGATGAGGGATGTGTGGGCAAGACAGATTTCAAGCTTACTGCATCTCAACTAAAAATGTCACTGAGAGGCAAGTAGATTTACTCAGAGAGCACCAATGCAGCATCATAGTTTTTTTTTTCCATATTGATTTTTCCATAGAGGGACTAGCCAGGGCTTCTCAGTCTCGTCCCTGCCCCTTCCGACTGGCCACTACCTCCCCCGACACTCTACCAACCCAGAACTCCCATGGCTTGCCCCCCATGGCACAGCCAGGAAGGGGAGGGCCGTCCGTCCTCCCTTCTTCTGGATCATTATCCAGTAGTGGATCAGTGATTTCGTGTGACAGCATGGATCAGGATGGAGTGGGTGGGAAGTTATGGAACTCGGATCCCTGCCTTTTTTCTGTGTTTTCTTCCCGACCTCTTGGCCACTGTGGCACGTAGGTGTGCATGTGTGGAGGAATGCACACGTCACAGAACTGTGCCCCCTCCCTACTTTGGTGTTCGAACACTGTGCTGTCCCCCAGGCCTCCACCTGGGGCAGCCAAGGGTCGAGAAGTCTACCCTCCCTACCCAGGAAAGAAGAGCAGTCCTTCAGACGCTCAATGCTCTCCCTCCCAGTTGACTCCCAGTGACCCGAGCTCATTCTTGAACTCGGGTCACCAGCATGGCAGGAGGTAAGGCGTAAAGTGCTTCAGCACTCCACACCACCACAGCAGCTTCAAAGTTTTTTTAAAAACCAAAATTGCTTTAACTTTCAATACAGTAGTCAAAGTAATCAATTATTTGAGGATAGGACTTACTTAAGTGAATGAAACATATTTTGGCTCTGCATAACTGACAGCTCTATCTCTTACACTTCTCTAGTCTGATGGTCAGCCCCAGTGTGTGTCAATGTTCTGTGATGACACTGTTTGGAGAACACTGCAAATACCATCCCTTTCCTTCCTGTGGTGGGTGATGGGGCTGAGACGGGAGGGGAGGCTACACTGGATTTTAAAACTGGGATCAGGTGAAGCTGATGTTGGGGAGTAGATCACATAAGATATAGGAGAGAGACAGAGAGAGAGAGAGAATCTTGCTGCCATTAGGTCCAGGGTGTGGGGTGGGATGCATAGAGCACTACTGCTAATAAACAGGAGGAGAGACAGCATTTTTGCAATTAGGTCTGGGGGGGGGGAAGAGAGAATTATTGCCATTGTAGGGACTTGGGGAGGAAGGAGCATTGTTACCTATATACAGTATACAGTATAAGCCGCATAAGCGGGATGGCTTGGTGAAAGTCATATCGTCCCGCTTATGCGGCCATCTCGTAAAAATGAAGTTTGGATTTTAGCTAACTGTGTGTTGCACTCTAGCGCTTATGTATTATATTATGTGCTTATTGGTTTATCTTTAGTTTGCATTGTATAGTAGGGAAAGGTGGACCGTGCATTGTGCAAAATTATTTTAATTTTTTTGCTTGTGATTGTGCAAAAAATATTTTTTTTATTTGCTTGTGCTTGTGCTAACAATTTTGACAGTACTGTACTGTACTGTTACAGCATAGTGTAGACTTGCTCTTCTGGAAAAACCTCCTCCAGTATGAAGATTTCCCCCAGCAGAAGATCTGTGGATTGTGACACCAGATCGCAGGATGAAGCTGGAGTTTCATCTGGGATATGGGAGCTGGAAATAGAGCTGGAAGTAGAGGGTGGACTGAAGAAATCGATTATTCTCTTTTGCTGCTTCTCCTTTTGTGCTTGTGTCAGCATTTGTTGTTTTGCACCGAACAGCGCTTCCCACATTGAGGTCTGACTGCGCTGCTGGCACCATTTCATCCCAGACCGCAATCCATCTAGTGCCTCATTCGTGCTGACTTGTGGCTCTTCATCTTCTGTGTCATCTTCGTCCTTCCTCACATCCACAGATTTGGAAATAGCACTGACAACATCTGCGTCTGACAGTTCACCCACTGTGGGCTCCGTGGCATCCATCTCCACAAAGGCATTGAAGGTGTCTGCTGTCATGAACTCTGGAATCGCCACATCCTCCAGCCCGGTGACAGCTGTGTCTCCCACAGGTGTGCTGCCAAATCCTGTCTTCCTAAAGCAATTTTCTATTGTTGCTGGTTTAACTGCCTGCCATGCCCTGTATAGCATGTAAATCGCATCCAGCAGATTGACTTTTCTTGCGATTTCTGCTGTATGGGCCGATTCTCCCTCGTCAATGGTCTGAATGATTTTACACGCAACATACGACCTGTAATGGCCTTTATCATTTTTTATGATGCCCATGTCAATGGGCTATAAGATGGTAGTCATGTTTGGTGGAAAAAAGCAGCTTTTATGAATTTCAGTTGTCTTGCCAATTGGGGATGGGTCGAGCAATTGTCTAAAAACAATAGGATCTTCCTTCTCCTTCGCCGTAGCTCAGCATCTCATGTCATCAGCCACTCCTGAAAAATGTATCCAGTCATCCAGGCATTTTTTTTTTTTTTTTATTTTAGTCTTTTGTAACCGGGTAAGGCCCACTAGGCACAAGTGCCTGTTTTCAGGGGCGACCTAGGAGCGCTGGGCGGTTAAGTGACTTGCTCAGAGTCACACAGTATGCAAGTGGAGGTTGTGAGAATCAAACTTGGGTCTGGTCTGCTGCATGTATCAAGCTCATTCACACCTCATTCCTCTAACCTCTAGGCTATACTGCCAGCTCAAAGGATGAGCTGGTGTACGTTACGGGCAATGTCCAAAGGTCTTTGGGCAGACATTGAGGGCATTTATTTTTACCAATCACAAGCAGTGGCTTTTTCTCAGTCCTAGTCTGATTTGCACAGCACAAGACCAAGATCTGGTCTTTCTTACCACCAATCAGCTCTGTATACTTCATAGCATGCCCGTGATCAGGGTAGCCACGGAAAAATAACCCTGTTTCTTCAGCATTCCAGATGTCCACATGTTGGTAGCAAGCAACAATCCCAAGGAGAACACTGGCTGCCCAGGTATTAGCAGCATTTGTGTTGGCATCTTGTTTTTCACCGTGTTCCCGTTTGAACACAATTTGATGCTGCTGCTGCTTTCACCTGGACAGCCAACCATCAGTCACATTGAAGGAGTCATGGCCCATTTGATTAGCCAAGTTGACTGCTTTGGCTTTAAGCATGGGCCCCGATATCCCAGCACCCTTTGTCAGTGCTTGTGAGAACCACAAGATCAGGGCATCATCAACCTCAGTGTTCTTGCCCTCTCTCTTCCTCTTGTGGGTTGGATTCGAGTTTGCATGCCATTCAGTGAGAATTGACTCGCGGTTCTTACTTATGCAGCCAGCTTGACTTTTTGAAATTCTGAACTCAGCTGCCTCAAATGACAAAGAATGGGTCTGGTCGCTGAGAGCCTCTATGACATGGACCCTTTCCACAAGGGTTAGCTCATTTCGTGGGAGAACAGACATGGTAGCAGCTACAAAGGTAAGCTCAGAACCACACCAAACAGATCTGCCTCCTATTCAAACATTCACAGCTTTATAGATCCTGCTAACTTGACAGCTGATTACAGCCACTTAGCATGCTCAAAATCGACTGTCAGGTGTCTCTATAAAGCGGCATAGGCGATTCCTGTTGTCCCATTTATTTATTGAAATGTTTCACCAGGAGGGCACACTGAACAACAAGTTGACATTGAAGCAAACTAAGGGCACTATATTATCCATTGAGATAAATCTGTTCCCACAGGAGCGTCCCACTTAAGCGACCGTCCCACTTAAGCGCGTCCCGTTTAGCTGGCTTGCACTGTATATATGTATGTGTGTGTGTGTATATATATATATATATATATATATATATATATATATATATATATATATACTGTATATATATAGAAAAAAACTTAATGCATCAATTAGGGTTAAAGCAACAAAAGTAGGGAAATGTGGTGTTAAGAGTTTCCAACCCTAATACCCCATTCCTCACCCTGCAGAGACCCACAAGCGTGGGGGGTCTGTCTTGGGTCCATCAACCCTAACATTCATCCCATTCATTTAGAAAATAAGGTAACATGGGTACAGCATAGGAGAAAGGGGTGAGTGTTAGGGTTGATGGCCCCAAGACAGCACCCCCATGGGTCTGTGGAGGGTAGGGAAAGGGGTGTTTGGAAACCCTAACCCCACCATTTCTCTACTTTTGTCGGTTTAACCCTAACTGAAGTTTTTTGCAATTTATTTCCTTACTTTTTGAATTAGTATAATGATAACCTTATTTGCCTGTAGGGCCCTGCACTCCCATCCCACCATACATGCATATATGTATATAGCTGTGGAAGCACAGGGCCATCCGCCCCCTGTGCTTCCAGATATAGGACAACAGTCACCAAATTATCACTATAGCCATGATATTACCCCACCTCATGCACCCGGTGCAGAACATTTTTCAATCCCCGCCAAAACGTGACTCCTCGGAAGCGCAACACCAATTGGTACCACAGGTGCAATACATTTTGGACTGCTGTGACACATATGAGATGGTGTAATAAGAAGGCTATTTTGAAAATCTGAGCTCAGAATATTTAAAATTCACAAAGTTATGAGCATGCATAGCGAAATTGCAACAAATAGTCATAACTGCAATTTTTAATAATTTTGACCCAAAATTTTCAATAAAGCCTTCTTATGACCTCACCACATGTACCCAGTAAAGAAAATTTTCAAATCCCTGCCAAAACATAATTGTGCGCAAGTGCAATGCCATTCTGTGCCACAGGCATGAAAACTTATTTTGGCCAGGATCTGAAAAATGACAGCTGTGACATACATGGGGTGGGGTACTAAAAAGGCTATGTTGAAAATATGGGGTGAAAATATTGAAAATGTCCAAAGTTATGAGCATGCGTAGCAAAATTGCAAGGAATGGTCATAATGCAGCCATTTTTTTTAATTTTGACCCCAAATTTTCAACATAAACTTCTTATGACCCCACCTCATGAACACTATGACTGTCATTACACAAATCCCACCTGAAAGATGATTTTGCCAACCAACCAAGAAATCACCTTTCCGACAGGAGTCACCTAACGACAGTCATATTGTTCATCAGGTGGGGTCCCCAAAAGACCATGTTGAAAATTTGAGGTCAAAATCTTAAAAAATGGCTCAGTTACACATAACAGTTGAAACCCCCATTGAAATACATTGAAGCGCATTTACAGTACCTTAGTTTCTCATATTGCAGTCGCTGGTTGCAGCAGCAAGATGGGTCTTCGACTGGGAGAGTGGATCTCAAACCTGGGACCTCTGCAGGTGAGTGATGGTCTGTGGGGTGTAAAGGGGGGGGTGTGGGGAGGTGGGTGCACAGTGGGTGGTCGGGTGCAGGGTTCAGGAGTGATCGAAGATGGACTTTTTTTTTTTTTTTAACAGGAGAGAAAGACAATAAGGGACATTTTTTTCATTTACAGCTGAAAACACACCTGGGAGGGTGACGGATGCCACTAACCACCTATGAAGAATCGCAGGTGTGGGACAAGGAAACAAAGCACTCTTAAAACAGGGTTTACTGTAATGAGGAGGCTAATAGTTGAATGGAATTTAAGTGCATTTGTATTTTATAGTGCTGATTGGTCAAATTACCATAACATTTTTAAGTTCTTTATATTTAATCAACCTAGTACTTAATTTTCTCCTACCTTCACCTCCCTGCTCCTGTGCATGTAGTGAGTTTGGGGACGGGTGGTGGGTCCCAGGTAACTAAATTGTTATGCTACCATGCATAAAGAACTAGGCAAAAGTTTTTATTTGATTCTTTCTCTGTTCTGCAGCGCTGTGTTCTGTTTGTATAATCAATGGACCAAGGAGAGAAAGAGACACAAATTAGTACATTTATACTTCTGTTGGTTGCACCTTCTTGTATGTCTTATTATTGGCTGTTTTAGGTGATCACTAGAGACTCCCCCCCAACCACCCCTACTGAGCTTCAATTCATAAAAATTATGTTATAGGGGATAGGGCTCTAATGCCGAGGTCCCATACCACCATTTTTGTTATTAGAAATAAATAAAGTACTTCAAAAGCAAACTGACTGTAAACCAACAGTGGACCAGCTTAAGATCGTAGCAATGCTTGCTTCAGCAGGTAAAGCCCCACTCTCAATTCAGTCCACAAAAAGGATTTAAAACAGCTAACAGGCCTGTAGTTTGAGATGGTAAACAAAACCAAAGTTCCTTAGTTACAGCCCAGCTTGCACTAAAATAATGTCACCTCTCTCAGTTCAGACTCACAAAATAGACTTGAGACAGCTGACAGATCCGAAGTCCGAAATAGTAAACAACACTCAAGATCCTCAATCACTGTCCAGCACAATCGTCAAATAATGTCTCAAACTGGCACAACTAATATGGGAGTGAAGTAGAAAGCATTCTCTGGCAGCACACTGTACTGCTCACAGTCCCATCAATTTGATTATTACAGGTCATTGCGCTCCCAAGAAAATTAGGGGGAAAGCAGTATGCTTATTATTTTAGCTGCACCTACTCAGAAACCCTCCATAATGCGCTTGAGGTGACCAGACTGATAAAATAAATCCTTGGCTCCAAGTCATATGTCTGTGTGCTGTATGAGAGGAACTTTCAGAAGATGTTAATCAAGTGTTCTGTCCACATGCATGCATGAAAAATGTGCCTCTGGCTTGCGCCATCCCGAAGCAGGGAGAGACGGTTCTGCATTCATGACTTTTAACCATATCAGTGGTGGGGAAATGAACCTTGAGATCTTGTTCTGGCTACATTTGACACCCGTTTTTGTTCTTACCACAACCAATTGAGCCCTTGATCCTCAGTGTGGGGGGGGGGGTGCACCACTAGACACCAGAGAAAGGGTAACTCACTGCTCTTACTGCATCCCACAGCATGAGTTCAAGCTGTGGCTGCTGAAGTCAAGAAGCTCCCCTATTCAAATACAGAGAATGAGGGGGGAAGGCTCCTCTCACTAAGCTGGGCACCCATGATTTTGGGTGCCCAGAAAAAGTATTTCTGGTCCTAACTGTGAAAAACAAAAATCAGAATCTAGCTAAATGGGTCCTGTTTAGTTAGATTCTGGTGTTTGATTTTGAAAATGACAACATTTTTATGTATTTTCCACACTTTTTAGTTTGTGGTAAAGAAAAGAATGATTTTCCTCTCACAAAAAGGATCTTATTTTCACGAAAAAGGAACTGGTCTCACAAGACAAAACCCTTTTATACAACATCAAATCCTTTGTCGAACTTTCTCCCTCTATCCCAAAAAGTGATTTTCTAATTGAAAACAATGGGAAATTAAATACTTAGCAACAGATTAATATTTTTTCACCAAACTAAGCATGGCAGTTCTGTCACCCAAGCTGTTTCTACCGTGCAAAAATCACACCAAAATTCTGCACCCTCTGGGTGCAAGGTGATGATGAATAAAATGCAAAAACTGGTGACTTTATGACTTTTTTTAACTGTTTGGATGTCAGAATCTGCACATCCAACCTGAACAAAACTTGCCACATTGAAAGATCTACCCCACGGGACAGTGCATGCCAAGTTTTGTGCAAATCCATTGATCAGTTGCAAAGTTTTTAAAGTACAGAATTTGAGGTTTAACATTAAACATGCTACTCAACCCTAGCTATAGGGGCGCTACCACAACCCTATCATAAATATATATATATATATATATATATATATATATGGATTTTATAGTTAATACATTTTTTTAAATTTTCCAAAAGTACATAAGCACTGATGCAGGTAACACTCTAGAGAAACCATACATACACAAGCTATAACACGTTATTTCTGGATACATATTCAACAGAGAATGTAAACATACTGTGACATCAGCAGCAGAGGTTACTGAACCTTTATTTTGGGTCTCATACTGCATACTGGTATGAGAGGAAGGGATTTCTTGGCAAAGTGTGACATTTTATCCAGGCTAGCCAAATTATTGACCACTGCCAGCCATTGGGAGATTGAGGGGAAACTCCCCAGACCTCCACCTCTGAAGTGTTAATCTCTTATCCTCAACAGCAGCCATTATGAATCAATGTAGGTGTCTGGGGGGGGGGGGAGTAGGATCAACCAGGCTCAGGATGCAAAACTGAAGAGATGGGGAGAATGCCAACTAAAATCTGTTCACAGCATGTGTGGATTTGGCCCCAGAATGGCTGAAGCTTTGGGCAGTCCCAAATAATATGCATGAAACATAGAAACATAGACTTTGACGGCAGATAAAGACCGCTTGACCCACCTAGTCTTTCCATTTCCCTACCTACTGGATAAGCTGCAGATCCTACTTAACCAACAGCCTGAGATCTGTACCAGCAGCCCCACATCTCCAGCAAAGATTCTGATCCGTGAGCCCAAGTGACTTCAGACCAGCTGGTGTATGGTACCAGAAGTGCATGATCTTGTTCTGGATGAGGAGCCTTCTGGTGTCCAGGCACACTTTATGAGCGAGCAGCCACGTTAAGCCCAACAGGCCTCCATAATCTCTAGTCCTAGGTCCTAGGACCATTTACATCTCACCCACTCTGAGAGGCCTGGGGCCTCCTATAATATACTCTTATAGATCAAGCCAACCCTACCCCTGGAGCACATCAGCCAAACATGGAGGCAAGGAGGGTGAGTTAAGGGAAGCTGAAAGGAGAACTTCTTCTGGCAGTCAACAATGGTGCTCCTGATTTGGAGGTACCACCAAAATTCCCCTTATGGAGGTCGAACTGGCCCCATGGATTATCAAGAATCCAGGTGTGTAGTGTTCCCTTGCCACAGGTCAACTAGGCAGTTGATACTCCATCAATGCCAGGACTCCTACATTAGTGGAAGTCCCCCCCCCCACTGAAATTAGTGGATTCTGCCATAGGGGGAGCAGTAGGAGCTTGCAACCAAGTTTCCTGTTTCCACCATGCAGCACTGCGGACTTCAGGTAGATGAGGGATAGGGGAGGAGAACGTTTTTCTTTTCCTAGTTTTGGGGGAGAGGGAGAAGACAGCAGAGGCATGCCCTACATGGGGGCATGCCTCAGACAGCTAGTGTTGGAATCCACTCGGGAGGGAGCAATCTTAGACCTGGTATTCTCAAATGGGGATGGAGAGAGGATCTCAAATTTAGAAGTGGGTAGCCATCTGGGAACAAGTGACCACCAAGCAGTGTGGTTCATGATAAACACAGCCGTAGAGTCAAGCCATACAAGTCAAGTCAAGTTTATTGTTCTTCCAATAATTTTGAAAACATTTTTAGACATTACAACTTTTGGATTTAAAAACACAAAATACAGAATAAATAAGAGACATAGTTAGACACACTCCTTATCTCAATAGTGAACTCTAAAAAAATGAAAAAAGGCATGATAATTAAAATTCTTCGCATTGTACAAAGATAGTTCATTTATCTCTGAGCCTCTTTCGATATGCTTTTTTCTTAACACTCATTACAGACATTATAAATTTCCCAATCAGTATTGTATCATCAAGAGTCATTGGGTGCATCAATATGAATATCACATCATATGTTAAGTCTGCATATTTAGTAAGAGTTTCCTCGAAATATTTAGAACGAATGTAGCTAAATAGGGGGCATTGAATTAATACATGCTTTACAGACTCAGTGAATCCTTTTTTACAAGGACATTTATCCTGGGAAGATTCATTTGACTTTAATTTGTTAAAGTAAGTGTATTTTGATGTGATCAGTTCAAATCTCGCCCAGGTTATTGCTTTACGTATGTGTGGTGTTAGAGGAAGTTGCAAATATTCTTCCATGTTTGAATCAATTTTTTTTTGAGCAAACCAAGGGGTTTGCCTTTGGCTCCATACTTGATTCATCTGAGTTTGTGTGGCAATTGCAAAAAGATTTTTTTTTTTAAGTTGACCTTATAATTTTCATGTATTTTTATTTTCGCTTGACAATCATTCCATAAGTGTATAGACACTATACTGTGTAATATTTGGAAGAGAGATTTTAACCATGGAGAAATAAAACCATCTTTGTGCCAGGATTCTTTTTCTGTTATACAGTTCAATGGCATGACATTATTTGTATTGTTTATTGATCTCAACCAGTGTGTGGCTATCCTTAGGTTAATAAGGGAAATCAAGGGTAATCTACCTAATTCTGTCCTTACTATTGATCCAGCCATTGAAGTAGGTACTTGTAGGATAGATTTATAATAATATAAGAGAGGGATTTCCAGTTGTGGATAATGATTATATCCCCCGATTTCCGCTCCACATAAAAGGAATGGAGTAATTTTTGCCTTCCCTGCTTTAATAGCGGGTATTACTGTAAATCCTCCATATTTAAAATTAAATCTTTGCAGTGCTTTTGCTGCATACTTTGCCTTGTTAATTTGTTCCTTAATGTGATGTGCCCAGAAATTTCTAGAATGTAACGTTATACCTAGGTATTTATATGATGCCACTGTTTCAATAGGGGTATCATTATAGATAATCCTTGGTTTTGATGAGTGCCTTCCAAAAACCATTATTTTTGTTTTGTCCAGATTTATTCTCAGTTCTAATTCTTTGCATTTATTCACAAGCGAATTAAATTTTAGTTCTAATCCTTTAGGAGTCAATGATAGAAGAATTAGGTCATCTGCATATGCAAGGTTGTGTATATGTTGGTCTTTTATTTGTGGAGAGTCCCATTGTTTGTCTGGATCATAATCTAATAAGGTGTCTACATAGATATTAAATAATAGGGGAGCTAGTAAACATCCCTGTTTGATACCCTTATTAGTTGAAAAATATTCTGCAATATTTCCTTTTTGATCAAACCTCACTGCAGTGTAAGTATTAGTGTAAAGTAAAACTATAGGCAGAAGTAAAGATGAAAGGAGGCCTCGAATCTTGAGAATTTCCCATAAGGTCTGTCTTATTAATGAATCAAAAGCAGCAGAGAAATCAACAAATAAAACAGAGTCTCATTTTCCTAAATAATATGTATTTCTCTAACAAGTGAAATAATACAAAAACGTTATCTGTTGTGGAAAATCCATGGCAAAATCCAGCTTGAAATTTAGAGAGAGGGCTACTGGTGTCTATCCAATTTTGTAGTTTATTTAACAATATACGAGAAAATATTTTCCCCTGCAATATCCAGTAAACTTATTGGACAGCAATTACTTGGTTTATATAACAAGCCTTTTTTGTGAATAGGAATTATTATGTGAGGGCACTGGACTTTAGGAGGACTGACTTTGTCAAAATGGGAGAGTGTCTCGGAAAAGCACTAGCAAACGGACAAGAAGGAGGGGGGAGGAACAATGGGGAAACATCAAAACAGCCATCACAGAGGCAACAAGCCTTTGTGTGAAGCAAATAAACAAATCAAAATGAAGGAAAAAAACACTATGGTTCTCAAAAGAGGTGGCAGGGAAGGTTAGAGACAAAAAGACAGCATTCAGGAAGTATAAGGAAACACAGAAGGAGCAGAACAGAGAATTGTAACAGTTAAAGCAGAAGGAAGCAGGGAAGACAGTCAGAATAGTGAAGGCCCAAACCGAGGAAAAGATAAGACAACTCATTTAAGAAGGGGGGCTAAACCCTTTTATAGGTACCTTAGGGAGCGAAGAAAGACCAAGAGAGGGATAGTGAGGCTTAATAAAGGGGAGGCTGGGTGGGCAGAGGGTGACAGTGAAAAAGTAGGGATATTGAATGAATACTTCTGCTCAGTATTCACAAAAGAAGAGGAGGGGGTGGTACCTAATCCAATCAATAGAAGCACTCTGGATAGGAGGGTCGATATCAGTCCATTCACAGAAGAAAGGGTTCTGAAAGAACTCCTAAAACTAAAGGTGGACAAAGCAATGGGCCCTGATGGGATTCACCCCAGAACTGTAAAACAACTAAGGGGAGAAGTAGTGACACCACTGACTATCCTTTTTAACAAATCACGGGAGGATGGTGTGGTACCTAAGGACTGGAGGAGGGCAGATGGGATTCCCCTTCACAAAAGTGGGAGCAAAGCAGAGGCAGGAAACTACAGACCTGCTAGTTTGATCTCAGTGGTAGGGAAAATGATGGAATCACTTCTGAAAGAAAGAATTGTTGAGTTCCTAGAGGCCAGCGGGGCACATGACCCAAGGCAGCATGGATTCACAGCAGGAAGGTCCTATCAGATGAATCTCATAGATCTCTTTGACTTGGGTGACCAAAGCAGTAGACCCGGAAGGGGCTGTGGACATGGCCTACCTAAACTTTAGCAAGGCATTTGACACAGTCCCACAGAAAAGATTAATAAACAAATTAGCCAGCCTGGGAGTGGGTCCCAGGGTAGTAGCCTGGGTAAAAAATTGGCTGGGCAACAGGACACAGAGGGTAATACTAACCAGAGTCCACTCTGAAGAAAGAGGGGTTACTAGTGTGGTACCGCAGGGTTCAGTACTGGGTCCGGTCCTTTTTAATGTCTTTATAAGTGACATTGTGGAGGGACTGCTAGGAAATGTATGCCTCTTTGCAGACGACATGAAGTTCTGCAACAGAGTTAATACACAAGGTGGGGATGTAAAGGATGAGAAGGAACTTGGCAAGATTGGAGGAATGGTCAAAAGTATGGCAGCTTAGATTTAATGCAAAGAAGTGCAAAGTAATGCACCTGGGAAGCAAAAACCCAGGGGAATAGTATGCAGTTGGGGGGTACTAACAACAACAAAAATGTAAAGGGACCTGGGGTAGTCATATCAGATGACCTAAAGGTAAGCAAGCAATGTGAGATGGCAGTAAGGAGGGATGGGGGGATACTGGGATGTATAGGAAGAGGCATCACCAGTAGAAAACAGAAAGTTGTTATCCCTCTATACAGACAGTTGGTGAGAACCCATCTGGAGTACTGCATGCAGTTCTGGAGACCCCATCTCTGCAATGACATACACAGAATGGAGGCAGTCCAGACAAGGGCAACTAAAATGGTGCAGGGTCTGCACCAGAAGCCATACAAAGAGAGACTAAAGGAGCTTAATATGTATACCCTCGAGAAAAAGGAGGGAGAGGGGGGACATGATAGAAACTTTCAAGTACCTCAAGGGAATCAACAAAGTCCAGGAGGGTAGCATCTTTCAGAAAAAGAGATGTGAAAGAACAAGGGGGCACAATTTGAAGATGGAGGGGGGACAGCTCAAGGGCAACGTGAGGAAGTATTTTTTCATGGAGAGGGTGGTGGGCACATGGAACTGCCTTCCTGAGGAGGTTGTGGGGTCAAAAACAGTGGGGGAATTCATGAATGCATGGGACAGACATAAGGCAATTCTGGTGGGGGGTAGGAAGAAGTAGGCTGTTGGTTAACTAGGATCTGCAGCTTCAATAGGTAGGGAAATGGGGAGTCTGGGTGTGCCAAGTGTTCCTTATCTGCCGGAAAAAAAGAGCATTGTAGCCTTTCAGTCTGGGGTGGAAGGGAGTGCTTTTCTGCCATTTTTTCCTCTAGAGGAAGGGGAGCTGTGCCTGACACAGAAACACAGACAATGAGAGCTGATAGAAAAAAGTGAAAATTAAAAAAAGCTAGCTGAGCCACCCTGAAAGGCCAGTGGTAGTGCATCAAGGTTCCATGAGAGCAACTCAAGTTCAGGTGCAAACCTGGGATTGCCTGCTCTAGGATAGTCCATGGTCAGGGGCACTGCAGAAGTCAGGGCTTTCAGGTTAGAGAAGGTGCACATGAAATAGAATGAAGAAAAGATGAAGACAAGATTAGGAAGATGAGGAATCAAGCTAAAGATTATTTATTCAAAATGTGAAAACTAAACAAGGAAAGAGTAAGACAAACAGAAAACACTTGCAGATGTTTTGTATTTTTAATGTATGGCAGTTTTGGGTGGGAAGCCTGCCATTCCCAACTGCAACTGTGTATGGAGCCTCTGACTGTTTAGAGAGGAGGGAATCTTTGGAGCTCCACGGCTGGGCTACCTTATGCTCCTCCTTGGGGAACAACTATTAAACAGTCTGCTTTATTGCCAGCACTGTTCGGGGGGGATGTGTCAGTGTCGCATGAAATGACACTTAGCACTAAATAGATTTAGATAACATGGACAGCCAGAACAGCTGTCAAAAATATAAACTTGGAAGTTTAGGGAATTTATGTAACTTGCATTTCCAGCAATGCCGGCCAGGGTGCACCGTAGTAATGTTGCAGTATATCACAAAATGATGCAGGGAGTAGTATATTTCAACGGGAATTAAAGGGCTGGTAGGCACTCAAAATAGGTGTGCTTTCATTTTTTATAGTTTTTTTAATAAAATATAAATGATAAACCTGTGTCTTGTGTAGTTTTTCATTAGTGCTCTAATCTTGTTGGATCATCAGACACGTCAGCTGTATGCAAAAGTAGGATAGCGAAATGGGGAAAAAAATGCCCCGATGAGCGTTGAAGCCCAAGTCTCACTGACGTCGTTTACAGTAAGCAGACTTGGGCTTTGCATGCTTGACAGTAGTGCAGCTGTGCCACTTCAGTACATTCACTGTGGTATGCGCGTTCATGCAGGGATGAGAGGACCAGCTGTTTACAGTCAGCAGCTCTCACTCTCAAGCTGAGACAGTGCCATCGACTGAACACCAGATTTCTATCAGGATACTGTTGTTGCGTAGTTCTCGCCTAGTGTACTAATTTTAACTCTGAAGGCATGTTTACTTGTTTTTAGTGAGATAAATAAATTAGTTCTTTACAGTCAGACTGTTGCTGTACAGATAAGGGTTGCAGTCAGATATGCCCAATTGTGGGTACCAGTCCCTGTTATACCAGTTTATGTCCAATGCTCCATTTGCTGTCCCAGGGTGATGTAGAGTTTTTTTAGTGTGACATTTGGAAAAAAAATGCACAGTGATCTTAACGTAATTGCGATAGTTATATTTTCATTTATTTATTTATTGGATTATGTTAACCGGGAAGGCCCACTGAGACTGAATGTCCCTTTTTCAGGGATGACCCGGAATTAGTTAACAGGTGGCAAAGTAATACATAACATCGATTCCGCATAAATAAAATGTCCAGACAGTACAATATAATAATTGTTAGTGAAATATGAAGATTCAAGATGGCGGCTGAGCTGGGCCAGCCAGAACACTAGTCTCTGCAACTTGTTGTTTGGACTTGTTTGTTTAGTTTAATTTGAGTTTTTTGCGTGTTTTATCAGCTTGGGCTGTAGCAGTGTGAAGTCCAGGTCGCTCTGCCGTTTTATCGATTATCGATTTTGGAGTCCCGTTTTACCGATTTTTGGAGTCCCACTTTTGTTTCTTGGAGTTCTGCATTTGTTTTATATTCTTCTTGCTCCTTAAAGATTTCTTGTGTTCTTTGCTGTTTCCCAATTTCAGCGTGAGAGGCTGTGGAGTTGGGGTTTTTGGGAGCAGTAAGGAAAAGTAAGAACTTGTTGATATCGGAGCATTGTGTTGTTTGCCCCCGGTGAGTCTGTGCGAATCCTTGTTCCCGAGTGTTGTTTGGAGTCGCGACGTGGGAAGCTGTGGAGTGGAGGAGTTGTGGGAGCAGCTGTGGAGAAGAATTCATACTGGATATTGGAGCACCGAGTTTGTTTGCCTCCAGTGACTCTGTGCTGCTCTGTTTACCTGAATGTCTTTTTGGTCACAGCGTGAAGGGCTGTGGAGATGAGAAATACTGAAGGAGGTTTTGTTAGACTTGGAACCTCAACTGCTGGACTTTGAGAGGATCCACAGAGTGAACCTTTTCGGGTTTTGATTATTTTTTGACTGATGTATACGAACTGTGACGCTGGGGATTGATAAGGAGCGAGTCGTTTTTTGTTTATTCTTCTTGCTCCCTTGTTTGGACTTATTGGACTGCAGGATTTAAAGTCAAATTTCTGGCTGTGGAATCTGGCTATGGAATCGTGTTGGGGAAGGAGGAAGGAGGAAGAAAGATCTGATTAATTAGCCCAACTGTTCCAGAGGTGGGTGCGGGGTGCTGCTGTCTGTACCTGGGAGGGTCGGGAGTACCTGCCGGTGGGTTGGTGTTCTCGGGACCTCCGGGTGGTGCCGGAATAGCCTGGCAGAGGCCGGGCTGTGTCTGGCATCCCAAGTAGGGGGGACTGGTTGCATAATCGCGCCCTCCTAGGGTTCATTGGGTTAAGAGCGTTTACCTCCCGGTGGAATATCATGAATGGTTGAATGCCAGGAGCATGAAGAAAGTGCACTGACTCTGAGATTCTATGGACTTTTGTTATGTGGGGCTTATGATTAGCTTTATTAAGTTTAATGACTTTTTAGTGGGGGCTTATAAAAGTATGACAGCTTCAGACCCATGCTGTTTGTTTTATTTGTTTTTATGTGATTTTTATTTTATCTTGCAGTGACAGTGCTAAGATTGTTTTCTTTTTTCCCCTCACTTTTGCTGTGAGAGAGCTGGGGGATTTTTGTGGGCAGTGAGAGTCCCCTTTTATATTTATTTTATAGTTATTTATTTTTATTTGATTGTTTGTTTTGTTTATTATTTTTATTTTTTAATTTTATGTGTTATTTTGTATGGGTTTTGAGATTAGATTAGTTTTTTGTTTATATTTGACGTATTTTGTGCTAGTTTTAGCAGTAGCATGTGTTGGCCTGCAGGCTCCACGGGAGTGCACTATTCATCCTCCTCTCTTCGCACCCTCTGCCCTTTTTATATCCTTCCCTTGCAGTTTGAGACCTACCAGTGCTGTAGAGCGCTGGAGATTGCTCGTAGGAGAGTGAGGAGGGCCGGGGTGGGTGAACAGGTGAGGATGAATGAGCGTGGCTACCGTATGGGGATTATTAAGTCCAGAAGGCACCCTGAGGTGAAATGCAATCCAGACAGGGGTTCCCCATGTCTGGTGCCCATACCCAAGGGCACTGCTGAATTTGGTGGGCAAATAGGTCGGACAGCCTCCGAGGTTTGTCCAACTCGGGCGGTGTTATGCAATGCCAGGTCTGTTAGGAATAAGACCGCCATTATTACTGATCTTATTAGCTCAGCTGACCTGGCTTACATCACCGAGACCTAGCTGGATGAAAATTCTGGCCCCATATTGGAGGCCATAGTTCCGGCCGGGTATTCAGTGATACACCACCCGAGATTGGACCGCACGGGAGGGGGGGTTGCAGTCTGTTTCAAGACTAAATTGGGCATCACGAATGTGGTAGTAGGTGAGGCGGAATCTTTTGAGTGCATAGTTGTAGCAGGTGTAGGCGTTCAAATCATTCTCATCTACCGTCCACCCGGAGATGGGAAACGTTTCTTACAGGAAGTAGCAGACTTCCTCGTCGATATGCCGTTCAAGTCTCCCAGATTGATGGTTCTGGGTGACTTTAACGCCTGGATCGACGATGAACTCTCACAATTTGGTAATTACTTCCTCCAACTTATGTCTTCTTTGGGCCTCACACAGGTAGTTTCCACTGCTACACATAGATCTGGGCACTCTCTGGATTTAGTCTTCCTCTTAGGGATTGATTCATCTGACGTGGGGGTGGAACCAGTCGCTTGGTCTGACCACCACACCATGAGGTTCAATTTTTGCACCCCCCTGAGAAGGGCTTCCCCTGTGGAGATGGTCAGGTACCGCCCATTACGGAATATCACCTCTCAGGGCCTTGCTGCGGTCCTTGATCTCTCATCCCCCGTGTTGGCTAGCAGTAATTTAGGGGAACTGGTGTCAGCTTATAATATGGCCGTTACAGTGGCCCTGGATTTTATTGCTTATGTTCATGAGCACCCCTTATCCCTTTACCCCAGGTCCCCTTGGTTTTATGGGACACTGAGGGAGTTGAGGAGACAGGGGCAAAGGTTAGAGCGGTGCTGGCGCAAGTCCACCCTTGATGCCGACCACCTTAGATTGATGGAACATTATTCTATCTATCAATCTGCAATCACCCATAAGAAGGCAGAATTCCTGTCCAGGGAGATTGCAGCTGCACAGAATCGACTGGCCCAGCTGTTTCGGACTGTGGTCAGACTGTGCAACCCAGCCTGTCTACAAGTCCGAAAAGCTTTTTCGCAATTGGAGTGCGAGGAACTCGCTCGGTTCTTTGCAAATAAGCTGTCTGACATCAGGGCGGGCTTGTGTCCGGCAATCTCTAAGGGTGATGTTGTGGAACAGTGCGAGTTCACAATACCTCAATTCTCTTGGAGTACCTTTTGCCGATTGGAGGTCATGGATATTATGAGGATCATCCATAGTATGTGGCCCACGAGCTGTAGTTTGGACCCTGGACCAACTCCCCTAATTTTGGGCTGTCTTGAGATCATTAGTCCAGTTATGGTGCAAATAGTCTGGTGCTCCTTAGAGTCAGGTGAGTTTCCTAACTCCCTGAAAGAAGCAGTGGTGACACCCCTGCTGAAAAAAGCTACTTTGGACCCAGACTGTTTCTCAAGCTACAGACCTATCTCTAACCTTCCCTTTATTGGGAAGGTTATTGAGAAGGTAGTGGCAGCCCAATTGGAAGACCATTTAACCATCCATAATGTCTACGAATCCTTCCAGTCTGGTTTTCGTAAAAGACACAGCACCGAGACCACGCTGGTTCGGGTGCTTGATGATCTTCTGAGGGCGAGGGATCAGAAGAGACATTCTATTCTAGTTCTTCTTGATCTCTCATCAGCCTTTGACACTGTGGATCACCTGGTGTTGTTAGCACGCCTGAGGCAAACATGTGGAATGTTGGGAACTGTTTTAAAATGGTTCACATCATTCCTTACTTGGAAATCACAAAGAGTTGTGTCGGAGGTCCATTCCTCCAGCCCAACTTCTTTGTTGTGTGGGGTACCTCAGGGTTCAGTGCTGTCACCCATGTTATTCGCAGTGTATATGCTGCCCCTCGGAGACATTATAAGACGGTATGGGCTGAGGTTTCACTGCTATGCAGATGATACCCAGCTATACCTGTCTTTTGCGCCTGACCAGGATGGAGCTCTCTCGGTGTTTAATAACTGTCTGGAAGAAATCCAAGGGTGGATGGATTCTAGTTGGTTGAAGTTGAACTCAGAGAAGACAGAGGTATTGGTGGTGGACCCGGGTGGTCAGATAGTGAGGTTGAATGATGGCTCGCCCTCTGGAATCTTTCTTGACGGCGTGTCACTTCTGACCTCTGAACGAGTGCGCAACCTGGGGATTGTCCTAGACAACAGGCTGACCCTTCAATCTCAAGTGTCGGCCATTGTCAGGACTTCCTTTTACCATCTTAGGAATATTGCCAGGATGTGTCACCTTGTTCCATCTGACTCTTTGCCAACGTTGGTCCACGCCTTTGTGTCCTCGTGGCTGGACTACTGCAACGCCCTTTACTTTGGGCTTTCTGGGGTTGAAATCCATCGCCTACAGCTGGTGCAGAATGCGGCAGCCAGGGTAATGACTGGGACAAGGAGATCCAGTCATATTACCCCGGTAAAGCGCGAACTGCACTGGCTTCCCATACGGTGGCGGATCACCTTTAAAGTCATTTTATTGATGTTTAAAGCCCTTCACGATCAGGGTCCAACCTATCTGAAAGAACTTCTGGTGCCTTACTGCCCCGGCCGATCGCTACGCTTGGCTGATGAGGGGTTGTTAGAGATTCCAAGAGTGAGCTTAAAATCTTCTGGCAGTAGAGCCTTCTCCTATGCTGCTCCCACTCTTTGAAATTCTCTACCTTGCCAGTTAAGGGAGTGCACCTCCGTGGAGGTATTTAAGAACAATTTTAAAATCTACCTGTGGCATATGGCCTTCTAGGATGATTAATTGATATTTGAGTATAAATATTAGTTTGATTGCATAGATGATTTTATTGTTGGTTTTTTGACATAGGAAGGGAAATTCTAATTTGTGCATTCAAGGGAGAGCCAATTAAGCAGGAAGAAGACTCTGCAGTACTGCTCTCTGCAGGAGAAACCTGCAGTGAATCAACCACTTTTGTTATATAACCCTTTTGGCTTACTGAACTCCATCTCCCTGACAGAGCATAGCATTAGAGCTCCATACACTAGTTTGGAAAGGATTGTGCTAATTAAAATCTTTTTTTTCTGGACTCAGTGAAACTGGGGTTGAATATGCAGAGTGTGAAAACAAAACACTTGCAGGCTTGTTTCAATGTGTTTGCAATTAGGCAGATAGTTTTATTCATTATGCCTACAATTAGATGATTCCACTGACTCACTGAAATTACAACAAAAAAGGAGTATTCAGTGTTCCTGTGCTACTGTGAGAAGCAAATCAGCCTAAAAGGGTAATGAAAATATTATGGTAAATCAGCATTTTCTGTGTACCTAACATACAAAGTGCCACCATCAACTAGTAAGCAGACAACTGCTCTTGTGATCACAACACGTTATTAACTGGTAGGCATAATGACTACACTATCTGTCTAACTGCAAACACATCTGTAACCTCCCCTACAAATGGGGGTTCCCGAAAAGTCTTCCTTGTGCTTGCCTAAATGCTCACTGTCAGGCTGGTGTTCTGCGTTTTAGCAGATTAAATGTCTTGCCAGAGAGTGCCTGTATAGCCTCTATGTACTGTCTCTTTAAGAGCAGTCTGGATAGCAGTCTTAATTAATCTAAAAGGGAGCTCAGTCAGAATATATGCTTGTTTGCTGATCATTTGTTAGAGTAGTAATAATATTGCAGTTTGTTCTATCCTGCCTTCTTTGCAGCAAGGACTGTTCTGTTTATCTCCACCAACTTGGCCCGGGACTGTCAGAATGGGCCAATCAGTACTGTTAGGACTCTAAAATGGAGCCTGCCTACAGTGGCTTGGTGGGGTCAAAACTTGTAGGAATTGTAGTTTTTGCATTTTGGCACCTAAAATAACCTGGAGGGGGAGCCCTTGTTGTGACTGATAGATCAGCCAACCGAACCTTTTGGATCTTGAGGAAATTCCCAAGCTGCTTGCAGCTAGTTTCAGTTCTGAGTTGGGAAGTGAAGAGATAACAGCTTGAATGATTCAAGCAGCAGCCCCAGTGTAGATTCACATGGGACAACTGTGGAAATTCCTGAGTTTTGGCCTGCATGCCTGCCTGCTGTCGCTGAGAGGGGAACCTGAGCCTTTTTCGGACTGAATCCGACCTTGGAGAGCGCAGTAAGCCACTGAATTGTGACCAGGCTCCTACCTGAAGAAGACCGAAGATTTGCTGAATGCAATCAGCCTATCTGGACTTCCAGCCACCTCTGAACTCCTGGATTGTTCAGAGACTCTGTAATTGCGACCGGGGGAGCCTTTTGCCTGGTACAGTGGAATTTCCTTACATGTGAATGTGTTGTGTGCTTATAGTGGGTCGTGATTTGGTTCCCTACTGTGGTTTGAATTGTGTTCTGCTTGCTGGAAGCTGCTTTAGAATTTCCTTATGTGTAAATGTGCTGTGTGCTGCTAGTGGGTCGCGATTTGGTTCCCCACTGTGGTTTGAACTATATTCTGCTTGCTGGAAGCTGCATCCAGACCCACAGACTGAATCCAAAATCATCTCCATTGGGCCTGGGCCTTGCCACACTGGCCCAGCATGACTACCCGCTGTACAGAGAAAGCCATCGATGAGAGACCTGCCTGGGGATCAGCCCCCTGCTCAACACTTGAACAGGAACAATGCCTCGGTGATTCGTGTGGGCCCCGCTTCTCCGGGCACTCCAGCTCAACAACCTGCAGTCTCGATTTCATCCTGCCTGTGTCCAGTATTGGATATCATGAGTAAACATCAGGGATGCTCCCTGCAACAACAGCTAAATCTAAAGTGTTGTCATCTGAGTGTCTGGTTGCTTTTTCTTTCACGAAATGAGCCCTCTGGCTCCGGATTACAAATAGTGTGTGTTGTACATGTTACTTTCTTCCATCACAGGGCCCCAACCAGCTGCAATGTTCCTGGCTAGCCCATCGTCTCCCTACCTGGGTATGCAGAGGTGTGACTGTGTGGGGACTTAAAGCGCATGCATAACTGTTTGATTAATATAGCTTTTAAGCCAATCAACCTGATTATGCCCCTTCCTTGTTCAAGTCCCCTGAATAAATCAGATCTGACTTTTTTGCTGCATTTAACCTGACTGTGGTTCCAGTTTATGCCAAGAGTACTGTACTGTTGCTATGTACTGTACATAACCTTGTTTTACAGGGGGTCCCCAGGGTCAAGCCAGAGGAACCAGCCCTGGTGGTAAGTGCAAACAGTGTGGGTACTGGTATGGTGTACTAGGGGTACTGCAAAAGTGATTAGTGTATATTGCTCAGGCCACTAGAAGGGAAAGAGGGGGGTTACAGTGTCCCGGAGGGCTGTGCCCAGGTTAGTTTGACCACTACCATCCCTGACCTCTGGGTGGAGGCATCCGTTTCAGAACTCAGGCCCCTTAACCTGCTACTAGCCACGCAGGCAGGTGTAGTAGCCCTTGGGATAGTGCTACCAAGGGGTTACACATTGAAACAAGGAAGTATTTTTTTCAAATATCTTCATATTTGACCTCAGTTTAGCAGAGTCCAAAAAAAGATTTTACTTGACAATAATATGTGAGAAGACAAGTACGTTAATACAAGTTAGAACATCAGAAAATACAAATCGACAGCTTTCACTTTTGCTGAATCTATGGCTGCACTAATACCAGTCAGCCATCTGAAGTAAATAAAAAAAATACAGGACTTAACTGCCTAACTGACAACAAATAAAATGAAAAGAGCCTGCAGTTAGTCACTACAACATTTTAAAAATGTGTTCAAAGCCTGCTCTGTATATTTTAGAGCACAGCAAAGTATGAGCGTGGCCACAGAGACATCGTATGTTAATTAGCAGCACTTAGAAAATGGCTTAAAAATTCCTAGCATTCTGATTGGCTAGGAGACTAAAATTAGTGGGCCGGTATTTTTCAATAAACGCCCGCTTAAAACAAGTGCCAATTCGGGGTGCTTTATTACTGAGGGTATCAATGGGCACCTAGAATTTCAAAGTAGATCTGCCACCATTTTTTCTGTCTTACTGGATGACCAATCCCCCCCCCCCATCTGTCTCAATCTCTGTAATGCCAGGACATGCAGAAAAAGAAAAAGAAACATAGAACTTTTTAATTTTGTGATACGGGAGACACACAATCACAATTCATATTTTCTCCCAGTTGTGCTCACTTCCAACAGCAGTCTCCCTGAGCGATCACAATCTCGCACCCACTTCTCCACACCCTGTCCTTTGTGTTTCTCAGTAAGCGGACCCCCACCCAGCAGCCAACTCGGTTTTCAACCATCCCGTAAAAACACAAATCTCTGTTTTATTTCTAACACCACAGGTTTCCTCAACTGCCTAGCTCATTAGCAATTGTACTCTGTTTCAAATCACGTCACGCAAACAAGCAGTGAAGACTTGGGTCACATTGCAAAAGCCAATCGTAAATATAAATAAAAAGAAACGTAACCTCTCTTCACATGAATCTCAAGTCTGCATTCCACAGTTCCTTGTAGGCCCTCATAAATCCATGTGTGAAGTGGTGGTCTGGGGGAGAGAAACAATCATAAGCTGCAGGATATCCTCATGGGGAGGGGGGAACTATTTTAAAAAAAACAGCGCCGTCCACTGGTTATCCAGGGACTACTTTACCTCAAAACATAAATATAAGCATTTTTTTATTTATTTTGTATCTATATATTATTGTAAAAAATGTTTTTACATTTCACCTATGAGACATTTTCTAAGCACAGTAATACCCTCCAGGGTGGGTGGTATTAGGCAATACTGGACCTTCCAGGAGCTATAAGGTCCTCCGCCTGAGGCATCGGGCCTCATTACGCGCCTGAGTGGTCCGGTATTGCCCAATACTGCCCACCCTGTCAGGTATTATTGCTTACATAACCACCGCAATTGCATCAAGATCACTATCTGTGCATTCTTTTTCCAAATGTGACTCTAAAAAAACCCTCTACATTGCCACTGGACACTGTTAGCAAACAGAGTCATCTCATACTTCCTTACTAGTCAGATGGCATCCACTTATGTTAACTGAAACTGAGGGACAGCAGCACTGATGTACATTGGATGTACAAATTCCAGAACTTGTACCCCAACTAACAATCTCAAATAGTTGTCGAGTATATTTTGTGTATACAAGCCTCTACGAGTGAAACGAAGCAATGGACATAAATTGGTATAACAGGGACTACTACCAACAATTGGGCATATCTGACTGCAGTCCCTATCTGTACAACAACAGTCTGACTGTAAAGAACTAATTTATCTCACTAAAAACAAGTAAACATGCCTTCAGAGTTGAAAGTAGTATACCAAGAGAACTACACAGTGACAGTATTCTGATAGAAATCAGTTGTTCATTAGACGTCACTATCTCGAGCTTCAGAGTGAGAGCCACCAACTAAATAGTTGATCCTCTGACCCCTGCATGAATGCACATGCCACAGTGAATGTACTGAAGTAGCGCATTAAGGCATTTTTGTTTCATTTCACTATCCTGCTTCTACCTACAGGCGATATGTCTGATGGCTCAACAAGGTTCCAGCACTAATGAAAAGACACAGGACAAGGGTTTCTTTTTAATGTTTTATTACAAAACTTTACAAAAGTATAAACAAAGAATAGGAAAACATCAATTTTGAGTGGCTACCTGCTCTTCAAGCCCTTTTTTACTGCAGTATTTTGTGAGAAGTCCTTTACAGCAAGTTACTATGTTGCACTGTGGTTGGCTCCGCTGTATGTGGTACAACACAGGGGTCCTCCTCATGGGCCATCTTTGTTCTGGTGCCCAAAAAAACACAATGCTGGTTGTGTATTATTCATTTATTAAGTGCCGTGCAACTCTGATCCTTGCCGCAGAACTTGACCTAGCAATGCCACAGAAGTTCAGAGTTCCTGCTGCAGAAGTTACGTTTACAGTACCGCAGAGAACAGGGGGCCTTGATTATTGTCCTTTACAGATCATTTTACTCTTGTGCTCCTCTGTAGCTGAAGTCATAATCTCCTGTTTGTGACATCTCAATCAGTTCCACAGCAGGGGCTGTGATATCACAAGCAGAGAATGAATGACTCCGCTTCTGAACAGCATCAAGATAAACTGAACTGTAATGGACAAAGGTTTTTGTCATACAAACAGCCTTACTAATAAAGAAAATAAAATAGCCTGAAATGCTATTATGAGGGGAGTTTTGAGTAACTGGGGTCTACTGATGCCCATTGGAATTTGTTCACTGGAGACCAGAGATCCTCTTTAATAATAATTGTTATTATATTTTGTGTCTGTAAGTCTACGCAATGTCTGTAATACTGCAGCATCCACAGGGCACTGTTGCAAAAGAGGTGCTTTTACCTCAATGCATTTGTAACCCCCCTACAAAAGGGGGTTCCCGAAAAGTCTTCCTCGAGCTTGCCTAAATGCTCACTGCCAGGCTGGTGTCCTGCGTTTTAGCAGTTTAAATGTGATTGCCACAGAGTGCCTGTATAGCCTCTGTGCACTGTCTCTTTAAGAGCTGCCTGGATTGCAGTCAGAAGTAATCTGAGAGGGCTCTGTTGAAAGATGTAACTATTGCTGAAAATCATTTAGAGTGATGATGATAAGTAGTTTGTCTAACCCGCCTTCTTTGCAGCAAGGACTGTTTTGTTTTCCCCACCATTTGGCCCGGGACTGCGAATTGAACCAATCAGTTCTGGTGGGACCTAAAATGGAACCGGACTACAGGAGCTGTCGGGAGTCAAAATCTGTAGGAATTGTAGTTTTGGGCTATTTGCACCTTTTTGCACCTGAAGGGGGAGCCTTTGTTGTGATTGACAGGAGGATCAGCCAACTGAACATTTTGGATCTTGGGGAATTTCCCAGGCTGCTGCAGCTTGTTTCAGCTTTGAGCTGAGAAGTGAAGAAATACCAGCTCAAGTGATTTTGAGCATCAGTTCTGTGTAGTTTTGCATGGGAGAACTGTGAAAGGGCTGAGTTTTTGGCCTGCCTGCTGTCCCTGAGAGGGAAAAATAGAGTTATTCGGACTGAATCTGAGTTGTGAATACTATTTAAGCCATTGGACTGTGACAGGCTTTAACCTGAAGAAGACCGAACATTTATTGAATGCGATCAGCCTGTCAGGATTTCCAGCTGCTTTTGAAACCCCGGTTTGTGCAAAGACTTTGCGATTGTAACCGGAGAGCAGTTTGCCTAGTACAGTACAATTTCCTTACATGTAAATGTGCCGTGTATTGAAAGTGGGTCGTGATTTGGAGTTCCCACTGTGTGAACTGTGTTCTGCTTGCTGGAAGCTTTATCCAGCCTAATCGGACTGAATCCGCTTTCATCTCCATTCAGCCTGGGCCATGCCACACTGGCCTTGCCAGACTACCCCACTGCACAGAGAGAGCCACCGACAAGAGACCTGCCTGGGGATCAGCCCCCTGCTCCACACTTGAACAGGAACAACGCCTCGGCGAATCGTGTGGGCCCTGCTTCTCCTGGCACTCCAGATTAACCACCTGCTGTCTAGATTTTCATCCAGCCTGTGTCCAGTCTTGGGTATCGTGAGTAATCATCAGGATAGCTCCCTGCAGCAACAGCCTAATCTAAAAGTGTGTCATCTGATTGTCTTGTTGTTTTCTTTTCACGAACTGAGCCCTCCGGCTCCGGATTACAAATAGTGTGTGTTGTGCATGTTGTTTTCTTCCAGCACAGGGCCCCAACCAGCTGCAACGTTCCTGGCTAGCCCACCATTCTGCATCTGGGTACCCAGAGTGTGTGACCGTTTATGGACCCTGAAGTACATGCATAACTGTTTGAGTCATAGAGCTTTTAAGCAAATTAACCTGATTACGCCCCTCCCTTGTTCAAGCCCCTTAAATAAATCAGATCTAACTCTTTTTTGCATTTACCCTGACTGTGGTTCCAGTTTGTGCAAGAGTACTGTACTGCTGTTATTTGCTGTGTATAACCTTGTTTTACAGGGGGTCCCCAAGGCTGGGCCAGAGGAAAGCCCTGGTGGTAAGTGCAAACAGTGTGGGTACTTGTGTGGTGTATCGAGGTGTTGTAGTGATTATTGTGTATTGTTCTGGCCACTAGTAAGGAAAGAGGGGCTGTTACAGTGTCCCGGAGGGCTGTGCCCAGGTTAGCTTGACCACTACCAACCTTGACTTCCGGGTGGAGGCACCCATTTCAGAACTCGGGCCCCTTAACCTGCTACTAGCCATGCAGGCGGGGTAGTAGCCCTTGGGATAGCACCACCTAGGGGTCACACATTCTTTTCCCAGGTAAAATAAAATAATTAAATAGAATCTAGCCAATATAAGCAACTTTGGCTGAGATAATGGAAGGCATTTAGTAAGTATATAATGGGTTAGCACCTCATTAACAGTAAATAGTGCCACAAAAACAGGGGACTTGCTTAATGTGCCACACTGAAAGGCACAGTGAGCGAGGGACTAACTCATCTGTGAGTGGCATTAACTGATGCCAGTCACTTATGCAATAGGCGTATAGGCATATTCAAATATGTGGAGAGGCATTAAATAGTCATTAGTTCTATGTTATTAACACCTGCCAAAACCTTGTCTTAAGGTCCCTGTTCCTCCCCCCCCCAACCCACACACCAATCTGCACTGCTGTCTGTGTGCTCTGGAAGCCTAACGGTCCCTCTATCCCCCCACCCAATTCCAGTCCGTAGTTTTATGATCATTCCTTGGCAATCTAGTTGTTCCCCATACTACCAATCACCTGCCATTGGTATATTATCATTCCCTGGCAAGCTAGTGGTCCCTCTAGCACCCTGATCATCTGTCTGTTGGTATATGATCATTGCTTGGGGACTAGTGGTTCCCCTATAGTGGGCTATGTACTGTACTTAGACTCCTGCGTATGGCATATCCTGTGCCATTAGCTCTGTGAGGTGGCTGGCACTGTGTGGTAAGGAAGTGCCAGCCACTGTTGGGGGGTGTTGCCTCACACATGGGGTGGTGGGCCACTGGACTACCGGGGGTTAGGGACATTGTATGTACCAGTGATCTGGTGGGGTGTGGATCTCTGTGATGCCTGTGGAGCACAGCGACTGGGGGGGGTAAGGCACTACTGCATTGATGGTGTTACTTGAGAACTGGTTGGGGGACAACTAGACTGCCAGGGAATGATCATATACCATTGGACAGGTAATTGGTGGGGCCGGGGAATCATTACACTGCCAGTGAATGCTCACGCAACTATGGACAGGTAATCAGAGGGACCACTAACAGACAGGGAATGATCAAAGTAGTTTATAATCATTCCTTGGCAGTTTAGTGGTCTCCCCACCCTCCCAATTGCCTGTCCATAGGTACATGATCTGCAGAGTGGTGATCAAGGAGTTGGGGGACTATTAGACTGCCAGGGCATACAGGCAGCAGTGCTACAGGAGATGAGAGGGCGCAATTTCTGTTTGCTCTTGGCATGTAATGGAACCTTAATGAGACGTAAATGACTCCACAGTGCTGTGCCTGTGCTATGGGGCCATTTGCAAGGGAATGTATAAACATGTCAGACTGTGCCACAGGAGCAATCACCACTTACAGGCCCTAACTGCTCCTTCGCTCCTGTCAGCACCATATCTCCCTACAGGCCAGATACATCATGTGACCCGTAGGAGGTTGTGGTTTGCGAGAGCCATCAGGATAGTGCCTGGCTCATTTGGACAGTGTACTGGAACATGCCATTAGCATTCATTATGTGCTTTTGACATGTTTCAGGACACCACTAATTTCCTCCAAGCACATTTGTTTCTGGAGCACACCTTTTTCTGAGCGCAAACACGAATCTTCAAACATCCTATTGGCCTTTGTGTTCTGGGGGCTTACACAGGAAAGTGGCTTGTTAAAGGGACACTGTCAACCACTTTTGGCTTCATACTGTGGTGTCAATGAATTAGAAAAAAAGGTTTTTTGACTGTAAACATTCTGTAAAGATTGCTGATATAACTGGTAGTTTGATTCTGATTATCTTTTTCTATGAAAAGTGCAATACTGACTTCCCATCATGCTGGTGTTACCACACCAAAATGTGTTTGTTTACATTCCTAAATCAACTTACACTGCACTTTCCTGGACTTGGGAACATCCCCATAATGTAGTCTAGCCACTCATGATGCAGTGAGACTTTAGGAGGCTATTGCACCATGGATGACTGCACTGTTTAGAGATGTTTCTAATGATTAGTAAGACTTCAGTAATAATAATTACATGATTGTCAACAAAAAAAGTTGTTTATAAATATACATTTACATGCATTCCCATTCTAATGAACAAACAGACAGACAAAAGTACTGCTATCCCTCATCCTTGAAGAGGTATTGTGCCCGCTTACCAGAATATTCAATCTCTCCCTCAGCCTCAGTCAGTTCCCAAGCAAATGGGAATCTGCCATTGTCACTCCGGTCTTTAAAAGCAGCAACAGGTCCATACAGGGGATCTACCGGCCGATCTTTATATTACTCCCCCTCTCCAAGGCCCTTGAGTGCATTGTTGCTGACCAGCTTACAGACTACCTGGACAAATATAACATCCTATGTGCACAGCAACACGGGTTCAGGCAAGGGCACAGCACATCAACAGCCCTCCTGGAATTCACTGGAGTCCTTCACAACTCGTTGGACAAAGGCTATCTAACTGGAGCCGTATTCATCGACTTGACTAAGGCATTTGACACTATTCACCATGGCCTGCTTACCAAACGGCTGCTGAATGCCAGGCTCTCCCAGGACTCCACTGCATGGTTTAATAGCTACCTGAACCAGCGCTCACAAAGAGTAAAAATCTCAGGAGTACTCTCTGACTCCAAACCTGTTCGTTCAGGCGTCCCTCAGGGATCCATACTGGGCCCACTACTTTTCAGCCTTTTCCTGAACTCCCTTCCACTATCCTGCCCAGAACAAATTAGCCTCTATGCTGATGATGCTGTGCTTCTCACCCCCCATAAGGACCCACAACCCTTACTTCACAACCTACAGCTTGCTTTCTCCACTGTTGAAAACTGGTTCGCAAAACATACAGTAAACTAATTCTAAACCACAAAAAGACTAAATCTATGCTTTTCGGCAGCTTGCAAAACAAACACAGGCGATACCCCCTTGATATCAATACAAGCACTGGTAATACCCTTGAACAAGTGTCATCTTTTAAATACCTTGGAATCTCACTTGACCCTTGCCTATCTTATGGGACTCACATTGATAGAGTTGCCAGAGTGGTAAACTCACGCATTGAAATTCTTTACCGAAATAGACAGCATCTTACCCAGGCAGCACTGAAGATTGCTGTCCAGAGCTCTGTGATCTTCGTCATAGATTATGGCCTCATAATCTATGGCTCTGCCTGTACTACCGCCCTCAGGAGCTTAACGACATCCCTAAACAAGGCCTGTCGACTGCTTACTGGATCCCACCAACTCACACATACATGTGAGCTTTATGCTCAAATGGGATGGCTTCAACTCGCTAGCTGCATAAAGTACCTTACCTGCTTGATGGCGAAAAAAACTACTTTGGGCCTTACTCCACTCAGTGTCCAAGCCCTTCTGCACCCAAACACTAATCCTCGTAACACCAGAGGGTCTGAACGTCAGCTTCTACAGATCCCCTGATGCCACACCACTCTGGGCCAAAGATCCTTTGCACACCGTGCACCCAGCTGGATGAATGCCCTCAGCACTCACATCACCTCCACCTCCTCACTGGACATATTCAAATCAAGCCTCCATCATCATCTCATGGCCTCCAGCTCATGTAACTGCCACCCCTAAGTTCCCCCTTCCCCATTGAGATCAACCACCCCCCTCTGATGTTCTTTGACAATGCCATGAGCTGCTCTAGTCTCTTTTTCAGCTGCCACCCCATATCCTCTCACCCTTTTCCTTGTATGTGTCATTCATGTATCCTATTTACCGTGATGCCGTACCTGAACTGATGAATATGGTTGTATGCTCTCTTTAATGTTGTATGCCCTTGTTTAACATGTTTTACAATGGTGCCACGTCAGGAGAGTACATACATGTTAAAGAGCCTTGGCTCAAAGGTAATTGTAATCCTCGATCTAAATTAACAAAAAAATAAAACAAACAGCAACATCAATACATTTTGAAGGAAGTAAGCAATCCCAACATGTGGTGTCTTAGAAATAATAATATGCAAAACAGGTTGACAGTGTCCCTTTAAAGAAACAACTTGTGATGGTAGACATTTTTGGCCTGTTCTTTTTTATATTTTTTTACACTACCCTTTTTCTCCTGTCTTCTAAGGAAGCAATAAGACATGAGGGGGTGTGTATTAGACATTTCTAAAGCACGGCAACAGGTGTAGTGAGGCACATGGCCACAGGCTGACCACTGTAGTGTTTTATTGCACTTATAAAATGGGGTTATGTATTCTACATTGAAGTAAAAATTAAAATTGTAAGGGTAAAATAATAAATATGTAAAACATGAATGTGTTTTAATATAAAATAGTTCCTCTGCATTAACTTTAACAATTTTTTCCATTTTGCTGAGGCTTTTGACCTACTGTGGCCACCATAGTTGTTCTTCCATATATATGGTTGTCATGGCTACCCTCTGACCTCCCCCCATATACACACAAAGATATACAAAATAAAAATATCTATTAACACAAGTCATGCTGGCAAGTATATGCTTTGTGCCTGCAGATGTGTTGAAAGGTGTGGGTAGGGCAGGCGGTGACCGAGTGAAATACTGGGCAGGCAGGAGGAAAGCCATTGCACTGCAGGGGAGATGTGAGTGTAAGCCGTCACACTGCAGGGAAGTCGTGAACTGCGAAGTTGAAGTTCATGTAAAAACACACACATAGTCAAAATAAAAAGATCTACAGTTGACAAATCATGCTGTCAAGTGTGGTTTTTGTGCCTGTGTTTAAGTTGCAGTGGGCCAGGTGTGTGACTAGTACAACCCCCTGGAATGCTGTACCTACCTACCTCCCCTTCCAACCACCCCACACACTGGATGCCAAACAGTTTCCCCAATACCATATCCCACATACACTTTACAGTTGATTCCCACAAAACATACTTCGCACAGCAATTTCAAACAAAACACAGCTTTATTATGGGGAAGGGCTAGGGTCCAGGAACCTGGAAAAGGACAGCTGTGGAGGTAAGAATGGTTAGAAAATTGGTTCAGAACAATTAATAACATACAGGCCCGTAGGCCAGACCACCCTAGATACCCACCCCCACTGGTACCAGTGGCTACCCTCTGTCCTTTCTGGGTACCCAGGAGTTGCAGACCTGCTTGGTGCCGTGGGTTGGCTGGTGTTGGTGCCCTTGGAACAATGTAACTGGCTGTAACAATTAAACAAACACTCCCCCTGACTGCCAGGGCGAGTCCTGGGTACTCACAGTCCTGGAGATCTGGGAAGTTCCTGGTGCAGAGGGCTTCCACCAGTCCAAATTCAGGGGATCTCAGTTCAAATGAGAGCAGAGCAAATGGGCAGCAGAAGGTATCCTGAGGACCTGACCTTGATTGAAGGTCTGTCCGCTTGTTCTCTTGATTGAAGGTCTGTCCGCTTGTCCTCTTGATTGAAGATCTGGCCACTTGTCACCTTCCGCCTATTCAGGCCTATTGCAGAGCTCCTACACAAGGCCCACCAACTACAGAGGACCTAGACCTAGGAGTGGCTCCACAGCCCAGTTCCCTCACAGGTCAAGGTGAGCCCTAGCTCCCCCAGCATGCACTGGTGGCCCCCTGTAGCCAGCAAACCCCACTGGGTGGGGGTTGGCAGGTTCCCCACCTGTCTCTGAGTTGAGCTGGGACTCTACTGGATTCTCTTTTCCTCTCAACAAAGGATCAGCTCCGCTGTGCTGCCTGAACAGTTTCGCCACACTTTCTGCTTTCCAAGCCTTTTAGTAGCAGGCTCCAAACTCCAATTCTAGATCAGCGATTCCAGTCCTCAGCTATATCTCAACAACAGACACAGCTCCCTGAAGCCTAGGGCACCTGCTCACTATTTCTCTCTTACAGTCTCTCTGCTTTAAATCAGCTTCCACCTTTTCTCTGGCTTACTCACAGTTCCTGGAAACCTCATTCCAAGCTCAAGTTGCTCTCTCAGTCCCAAACGGTTGCAGGATGGCTGTAGCAAAAATCTCCACTTATCACAGCAAGCTCCAACAGGATGCCTGGAACGGTTAGCTCAAAATACACAGCTTCTCCAAACAGCAAGAATACTTCTCTACTATTTCTCTGACAAACTCCTCTTTACTCCAATTTAAGCCCTGTGAAAGGCCTCAGAAGATGTCGCATGTAGCACAGAGACCTACTGACTCAGCCAGACCCCAGCCACAGACTGACTTCACTGCCCAAAGACTCTGGGATTTCTCTTGAAAATCCTGCCCTCTGATTGGTTGGTTTCAGTCATCAATCTCAATACTGAACCCTCTTTGATTACTGATTTGCTAGGTTTCTTGGCACCTGAAAATAATTAACACCTCCTCCCATCAGCCCTTTCAATAGTCTCTGGGTGCCTAAGTACTTGATTGGCTGTCTTTAGGGGGTCAACGTATCAAAAACATGGCTGCTCACTTTACAGTCCCACACAGTCTCTATGAAGTTGCAACTTTCAGTTCCTTTGTTTTAAAACACAGTGTCCCATGGTCCTGTAGCAGTCCTTGTCCCCTGTCAAGTGGCAGCAAAATTAGAAACTATCAGTCCTCCTTCTGCTGATCACTAGCTCCTTTGTCAACTGCCCTCCCCGGAGCAGTGAGTGGGTTCATTAATATTCATGAGCCCCTCATGCATATGTAAGAGCACCACGGGGGTAATTAGATGGCTGCCAGGCCAACCGAAACACCAGGCACTTCTACGCATGTGCGAACCAGTGGACCTCTTTAAAACACAAATTCAGGCACCAGTCTCACGATTAGACCCCTGGCAGCCCATTCGGGCCAGCAACAGAGAGGGAGACATAGGAGGGTGAGGAAAACCAAGGTAAGCCCCCACGGGGGGGGGGTTACATCTCCTTTAGTCACCCCCTTTGGCTATCCTTTCCTGTCTGTGTCTTTGCACTCCTCACCACTTTCTCTGCTCCCCTTTGTTTCTCCTGGTACACTTCCCTCTCCTTTCCTCTGTGTCACCTTGTATCTTCTGAATGCAGCCCTTTCAGTCTTAATCTTTTCAGCCACTTCCCTTGAGAATTACAATAGTCTCTTTTTCCTCCTGTTTTTACTCACTTCTTTTGTGCATTGGTTTGTTGCCTTCACTATACCAACCCTTGAGTTAGCCCACTGTTCCCCCACCCCACCCAGGCCATCCCCGTGCTGGGTCATGTCTGAGGCATGCACACTTTGTTTTTAATCTACCCTCCTGAAATCCAAGACCCTCACCCTTGTGTGACTTGTTTTTGTTGCCATCCTTATGTTGAACTACACTGTATGGTGATCATTGGTCCCCATGTGGCTTCCCAACCTTGATGTCTGTAACACTGTCTCTGTCAATGAACACCAGGTCCAGTACTGCACCATCATGAATGGGCTCCCTTACTAGCTGCCTGAGAACCACCCCCTGCAGGGAGTCTAGGATGTCCTTGCTTCTAATTGAGGACATAGCTCAGAGGCTCCATTCTACATCTGGCAGACTGAAGTCCTCACCAGCAGCACCTCCCCTTTTCCTGCCATTGTGGTGATGGTTTCCCCAGTTCCTTATCCAGTTCCTCCCCCTGCACTGGAGGTCTGTAGATTACCCCATTATGAATAGTGGCTCCAGCTCCTGTCTCCAGGGTGACTGTGGAAGGCTAAGGGTTAACAAATGGACGCTTTACAGAAGAGTTGGAATCTTGACAGACTTTTATTCACAGGAACCACATAAGAGAGAATTTGGAAAATAAAACAAAACAAAAATGAACTGTACACTTAAATAAAATGAATTAAATGCTGGTCAAATCGTAAGTTCCAGACATCTTTAGGGAGTAGTATTTCCTTTCTACTGCCTCTGAGGTGCTTTCACATCAACACCCAAATCAAATCTGACACATACATTCAAAGATCTGGCATATAAAGGGTGCAAAAGACAAGGACTGGTCCTGGCAACAATCAATCATAATAACTGTCTCAATATTCAAATAAAAGTATTTATTTACATATTGTATGATTCTTAAACCATTCCAATCAACTGAAATATATAATTTTCTTCTTTTAACTTCTGGGTTTTTAATTATTTGCAGATTTGAACCCCGTTTTGGAACGCCGACAGGCACCACCCCAGCTTCCCTGCATATATTGAAGAAGAAAGGATCCGGCCGGCTTTTAGTAAGCAGGAACGCTGAGATGGTCTTCGGCCTTTCAAAACGCTGAAAAACAACATTATTTCAGACATTAGCCAGATAAAATAAAAAAAAACAACTCAATTGTATCCCTGAAGTAAGGTGAACAACCTTTATGTTTTAGTTGTGGAAACCAAGGGCTTAACTGCCCAGTTCATTTGTATTTATTTCCCTTAATCCCTGAAAGCCGAAAACGGAAAGTGCAGCTGCACGAATGTGCGCACAGTCGAGAGGGATACAAAAATGAAAAAGAAACAAATGTCTCGAGGGTAAGTTTTGTTTTTCTAACAGAAACACCGCACAGTTAGAAGGACTTAAATGTGAGCCTTACTCTTTACTGGGCAATTCAAAGAAACCGGAGGTACGAGAAACTCCGCTGAGATCTGGAGCTAAAAGGGGACAGTAAGACATACCGAACGTAAACGCCTATATTAATATATAGATAGGAATGCTAATGACAAACTAACAGCTAACTATTTGTGCTTTTTTACCCAAAATAGATGACGAAAGCACTAATCTAAAGTCCTATAATTATTGTGTTCTCTATTCGATTCAAAATAAAATATCGGAAATTTTCCCGAAAGTAAGACTCTGTTTGCCTCGCCCCAAACTCTGTTCAGCTTGCTCTATATTGCTTGATATTAGAATTAACTTCAAGGGAAACATAATTGTGGTCACCAAAATGGTACTGAGTTCAGTTTCTACTGCTGGGGGTTATTTCCACAAGAGGCAAATGGTTATTTTTTATTTGTTTATACCGTCAGACTTTGCCTAATGTATAATTGTACTGTACATAAACCATACCAGTGTTACTATTCACACAGGTAAATATTTTATTTATCTATCACTGCTGCACCATGTCTGCATTTTATCTGTAACACTTGAGGATGCATGCAGGCACGAAATTACCCTTAAAGGATTACTCAAAAACAATACGATACAAATACAAAGTTTTGCTTTTGTAATATAATAGTGGGTAATAGATGGCCAGTCTATTATCCACTATTCATCCATAACATATACATAGACAGACACATGAAAAAGACAGATGGACCACATTCATTCCACAGGACAACATTAAAGCACAATAGGAAAGGAATTATGGGGGGGGGTTATAATGCCCCTACCACATACTCCTCCCCCCTTTTGTTAAAACCCTCCCGCTTACCATACGGGTTCAAATGCCGACATATTTTCAGAGTAATTAAAAGGGATGGAGCCACAGCCCGCCCTCTCCATGGCTCCACCCTGGGGTCCCTTTCATAACTATACTTTCTAACAAGTAAGAGGAAGACAAGCGTCTTCCGAATCTTTATTCTTCATTACCCCGGGGTCTGGGATTAGATGTTCATCTATTCCATATCTTGATAGAAAATCTGCATTCCCATTTGTAACTCCTTTTCGATGTTTTATAGTAAAGCGATATGGTTGCAGTGAAAGATACCACCTCATATTTCGGGGATTTTTATCTTTCATATGTTGCAACCAACATAAAGGATTATGGTCAGTCCAAATCTCAAACTCAGTACCCCACAGATAAAAGCGTAAAACTTCAATAGCCCATTTGATAGCCAAACATTCCTTCTCAATGGTGGAATATTTAGTCTCCCATTCATGTAGTTTACGACTGACATACATGATGAGGTGTTCTCCTCCATCAATGTTCTGTGTTAATACTGCACCAATACCTCGGTTAGAGTCATCAGTCTGGAGAACAAAAGGATGAGAAAAGTTGGGAGTATGGAGAACTGATGAAGAGCATAGTTGAGCTTTTATGGAACAGAAAGCTTCTTCACATTCAGAACTCCATATTACTCTATCTGGCTGATGTTTTTTTGTTAAATCGGACAAAGGTCCTGTTATGGTCGAAAAAGCCAGAATGAAACGTCTATAGTATCCGGCTAGGCCTAAAAAGGCTCGAACATCTTTCTTGGTGTTTGGCCTAGGACATGTGGCTACCGCATCAACTTTAGTTATTTCAGGCTTTATACACCCTTTTCCAATCAGGAAGCCTAGCAGTGTCAGTGGCTCAGTAGGTAGCACACTTGCCTCTGAGGCTGGGAGATCAGAGGACTGTGGGTTCAGTTCCCACATCTGGCACTTGGGTTAATATCCCAGTACTGACACTGTAGCGCAGCATGAGAGGGGTGCTGCACTTCTGAGGTGCCGTCTCTCGGATGAGACGTTAAACCGAGGTCCCATCTGCTTGGATTGGTGGTAGTTCAGGTGGATGTTAAAGATCCCATGGCACTTATCGAAAAGAGTAGGGGAATTTCCCCGGTGTCCTGGCCAAATTTCCCTCATTCACTAACAATACCACCAACAGCTTAATCTGGTTCAAGGTCAGTTGGCATTCATCTGTATCCCCCTCCCCCGGGTCGTGCCTGAAAATAGGCAGGATTTGTCTAGTGCACTTACCCGGTCAACAAAAACTAAATAAAAAAAATAAATATTTAGTTTCTTGCATACCCATGGTACATTTTTCATGATTTATGGTAAGTCCAGAGTTGGAAATGGCCGCAAGGACTTCTGATAGATGCTGTAGATGTTCTTTCCAAGTAGGGCTGAATATCACAACATCATCAAGGTATGCTGCACTATATGCAGCATCAGGGGCTAGAACTTTATCCATAACCCTTTGGAATGTAGCAGGAGCACCATGTAGCCCAAAGAGCATTACATTAAATTGAAATAATCCAATGGGTATACTGTTTTGTCTTTTGCTTCGGGATCTAAAGGAATTTGCCAATATCCCTTTGTTAAGTCAATGGTTGAAAAATATTGGGAATTACCTAAATGATCCAGTATGTCATCTATACGAGGCATAGGATAACTGTCGAATTTAGAAATGGCGTTAAGGCATCGAAAATCTAAACATAGTCGTACTCCCCCTTCCTTTTTATGTACAACAACTAAAGGGAAACTCCATTCACTATGCGACAGCTCGATGATTCCCATTTCTTGCATTTTCCTTAGTTCTTGAATTACAGTTTCCCTAACCTTTTCAGGGAGACGATATGGCTTTTGACGTATAGGACTGTTTTGGGATACAATGATATTATGTTTTTCCCCATTAATTTTTCCTGGTGTTCCCTTAAAGGTTTTCTCGTGTAACTGTATTATGGTTAACAGTTCGGCAGTCTGCTGAGGTGTTAGATCAGGGTTTATATTGATTTCTTTGATGTCCCCTTCCACTTCCAGTCTTCGATAAGCTATATCTAGCTCACTACTTCCTGTTTCTGGGTAGATATAACCACATAAGTTGGATACTCTTTCTACTCGGGGTTTTAAAAGATTAACATGATAAATATGTTTTTTGTTGGTTTTATCGTGCATGTTAATTTTGTACGTGATGGGTCCTATTTTCCGGGTTACTTTATAGGGGCCCTGCCACTTCATTAATAATTTATTGTCGGATGAAGGTAGAAGTAATAGCACTTGGTCTCCTTCTGAGAACTCCTTAGTCCCTGTTCCTTTATCATACTGTTTTTTTTGTATAAACTGCTGTCTTTGGTTATTAGCATGGGCCTGCTGACTATACCTCTTTATCCGTTCCCTTAGATGATGTAAATATTCAAGGGGGCATTTGTTCTGTATATCCTTACTATCCTCCCACCATTCTTTTATTATGTCTAAAGGTCCTCTTGTGTTCTTTCCATACAATAATTTGAATGGGGAAAAACCAGTTGAGGCTTGTGGCACCTCACGGTAGGCAAACATTAAATATGGCAGATACAGATCCATTGTCTACCTTCATCTTGCACGAATTTCTGAATCATTTTTTTCATGGTTTGGTTGAAGCGCTCCACCAGCCCGTCAGTTTGAGGATGATAAGGCGTAGTCTGGATAGCCTCAATACCTAAAGTCTGGTAGAGTCGCTTCAAGACCTGTGAACAGAAATTCTTACCCCTGTCTGTCAGTATTTCTTGGGGAATACCTACTCTACTGAAGATTTTCCCTAACTCCTCAGCAATTCTGGAGGCGGTGATAGCTCGAAGGGGTACTGCCTCCGGATACTTAGTAGCATAATCATACACCACCAGAATGAACTGGTTACCTTTAGTACTTTTCTGTACTGGACCTACTATGTCCATTGCAATCCTCTGGAATGGAGTGGAAAATAAAGGCATCGCTTGCATCGGTACTTTGTCTTTCTTCACAATTTTTGCCACTTTTTGACATTCTGGACAACTTCTACAATAGTCTGCAACTTGCTCATGTATTCCAGGCCAGAAATATCTATTTAATAATCTACTCAAAGTACAATCCCTCCCTAGATGACCAGCCATCGGAATATCATGAGCAAGTTTTAATAGAAGTGTAAGATATTTCTCAGGGACCAATAATTGTTCAACATTTTCTTGAGTTCTGGGATTAACACATAACCTATACCTCAAACCATTTCTCCATTGATATTTATCTTTCGCTCCCGGAGTTTTCTCCTGGGAGGAAAAAAGCAGTTTTAAAGACTCATCCCCTTTTTGTAATTCTGAAAAACTGTCTTTTCTGCATTCCGTTATATTCCACACTGTGTCGTCTTCAGAACCAGAATTGTGAGTTATAGTCCACTTATACTTTTCCTTTCTTTTCTGTCTTCTGGTCTTTTTATCTTTCCCTAGTTCACCATAGAGGTCTTTATCAAAAGGAAAATGATGTTCTAAAGTATCAGTGTGTTGCACAGGAGTCTTCTGTGATCTGGTTACCATGGCACTTAAATTTGTAGACATAAGGCTCTGAAAATAGGGACAGTCATGTCCAATGATCACTGGAATGGGAAAGTTAGGTACCACGCCTACCTGCATGGTCTGCACCTGACCCTGTATTGTAAACTCTGTTTCTTTTAAAGCATAATAATGTGTGTCACCATGAATACATGTCACCTTAGTGGTTGGACTCTCCAAAGATGGGGGTACTCTTAACAACTGAGGATGTATCAGGGTCTGCTTGCTCCCTGAGTCTAGGAGACCGGTGACCCTGTGTTGCCCAACTTGTACCGGTATCATAAATTGTCCCCAATTGGCTAAAGCAAGATGTATTTGCTCACTTTTTCTCTTGGGACAAAATCTTGCTATGTGTCCTTTAGTTTTGCACTCATGACACACAATGTCTGGGTTGTACCCCCTTCCTGTTCTACTGGTGCTGTGTACAGTAGTGCTATTAGTGTTTCCCCCTGTAGTAATAGGAGGTCTTACCGAATGTCCCTGCTGCTGAGATGTCGGATGGTAGCTTCTCTGTCTCTGAGGTCGTGCAGCAATATAGTCTTCGGCCAGTCGTATAGCGGTATCCGAGACCTCTGGGCGATGCTCTTTTACCCAAAGTTGAACATCGGGGGAAGGACTCGCAGAAATTGTTCCAGAACTATTGTTTCAATAATTTAATTTATGGTCCGAGTATTAGGTTGCAACCATTTGACACACAGATCCTTAAGTTGAGTGAAGGTGTCCTGTGGATTGTCAGCAGCAGTGTATCTATTGGATCTGAACCTCTGTCGATAAGTCTCGGTATTTATATCATACCACTTTAAAATGTCTTGTTTGACCCGATCATAATTTTTTATATCCACCATTTCTACTCGACTGTAAGCAATCTGTGCCTTCCCTGTCAAATAAGGTGCTAGGCAAATTACCCACTGGTCTCGGGGCCAATTACATGCTGCTGCCACCCTTTCAAAGGTCAATAGGTACGCCTCAATGTCATCAGTATCAGTCAATTTAGCCAACTTGATGTCCTTTTGTCCTCCTCCAGGGGCAGCAGGAGGCCTCCCAGTACCCATCGATTGGAATGCCCTTAGTGTATCATTCCATCTGGCCTCATACTCCCTCCGATCTCTGTCCCTCTGTCTCTCCATTTCTAGTTGTCGAGTACAGAGCCATCTTAATAAATCTCGTGGTTCCCCTGGAAGGCATTCTTCTTCTCCACCCCCACTCGCTTGAGCCAATCCTTCCTCCTTTGGTACCTCCATCTGGTGTGTAACTGGAACCCTTTTTCTAGTCACTGGTTCTAGACCTGGGAGTAATGGTAACTGGTATTTAGATGTCATCGATCTGGTCCGTACTCCCCACAATGGTTGTCGTTCCATCTGCTTAATGTCCTCTCGATCCTGTAACATCAGCAATCCAGCAGCCTTGGTACAGGTCCTTCAGTTGGTCAACCCCAACTAGCCTTGATCCAACTGCTGACACCAAATGTGGAAGGCTAAGGGTTAACAAATGGACGCTTCACAGAAGAGATGGAATCTTGACAGACTTTTATTCACAGGAACCACATAAGAGAGAATTTGGCAAATAAAACAAAACAAAATGAACTGTATGCTTAAATAAAATGAATTAAATGCTGGTCAAATCGTAAGTTCCAGACGTCTTTACAGAGTAGTATTTCCTTTCTACTGCCTCTGAGGTGCTTTCACATCAGCACCCAAATCAAATCTGACACATACATTCAAAGACCTGGCATATAAAGGGTGCAAAAGACAAGGATTGGTCCTGGCAACAATCAATCATAATAACTGTCTCAATATTCAAATAAAAGTATTTATTTACATATTGTATGATTCTTAAACCATCCCAATCAACTAAAATATATAATTTTCTTCTGTTAACTTCTGGGTTTTTAATTATTTGCAGATTTGAACCCCGTTTTGGAACGCCAACAGGCACCGCCCCAGCTACCCTGCATATACTGAAGAAGAAAGGGGCCGGCCGGCTCTTAGTAAGCAAGAAAGCTGAGATGGTCTTCGGCATTTCAAAATGCTGAAAAACAACGTTATTTCAGACATTTGCCAGATAAAATAAAAAAACAACTCAACTGTATCCCTGAAGTAAGGTGAACAACCTTTATGTTTTAGTTGTGCAAACCAAGGGCTTAACTGCCCAGTTCATTTGTATTTATTTCCCTTAATTCCCGAAAGCCGAAAACGGAAAGTGCAGCTGCACGAATGTGCGCACAGTCGAGAGGGATACAAAAATGAAAAAGAAACAAATGTCTCGAAGGTAAGTTTTGTTTTTCTAACAGAAACACCGAACAGCTAGAAGGACTTAAATGCGAGCCTTACTCTTTACTGGGCAATTCAAAGAAACCGGAGGTATGAGAAACTCCGCTGAGATCTGGAGCTAAAAGGGGACAGTAAGACATACCGAACGAAAACGCCTATATTAATATATAGATAGGAATGCTAATGACAAACTAACAGCTAACTATTTGTGCTTTTTTACCCAAAATAGATGACGAAAGCACTAATCTAAAGTCCTATAATTATTGTGTTCTCTATTCGATTCAAAATAAAATATCGGAAATTTTCCCGAAAGTAAGACTCAGTTTGCCTCGCCCCAAACTCACTTCGGCTTGCTCTATATTGCTTGATATTAGAATTAACTCGAAGGGAAACATAATTGTGGTCACCAAAATGGTACTGATTTCAGTTTCTACTGCTGGGGGGGGGGGGTTATTTCCACAAGAGGCAAATGGTTATTTTTTATTTGTTTATACCGTCAGACTTTGCCTAATGTATAATTGTACTGTACATACAAATAAACCATACCAGTGTTACTATTCACACAGGTAAATATTTTATTTATCTATCACTGCTGCACCATGTCTGCATTTTATCTATAACACTGGAGGATGCATGCAGGCACGAAATTACCCTTAAAGGATTACTCAAAAACAATACGATACGAATACAAAGTTTTGCTTTTGTAATATAATAGTGGGTAATAGATGGCCAGTCTATTATCCACTATTCATCCATAACATATACATAGACAGACACACGAAAAAGACAGATGGACCGCATTCATTCCACAGGACAACATTAAAGCACAATAGGAAAGGAATTATGGGGGGGGTTACAATGCCCCAACACAGTGACCCACAATACCTCCAACTCTTCCTTTCCCTCTGGCTTCCTTGAGTTTCCGTCGCTTTCATACCCTCCCTTACACACTGCACCACCCCTCCTCCCTTTCTCCCCATGCTGTCCTTCCTGAACTGAGTATAGCCTGGAATGGCCATGTCCCAGTCGTGGTTGCCTGAGCACCATGACTCGGCAACGGACACAATATCCAGGTCTGCCTCCGCCATGATGGCCTCTAGGTCTGGGATTTTATTTCCAAGACTCCTTGCATTTGCACACTTGGCCTTCCACACGTTATTCCCACTCTGCCTGCAACCCCCTTTCTCCCCTTGTGCTTTGCCTCCTTTCCCCTTTCCTTCTGCAACTCTTGTTCCCACCCCTTTGTCCTCTACTACATTGTTACTCTCTTTATCCTGCTCCCTGGAGGAGTCTTCTTCCCTTGGAGCCTCTCTTCTTACTGCTTTAGCCTGTGAAGGGGACAGTTTATGCCTCCCTTTTTTATTCCACCACCGCCCTTCAACTAGTATGAATGTTCATCAAAGTAACATTTAAACCACCCTTTGAGGACTGAGGTTCCCCTCCCAGATGGATGCAGGCCATCAACTCTATATAGGCCCATATCCTTCCAGACTGGTCCCCATTCCCCAATGTAGACAAGTCAAACCCTCTTCTCTATATCATTCCTTCAACCATAAGGTGAAACTCCTGGTGAGGAGTACCCTATCCCCCGTCACAGCCAGGAAGCACCTCAACGAATGCCACTGTACACGCTGCCTGCCTAAGACCCCCTCCCCAGTTCCCTGAAATCCCCTTGCACAATCCTATCCTTAGCTAAGTCATTAGTCCCCAGTTGGTCAATGACATCCAGTTCCCCCTCCTGCCCATCTAATCTAGATGCTAAGATGGTATAACTGGGGATTGGTCTGCTATCATGCTGGTTTGTGACTGTGACAGAGTCACAGCATGGTTTAGTGCCAGGAACATAGGTTCTATACTAAACTGAAAGACCACTATGAATGTGCATCTCACCTGGAATCCCCCCACCAAGCCCCACTGTACCTTTATGGCTCCAGAGGGCCAGTCGATCAAACTTTCCATAGCCCAATCCTCTTCTCCCTAGCAGCAGCAACCTCCTTTCAGCAAAGCACAATGGGGTCAAAAAGATACAACATTTAACATCACCTACTGTATAGGGATATCATGTTATCACAGTTTTATGATATACCATGGTATTAGAAGTCACAGTATTGATACTGTGGGCAATTTCTGATACTGTGAAAACTGTGGTCCTCAGGCCTTTCAACAAATTTGTGTGTGTGTGTTTAAGTATGACTGTCTGTTCTCCAACTCTCCTTGATGCAAGAGTTTGAGGGGGCTTCAATTTCTTATACAAAAATTACATGTGACAGTTCTCATACTATCAGAATTTTGATACCGTGACATTCCTCATCACCTAGTATGACTAAGACTGGAGCAACTATTGTCTAAAATCATTCTTCTTGTAGGAAAGATGAACTAGAATGCAAGACACTGATCCCTGGGACACTGGGGACAGCAGGGCAATCTCTAAGCAAAAAAACTGAGGCTCTAATAGGGTGAACAGAGCATGATATGTGGCACCACTTAAAATGGTGGTGTTGGAAACCACAACAGCAGAGATCAACATCAGGGGTTTAACAGGAGTGCATAATGAAGTATATAAAATAAATTTAAACATGAAATTCTGCTCCAAAACTGAAATCAGTCAGTAGGTGTGGTCAAAACTGAGAATTGAAGAAAAAAATGACACACTCCATAAAACCCATCAACCAGAAAAAATATGCACTTGTGGTTTGTGATCAAGTGCATTACATGGGTACCCACGCACCCCACCCTTACCCCAAAAATAAACACAGGGAAAAGAAAAATAAATGCACTCTTACAGTAGTGTCTGGGAGAAAAGTAAATCAGCCATCCACCATGGCACAGAGCTCATCCAGTTTTTACTGAAAGAGCATTGCAATATTACAGTGATAATGAGGCGAGGGGAAACAAACTCCTCAGATAAGTTGACTGGTTTTAAATCAATGAAAAAACTCCAGTTCTTTCAGATATAGTCTGTTCTTATCTTCTCTGACACACAGATGAGTGTTCTTGAATATTTTTATCAAACAGTAAGTCACCTTTTGAATATATTAGGGTAATCACTTGAGGATTCATAATTCGACTTCTGCTGCAAAATCAGTGTAATTACAGTGTTTAATTGATGCTTACCTGAGTCGAGAGTCTTTGAATGTATCCAGGTATGCAGGGTAACTCCACCCAATTTTACTTCCTCGACAACGGAGTTCAAGGTTCTGGCCTGCAGTCAGACTCAGTGTGCTTGCAAGCTTGAGGAACCGGCCTCTATCCATAACACGTGTCATAATAGTTGATTCTTTGTCCTTTCCTTTGGGGATCTTCTGTTGTTTCTGTTTTCTGTTAACAAGCTTCCCTTTGCCATCTGTGGGAGCTTTTGGACGCTTGTTCTTTTCATTTTGCTGACAAATGACATTTGGTAAAATTGTGTGTAAAAAAAAAAAAAAGAAAAAAAAAAGATATTCAGTCCCTTCACATATTTTTCAGATAAACTGCTCATTATCTCATATATTTTTTAACAACATTTTTTTGCCAGTTTTCTTCCAGTGCATGCTGGCTACAACACAGAAGTATGACAGAGGTACACCTTCTGGGATACATAAAACAAAGGGTTCATCCTGGCCACTGTTTGATTAAGGCAGCTCATTTTTATTTTTTATTTATTTACCATGTGGGTACATTGGTCTCAGGGACTGTTTTTAGGCATGACGTAGGCCATAAAGATGGCACATAAGAAACAATTACTCATCATAGTAATCTTGTTTCTCCAAAGGGATCACTCATTATGATTAAACTAAATGCAGTCAGCCTCCTGTGTTGAACTGCCCAGAGAGATGAAATTACATGCAAATTATGGAATTCTGATGTGGCTCATGCCACTTTCAAACTGCTGCCTTAGCAACTGCTGCACTCTGAGTGCTTCAGATTCTTACGTAGCCTAACTGGGTATAAGACCCACTAATTAACAACTAAAATTCTAATAAAGTAAAATAAAGTTTTTTGCCCTCTCAGGTCAAAAATGCCCCATACAAACAAATCTAAGAAACTTGAGACCACAAGGAACCAACTGGTTAAACACAAAAGTGAGTCTCTAACTTCAGCCCTATAGGCAAAAACTCCCTACAGCAGGGAAGCAGAATAACCTTTATAGGTTCTAGTAGGGGAGGCAGGGAGGGAGCTTTAATCATAATGAGTGATCCCTTTGAAGAAACAAGATTACTATGGTGAGTATTTTTTTCTTCTAACCCCAGGAATCACTCATTATGATTAAACTAAATGCAGACTACCAAGCAGTACCTTTGGAGATTGGTCCGATAACCTATCTTAAAAACAGGTTCTGCAGCACTGCTGTACCAAATCGAGCATCACTTCTGGATTCAATGTACAGGCTGTAATGGTTTGTGAAGTTGTGTACTGTTTTCCATGTAGCTGCTTTGCAGATTTCCAGTAGCGGAATTTCTCTTGAAGCTGCTATTGATGCAGCTGTGCCCCCGGTGGAATCTGTCCTCAAGCCCAGGGGTGCCTGTTTATCCACCTTAGTATAGCAAAGTTGTATACGTGTCACTCTTCAGTGAGCGATTGTACATTTTGTGGCAGGCCTACCTTTACCTACTTCACCACAGGTAAGGAAGAGTTGTGACTGACTTGACCTGTAAGACTTGGTTCTGTCAATGTAATGGCTAAGTGCCCTTTTGACCTCCAGTGAGTGAAGCTTTATTTCCGGAGAACTGAGTTCTCTGAAAAGAAAAAAAGGTAGGGTGATAGACTGATTTAAATGGAAAAAAAATGAGATAACACTTCAGGAAGGAATTTTCTATTGTTCCTGAGAACCATCTTATCCCTGTGGAACAAGATCTAGTCTTCATCTGTGCACAGGACCTGTAAGTCACTGATCCTTCTGGGTAAAGTAATAGCCAGCAGAAACAGAGATTTCCAAGTGACATATTTCAAATCTACGTTTCCCTGGGCTCGAATGGTATGTCCATGAGCTTGGCAGTATAGATATTCAGATTCCAGGCTGAAACTGGTTTCCTCAGTGGAGAGTGACGAAGGCTGAGGCCTTAAATATTTTCTGAAGACCAGATGAGAGGCCATGGCTCTCTCTTTACCAGCAGAAAAGTAATCAGACTGAAGCCAAGTGACCGTTTAGAGCCGAAGGCCTCAGTCCTAAAGAATGTAAGTGTGTCAGGCAGTCTAGGCAAAAAACCAAGCCAGCCTTGAAGGGGTCAATACCCTTACCTGCAACCCATATATATATAAAAAAACCTTCCACTTAGAAGAATATCTTTTCTTGGTGAAAGGTTTCCTGGAACCCCTAAGCACTGGCTATACCAGCTCTGACAGTTTAAGGTTAGCAAATTCTAATTCCTCAAGAGCCAGGCTTTGAGCCTCAGTGATTCGAGGTTGGAATACAGGATCCTGCCTTGAGAGGTGGTCAGCAAATTGTGCCTCCTAGGCAAGTGACTTGGAGGAACTACTGACAGAGTTAAGAGACGCGAGTACCCGTGCTGTCTCGGTCAAGCCGGTGAAACTAATATAATTGTTGCTGGTTGGTATCTCAATTTCAGCAGGGTCCTGAATATCAATGGGAAAGAAGGGAAGGCATATAGAAAACTCCCCTGTCCCATCAAGGGCCAACGTCTCCAGGAGAAGTGTGACCATGAGAAGGGGCCTGCAACAGTACATTGATCACTGGTGGTTTTCCACCAAGGCAAAAAGATCCACCTCTGGGGTGCCCCTCCCCCTGAAGATTTTACTGAGCATCTGAGTGTTCAGGCACCACTCGTGGTGGTCCTGACTTATCCTGCTGAGGGAAGCTGACAAAACATTGTCTTTTGCTGCAGGTGCATGGCTGATTAGGATACTTCCATAGAGTATGCCGTGGATTACAGCCCCATTGCTCCTGTGCACAGTGGGGCTGACCTGGTTACTACCTGTTTATGTAGTACATCATTGTGGTGTTGCCCATTCTGACTTGCACCACCCTGTTTTGAAGATGTGGGGCAAATGCCTGAAGAGCTAGGTAGACTGTCCTGAGCTCTAAGAGGTTTATGTGTAACAGGAACTCTTGGGGAGATCATGTGCCACTTGCTGCATGGTCAAACTTGTGTGCTTCCCAATCTAAAAGTGAAGCATCTGATGTGAAAATTAAGGAAAGGTGTTCCCTTGTGAAAAAAAACACCCCTATTCTAAGGTTTTGTTTGTCCTGTCACCGCTGCAGTACCCGTACGAGGATGTGGGTGACTGGAGCCATCCTGGACAGAATCTGTCCTTTGTGACAGTACTGTCCTAGGTAGACCTGGATGTTTCTCCTATGAAATCTGGCACCCAGAGCCACTGTGGGGGGCAGCTACCCTGTGCCCAGTAGCCTGAGGAATTCTCTGACTGATTTGGGTTTTTCTGGTACAACAAGTTTGCCATTTGCAGAATATTGTTTACCGTGTCCCATGGCAGAAAAGCTTTGCCTAGGGTGTTATTCAGTTCTGCTCCAATAAACTCCAGTACTTGTACTGTTGTTTTTGCTGGGACTTCTGGTCGTTTATGAGAAAACAGGGATTTTGTTAGAGCCAGGAAGTACTCTGCATGTTGCAGGGACTGACCCACTATCAACCAGTTGTCCAGGTAGGGGAAAACATTTTTTTTTTGAGGGCCTTGAAGCAGAGATTAGGCCAAATAAAAGTGTCACCAATTGATACTGGCCTGAGGCCAGCCTGTGGGAATGATTCATGCCAGAGTGACATTCTGAAGTTTTGGCTTCAAAAATGTGTCTGTTTAACATTCTGAGATCCAGAATAGGTTCCTTATGACGAAATATGAGGATAAAACCCTGTGTCCCTTTGGTTTAGAGGCACTGGTTCCACTGCTTTGATTGTCCAAAGGTGTTTGACCTCTGCGTCCAGTAAGATTCTGTCTGCAGAGGTGACTGGTGTGAAAGTTCTTGTTCCCAACTTGGGAAATGAAATGAAATGAAGTTGAGTGCAGACCCTAGCTCATTACCTCCAGGACCCATTTCTGGTGATAGCATGCCACACCTGGAGGTAGTGAGCCAATCTGTCACCCACTGGTGGTTCCACAAAGGGGAGCTGTGACCTGAAGCAGCCCATCAGGGGTTCTGTGAGAGTTGTGTCTGAAGCTGAGGAGAGGGAGAAGCTTTTCTCATCACTCTCCTGACCCTTCCTCTGAAATAGCCTCTCGCTTGCTGTTGCGGCTGAGAGGCCTGTGTCTTGAAAAAGGATTTGGGATAAAAAGCCCTACTCCTGCCTCCCCTATTTTAGGATCTATAGAAAGTAGAAGGTCTGTCCTTCGAGCTGCTATGAAAAGTAGATTTGTATTCCTCTCCTTTTTTCATGTATGCTTCAGTTTTATCACCAAACAATGATTTATCCTCCACAGGGAAATCCATTGCCTTGGCCTGTGTATCTGCGGTAAGGTTGGTGGCCCTGAGCCATGCAAATATCCTAAGGGAGACAGCTAATGCCATTAGCCTGGCAGCTGTGTCACTGGCATCCACTGCCATATGGAATTGATATTTAGTGGCATCAAGTGCAGCCCTTGCTGTTTCTTGCAGATCCACTGCTACTTCACCTGGAACCTTGTCGGCAAGGGCTAAAACTGTGTTCCAGAGTGCCTTTTGGTACTGTACTCCATATGCCATGTAGTTGGCTTGCCTGATTAACAAGGAAGCAGCCATGTAACCCTTTTTTTCCATGGCATCCATTTTTTGTGAATCCTTATCCAGAGGGTGGGTAGCCAGTGGTATTCTGGCTTTGTCACAGACAGCAGCCTGAACCACCCCGTCGGGGTCGGGATGGTGAAACAAAAAATCAGCAGTCGATCTGTCTAGCTAATACTTTTTGTCAGCTTTTTTATCTACCCCATGGATAGAAGTTGGGGTCTGCAGTATCTGCCTTTTTAAAGGGCTTATGCATTGGCAAAAGAAGTTGTTTTGTTGGAGTTAAACCCATCATATTGAGGAACTCTGCTTCCTCCATATCCTCTTCAGTCTCCTGAAGAGGGAGATTAAGGGTCTCCACCATGCTTTTTACAAAAGCATAATGGGAGGAGTACTCTTCTGGGCCCCTAGGAGGGGACCTGAACTCCTGTTCAGGGGAAACTTCAGAGTATATCGGTTCCCCTTCAAAATCCTCCTCATCCTCCTCGCCATAAATAACTTGAGGTTCCTGTGAAACAGGAACTGAAGGAGGAACCAATGCACCCAGTGTAGGGACTGGGGCTGCAGTCTGCAGGGCTTGTAGGACCTGTAATGCCTTAGCAATGTCCTCAGCTGAGGGCATATTATGTTTGTCTGCTGGGAGCTCCTTAGCCTTCTCGGCAAGAGGTGCAGCGACATGCTTCTCTTTGCACTTTTTCTTAAGAGGGACAGCCTCAGACACTGTCTCCACAGTCCTCTTTGACTTACCTTGGTCAGGTTTCTCTGAACTTTTGCCTGTGTCCTTAGCTTTGCCTCCATCCCTTTTAGGGATAGAGATAGATGCACTAGTATAAGCAGCAGAAGCAGAAGCCATTTCCTTTAGCTTTTTAGCCCTCTTTCTTAACGTTTTAGACAGAAAGATTTGCAAATCTCACAATTAGCAAAAATATGACTGGTGCCCAAACAGGAAATACAAAGAGAATGTCTATCTGCCTTTGCTATAATCAGATGACAAGACTCATAATATTTAAACCCAGTGGGTCCTATGCATTTCTTAGGCTTATCTAAGTGGGTTTCTGACACTGAGTAAGCCAAAAAAATACCAATCTCAGGACAATAGTATATCTAAGAATCGGGGTTTTTAAATATAAACAAATGCTAGCAGTTCCTGGAACCGAGTGATATTCGGTTCCTTAAGAACAACGGAACTAAAATTAACTTAAAAGTTAAATAAAATAAAGCGGTCAAAAGAACCGACTACAAATAGGAAGTTAAAACAAAAAAACCTAATGAAAATCTAGACAGAGGGAGCGGAACCCTCGGTTCCAGGGAACCATGAGGGAACCATTAAAAGACTAAAACTACACTACAGTTATTAAAAACTAAACTTCTAAGGCAGCAATCTGAAATAAAACTCAAAATGAGTACTTATCCACACAGATAATAAATTCTGAAGACAGTTCAAGGAGAGCTCTCCAGGACGTCCTTACTAGGCAGGCGGAATAAAGAATCTGAAGCACTCAGAGTGCAGCAGTTGCTAAGGCAGCAGTTTGAAAGTGGCATGAGCCACATCAGAGTTCCATAATTTGCATATAATTCCATCTCTCTGGGCAGTTCAACATAGGAAGCTGACTGCATTTAGTTTAATCATAATGCGTGATTCCTGGGGTTAGAATCCATGATACTAAAATTGCAACACTACTTCTGGCTGCAGATGCACAGGCACCGTTGGAGCCTACAGATACGCAGCTGCATACAAGAAAACATGCTCTAGCAGATCCAGCTATGTAGCGAGATACCTCCACTACCACCTTGAGCCAGCAAAAAGTAGCCATTTTAATTTACTCTGAGCTTTAAAAGGTAACATTTTACTCTTTTTTTTTTTTTTAGGAAAAGTGCTACCTCCTTGAATATTTCTAGATCCACTGCTGAAACCAAGATAACCACATTGCCACAGTACTTCTGTTCTGCATGAGGCCTGCACTTCTGCAACCAGAGGTACAAATACATGCTGTACAACATACACATACAGCTGTGGCTGCAGATACAAATTCACGAAGGTAGCACATCAGTGCTACTGCATTTGGGTCACCTGGAAACAGTTATATGTTGTCTGCCTAACCTGATGATGTCTGTCTGTTGTTGCTTGTGTGGTCTTGTGCTTTTACTACTTCAGGGTGGGGGGTAGTGAGTTAGGGTTGGAAACCCTAATGCCCCATTTTCCTACTTTTGTGGCATTAACCTGAACCTTAACTGGTGTATTAAGACAGTTTTTTGCAATGCATTTCCTTTCTGAGATAGTGAAATCATATCCTCATTCATGCAGGTCCCTTCAGGACCCGAGTTAACAGAAGCAGATATGCAAGGCCCTCTGGGCCCTGCACCAAGAAAAGAGTAGATCTGCATGCTGCATCTGCCTACCGGCTATGAATGCAAAGAATCTGTGGGGCTGTCTGTTGGGGATGAAGAATCACAGGACTCTCTGGTCCCTGTGCTTCCATGTAGGTACAGATACAGCCATGCAGGGGCCAACAGTCCTTCTAGATGCAGAAGTGCACGGCCTTCTAGGCCCTGTGCTTCCATGCAGCTATGGGTGCAGAGGTGCAGGGCCCTCTGGGTCCTAGGCAAAATAGAAGACTTATCTTTACTATATGGTTACTTGGGACATGCAAGTGAAGACTGAGATTTTGGAATGGGAGCTGCAGAACAAAGGGGAATGCTGTTGGGGGACAATAATAATAATAAATCTTAATTTATATGGTGCCTTTCCATAGCCAAGGCACCTAACAACAATTAAAACAGAAAAAAGTCATAAAATCACTTGATTATAAATACTTAAAACAGATAATACAAATAAAACCAATATACAGGTTAGTCACCAAAAGCTTTCCTCCACAAATAGGTCAAGAGGACAGTCCTGCCTGCTAACAGTAACTGCACTTACTGAAGAATACTACCCAGTTCTGGATAATAAATGACTGCTTTCACTTCCCTGTAGTGACAAAGAGAACAAAGTGTAATGTTCCTTTAAATGTCTTTTTTGTAGGATGAATTTATATTCCCAGCAGTTAACATAAGAACAAAATATTTTTTTAACACAAGCTACTGCCTCATCATTAGTTTCATTCGTCAGCACATTAAACATCTGAACCATCAGAGAATAGAATATTAGAGTACTTGTACATGATTGACAATAACCTGATCATTCTGCAGTTTTTAACATATAGAGTTAACGGTATGCAGAAATAACAGTGAATAGTGTAAACATCTGCATGTGGGATGTTTGAAAATACTATATACAGTAATACTCTTTCAGATTTTTTTTCTTTTTCTGTGAATGCAACATGTCTGAGGTATACAGGGCACAGAGGGCAGAAAATTATGGTAACTTATATTTGACCTATCTGAGCATTAAAAGCATTAGTTACAACACTGAACAACAACTTTGTGTGACTGCAAGGCAGGATCCAAGCATGGGTGGTTGCCCCTGAATTACATCCCTCAGTGTCTCAGTGCATACAATTTAGTAGAGCAAAAGGGATTTATTTATGCTGCCTAGTATGCCAAAAAGTTAACAGCCAGCATTGAACCGGACTCCCATTCTCATGGGGGGGGGGGTTCATGCTCATGGAGTGGGGGTGGGGAGCCCATCCACATCTTAACACTGTGTCAACTGACTTTGGTACAGTATCCATCTTTAGCGGTGTACACTGAATCCAGTCCTGTCCATATCTAACTGTCTCCAGACAGGAGTGGGACAGTGATAGCACAGCACAGTTCCAGCACTGGTCCGTGTCAAGTGCTCTTGGCGTGAGGAGGAGGGCAGTAGGTTCTGTGCTCCCCATCTATTGATTTGGGTTATAACTGATAGGTGCCCAGCATACTCTCTCCATGTCCACCCCCAACTCAAAACTCAATTGTGGATATGCACAAATAATGTTTGTGTCTCAGTAGATGTCGAAATCCAATACTATCGTTTCCATAGCGACTAAAAGCTTTGAATGTCCCATATGCACAGAACATGCTGAGTGTAGCATATCTTGAAATCCAAAAAATTAAACTGTAAAACCATTACTTTGTCTCAAATATTTAATTCCCAGTACAAACTGAAAAATTTCGATTCGAATCAAACTTTTTTAGTTTGCAAACCAAAAAAATTCAGTTCGAAACTAAAACACATCTGGCAAAATTTTGGTTCAAACTTGAATTGAAAAGATATCTGACAAATCGAAAATCAGATGAAAGCAATCCCAAAGTCCCAAAAATATTATTCCTGGCACATTCTGAAAAAAAAACATCAGAATCTTGCTTAGGAGGTCCCGTTTAGCAAGATTCATGTTTCTGTGTTTTTTCGAAGTGTCCATTTATATGGCTTTCATATTTTTTTGGTAACCAAGATGAAACACAAGATGGTGGTCGTCACAACCCCAAATAAAAAATTTGGTTCATGAGAAGTGTTTTTGATTCATGAAACATAAGTGACGCAAACTGAAAATGCTCTTCTGAATCGAAAATCTTGGGCTCACATCAGATGGTTAGCCATAAACTCTACTGAGCATGCTCAGAAAAAAACCTTAAAATGGGAAGGAAGGGAAGGGCAAATTGTTTAACCAGAAAAGGCACACTAAACTGAAGCCTGTTTCCAGGTGCAACCTGGGAGCACAGGGAAGTTAAGTGACTTGCTCAGAGTCCCATAGTATGCAAGTGGGGGCTGTGGGATTCAAACCCAAGTCTCCAGGTTTGCAGCTCAGTGCCCTTAACCATGATGCTATGGCCTCCTTGAAATCCTTGTAACTCTGGAACTGTTTAATATTTTTCTTGAAACCTTCAAAAGGCACTACCTCAGCACAGGTCGCTTCTATCTTGAAGGTTTTGTGGAAAAATTCTGTTCCATCTAGGCTGTAGATGAGAGCCAAAAACTTGTACTAAGTATAGCAAAATAGCTTCCCTCTTCCAAAATAAGGGATATCCAGATCTCATAAATCTACAAGATGCCATCATAAATCTTTTCACATCTAGAAACTATGCCAGCCTGACTGCGCGTGCGCATTTTTGGGCTATTCTGTTGAACACCGCCAAAGTTATTAAGGTGCAAACATTGAGTTTAACATTGACTATAAAATGGGCAAGGAAATTCCTGTGTCCTGACTGGCTGAGACTTGGTTCTAGACATGGCAATAAGAGAGCACTACCAATGGCTAAAAACAAGTCCCTGCCCACCGGGATAACTCGCATGCAGAATTCATAAGTCACTTACTTCCTAATTTCTCTCACAAACATGGCGGCCACCTTTACTCGTACATAACAACCTTCAACTAGGCCCTAAAAAAAGTCCATTAAATTAAACAAATAATGTTATTTATACTCATGAGCCCATCCTTACATACATACACAAATGTAAAAAATCAAGTAGTATTCAGAGTTTCCATTGCTGGTGTTTCTTTGATAACCATGAAACATCTCCATCCTATTCCTACCAGTTTGCCAGAGAACTCCCTGTTCCTTACCTGACAACAGATAAAATTGAGATTCTGGCTCCACTGAAGGCGTGTGTGTGTGTGTGTGTGTGTGTTTGCCAGTGGAACTCTGAAGAAATCTGAAATAATGTATTCCATGTAACTATTCCATATGTGTGTGTGTGGGGAACTACTACTAGAATAATGCACAACTTTGAATTCTTCTGTTCCATGGTAAACAATCACACAATGCATTGAGTATGTAGAAAGACAAACGACTGACAGGTGAAAAACATATGTATAGGACTATTTTACATTATTTAACAACATTTTATTATATTTTTGTGGCTTTTAAAATGTTTAAAATGTTTTTTTTTTTTTTAAGTTGCCTATGGGCCCATTGCTAGGTTTACCCCATGGTCACGGGCTGAAGGCACTCGGCTTTGCCTCATACCTTACAATGCCCTTGACCATGGGGTAAACCTAGTACAACCAATGTCCTGTCGTAACTGGTGTTACTATGCTAGAATAATAAATAATGGATATGCCACGGATGTCACAGAAATACCTCTGTTATTGTTTCCCAAGTGCAGTTTGACCTTATGACATCACGAGTGGTGAAGCCACAAGTGATGTCAAAGGTCAAACTGCATAAGGTGAAAATAACTAGGGTATTTCTGTAACACCCATGGCATATTTAATTTATCTAACACTTGTTAGTTTCTTGTTGTTTAAATGTATTTTTTATGATACGTTTCCCTTTTTTGGTTTAAATTCTACTTTCGGATGATTGAGCAGCATTTCAGGATTACTGAGCGGTTTGACACACATGACGCTATTGCATGTCATGCATCATCGCCTGGAGTAAGCAGGACCCATTGATTTCCATCAGGAGAAAAAGGTGTTCTCTGTACAGTGAGCAGTGCAGCCCGCAGAGAAGAGCCAGGAACAGGCTGCTATACGCGGACATGGAGTCTGAAAGACAGTTAGTCATAGAGGCATTGAGAAACTCTTGGGATGGGGAGGGAGGTAAGAGGTTGTCATTGGCAGTGGGCTGATTTGGCAGGCAATTAGTTGAACTGCAGAAGAAAATGTGTTTTAGTTCTTACTTTTTATTTATCAGGCAGTTTTTTGTGGAGAAGAGGATCGAGGAGAAAGTGAAAGTTATTGTATAGCGCCAGCAAGGAAATGAAACTGCGGAGTGGGAGCTGGTGTGCAAGTGAGCAGCTGAGATCTAACTGAGTTGCTCACGCTTCCGGTTCCAAAGAATCAAAAGCTACTATGAGGATATTTTGTCCTTGGGGACCTACAGTGAGAGTATTTCGATATTCTCAATCTAGGTCTAGAAGTCACATAAATGTCATTGATATTTGCCACAAGATATCCTTACAAGCGTTGCATGCATATACTGTGTATAATTATATATATATATATTCATTGCAAACAAAATTCATTAATGCATCAGGGTTGTTACTAAAGCAACAAAAGCAGGGAAATGTGGTGTTGGGTTTCCAACCCAACACCTTCACTCACTGCAGACACTGACATTAGGTGTGTTCTTGAAGAATGGCCCTAACACTCACCCCATTCTCTTATACTGTACCCATCTCAGCTTATTTACGTATGAAATGGGGGTGAGTGTTAGGGCCGACTACCCCAAGGCACCCCCCCGATGCCTGTCAGTGTCTGCAGGGTGGGGGGTTGGGTGTTAGGTTGGAAACCCTACCACCACATTTCCCTGCTTTTGTCACTTTAGTAACAACCCTAACTGATGCATTAATGAAGTTTTTTGCAATGAAATTCCTTACTTTTTCAGATAGTTTACTTGTATCCATATTTGCCTGTGGAAGCGCAGGGCCCGAACCACCCTCCATAACCGTGATTTACCTTATTTTACTGTGGGACTGCAGGATCCTCCATAGATGTGTCACCAAGTTATCAGCCTAGCCATCTTATTTCACCAGCATATGTAGCCGGTAGAGAAAATTTTGAAATCCCCGTAAAAACATAATTCAGTGAAACTACAACTCCATTCCACACCACAGGTGCAAACACACATTTTGGCCAGAATTTGAAAAATGACAGCTGTGACATGCATTAGATGGGGTAATAAGAAGGCTATGTTGAAAATCTGGGGTCAAAATATTTAAAATTTCCACAGTTACGAGTGGGTGTACCAAAATTGCAACGGATATTCATAACTTTGGCATTTTTTCATATTTTGACCCCAAATTTTGAAGAGTCTTATGACCCTACCTCATGAACCCCATAGGTGAAATATCTGAAATCTATGGAAAAGCATCATTCTGCGCCACAAGTGCAAAAACACGTTTTGGGCAGGATGTGAGGAATGCCAGCTGTACTGTTATTGAGGTGGTGTGAAAAAATGACTATGTTGAAAATTTGGAGTGAAAAACTAAAAAAAATTACCAAAGCTACATGCATGCATAGAAAAATTTCAACGACCACATGTAACTTGTCCATTTTTATGAATTTTTTCACCAAATTTTCTACATGGACTTTTTGGGATCTCACCTCATGAACACTTGCATTGTCATTTCTTTAATCGGTCCTGAAATGTGATTTTGTGCAGCGACCACTAAATCATCTTCTGGGCCTGAGTAACAAAACAACAGTCACAGTGTTCATGAGGTGAGGTCCCAAAAAGACCATGTTGAAAATTTGGTGAAAAAATATCAAAAAATGGCTAAGATATCAACATAAGTTGAAAACACCACTGAAATACATTATATGGTACTTACCTTCATTTCTCAGTTTGTGGTTCGACTTTGAAGAGTGCAGATGTGTCCCGGTCCACAGAAGATGACAGCGGACAGCCTCCAGTGGTAAGTATAGGGCAAAGGGGGGGTGACAGGTGGTGGGTGCTCAATGGGAGGGTCAGGATGGGGGAGGGTGATGGCAGGGACAATGAGGGACTGTTTTCTTTTTTTTTTTCAGGGTAAATATAAAAAAGATATCGGGGGATGGTTTTCTTCTTTGCAGGGCAAAAAAAGACATGTCTAGGGACACTGGGAGTGAACTCCCCAGTGTCCCACACTGGTGGGGGAGAGTAACATGACTGGGGATACTAGGAGTGGACTCTCCAGTGCCCCGCACTGCTGGGGGTGGGGAACATGACCTGGGACAGTGACAGTGGGCTCCCCAGTGTCCCACACTTTCAGGGGGTAACATATGACTCTGGACACTGGGAGTGGGGTCCCCAGTGTCCCGCACTGCTGGGGGGAGGTGAACATGACTGGGAGTGGGCTCCCCAGTGCCCCACACTGCTGGGGGGAGGAGAACATGACTGGGAGTGGGGTCCCCAGTGTCCCGCACTGCTGGGGGGAGGAGAACATGACTGGGAGTGGGCTCCCCAGTGTCCTGCACTGCTGGGGAGAGGAGAACATGACTGGGAGTGGGCTCCCCAGTGTCCCGCACTGCTGGGGGGAGGAGAACATGACTGGGAGTGGGCTCTCCAGTGTCCCACACTGCTGTGAGGGGGGGAACATGACTCGAGACATTGTAAAAACAAACAAATTAAAATACAATGGAAATGGGAGGGTGGGGGTGCTAGTAAACACCAGGGAAAATAAGGATGTGAAGTGCCACTAGGCAGTAGGGATGAGGGCAATGATTGGCAGGTTGGGGGTACCACTGGTCACCAGGGAAACACTGGCTCATGAATGATCCTGCAGCTGGCAGCATGAGTTCCAGCTGCAGGACGCAAGAAAATACCACTGTTCTCACACAGAGAATGCAGAAGAAATGGTCCTCTTGCAAACCTCTGCACCCGAGATATTGAGTGTTACAAAAATGTATTTGCGGCTAGAATACTTAAAACAAACATCAGAATATACTGTAGCTAAATGGGCCCTTCTTAGCTAAATTCTGATGTTTATTTGTTCAGCTAGAAGTATTTTTATATATTTTCTTTCTTTCGTGCTTCTCACTAATGGGAAAACAAGATGGCAGACAGAACAGTGCTGTGCAAAAATACAGCACAGTCCTGCGACACTATGTCACCCTGTCTGCGAAAACAAGACAGCCTCCTGCGAACACAAGACTAGTTTACTGTGAACACAACAGGGCCATGTGAAAATACAACACACTCCCTGCCAAACTATATGACCCTGCTTGCAAAACCAAGATTCCTCTCTGCAAAAACAGCCTAGATTTTGTGCGGGACACTTAACTTTTCCCATAGGAAATAATGGGAAAATGAAAACTTCAATAACTTTTGAATGGATTAATGTATTTTCACCAAACCTTCAAAAGGCACCTTTGTGACCCAAAGGTTTTCTACCCTGAAAATTTCAGACCAAAACATAAAGCCATTCATGAGATAGGCCTGCCGGAAAAATGTCAAAAAACTGGTAAATTCTGGATTTTTTGACACTTCGTATCAAAAAGACTAAACAACAGATTCACACGAAATTTGGCATGTCAAGAGATGATATCCTAGAAATTACGCTTGCCGTATTTCATGTAAATCTGTTGAAAGGCTTCAAAGTTATTAAGGTTCATAAATTCGGGTTTAACATAGAAGTTTAAACTCAGCCCTAACTAAACTGGCACTACTGCACCAGTATAGTGTGTATATTATATATATATATATATATATATATATATATATATTGCAAAATCTGTTAATGCTGTAGTTAGGATAAAGCCACAAAGCAGTGAAATGTGGAATTAAGTTTTTCAAAGTTAACACTCCACATCACTCGCACACACACCAAGAGGCATCGGGGGTGTCTTGGGGTTGTCAGCCCTAACGCTCACTCCATTCTCCTATTCTGTACCCATCTCAGCTTATTTACTTTTGGAATGGGGTGAGCATTAGGGCTAATGACCCCAAGGCACACCCCCAACCCTGTTGGTGTGTGCAGGGTGGGTGTGGGGTGTTAGCTTTGAAAACCCTAACGCCACATTTCCCTATTTTTGTGACTTTATCCCTAACTAGAGCATTAATGCAGTTTTTTTGCAGTTTATGCCCTTACTTTTTTAGATAGTATAATCATATCCCATAGATGCGAAATATATCTCTATATATATAAATACATATATATACACACACACACATATGTAGCTGTGGAAGCACAGGGCCTTCCAGTAATTGTGTTTCCATTTATAGGACAAGAGTGACCAAACTGTCAGCATAGCCATATTATTACCCCCACCAGATGTATCCAGTACAGAAAACTTTGAAATCACAGCCAAAATGTTATTCTATGCAACTGCAATGCCATTCCGCACCACAGGTGTGAAAAAACATTTTTGCTAGGATTTGAAAAATGACAGTTGTGACATACATATGGTAGGATAATAACAAGTCTATGTTGAAAATCTGGTTGGGTGACAAAAAAAAAATTGCAAAACCCCTAAATTTTTTCTAGAAACACACTATCCTGATCTTGGAATCTGCAATCCAGCTGGAACAAACTTGGGAAATCAAGACACCTCACCCTGCAGACTGAGCACACAAAATGTTGTGTAATCCTGTTGAACAGTGGTGAAGTTATTAATATATTTATATATATCTACATAGAGTATTATAATGGCACAGTAGTGCCACTATAGTTAGGATTGAGTAGGCTGTTTAATGTTAAACCCTTAACTTTGCACCTTAATATCTTTGCCCCCCATTCAATGGAATTGCATGAAATTTTGCATGTGCGGTTTGGAGGGAGGGTTTCTTGATTTGCCAAGTTTCATTCCAGTTGGATGTGCCAATTCCATGATCCAGAAGGTGCATTTTTAGGAAACATTGTGGGGGGTTTTTTTGCCTTTTTTTTTTTTTTTTGTCATCACCTATAGCCCAGACAGTTTGGAATTTTGGTTTGAAATTTTCAAGGTAGAAAAGGCTTCCAGAAATAGCAGACATTGACATAGAAAGGATTTCCCCCAGAATGGTGCCTTTCATTGGTTTCGTGAAAAAATTCTAATCTGTTCCCAAGTTGTAAGGTTTAAATTTCGGTTCTGAACATGCTCAGTAGAGTCTTTGGATAGAAATTTGTTATCCTACTAAGCATGCTCAGAACCAAAATTTACAATCCTTATACCTTGAGAACAGATTAATATTTTTTCACCAAATCAATGAAAGGCACCATTCTAGGGCAAGCCCTTTCTACCCTGAAAATTTCAGAACAAAATTCCAAACCATTTGGGCTGTAAGTGATGACAAAAAAAAACACAGTAAAAATTGTAAATTTTTCCTAAAAACACACTATACTGATCTTGGACTCTGCACATCCAACCGGAACGAAACTTGGGAAATTAGGACCCCTTGCCCAGGAGACTGAGCATGCAAAATGTTGTACAATCCCACTGAACAGGGGTGAAGCTATTCATATATTTATATACACAATATATATCCATCTACATAGAGTATTATAATGGCATGGTAGCACCACTAGAGTTAGGGTTGAGTAGGCTGTTTAATGTTAAACCCTTAACTTTGCATCTAAATATCTTTGACCCCATTCAATGGAACTGCACAACATTTTGCATGTACAGTCTGAGGGGAAGGTCTTTTGATTTGCCAAATTTCGTTCCAGTTGGCTGTGTGGATTCCAAGATCTGGACAGTGAGTTTTTTGGAAAAATTGTGTTTTTTTGTAATTTTTTTTTTGTCATCACCTACAGCCTAGATGGTTTGGGAATTTTGGTTTGAAATTTTCAGGGTAGAAAGGGCTTGCTCTAGAATGGTGCATTTCATTGGTTTTGTGAAAAAATATTAATCCATTCCAAGTTATAAGGATTTGAAATTTTGATTCTGTGCATGCTCAGTAGGGTATTTTGGATAGACATTTGATACCTTACTGAGCATGCTCAGAAACAAAATTTAAAATCCTTATACCCTGGGAATGGATTAATATTTTTGCCAAAGAAAACACCATTCTGAACAGTCTTTCTACCCTAAACATTTCAGATCAAAATTCCAAACCATCTGGACAGTGGTGATGACCAAAATAAAAACCTGCAAAACCCTCGATTTTTCTAAAAACACACTATCCTGATCTTGGAATCCCCAGGTCCAACTGGAATGAAATGTGAAATCAAGTTACCTCACCCCACAGACTGAGCATGCACAATGTTGTGCAATTCCATTGAATGAGGGTGACGCTATTAATATATTTATATACAGTATATATATATATATATATATATATATATATTCATGCAGTATTATAATGGCATGGTAGTGCCACTATAGTTAGAGTTGAGTAGGATGTTTAATGTCAAACCCTAACTCTGCACTTTAATAGCATTGCCACCGCTCAATGAAACTGAACAAAATTTTGAATGTGCAGTCGGGGGTCCTTTTGATCTGTCAAGTTTCGTTCTAGTTGTATGTGCAGAATCCAAGATCCAGACAGTTCATTTTTAGGAAAAATTGTAATTTTTTGCTATTTTGTTTGTTTTGTTTTGTCATCACCTATAGCCCAGATGGTTTGGAATTTTGGTTTGAAATTTTCGAAGTTGAAAGAGCTTGCCCCAGAATGGTGCCTTCCATTGGTTTGGTGAAAAATACTAATCTGTTCCCATGTTATAAGGTTTTGATATATCGATTCTGAGCATGCACAGTAGGGTCTTTTGGATAGAGGTTTGTTACCCTACTGAGCATGCTCAGAACTGAAAGTAAATTAAATTAAATTAAATTAGAGATGTGCAAAACCAAGGAGGTTCTGTTTTTGGATTCATGGCCACTTTTTCTTGTAGAGTCTGGCAGCTAATGTCTAAGACTGGCATGTGGTCCCCCCCCCCCAAATACACACAGTCTTCTTTCATTTTTGTTTTTGTTTTGTGTTTTTTTTTATTATTATTGTTTTGGTAACTGGGTAAGGCCCACTAGGCACAAGTGCCCATTTTCAGGGGCAACCCAGGAGCACTTGCATGGTTAAGTGACTTGCTCAGAGTCACACAATATGCATGGGGAGGTTATGGGGATCAAACCCAGGTCTGCTGGATATACTAAGCTCCTTTCTCTAACCTCTCAGCTATACTGTAATTAAGTGACTTGCTCAGAGATACACAGTATGCAAGTGGAGGTTGTGGAATCAAACCCATGTCTGCTGGAGGTACCAAGCTCCTTACTCTAACCTCTCGGTAATATTCCACACAGTATACAAGTAGAGATCGTGGGAATTAAACCCAGGTCTGCTGGATATACCAAGCTCCTTCACAACTCATTACTCTAACCTCTAAGCTATACTGCAAGCCCTTTTCTTCTCAATCAGTTTATTTGCCTTTTTTAGTATTTTATTATTTAGTTTAAAGAAAGCTCTTCAGTTTTTGTGCAGACTGCAGAGTCAGTCTCTGTCAGCTAATGTGTGGCATGTGCCCCCCCAACCCGCGCATGAGTGAACACACACACACACACACACACACACACACACACACACACACACACAGAGTCTCCGACCCCATCCTCTCAGTCAAGTGCTTTTTTCCGCTTAGTTCCCCCCCCTCCGTATTTCTCCTCCTGTTCTCCTCCCTCTCCCTGATTCGGCAGACAAGCAAAGATGAAAATGGAGCAGCAAGGTTCCCGCTCCCACAAGGCAAAGCATCAGTATTAGGAAGCTCCCCACTGCTAGCTGAGATACAGCTGGTGTGAAGATCAGAGCTGTGCTGCTATACATATTCCGGTTTTCACATATGCAAACCGGAGTATCTATGCTGCGCACGGACTCCCCTCAGCACCCTTTGACTTCTCCTGGCTTGTCTTAAACCTGTCACATGGCAAGCATGCAAGCTGGGAGGCTGGAGAAGTAAAAAGGAAAAAAAGAAGAACGCTCAGCCGAGATCTGAGTCAAGCCAACAAGATTCAGCTCGGGTCTCCTGAAAATCGAGCTGCATGTGTTTGGGGTGGCGCAGTTTCTGTGGGAGAGGTTTGGCACATCGCTAAATTAAATTAAATTTAATCCAGAAGATGGTCAGTAGCTACTCGTATAAGGACACTAAAAACTGGCACTCATCTTAAACAATAAGTTTCCTATATACAATGAACACTATATTAGGACTAATATTATTGCAGAAGACCATACAAAATGAAATGAGAGTATAACAAACAAAAAAAAAAACATGCTGCATTTTGGTATTATTCATCTGAAGCAGAACACGCTTTGTGAGCTGATTATATGAATCTCAACTGCATAACAGCCCTGACTGTCACTAAAATCGAAACTGATGAACCGGCATCGATATGCTATGAATGAAAATAGAAACACTGATTAAAATATGGTAAGTATAAAATATAACTGAAATCTCCCTCTGGGGTGTGAGCATCAAGTAGTGTACTAGGATACATAGATATTGATGGCAGATAAGGAACTCCAGGCCCACCCAGTCTGCCCAGGCATACTACCTACTTGGGTAAAGTTACGAGGCTTGTACCTTGACCCTTTCAAGGGTTAAATTGACTGTCTCTGGGGGACTGCTTGTAATTAGTGGGGAGTACAATGGAGGATGTGCTTTTTGTGGCAGGTCCAGTGGGGAGAGGGAGTGAAGTGGTGATGAAAGGAGTGGGGGCGATTACCTACTCCAGAATGACATTCCCCAGTTTTCAGTATGAAGGGTGAGGACTAAGTTACAGAGGGAGGTAGCGGTGGCTGTAAAGAGAGAGAGAGAGAGAGAGAGAGATTCTCGGGTGGGGAGAACCTGATGCCAGTTGGAGCTCAGGATCAAGTGGCCATGATTGGGGGTCAAACATGAATCAGAGGGAGTGAGATTCAGAGCTGGGAGATAATGGGACTTCATGTCCAAAGTGGGGCTCCATCTCCAGTATTTAAGGCCCCCGGGAAATGAAGTTCATGCTGCACAAGGAACCATGCCAGGATTGGATGAGAAGCCAGGGCCCAAAGGGAATATGTATGACCCTGGTACAGTGGCTCAAAGAGCATGACACCATGGGAAGATTAGGAACAGAGTGAGTTTGTGGGGACATGCCACTCATAGTCCAAGGGGCAGTTGCCTAGTGGTAAAGAATAAGAGATAATCATTTGGAGGGGAAGATGCTGGCTCAGAGTTTAGATGTCCCGAGTCGCAGTGGCCCAGATCGAAAGAACAGTGAGAGGAGGCAACAGGAACATGCCGTGACTACTGTAGTAGTGAAATGTGCATTGTGTGGGACTAATACACTGCCTAAATTTAAGGGTCATTAGCAAGACGCCCTTCTGAAGATGGACACTGTACCTGGACTCATGGACATTATGCGGACATTAATTTAAAGGACTCCATGGTCCATAGCCCTAATTTTCCCCTGTGGGATAATCTGTCAACACTCCATGGAGTTATCAATTTCTATTAAAGGATCCTTTCTTTGTTGTTTCTCTGGTTCCTGCAATCCAGTTTGTTGCCTCTTGTATGTTGCTGTTAACCAAGTTTGTTTTGCAGACCTTTCCCCCATAGATGACTTCAGCACCCCAGTTCCCGAAATTCTTAAAGTAAGTCATCTCTGTGTTTCTGCTGTGGATCCCCCCTCCCCACAGACAGTTAACATCTTACCCCTAGACACCAAGGAGGGGGTGGGCTACATAACATTACTGTGACTGTTCACAATGTGGAGAAATCAGAAAGGTAACTTACAGTTTAACATTTACTTCATTACTGTGCTTACTGTGCTGCTCGCTACTCGGAATAAGATGTTGTATGAATAACACAGACAGTCACATAAATAAAAACAAAATCATGTTTCACACTTTTGAAAATTATAAATGGGTCAGGATTAAAAGCTTACTGCACTTCTTAATTGCTGTGCTGTATTTCACAGTGGGACAAGATGCGCATCATTACCTACGTGGTGTGAAACTGAAATGAATGTTGCCAGTGCACTTTGTACATAGTTCTAAACTCAAAAAAAAGGGGAGGGGGCTTAAAACTTGTGGTACTGTTAGTACACAGAAACATAGAAGTTGACGGCAGATAGGGACCGCTAGGCCCATCCAATCTGCCCATTTTTTCTACCTTATGAATATGCCATAGGTCTTTACTCTGTCAATGGCCTATTTATTCAAACTCATCTATATTGCTTCCTTATATCTATCTCATGCCTGTTTGAAGCTCTGCACTGTATTCATATCCACCACTTCCTGAGGTAAGCCGTTCCATGCATCCACCACCCTTTCTGTGAAAAAAGAACTTCCTCACATTACCCCTTAATCAGCCTCCCTCTAATCTCATGCTGTGTCCTGAGTCTTGTCCTGCTATTTTTCTTATACTGAAACGTGTTAGACTCTTTCACCTTGTTAATGCCCTTAAGGTGTTTGAATGTTTCGATGATATCACCTTTCTCCCTCCTTTGTTCTATGGTATACATACTGAGCTCCGTTAATCTGTCCTCATATGTTTTCTGACGCAGTCCCTGAACTGCCTCCATTTTGTTAATGTCCTTGTGCAGGTGCAGACTCCAGTACTGCACGCAGTACTCCAGATGGGGCCTAACCAGTGTCTTGTAAAGAGGGATTATTACCTCCCTCTTACAACTTGTGATACCCCTACTAATACACCCCAACATCCCTCTGGCCTTACCTACTGCTTTAGTGGTCTGCTTGGATGATTTCAGGTCATCTGTGATGAGGATGCCCAAGTCTCTTTCTTTCCTTGTGATTGCCAGCAACTCCCCCCCCAACCTATAGGTAGCTTCAGGGTTTCTCTTCCCTATGTGCATGATCTTGCACTTCTTCGCGTTAAACCCCAGTTGCCACTCTTCAGATCATTTTTCCAGTTTTTCCACATCTCTTCTCATTCTGCCCACTCCATTTGGATCATCTACTCTGTTGCAGATCTTGGTGTCATCTGAAAATAGGCAAACCTTACCCTCCAGTCCGTCTGCAATGTCACTGATGAAGATATTGAAGAGGACTGGCCCTAGGACTGATCTCTGAGGTACCCTACTTGTGACTTTTTCTGACTGTATACCGTTTACCACCACTCTCTGTTTTCTGCCTGCCAACCAGTTTGCCACCCAGTTGACCAACTTCTGACTGACCCTGAGCCTACCCAGCTTATTAATCAATCTTCTATGTGGAACAGTATCAAAAGCTTTGCTGAAGTCAAGGTAGGTGAAATCAACTGCACCCCCTTGGTCCACTACTCTGGTTACCCAGTCAAAGAAATCTATGAGATTAGTTTGACAGGACCTTCCTGTTGTAAACGCATGCTGTCTTGGATCCTGTGCTCCTATGTATTCCAGGTGTTGCACTATCCTTTCCTTAAGGAGTGCCTCCATAACCTTGCCCACTACTGAGGTAAGACTGACTGTTTTTTTTAGTTTCCTGCCTCCTCCCTGCTGCCACTCTTGTGGAGCGGGATCACATGAGCCCTTCTCCAGTCTTCTGGGACCTCTCCTGTGCTCAGAGACTCACTAAATCGTTCTGCTAATGGCTCTGCTAGTTCCACCCTTAGCTCCTTTAGTACCCTGGGATGTATGCCATCAGGTCCTATTGCCTTGTCCACCCTGAGCTTAGTGAGCTCTTGTAGGACCCTTTCTTTTGTGAAAGGACTTGTGCACACCTCCTCCCTCCCCCCATGTCCATGGAGCTGAGCTGTGAACCCTGCCCTACCTTCTCCTCAGTAAATACTGAGCAGAAGTATCAATTTAGGATAGATGCTTTCCTTGATCCTTCTCCACACACTTCCCCTTATCCCCTTTGATCTTAGCAATACCCCCTCTGGACTTTCTCCTTTCACTAATGTATCTATAGAAAGTCTTGTCTCCTTCTTTTACTGTTCATGCTAGCGTTTCCTCGGTTTGGGCCTTTGCCTGCCTTACTGCCTTCCCTGCTTCCCTTAAGGAAGTTTGGTACGCCTCCCTATCTTCGTCTCGCTGCGTTGCCTTATATTTCCTGAAGGCCAATCTTTTGTGTCTGACCTTTTCTGCTACTGTTTATGAGAACCAGAGTGGTTTCCTCCTTCTTTTGTTCTTGCTTTTTTCCCCAATACAATGGGATGTTGCTTCAAGTATTGCATCCTTAATGCTTGCCCACTTTGCCTGTACCCCCTCACCTGTATTTCTTCTTGCCAGGGTTAGCTTAACTCTGTTGGCCATCTTATCAAAGTCGGCTCCTCTGAAGTCCCATATTTTTGCCTTGAAATGGGATGATTTAGTTCTAGTGGCCAAATTGAACCATAGCATGTGATGGTCACTGGCCCCCAGGTGACCTTCTACCTGGAGATCTGTGATCCTTTCACTTAGTCAGTACTAGATCCAGGAGAGCCCTGTCTCTTGTGGGTTGTGCCAATTGCTTGAGGCTCTCCCCCTGCAGGGAATCCACTATTTGTCTAGTTCTGGTGGATGTTCCTGCTGGTATTGACCAATCTGTATCTGGCATGTTGAAGTCTCCCATATCAGAACCTCCCCTTTAGCTGTCATTTTTTGTATATCTTCTAACAGTAATGTGTCTATGTCCTCTCCCTGGTCTGGAGGCCTGTAGACAACCCCAGTTTGTATGGCTGTCCCATTTCCTGTTTCCAGAGTGACCCACAGTTCTTTAGGCTCCTTATGTGTATTTTGAATTTCTGTAGCTTTGATATTTTCATTGACATACAGGGCCACTCCACCCCCCTTTTAAACCTCGGTCTCTTCTGAACAGTACATAGCTGGCTACTGAAGTCTCCCAAGTGTGGTTACTGGTGAACCATGTCTTGCTAATGGCTACTATGTCCAGTTTAGCCTCTGTCATTGTTGCCTCCAGGTCTATGATCTTGTTTCCCAGACTGTAGGCATTTGTGTACATGATTTTCCATTGGCCAGGTTTTGGTGTGTTAGTTGTGGTGCAAGGGCTGTGGGGCTTTTCCCCTATGCATCGTATGGGGAGCCGGACCATCTTCCTTACCTGGTGATGCAAATGAACTACAAACATGCTGAACTCCTGTTTGATCACTAGCTGAGGGGGGAAGAGTGTTCTTCCCGTTCGATGTATCGGGTGCTGCACCCCTCTCCCCATTTGTTAGTTTAAATATTCTGCAAAGACATCACATATTTTTCCCCAATGTACTGACTCCCTCCTTAGTCAGATGCAGTCTATTGAATTTAAAGAACTTTCGCTCCCAAAGCTGTTGCCAGTTACTTACAAATTTGTGTCCTTTTTCCTGGTACCAGCCCTTGAACCACATGTTTAGCTCCCCTATCTCCCCTTCTCTGACCTTCTGTCTGTCTGCCCCCTTCTCCCAGACCAGCTGGATCTCAGAGAAGGAGATGCCAGATGAAATGGATGACAGTTTGTCTCCCAGCCTGGTCAGGTGTTCCTTGGTCTCCACAACTGACCGGCTGGCGAGATCGTTAGTCCCTTTGTGTACCAGGACATCAATGTTTTCTCCTGCTTCCTGCATGATTTTAGCAATATGGTCAGTGTCTCTCCAAGCAGATGTACTTGGGAGACATCTGACCATTACCCCCGGCTGGATGTAGGTATCAACTCCCCGAACCATTAGAATCTCCTATGATCGAAGTGTTTTAGATTTTGTTTTTGCCTTTTTTGTTTTGGCCCCTGTTTTGGGTGAGTTTTGTAGTGCTAGTTCCTGTGCTGCAGTGTTCTGCTTTGCAGTGTTCTCTGACCCTTTGTTTGATTTCAGAGCTAGAGACAGGTACCTGTTTGTAGTTTTTATATGGTTTGTGGAGGTGATACATTGGTGAGCATTGAGTGATGGGGCACCCGATTTGCCCCTCCTAACCACCTGCCAACCTCCCAGACCAACTACCCTCTGCGGTTGAGGTGCTTCAGTTGGATGTTGGGGAAATGGTGGGTGGTTCTTGTAATACATTTCCTCCTGAATATGCGATTTGAGGCATGCAATCTCTGCCCTTGCTGCCCAGAGCTGAGCCCTTAGATCTCCGATGGTCCAACATGTAGGACAGCGGTCTATATCCTGTTCAACTGCCCTTTTAAAAAGTGTCCTGCAGCACCTGCAGTTAATAATATCTATTCCAGTTGAGTTGCCAAGTTTATTTATTTATTTATTAAATTTTGGTGACTGGGTAGGCTCACTGAGCCACAAAGGTCCCTTTTTCAGGGGCGACCCGGGATAACAATACAAGTTATAAGAATGAACGAGGACATAAGGAACATTTGAGGCATTGTGATTTACATCATGAGGTGGTTACAGTAAAGAAAAATAGTGGATACAGGCATGGTAAAAGAAAAGCAGTGGATACAGGCATGGCTTACAGGCACGGTAAAAGAAAAGCAGTGGATGCAGGCATGGGTACAGGCATGGTTATCGTCATGACATGTAAGCAATTGGTAGTACTTTGCATATAGTTTATTCAGGGGTTACACGGTCCAAGTAATTAGTAGGAAGATGAAAGCAAAAGTTTTTTTTTTTTTTTTAATATAAATTTTGTTTGTTTGTTTTTGTATAACTTTTTATTACAAGTTAACTTAATTGTGCCCCTGTAAGTGAGGTCACTGATACTATTCTTCTTAGCTGCAAGCTCACAGGGCCCAAGAAATCAAAGTAGTTCTCCTTTAAGTGGACCGGGATGCTCAACCCTGGTAGCGCTTCTTTCTCCCCCTCCCCTTCAGGTCACCCACCTGGTGCTTTCAGCAAATATACTATAAATGCTATATATCATGTTCATAAGGGCAGTCATAAAATGACTATCTTGAAAATTTGGGGTCAAAATTAAATTAAAAAAATGAAGCGTGAATGTGTGAAGTGTGAATACAAAGTGAATGCGCCAGGCCCTGCACTTCTATAGGAAGATGGAGTCTTCCCATGACACAGGGCCCAAAAGGCTCTGCCAATCTGTTCCTGTTCACACAGGTCCCAACGGGACCTGCCTGAATGAGGATATGATTCTGCTGTCTCAAAAAGAAAGGAAATTCCTTGCAAAAAAACATTGTTAATGCATCAGTTAGGGTAATGTAATGCCACAAAAGTAGGGAAAGGTGGCATCAGGGTTTCCAACCCTGAATCCACACCCCCACTCCTGAAGCAGCAAAAGGAAAAAACATGAGGGTTTTGGGTCTCTGGAGTCTTGGTGAATCAGTGGTGGGATCTTCCTTAGGATTGTCAACTGTAATGCACACCCCATTCCTGGGCAAATAACATCTCACATGATCTCCTTTCTTCATGCAGGGCCCTGCATGAAGAAAGCTACAACAAATTGTGTTGGCAACATGTGACAAGACATACTTCTCTACCTTTGAAAAGTGTGTCATTATGAGGCACTGGCTTGGAGCTGTACCTTGTGCTTCAGAGTGAAGGATAAGGGCTGGTGGTGAGCATTAGGGTTCACAACCCCAAGGAATACCCCACCACTGATTTGCCAAGTCTCCAGAGACCCAAAACCATAATGTTTTTTCCTTTTGTTGCTTGGGGAGTAGGGGTGGGGAGCTAGGGTTGGAAACCCTAACACCACATTTCCCTACTTTTATGGCATTAAGTTACCCTAATTGGAGAATTAACAAAGTTTTTTTGCAAATAATATATATTATCGTGCCCCTATAATTAGGGTCAAGTATGGTGTTTAATGTTAAACTCATAACTTTGCACCTTAATAGCTTCGACCTTGTTTAATGGAATTGCACAAAATTTTTCATGTGCAGTGCCGGGAGCACAGTCTCTTGATTTGGCAAGTGTCTTTCCAGTTGGATGTGTGGATTAACAAGATTTGCATAGTGAAAAAGAGGAAAAATCTAGTTATTTTTTGCTGTTTTTTTTCTCTCACCTGCAGCCTAGATGGTTTGGAATTTTGTTCTGAACTTTTCAAAGCAGAAAGGGCTTATCCTAGAATGGTGCCTTTTTTTTGGTTTGGTGAAAAAATATGAATCTGTTCCCAAGTTATAAGGATTTGACATTTCAGTTCTGAGCATGCTCAGTAGGATCTTTCAAACGTTTCATACGAAAGAAGAATTTCTGCTCAGGAAAGAAGATTCTTGTTTTGTGAGCCACAATTCTTCTTTTGTAAACAAAAATTCCTCTTTAATATGGCGGCTAGCTTCTTTCCTTTTTTTTTTTTTTTTAAACTATTTTTGAAAACCCATAATAATCATGCCCTGGAAAGAAAGCAACACATAAATCTAGTTAAATGGGACCTGTTTAGCTCAATTCTATAGTTAGTCTTTTGGAAAAAGGACCCCTGAAATATGATTTTGAGATATCCCAAAAATCCTTAGCGAGGCTTGTTTCATGAGACTCACAAAAGAAGAATACAGCCTCAAAAAACAAGATTCTCAGCTCATGAAACCAGAATGTGGACTTAGATTTTTTTCAGTCTTGTTTCATCAGCAGGCCTCTTGTTTTGTGACTCATGAAACAACTCACAAAACAAGAAGGCTGTCTCACGAAACAAGATTTGGGACTTCGTTTTTTCTTTCCAGTCTTGTTTCATGAGCTGACCTTGTTTCATGAGTTGTTTCATCACTGATGAAGAAAGAGGGCAGGCTCACAAAACAAGCTTGAAAAAACAACTAAGTCCAAAATCTTGCAGGGTCAGATTAAGGTAACCTGGGGCTCTAGGTCCAAGAGAAATCTGGCCTCTGCTTGCTGCAACCATGCCTCTTTCCTGCAACAAGATCCTTTCACAGACTCTAAGATACCCTGGGAATCCTTTTACATACAAACTGTATCCCAAGTTAGGTTACATTTTGTATGTAAAGAGCTGCAGGAAACAGTATACAAATTGAAATTCCTATTCTTCTGTCCCCCCTCTTTCAAAATCATATTAGCGACAGTGCAACACCATTTTCTCCTCTCTCTGTTTCCCCCAAGTGTCACATGCTGTTTGATTTCAGTCTGATAATCTACACCACAACCTTGATTATCCACCCATTTTTCTACAAGCAAAATTGGGTGGATAATCAAGAGTGGGGGGTAATAAGGGCCATTAGAATGTCTAACATTTTGTATAAACAACATTTGATGGATAATTGAGAGATCACTGTATCTGCAAGGCTACTCTCAGCATACATGATTGCTACCTTCCTTATGTTACTAATTTACTGCAACTACAACCTTTCTTGCTGATACAGCGCCGCCCACAAAACCACGTAGGGCAGGGAATGCAGTTCCATAGATAAGCTTATAATGGTCAGGGTTAATGGTAGTCTTCAGGTACTGTTTGTTTAGTTTGCAGGCAACTGTACATAATGGAGTAGGTAGTGTTGTATGTATATAGCTCTATAGCATGTACAATTGCCTGCAAAGTAAACAAATATAATCTAAAGGCCACAGCTGCCCTTGACAGCATTGTAAGCCTATTTATAGCACTGTAGCCTCTTCACTACTTTTTGTCATTAAATGTGATTTTGTGGGTGGTGGTAAAGATCAGGCCTAGCCATACTGTTTGCGAACTGCAATACAGTATTGTTGAGGGGCTTAGAAAATTCAGCTCTGTTTTTCTAGTTTTATTCATAACTTTGATGATAATTTTAGTGACACTCATCACCTTGACCCAAACTCAACCAGTAACCCCCTACTAATTTTCCCTGAGAGGAGAATTTGCATTTAACAATGATAATCCATTTCCAGTCAAGGAGTGACAAAATTAAGTAATACATTAGGCAGTATAGCCTAGTGGCTAGAGCCCCAAGCCAAGAACCTGGAAAACATGTACTCTCAGAACACTTGAATTTGAGAACCACAACCGCTACCTGTATACTATGTGACCCACAACCAGGGCAAGTCACATAGCATCCCTGTGCTAATGAGCGGCAACTGGAACTTGGAATAGACTCTAAAATAGGCAGGCTCTGCTGGATCTCATAAGGGCCACCTTAAATGTACGAGACAAAGCAAGCAGTGGACAAACTACTGCAGGAAGCCATCATTTAAAGAGGACAGGAAATTATTTCTAATCTGCAGCTGTTTACGACGTTCCCATTTGTAGAAATTATATCCATAAGCCTTAATGACCCATATGTAACTGTAACTGCATAAAAAGGATGTGAAAAACAACAGTTTGCATTGTTTTGTTTTCATGGGCAGCAGTCTGCTACAGTTCTGTTCATGGAACTGGTGATCTGGAATTTTAACTATGTCACAGTTTGAGCACAGAACTCTAAACATGGTTCTGATAGGACAATAACTTATGTTTCGCGTTCTGTGCTCAAACAATGACATAGTAAAAACTCCACAAATGAATGGTTCTGTGAAGGGAACTGTGCAGAACGTTGTCCATAAAAAGGAAACAACTGGAAACACAATGTTTCACAGCAGTGTTTATTCAGGTACAGTTTAATGTGGCTCATTTGGATGCACGTCTTTCATTTCTGTTAGTAGTAACATTACTAACAGTTGTTAATTAGCACAGATTTCCTGTCCCCATTAAGCTTCTTGTCATTCACTCCCACTATCAGGAACACCAATTGAGGGGCAGGGAATTTTCTAGCCACTTCTGCCCATGTGGGATATCACTTACTTGGCGGAGGGGAGACAAAACAAAGGAAACGGGCCTGTTTACACCTTAAAGGTCAGCCTAGCCAGGGCTCACTGAAGTTATCAGCTGTACTTAACACCCAATCAGGCAGGTGAGAATCACATCAGGGTTCATCCCCTACCTTGCTCAGATTACTCAGCAGCTGAGTCCTTTACAAAAAAATGCATCTCAGGCAGAAAGAAAATGGTATGTATCAAACATATTTTGTGGATTGCCGGTGGCCCCCTGGCAGGCTGGGTGCCCAGGCCTATGTTGCCTATGCCTTAATCCGGCTCTGAAATCTTGTTTCATAAGATAGCTATCTCCTTTCGTGAGTTGTTTCATGAGTCATGAATCAAGCCTGCTGATGAAACAAGACTAAGTGAAAAAAACACTAAGGCCCAGATATTCAAACTGCGCCATTTTGTGGCGCAAGCCCCTGCGCTGCTCAAAATAGTTGCACAGGGGTGTGGCCAGGGCGATATTCAACGGAGTTGCACTATGGTGCAACTTCTTTGAATATCGCCCCCTGGCCACACCCACTGTGCATGGCGCAGTGGAACTGCCCCAGCGCAAGTGGTCAGAATGGAGCATTGAGATGCTGTGGTGCAGGTTCCATTGCGCCATGCACAGCACCTGCGATATTCAAAGGGTGACATGCAAATGGGGCCATAATTTATGCAAGGCACAGCGGGGGCCATTTGCATCTGATTACGGCCCCATTTGCATGCCATTAGCATGCAGATGCACCGATCCCCGACGACTTGCACCTGGCGCCCTGCCAGGCAGCAGCCATCGGGACCAATGCCCCCTGCAGCCTGACTGCATTATGTCCTGTAAGGGACAATGCATGTCTCCAATCCCTGGTGGTCCAGTCAACCACAAGTAGCCCGATTGTGGGCAAAACAGTACTCCCCCTACCCCCCGAGTAGCCCGATCACGTGCAAAACAGAATTCCCTCCACCCCCGGGTAGCCCAATCGTAGAAAACAATGTTCCCCACCCCCGAATGAATTAATTCACATATCTGGACTGACTAGTATGGTATGGGCTGCACGCCCATTGGCTCATGCTCTGAATCAATGGGCGTGCAGCCCTACTGGGCTGTCAATCGGCGGGTGGCGGGCGGCAGGCGGGGGGTGCTGCCGCCGCTGATGGGGAGAGCGGGTGGTGGGCCCGTGGGCGGGTGGGGTGGGGCCACTAGATCACCAGGGATTTCGGACGGGGAGGGGGTGTGAGGAATGCCCGCAATCGGCTACTCGCGGTCCACTGGACCACCAGGGATATTGGACTTTGGGGAGGTCTGATGCCCGTGATCGGGCTACTCGGGGTGGGGGAATACTGCTTGCCCGTGATCGGCTACTCGTGGGGGGAAGCTGTTCTGCCTACGATCGGGCTACTCGGGGTGGGGGTACACTTCGCCCATGATCGGGCTACTTGGGGTGGGGTAACTTCTGCCCGCGATCGGAGCTACTTGGAGGGTGAGGGTACACTTCTGCCCGTGATCGGGGCATGGCGGGGCGCCGCCAGGTGCGGCGGGAGCAAGTGGAGGGCCACCCACAGGTGGCAGCTGCTGTGTTGCGCCCTGCAATGTGGCAGCTCACCTGTGGGTGACCCTCGACTTGTTCCTTTTTTTTTCAGCTCAACTTTGTGCAGGCACAGGTAGGGGTTGTGCCTGCATAACTCTGCATGGCCTGGGCTGAATATCAGGCTGTGCAGTTTATGCATGGGCATGCCCCCCCCCACCTGTGCCTCCATACATTACTGATGCCTCCCCGGCGCATCGGGATTTGTGCATGTGCACTTTTCCCTTTTAAATATCGCACTGAGGCGCATCAGTGGGTTGTGCATGGCACAACACTGTTGCGCCATGCGCAGCCCTTTTAAATATCTGGGCCTAAGTCTACATTCCTGTTTCATGAGCTGAGAATCTTGTTTCAAGAGGTTGTATTCCTCTGAGCCTCATGAAATAAGAATGAAAAAACAAAGTCTAACATTTTGTTTCTTGACCCAAGATTCTTCTTTCATAACCCTCACAAATTAAGACTGTTGGCTCATGAAACAGAAATACAGGCTCACAAAAGAAGAATTTCTTTATATTGAAAGACTGAAGACTTTTCCCCATAACTGTGCTGCTTTTGAAGATTTCAAAGCCAAATTTTAAAACATGTAGTTTTTATGACCCTACCTCACTGGGCCCCTTCCGTATGCAGACGGACTCCTGCGAATCTGCATCTGAAGCAACACTGAAATGTTAGGCCCAAAAGACCCTGTGCCACCACACCCACACAGACTCCTCAGTTGGCACATTGCCCAGTTGGCCCTGTGTGTTTGTATCTGTAGCTGCAAGGATGTGCAGGGTCTAGATGGGCCTGCACTTCTGTAGCCTGATGGACTCCACATTTGGTGCAGGGCCCAAAGGGCCCTGCACATCTGCATCTATATATGCATGGAAGCACAGGACCTGGAGGGCTCTGTGCTTCCACAGCAAGATGGATGTGTTCACACAGCTCCTGAAGGGACCTGCATGAATGAGGATACGATTCTACTATCGCAAAAACAAAGGAAATTAATTGCAAAAAAACTGCATTAAAGCACCAGTTAGGAATTGGATTAAAGCAACAAAAGTAGCGAAATGTGGAGTTAGGGTTTCCAACCCCAACTCCCCCCCTCCCCAAGCAGCAAAAGGAAAAAGACATTAGGGTGTTGGGTCTCCTGAATCTTGACAAATCCAGTGGTGGGGTCTGTCTTGGGGTTGTCAACCATAATGCTCACCCCTCACCCGAGCCCATAGCCTCCTGCCCAAAGCACAAGGTACAGCTCCAAGCCACTGAATCATAGCGATACACTCTTCTAAGGCACAGAAGTATGCGTATGCCTCACTACATGTTGCCAACAACATCTGTTATATCTTTCTTCATACAGGACCTTGTGAGCCCTGCCTGAAGAAAACAGATCATGTTTGACATTCTTTGCTCAGAGGATGGGGTAGGCATTAATTTTGTTTAGTTTACTCAGTTTGGGATTAAATATCTTTGAGTCAAAGACTCGTTTAAAAAAGTTCCAAGTCAGTTAACATTACAATACAAACATTACATACATAAGCAAGCAGTGATATAAGGATTCATACATACGCAGACAGCAATGCCTAGTATTTTCACAAATATAAAATAGTAATAAAATGGTTTCAGTATGGAACAGAAAGAAGTCGCATAAGGCATACCTATGTTAAAGTGACAATCTCTCATGGGCTTATTAGTACAGTGAAATAAGCAGCAAATATAAGAATGCAATACATATAATGAAAGTGCTAATAGCCGCCAAAGGCGGTTTCTAGGTAGACTCGAGAGAAAGTATGCAGTGGTCCAGATCCCAGGAACCGGACCACTTTGTCAAGAAAAAAAGGGGGGATGAGGGGGTAGCAGCCAGAGGTAGGTGTCGTTTAAGTGGGTAGTGAGGATAGGGAGTGAGAGAGGGACTGGTGTGTGGGGGGCAGGTGGGTGGGGGAAGGGGTGGGATGAGGCTAGAACCTGGGTACGTAGTGGGTAGTGAGTAGGGGGAGGGGGTTGGGGAGGTGCAGAGGATTGCAGAGGTTGAGACCATAAGTGTCAAAAAGTAAGCGCAATTAGCACAGGCAGATACAGGTTTTTGCAGTCTCAAGGTGGGATCTGAGTCCTGTTTTGAATTCATGAATCTTGGTGCATTCAGTCAGGCCAACCAGTAGTTCACTGTACCATTTAGGGCCTTGGTGAAAAAACGATTTCTGGGCAAGTTTAGTGTGTTTAAAAGGGACCTGGAATATTAACAAAGGATTAACAAAAATTAAGATTGACTACCCCAATGAAGACACCACCACTGATTCGCCAAGACTCAGGAGACCCAAAACCCTAATGTTTTCCTTTGGTGCTTGGAGGTTACAGTTGGAAACCCTAACACCATATTTCCTACTTTTGTTGCTTTAATCTGAAACCTAACTGCTGCATTAAAGCAGTTTTTATAATGAATATTATATATATATATATATATATATAGAGAGAGAGAGAGAGAGAGAGAGCGACAGCGGCTGAGTTAGGAGAAAGAGGGGATAAATAATGGGTAAGGGTGGTGTGCAAGGATGTATACCCATCAAGGGGGATAATTAGGGCTATAAGGCCATGAGCCCGAAGGGCGGGTGGCTTTAGTGCCCTAATTAGCCCCTGAGATGGGTATACTTCTGAGCGTGTCAGCCTTACCCATTGTTTATTGAATATAATATATAAATTGCAAAAACCTTTGTTAATGCTCCAGTTAGGGTCAAAGTGACAAAAGTTAGGAAATGTGGTGTTAGGGTTTCCAATCTAACACCCCACCCCCCAAACCAGTCAGAACAGCAGGTGGGTGTGCCTTGGGCTTCTCAAGCCTAACACTCACCCCATTTCATTTGTAACAGATCAGATGTGTAGAGACTTCATGAGGATGGAGTGAGTGTTAGGCTTGAGAAGCCCAAGGCACACCCACATCTGCTCTCCTGTCTGCTTTGGGGGGGGGGGTTAGGATTGGAAACCCTAATGCCATATTTCCCAACTTTTGTTGCTTTGATCCTAACTGGAGCATTAACAAAGTTTTTTTGAATTTATTTCTGTACTTTTTGAGATAGTATAATAGTATCTTTATTTGGCTGTGGGAGCGCAGGGTCCCTAGGACCCTGCACTCCCATACATTTTGTCATGGGAGCACAGGGCCCTACATTTTGTTGTTAGAGTGCAGTGTCCTTTCCCTTTACTTGACTGTCGGAGTACAGGGTCCTTTTGGACCCTGCCCTCCCATGCATTTTGTTGTGGGAGCACAGGGTCCAGTGGACCCTGCAGTCCCATGCACTTTTGTTGTGGGATCGCCGGGACCTTTGGACCCTGTGCTCCTACATATACTGTACATAAGTTGCTCATATATTGTTTTAGAAAAGACATTTGTCTCTTCCCTGGTAGTCAGTGGAACCAGCCACCGAACAACTGTGGCCAGTTCTCCATTAGTTTTAACTGAATAGCCCCAGTGTCCAGTGGCACCCCCCCACCCTGCCATTTTTCCACTGCCACATAATAGTGGTCATCGGTGTCAGTGGTACCCCCCCGCCCTCCAATTTTAACCTCCTAGCAAAATTTATATCCCTGGTGGCTAGTGAGATCCATCACTCCACCACAAATATGGAGCTTGGAGGGTGGGGGTTACTATTAAAACCAATGACCACTTATAGATTTTATTTATTTATTTATTTTACGTATTTTCTTTTCAACTTCTTGGCTGGGGGTGGTCCTATGGTTCCCCATTTTCAGGTGACCTTCCTTGGCTGCTGCCCATGACCCAGTCAGAGCTCGAACCCTTTCCACCCTGCCATCCCAGGTCACTTCATTGTGAGAATTTATCCCTTGCACCACAGAGACCTGGAGGCTGCAGTGGAGCTAACTTGAATGGGACTGCCGCGGCACCAAAGGAGTCTGCAGTCATCGCACCGGAGGATTATTTTGTTCCTTATCCCCCCCCATGGCGCGAGCATGCAGTGCTATCAAGGATGTCCTGCGCATGCACGCACCCGCAGTACATCCGACGCCTGCCCCCACCACCCCACACATTGATCCTGAGCCTGTACTAGCTCCTGGCCACTGCCAGGGGCCAGTGTCTCAGCAATCATCCCCACCCTTCCTCCTTGAAGGAGGAGAGCAATCCAACTCCCGACCGGCTCCCAACCAACTCCCGACACTCTGAGTCCGTTTCCGAACTAAGGTCGCCGGCATGGCATGAGGTGTGGCATCCAGTGCCTCAACCCTCAGCACCACCGGGCCGGCACTGACCACTTATAGATTTAAAAAATATATAATTGTTCCTGTACTCTGGTACCCTCCACCCTCTCATTTTACTACATGAATAGCACCCCCAAATGTATATTACTGATGTTGAATGGCACCCCCACCCTCTGATACACATTATTTATTATAATTTTTAACCCCACTGATGGTTAGTGGCATCCCCCACCATCCCATGTCCCTAGTGTATATCCCTGATGTCTAGTGGCACCCCCAACCCTCTGATCCCTATATTTATTATAATTTGTAACCCCATTGGTGGTTAGTGGCACCTTCTACCCTCACATGTTCCTATATTATATATTCCTGGTGTCTAGTGGCACCCCCAACCTCCGAGACCCATATTTATTACAAATTTAAACCCCATTGGTGGTTAGTGGCACCCCACACCCTCCCATGTCCCTGTCAACCTGCAAATAATAAAACTGTCCCTTGATGTTGTGCTTTTTTTCTATAACCTGTAAAAGGAAAGTCCACCCCGATCACATCTGCACCCCCATCTGACTTCCCAATATGCACACACCTTCCCACACCCCCCCCCCCCACATGCCCTCACTCATCTGAACTGCCAACAGATTGAAGATGCACTCTCTGATCAAAGATGTGTCTTGCTGCTGCAACTGGTGACTGCTGTGTAACAAGTAAAGTAACTGCAGGTCAATGTATTTTCTGACTTCAGTTACCTAACTTGTCAGAGAGCAGTCACCGGTTGTAGCAGTGAGATGTGTCTTCGATTGGAGAGTGGATATTCAGCTCGTTAGCAGTTCAGGTGAATGTGGGCATGAGGGAGGGGCTAAGGGGTGGGAGGTGGGCACAGGGAGGTCAGGTGGTGGTGCAGGTGTGATCGGTAGTGATCTTTTTTTACAGGTTAAAAAGCACATCGAGGATCTGCTCCCTATTTGCAGGTTGACAGGGACATAGGAGTGGTGGGGTGTCACTAACCATCAATGGGGTTGAAATGTATAATACATATGGGGATTGGAGAGTGGAGTGTGCCACTAGATACCAGGGATATGCAATATAGGGACATAGGAGTGTGGGGGTGCCACTAACCACCAATGGGGTTAACAAGTATAATTAATAAAATTGGAGATCAGAGGGTGGGGGGTGCCACTAACCACCAATAGGGTTAAAATTTATACTAATAATAATAATAAAGGGGATTGGAGGGTGTGGGGTGTCACCTAGACATCAGGGATATACACTAGGGGCATGGGAGGGTGGGGGCTGCCACTAGCCACCAATGGGGTTAAAATTATAATAAATATGGGAGTTAGAGTGTGGGGGTGTCACTGGACACCAGGGATGTACAACAGCAAAATGGGAGGGTGGGGTGCCAGTGAACACCAATGTGCCACAGGACAAAGGCACAGAAATTATTTTTCGTGAGAGGGAATCCTTTTCTGTGAATGCTTTGCTGTGTTCACAGAAAAGGAATCCTTTCCATGGAAAAGTCAGTCTTTTCCATGAATCCTTTGCTGTGGCCATGGAAAAAGATTCCTTCTTGCAAAAAAGGATTTCAGACTAAGTTTTTTTTTGTAATTCTTTTTTGCAAGACAGTTTCTTTTCTGTGAATCCTTTTCTCATGGTCACGGAAAAGGATCTCGCATCTCTTAAAAGGATATTGGACTTAGGTTTTTTTATTATTCTTTGCACAAGAACAAAAAGTATCACAAAAGGAACTTGGAAGATGCAAAAGGATTTAAATAGTAAGAAAATGTCATGGGCCATGGGAGCTATTAAAAAATATGAAATGAATCTCATCAATTCCCAATGAGCAAGTTACATGTTTGGATGTCTGTAGAAGACATCATTGTGCAGAGTTATGACACTTTGTTGCTTGGAAAAATAGAAAACAAGATGGCGACTCACAAAAAAGGATTTTTTTGCTGATGAAAAAGAACTGAACCCTCAAGAAAAAGAATCCTTTTTCATGAGACAAAATTCCAGTGTTATTCCAGGAAGCTATCCAAGACTGTACTGAGCATGCTCAGAACCCCAAACTTTAAATTTAAATACCTCTGGAACCGATTAATATTTGTTCACCAAACTAGTGAAATGTGCTTCTGTTGGTCAAGACCTTTGTACCCTGAACATTTCAGACCATCTGGGCGCAGCATGATGACACAAAAAAAACACAAACAATGGCAAATTTTAATGTGTTTGCACTATGTGCAGCTCAAAATCTGCCAATCCAACCAAAACTAAACTTGACACGTCAAGAGATTTACTACACAAGACTGTGTATGCAAAAATACATGCAAATCCATTGAACAGTTACATAGTTATTAAAGTATAAAATCTGAGGTTTAACATTAAAGTGCCTACTCAACCCTAACTACAGGGGTGCAACTGTGCCCCTATAATTTGGATGGTTGTTGTTATGGAGATTTTATTTGTATTCTTGTTATGGCACCTGAAGATCTCTTGCAGCAAGGGAAGAATGGTGTGTAGTGAGTGCAGGTGGGAGTTTGGGAGATTTCTGGGTCTGGGAGGGATTTGTGTGTCTTTTTTCCAGGTTCTTTTGCAGCTTGTTAATTGGTTTGGCTAGCTTCCTAATGCTGTGTTAATTGTATTATTAGTTATATTCCATGGGCAGCTGTGACCCTTTTAATACTGCAGGTATATGCTTTTAACTGTCTGATTAGTGCAGGTATATAGCTTTAATTAGTGCAGGTATATAGCTGTAATTGATTGATTAGGGCAGGTATATAGCTTTAATTGACAGATTAGTCACATGTATACAGGGAAATAAACGATGGCCTTTTCTATGGGGACAAGTTCTTATCCATGTATTAGATAGATAGATAGATAGATAGATAGATAGATAGATAGATAGAAAGACAGACAGATATTCTTTACAAAAAAAAAAACTTTGTTAATGCACCAGTTATGGTTCAGATTAAAGTGACGAAAGTAGGGAAAAGTTGTGTTAGGGTTCCCAAACCTAACACTCCAACCCTACTCTGTAAGCAGCAAAAGGAAAGACAAATGCAGTTTCACCTCTCCTGAGTCTTCACAAATCAGGCCCACGGTGCTCCTTGGGGATGTCAACACTAACTCTCACCCCATTCCATCAGTAAAGAAGCTGAAATGTGCAGACTATATGAGAATGGGGTGAGCGTTAGGGTTGACAACCCCAAGGAACACCTAGGCCTGATTTGCAGAGACTCAGGAGAGGTGAAACCATAATAAACATATCCATTTGCCTATGGAAGTGCAGGGCCCTCTGGGCCATCATCCATGTTGGTGTGGTGTTGTTGGCCCTGCACTTCCATTTCGCCCAAAATGTAATTTAGTTGCTTGGTTGTATGGCTTGTTAAACTTTCAGTGTTATCCTATGGGAATTTTAATTTTTTAATTTTTAGGTTTTTTATATGGCCCCTAAATTTCTTTTGTTTGGATGGGGTTATTATGTGTTATTCTTGTACTATTCATGAAAACCTTTGTTTTGCTATATAGATTGTCCCTTAACTGCAAATATTGAGGAAGTTATGGCTTGTTAAAGTTGAAATGTGTGAAAAAAAATTAAGTCCAAATTATTTTTTTCATATGAAGGGATCCTTTTTCATATGAACAAAACAACCTCATGAAAAAGGATCCCTTTATATGAAAAGAGTCCGAATTCTTTTTAGTATGAAGGCAGACTTTTTAGTATAAATGAAAAAAAAACTTATGAAAAAGGATGCCTTCATAAAAATAAAGAATCTGAAAAAAAAACTAAGTCTCAATTATTTTTCGTATCAAGCTATTATTTTTTCATATGAATGAAAAAGCTCATGAAAAAGGATCCCAGGCTTTTTTTTTTTCAGATTCTTTTTCTGTATGAAGGGATCCTTTTTCGTGAGTTGTATGAAAAAATAATTTGGACTTACTTTTTTTCCAGATTCTTTTTTTGCTATGAAGGGATCTTTTTTTTGTGAGGTTGTTTCATTCATACAAAAAAGGATGCCTTCATATGAAAAAAGAATCTGAAAAAAAAACTAAGTCAAAATTCTTTTTTCATATGAAGGAATCCTTTTTCATATGGCCCAATTCCTTTTTCATATTGCCACATGAAAAAGAAAATCGAGTCACAAAAAAGAGATTTTGAAATGTATATAAAAAAAACAAACATTTCTGGGTCTTTTTCCAAAAAGTAATCCCAGAATCTGCCTAATGGGAGTCCCGATTAGCAAGATACATGTAGTGGTGTCTCTGCAGGATCTCATTTTTGTGGGTTAATTGAAAAAAAAAAAAAACAGAAACAAGATGGTGGCCATATGGAAAAGGATTTTTTCTCAAAAAAAAAGGATTACCCTGATACAAAAAGGGATCTTTTTTCATTCCAAGCAGTTATCCAAAAAAAACATACTGAGCATGCTCAGAACCAAAATTTCAGATTTTTATAACTTTGGAAAAGATTAACATTTTTTTACCAAACCAGCACATAGCACCACAGTCGTCCAAGCCCTTTTTACCCTAAACATTTCAGAGTTTGTCCAAGCCCTTTTTAACCTAACCATTTCAGAGTAAAATTCAAACTGTCTGGGTGCTAGCCAATGACAAAAAAAAAGCTAAAAAAATTCACTTATTTTGCTATCTAGATCTCAGAATCTGCACATCTGACTGGAACAAAACTTGGCATGTCAAGAGACCTTGCCCCTGAGACTCCTCATGCAAAATTTTGTGCAAATCTGTTGAACTGTTATGAAGCTATTAAAGTGCAAAGTTTGGGGTTCAACACAGGAGGCAGTATAGCGCAGTGGTTTAAGGCTCTGAGCTGCAAACCTGGAGACCTGGGTTTGAATCCTATAGCCCCCACATCCATACTGTGTGACCCTGAGCAAGTGACTTAACTTCCTTGTGCTCCCAGGTCGCACCTGTAAACAAGCTTTCAACTTAGTGTGTCTCTCCTGGTAAAAAACAAACAAACATAGAAACACCTGCTCAGCCTAACTATAGTGGCGCTACTGCACCACTATGATACACATACACAGTGAACATTTTACATCCAAGGACTGATCCTTGTGGAACCTGCTGGCCTTGTTTCCATGTTGATTGGTTACTATTTATTATAACTATTTTGTCTCCAATTCTGCAACCAGTTTTGAATCCATGTAATCACATCCTGTTATTCACAGGTTATCTAATTTACGAACTAGCTTCCTGTGTGGTACAGTATCAAGTGTTTTACTGAAGTCCAAATATACACCATCCAGAGGATTTCCCACACCTACAGTACAATTCACATTTATTATTTATTTTTTGTTGACCAGGTAAGTGCACTAGACAGACTCTGTCTATTTTCAGGCATGACCCGGGGCAGGGGGATACAGATGAATGCCAACTGACCTTGAACCAGATTAAGCTGTTGGTGGTATTTTTAGTGAATGGGGGGAAATTTTGCCAGGGCACCAGGTAAATTCCCCTACTCTTTTTCGAGAAGTGCCATGGGATCTTTAACATCCACCTGAACTGCCACCAGAACAGGCAGATGGGACCTCGGTTTAATGTCTCATCCGAAAGATGGCACCTCAGGAGTGCAGCACCCACCTCATGCTGCACTACAGTGTCAGTATTGGGATAGAACCTACAATCTTCTGATCTCCTGGCCTCAGAGGCGAGTGTGCTACCTGCTGAGCCACTGACATTGACATTAAATTTATTGTGCAACCAGCTAATAGTTTGCATTTGAGCTGCAAATAGGAAACCTCCACATCACTGAAGCACAGAATCTGACTGAAGAAAAGGACAGCTTAGCCCACCTAGTCTGCTGAGATGCTCCCTACTTATTCTGTTTCCACAGAGCCTATCTGGTCTCCATCAACCTTCCCATCTACCTAATACACCTATATTCTATCCCGTGCACGCCTGAAGCATATCTGGTTGTGACCTAATTTCTGCTCAGCTCCAAGTGAGTGGCCTAATTATACCTTCTGTAACCCCTAGATGGCACTATCCCAGGGGCTACTACACCTGCCTGATTTGCCACTAACAGGTTGAGGGGCCTGGATCCAATGGCGGGTGCCTCCACCCAGAGGTCAGGGTTTGCAATAGTTAAACTTACTTGGTCACAGCCCTCTGGGACACTGCAACCCCCCTTTCTTCCCACTAGTGGCCCACACAATATATCAGAATTACCTTCACAGTATACACTTTCCCCAGGACTAGTTCCGGCACTGGGACCTCCTGTGAAATAAGATACAGTGCAACAATCACAGTACAGTACTTTAACATAGACAAATACCTCAGGCAGTTTAACTTTGCTGAAACAAGCAGCTCTGATTTATTTAGGGGATATAACAAGGACAGGGAAATCAGGTTAATTAGCTTATCACTTTACTATCTACTTTATGGCTCTGTGCTATAGGCCTATCCCTTACCAGTTACTGTCCCTGGGTACCCAAGCCCTAGTGGCTAGTCCAAACCGTGGCAGCTGGTAGGGGCCCTTTCCCACAGAGAAAAGAAAAATTAATTTAAACAATCAGCAGTACAGTGATTCCATTTGGAGTTAATGTGGCAATTCAACAGGGAGCGACCCTGAATTAGTACTCACGACCTCCAAACAAGATAGGGTCCTTCAACGTCAGCAGGGCTACTCTTGAGCTCCACGAGACTCTTCACACATTTATATGGTAAAAAGAAAGTACTACACCAGGCAGGCTGCTTCTCTATCCCGATCGCAATTACTGCACAATACCCGGGAGAACACACAGCAGATTCAGTTCCTGACAGACCGAGCGCAATTCAACAATTTCTCCAGTCTTCTACAGGATGAGCCTGGTTTCTACTCTTCAGAGATCCTTTGATTCTCTCCACAGGACGGATTCAGTCCTAACAAGCAGTTACACAAGCTGCAGACCGGAACTCTGGGCCTTACACACGTTTTTGACTGAAACTGTGCACTGAAGGAGCACAGGGTTTCTTTCCCTTCACTGCCAGAGCTAAACTGAAACTCCAACAGACAAAACTGGCACTTCCTTTGAGTTCCTCCCAGTTCTTGACTGATTGGCTGTCACTCACAATAGACTGCTGCTGTTGGTCCAAAAAGGCGCCAAGTCTAAACTACATCTCCCAGAGTCACTTCCCATACAATCCTCTTGTGGCTGGCTCAGATTATGAGTCCAAGTTCTGATTCTGTCCAAGGCACCATTTTAGAGCTAGCTTACCCACACTGATTGGTCCACTTCAGCAGTTCAAAACCAGAATGGGGAACTAGGCAGACACAGTTCTGACTGCAAAGAAAGCAGGTTAGACAAACTGTAATTTCATTATTACTGTAAATGATTTCTGGCAAACAGTTACATCTTTCAGATAGGTTCCTTGCACTCCTAGAGACTGCAAAATGGAGTGAATTGGCAGCAGCTCGAGTGGTACTCAAACAGAGAAGCACACAGTCCCCCCATACAAACTAATTATGTCTGCAAGCAGACAGCTCTTAAAGAGACAGTACCAGAGGCTCTAAAAACACTCACTGATAAATGGCTTAAACGCCAAACACCATTCAGGCTTGGAGCATTCAAGCCAGCTCCTGGAAGTCTTTTGGGAACCCCCATTTGCAGGGGGGTTACACCCTTCCTGGTCTGGGAAAGCTTGACGTCCGCATCAAGCAAGTACCCCCATCAGTTTCAACTGCAACCATATACATTTGCATTAGGCTCACACATGTAATCATCAGTCAATACATCATTTTACCAAGAACACATTTCTGAAACATTGCAGTACGTCACTTTACACAGTATTACACACATTATGTACCATAACTCAAGTTATACCTCTTGTACATGAAACCTGAAGAGAGGGGCCCTTCCTATCAGTTACCTTGGGGCTGGATGGGGCAAGGGCACCATACTTAGAGGGCAACACAAGTAACTTGGAGTTAGCACTGATGCTCAGTTTGGGCAATGAGCTCGGGGACACATACACTCCTTTATGGACAACATTGAGAGGCAAGTCCACAGGCCTCCCAAGTGAATCATAATTGAGGTGCACCACAGGCTTTACAGCTCGACCAGTCTTTCTAGGGGGAACTGTTACAGTCTCTGCACTCTGAGCCTCATTTTCAGCATTGTCCTCACTTGTCAGGGGAGTCTCCCTGGAGGTAGAGAGGCTAGAACTTGGGGCACTTTCAGCTCCAGGAGTTACAGTTTCTGAGTCCACAACATTTGGCTCGCATGGAGAGCTTTCGGACACTGGCAGTGGACTGTCAGGGCACTCAAAATATTCTTCTTGTTCGGGTGTATCACCAGTCTGCCCCAATCTATCATTTTCTCCCTGAAAGCTCAAACAGTTCAACCATGCACAATGATTCCATTTCATCTGATCTGATGCTTTGCACTTCACTTTCTGGGAGCATTGGCTCCAGGGATGAAGCTGGGGCTTAGACAGTCCAGAAGGCCCAGCTTTGTCTCCAGTATTGACTAGGGATTGCCTCAAACAATTGACTCAGTTCGTAAGAAGGATAGTATTCAAAGTCACTCTCACTTTCTTCTGATATGGACTGACAGTCATGCTCAACTGGGACTTGTGCAGGGGAACACTTTAACTCTGCTTCTGTAGGTGCAGACTTCCTTGATCTTTCTTAGCAGCAGCTCTAGTCACTGGTCCAGAGGGGCATCTTCTGGGGGCTCAGACTCAATCAGGATTTGTCCAATGGGTAATAAATGATTTCTATGCATTGTTTTTACATCTTTTGAATTGTTCTCAGGCCTTACTTTGTACACTGGCAGATCATCTAGTTTGCCCACTACAATGTGAGGAGATGGTGCCATCTGTCAGCAATCTTGTGTTTGCCATGCAGTCCCAGATTTCTTAGCAATACCGATCTCCTCCTGGAGTTCCTGTGCTTTCACCTTTTATCATACCTTTCTTTGTTGGCCAGATTTCTTTGGCAGCCATGGTTTGAGCCAGTTGGTACGCATGAGTTAGCTGGGCCTTTAACTTTGCACATACTGTAAATAGTTGTCAGCTTGAACCCCATCAGGAGAGACCCCAAAACACACATCTACTGGTAGTCGAGCTTCTCTTCCAAACATCAGGCGGTAGGGGAGAACCCAGTGGCATCACTTTGGTGCAGTTATAAGCATGTACCAGGGTGCTAATTTGTTGGCTCCATCTAGGCTTGTCCTTTTGGGTGCAGGGTGCCTAGCATATCTAGCAAAGTGCGGTTGAAATGTTCAGGCTGTGGGTCCCCTGGGGTGGTGGGGAGTGGTTCTGACTTCGTGACTCCCACAGAGAAAGCATCTCTTTGATCAGACGACTCTCAAAGTCTCTCCCTTGATCAGAATGGATTCTTTGTGGAGCCCCATAGTGAACAAAAAAGTTTTCTACAAGTACTTTGGCCACAGTGGATGCTTTCTGGTCTTTGGTGGGGAAAGCTTGGGCATATCTCGTGAAATGGTCAGTGACCACCAGCACATTACTGATATTTCTTTGATCTGACTCCAAACTCAGAAAATCAATACAGACCAGCTCCATGGGTGCACTGGTGGTGATGTTAACAAGGGGGGCAGCCCTCTGGGGCAAAGCTTTCCTCTGTAAGCAGCGACTACAAGTTCGAATGTGTTGCTCCACATCAGCTCCCATCTTAGGCCAATAGAATCTGGATCTCACCAAGTCAAGTGTTCTGTCTATACCAAGGTGCCCCATGTGGTTGTGCAAGGACATCAGTACTGAGTCTCGAAGGCAGTGGGCAGCACTAGTTGTTGTTTGTCTACTTGTCCCCTCTGTCTACTGTTTCTCTGTATAACAGTTTATTGATCAGTTTCAACTTGGGACCTTCTTTGTATAACAGTGCAGTTCTCAAATCAGTGGAGCGTAATTTGGACACATCTTTTCCTGCATAGGGGCTTCTAAAGCTGCTTTGATCATGGGATCGTGAGTTGAGCCGCAATACTATCATTGTCCAGCTGAGGCAGTGCACCAATGTCTATTGCAGAAAAGTGGCAATAAGCAGCAGGTATGCAATTCTCAGAGGGTCCCAAGCAATCCACCATGCAGTCCACTCGTCCGTGGACATTTGTTCCTCCCTGTCAAACTTCCGCAGAGTGCCGAATGTCAGGTTCTGCCAATCGGACCCAATCATTCTGGGAACAGGCCTCCGGGAGAGAGCATCAGCATCTATGTGGTTCAGACCTGCTCGGTATTCGAGAGCATAGTCATATGTAGATAATGCAGAAAGCCACCTATGGCCAGTGGCATCCAACTAGCTGAGGTCTGCACATAGGTCAAAGGATTATTGTCAGTTTTACTAGTATTTTAGCCCCATACAAGTACTCATGGAATTGGTCAACAATAGCCACTTCAAAGCTAGGAACTCTAACTTATGTACAGGATAGTTCTTTTCGGATGGGGTCAGGCTTCTACTGGCAAAGGCCACTGGTCTCAGGCCATTCTCATGCTCTTGGTACAACACAGCCCCAACCCTTGCAAGCTAGCATCAGTGTGCAGGACGTAAGGTTTTCTTGGATTGGCATAGGCCAGCACTGGAGCATGGGTAAGTTGATATATGATCTCATGAAAGCAGTCTCACAATCAGGAGTCCAGCGGCCCCAAATACTTCACTCGGATGAAAATACACTCTTTCAGTCTTGAGGGATGCTGACTTTTGGTATTTTTTGTGGGTTGGGGATACCTTGAGTAAGGTTAAGTAAAGGCGGATCACTCTTGAATAGTCCTTGATGAAGCGCTCGATAATAACCACAGAATCCCAGGAATCTTTGCAGTTCTTTTAGATTTTTGGGCTGTGGCCAGGTGGTCAAGGCCTCAACTTTACTTGGGTCGGTCTCTATTCTCGGTGGATACTATGTGTCCCACATACTTTACTGATGTTTGAAAGAATTGACACTTATCAATGGACAGTTTAAGGCCAAAGTCCTCCAGTCGGTCCAATACCTAAATAATCTGCTCTCATGTTCCTCCAGTGAGCTGCCAAACACAATAACATCATCTAGGTATACCAGGCACTCTAGTAAGTTCATGTCCCCCACTGCACGCTCCATCAATCATTGAAAAGTGGCTGGGACACCTGAAATCCCTTGAGGCATCCTCATGAATTCACAGAAGCCAAGCGGACAGATAAAGGCTGTCTTCTCACGGTCCTCTGGGGCCATCGGGATCTGGTAGTACCCATCAGGAGATCCAACACAGAGAACCACTTGCTCCCGCTTAGGTAGTCCAAGCATCCTGAATGTGGGCATTGTGTACTGATCAGGGATAGTCCGCCGGTTTAAGGTGCGATAATCCACACACATCCTTACTGTCCAATTCTTTTTCCTCACTACCACAATGGGGGAAGCATAAGGGCTTCTGGATTCTTGTATTACATCGGCAGCTAACATCTCTTGCAGAAGCCGTCTCACATCATCTATGTCAGCAGGTGCCAGGCGTCGAGACCTCTCACGAAATGGTCTTTCCTCATGCAGCCGGATATTGTGCTCAGCTCCTTGCACGCATCCTACATCCCATTACTTTAAAGAAAACACCTGGTCTCTCTGGGCAAGCTTCTCACTGATCCTCACTTTCCATTCAGCTGGCAACGGGGAGTCACCGAAATCAAACAAGTCAGGCGTTACTCTGTCATTCTTCCTCAAACTCTTGCTGCTGGGTAGCACTGCAGTGTCTGCACAATGCACGTTAGCCAGGATGCAACCTCTATTTACTTGAATGTCTCTTTCAGACACATTATGAACTTGGACCATTACCCTTCTGGCATAAGCATGGGCTCTAGCGGCAAAATACTAGGCTTGACCAGCAGTCCCTCTGGCAATTTTCCATCGCCGTGCATCCAACATTAATATTTTATTCTTAACATCCTTTCTGATACGGACCTCTCCCTGTAAGGTACACTGGGCATTTGGCGCCAGGATCAGAGACTCAGGATCCTTCTTCCATACAATCCGACCGGTTCCTCTGGTTCTATTTTTCAGCATCTCTCTGTGCCTCATAGGCCTTCTTAATTAAAGCTGGAACTCTTAAAGCTCTACTAGTTTTGACCCCTGTTTTCATAACACAACTGTGCCAGCCTTCCGAACATATGAGCATTTGTTCCAATCAACAAAGGGACACCATCATACAGTCCAGTGGGGGGACACACTAAGGCTAGAGTCTCTACTTGTTCGGCCACTCCAGCCACGGAGGTGGGGAAAGACAGCCAAATTCGGATATACCCGGAATAGGGGTAGGCCTTCTCACTTAACCCCCATACATGCAGTCCTTCTAATGGTTGTAAGGGTACGTCTGACAAATGCTTCTGATACCAATCCTGGAATATAATTGTCACTTGGGATCCACTGTCTAATACAGCTCTTGTAGACACTCCATTCACCTTTACAGTGGTCTCCATGGAGGGACCACTATTCTGGACCAGTCTGAGAGGCGATAGTGGAGGCCTGGGCAACTGACCTTGCCACAAAAGGACGGAGTTAGCATTTTGGTGCCCCTCACTGGATAATTTCTGCACCTCTTAACCACTGATTTGTTCTCCGAAGCTCTCCTTGTAGCCTATATGCAACTTTGTCAGTGTCTTTGGGGACCGGCATTCCCTTTCATGTGCCCATCTTTCCCACAATTATAGCAAAACATACTTTCTGGAGTTTGAGCTGGCCGAGGCGCCACACTGGGAGCCAGGGCAGGTATTACTAACTGGAAACCTTGGTGCCATCTCTGTCTGTATGTGATAAGCATTTGGAGACATCTCATCAGTTTCTCCACTTCCATGGTCAAGGAATTGAGTTTGGAGCTGTTATCAGCAGGAGATACATGGGTGGGTACCCCCACCCCATAGCTAGATGCAGTCGGATATAGGTCAGGGTCCGTACTTTGCAGGCGTGGCTTCATAAAGGGACTGTTTTGAATTCCTGATCTCTCTCAACAGTTCAGCCCCATTGTGGCATATTCTTTTCCTTGTCAGAGACTCATTGACTGCCAACCTCTGCCACTGAACTTCACTTGATGGGCCACCCTCAGTCACTGGTCGTAGCCGCAGCTATTGGTGCAGGTCCTCCGAGGTCGCCTTTTCTCAACTCCTCAATTTCTCTCATTAACTCATCATAGGAGAGGGTGGGATTCCAGTCGATTTGCCAGGCGAACTGAAGCAACAGCAGTTCTGAGAAGGGGCAGACTTAAGGATCCTGTCCAGCGTGGTTGGGTCCAGTTCAATCGCTGGCAAACTACCCTTTCTGAGGCATTCTTGCAACAATATTTCCAGCCAGATACATACACAGACAACAACTCCCTTAGTACTGTTGTGCATTTCTTACTCTCCACCATAGATCCTCATCAGAATCTGGGCTCCCACACATTCTCCAAGGCCTCAAGATAGGCCTGTGCAGTCACTTCAGGGTTACTGGCCCGTTTGCACGGATGGTAGCCAGGGCAGGACCTCGGAGGCTCTCACTAACCCTCTTTCGCTTTCGGCTTCCGAGCATTGCCATTCTAGCACTTGGGGGGCAACATAGTCTATCCAGGTCTCCCAGTCATCCTCCCCTTGGGGGGTTGGGAGGGTGCCAGAGAAGATCCTCAACCTTCGGTAAGAGTCGTGACTAATGGCAGGTGCAGAAATAGGAGTCTGCATTGGTTCAGCCAGCATTACGGGTACTGGAGCGGGAGAGGGTGTTGGGAGAGGAACACCCCCAGGTGGCAAGAATAGTTTCTTCAAGTCCTCCACAGTTTTCCCTTCCCCCAGCAACCATTTAGCAAATTTCTCCTCAAAAGTTTCAGACAATGGTGGGGCTCATTCCCACGGGTCTTTATTGTACTTAGTTATCACTCTCCAGGCAGTGAGGGCTCCTCTGGGGTAATGGTCTGTGGCACTTTGGAGCTATCTATGGGATCCTTAAACTCTACTAGGGCCAGGAAAGTGTGGGTGAGCAGATTAGCATGCCGACCCACCACCACAGGGTTTTGTAAACCTTCCACCTTGGAAAGTACTCCCTGTACAGTGTCCGTATTGATACCAGGGGATGTCCAGGATAAGCATAGCATTTTGGGGTCAATCTCCTCCCTAGTACACCACTCCACCAGCGTGCACAGCCACTTCGCGGGTACCCATTTTTTCTTAACAGTGGTTCGTAATATACTACTAGAGGACACACAATCCCAGCGGAGCTCCCAAGATGTAAACTCCTAGATGGCGCTATCCCAGGGCTACTATACTCCTGCCTGATTTGTCACTACAGGTTGAGGGGCCTGGATCCAATGGCGGTGCCTCCACCCAGAGGTCAAGGGTTTGCAATAGTTAAACTTACTTGGTCACAGCCCTCTGGGACACTGCAGCCCCTTTCTTCCCACTAGTGGCCCACACAATATATCAGAATTACCTTCACAGTATACACTTACCCCCAGGACTAGTTCTGGCACTGGGACCTCCTGTGAAATAAGATACAGTGCAACAATCACAGTACAATTACTTTAACATAGACAAATACCTCAGGCAGTATAACTTTGCTGAAACAAGCAGCTCTGATTTATTTAGGGGATATAACAAGGACAGGGAAATCAGGTTAATTAGCTAATCACTTTACTATCTACCTCATGGCTCTGTGCATAGCCTATCCCTACCAGTTACTGTCCCTGGGTACCCAAGCCCTAGTGGCTAGTCCAAACCGTGGCAGCTGGTAGGGCCCTTTCCACAGAGAAAGAAAAATAATTTTAAACAGTCAGCAGTACAGTGATTCCATTTGGATTTAATGTGGCAATTCAACAGGGAGGCGACCCTGAATTAGTACTCACGACCTCCAAACAAGATAGGGTCCTTCAACGTCAGCAGGGCTACTCTTGAGCTCCACAAGACTCTTCACACATTTATATGGTAAAAAGAAAGTACTATACTAGGCAGGCTGCTTCTCTATCCCGATCGCATTACTGCACAATACCGGGAGAACACACAGCAGATTCAGTTCCTGACAGACCGAGTGCAATTCAAACAATTTCTCCAGTCTTCTACAGGGTGAGCCTGGTTTCTACTCTTCAGAGATCCTTTGATTCTCTTCACAGGACGGATTCAGTCCTAACAAGCAGTTACACAAGCTGCAGACCGGAACTCTGGGCCTTACACACGTTTTTGACTGAAACTGTACTGAAGGAGACAGGGTTTCTTTCCTTCACTGCCAGAGCTAAACTGAAACTCCAACAGACAAAAACTGGCACTTCCTTTGAGTTCCTCCCAGTTCTTGACTGGATTGGCTGTCACTCACAATAGACTGCTGCTGTTGGTCCAAAAAGCGCCAAGTCTAAACTACATCTCCCAGAGTCACTGCCCATACAACCTTCTTGTATTGGCTCAGATTATGAGTCCAAGTTCTGATTCGTCCAAGGGCACCATTTTAGAGCTAGCTTTACCACACTGATTGGTCCACTTCAGCAGTTCAAAACCAGAATGGGGAACTAGGCAGACACAGTTCTGACTGCAAAGAAAGCAGGTTAGACAAACTGTAATTTCATTATTACTCTAAATGATTTCTGGCAAACAGTTACATCTTTCAGATAGGTTCCTTTTGCACTCCTAGTGACTGCAAAATGGAGTGAATTGGCAGCAGCTCGAGTGGTACTCAAACAGAGAAGCACACAGTCCCCCCATACAAACTAATTATGTCTGCAAGCAGACAGCTCTTAAAGAGACAGTACCAGAGGCTCTAAAAACACTCACTGATAAATGGCTTAAACGCCAAATACCATTCAGGCTTGGAGCATTCAAGCAAGCTCCTGGAAGTCTTTTGGGAACCCCCATTTGCAGGGGGGGTTACACCTCTGTTAAAAGTTATATTCTACATCTGAGGGGAAAACAGACCAACTAGTTGGCAACTCACTGGAGTCACATAAAAAGACTGGGTTGAAAACTGGCTGCACAATGAGTTTAATGTGAACTGCACTGTAGTTCCTTGGTGACATTTTCCAAAAATGTGTTGAGGTTTGTTTGGCAGGAATTTCTCTTACAGAATCTGCACTAAACCATGTTCAAGTTATTTTTATATAAGAGTTGAACACTGTTGTTTCTTCCTGCACCACGGTCTCCAGCAGATTCCCTGGTATAGAAATCAAGCTGACTAACCTATAATTCTGCCCTGGAACCATTTTTTTGAATACTGACGCCACATGGGCCACTCTCCAATCATCAAGCACAGATGCCGTTCTGACTAACTCATTTCCAGTGGTATGGATGTTCCTCAGATAGCTTCTTTATGATTTTTGGATATCTTCCATCAGACCCGAGTGCTTTGTTTACATTTGAAATCTAGCATTTTCTCCAGTTCTGCAGATGTCACTTATGTGTCTGGCAGTGTGCTATTTTGTTCCCCCTTCAATAACAATTATTTGATACCACTTCAATCTTTTCCTACACAAAGCACAAAGGGTGAAGCAAAGTATGTAATGAGGCATTCTGCCATCTGTCCATCATTTGTAATTACTTCACCTTTTTCCTGATCCTTTAGCAGTCTGACAGTAATTTGAAATTTTCTCTTCTTATTTATGTAAGGGAAGCTTTTTTATGATTGTATTTGGACTCGGGCACTACCCATTCCTCTGGTGCTTGTTTTAACCTTACGATTCTGCATTTGCTCTCCCTTAATTCTGTCCATTTTGGCAGGTTCCTTGCATTGTACTCTTTCTGTACTCTGCCCATTTCTCCTTAACTGCTTCCAGTACTTCACTTACCATTCACAGTGGTCTGCATCTTTTACTGTTGTACTTTCACCTTTAGGAGATGTAGTATTGTTTTCTAAGTCAGCTTGCCCAGATGTATAGTATGTCCTTCATTTATTCCCATTTTCCTTGTGGCCTCTCTAGCCCCCTCCTGTGTCTCTCCCCTTCCCTCTATCAGTTTAAAGACTTCACTATGATTCTGTTGATCCTATTTTCCAGTATACTAGCTCATTTGCGACTTTGATGCAGTCACTCTCTTGAAAAGGCCTTTCTTCACCAACTGATGTCCAGATTCTTAAGAAAGTGAATCTATCATTCTTACATCAGCACCTGATCCAAGTGTTTATCCTCTGAATCCTGGCTGTGCATCTTTGGTCTTCAACTGGCTTTCTGAGGATACTGCTTCCAATTTCCTGTCTTTAAACTTCCTTGCAAAGTTTATGAAGTCTTTCATGATTTGTTCTTCCTTATTGCCACTGTTGCCATTTGTCTCAACAGGTATTACTAATAGGGTACCTGGGATACCCCCAAAATATGTATGATCCAAGTTAGGAGAGTCGGATGGTAGGATAATCTGTATCCAAATCTGACATTGGATCCTAGCCTCGGATGGTAATGGATGTCGAATACAGATATCCTAATATCTGACTATCCTATTTTCCTAAGTTACACTCCCCCTCCCTACAATTAAAATACCCCCACCCAAAACACCATGGAAGGACAACAACCACCCTCCTCCCCCATGGCACATAAATACCTGTATAGTATAGTATAATTGGCTTCTTGAAGTCCAGACCAGTGGTCCTATTAAAAAAAATCCAGCCCCCCCGCTTAATAATGCCCCCACCCTGGCATGAGCCAGTCCCCCAAAACCTGCTGTGCAATAAATCCACCCCTAGCTAACACACCCACTAGCCCCACATCCTTCCCCTCATGACCCTCAAATAAATACCAGTCTGAACAGTCAAGTATCTTCCTCAAAAATCAGCTCCAAGTCCAGACCAGTCGTCCTATAATAAAAATGTCCTGTCCCCCACCCACATTAAAGAATAATCCTCCCTACCCTGGCACATACCAATTCCTCTGGACCCTCTTGTGTAATAAATCAACCCCCACCCAACACACCTGCTAGCCCCCACTTCCCTCCTCCCGTATGGCACCCAAATACATCATCAATTAGTGTTGGGTCCCTCGGTGGAGCAGTTTGCACTCATCTTCAATCTAGTAGAAGTCAGAGGAGCAGTTATTTATGAATGAACGATGATGCATCCCACATAGTGACACCTGATTGGCTGACATGCAGTCACTCAGGTGTTACTATTTGGGGGACATTATTATTCATTCATAAATACCCTTTTCTCTGTCTCCTAACAGGTCAAAGGTGAGTGCAAGCTGCTCCACTCAGGGTTCCAGCTCTGACTGATAAGGTATCTGGGTGCCATGGGGGAGGGAAGAGGGAAATGTAGGCTAGTGGGTGCGTTGGTGTGAGGATGATTTAGTACAAAACAGGGTACAGATACTGGGTTGTGCCAGAGTGTTGGAGGGGAGGCTCATTCTGTAGTACGGTTCAGGGGTGTGTCCAGTCTGGACTTGGAGACCAGTTTTGGAAAATGATACTTGACCATATTGACTAGTGGGTGTGTTGGGTGGGGGTTGATTTATTGTAAAAACAGTTTTGGGAGAGAAGGGTTGTGCCAGGGTGGGGATGGCTCATTCATTATCATAGGTGGGGGTGAGATTTTTTTCTATTACAGGACTACAGGTCTGGACTTGGAGCCCAGTATTGGATAGGATATACTACAATAGGCTGGTTATGGTATTTATTTGGGTGCCATAGGGGGAGGGAAGGAAGAGCTAGTAGATGTGTTGGGTTGTGGGTGATTTACTGCACAACATGGTTGTGAGGGGCTGGGCTGTGCCAAAATGTTGGAGGTTCAATCCTCAGCATGGGTGGGGAGTGGGATTTATTTTTTTAAATAAGGAAGACAGTTTTGGATTTTAAGATATCAGATGTCAATAATCCGATATCCTAAAATTCATGGGGGTTTTGGGCTATCATATTTTGAGGATCAATATCCTAAAATGTTCCCTTTTGCCAGGAAATAAAGACCAGTGGTAAGCAGAGGTGAGACAACCACTAGCAGAAGAGTCACTTTGGAGGTGGAGTCACCCACTGGATACATGTGTGTACACAGGGAGATAGCATGGCACAGAATTTAACTTCCACAATTTAAGCACCGCTGAAAGCAAGTCCTTAAATTTTATTTGGACTAAATTCAGTTTCTGTAAGACTACCCACACAATTCTTATCTCACCACAGAGTGAGAGCAACAAATTACATTTGTTTCTTTCCTTTTTTGTTTGTTAAATAATATTTCTTGTCTTTCATCAAAACAACCAGTACTGAGTATGCCAGCAAGTATTTAAAACAGGATCAGACAGACCCTTATTAAGCAACAAAAATGTCTGGACTCAAGCACAACTAAGACCATCCACACAGCTCAATAGCCGTGAGCAGAGTGGCAGCACACAAGAGAACATACACTTACCAGTGTGAATGCCGCTTCACGTCATAGGGCTGCTGGGCTGTCCATCAGTGTTCTGAGGCCATCACTGACCTTCTTGTTCATGCCGCAACTCCTCACCACCCACTGCAGCAGTTCAGCCACATGTGTGTAAAGGACTGTGTCTCCTTTACTGCTGTACATGCTCCTACTGACATCTCAAACTCAGGGTCCATCTCGTAACTATCCCCAGGCTGCTTTCTTCTTCCCCTGTCTGATGCTGACGCAGTGACACACAAACATTTCCTCTCCTCCTAGACACTGACCACACAATGAGAGCCACTATGCATTTTTTTCCTTAAAGTGGCAGGTGCTAATTAAAGGTATAGGCACTTGTTAAAGCATGGCAACTGTCAATATTGAGTGGCAACCATTTAAAATAGCTTGGTGGCCCGCCACCTTGTTTTAATGAATGGGGAACACTGCTAAAAATCATAATATCCTATAAATTACCCATTATCCTAACTATCTATTTTTAAAATGAATCATCTGAGTAAGCCTAGTTACTACATACACAGAAATAGGCTGCTCCACAGTGCAGTGTGCTAAAGCTAGTGCACAAATGGATTATTTTTTTTTTTTTTTTTTTTAACTTTCCTTCGCCCGGTTGGTCCTCAGTTGGAGGAACAGCCCAGCCCAACCCCATCAATCCAACATTCACCGGGACCTACTTGCCACCATCTTCCCCAGGGCTTGCCCCCCCCCCATCGGGGTTGGTGGTGCTCTACCACACAATGGATCGAGTTCTGGTGGTTTGCCCAGCTGGTCAGGTGTGGGGCCTGCAGGCGCTCCTTGTCATCCAGCCACCGGTGTTTTCTTTTAATTTTTGACCCCTAGAATGTGATGTGCAGTGACGTCATGGTGCATGCCACATGCTCCCAGGTGATGTGCATTGATATTTGTCACATCCTCGATCTGTCATGGCACCAAACTGCATTTCCCCCCTGGCTTCTGCCTGGGGCCAGATAAACTACTTGAGCTCTGCCCATCCTCACCCCTGGAGGTGCAGAGCGGTCCTGCGAACACTCAATTCTCCTCCACTGGCTTGACCCTCATATTCCTGAGGTTGCTCCCAACCTCTTGTTATCGGCACTGGAAGTGGTAGTGTTACCACTGTGCTGGCGGGCTGACTCAGCACATATGTATTCTTAAAAGAAAAGGCAGCACAAATTGTGATGCTTGGCCAGGTGGTTATGATTGTTATATAATATTTGTAATATAAAAATACAGTATGTGATTGTCTCACATAAGACAACCTGTGCTTCCATGGGTGCCCCCCCCCAGGTTTCAGTGAAGCTACAGGATATGTAGGACCAGAGAGACCTGATTAAAGGTCTCCTGTTTTTTTTTGTCTTAATTAGAACTGATCCAGCTGCCAGGATATAGGACTTGCAAAGTTTTATGATTCCAATTGAAGAATATTGATACCAACATGGTGTTAAAAGTTGTAAAACCCTTTGATCTGCCTTGGGAACATGAACCACCCAAGATCAAAGAGAAAATGTTTAATTAAGGAGTCATATTTAGGAAGTGCTTTTCCTTCTGATGTGATATTATTTAACATACCTCCTGATAGGACATCAAGTTTGTATTTTTTTTATTATAAAAGAAGGAGCTAGATGACTCACAGAAGGGGTGTGTAGACACAGTTTAAACTAATACTTGTGTCTGAACTGTTTGTCATATCATTTTGGGATTCCAGAGAGACGCACTTCTCTGATTTAACTTAAGCACTTCCAGAGGTAATACCTTAGACAGCAATGGTCTAAATGTAGTGTGGTAGGAGTTCTTGTTGTGTACTTTTCCCTTGTTCTTTTATGTGATTGTGAGCTCTTTGGAATATTGTTCTGTGTTTACATTTGTCATATTTTTATCCTCTTTTAGTAAAATACCTTTACTTTGAAAGACTGCCTGGGTGTCTGCCAGTTCTTTTTTTGCACGTGACGTATAGATGGTTAAGACAGACAATTGTTCAACAGCTTGATGGTGTTACTAAACTGGGAAAAGGTAAGAATATACTTAAGGTCTCTTATAGAGTTTTAATGGTTCATTTTGGAAGCCTGGCTTGGTGCCCCTGGCAAAAGATTGTACCGCAATCCCCAAAGAGGGTACGTATCTGAGCCTGTACATTGGGTATGCTAGCATAAGGTTCACAGTTTGAATCCCCCCAGAACCTGAGATGAAAGGTGATTCAGACCCAGAAGCAGACAGGAGCATTACCCTGTCTGTTACCTGTTCACATTATTGCGCATGAAGGTTGGCACTGTGAGAGCAGAGGGCCTGACCTGCTGAGTGCGTTTGTGACACATACCACCAGTGTAGCAAGTTATAGCAGTTACTTTATTGAAATACAAAAATAAAGATGCAAAAAGCTACTTACAGTTGTCACAAATGCACTCAGCAGGTCAGGCCCTCTGCTCCCACAGTGCCAACCTCTGAGCACAGTAATGTGAACAGGTAACAGACAGGGTAACCCTCCTGTCTGCTTTTTGGGGTCTAAATCACCTGTTCGTCTCAAGTTCCTGGGGGAAACTGTGAAACTGTTAACAATCATACTAGAAACATATAAGTGTATGTAATATTCCTCGGGGATGCAATATATCTTTCGCCAAAGGGCACCTAACCAGGTATCCAAAATGAACCCTTAAAACTCTATAAAAGACCTTAGGTATATTCTTACCTTTTCCCAGTTTAGTAACATCATCAAGCTTTTGAACAGTTGTCAAACTTAACCGCGTATACATCACATGCAAAAAGAACTTGGAGACATCCAGGCAGTCTTTTGAATAAAAGGTTTACTAAAAATGGATACAGATATGTAAAATGTAAACACAAAACACTATATCAAAGAGCATACACTCACATAAAGAAAAACAACGAAAACTACAGACAAACTCCTACCAAAGTACATTTAGATCTAATGTATTACCTCTAAGTGCCTTGAAAGTTAGAGAACTGTGTCCTTCTACAGTCCCAAGATGGAATATATGACAACAAAGTTCAGACACAGTATTCAGTTTAAACTGTGTCTCTCCGTACCCCTTCTGTGAGTCATCTAGTGCTTTTTAGAATATAAAAAAAATTACAAACAGGATGTCCTATCAGGAGGTATATTAAATAAGGTGACATCAGCAAAAACTCCACATCCTAAATATGACTCCTTAATTAAACATTTTCTCTTTGATCTTGAGCAGTTCCTATTCCCAAGGCATATCAAAGGGTTTTATAACTTTTAGCACCATGGTGGTATAACATATTCTTCCTCTTAAGACATCATAAAAGTTTATTAGACTCATCCCCTGGCAGACTTATAAAGTCCCATTTCGTTTCCACTTCAAAGAGCCTAGGCATATCATAAAAAGATAATAAATTGTCATTCTGAAGTAAGTCAGTTAATTAAATGGTTCCTGCTTCACTGAAACCTGGGGGGTGCACCCATGGAGCACAGACTCACATACTATATTTTTATATTACAAATGTCATAGAACAATCATAACCAGCTTGCCAAGTGTCACAATCCTCCCCACATAGACTGAATTTGGGGCTCTATTCCCTGCATGGTATGAGCTCCACAAGTCAATTAACTCCTCATACAGATGCGACAGGCCATCGGTGTTCTGATTGGTCACTCCAGCCCTATGCAAGATCGTCATGTCATACCCTTGCAAGGCAAGACTCCATCTTAATAGTCTACCATTACCTTTTCCCATTTGTGTCAGCCAAACCAGGAGGTTGTGGTCAGTTTGTACCTCGAAATGCTGCCCATATAAGTATGGCTGTAACTTTTTAGGGCCCACGCTATGGCAAGACACTCTTTTTCCACAGTAGAAGTAAGCTTGTTCCCTGGGAAGTAACTTTTTACTCAGGTACACTACAGGATCATCTTTCCCTTGGTTGGATGTCTGACTCAGTACTGCCCCAATAGCCACATCTAAAGCATCAGTCTGGACTATAAAGGGTCTGCTATAGTCAGGACTTGCCAACACAGGAGCACTGTACAGTGCCCCTTTCAGTCTGGTAAAGGCTTTGTCAAAGGCTGGTTTCCAGGTAATTTTCTTAGGCATCTTTTTCACCCTAACCGTATATCTTTCTTTGTTAAGTAAGATATCAAGTTGGCTCTTAAGCCCTTATTCATTTTGCTTTAATGGACCCTCTGTCACGGCTTATTATACAGGTACAGTATTTCAGTTTTGTAATAACACTTTTGTAAAAGGAACTGCAACATGCAGGAGCCGCAAGGCTTCAGAAAGGAACATCTGGATCCCAACCTAGTGACGTAGCTGGACTAAACCATAATACACAGTTTAGTGTTATTATGCAGAGTTACAGTGAAAACATTCATTCTGTTTTAACATGGGACACAAGCAGCTTCCTTTAAAATGGGCTATTGTATCAGAATATCTGGCATTCTTTCTAGAGATATCCAAAGATGGCAAACTTCACACCTCATAAAATGTGAAGTATTTTGCCCCATAACATTTTCATGTAGCGAGCAGCACTTTTCAGCAGTCATGGAATTCGCCCAGTGAAGCTGCTACCACAATGATCACACCTACAAAAGTGCTGTTACTGCACCAGAAAACTCATGGTGAAGTGTGAAGTGTGGGCAAAGTGCAAACTTCGAAAAGTGCTTCATGAAAGCGAAATTTGCTATTGCCAAAACATTGCAAGCAAATTAAAACTTCACAACATCCCTGATTATTTCTTTGTTTGGTGGCCTTTGTGCCAGTATGTAAATAGTGTAAAACATTGATAATTTGTTTTCTTTTTTTTTTTGCAAAAAAACAAACAAATAAGGAATGCAAAGCTCCATGCTACAACACATCCTCGAATGCAGGATATTTCACTCCTGCTTTCTCAGGAGGCTACTGTACCTTTCCCCATCCACCCTCCACCTCCCACCCCTCGCCCCACTGTGTTTCAGATTCAGGATGTCCCACCACCCCATATATTGATGCATCACATAAATTTAGAACTACTAAAAATGACACATTATATGTCCACTGTCATAGATTCACTCAGCAGGTCAGGCCCTCTACTCCCAAAGTGCCAACCTCTGAACACAGTCTTGTGAACAGTGTAACAGACAAGGAAACCCTTTTGTCTGTTTTTGTGAGTTCGGATTGACCTTTGGTCTCAGTTCTGGAGGGATTCAAACTGTAACCTCTTGCTAGCATACCCAATGCACAGGCTCAGATATATCTGTCTTCGGGGGGCCAGATATCTTTGCCTATGGGCACCTAACCAGGCATTCAGAGATGAACCCTTAAAACTTAATAAAGACCTCAGATTTAAAATGCTTCTGTTTCCAGTTTGGTATCATCATACAAGCTATATGTCTGCTGAACCATAAATATTTCTTAGCAAAAGTAAGTAATTCAAAGACAGACCAGGTTTGCTCTAAAATTAGAGTTTTTACTAAAATATATAATAATATGTCAAACATACAATATATAACTATTATAACACAAGACATACATATCTTTAAACAAAACAAGGTTTAAAACAGTGAAATTCCTACAACTATATTTAGATTTTGTCTAGCTTTCTAAATATCTGTTTTCAGTGCTCAGGTGTTTCCGTAATCAGTGTCAGATACAAATGCATCCCTATAGTGAAAGACAATAATCTTTTCAAGCAGTATTGACCAACCTCTTTTTGATGAAGTCATCCAGCCGTTCCTCTGGTAAATATCTAACAAAAATATATTTTTATACAACCACAGGATGTAATTTTATTAATCTATACTATACAGCTATACAGGATGTATTCATTCTGCAACCTTAGCATAACTCAAGTTTCAATTACACCTCTTTTGATCTCATGCTGTACCCTCTTCACACAGGCTTCATAGGGTCATTTACAAACTTACACCTCTATGTAACATCCTAGCTTCCCTTATTTTAATGTCATAAACCTAGTTTATGATTTCTCTCTTAACAAAATTAACTTAACAACTCTGTAATTAGCTCAGAGAAACAGGATCCTTAATAAAAGTCTTCCAGTAACACATTGTCTCTAAAAAGACTGAGTGTGTGATACAATGCTGTCAGCAGTTCTCTTGGCCTGCATCTGTCAGCTAAAATCTTGGGGGAGGGGGGATGAGAGAGGTCATTCCTAGAGCATTTGAATTTTCAGCAGAGACATTAATACATTTTATATTAAAAAAGTATAATACAGCACTCAGAACTGGCTGTCTACGTCACACACTACAAAAAAATTAAAAATAAATGCCTAGCAGTGTAGAAGTTACTTATCAGTGCACACTGGTCAGCCGAATATGCAAACATTACCCGAGCAGTAACTGTAACCAGGCTTATTGAGCTCTGTTCTCTTTATCCCTGCTTATGGGATTCTAAAGATTCTCCATGAAACCTCTCCACAAATGGGACATTTGATCTGTTTATGTTATTTTTTTTGTTTATTTTCAATTTGTTGCCTGGGAGAGAACCACTGACCTGAAGTGCATTTCCAGGTGAGACCCATGGCAGGGGACCAAAACAGGGAAGAATACAATAAAAATGCACAATGTAAGAGTATGATATGCAAATCTGGTTACAAAATAAATGAGCAAAGCAATATACCATACATCACCACCTTGAAGCTGCCGAAGATTAACGGTCACCTCCGCTGAGAAGCCACAAGCAAACAAACTTTGTTAATAGAAGGTGCCCCCCTTTTAAAGCCATGGCTTCTAAATGGTGAAATCGGTCTCTAGTTCTGTGCTGGGCATCTGGTGACCTCTCATGGTTACTTACAAAACATGTCTCAATTAAACAAATGGGCAATGCTGTGTTAAAAAAATAAAATAAAGTACAGCTCAAAAGTAAAATATATAAATGCTGGTAAATGAAAATCCACAATGCTTAGTGGCAATCGAGTGGCATGCTGGTGTCTGACTTCAACTCATGGCTGAGCAGAACAAATTCCAATAGAAACATAGAAACACAGAATTTGATGGCAGATAAGGACCGCTTGGCCCACCCAGTCTGCCCATTTCCCTACCTAATGGATAAGCTGCAGATCCTAGTTAACCAGCAGCCTACTTCTTCCTACCCCCACCCCCTAGAATTGCCTTATGACTGTCCCATGCATGCTTGAATTCCACCACTGTTTTTGACTCCACAACTTCTCTCCGGAAGGCCGTTCCATGCATCCACAACCCTCTCTGTGAAAAATACTTCCTTAAATTACCTCTGAGCCACCCCCATCTTCAAATTGTTCCCCTTGTTCTTGCACACTCTTTTTGAAAGATGCTACCCTCTTGGACTTTGTTGATTCCTTGAGGTACTTGAAAGTTTCTTTCATGTCCCCTCTCCCTCCTTTCCTCGAGGCTATACATATTAAGCTCCTTAAGTCTCTCTTCATATGTCTTCTGGTGCAGACCCTGCACCATTTTAGTTGCCCTCCTCTGGACAGCATCCATTCTGTCTATGTCTTTGCAGAGATTGGGTCTCCAGAACTGCACGCAGTACTCCAGACGGGGTTTCACCAGTTCTCTGTACAGAGGGATAATAACTTCCTGTTTTCTACTGGTGATGCCTCTCCCTATGCATCCCAGTATCCCCCCAGCCCTCCTTGCTGCCCTCACATTGCTTGCCCACCTTAGGTCATCTGATATGACTACCCCCAGGTCCCTTTCCATTTTGTTGTTGTTAGTATCTCACCCCATTGTGTACTCTTCCCTGGGTTTTGTTTCCCAGGTGCATTACCTCACTTCTTAGCACTGAATCTAAGCTGCCAAACATTTGACCATTCCTCTAACCTTGCCAAGTCCTTCTCATCCTTTCCACCTCACCTTGCATCAACTCTGTTGCAGATCTTTGTGTCATCTGCAAAGAGACATACTTTTCCTTCAGTCCTTCTGCAATGTAACTATAAAGACATTGAGGAGGACGTCTAACTACTGAACCCTGCGGTACCCCACTAGTAACCCTCCTTTCTTCAGAGTGGACTCCATTTACTATTACCTCTGTGTCCTATTCTCCAGACAATTCTTTACCCAGGCTGTCATCTTGGGACCCACTCCCAGGCTGGCTAACTTGTATATTAATCTTTTGTGTGGGACTGTGTCAAGTGCCATGCTAAAGTCTAGGTAGGCCATGTCCACAGCCCCTCCCTGATCTACTACTTTGGTCACCCAGTCAAAGAAATCTATCAGATTTGTCTGGCATGACCTTCCCACTGTGAATCCATGCGGTCTTGGGTCCTGTGCCCCTCTGGCCTCTAGATACTCGACAATTCTTTCCTTCAGAAGTGATTCCATCATTTTCCCTACCACTGAGTTTAAACTAACAGGTCTGTAGTTTCCTGCTTCTGCCTTGCTCCCACTTTTGTGAAGGGGAATCACATTTGCCCTCCTCCAGTCCTCGAGTACTACCCCATCCTCCCATGATTTGTTAAAGAGGGTAGTCAGTGGTGTTACTATTTCCACCCTTAGTTCTTTTAGAATTCTGGGATGAATCCCATCAGGCCCCATTGCTTTGTCCACCTTCAGTTTTAAGAGTTCTTTCAGAACCCTTTCTTCTGTAAATGGGCTGGTGTCAACTTCTGTATCCAGAGTGTTTCTACTGTTTGTTTTAGGTACTCCTCTTCCTTTGTAAATACTGAGCAAAAATATTTGTTTAGTATCTCTGCCTTTCACAGTCACCCTCTGCCCACCCTCCTCCCTTTATTAAGCCTCACTATCCCTCCCTTGGTCTTCCTTGGCTCCTGATGTACCTATAAAGGTTTATCCCCTTCTTAACTGAGTTGGCTATCTTTTCCTCGGTTTGGGCCTTTGCTGTTCTGACTGCCTTCCCAGCTTCCTTTGCTTTAACTGATACAGTTCTCTGTCCTGCTCCTCTGTGATTCCTTGTACTTCCTGAATGCTTTCTTTTTCTCTTGAACCTTCACTGCCACTTCCTTTGAGAACCATAGTGGTTTCTTACATCATTTCGTTTTGTTTATATCATTAATAATAATAGGATCTCTCTCTCTCTCTCTCTATATATATATATATATATATATAACCCCCCTGCAAATGGGGGTTCCCAAAAGACTTCCAGGAGCTTGCTTGAATGCTCCAAGCCTGAATGGTGTTTGGCATTTAAGCCATTTATCAGTGAGTGTTTTAGAACCTCTGGTACTGTCTCTTTAAGAGCTGTCTGCTTGCAGACATAATTAGTTTGTATGGGGGACTGTGTGTTCTTTGATTGAGTACCACTCGAGCTGCTGCCAATTCACTCCATTTTTGCAGTCACTAGGAGTGCAAAGGAACCTATCTGAAAGATGTAACTGTTTGCCAGAAATCATTTAGAGTAATAATGAAATTACAGTTTGTCTAACCTGCTTTCTTTGCAGTCAGAACTGTGTCTGCCTAGTTCCCCATTCTGGTTTTGAACTGCTGAACTGGACCAATCAGTGTGGGTAGCTAGCTCTAAAATGGTGCCTTGGACGAATCAGAACTTGGACTCATAATCTGAGCCAGCCACAAGAGGATTGTATGGGCAGTGACTCTGGGAGATGTAGTTTAGACTTCGGCACCTTTTTGGACTAACAGGAGCAGTCTACTGTGAGTGTCAGCCAATCCAGTCAAGAACTGCGAGGAACTCAAATGAAGTGCCCGGTTTTGTCTGTTGGAGTTTCAGTTGAGCTCTGGCAGTGAAGAAGCCCTGTGCTTTTTCAGTGTGCAGTTTTAGTCGGGAAACGTGTGTAAGGCCCAGAGTTCCGGTCTGCAGCTTGTGTAACTGCTTGTTAGGACTGAATCCGTCCTGTGAAGAGAATCAAAGGATATCTGAAGAGTAGAAACCAGGCTCACCCTGTAGAAGACTGGAGAAATTGCTAAATTGCACTCGGTCTGTCAGGAACTGAATCTGCTGTGTGTTCTCCCGGGTATTGTGCAGTAATTGCGATGGGATAGAGAAGCAGCCTGCCTGGTATAGTACTTCTGCTTTACCATATAAATGTGTGAAGAGGCTTGTGTACCTCAAGTGAATCCTGCTGCCATTAAAGGACTTTTGCCTGTTACTGTTCACCATATAAATGTGTGAGGAGGCTTGGTTAGCTCAAGTGAATCCTGCCTGCATTAAGGACTTTTGCCTGTTGCAGTTTGCCATATAAATGTGTGAGAGTCTCGTGGAGCTCAAGAGTAGCCCTGCTGACATTGAAGGACCCTATCTTGTTTGGAGGTCGTGAGTACTAATTCAGGGTCGCCCTCGTTGAATTGCCACATTGAATCCAAATGAATCACTGTACTGCTGACTGTTTAAACTAATTTTTCTTTTCTCTGTGGGAAGGGCCCCACCAGCTGCCACGGTTTGGACTAGCCACTAGGGCTTGGGTACCCAGGACAGTAACTGGTAGGGATAGGCCTGCACAGAGCCATAGGTAGATGAGAGTAAAGTGATAAGCTAATTAACCTGATTCCCGCCTTGTTATATTCCCCTAAATAAATCCGACCTGCTTGTTTCAGCAAAGTTATACTGCCTGGAGGTATTTGTCTATGTTAAAGTATTGTACTGTGATTGTTGCACTGTATCTTATTTTACAGGAGGTCCCAGTGCCTGAACCAGCCCTGGGGGTAAGTGTATACTGTGAAGGTAATTCTGATATATTGTGTGGGCCACTAGTAGGAAGAAAGGGGGTTGCAGTGTCCCAGAGGGCTGTGACCAAGTAAGTTTAACTATTGCAAACCCTGACCTCTGGGTGGAGGCACCCCCATTGGATCCAGGCCCTCAACCTGTTGTGGCAAATCAGGCAGGGGGTAGTAGCCCCGGATAGTGCCATCTAGGGTTACATCTTGAGGCTCACCGCTGGGATTGTGTGTCCTCTAGTGGCCATATTTACAAACCACTGTAAGGAAAAAAAATAAATAAATAAATGGATACCCCGACAGAAGTGGCTGTGCACCGGCTGGTGGAGTGGTGTACTGGGGAGGAGATCGACCCCCAAAATGCTTTGCTTATCCTGGACATCCCCCTGGGTATCAATACGGACACTGTGCAAGGAGTACTTTCCAAGGTGGAAGGTTTACAAAACCCTGTGGTGGTGGGTCGGCATGCTAATCTGCTCACCCACACTTTCCTGGCCCTAGTAGAGTTTAAGGATCCCATAGATAGCTCCAAAGTGCCACAGACCATTACCCCAGATGGAGCCCTCACTGCTTGGAGAGTGATAACTATGACAGTAAAGACCCGTGGAATGAGCCCCACCACTATCTGAAACTTTTGAGGAGAAATTTACAATGGTTGCTGGGGAAGGGAAAACTGTGGAGGACTTGAAGAAACTATTCTTGCCACCTGGGGTGTTCCTCCCCAACACCCTCTCCTCAGTACCCGTAATGGTGGCTGAACCAATGCAGACTCTATTTCTGCACCTGCCATTAGTCACGACTCTTACGAAGGTTGAGGATCTTCTCTGGCACCTCCCACCCCAAGGGAGGATGACTGGGAGACCTGGATAGACTATGTTGCCCCCAAGTGCTAGAATGGCAGTGCTCGGAGGCTTGAGGAAGAGGGTTAGTGAGGCCTCCGAGGTCCTGCCCTGGCTACCATCCGTGCTAAATGGGCCAGTAACCCTGAAGTGACTGCACAGGCCTATCTTGAGGCCCTGGAGAATGTGTATGGGAGCCCAGATTCTGATGAAGACCTATGGTGGAGAGTAAGAGATGCACAACAGTACCAAGGGGAGTTGTTGTCTGTGTATGTATCTTGGCTGGAAAAATTGTTGCAAGAATGCCTCAGAAAGGGTAGTTTGCCAGCGATTGAACTGGACCCAACCAGGCTGGACAGGATCCTTAAGTCTGCCCCTTCTCAGAACTGCTGTTGCTTCAGTTCGCTGGCAAATCGACTGGAATCCCCACCCTCCTATGATGAGTTAATGAGAGAAATTCGAGGAGTTGAGAAAAGGCGACCTCGGGAGGGACCTGCACCAACAGCTGCGGCTACGACCCGAGTGACTGAGGGTGACCCATCAAGTGAAGTTCAGGGGCAGAGGTTGGCAGTAAATGAGTGCTCTGACAAGGAAAAAGATATGCCACAATGGGGCGAACTGTTGAGAGAGATCCGGGAATTCAAAAACAGTCCCTTTATGAAGGCCACGCCTGCAAGTACAGCCCTGACCTATATCCGACTGCATCTGCTATGGGGGTGGGGTACCCACCCATGTATCTCCTGCTGATAACAGCTCCCAACTCGATTCCTTGACCATGAAGTGGAGAAACTGGACAAGATGTCTCCAAATGCTTATCACGCCGCAAGAGATGGCACCAAGGTTTCCATTTAGTAATACCCCGCCCTGGCTCCCAGTGTGGCGCCTGGCCAGCTCAAACTCCAGAAAGTATGTTTTCTATAATTGTGGGAAAGATGGGCACATGAAAAGGAATGCGGTCCCAAAAGACACTGACAAAGTTGCATAAGGCTACAAGGAGAGCTTGAGAACAAATCAGTGGTTAAGAGGTGCACGAAATGATCCCAGTGAGGGCACCAAAATGCTAACTCACGTCCTTTTGTGGCAAGGTCAGTTGCCCAGGCCCCACCACCGCCTCTCCAGACTGGTCCAGAATAGTGGGTCCCTCCATGGAGACCACTGCAAAGGTGAATGGAGTGTCTACAAGAGCTGTATTAGACAGTGGCTCCCAAGTGACAATTATGTTCCAGGATTGTAACAGAAGCATTTGTCAGACGCACCCTTACAACCATTAGAAGGACTGCATGTATGGGGGGTTATGAGAAGGCCTACCCTATTCGGGTATATCAAATTTGGCTGTCTTTCCCACCTCCGAGGCTGGAGTGGCCGAACAAGTAGAGACTCTAGCCTTAGTGTGTCCCCCACTGGACTGTATGATGGTGTCCTTTGTGGATTGGAACAAATGCTCATATGTTCGGAAGGCTGGCACAGTTGTGTTATGAAAACAGGGTCAAAGACTAGTAGAGCTTTAAGAGTTCGGCTTTAATTAAGAAGGCCTATGAGGCACAGAGAGATGCTGAAAAATAGAACCAGAGGAACCGGTCGGAATTGTATGGAAGAAGGATCCTGAGTCTCTGATCCTGGCGCCAAATGCCCAGTGTACCTTACAGGAGAGGTCCGTGATCAGAAAGGATGTTAAGAATAAAATATTAATGTTGGATTCACCAGGCGATGGAAAATTGCCAGAGGGACTGCTGGTCAGCTAGTATTTTGCCCGCTAGAGCCCATGCTTATGCCAGAAGGGTAATGGTCCAAGTTCATAATGTGTCTGAAAGAGACATTCAGTAAATAGAGGTTGCATCCTGGCTAATGTGCATTGTGCAGACACTGCAGTGCTACCCAGCAGCAAGAGTTCAAGGAAGAATGACAGAGTAGCACCTGACTTGTTTGATTTCGTGACTCCTCACTGCCAGCTGAATGGAAAGTGAGGATCAGTGAGAAGGTTGCCCAGAGAGACCAGGTGTTTTCTTTAAAGTAATGGGACGTAGGATGCGTGCAAGGAGCTGAGCACAATATCCGCTGCATGACGAAGACCATTTCGTGAGAGGTCTCGACGCCTGGCACCTGCTGACATAGATGATGTGAGACGCATCTGCAAGAGATGTTAGCTGCTGGTGTAATACAAGAATCCAGAAGCCCTTATGCTTCCCCATTGTGGTAGTGAAGAAAAGAATGGAACAGTAAGGATGTGTGTGGATTATCGCACCTTAAACCGCGGACTATCCTGATCAGTACACAATGCCCGCATTCAGGATGCTTTGGACTGCCTAAACGGGAGCAAGTGGTTCTCTGTGCTGGATCTCCGCAGTGGGTACTACCAGATCCCGATGGCCCCAGAGGACCGTGAGAAGACAGCCTTTATCTGTCCGCTTGGCTTCTATGAATTCATGAGGATGCCTCAAGGGATTTCAGGTGCCCCAGCCACTTTTCAACGATTGATGGAGCGTGCAGTGGGGGACATGAACTTACTAGAGTGCCTGGTATACCTAGATGATGTTATTGTGTTTGGCAGCTCACTGGAGGAACATGAGAGCAGATTATTTAAGGTATTGGACCGACTGGAGGACTTTGGCCTTAAACTGTCCATTGATAAGTGTCAATTCTTTCAAACATCAGTAAAGTATGTGGGACATAGTATCCACCGAGGAATAGAGACCGACCCAAGTAAAGTTGAGGCCTTGACCACTCTGGCACAGCCCAAAAATCTAAAAGAACTGCAAAGATTCCTGGATTCTGTGATTATCATGCTTCATCAAGGACTATTCAAGAGTGATCCGCCTTTACTTAACCTTACTCAAGGGTATCCCCAACCCACAAAAATACCAAAGTCAGTCCTCAAGACTGAAAGAGTGTATTTTCATCCGAGTGAAGTATTTGGGGCCCGCTGGACTCCTGATTATGAGACTGCTTTTCATGAGATCATATATCAACTTACCCATGCTCCAGTGCTGGCCTATGCCGATCCAAGAAAACCTTCGTCCTGCACACTGATGCTAGCTTGCAAGGGTTGGGGGCTTTGTTGTACCAAGAGCACGAGAATGGCCTGAGACCAGTGGCCTTTGCCAGTAGAAGCCTGACCCCATCCGAAAAGAACTATCCTGTACATAAGTTAGAGTTCCTAGCTTTGAAGTTGGCTATTGTTGACCAATTCCATGAGTACTTGTATGGGGCTAAAATACTAGTAACAACTGACAATAATCCTTTGACCTATGTGCAGACCTCAGCTAAGTTGGATGCCACTGGCCATAGGTGGCTTTCTGCATTATCTACATATGACTATGCTCTCGAATACCGAGCAGGTCTGAACCACATAGATGCTGATGCTCTCTCCCGGAGGCCTGTTCCCCAGAAAGATTGGGTCCGATTGGCAGAACCTGACATTCGGGCACTCTGCGAGTTTGACAGGGAGGAACAAATGTCCACGAGGCGCAGTGGACTGCATGGTGGATTGCTTGGGACCCTCTGAGAATTGCATACCTGCTGCTTATTGCCACTTTTCTGCAATAGACATTGGTGCACTGCCTCAGCTGGACAATGACAGTATTCAGCGGCTCAATACCGCGATCCCATGATCAAAGCAGCTTTAGAAGCCCTCTATGCAGGAAAAGATGTGTCCAAATTACGCTCCACGGATTTGAGAACTGCACTTATACAAAGAAGGTCCTAAGTTGAAACTGATCAATAAACTGTTATACAGAGAAACAGTAGACAGAGGGGACAAGTAGACAAACAACAACTAGTGCTGCCCACTGCCTTCGAGACTCAGTACTGATGTCCTTGCACAACCACATGGGGCACCTTGGTATAGACAGAACACTTGACTTGGTGAGATCCAGATTCTATTGGCCTAAGATGGGGGCTGATGTGGAGCAACACATTGAACTTGTAGTCGCTGCTTACAGAGGAAAGCTTTATTCCCAGAGGGCTGCCCCCTGTTAACATCACCACCAGTGCAACCCATGGAGCTGGTCTGTATTGATTTTCTGAGTTTAGAGTCAGATCAAAGAAATATCAGTAATGTGCTGGTGGTCACTGACCATTTCACGAGATATGCCCAAGCTTTCCCCACCAAAGACCAGAAAGCATCCACTGTGGCCAAAGTACTTGTAGAAAACTTTTGTTCACTATGGGGCTCCACAAAGAATCCATTCTGATCAAGGGAGAGACTTTGAGAGTCATCTGATCAAAGAGATGCTTCTCTGTGGGAGTGCGAAGTCCAGAACCACTCTCTACCACCCCAGGGGACCCTCAGCCTGAACGTTTCAACCGCACTTTGCTAGATATGCTAGGCACCCTGCACCCAAAGGACAAGCTTAGATGGAGCCAACAAATTAGCACCCTGGTACATGCTTATAACTGCACCAAAAGTGATGCCACTGGGTTCTCCCCTACCGCTTGATGTTTGGAAGAGAAGCTCGACTCACCGGTAGATGTGTGTTTTGGGGTCTCTCCTGATGGGGTTCAAGCTGACAACTATTTACAGTATGTGCAAAAGTTAAAGGCCCAGCTAACTCATGAGTACCAACTGGCTCAAACCATGGCTGCCAAAAGAAATCTGGCCAACAAAGAAAGGTATTATAAAAAGGTGAAAACACAGGAACTCCAGGAGGGAGATCGGGTATTGCTAAGAAATCTGGGACTGCATGGCAAGCACAAGATTGCTGACAGATGGCACCATCTCCCTCACATTGTAGTGGGCAAACTAGATGATCTGCCAGTGTACAAAGTAAGGCTGAGAATAATTCAAAGATGTAAAACAATGCATAGAAATCATTTACGCCCATTGGACAAATCTTAATTGAGTCTGAGCCCCTAGAAGATGCCCCTCTGGACCAGTGACTAGAGCTGCTGCTAAGAAAGATCAAGAAAGTCTGCACCTACAGAAGCAAAGTTAAAGTGTTCCTCCACAAGTCCCAGTTGAGCATGACTGTCAGTCCATATCGGAAGAAAGTGAGAGTGACTTTGAATACTATCCTTCTTACTAACTGAGTAAATTGTTTTGGGGCAATCCCCTAGTCAATACTGGAGATGAAGCTGGGCCTTCTGGACTGTCCAAGCCCCCAGCTTCATCCCTGGAGCCAATGCTCCCAGAAAGTGAAGTGCAAAGCATCAGATCAGATGAAATGGAATCATTGTGCATGGTTGAACTGTTTGAGCTTTCAGGGGAGGAAAATGATGGATTGGGTCAGACTGGTGATACACCAGAACAAGAAGAGTATTTTGAGTGCCCTGACAGTCCACTGCCAGTGTCCGAAAGCTCTCCATGCGAGCCAAATGTTGTGGACTCAGAAACTGTAACTCCTGGAGCTGAAAGTGCCCCTGGCCTCTACCCCATGGAGACTCCCTGACAAGTGAGGACAATGCTGAAAATGAGGCTCAGAGTGCAGAGACTGTAACAGTTCCCCCTAGAAAGACTGGTCGAGCTGTAAAGCCTGTGGTGCACCTCAGTTATGATTCCCTGGGCCGGCCAGTGGATCTGCCTCTCAATGTTGTCCATAAAGGAGTGTATGTGTCCCCGAGCTCATTGCCCAAACTGAGCGTCAGTGCTAACTCCAAGTTACTTGTGTTGCCCTCTAAGTATGGTGCCCTTGCTCCATCCAGCCCCAAGGTAACTGATAGGGAAGGGCCCCCTCTCTTCAGGTTTCATGTACAAGAGGTAATAACTTGAGTTATGGTACAATGTGTATGTAATACTGTGTAAAGAGTGACGTACTGCAATGTTTCAGAAATGTGTTCTTGGTAAAATGATATATTGACTGATGATTACATGTGCGAGCCTAATGCAAATGTATATGGTTGCAGCTGAAACTTATGGGGGTACTTGCTTGACGCGGACGTCAAGCTTTCCCAGGCCAGGAAGGGTGTAACCCCCCTGCAAATGGGGGTTCCCAAAAGACTTCCAGGAGCTTGCTTGAATGCTCCAAGCCTGAATGGTGTTTGGCATTTAAGCCATTTATCAGTGAGTGTTTTTAGAACCTCTGGTACTGTCTCTTTAAGAGCTGTCTGCTTGCAGACATAGTTAGTTTGTATGGGGGACTGTACGTTTCTTTGATTGAGTACCACTCGAGCTGCTGCCAATTCACTCCATTTTTGCAGTCACTGGGAGTGCAAAGGGAACCTATCTGAAAGATGTAACTGTTTGCCAGAAATCATTTAAGAGTAATAATGAAATTACAGTTTGTCTAACCTTTCTTTGCAGTCAGAACTGTGTCTGCCTAGTTCCCCATTCTGGTTTTGAACTGCTGAACTGGACCAATCAGTGTGGGGTAAGCTAGCTCTAAAATGGTGCCTTGGACGAATCAGAACTTGGACTCATAATCTGAGCCAGCCACAAGAGGATTGTATGGAAGTGACTCTGGGAGATGTAGTTTAGACTTCAAGCCTTTTTGGACCAACAGGAGCAGTCTATTGTGAGTGACAGCCAATCCAGTCAAGAACTGGAAGGAACTCAAAGGAAGTGCCCAGTTTTGTCTGTTGGAGTTTCAGTTGAGCTCTGGCAGTGAAGAAGGAAGGAGCCCTGTGCTTTTTCAGTGTGCAGTTTTAGTCGGGAAACGTGTGTAAGGCCCAGAGTTCCAGTCTGCAGCTTGTGTAACTGCTTGTTAAGACTGAATCCGTCCTGTGAAGAGAATCAAAGGATATCTGAAGAGTAGAAACCAGGCTCACCCTGCAGAAGACTGGAGAAACTGCTAAATTGCACTCGGTCTGTCAGGAACTGAATCTGCTGTGTGTTCTCCCGGGTGTTGTGCAGTAATTGCGATCGGGATAGAGAAGCAGCCTGCCTGGTATAGTACTTTCTGCTTTACCATATAAATGTGTGAGGAGGCTTGGTTAGCTCAAGTGAATCCTGCTGCCATTAAAGGACTTTTGCCTGTTGCAGTTTGCCATATAAATGTGTAGGAGTCTCGTGGAGCTCAAGAGTAGCCCTGCTGACATTGAAGGACCCTATCTTGTTTGGAGGTCGTGAGTACTAATTCAGGGTCGCTCCTGTTGAATTGCCACATTGAATCCAAATGGAATCACTGTACTGCTGACTGTTTAAACCAATTTTTCTTTCTCTGGGAAAGGGCCCTACCAGCTGCCACGGTTTGGACTAGCCACTAGGGCTTGGGTACCCAGGACAGTAACTGGTAGGGATAGGCCTGTGCACAGAGCCATAGGTAAATGAGTAAAGTGATAAGCTAATTAACCTGATTTCCTCTGTCCTTGTTATATTCCCCTAAATAAATCCGAGCTGCTTGTTTCAGCAAAGTTATACTGCCTGAGGTATTTGTCTATGTTAAAGTATTGTACTGTGATTGTTGCACTGTATCTTATTTTACAGGAGGTCCCAGTGCCTGAACCAGCCCTGGGGGTAAGTGTATACTGTGAAGGTAATTCTGATATATTGTGGGGCCACTAGTGGGAAGAAAGAGGTTGCAGTGTCCCAGAGGCTGTGACCAAGTAAGTTTAACTATTGCAAACCCTGACCTCTGGGTGGAGGCACCCGCCATTGGATCCAGGCCCCTCAACCTGTTAGTGGCAAATCAGGCAGGGGTAGTAGCCCCTGGGATAGCGCCATCTAGGGGTTATATATATATATATATACATATATATATCTGCCTCTCAAATAAAATAAAGTACTGTATGGCTGTTAAGTAAGATAATGCTACCTGTAAAAAAAATGTATATATAAACAATGAAAGCAGCAGCTGATTGACATGTTGTGCATGGTAAAGGAGCATGGCTGAATAAAGAGGTAACATAATATGACAAAGAGATAGAGTTTTACTCTAACAAACAAGCAGTTAAGTTTTAATAAACAAAATATTTCATCAAAATAGAGTGAGTGGAGTGTTGGAGTGTTTCACATCTGATGAGGAATGATGATATAACTGCAGGCAAGAGAAATTCCGGGCTAACTCCGACTTGATCCTGATCGCTAAACCATAAGTAGTATACACTGGGGTGGGAAATAAAAAGCTAACTACAGGAGCTAAGTGTGTTCACCTTACTTACCTGGTCACATTAAGGAAAAATAATGGGCTCAATTTTCAAAGAGCCCTTAGATCTTTGCAACTTGTGGCGATCTAGGGCTACACCAATCTCAGGGTACTTCAGGGACCCTGCACCATATTTTACAAAAATAAGGGTCCCTGCACCCAAGACCAAAGATTTGCTGCATCTAAAGGGTTATGCTGAAATAGTGGCACACCTGTGGGCTTTGACGGAAGGATCCATTAACCCCCACCCCGCCTGGCGCAGCACTCAAGGGGCCTATTGCTCATGGGGATGCCACAGAGAGTGCCAAGGACAAACAGCATGATGAATAGCAATGTAAGGGGGATCTGGGCATGGAAAGAGTGTGGGGGGCAATGCAAGGTACCAGAGTACGGCCAGTGTGCCAGACAATCCTGCACATGGCATGGGTGTTCAGGGTGGTGGGACTGGCATCAGCACAGCATGGGGAGACAAGTCATGGAACCTTGGAGTGGCAGCAACTCAGTGGGACAGGGATGCTGACACAGACATGCGGTACCTACCAGGCCCACCTCCCACCTGCTCCCAACACCACACTGCCTGGACACTGTAGGGACACCATTGCAATGGCTGGTGATAGGCAGCCTGAGGGGGAAACACTGAACCCGCCTAGTACAGGGGCTGCCAAAGGACTGGAGACCATGCGGGGACACTTGGCTGCATGTGGGAGGGTGGCATATGTCCTCTGGCACTGGCGGTAGCAGAAGGCATGGACCACCTCCAACCACAGCAGGGCACTTGACGAGTGTCACATGAGCCATTAGACCAGCTCCTGGCTGGTCTAACTCTTATAGCCCGTGTGCCCATTACCAGGGTTTGCAGAATCCCAATTAAGGGCATACTGCAGCGCTGCCCAGGCACAAGCTCCCACTCCATCTTGCTGCACCAGTGCATCTGTTGCAAAGACAGCACAAGTTCAGCCATTGCAGGTGAACCCCCAGTTGCTGCAGAGGCACCTGCAAATTGGGACTGGCGCAAGGTGTGGCACAAGGAGCACCTTGCGCTAGTCTCAGGCCTTTGAAAATTGAGCCCAATGTCTTTGCAGGTTGGATAGCAGCTTATTAAAGCAGCAGTGTGATGAAAAATATTTTTTCCAAAAAAGCCATTTTCAGCTACAGTTCTTTAAAATCAGGGCTTGTTCTGTCATTTGCCACCGGAGTAAAAAAAAAGATTTTTACTTATGGTGATTTTTAAAACTCTTTGGCACTATTAAAAACAGTTGAATAGGTCCAGTCTACCATATGACGCAAAAAATATATTTTAGTGAACTTATTGGTGCAAAAAAAATAAAACGGCAGTGCAAGCCCTGAAAATATTAGTATACCTGCCAAATCTACTTTTCTAGGTACCTTCTACGGTGCACATCATGATTTTTTTTAAATGTTCTCAGTCCTGACCCTTATCAGGTCTACAATGCTATTTCTAAGGCAAATGTGATGGACATTTTGTTTTCCTTAAGGAAGAAACTAAACTGAAACATTTATAAAAAAAAAAAAATTGCTGGAACTAGAAAATGTTACCACCAACTGAAACTGGAAGATGCCTGGAACCTTTTATAGTGAGAGAAAGGTAGCGTTAAATGTTTCTGCCCAATTTCGTAGCACTACTGCTTTAACTGAAGCCACCTCAAACAGTAGCTGCCCCTGTATAGAAGCTGTGTCTCAAAACAGAAAAATGAAATAGAGGCTGTGGCTTCTAAATGGTGAAATACGGTATACAAGAAGTAAAATATGCAACACAGTATGTACAGCAAAATGTACAGTACACAACTCAGACATATTAAAAATATGGGTAAAAAATAAATGTGCCAAATCATAAGTACAAGAAATGAATATACAAAATGGTAGTGTACAGAGCAGGGGGACAGTGTATTTAGTAGGTATGAGGATGGCGTAGCTCTCAAAAGAGACAAAATGGGGACCTGGCTAGTGGGTCTGCAGATGGGGGGGGGTTAGAAAACAAAAGATCAGGTGAAAGAAGGTAACGGTCAGGAACAAAAGCAGGTGTGGGTAGAGAAGTTGAAGAGAAGGGCTTTGAAGGTGGGGAGAAAAAAATGAGAGGGGAGCAGAGGGACATTTATTCTAGAGGAGGGAAAGGTGGAAGAAGGCAAATTGTCCAGTGGTTGTTTTACAGTAGAAAATAAAAAAAGGATCAGGAATCAGAGGAGCAGAGGGATTAGGGAAAAGAGGGAGGCGGAGAGAACAGAGGTGAGGTAGCCAGGAAGAAATGGAACCAGACATGTGAGAGGAAGGAGAAATAGTGAGAGAGGCACCAGGACTCAATGATGGGAGGGAGGGGTTGAAGTAGAGGGAGAAGAGATGGGAGTAGGGAGACAGTTTAAAGTGAAGCAGCAGAAGAAATGGAAGAGGGTACCAGTCTAGCTGACAAAGTTTTAAAGACAGCACCATTTACTTCATCTGTACAGTCAAATCACAAGGAGGATCATTTGAGAAAAATCTCATGGTGGGCCAGTAGTCAAAGTCAGGACTTGTGGTACAGGGTGCTAAGCCAAGGAAGGAGCTATATGTGGATGGAACTGACACGGGCGGAGAAATCGAGGCTTCAATCCAGCCACATATACAGCTATTTCAAGTGTGGAACTTCATTAGATGGTGAACCCTCAAGAGTTGTGAAGATAAGCTTGAGGGGAGACTGGCAAGTCACTTCTTACTGATGAAGGTGATGCAGGACATTGTTTTTTGGGACTGAGCAAGAACTGGTTGGAGCAGAACCAGCACTTGATATTGTCAAAGTCATACTGCAGGGTTCATTTCAACTCGAGGGCACTAGATTCCGCAAGTAAAATGCGTGGTGTCACCCGTGAACATTTGGATGTGCACAGAACACAGACTGAAGGTGATCATTCAGAAAAATCGAGAAGAGCATGGGTCCCAGAATCAAGCCCTGGGGAACTCCTGAGGAAATGGGATGGAGTAGGGAGCGGGCATCATCTACTGAACTGAGTGATACCCATCAAACAGGTAGCAGCAAAACCAGCTGACCAATAGGTCTGCTGGACCAGCTCCTGCAGGCTTGTCAAGTTGGAGGGGATAGGAAACAGTGTTAAACACTTTTATAACAAGGTTTGCAAAGACTGCAGTGGTGAACAGCCCTTGGTCCATTTCTTTCAAGATGGAATTCATGAGGTACAAAAGGGATGAGCCAGTGGAGTGGGTTTATTTATTTATTTATTTATTTATTTATTTATTTACGAGTTTTACCAGGAAGGCATACTGAGCAACATGCTCAATTCCAGATGCGACCTGGGGGCCGAGACCCAATACATAACATGGTATTTAATACATAGACAATTCAATAGTGGAATGCAATGGCTTACTGCCTGGCATACATTTGGCTGAAAGTTACAGACAGGCAGGTAGATACATACAGTGGGAAGGTTAGAAAATGAAATACCTTTAAAAATGCGACTAGGCTCCATCATCATAATAGTAAAATTGTTAGTTGAAACAGGAGCAGCTGGAGGAGAAATGTGCTCTGAGTAGTAGGTTGCGATGGTAGAGGTTTGGTGCATGTCTTATGGGGGCTGGTAGGGCATTCCACCTCTGGGTTTTCCAGAAGCCAGACTGGAAGGGGCAGGAGGAAGAGTCAAGAAAGAAAGCGAGCTGGGCCAGGACTATGATTTCCAGTACTTTCACAAGAGTAGGTAAGAGAGAAATGGGGTGGTAGCTGCCAGTGGGGGGTACTCTGTTTGTAGAAGGGAAGGGAAGGGCTTTGACTCATTTCCAAGAGAAACATTACTGCGATGGAAGGGAAGATTAAGTAGAGAAGAAATAGTGCACACAATAACAGGTGAAGAGAGGTGAGGGAGTTTAGGGCATCTGGACTATTATTCTTGGAGGGATTAAGGGAAAGTTAGGCACACAGGTAAGATAAGGTATCTGTTTTTACACAGTGCCCCATCCAAATGACTCAGAGCATTCACGAAACATAATATAAAACAATAAATACATTCTACACCCATGATATCAATTATGTCAATAACCAACATTTCTAAGACAATGCAGACAATGTGCCCATCGGATAGTAAGGATGTAACGGTGATTCAATATAATGATATCCCGTGGAGCATGTCTAAAATACATGATTCCCCACCTTCCCCAATCAGATTTTCACTATTTTTCCTAGATTTAGTAACGCCACAAAATATAGTGATCACACTGAAAATATATTGTGCTTTTCTTTTTACACAAATATCACAATACTGAAAACTTGATACTGAGGCATCCCTGCTGGAGAGAAAGGGGAGAAAAAGAAAAGGGAGAAGGGAACAGAGGAGTGGTGCAGGGAACATGAGCAGAAGGGGATGGGAAGGAATAGGATGGAAAGGAGAGGAGGCAGGTGAGGGCAGGGCAGAATGAGAAAGGAGAGTAAGAAGAGTGCACAGGATGTGAAATACTGATTAAACGTAAAAGTGACAACTTGGGGTCAGAGATTGGTGAGACAAAAAAGGCATCTACCTGTATATGAGACCCAATCTACACCTGTCCATAAAAAATACTTAAGCTGTGACCATAGCATCTTGCCAACTGTCACTTACTGTATATACTGGCTATAATTCATGAAAGTAACATATTTAGCATTCACTGTCCCTTCTAAAGGAAGCAGAAGGTATATGGGCAGCCACAGGAGCTGTAAACAACTGAGGTGCCAGACATAGTTAGCATGGCAAGTAGTATTAAAGACACATGTTTTCTAAATATGCCGGTAAAGACACTTTACAATGGAAGCTCAGATTCATGATTCCAAGCTGGTCTGGGAAATTACAAGATTCAGTGGTGATCATGAGGGAATTACATTTTTCAGGCAGAAGACTAATGGCATGTCTCTGACTGAATTCCTGCCCACCTCCAAGGACTGTTTTCTATACTAGCATGTCTATCAGAGTACTATGTTTGAGGTCACCTTTGATCTTATTCTCAGCAATGCAGATGGGGCCATCTCCTCTGTAAAAGTGAAGGAGTCAGTGAGAGGCAGTCACCACAACTGCGTAACATTCTCCCTGTGACAAGGAAAACTAGCCAGACCTCAGTCATGATGCCCAGAAACTTTAGAACAGCAGACTTTGCCAAGATGATGTACCCTGGTGTCCAAGGGTCCTGATTGAGGCTGGTAATGCAGAGCAAATATGGAATTTGAAGAAGAAGATACTTAAAAGAGCTGCAGAGGTTTGAATTTTTGAAACAGTAAGGGAAAAGGGCCAAAAAGTGCCCCCCTCCCCTGGCTCAACAGGGACATTAAGCAATGGATTCCAAACAAAAAAAGGAGTTGAGTTGCTTATAGGTCAGAGAGGAGTTCAAAGTAGCACTAACGGCGTACAAAATGAGAATTAAGACAGCTAAGGAAGGGCTTGAAGTAAGAATAGCAACAACATGAGCTGCAGTCAACACCAAATCTTTCTTCCAGTACATACAGTAAATAGAAGGCGAAAGATGAAAAAAGAGGATTGTGCCCTTGAAAACGAGTGTGAAAGAATCAGTGTAAAAGCCAGAGGCAATGGCTGAGGTGCTTAACAAGTACTTTGCTTCAGTAATCACCAAGTGGTCCCTTGTGATAGTGGGGAAGGGGGCTAATTGGGAAGAACCATTGCATCAGGTGTAGCCACAATGAAGCCAGTGGACATCACACTTGATTTGGTAGCTTACTTTGTTTACTGCTGTAAAACAGTGCAAAATGTTGGCACAGAAAACACGAACACTTCCCTGAAGTGCTGGGATACTGTTTCTGTTTTCAGTGCCAGACATCTGCACTGTTTCACAGAAGCAAATAAAGTAATTATCTAAAGCATGCGGAGAGTGTTCACCGTCTTTTTTGGTTCCTGCTGATTGCATGGTGAGAGCATCCAGAGTTATCTAAGCATGTCCCCAGTTCTTTGTAGCTTGAACCTGGCAACTATCTAGCAAAGATCACACAAGGTAAGTTCCAAGAGGCAGGTCGATGTATACCAAGATCACAGTGGAGCTAAAGGTACAATTGGCATGCAGTAATCTTTCAGAAGTCTGTCAAGGCAGGTGCAAGAGGACTGGAAAGTGGCCAATGTGTTCCCCAAGAAGGGAGCAAGGTTGGACCAAGGTAAACTACAGGCTGGCCAACCTGACATCAGTACTGGGTAAGGTCCTGGAGGTCATTATCAAGGACAGAATAATGGCACCCTTAGTTGAGGTCATGGTTCATGCCCCTCTAAGCATGGCTTTATGAGGGGCAGATGATGCCAAACCAACCTGACCACTTTCTTCAAAGGGGGTAACCAGGGAAGTGGACAGAGGCAGGTCTGTGGACACAGTCTATCTGGACTTCAGCAAGGCTTTTGATGTTATGGCCCATGACAAGTTTCTGGGTAAAAGTAAACCAGTGAGGTGTATACAAGACATTCATGAGGTGGACTGCTAACTGGTTTGGTGGCAGGAAACAAAGGATGGTGGTGGACAGGCATGGCCAACAGAAGGCTGAAGTGCATTCAGGGGGTGATCAGCAGAGCAGAGGATATAATCCTACCACTTTACAAGGCAGTGGTCTGGCCTCACCTGGAGTACAACATGCAGTTCTGGTTCTTACAATATGAATGGGACATTGAGGCAGATGACAGGGAACAGTGCAGGGTAACCAAAATAATTGGGGGTATGCAGGACGAAAGCTGTGAGGAGATGTTTAACTTGTAGGCCCTTAACATGTTCACCCTGGAGAAAAGAGGGCTGAGAGGGGACATGATCTAACACCCATAATGCCCACTCACCCACACTCTCCTCCCCCTTCCTTTCACCCCCCACTCTTCCCCCTTGCCCTATCCCTCTGTCTTCCTCTCCCCCCTGTGCCTTTTTCCCCACTGGATCAACCTTATAACCAACTTACTACCACTACTTCCCAAGCTCCTAGGCAAAGCCATTTCTTTTGGCTGCCCACTCCCCCAGTCTCCTCCCCTCACCTTGACTCCTCCTGGACTCTCACACTAGGTGTCACACCTCTTTCTCTCCTTTGCTGCATACAAACACTGTCCTTTACCCTAGCCGAATGCTCTTGATGTTGTACTATCACCATTGATACTATGAGTGACATTGTAACCTTATTGTATACTAGCTACCTACTATTTGAGTATTGTATATAAACTGTTTGTTATTGTTGTCATTGTCACTGTTTGATGTAGAACCTTTGTAAAAGAGCTCTGAGCTCAAAGGTATGATCCGAATCCCTAAATAAATATATGATCTCTGTCTTTCACATACTCAATGTTACAGCCAAGATCAAGCAGCAGGACATGTTTTATCTGGTGTCCTACAGCACTCAGGCATAGTAAATTCAGTATAACTTTAGAAGGTCCTGCAACAACCTACTTGCAGAGTCAGTGCATATGAAGACAGTGCAGGCCTTTACTGTAATCAGGGCCCCTACTTTTCTGCGGCACAGTGGGACCAAGTTCTGCAGCAAGACTACCATTTGCCGCAGAACTTCTGTGGAGGTGGTTTGTAATTTCTACGGAAGTTCTGCGGCACTAACAAACTACCACATCACAGTGACAACTTGTTATCATGACTTCACTTTCATGGCAGTGGTTATAGCAATCAGGATGGTGGAAAGCACAGTAACACTAGTTCAAAAAATAACAGAATTATAAAAATAATTTTATGCCTAAAAAAGCAAAACAAATGTCTCTCCCTTAAGGTCCTAGCCTGTTAAATAAATGACATATGCAGAGGGGATCCTTTGTGATAAATAAGGTATTTCTATATGCATGCTATCTATCCCACTAATAAGGTTTCCACTGTCTATCACTTATATATTAGTATGTGCTTTCTACACCAGTCATGAGGTTCCCACTGTGTAACATATATATTTATATGCAATCTGTAGCATACATACAACTGTGTGTGCGTGTATATGTATATATATATATATATATATATATATATATATATATATATATATACACACACACATATATATATATTTTTTAATTTCCATGAACTTGCATCCTCATTCATACAGGTCCCAATAGAAATGGAATAGAGGAGTTATTGCAAAACTCATTTTTGATGTCAACCTGCTTTCCCTGACACACTGCGTAACCCCATCAGGCCATGACATGCATGTGAACTGATTGTGAGATAGAGCTGTCCAGACCAGCACAATGTGTCCACCATGTGACAGAACACTGCACCATACCTTCCCAGGCTCCGAGCACCGATGTGTTCCACCAATCTTTGTGCTGCCCAGCCAGCTCCCAGAGCTAATAACCTGAGTTGCTGGCACGGGAACACATCATGCTACACTCTGGCCCAACAGCTGTCCCTGCACACAACATTTCTCCATAACTTTTAGGTGATTCTATTAATCAATGACAATATGTAATTAATAACCCTGGCAAAAATGCGTAAAGTGCAATTATTTATTTAACAGGTCTATTCTTTCAACAGGTCTACACATTATTATAGTCCACTTTTCTGGGCATAATTACTTTATTTTCCTTAAAGATGACAGTTAAATTCATTTTACCAGTTATTCATTTCAGATGGCATCTCTATACCTTAAAGGCACAAATAAGTTTGTACAAAGTGAGGTATGGACTTAACAGGTCTGTGCTATCGACAAGGTTTTGTTTAAAGTTGGCCCTAGTGCAATACTGTAAGACTGAAAATTGTATTAGGCTGTAGTGCAGCTGGAGCAAATATCACCATTCCTGATGTGCTGTGCCACCGTCTCTGGCAGTGGGAGCTGTGGTAGATAAATGACTATTCATTTCTGTTGCAGATTGCAGCCATTTCATTAGCTAACATATGATGTTATTGCAATGATAATATCACATTCTGAGCATATGGGGGTTTAGATATAAAAAGAGGGGAAGGTAACCAGATTCTATGGAAAAACAGAAATATTAATAAAAAATCAACAAGAGAGAATTCTGCGGCACCGCAGAAGTTCTGCGGTGGATTGCAAGTTCTGAGCAAAATTCTGCGACTGCAGAATTCTAGGGGCCTTGACTGTAATCCTTGACACATTTCTACTTACCAAGGGAATCCTTAGGTACCGCGTGTAGTAGAGTGTGTAGGAAATTCATACAAGCTGGTACATGTCTAACAGCATACATATTTCATCCCTGCTTATAAACAACGGGGGTGGATGTGATGGACCTAGAGTCCCTTCTAGCCTTTAAGTGATATGCTGCTATTAAACCAATGTCAGCCAATAGCTTTCTATATTACATTGTATATTACTGTGCTGAAAACTGACTTTTGGGTGCATCAGAAAGAAGTGGGATAACAATACAAGTGAGTGATATTTGTTCGTTATCAGTAGGTATTCTGCTACTTATGTGTATAGTGTGCATGGTCTTGTTTAAAAGAATATCTATATAGAGAATAATGCCTAGGCGACTGTGTGTTATGAAGATTTTTTACACACCCGAGGTGCGTGATGACCCATAAACCTCGAGAGGTTTATTAGGTCATCACACACTGAGGGTATGTGAAAAATCTTCATAGACACACAGTTGTCTATGCTCTATTTTTTATGATTACTAATGCAAGGAGTCTATTGCTTGCTCAGTCCCTCCGCTTCACTCTCTCGCAACTTACAGTGTGGAACTGCACACACCTAGTGCTGTAGGTAGGTAGTCCCAGCCCGCTCCCCATTGCAGTTACATCTCCCAAAGCCAACGAACACCAGGATCAACCAACTACATTTTTTAAATTTTTCAAGGCAGGATCAACCAGATAAATACAGAAAAAGTAAATAATGCATGAACAGAGGCAACTTATCAGTGCGGCTCTTCGCTAACCAACATTAGAGCCACCATGTTTGTGGAAGTGTAAAGCCCACCACAGAGTAAGAGCTAATCAGGTAGTGTGCTACAAATGGAACTAACTGGGAGTGAAACAAAACGCCATAATAACTGGGTAACCCGGTTATTAGGGCGTTTGAAACAGGATAAAGTCTGTGTATTAAAGGGGTCATCAGTAATTATATTTGTACTTTTTAAAGTTATTGCATAGCAAAATGCACTGCAAACATTTATTACATTTGGGTATTTATGGAATAGGGGAAACAGAGTAGTTCAGTCCTATGTAAGGGCTTGCCTCCCAGCCTGAGGAAAAAAGTAACCAAAAGGTTTCTTTAAAGTTTAGCACGATAACAATAGGTTTTAAATTCTTGTAATCTTGGCTTGTAGAGAGAGACATTTAAGAGTTTAGCTATGGGATGCCTATTGGCCAAAACACTAAATCTGTTTGTTTACAATAATCTGCAGCCTCCGGGGAAAAAGCCAGCAGAAACAGAGAGGAGAAGAAGAGGAATGATTTAGAGTTACAGCACACAGAGTCTGACTGGAGTCAAAGCTGGTCAACCAAAATCAACACAGAAGGCATGGCTGGCAAAACAGTGAAAGCTGAAAAATTGAAGCTGCATTCAGAAAGGTACAGTCTCCAAATCCAGAGAAGCGGGGCATTAGAGTTGAAGGAGAAGAGTTATAGAGAATGACAACAAAGATGGTCAGCAGAGCTAAAAGGAATATTGCAGAAACCGTATCAGACAGCTTATGATGCGGCAGCATAAGGCCATTCCAGGAAGCACAGGCGGTTCATCCACAAGGACAGGGATGCACTTTAACAACACAAATTCAGTCAGTACTGTACCAGCAATCTAGTCTGGCCCCAGACTTACCAGCCAGCCTGACTATATTTATATTACTAGATTATTCAAACAAGTAAATAACACTACATTTTCACATTTCTTCAAGGTAAGATGCAATAGAGACCCAAAAGAAGACAGCCATGCTGGACAGAAAGTGCGACCCAAAGTAAAGACGCTGGACTGCAGTGCAGACTTACCAGCCACAGGAAGTGTCTGAGTGGGATGGTGCATGGCTGCTGCGTCTGAGAAAAGGAGCCTTTTAAGGGAGCTTTAAAATATATTTTCTGAGCTGGCACAGTGGTGTGGAGGGTTGAGGCACTAGGCGCCACACCTCCTACCACGCTGGCAACCAAGGTTTGGAAATGGACGCAGGTTGCTCAGGGGCTGGGCAGGGAGGGAGGGCTGAGCATCCATGGGACAGCTCTCCTCCCTCAGTGAGAGGGGGTTACAAGTGCCTCACTGCTTATCTGCTGCCTGAAAGAAGCTGGGTGGCAGCATGGCGGAGTCACACTGGGGGGTATGCTTGCAGGACACTGGGAGTGTCTGTGCAGAGATGGAGCTCACACACTGCATCCATAGTACACCTGGCAGTCCCCTGGGGAGAAAATGAGGACCACCCTCCAATGTAGGATGATGCCTGACCCCTTCCCACAGGCTCACAGCAGCAACCGGGCACCTCCAAGGAGAGACCCTATGGCTGAGGGTAAGCAGGAGTGAGGTAAGCCCCAAAGATGTTCAGTCACAGGTAGGGGAGTTGGTATAGGGTGGGTGACTGGGCAGCTCAGGCAGAAGAAACATAAAAAAACACATTTTCTTTAGCCATCAGGGGTAACCTACTATAGTCAGTGAATTATGAAGCAATCTTAGATTTTCATCCAATCAGAGTGGAGAACCACCATACCTCTTATTATGTGTGCAAATGCTGCCTCGCACACCACGGTCAACTTTCCTATTCCACTGTCTCTGGCTGTCAGTTGCTGCTCGCCATCCTGCTCTACACTCGTTTGCCTTTAATAAGTGCTGGCCCTGCCAGTTGGTTTCAGAGATACTTTAGAAAATAAAAAAATGCCCCTCAAAACGTTTTTTTTAATTCTAATATGAACTCAGTAGGGACCTTAGTTTCATCAGCTGCTGTCATAATGGCATTCAGAGCAATGTCCAGATTGCATCAATTTTCAGTATTACTAGAGGGAGGACAGACAACTATAAAGAAATAAAAATGTTTTTTTTAAATGATGATATTGACAAATTTTTCTTGATGGAAAATCTTTGACTGCTTCATAATGTATTTTTTTTTAAATATTCATTTTTATTAGTTTTTACAAAAAGAAAATCCATTATATCAATCTTAAATAACATTAGGGGATACCATAATAAATACATAATTTTACATACGGTTAGCAATACCGATAGTTTTTCATTTAATCCGAAACAGAAAACACATGATAAATTAATCAGACTTATAGCTTCTCCGTTAGGTAGACTATCTGGGATGTGTGCCAGACGCTTTCATCCAATCAAACCCACGATCCCCTTCCCCCAACTTCCATCATGGGAGAAAATAAGGGTCTCACTCAGAAATAAAAAATACTCAAGGGCACCACCTAACTTCAAATTGTGTGAATCTATTATTACACCTGGCTATCAATTATTCCATGTAATACAAGTTTATCGTTATTTAAAATCATTCCTGAGATGTAGGAGGATTACTCTTCCTCCAGAGGCAAGTAATTGTCATCTTAGCAGCCGGCATATATGTAAATAGGAGAGAACCCCTTTGGATACAAAGACCCTCTGGTGGGACTGAGAGGAGAACCAATTCTGGGGTAAGCACCACCACCTCCTCGCCCAGCAAATCAATCAAGAAATCATCAATTTCCAGCCAAAATGGCATCAGTGTTGGGCAAGACCAGAAAATATGTACCTGACTGGCCATCTGCTCTCCACAGTTGCTCCAGCAATAACCTATAGGAGCGGGGTGAAATTTTGCCAATTTTGCTGGTGTATTAAAAAAGCAAGAATGTGTCTTCCAGGCAAATTCTTGCCAATATGGGGCTAAAGATACCACCAAGGATTTGCAAGCATACTTTATCCAGCTATCATAGGGAACCGGGACTGATAAGTCCCTGTTCCAGGCCTCCAATATCCCTTCCTGGTTGAGTCTATCAAATATTCCCTAAGTCCCGGAAGGTGGTTCCCCTCGGGGCCTTTATGTATCAAGAAGGTCTGAACCTATAGATACCTAAAGTATTCTCTATTGGTCAAGTCATGTGCTGCCTGTAGCTGTGAGAATGGAACAATTCCCTTGGATTCTAAAAATTGAAAAATAAAAGAGAGACCCCTCTGATGCCACCACTGGAAAGCATAATCAATTCAGGTGGGCAAAAATTCAGTTACTGACCTGAGTAACCGCAGAAAATATAAAACTGGGACTAAGGCAGGGAACGCTCTAATTTTATACCAGGTCTGTAAAGTGTGCTGAGCCCCCGTATAAAAACCTCCTGATCTGGGTAAAGTTGTCAAAGGTGCAAAAACCACCCATGAAACATCCTGAAAGTCCATTGAGTGCATACACTATTTGTTTCCATATTGCTTTACAAGTCAGGTTCAGCCAGCTTAATATCACTCCAAGAACAGCCGCATAGGCATACTGGAGTATATTAGGGAGGATTAAACCTCCTTTATCTTTAGGGAGCGGGAGAATGGACCATCTAATACGATGCTTATGTCCTGCCCAGAAAAATCTTGCTAACATTCTATTCCAGGAAGTGAACTATAAAGCCTGAGGAAATATGGGGATTGCCTGGAACAGGTATAATAATCTAGGTAAAATATTAGTCCTAACTGTGTCTATTCTAGCATAACAGGGGAGACGTAATTGTGCCCATCTGTGAAGGTCTGCCTCTAAATTTTGTGTTACGGGCTCAAAGTTTATGAGATTTAAGTTCTGCAGATTCGGTGGTAAATTTACTCCCAGATACTTAATTTTTGGGCTCCTCCATCTAAACCAGAGTATTCATTTATTTATTTATTGAATTTTGCTGACCCGGTAGGCACACTGAGACTAGAAGTCCTTTTTTCAGGGGCAGCCGGGGTGGGGAGGGGGGATACAGATGGTAACCAACTGAAACTGAACCAGATTAAGCTGTTGGTTGTCTTTTTAGTGAATGGGGGGAAAATTTGGCCAGGACACCGGGGAAATTCCCCTACTCTTCCAGTAGGGGGCCAAACTTCCTGTGAGCAGAAGGGAGAGCTCAGTTGAGTCTGAGCAGTGTGAGGAGAAGCAGGCCAAGATGGAGGCCTATGAATCAGCAGTCCCATAGGATAGGGGGTCGGCCTTCACCTCTATCCTACCACAGGCCTAGGAGCAGAGGGAGATGGATGTGTCAGTGGCTGAGGCCTTGGTCTTGCCCTTAGCCACTGTGATACCAGAGATGGCAGTGATTGCAGAGGAAATGTTCTATGATGCAACGGATCCAACAGAGGAGGATTTATGTAAGCATAAGGTGGTGTCAGAGGCAGGGGGAAATACAAAAGATTGGGCTGTTGGAAGTTGTGGCAGCCTACCAGAGGAATTAACAAAGAAACTGCTGGAAGAAGAAGAAGCCTTATATCGGGAGCGCTGTTAACATTTGCAACAGGAGTATGGGATTCCCAAGAAGGCTAGTACTGTACAACGTCTGGATACAGATGGCTCACGGATAATCCCTGAAGCTGGTGGTGCTGCACCACAGGTCGATATTTCATCACAAGGGCAAGTACTATCTTCTATTTGTTATCAGTCTAACATTAATAATCAAGATACCCCCACTGTGTTTACCTTTTCTGGTGTGCGGTTTAACCCTGCGAAAGGAGCAGGGCAGGAGCACTCTTTTATTGCACTCCCGGGAGAATCCTTTGTGATAACACCTTGGGCAGCGGGTCAAGGGATTGATAGGCAACTATGTGGAGTGGATTGTGCATCAGTGGATGCCAGTGGGAGTGAGCTGGTAGGCCTGGCAACGGATGTGGCAATTCCCTCACCTGATATCACCAGGGTGACTGGGGGAACCCAGAATCTGGATACTGGGATGGGTTTAGCCTCAAAAATGCAGACCCCTGAAACCAAAATGCCTGAGGTACAGTCCGGAATGGCTACTACAGGGTTCTCTTACCTGGGCCTAAATCAGACACACAATGTTTTCAGTCTGGCAGGGGTGACTACTACTGAGTGGCCGGGGTTGGTGGGTTTTGAAAAAGATGTGCTGGCTCCCAAATGGGAGCTTAGAGGCAGAGATATATTATCTGTACAAAGGGAGGATACAGGGTCCAAACGAAAGACAGATAACTCCAAAAAGAGAAGGGAGACAGTAGTTTTCCATAATCGGAATATCCAGGATACAGAGATAACCACCAAGGCCCCTAAGCATACTCCTTTCAATTTCGCCCCCAACCAGGCTCTCAAACAGGCATTTGGGTTAGCCTCCCCTGCCATTGGGGAAATTCCATGGACGATTCGGCCCTGCAGGACACAGGATGGATCCAAAATGAAAAAGGTCAATGGGTCCCTGACCCATCTTGGGATTCCACAGTTTTTTCCCCAATCCTTGACCTCTCTAGAATGGAGACCTCCAATGAAAGACATAATTCCCCACCCGAGCCTCCAAATTCTGCTGAAGGGCACAACCTCCCGCAGGTCGGAGTGCACCCATCGGGCAAAGCCACAAATCTGACTTTGTCTGGGAGTTCGGGCAATGGGAACCACCCCCCATTACCAGATAATATTCCACAGCATATACATCATACACAGGAGGCTCAGAAGTTGGAAACTACAGGATTTATGGACTTGGCTCCAGGACCTACCCCAGAGGTAGTCCCATCTGACCCTGTTGACCCTCAGGTCCTACTGAACAGACCACTGCTTTTGGATTTATTCAATAATAACGCTACTGACCCTCTCCCTAGAAAACATGCAGTCCATCTGAAATACAAAGGGAGATTAGATACTTATCCAGACCGTCAGTATGTGGGGAAGACCCTAATCAAAGAGTCTCTTAGTTTCTATCCAGCAGCTGTTTTCACATTTATTCACATTTTGGGGAAGGACATCTTCGATATCAGCTTCAGATCAGCAGCTCTGCTAGAAGCTTTCTGGGGAAAGTATAACTAACTTAAAACTTCCCCGTTATGGATACCATTCTCAGCAATCCCATTGACCAAACCTTTGATCAAATCTGTGACAGTCGTGTTCCGTAACGAAAGTGTTCTGGTTGGGGATATATACCAATGGCTTCAACAGAAGTGCCAGGTTCCAGGAAAACCTACAGCAGTACTGGATGATGAACAGTTCTGGGCTGGGGGCTGGAAATTCCAGGTGAAATTACACCAAACAGAGGAAGGGATTGTTCATATTCCAAACTGTTTCTTTCTGGGCTGAGACCGGGGGGGGGGGGGGTCTGTTACTTCCCAGGACAGCCACGAGCCTATTACCGCTGTGGAGCATGCACCCATCTCTCAATTGTGTAATGATAAATTGCATTGTCATTTTTTGCAACGAAGTGGGTCATATTAATTCTCAAATCACCAACCTTTCCAGATGCAATCTCTGCAAAATATCGGGCCATGTATATAAAAACTGCCCATGGCCTGCGGCAAACACCCGTTCTGGGCTAGACCCAGAAGATCTAATTAATCAATTAAATCCTGGTTCAAGCTAGCAAATCAGAATGGCCCTGGGGACCATCGTTTTGGTCGTTTGGGACCGATCAAGCTGATGGGGTAGGCTTTTTGTTTAAGGGTTCCCATTTCTCTTTTTTGGCTGATTGACTTAATTCCAGGGAGAGTTCTGATTTTGGATGGGTACGGGGATGGGGAACCATGTAGATTTTTTAATATCTATGCTCCCCAACTCAAGGCAGAGAGAACTAATTTATTCTCCCAGGTTCAGCACAATCTTTCTACTGCTTGCATGATAGTGTTTGGGGGGACTTTAACTGTTCCCTGGAGGTCCCAAGGGGATTGCAGTCAGGGGGCAAAGATCTATTGTGGCTCCCTGACTTTTAAGCAATGTATTACTACCGCTGGTTTGGTTAATTGCAATTCACACATCACTATTCCCCATCATTTTACACATAGAAGGGCACAATATCATTCAGTAATAGATTACTTGTTTGTTTCCAAACATCTGACAGTGACCTCTACTACCCTCTGCCCCAACGAGTTTTCAGATCATCAGATAGTCATCTCAACATTATCCCTAGATACAGCCTTCCCCGTTTTAAAATCTAGATGAAAATTAAATGCCCAGACATTGGCAGCCCCACAGGCCCAAATACAGGTCAGGCAACTTTTGGCCACCCGGGCCTCAGTGTTTGAACTGTACGAGGACATTGGAGACTGGTAGAAGCAAACAAAAGAAGATATTGTGATACTGTTTCAGCAATATGGAAAGTACACCTCTAGAACCCAGTATTTTAAATATCTGACTCTGCGAAGGAAACTTCAACAACTGCATTCTCTCCCAGCAACGAAGGGGACTGATCTCTCCCATATGATAGAGACCATTAAGGATCAGATGAAAACACTCCAATATGATAGGTCAAGTACGATTAGAGCCGAATTGATGTATGGGACACATAAAACCCCCTTTTTTGACCCTAGTGTGGCATGTAAAACTAGGAGATTGGCCTTATCCATCTCTAGTTTACATGACAGTACTGGTACATTAGTCTCTTCCCTCCAAGGGCTCTTTGATATTATCACTTCCCCTATGGCCATGGTGGGGGGGGTAGGGTTCAGACACAGCTCAAAGGAATATCCGAGACATCAAAAACAAATGGTGACAAGACAAAGCCAAGGAGATCCAGCTCTATATTGACAAACATGATATGCGGAGCTTCTTCCAGGCTACAAGGGCTATTTATGGTCCAGGCTCCCATGGTCCCCTCCCTCCCTCCGATCTCAAGATGGCTTGATGCTCCTAAAAGGAAATGAAGGTATTCAAGCTAGATGGAAGGAGCATTTTGAGACACTCCTGAACCATGAGTCATCTGTGACAGATGCCACTATCAATTCTGACCCTCAACACCCTGAAAGAGAATCTCTCACCAACCCTCCTACCATCGAAGAAGTAAGACATGCCATCAAGCTGGCCAAAAACAACAAAGCTGCAGGACCAGATGGCATACTGGCTGAAGTCTACAAGCCTGGGGGCGAGGAACTGGTACTAAAGCTCCACAAACTCATTCTCCAAATTTGGAATAATGAGGAGATTCCAGAGGACTTGAGAAATGTCAACATTGTTGCCATCTTCAAGAAGGGAAACAAGTTGGTGTGTGGAAATTATCGAGGCATTGCCTTACTGTCCACCACAGGGAAAATCCTCGCCTGTATTCTTCTGAACCGTCTCCTTCCCATTGCCGAAGAAGTCCTGCCGGAATCTCAGTGTGGATTCAGACCATCTCGCGGGACAACTGACATGATCATCATTGCCAGGCAGATCCAAGAAAAGTTTTGGGAACAACATCAGGACCTGTACATGGCTTTCATCGACCTGACAAAGGCCTTTGATTCTATCAATCATGAAGCCTTGTGGAAGGTTCTGGCCTGATTTGGCTGCCCTAGAAAATTTATCAAGGTACTGAGGCTTCTGCATGACCAGATGACTGCCAGTGTTCTCCACAATGGTTCAAAGACAGACCTGTTCATCATCCAAACTGGGGTCAAGCAAGGGTGTGTCATTGCTCCAACCTTGTTCTCTATCTTCCTAGCAGTCATCCTAGTCCTCACCGAAGGCCACCTTCCAACTGGAATTGACATTGAATACAGAATGGATGGAGGGCTCTTTAATCTTGGACGTCTCTATTCAAAGACCAAAGTTTGCAAGGGATCTGTCATTGACCTCCAGTACCTGATGACTGTGTCATCCTTGCACACACCAGGAGTGACCTCCAGTCTGTGCTAGATCTCTTTTTGGAAGCTTACCGAAGTCTAGGACTCTCACTTAACATCAAGAAGACCAAGGTGCTCTATCAGCCTGCTCAAGGCTTTGTAAATGACCCTCCACAATCTACCATCAAGGGACAGACCCTGGAGACAGTCGAGCACTTCCCTTACCTTGGTAGCCACCTCTCCCTAACAGCGAACATTAACGATGAGATTCAGCACAGGATCCATTGTGCTAGTACCTCATTTAGGAAACTGCTTCAGCACGTCTTCACTGACCGTGACATAAGAAAGGACACCAAGATCCAGGTATATAGTTCGGTTATCATCCCTACACTTCTTTATGGATGTGAAACTTGGGTAACTTACCATAGTCTAAAGAGCCTGGTGAGGTACCACCAATGATGTCTCCGGAAAATCCTCTGCATCAAGTGGAAAGACCACCGCACTAATGTCAGTGTTCTCGCTGAGGCCAATGTCACCAGCATTGAGGCAATGATCCTCAGACATCAATTCCACTGGACTGGACACTGTGTACAGATGCCCGACTCTCGACTTCCCAAACAAATTTTATGCTCCCAGCTCAGTCACGGCCAGAGATCCCGTGGTGGTCAAAGGAAACGCTACAAAGACACACTTAAGGCATACCTCAAGAAAACAGATATGGACATCACGAGCTGGGAGGAGCTGGACACCAACCAATCTCAATGGTGCCAGAACCGCCATCAAGTGGGGCCTGCTTCGAAGAGAAACACCTTGCCCTCGAAGCCAAAAAGAGAGAGCATAGGAAGGAAAGGGAAAGAAACCCCAGCCAACGGGCAGCTCTCCCACACAGAAACATCTACAATTTCTGAGGACGAATCTGTGGCTCTAGGATTGGACTACTGAGCCACCTCAGGACCCATCAGTGAACCATGGTAGAGATCATCCTCAAATCGAGAGATCGTCGAAGAGAGAGAGGGGTACATTAGTCTCTTCTTCCAAGGGCTCTTTGATATTATCACTGCCCCTATGGCCCCGTGGGGGGGGGGGTTCAGACACAGAGGCAGTGCCCATACATTTCTTCTCTTGAGAAATATCCTTTTTCAGAACATGAATTGACTTTACTCACACAGGACATTACCTATCAAGAAATACTTGACTCCATTTGTACCAGAAACTCTGGTACTGTCCCTGGCCTGGCTGGTCTCCCCTTCGAGTTTTATAAAACCTTCGCCTCAGAATTGGCTTTGTGCCTTGAACACGCATTTGCCTATTTTGTTTTTCACAAACCTGGTACCTACCGATTTTTTGAAAAGTCTTATTATCTATTTATTTAAATCAGGGGATAGGTCCTTATTTCATAATTCGAGACCTATAGGCCTATTGAATAGTGATTTTAAGATTCTGACCAGTATTTTACTCCTCCGCCTGTGGTCATTGGCTAAATATTTTATACACCCTTTTCAGTTTTGCAGTTTACCTGACCAACCCATTCATCACCCTTTGATAATTTTAAGAGAACTATGGGAATGGTTTCGAAACTGGGAAAGGAGGGTTGGATCATTTCCCTAGATCAGAAAAAGTCATTCGATGCAGTAAACCACTCATTTCTGTTTCAAACCATAGAATCTTATAGACTTCCCCCCCATTTGTCGTGAAAATAAAAATGCTGTACCAAGGAGCCTGTTGGAGTCCATATGTTCGGGGAGTAGTAGGGCTTGAGATGGCGGTCTATACTGAGGTCCATCAGGGCTGCCCATTAAGTCCGCTGTTGTATACTGTGACACTGAACCCCTTTATTCAGCACCTTTTGGACAACCCAAGGATCTGTGGGCTGACTGGCCAAAGGGAGGGGATGAGGTTAAAATATTAGCATATGCTGACGATACTTGTTTATTTCTTCAGGACACAGACAGTGTTCTGGAAGCAAGCAGGGAACTGGAGGATTACTCAGCGGCTTCAGGGGTAAGTTTGAACCTGGGGAAGTGTAGGATACCAACCCCCCAGTGATGGTAAGACAATTCCCGGTGACTTTGGGTCCGGTTAAAATATTAGGTATTACTTTTGGACCCATGGATTTGGCACTCACCAATTGCTAAGCAGTCCTAGCACCTTGTGACACAAAAGTACAGGTCTGGAAGAGTTGGAAATTATCAAAACTGGAAAGAATTTCAATAATGTTCACATTCTGGATCTAGTCTTTTGTAATATGAACAGAGTTGTACAGTCTCCTCTCCACTATGATCAATTGACCATAATATGGTCAATTTTACCCTATTAAATTATATAGGTAACATCAAGGGGGGGCACCATCATTTACAACTACAGTAAGGCTGACTGGAGTAGCAGGCATACTGATTTGACAACATGGGCATGGGAAGATGATTTTAAGGACCTTACACTGAACCAGAGTTGGGATACCCTTGAAAGTAAAATCAGCATATTAGTTAATAAATATGTACCTTGTGACAAGAAATATAATAGATCTAAAATATCACCTGCATGGATGACAGCCACAGTAAAAAGGTGTATTAAACAAAAAAATAGGGCATATGTAAGGGCCAAAAAAAGCGGTCATGCATCCTGCTGGGGTACATGCCATAAATCCCTTAAACAAACAAAGAAGACGCTTGCCTATGCCAGAAAGAAGCATGAGCTACATTTAGCCAGTAAAGTCAAGGATAACCACAAATCATTTTATTCCTATATAAATAATAAAAGGGGAAGGGTCAAAAGTATTGGTCCACTAAAGAGTGACGATGGCTTAACTGTTACTGATAGCGGCCAAATGGCCGCAAATTTCAATAAATTCTTTACAGCAGTTTACAACGACAACTCCAGTAATACTAAAAGTCATTTATCAGTAAGGGGTAAACCCTGTCCGGTTATTGACCACAGAAATGCCAGGGAGAGAATGTTCAAACTGGATCCTAAAAAAGCTCAAGGACCAGATGGGCTGCATCCTAGACTTATTAGGGAGATGGTTAATGAGCTGATTGGCCCTATTACAGCCATATTTCAGACTTCTCTGGCACTGGGTGAGGTGCCAGATGTATGGAGACTGGCAGATGTGGTCCCTATACATAACAAGGGGTCCAAGGATGAAGTGAGTAACTATCGGCCTATAAGCCTAACAGCTGTTTTGGGGAAGGTTTTTGGAGGGAATCATTAAGGACTTCATGGTTCAATACATGCAGGATAGGGGGGACATTGACCACACTCAGCATGGCTTCATCAAGGGACGCTCTTGTCAGATAAACCTTTTAAGGTTTTATGGAAAGGCCAGTAGAGTATTGGATGAGGGAAAGTCAGTAGATGTCATCTTTCTGGATCTCGCAAAAGCATTCAATAAAGTCCCACATGGGCAACTAATCGACTCCCTAATAGAGCATGACATCCCAGGCAACATTAGCAAATGGATAGGTTCCTGGTTAACTGATAGGAAGCAAAGAGTATGCATTAGGGGCACTTATTCAGACTGGTCCAGGGTCACCAGTAGGGTGCTCCAGGGCTCTGTTCTAGGGCCAGCCTTGTTTAATATTTACATATCTTCTATGCAACCCAAGGAAAAGATTTTGGTGTCCAAATTTGCTGATGACACCAGGCTAGGCCTACCAGTCAATGACAATGATGCAGATGCACTACAAAAGGTCTTGGGTGATCTGGAGGAGTGGGCAAGAACACATACAGTAAACTTACTTTTAATGCTGATAAATGTACTGTGATACACCTGGGTTCCAAAAATTGTAAGCATAAGTATAGATTAAATGGAATAACACTGAGGGAAGTCACAGATGAAAGAGACCTGGGAGTCAGAATATCTAACGACCTTGGTAGTAAGATACACTGTAACCAAGTGGTTAAAAAGGCAAGCAGTGTCCTAAACTGCATTAGACAACATATAAAGAGCATGGATAAGAAGGTCCTTATACCCCTCTACTCCTCCGTGGTCAGACCACATATGGAGTACTGTGCACAGCTGTGCGCCCCAGGCAGTAAAACTGAAATAAGGACACTGGAGAGGGTACAGAGAAGGGCAACTAAACTAATTAGAGGGGTACAAAATCTGGAATATGAGGATAGACTGATGAAATTGGGAATGTACAGTCTGGAGCATTGTAGGCTCAGAGAGGACATGTGTTTGGTGTATAAAGCCTTCTCTGACACTGACCTATGGGATCTGTTAGATCTGGACACTAGCGACCAAAGCTACAACACAAGGGCACACCCTTTACAAATCGCAGGCAACAGATATCACAACAATAGAAGGAAATACTGGTTGTCAGTAAGAATACAAAAAGTATGAAATAGTCTTCCGATAGAGGTGGTGGCCAGTAAAACCTGTGATGAATTTAAGCAGCATAGGCTGGATAAACACTTAAACAGCATAAAAATAAGAGGGTACTGATAACTGGCAAGCACCATGGACTACATGTCTTCTTTGCTCTGACCTACCTATGAAACCTATAATAAAAAAAATATCTCCTTCCTAGAATGACCTACATCACCTCTATTTTCCCAGTACCTCTTGCCTTGGAGACACGGGTGTACAGCATCTTCCTCAGTATGCTTATGGGGAGTCAGCTTAACCCTGTGAAAAGGGGTTTACTTACTTGTCTAGGGGAGGGGTTGGGGATGGTAGATTCAATTTTTTTTCATATGCTTTTTGGGTACACTCCATTAAAGGCCTGTGGACCATGACTGGTCCACAAATGATTTTTGAACAACATATATCTCTAAATGGACTAATCTCCCCCCAAAATTTTCTCTGTCTTTTTCCATTCCCACCTCTATGAAATCCGCCATTCAGAAATTACATAGATGAAAGATTACTAAAGTCTTTTTAATGGAGCACTCTAGAGTGCAGTTGTATCAATTTGTCTTGGATACCACGGGTCCAACAGCCCCCAAATTCAAACATTGCCTACCTAGGGATACGGACAAAGTCTTGAAAATGTTGAATGAAGTCAGGATCCTGGACCATATGTGGGAAACAGTGTGGTTGAGTGCATATGGGAGACTGTACATGCTGGGTAATAACAAACACAAGCCAGTGGAAGAATGTACATGCCCATACCTGGGGTGTGGCTCCCCTGTGGAGTCCATGGATCATTTTGTCGTTCACTGTGTCTATTCGAGGAACTTATGACTATTCTTGGCTAAGGCTTGGATGCAGAATCTCACTTATGGTGCTTTGGTGTTGGGTAATTACAGATTGGGGTTGTAGAAATTCGATAGGGGCACTTTAACGGTGGTATTTGCAGTGCTGAAATGTTATCTTTGGAATGCCCAGGTACAATGGGTGTTGAGACAGCAGCAAATGCCTTTCCCAGTTTTTCAACTGTTATGCGAAAATGCATTGCGACAGATTAAAGCACATGAGATGATTTTATATGGACCATCTGTTACTAATCTTAAATGGAAAGGGCTTTCCTTTTTAAATGATTACATCTTGACTATGTATTTTTACCTTAGAAGTCCCCCCCCCCCCACCGAGTCATTCCATTTGTTAAGTTTCTTTGTTTTCCCTTTAATTATTGTGTAACATGGGAGTTTTCTCTTGCTTGATTTAATTTATGTTTATGGTTTGTTTTTTCTCTCCAGCAATATTTATTTTGGGTGGTCCACTACTTACTGAATGCAGTAATTCTGTTTAGAATTTTTTTTTCCTTTCTTACTGTATTTTACACAATATGATTTGTATTTCCATTTGTGTTTGATTTTCTTATTTTTTCCTTTGTATATTGTATTGTCTACTTTAATAAAAAACACCCCTGGACTTCCGGTGACGTCACCGTTGGAATGGGAGCATAACCTGAATAGCTCTCAATACCGCCCCGCCAATTTTAATAAAACCTCTCGAATAAGAAGTACAAGAAGTTAAAATTGCAGTTAAGAGAGAAGGGGAGATGTCTACTAAAAACAACAAGTCGAGAAACCTGAAAAATCTTTCCTCAGAAACGAAGATGAAACAACTTACTCTCGACGAAGAGGTCGAGGCCTTGTCGGCGCGCTCACGTAGAGACCCAGTCCTATCAAACTCATCATTGGACATGGAGGAGGAGGACTCTGGGCTATCAAGGAAAGCAGAGCGCACATTACAAAAAATCCTGACATCGGTTCAAAAGATTGAATCCTCCATAGCTGACCTGCGTCAGGATGTAAGAAATATCGATGCTAAGGTGATGGAGCATACTAATAAAATAACAGAAATCTTGGAAGCTCAGGAATCTGAAAATAGGGTCCTGCTGTATCTTCTGCATCGAGACAGGGAAATATTCAATAGATTGGAGGATATGGAGAATCGATCACGTCGGAATAACTTTCGGGTACATGGGGTTCCAGAAGGCTCTGAGGAGGGTTACCCTACTCCAATAGACTTTGTACAACATTTATTGTGCACCATCTTAACTATCCCACCAGACTTAAACATGGCAATTGATAGAGCACACAGGTCACTTGGCCCGAGGCCCACCACACCGGCAGCCAGACCTCGCTCATGGGTAATCAGAATGGTACACTACCAGACAAAGGAGTGGATCCTCAGAGAGGCATGGAGATTAAAAGATCTAAAATATAAGGAATCTGCCCTTTTTCTTGAGCAAGATTTTTCCACAGCATTACAAGTGGAGAGGATGAATGTGCGCACAGTTATTAAGGAGATGCGAGAGAAAAGACAGTCTATTAAAGCAAAACTGATCTTCCCAGCGAAACTAAAACTGCATTTGGAAGATGGCGTTAAGATATATTCCAATCTGGCTGAAGCAGCTCCACTGTTAAAAGAGTGGGGAATCGAGGTACTGGGAATGGAACTAAGACTTTTGGAACAAAAGCTGTTGAAAAGCACATGGCAAATCGCAGAGAGAGGCACGAAACGGCCATATCGAGGAGGGTTCCCCATCGTGGTGGTTCAAGATATAACGAAGCTGTCCAGATGTACTGAGGGGAAAAAAAGCTGAACGAAATTCCATGGAACACTACCCCCTGACTCACCCATAAGGGTAATTTTAGAAATCGTACTGAATAGGAGCACTAACAGTTGGGATGCCTAGTGGTTTGAGGGCAGAATTTGATAAGTGGAGAACTATGGGGGAAGGGGGTTTACTTTTCTTCAATCGTGCTCATACCAGGATGTGACTCTGTGGCCCCACTAATGATTTGACTGAGGAGGCATTCCATGAGAGTTTTTGAAAAGCTGCAACCCTGAAGAGAAAAGGGGGGAGAGAGACTCTGACTGTACAGGGATTTATAATCTGTAAAATTGAATTTGGATATGGGTTTTCAGACTGGAGGAGGAGGCAGCCATCCCCAATGCACAGCAGTCTACAGCAGGGGCATGGGGCTATTCGAGGAAGGGGGGAGATGCCTCTCCCTTCAAAGGAAATTATATTGATAAGTTTATTTTATGGCTGGTAAGGTATGAAACATTAGTTAGAGAGCAAAGATATACCTGGCACAAAGAGTTTTTGAGACTCTCACTGCTCTGGTACGAAATAAGTAAATTAATGAAACGCAGATCCCCTGATCAAGATGCAGGAGAGGTTCTGAGATCTAAATAAACATAAAAAAGCATCAAGGGTTGGGCGGGGAAGGAGATTACAGGGCTCCTAGAATCAAGGGTGACGGGGAAAAGACTTTGTCTTTTCCTGGGTTGATATAGAGCTTAAAACCATACAAGCTCGTGGTCTCAAGAGTGAGACATATAGTGTCCACGAAGGCACTACACACTTAGAGTGGCACCGGGCCCTCCTGTTAAGGAGACCTGGGAATTACACCTTGGAAGCAATCACAATAATTTTAGTACGAGACCTAACCGGGCCTAGGTACTATAAATTTCCCCTCTCTTTCCTGAGTTTTGTTATTGAATAGGGAAGAGACAGACCTAGTTTGTCTGATACTCGCTGTTTAAGAGTACAATCAGTTGCATTACTATTGTTATTTTGCTGCATTTATTTAGAAATTGTTAAAGTTTTAATGTCTTGCTTAATGCTAACACTGAGGTATGTAGTGAGAGAGTCCCTATTACGAAAGAGGTTGGGAGTGGAGGAACCCCCCCACTCAGATGGGTATCAACATTTCAATATCAAGTACATCTGGTATAGTTTTATTTTCCTAATTTTTGGGACGGTACCAAACTTTGCCCCCCCCCCTTAAAAATTAATCATGACTATTCTAAGAATATGCTCCTATAATGTGAAGGGAGTTAATTCGCCTATTAAACGTACTAGATTACTACAAGAGTTAAAAAGGTTGCGGACGGATATTGTACTATTACAGGAGACACATTTATCTGATAGTGAGCATCTGAAATTAAGAAGGGCCTGGGTAGAAAATTTAGTGGCAGTGTCTCACCCGCATGCAAAAAGAGCAGGAGTGGCAATTTTATGGAAAAAAGGCCTAAATGTAAAGCTTGACTCATCGGAGGGGGGACTCCAAGGCAGGTATGCTAGAATATCAGTAGAGGTGCAAGGGAAACGCCTCCACCTGGTTAATATATATGCGCCAAACACTAATCAAGAGAACTTTTTCAAGTTAATCTTTAAAAAGATGGCAGACCTCCCCTCAGGAAGTCTTATACTAGGGGGTGACTTTAACACTGTACCATGCCCGCAGAGAGACAAATCAGCGAAAGGGATATCTACTCCCCAAGCAGCTTCCAAGTCCCTTAATGTGCTAATGAAAGAACTGGGATTAGTAGATATATGGAGGGTGCACCATCTTCAAGGGAGAGACTTCACATTTTATTCAAATGCCCAACGGTCCTACTCAAGGATTGATTTATTTTATACTTGCACTACCTCACTTCATTTGGTCACTAAATCAGAAATACATAATATAACATTGTCAGATCATGCACCAATTTCGGTTGTGTTAACATTAGCTTCGAGAGAGAGGCAGACCCTATGGAGACTAAATGTCTCTTTGTTGAATAACAAATCCTTTGTCGATAAACTGGAAAAAACTATTGAGGACTTCAGTCATACACATCAACTAGTGAAGCATTCTCCACTAGTGAAGTGGGATACGCTTAAAGCAGTATTGAGAGGAGAGGTAATAAGTTTTGCAGCCTATCAAAAAAAAACTGGCACAAATCTCACATGCGAAGCTACTAAAAGATTTAGTGGTACTAGAAGAACAACACAAGCAAAATCCAACGAGTACTCAGATTCAGAGGGAGTTGGATAAGACTAGAGAGGCTTTGCGGACTTTTGAGGACAAAAGGGCGGAGGGCTATTTAAGATTCACGAACCAAAAGTACCATGAGGTGGGGGGGAGAGCCTCTAAATTATTAGCTTTCAGGCTGAAAAAAGCTCAAGCTGATAGGCACATTCCATATCTCCAAGATGAAAATTCCTCTAATTGTAGGTTTACGGCCCCTTCGGAAATTGCTCAGCAATTTCGAATGTATTACCAAAATTTATACTCAAACAACACGAACTCTAAAAACACGTCAGAGAACACACAGGTCTTTCTAAGTAACCTTAAATTTCCTAAGCTGCCAGAGTCAGCAATAAGGGAACTAAATCTCCCCATTACAGTACAAGAAACCTTAAATGTTATTCATCAGCTACCGGTGGGGAAGACCCCAGGTCTGGACAGGTTCAGTGGGGAAATCTATAAAGAGCTAGCAGAGCCGTTGGCACCTTAACTAACGGAAGTATACAATCACTGTCTGGAGGAGGGAAACGGCCCTGCTAGCTGGGAGCAATCAATAGTAACGGTTATACCTAAGCCAGGGAAGAAAACCAACAAATGTGAATTCTTTAGACCCATAGCTCTCCTCAACCAGGACCAAAAAAATCTTTACCAAAATCTTAGCCCTACGTTTACAAAAATATGTGGAGTTCTTGATCCATCCGGACCAAATGGGTTTCATTCCGCACCGTCACTTATTTGATAATGTCAGAAGGCTCCTCAACATAATAAGATCGGAGGGTTCACTAACCACTCAGGCAGTAGCATTGTTTATCGACGTGGAGAAAGCCTTTGATAGGCTGAATTGGACTTATTTATTTGAAGTCCTTAAAAAAATGGGGTTTCAAGGTAAATTCCTTCAAGGAATAAAAATATCATACCAAAATCCACAGGCAAGGGTGAGGGTGAATGGTACAGTCTCCCAACCATTCAATATTTCTAGAGGTACGAGGCAAGGGTGCTCTCTCTCTCTCTCTCCCTCCCCTGCTCTTCGCAATTAGCATGGAACCATTGGCGCAAGCCATAAGACAAAATTCGCAAATCCAGTGTATTGAAATTCAAAACACATCCCATAAGATTTCCTTATATGCAGACGATACATTAATATACTTGGGGAATTCACTGGAGGCCATCTCTCATCTTATGGATTTGTTGACTTCCTTTGGGAATATTTTGGGTTTTAGAGTTAACTCAAAAAAGTCTGAGGTTCTCCCTTTAGGTAAGGCCTGGAAACCTGAGGAGAGGGGTAGAATTCATTTTAATTGGGTTAAACATAAAACAAGGTATCTTGGAATACAAATACCCACCAACCTAGAGCAGTTATACAAACATAACTATGGGGCCCTGATTCAGCAGGTGAGAGCTGACCTCCATAGGTGGTATTTAATCCCATTGACCCTTACTAACAGAATTGAGGCAATTAAAATGAACGTCTTACCCAGGTTCCTTTTTCTGTTTACTAACCTTCCCATCCAGGTCCCTAAAAAGGACTGGAAGGACTTAAGGAAAAAACTGTCAGAATTTATCTGGCAAGGTAAAAGACCAAGAATTAGGTGGGAAATACTGATGGAGGACAAAAGCAAGGGCGGCTTTGGCCTCCCAGACTTCTCAAAATATTATCTGGCGGCTCAGCTACTTCCTACTATTAAAATGGTGGGGCCTGGGCTGAGGCATGGTTGGGTAGAAATAGAAGAAAGTGAAAATGAAGGAATAAAAGAAGAGGGCACATTATTACACATTTTGTGGTCGTGTGATTTGGTATCTCCTCTGTGGAAACAAATAGAATCAACTCTAGATCCACTATTAGGGTTGCACGGATTATTTTCCCCCAAAACTTGCATTTTTGGGGATTACTCCGCAATCCAGGTAAAAGAAAAAAGATACCACCTGGCGTTAATATCAATGGCGGTCAAAAAGTTGGTACTCAGACATTGGAAAGACCAAATTACTTTATCATACACTGAGTGGTTGCATGAATTGTCTTTTGCACTCCGTGTCGAACATCTAATAGCGCAAGTGAACCGCCGTCAATCCTCTTTTATGACAAAATGGGAAAATTATATACTCTTTACTTGAATTAATACTCAGTATCTCGGCTCGGCTATGTGGCCCTCTACGCCTCCATTACCTTCTGTATACTTTTGGTATACAAGCCGCCTGCCGAAACCCCCTAAGGCGCTTGGCTAAATTACGGGTCCACCTTCGTAATAACATTTCTTCAGATACATACAGGCAGAGTGGACCTTTCCGATCCAGAATATCCCGTATCTCTGACTTCAAGGAGCGAATCTTATCCCTTATGTCAGCCCTTCCGCCCCATCTCTTCTGCTGTTGCAATTCCCTTAATCTATTTTGCAACTGTTCAAATCTAGCTTCCCGCTGCTTTTGCTACTGAGAGGCATAGGCTATAATTTCCCCTTGGACTACTGCTTTCAGGGTATCCCAAATTAACACGGCGTATCCGGGGACAGGTTGTCCTGCATAATTTGAGGTATGCACTGCGTCATCTTATTACAGTGCTTCATAATGTATTAATATATACACTTGGGTGTTTTATTACTGTGTAAGGATGTTATTCATGTGGTTTGGGCTGACAGAACTGTTCAGCTTCACTGCAGTCCTCCTGCCCAAACAGCATGAAATGCAGTAAGAAATACACACAAGTATAACTGTACAGCACAAAGCCAGCTGAGCATTCTAAACTTAAAAATAAACTGACTGAGATCACCTCAACAGGGTTCATTTCAGAAATTTTTGCAACGGACAATGTCCCACTGACAGCAAAAATAGGGGACATTTTGGAAAACAGTGGGACAAACTGTGAAATTAGAATGACTAACCCATTTTTTTACTTGCTGTCTCACACAATTAAAATGTAAATCTATCTTTTAAGTGCAAGAGTGACACATCCTCTCCATCCAGACTATCTGGAAGAATTAAATAATGGATAGAGTGCCAGCCAGACACAATTAATCATGTGAAAAGTAGTGCCCAGCAGTCAGATCAGCCAGATAAGAGTGACTAAACTCAGAGCAGCCTCAGGATATATATAAATCACAAACAAGGAGCAGCCATGTCAGCCAGCAGTAGATGAGATCAAGTAGTCTGCGGCATTATCTTAGAGAAAAAAGTGACAACCAGCCAGCATCAGATAACTGTGGAACCGCCGTCAATCCTCTTTTATGACAAAATGGGGAAAATTATATACTCTTTACTTGAATTGATACTCAGACCTAAGCTGGGCTGCAGGCCCCCTCTACGCCTCTCATTACCTTCTAATTTGCCTCTTCCTACATTACCCTGAACAGGAAGAGAACATCGCCATAATATTTGGGTCTTTCTTATTTATTTATTTATTTTTTCCTTCTATCCTTTCTATGCAGGGCCCATTACATTTTCTCTACCTGAACAATACTATAGCCGTATGAGCAGTAGCCTGTATGCACCACAGCGCAGGGAGGGGAGGGCAGGGGTGGGGGATGTATAACTGTTAACTCACTTCTAGTTTGCTCTAATGTACCTGGAATATTGTTTTCCAGTTCTCTCTCCTTCTACTTTTCTCTATCCAGGATGCCTTTTAAAATATTGTCAACTTTCCTGTTGTATTTTAATAATGTCGTGATTTTATTAAGTAATAAAACATATTAAATAAAAAAAAAAAAAGAAAGAAAATGGAGGAATACCCCTAAATATCCTTCCCTGGAGGGTTCTGCTGAAAGATCTTAAAGAAATACGGAACACCTTTACCCGGCATACCTTATCACAGTGGCTGGAGGCCAGGCAGAACTGGGAGATAGTTCGTCCAGTATGGGAATATTTACCATTAGCATTCCTGCCGGACTTTCCAGCCCCTATTGGAGACCCCTGTTTCTTTAGATGGGTCACTTTGGGTCTGAAGTATCCAGCACAATTTATAGAGGGTCTACAGATGAAATCTTTCTCTCAAATGCAGGGGGAGTTTCACCTGGACCCCATGGATTTTTTTAGGTTTTATCAATGCGCCCACTACATCACCAAAATAACAGGGCTTGAAGAGCTTATGCAGAGATCATCACTTCCCAACAAACTGACCTATCAGAAAAGCATTGCAGGGGATTCCAGGTCATATATTTCTCAGATTTATAAGATTTTAATGGAGGATAGAGGTGTTCTGGCTATGCATAAAGTGGAGGATAGGTGGGAGACTGAGGCAAGCCTCGATCTTACGGAACAAGACTGGCACCAGATCTGGCTGGGGATTCATAAGACTACAAACTCACCATTGTGGAGAGAATTTCGATGTAAAATTAACATAAGATTTTTTAAAACCCCAACAATCTCAGCGCACTACAAGCAGCATCTATCTAACAGGTGCTGGAGAGGGTGTGACCATTTGGGGTCTCATTATCACATTTTTTGGGGATGCCCAAAAATTGCCCCCTTCTGGAATAAGGTTTCAGATGAGCTTGCCTTGATTCTCGCCTTTTCCTTGCCATTAAAGTTTGAGAACCTGGTCCTGGGTCTTCCCCCGCGGGAGATCAAAAATGCTGCAGAAAGATACCTTTTTTATATTCTGATAGCAGCTGCCCTTAAAGTGATCACGCAAAACTGGCTGTCAAGCTCCTCCCCCACTTTGAAGATCTGGTTTAAAAATATAGAACTAATCAAGCGGATGGAAGCAGTTACAGCTCAATTAAGACTATCTATAGATAAATTCAGTGTTAGATGGCTACCCTACTTTAAATATAAGGAATTGAAAGAAGGAACTACAATTTGGGAACAAATGTGCGCAGCTAACTGAGCTTGCCCGGGGGGTTGGGGTCCCAGGGCCAGGCTTAAATGGGAAAACCTCTGGGAGGTGCAGGATAGGAACTGTGGGAGAAGAAGGGAGAGTTAACAATGACCAGAGGAGAAGGGGGGGAAGACCAGGAGAAAAGTAGAGCTAAATTAGTATGGGGGAGATTCCAGATGATCACTTAGAAGAGAGGGGGGTTTAGGCTGGTTCAGTTTGGTCTAATTCGAAGGGGACTCACTCACATAACCAATTCTTTATTTATAGATCTCCCTTATGAGGGTTACCTCTCCTCTCCTCTCCTCTCAAGGTGGGAGGAGAGAAGGGAGATAGGGGAAAAAGGGAAAAAAAAAAAGAAGATAAGGCAAGGAACAAATATTAATTATGTTTTTTTATTTAATGTTGGTATAAAACTTATATAAGGTTCTAACAAAAACTGATCAGTTAATATAAAATTGGTCAATGGAAGAAGCTCCAAGAGACTGGAGATAATTTTATTTAAGGACAACATGGAAGGTACTTGGGGAAGTGTATAATAAGGGGATTATTTGGGGGATTTCTTTGTTTTATTAAATGATTACCATCTACAAGAGAAATAGAAAATTAAGAAGCCTTTGCAGAGGTTAGTGGGAAGTAACTGGAGAAAGGGGATTCCCCTCTTCCCTAATAGCTTTTCCCCCGATACAATACTAATATACTTAAGGTGTATGAAATTGTTATAATTAGTGAAATACGAAACTTGTACCTATATCTTCTTGGAAGCTGAAATCTTATCTCTGTAATAAAATGATTAAGGATGTATGATATGAACCTGTAATAAACATTTTAAAGTTCAAAAAAAAAAACAAACACCCCTGCTCTTTTCAAGAAGTGCCATGGGATCTTTAACATCCATCTAAACTACCACCAGAACTGGCAGATAGGACCTGGGTTTAACATCTCATCCAAAAGACAGCACCTCAGGAGTGCAGCATCCCCCTCATGCTGCACTGCAGTGTCAGTATTGGGATATTAACTCAAGTGCCTGGTGTGGGGATAGAATGCACAGCCTTCTGATCTCCTGGCCTCAGAGGTGAGTGTGCTACCTGCTGAGCCACTGACACTGACATAACGGTAGTTTCTTAAGGGCCTGGGATGGGGTGAAGTTTAGAGTCAAGACCTCCATCTTGGTCGAATTAATCTCATAACCAGAAACCTTGGCAAATTCTCCCAATAACCTTCATGCAGCTAGGAGTGAATGTTCTGGATCTAAAAGGGTAAGCAGAATATCATCCACATAAAAAGCTAAGGTACAATCTCCCTCACCCACCTGGATACCTCGTACATCTCTGGATCGTCTAAAAGCTATCGCCAGAGGTTCAATATATGGAGCAAAAAGAAGGAGGGAGAGGATACAGCCCTGCCGAGTGCCCCTCTCCAACATCAATGGGGTTGAAATGGTCCCCTTTTATCCTAATATATGCTGTGGTAGTGGTATATATATTACCCAACCAGGTGATCATCTTGTCCGGGAAACCAAATGAGGCCAACACTCTTCACAAAAACCTCCGAACTACTCCACCGGAGGCCTTAAAGTCATCAAGGTCCACGAAGGTAACTGGCAAAGACCCTTTATTAACATAATCTATAAGGTGAATAATTCTACGGGTGTTGTCAGAGGTCTGTCTAAATTTCAGAAAGCCCGCTTGATCCATAGGAATCACGTCTGTGAGAATATGGTCCAAGCGGTGAGGCCAAATTGCCATGTAAAATTTATGATCACAACTTAAGATTGAAATAGGTCTTTATGAGTCTACTGATTGGGGATCTTTTCTCTGGTTTCAAAATTGCTGACAACACTACATAAGACCATGAGGCTGGGGGAAGGGTGCCCTCCTGCGCCTCTAAAAATGCTCCTCTCATGACAGGCAATAAATGGGGTAGAAAAGCCTTGTACCATTCAATGGGAAACCCATCTGGTCCTGGGCATTTCAAGTTTTTGGCTTTGGATGACACCATTTTTATCTCATCTTCTGTTATAGGACGTAATAAAGAATCCTGCTGCGGTTGGGACAACTTCGGAATAGGGAAGGGGGGCCAAAAAAAGCCTGTATCTGGTCTTCTGAGGGGTGTGATGTGACAGCATAGTGTTTTATAAAATTGCTGGAAAACCTCCACTATATCAGAGGCTGACTGGGCAAACCCTCCCATCTGTGGATTTTCATTTTTGGTATACAAGCCGCCTGCCGAAACCCCCTAAGGCGCTTGGCTAAGTTACGGGTCCGCCTTCGTAATAACATTTCTTCAGATACATACAGGCAGAGTGGACCTTTCCGATCCAGAATATCCCGTATCTCTGACTTCAAGGAGCGAATCTTATCCCTTATGTCAGCCCTTCCGCCCCATCTCTTCTGCTGTTGCAATTCCCTTAATCTATTTTGCAACTGTTCAAATCTAGCTTCCCGCTGCTTTTGCTACTGAGAGGCATAGGCTATAATTTCCCCTTGGACTACTGCTTTCAGGGTATCCCAAATTAACACCGAAGGCGTATCCGGGGACAGGTTGTCCTGCATAATTTGAGGTATGCACTGTGTCATCTTATTACAGTGCTTCATAATGTATTAATATATACACTTGGGTGTGTTTATTACTGTGTAAGGATGTTATCTCATGTGGTTTGGGCTGACAGAACTGTTCAGCTTCACTTCGCAGTCCTCCTGTCCAAACAGCATGAAATGCAGTAAGAAATACACACAAGTATAACTGTACAGCACAAAGCCAGCTGAGCATTCTAAACTTAAAAAATAAACTGACTGAGATCACCTCAACAGGGTTCATTTCAGAAATTTTTGCAAACGGGACAATGTCCCACTGACAGCAAAAAATAGGGGGACATTTTGGAAAAACAGTGGGACAAACTGTGAAATTAGAATGACGAACCCATTTTTTTTACTTGCTGTCTCACACAATTAAAAATGTAAATCTATCTTTTAAGTGCAAGAGTGACACATCCTCTCCATCCAGACTATCTGGAAGAATTAAATAATGGATAGAGTGCCAGCCAGACACAATTAATCATGTGAAAAGTAGTGCCCAGCAGTCAGATCAGCCAGATAAGAGTGACTAAACTCAGAGCAGCCTCAGGATATATATAAATCACAAACAAGGAGCAGCCATGTCAGCCAGCAGTAGATGAGATCAAGTAGTCTGCGGCATTATCTTAGAGAAAAAAGTGACAACCAGCGAGCATCAGATAACTGTGGAACCAACTTCCAGCAGTAGCCAGATCCAACTTCCAGCAGTAGCCAGATCAGCAAGAGAAGAGACAGTGAAGAGAGAAACACAGAAACAGAAAACACAGAAACAGAATTTGACAGCAGAAAAGGACTTCATAGCCTATCTCGTCTGCCCAAATGTTTGCCACCTATTCTGTCTCCACAGACACTATCCGGTATCTGTCGACCCTCCCACCTCCCAGTATCCTATCTAATATGCTTCTGTGTCTATGCTATGCATGTTTGAAGCCTCACACTGTTCTAGCTTCCACCACGTACACAGAAATATATAACTTGTCAGCAGAAAAGGACTGCTTTGCCCACAACTCTGCCTAGATGTTCCCCTGAGTATTCTGTCTCCGCAGACCCTAACTGACCTCTAGCAACCCTCCACCCTCTGTGCCTATTTACCACTATTGCCTTATGGCTACCCCATGTATGCTTGAAGCCCCCCCACTGTTTTTGCCCCCACTACCTCAACTGGCAGACTGTTCCAGGCGTCCATCACTCTTTCAGTGTATTTCCTCACATCCCTCCTAAACTTCCCCCCTTGCAGCTTCACTGCACGCCCTTTTGTCCTTGTGCAGTTCTTCATTTGAAACAGACTCCCCTCTTGTACCCTGTTCACCCCCATGAGGTACTTATAGATCTATGTCATGTCCCCCCAGAGTATACATGTTCAGATCCATCAGTCTCATCTTGTCGGGTTTCTCATGCAACTGCTGCACCATGTTAGTTACCCTTCTCTGGACCGACTCCCTCCCTGTCTATGTCCCTTTTGAGATGCAGCCTCCAGAACTGGACACAGCTCTCCAGGTGGGATCTCATCAACAATCTATACAGTGGTAACACCCCCTCCCTCCTCCTGCTGGCGATACCGCTGCCATATATACTCCATCATCCCACTGGCCCTGCTTCCTGCCGTGTCACACTACCTTGCCATTTTTAGGTCATCAGATATCATAACTCCTAGGTCTCTTTCCTGCTTAGCAGCTGTCAGTACCTCCTCCCTCATCGCCCCCAATTTATACTCAGCTCCTGAGTTCCTATGCCCTAGGTGTATGATTCTGCACTTTTTGGCACTGAACCCCAGTTGTCATATCCTCGTCCACTCCTCACATTTTCTAAAGTCCCTGCTCATTCTCTCCACCCCCTCCTGAGTATCTACCCTATTACAGATTTTGGTGTCATCTGCAAAAAGGTATACCTTCACTTCTAGCTCTTCTGCAATGTCACTTATGAAGACAATGAAGAGGGCCAGTCACAATACTAAGCCCTGCGGCAACCCGCTGGTCACTCTCCCCTCATTAGAGTGTGTGCCATTTACCACCACCTCTGTCACCTATCTATTAGCCAGTTTTTTTTACCTTGTTTGCCAGCTGGGATCCCAGCCCTTGACTGTCCAATTTCTTTATCAGTCTCCTATGAACTTCAGCAAGGCTTTTGATTCACTGCCTCATATTAGACTGGTGCATAACTTGAGTGATATAGGCATTGAAGATGTGCTTAAATGCTGGGTGGGAAACTGGCTTCATGACAGGACACAAAAGACAGTAATTAATGGTGCCAAATCAGAAGAGGGTGACTAGGGCACGAAGTCATCATGTCGCAAGACATTATGCCACAGCAATATACCGCACTGTCACTTCAGCGCGATATATTGCCAGTGGCATTTCACTGTGTTTTGCAGTGGGCTCTGCTCCCTGCACCCCCTGTTATGGGGGATGTGCCCCTCAACCCCCCCCCCAACTAAAATAATCAACTCTGGGGGAGGGTTGTACACTGAAATCGCACAAAGTGCGAATAAAAGAAAACTTCCATGTGTCTCACACCAGGATTCGATACCCGGTCCACAGACGCACTGCCTCCATTGCTGCCTGTGACTCATCCCATCAAGCCGTGGCAGCTGTTTGGTGGATCTCTTCCCAACAGAGAACTTATCCTCTGCTAGGAAACAGTGACAGGGTGCACAACCGTGCATAGACCATTTAGCGGTTTTGCACCCTGTTGCTATCCCCACCCAAGCTGTCTGTATTGCACAGTTTTAGCATACTCTGTTTTGCATATGGCAAACTGACCCAGTAGAAGTGACAAGAGGCATGTGTCCATGGCAGGTTCTGGGACCTGTGCTTTTCAACATGTATATGTGCAGTGTTTAAGCTGCTGCTCGCCAAATCACATTTTGCAATAAATTTTGCCATATAATGCTTTTTACAGGTCATTTCGACACATAAGTGTTGGTGCATGGCACGGGAGCTGTTCAGGCTTTTTTTTGTGTAATATGCATGCTCTGCAAGTGCATGGCTGTCAAGGCAAAGATTTTTTTTTTTTTACTGGGACACCTGCTTGCCAAGGAGACATTGAAAGGGAGGAGACTAATGAGATGACAAGGAAGCAGGGTTGGGAGGAGACAGACCCAGCAACTGTGACGTCAGTTATCTGTCCCTGCCTGCCCCCTCCTTTAGATGCCTACCTCCTCACATTGGTGCACTGGCACATTTAGACACCCTTTCCCTGTTGCCATCTTGCTGCAGTAGCCATAGCACCCGCAGCACTTGAGGGCCATGATGGACACTATGGTAAGGAAAACAGTTTGTGTGCAACAGGAACTGTGGGCAGTAGGAGGAGGAGAGAAGCAAGGAGGAGAAGGGTCAGGTGGGAGGGTGAACTGCAGGAGTATGTAAACTCCCTGCATCAGTGTTAAACTTGCTCCAAATGATTTTGCATCTGCAACTCACTATCAGTCACACAATTGTGATTGTCATGATGATCTTTCTTTTCTGTGACTCTAAAGGAATCAAAAATGAGCCTTGATGGAGATTAACCTTTGCCCCCAAGCAGTGTGTTTGTTGTTACAAGTGTTTCAGTCACTTGCCCTGCCCTCATGCCTGCAGCAGCCAGCTACTAAAAACTGTGTGTTCATTTTGGTTTATGAACCAATAAAATTAGTTTTTCATTCATACATAAAGTGTCTCAGCCTGTTTCTATAAGTAAATGGGTTGTCAGAGATGTCTCTTGACTATTCAAGAGTGTCATCTCAAGACATCTTTGCGTTCAAGGACTGCAAAGTGAAGCTGAGCAGTTCTGGAATGCAAAGGTGTCTCAAGATGATGCTCTTCAATAGCCTCCCACCCGACCCTTCTGGTCCTTGCTTCGCTCCTTCTGTTGCCCACAGTTCCCATTGCACAAAAACTGCATCATGCATTGCCTTTGGTCCCCTTTATATCAGCAGATTTTGGTGATTGATTTGTTTTATACTTGCTTTTGGAGTTGAATTCAATGTGCTGTGGCCCGCTACATGATCTGTGACCTAAGTTTAAAGAAAGAAATCTCGGCTCTCATGGAAACATAGAAATTGTCAGCAGATAAGGACCACTGGGCCCATTTAGACTGCCCGTATACCCTACCTGTACCAGCGGCCTCTGACCTTACTTGGTGATCAGCTTTAGCCTCTCCTTCCCACCGCTAGGGTTCCTTTTATACCTATCCCATGCATGTTTGAAACCCCCCAACTGTGCAGGCCCCCACTACCTCCCTGGACAGGCTATTCCTTGCATCCACCACCCTTTCCATGAAGAAGAACTTCCTTAAATTCCCCTTGTCCTGCCCCCCTCCAATCCCATATCATGCCTCCTCGTTCTTGTACATCTGCGATACTGAAGGATGTCTCCCAATCACACCTTGTTCATGCCCTTGAGATACGTGAAAGCTTCTATCATATCTCCTCATTCCCGCCTCTCCACCAGTGTACACATATTTAGGTTTTCTAATCTCTCCTCATATGTCTTCTGGTGCAAGCCCTGCACCATCTTAGTCGCCCTTCTCTGAATCGCCTTCACCCTGTTTATGACCTTACAAAGATGTGGCCTCCAGAACTGTGCATAGTACTCCAGATGAGGCCTCATCAGTGTTTTGTACAGTAGTATCACCATCTCCCTTCCGCTAGTGATACCCCTTCCTATGTTCCCCAACATGACACTCGCTCTTCCCACCACCTTTGTACACTGCTTGGCCACCTTTAGGTTATCCAAGATAATTAACCCCAAATCCCTTTTCTCCCTGGTGACCGTTAGCAATTCCCCCTCCCCCTCCCCATCCTGTAACTCTTTGCAAGGTTCCTGCACCCCAAGTGCTTGATTTTGCACTTTTTTTGCACTGAATTTGAGTTGCCACACTTTGGACCATTTTTCCAGCTTTCCAAGATCCCTCCTGATTTTCTCCACCCCATCCTGAGTGTCTACCCTGTTGCACATCTTTGTGTCATCTGCAGATAGGCACACCTTCCCTTCCAGGCCTTCAGCAATGTCACTAATGAAGACAATTAAAAGGACTGGCCCAGGACTGATCCCTGAGGTACCCCATTGGTCACCCCCCTTTCCTCAGATTGGGTCTCATTTACCACCACTGTCTGCTTTCTGTCCCTCAGCCAGTTACTAACCCAGTTCTCCACCTTGTGGCCCACCCTCAGGCTACTCAACTTGTTTACCAGCCTATTATGTGGAATGGTGTCAAAGGCCTTGCTGAAACTGAGGTATGCAATGTGACATGGACAGCCAGTGCTGAGTGCTGTATGATTTGTTGTAAAATAAAAAAAAAATGTGTTATGAACTGTCTCCCATGAGAAATGCTGAAACAGCATGTGAGATCACACACACACACACACACACACACACACACACACAGGGACACTTCTATCTAGACTCTGACAAAGAAACATCTGTGAGCACTTTAAGCGGGTATTTAGAGATCAAGACACATCTAAGTACTGTAGTAGGAACTGCACTGTTAAAACCTGTTTTGTTTAAGAGATTTGTATGTCTTGTGATATAATAGTTCTGTATTTTATGTGTTACATATTTTTTATCTATTGTAGTAAAACTCTATTTTTAGAGCTTACTTGGTCTGTCTTTGATATCTGTCCTTTACAAGTAGAGTATATATGGTTAAAGCAGACACTTTACATAAGCTTGAATGGTGATACTAAACTGGAAAAAGGTAAGTGTTTTAAATCTGAGATCTTTTATTACAGTTTTTAAGGGTTCATTTCTGTGTACCTGGTTAGGTGCCCGTAGGCAAAGATATCTGGCTCCCCGAAGACAGAATTATCTGAGCCTATACATTGGGTACGCTAACAAGAGGTTCACAGTTTGAATCCCTCCAGAACTTGAGACCAAAGGTTGATTCAAAATCCACAAAAACAGACAAGAGGGATACCTTGTTCTGTTAACTGTTCACAAGACTGCGCTTGGAGGTTGGCACTCTGGGAGTAGAGGGCTGACCTGCTGAGTGGGTTTGTGACAGATTGGTTGGCAGCGATGGGATAATTTTGGTATTACAAGCTTTTATTGTTCAGTGTGTCAGCTGAGACCATAAGCTCACTTGCAAAGAAAGAAAAAGGCAGTGATTTATTTTTAAAAAGGAAACAGAACTATATCACTTGGCGTACAGTCAAGTTCCTACCCGTTTTATTTTTTTTTCTAAAGTGCAAGTCAGAGTAGCAGTAGTTAGGAAAGATGGCTTCCAACTACAGCAGGCACACTGTAGACTACTTACGGCAGTTGTGTGGGGACAGAGGAGCCCAGTTTGAGGTGAAAGTCTGCAAGCAGAACCTCATAGATGCCCTGATGGCAGCAGATACCCAGGGCACCGAGTCACAAACCATGACTGAAAAGGACCAAACCTCGAGTGTGGCAGGGCTAGTGGCCAGTGCAGTGTCCAGATCTGATGAGGAGGACAACAGGGCCACTGGCAGTGAAGGGCCACAGCAGCAGGGGAAGGTCACCATCCTGAATCCAGAAGTACTCAGGCTGCAAACTGAGTTGCACAGGATGGAGCTGGAGTTCCAGGAGAAAAGAAAATGAAAGAGACGAGAGGCAGACCATGAGGAGCGTGAGCACCAGCGAGCTGCAGAAGAGAAGAGGGAGCGAGAACACCAAGAGGCAGAGTGAGAACAGAGGGAGGCAGAATGTGAGGAGCGTGAGCACCAGCGAGCTGCAGAGGAGAAGAGAGAGGAGCACCAGAGGCAGCATGAACTGGAGAAGCTACGACTCCGACCAGCGGCACCAGAGCAGGTAAGTGACTTGGGTTTAACTGGGACTGCAGGACTGGGTTACAAATTGAATTCCAAATCAATAGCCAAGTTTAAAGAGGGGGAGGACATGGATGCCTTTTTAAATTCTTTTAAAAAAGTTTGTATTCAGGCTAAAATTCCTAGATAGTCCTGGAGCTTCCAGCTATCCCCGCTACTTTCCGGGAAAGCTCGGGATGCATTGGGTCAAATGGACAATGAGGACAGTGATGATTACAGCAAACTTAAAGCTGCACTGTTAAAAAAGTTTGAATTAACTGCTGAATCATACAGAGCTAAATTCCGTAAGCTCAGGAGAAGCCCTGATATGAGCTACGAGGAGCTAGCCACAAAACAACTTCAGTTTTTAAAACGTTGGTGGGAAGGAATTGAGGTAAACTCTGTTGATAAAATTGAAAATGTGATTCTGTTAGAACAGTTTTTTTGGGCATGCCCAGCAGAGCTGAAAACCTGGCTGGAGGACCGAGATCCCAAAACAGTGCAAGAGGCTGCTGAACTCTCGGACCACTATGCCAAGAGCAGACCTGCTCTGAGAGTGAATGGGGCAGGCATGGCGGCACAGAAAGGGAAACGCACGCCATCAGGGCAGCTAAAACCCTCACTGCCTCCACCGAAACCAGTTAGCCCCAGGTTTCAGAGAAATGATTTATCTGAGAGAAGAAATTAATGTTGGTTATGTAAAGAAACTGGGCATATTGCCAGACAGTGTCCCAAAAAGGCAAGCAATAATATTCAAGGTGGTGCTAGGAAAGAAGCGGGTTGTTTGTGTGTCCCTGGAAGCATGCCAGTGAACATGAGGGAACACATGTACCCAGTCATGGTGAATGGTGTACAGACACAGGGGTTAAGGGACACAGGGGCATCCCTGACCTTGGTAAAGGTGGATCCGGTAGAGCCTGATCAGCTTATACCCAATAAATACATCACTGTACAGGACTTCACTGGTGAGGCGAAAACATTGCCCCTCGCTAGTGTTCTCCTAGACTGGGGTGAAACAGGGGGAACTGTGCAACAGGTGGCTGTAGCCAAAACCTTAGCAGTGGATGTGATCCTGGGCAACAATCTCAAACAAGGGATGGTATGTGCAGTTACCTGCAGCCAAGCAGCAAGGGAAAATTGTAGTTCTCTGAACCCCACAGAAGCCATTGTGGAAACCACTGAGAGGTTGGTCCCCCAGCCTGTGTCTCCTGATATGGAGATTAATGAAAAGGGGGTTGAAATTTCCCCAGTAGCAAGTAACCGCACAGCTATAGAGGGTTACTCCAAAGAGGGAAGGGTGACCCATTGTCAGAGGGTTGGAATTGACAGTGATGCTGAGTGCCCTGACGCTAGTGCTAGGGACCCTAGTTTAGCGACCTTGGGACTGTGTGAGGGGTTTGTAGCTGCTCAGAGGAGTGACCCTAGTTTAGAAAAGCTAAGGGCTTGGGCAGACTCTGATGGAGCACAGGGAGGTGACGGCAGACATAAGATTTATTGGGAAAATGGACTTATGTATACTCAGGCAGTACAGACAGAGGGAGGGAGGGATGCAAGGCAGGCACCTTGTCATTTCCCAGGGGTATCGTGAGCAGTTGCTCAAAATTGCACATGATATTCCCTTGTCTGGTCATCTGGGAATCACACGTACTATGAAGCAGTTAGCCCAGAATTTTTACTGGCCTAACCTCACCCAGCAGGTGAAGGAGTATTGCAGGTCTTGTCACCGGTGCCAAGAAATAGGGAAGGCGGGCAAGAAAATCCAAGCCGCCCTGATTCTATTGCCCATAGTGGAGAAGCCATTCCAGAGGGTGGGAATGGATATTGTGGGGCCATTAAATACACCCAGCTCCTCAGGGGAGAGATTCTTCCTAACTGTGGTGGATTATGCCACCCGGTACCCAGAGGCAGTCACCCTATCCTCACTGAAGACGGACAAAGTGGCAGATGCCTTACTTGGGATTTTCTCCCGTGTTGGGTTTCCGCAGGAAGTAATCACCAATCGAGGGGGTTCCTTCATGTTGGACCTGATGAAATGTTTATGGGAGAAGTGTGTGGTGGTGCAGAGATGCACGACACCATATCACCCACTAGCCAATGGGCTTGTAGAAAGACTCAATGGTACCCTAAAGTCAATGCTCCAGGCGTTTGCTGAACAGCATGGGTGGGACTGGGAGAATTACCTTCCCCACCTGTTATTTGCATACAGGGAGGTGCCCCAAGAGTCAACAGGATTTTCCCCCTTCGGACTCTTATATGGACGCCGGGTAAGTGGGCTCCTAGACCTGATCTGGGAGGACTGGGAAGGCAAGCACGCCACGCAGGGAACTCCCATTGTGGATTACATCCTTAGGTTTAGGGAAAGACTGAAGGAGCTTATGGGTACAGCCCAGAGCAACCTGGCAGCTGCCCAACAGAAACAAAAAGTGTGATATGACCGCAGAGCCAGAGCTCGCTCATACATGGTGGGTCAGGAAGTCATGGTCCTTATTCTGGTCTGGAAAGACAAGCTGCAAGCTGAGTGGGCAGGGCCGTACAAAGTGGTTAGGAAGGTAAATGATGTGAACTACATTGTGGAGTTACCTAACCGGAGACAGCCAGAAAGGATGTACCACGTCAACATGATGAAGCCTTGGCTCCCAGCAGCCCTCTGGCTTAAATGATAGACTTATTTTCCACTAACATCTTTCAGCCATTCCTTTTTTTTTTCCCTAAAGTCTATTTGTTTTTGTACTCATTTAATTTATTTTTCATTTTTACCATAAGTCTCCATTTCTGTCTCCTTCCCATACATTTGTCATCTTTCAGCCTTCTTACTAGGCCCTGTTAATTAGTCCCCACCTGGGAATTTCCCCAGCTCTTTCACTACCATTATGCTTTATCTTTCCCATCATCACCTTTTCGTTTCACAGATTCTCTCTTAATCTTACTATTTATCACTTCTTCTCCCTGAGCCTCCCCTTTCTTCTTTCTCCACATATATATCTCTCTCATTTTACCTCTCCTCTACACTAACTTGTTTTTTTTTCCTCTTTTAGATATTTCCTGAAGAAGACCTAAGGTCGAAACGTAGATTTTTAACTCTATTTTCAGCGTGCATTTAATATAACCATTTTGTTTTGCATATGCAAATAGGGCTGACATGGTGTTTGCAGTGTGTAGTCATGGGGAGGGGACGGACGAAGGAGACCCCCTTCTGGATTTGCTGGAAGAAAGTAAGCGGGAGTCCTCTGTGGAGGCAGTAAAATTGTCTCCCCAGCTGGCTCTGGACCAGATCCAGAAAGTAAGAGAGGTTTTAGCAGACTTTGCCCCATTGTTTAGCACCAAGCCTGGACTAACCCCCTTAGCGACTCACGATGTGGAGACAGGGACTCAGACGCCCATACGGCAGACAGCATATCGGGTGTTAGAGGCTGTCCAAAAGGACATTAGGAGGGAAGTGGAGGAGATGCTGGATTTAGGGGTAATCCAGAGATCTCACAGCCCCAGGGCCTCACCCATAGTCATTGTGCCCAAGCCAGATGGCTCTACTCATTTCTGTGTAGACTATCATGGACTGAATGCAGTCAGACGCCCACCTGATTCCCCTGGACGGACAAACTCCTAGACAAGTTGGGGGGGCGACCTACCTTATGACTATTGACCTGACCAAGGGGTATTGGCAGGTAGAGCTGACAGAGCTAGGGAGAGGTTGGCCTTCATCACTCCGATAGGCTTATCTGAGTTTAAAGTAATGCCTTTCGGGATGAAGAACGCCCCGGCCACTTTCCAAAGGTTGGCGAACCAGGTGTTAAATGGTGCTGAGAAGTACGCCGTGGCGTACCTGGATGACGTTGCCTTATTTAGTACCAGCTGGGAGGAACACCTATCCCACCTTAGGGAACTGCTGGGCAGGATACAGAGGGCCGGGCTCACTGTCAAAGCCGAGAAGTGCCAGGTGGCCATGGGAGAAGTGGCATACCTCTGGCATATGGTAGACCAGGGACAGTTCCGTCCTAACCAAATAAAGATAGAGGTAATCCAGGCGTGGCCCAGACCAGAAACACAGAAGCAGGTCAGACATTTTCTAGGGACAGTAGGGTACTACAGAAAATTTTTACCCAATTACAGTGCCTTGGCTGCTCCCCTATCTGACCTGACAAAGAAAAGGATGCCCAAGAAAATTACCTGGGGCCCAGCCTGTGAAAAAGCCTTTACCAGATTAAAGAAGGCACTGTGCAGTGCTCCTGTTTTGACAAGTCCTGACTATAGCAAAACCTTTATAGTTCAGACTGACACCTCAGATGTAGGTATAGGTACTGAGTCAGACAGCCAGCCAAGAGACAGATCACCCAGTAGTATACCTGAGTAGGAAGTTACTTCCCAGGAAGCAAGCATACTCCACTGGAGAAAAAGAATGTATTGCCATAGTGTGGGCCCTCAAGAAGTTGGAGCCATACTTGTATGAGCAGCATTTTGTGGTGCAGACTGACCACAACCCCCTGGTTTAGCTGACACAGATGGAAAAGAACAATGGTAGATTGCTAAGATGGAGTCTTGCTTTGCAAGGGTATGATATGACAATCGTACATAGAGCTGGAGCCAGAAACCAGAACTCAGATGGCCTGTCTCGTCTCTATGAGGAGTGAATTGATTTGGGAAGCTCATCCCATGCAGGGGATAGAGCCCCCAAATTCAGTCTAGGTGGGGAGGATTGTGACGTGGACAACCAGTTCTGACTGATGTATGATTTTTTTGTAAAATAAAAAAAATGCGTTATGAACTGTCTCCCATGAGAAATGCTGAAACAGCATGTGAGATCACACACACACACACACACACACACACACACACACACACACACAGGACACTTCTATCTAGACTCTGACAAAGAAACATCTGTGAGTACTTTAAGCAGGTATTTAGAGAGCGAGACTAATCTAAGTACTGTAGTAGGAATTGCACTGTTAAAACCTGTTTTGTTTAAGAGATTTGTATGTCTTGTGATATAATAGTTCTGTATTTTATATGTTACATATTTTTTATCTGTTGTAGTAAAACTCTATTTTTAGAGCTTACTTGGTCTGTCTTTGATTTCTTTCCTTTACAAGTGGAGTATATATGGTTAAAGCAGACACTTTACATAAGCTTGAATGGTGATAAAAACTAGAAAAAGGTAAGTGTTTTAAATCTACGGTCTATTATTATAGTTTTTAAGGGTTCATTTCTGTATACCTGGCTAGGTGCCCATAGGCAAAGATATCTGGCCCCCCCGAAGACAAAATTATCTGAGCCTGTACATCGGGTACGCTAACAAGAGGTTCACAATTTGAATCCCTCCAGAACTTGAGACCAAACTTTGATTCAAAATCCACAAAAACAGACAAGAGGGTTACCTTGTTCTGTTAACTGTTCACAAGACTGCGCTCAGAGGTTGGCACTTTGGGAGTAGAGGGACTGACCTGCTGAGTGGGGTTGTGACATGCAACATCCACCACTCCCCCTTGATCCACCTCCTTCATCACCCAGTCAAAAAAATCTGTCAGATTTGTTTGACATGACCTTCCTGCTATTAAGCCGTGCTGCTTTGGATCCTGTGCTCCACTGGATTCCAAGTGTTCAACTATCCTTTCCTTAAGCAGTGCTTCCATAATCATGTCTACTGCTGAGGTGAGACTGACCGGCCTATAGTTTCCAGCCTCCTCCCTGCTTCCACTTTTGTGAAGAGGGATTACATGCGCCCTCCTCCAGTCCTCTGGAACCACTCCTGTATTGAGTGACTCACTAATCAGGGCTGCCAGCAGTACTGCTAGCTCAATCTGTAGTTTCCTTAATATCCTAGGGTGTATCTGGTCACATAGCTTTGTCGACCCTCAGTTTTGTGAGCTCTTCTAAGACTCCCCCTTCTGCAAATGGACTGGTGTTCACCTCCCTTCTTTGTTTCTGATAACTAGTTGTGGTCCCTATCCCTCATCTTCTTCAGTGAATACGGAACAGAAGTATTCATTCAGTGCTGATACGTTTTCTCTGCCTCCCACCACGCTCTCTCCTTTATCCCCTCTGAGCCTTACAATCCCTCCCCTGGCCTTTCTTCTTTCACTGAGCTTGTGAGAGTTTGTGGCAATACTGTGCCCTTTAGTAGTAGTTTGCACTTCTTTTACTCCCTTTCATGCTCTGTTACCCTTTGGGAGTTTTATTACTTACTTTTAAGGTAAAAAAAATCAATATGGAGTTAAATTCTGTGCAATGTTATTGCTACACAACCTGTATGTGAGTTCTGATACAGGGAGAAGGATATGATCGTGTACTCAGAGCCGGGGATTTTGTTTTGCTTTTACATAGTTTGTTCAGGGATTTTTCAGTTTATTCCAGTAGGTGAAAGGGTTGTAGATGTGTAGTGAGTTACATTACACGGATATTGGGCCTCTTCATTTTGCGCTGATCAATACATTGTGAACCAGGTGGCAGGCTTTAAGTGTTTAAAAAACCAAAAAGAATTTAGAATGCTACAGCAGTCGCAGGATGCAGCACAGGGAGACATCTTGGCTGTATAAGACGTCTTCACATGCTGCAGCGTCTCCCATTTATTCCAACGGAATGAATAAAAAATAAATCCATCATAATGCAATAAATACACATGCATTCCATTTTCTTGGTTTGGCTACACGTTTTGGGATTTGGGGATTTGGGTACAAAAATATGCTGCCAATTCATCAAAAAACTACAAATTAAAAATGTCCAGCTTAAACACTGTTTTTGTAATATTGGTGATGGAATAAAAGGCAGGATGTCATTGCAAATGAAATAAAAATTTCTAGTAGAGTGGACAATGACAAAGCGGTAAAGGAACTAAAGGAGGATCTGATGAAACAGCAAGCAAGCATGGTTTAATTTCTAAAGCACCTGAGGCTCAGGACACTGTACACAAAACAGACAGATGAGGAACTAATTAGCTAATTTAAAAATGTAATGATAATTTCAATAATAAAACAGTAAACTAAGACCCAAAGGCTTCTCTAAAAAGGTGTGCCTTCAGACCCCATTTGAAAGCTTCCACTAAGGGGGCTTCCCTCAGGAACCTGGGAAGCAAGTTCCACAGGACCAGCGCCGCCACCTCAAAGGCACGATCTCCAGATGTTTTTAACCGGGCCCTGGGAACCGCCAGGAGACCCTCCTCAGAAGAATGAAGGGAGTGCACATGGCGGGCAGGAGTCAGGAAGTCACACAGCTAGGTTGGACCCGAACTGTATAGGGCCTTGTAGGTGAGAAGACCCACCCTGAAGGCGATCTTCCACCTAACCAGCAGCCAGTGCAGGCCTGGCAGAATAGGGGTCACATGACAAAACCTAGGGAGGCCTGTCAGTAACCTGGCTGCCACATTCTGGAACAGCTGAGGGGGCACAGGACCACCCCCCAATGAACTTGAGATAGAGAGCGTTGCAGTAGTCGAGTCGAGATAGAAACATAGAAATTGACAGCAGATTGGGACCACAGATTCATCCAGTCTGCCCTGAGCCCTAACCACCCCCCCCTTTAGGATTTCTATGAGACAATCCCCTTATGTCTGTCCCAAGCTGCTTTGAATTCCTCTACTGTTTTGGAGTCAATGACTCCAACCAGTAGACCATTCCATGGGTCAACCACCCTCTCTGTGAAGAAAAACCTTTGCATGTTGCCCCTGAATCTTCCTCCCCTCAATTTCATCTCATGTCCTCTTGTCCTACTGGTGCTATTGACCATAAAGAGTTTCTGGGTGGAGACTCTGTTTATACCCTTCAGAAACTTGAATGTCTCGATCATGTCCCCTCTATCCCTGCATTGTTCCAGGAAATACATGTTGAGTTCCTGTAACCTGCTTTTGTATGGCAACTTATGGAGGCTGTGTATAATTTTTGTTGCCCTCCTCTGTACTGTCTCCAATCTATCTATGTCCTTCCTGAGATATGACAAAAGAAATGTCACAAAAGCATGCACCAATGATGGTAGGAAAATGGCAAAGAAACACATCACCATTCGTGACCCTCCTGATGACGTACTAGTTACAAAACCGGCAGAGGTCACAGTTTCCTAAACTGAATATTTTTGTTGCTGGCTAGAGCACTAAATAAAAGCCTTTTTTCATGGATTTTGGTGTGGTTCTTTGCCGTTTTCTTGGATATATTGTTGTACCAGCACACCGTGACAGTAGAGCAGGATTTGCTTTACCAGTGATGGTAGGCAGTCTGGAGGGATTAGGGTTCTAATCTGGGTGATATTTCTAAAATGGTAAAAAGTCATCTAGACAACAGATGACACCTTAGCCTCAAGTGTCAGTCTGATGTTTAGGATCATGCCAAATTCTTCACCCTTGCAGATGCCAAGAGAGGAACCATCCCAAGCATCAGGCCCGTTTCAGCCCTCATGACGTCCACCTCCCTCCTGCGGTCTGGCTCAATCACTGGCACCTCTGTCTTACCTGGGTTGAGCCTCAGCCAGTTAAAGGACATCCAGTCTTGGATCTCAACCAGACATTTGTTTAGTACCGCCACTGCACAACATGTCCCAGGTGAAAAAAACACATACACAATTGGGTATCATCTGCACAGCAGTGAAACTCCACACTGTAACATCTAATGATCTCACCCAGGGACAGCATGTACACTGTGCACGGCAAGGGTGAGAGGACAGACCCTTGGGGGACTTCACAAAGCAAGGACTTAGGGCAGGAGGAGAAGCTTCCCATCACCACCCTCTGAGTTCTGCCTGTGGGAAAGGACTCAAACCAGCTGATGACAGTGCCTGTGAGTCCACATAGCCCCCTCAGGTGTTCCAGTAACACCACATGGTCCACAGTGTCGAACGCTGATAAGAGAAAACAAGTATTGACTGGTCCCCTCTATCTCTAGCCCTCAGGAGATCATTTTGCACTTTGGCCAATATAGTCTCGGTACTATGTCCAGGACTAAATCCCAACTGGAAGGGCTCATAGATGTCAAAGGCTGAGAGGTGTGCCTGGAGCTGCAGAGCCACAATTTTCTCACTCACCTTCCCCACTGAGACAGATCTATAATTCACCAGGGCATCCTGGTTGAGGGGTGACTTTTTCAGAAGGGGCTTCACCAGTACCTCTTTCAAGGCATCTGGAACCAGTCCCTCTGAAAGCGAACACCAGACTATCTCGGCAAACACTGGACCAACAGACTCCACACATCTCACTAGAAATCAAGTTGGGCCCAGATCCAGTTCACAGACTGTGGGCCGCAGCTTCAAAATCACCTCACAGTCTTCCTCCACCCCCACTGGTTTAAACTCACTCCAGACAAAAGGAATGCTCTCATGGATGTCCGACCCGCAACCGCTGGGTCCAAATAGCCCGGTTGAGGAAATCATGGCCCTGGTAGAGGACACCCTGTCAGAGAAGAACAGAGTGAACTCCTCACATTTCTTCACTGAAACTTCTCTAACCGACTGTAGGCAGATGGAGCAGTCTGTCCCCAGTCTGGGAGAGCCGAGACGGTATGTTCTTCCCTGCAGCAATCTCTCTGGATGGAAAAGCTGCCTACTTATGGGAGATTGCCCTCTGATAATCACCATAGAGAGTTCTCACAGCCAGCTTGTCCTCCTCTGACTGAGACTTCTGCCAATGATGCTCCAATCTCTGACTTTTAGTCTTCATCTCCTTGAGCTTTCCATCAAACCAGGGAGACCTCAAGCGAGAGGACCGAGGTCACATATGGACCGCCGGACAGAGTCGAGTGCCAAGGTGACAGCCATGTTATAGGCTACCACTACTTCACATGAGCTAATCGCGCATGCAGCACTCACTGCCAAGAGGTCCATCATCGCTATCAGGCCCTCTGGGGACAATCCCCTTAAAAGGTAGTAGCGTACCACCTCCACAGGGGAAGGGCTCACGGGGGGACCCGAAGGAGAAGTGCACTCACAGTGATCCAACCAAACAATCGGATCAGTCTTGGGTACCTGTCAGCTCAGTCTGGCAGAAGCCCTGGAAATGGGTACCAAAATGTCTGGCCTCTCCCAAGGTCCCAACCATTCTGCCTTCTCACAATTCCCTCCTCTCTACAGTGCCTAATAGCTCCAGGTGGGAGGAGGGATGAGCAAAAGGGTGAAGGTTCCGCAGCAGGGGTCCCAAGTAAGTGATCCTGTGGGGGTCTGAAACCAACGTAAATACTTTCAACAGAAATAATCTAAAACAATAAATTACTCCTGCCTCCCCAAAGATCAACACAAACAAAATAAATAAAACAACACAAAATCAATAAATGATCCCCTTCCACCTAAAAGCAACATGAAACACACTAAAATAACACAAGAGTTGTAATCACCAGACTGGAGAAATGAGCCAGTATTTAACAGTTAAAATTCAATGCCAAAAACTGTAAAGTTATGCACTTGCGTAATAAAAATCCAAAATTTGAATACTGGAAGGCAGGGTTCACTTGACACAAACTACAGAAGAAAGGGACTTAGGAGGAAAGCTACATGCAAAAATTATAACAACCCGTGTTGTGCATTAGGTTTTTGTTTCTCTGATGGCCCTGGTGTATGTTCCATGTGTTTGTGACAAGGTTTTTTTTTTCTTTTTCTCTGCCATGTCAGTTTTATTGCCCCTGGGGTAGCCATGGAGGCTTCTTTTATTACCTTTGATGTGCTGAACATTTCCCCGAATACCTCTGGGAATGATGTAAATTGGACCTAAGACCTTCAGAGGTGTATTGGCTTTATCATCACCCAGTGGCAGCACTTTAAAATTGCCACACATCTGCAATAACAACAACTGCCACATAGAGAAATCTGACTTCGACTGGGGAGGGAGTGCAAACACTTCTTCACAGCGATTAACTTTCACAAGGAGTTGCAGTTTGATGTTGCGACTAGACTATAACTAGAATTCTGGGCTCTTAGTTCTAGGGGTAGGTTTAACTGACATCATTCCCAGAGGCATTCTAGGAAAATCCCAACAGATCAAAGGCAATAAAGAAGCCTGCATGGCTACCCCCAGGGGCCATAAAACTATTAGGGGAAAGTGAAAAGTAAAAATAAAAAAAAATTCCAGCAGACAAGGGGAACAGAATGCCAGGGGCCATCAGGGAAATAAAAACCCAGTGTACATGTGTTTTTTTTATATTTCTGCATGTAGTTTTTCTTTAAGACTTCTGTGCAATGTGGCAAGGCTTATGGTAAAGCTAATAGGATGCTGGGATGTATAGGAACAGCCTTCTCTAGCAAGAGAAAGGAAATCATCTTTCCACTGTATAGCTCATTGGTCAGGCCACACCTGGAGTACTGTGTCCAGTTTTGGACTCCATGCCTAAAAAGGCAGGGACTGACTAGAATCCGTTCAAAGAGTGACCAAAATGATACATGGTGAACAGGGGAGATCTTGTGAGGAAAGATATCCAAATATCGTGCCCTTCGCAATGCCTGTAACAAAGCCACTAGCCTTGCCAAGGCGAATACTTTGCTTCCACCTTCCAGACCAACATTAACCACCCCTCCAAGTTCTGGAAGATCATCTATGCCCTTTTCTCCCCCCCCCCCATCCAGTCCTCTACCGCAGTCCTCAAGATAAGTGATGTTACCATGTTTGACCCCTTCTCTCTTGCCTCTGAGTTCAACACTTTCTTCACCACCTGTGCCTCCTCCGTCTTTCCTCAATCCCTCCCCACCCTACCTTCCCTCCCGACTCCTCTTTTCCTTCTCCCTTATATCTCCTGCTATCACTCTCAAGTCCCGCCTAGCCCTAAATCCTCTCAAGGGCAAGTTTCCTGACAGCCTCAACCCTAAACTCCTTCATTTCTCTACCCATGCCATTGCTCTTCCACTCTCCTCCCCTTCTAAACCTCCTCTCTTGCCTCTGTTCCTGATGCATGGAAAAATGCTACTATCGTACCCCTTCCTAAAGGTGGCAACCTATCCTGCCCTGGCAACTACTGCCCTATCTCCCTGCTCTCCACCCTTGCTAAACTTCACGAGCACACAGTTGTTTCTCAGCTCTCTCCCTTTCTTGATTCATCCTCCTTCTTCACCCCGTTCCAGTGTGGTTTCTGTAAATCACACTCCACTTCTCCCTATTACGGCTTACTGACTCCATTCTCTCAGGTATGGATTAGGGCCTTACCACTTCCACCATCTTTGTTGACTTGGCCAAAGCCTTTGACACCGTAGCCCATCACCTTCTCCTTGATAAACTTACAGCAGCAGGGCTTTCTACACCTGCTACTAACTGGTTCCACTCCTGCCTTGGTGGTAGGACTCAATTGGTTCGAACTGGTGATTCCTTATCCTCTTTTCTCCCTATCACCACTGGTGTACCACAAGGTTCTGTCCTTGGCCCAATATTTTTTTCAGTTTTCTTGAACGACCTCCCTGCTGTATGCATCTCTGCATCCATCCATATGTGCGCAGGTGATACAATTCTTCACTCCTCTGGTTCCTCTCCCTCTGATCTGATGATCAAACTCCAGCAGGACTTCGACAATGTCCAGCACTGGTTCCGTTCAACTCAGCTATCCCTCAATGCCAAAAATTGGTCTCCATGACCTTTGGCACTAGGCAGAAGCTCTCAAAGCTTACTGACCTTTCTCCTTCCACACTCTAGATGGGACCACAATCGACAATGTTCCCTTAGGCTGCCGACAGAATTAGAATGTATAGGAACTTTGTACTGATATATCAGTCTGCGGCCCTACAAGGGTTAAGTACCTCAGGGTCTGGCTCGATCAACACCTCAACGTTTCTGGATATGTGGATTCCATCCACAAAAAAACAACACCCTAAACTAGGTGCATTATACAGGAACTGTGATGGTATCCCCCTGCTGGATCACAGAACCATTGCCCAGCTAATGATTCTCCCCATTTTTGACTATGGAGATACTGTCTACAGCACTGCTCCTAAGTCCATTCTGTCCAGACTGGATTCCCTCCTCCACTCCTTCTGTTGATTTGCTTTGGACTGACCATCCTGCATTCACCATTGCTCCCTTTATTCCTCCCTCTCCCCTCCCTCCTTTGAAGCAAGGTTCCTCTCTCATTATTCCTCATTCATCATTAAATTCTGGCTTGGCTCTCTCCACTCTTACCTCACCTCACTCCTACTCCCCCACCACTATAACCTTCATAACTCTGGTTTCCACTCCCTTGCAATCCCTACTAAGACATGCTCAGCTGGCCAGGCTGACTTCCCCTACTGCTTCCCCAAACTATGGAATTCTTTCCCCCTCTCTATCTGCTCTGCCTCTTCCCTATGCTCACTCTCCTCTCTTCTCCTCAAGTTCCCTTCCCACACCTGCAACTGCCCCTGACCCTCCCCACTCTAACTCCTCACCCTATATCCACTGCCAACCCCCATTTTCCCCACCTCCGATTACTCTTCTAATATCTTCTGGTTAGATTAGCTGCCATCTGCCTACATTTCTGTACTGAGCACTTAACCCCATCCTCTTGCTTGTCTTCTACATGCATCCTTCTATATCTATCTATTCCAATGTCCATAAGTAAGCATTAACCCACGAAAGAGCATGGGTCTACTTGAGAATTATTCCAAGCCGGTGGGGGGGGGCCTCATGCCTCCAACCACCCAGGTTTGGATTACTTCTCGAGTATTTCTTTCTCCCACACTCTCGAGTGGGTTAATGCACTTGTAAGATGGCTAACAAAAAGGGTTCGGGAGTGTAGCAAGATTGTGCAGAGCTCCAAAGAGGGATGTGCAACTCTTTTAATTAGCCATGTAACAAACAGCAGTCAGGAGTTGAAGGAGTACAAGGGGCAAGGAATACTGCTGTCAGGATGTACAGAAAGACAGTTCTGTGTAATTGGTGACACCGACAGTGAGGAGCAACATGCTGGGATCCTTGTCCACCGGGGGGGGGCGACAACAGACAGAGAGACAGGCCATCCTGTACCAGGATTATGGGTACCGCTTTATAAGTGTTTGTGTTCTCGAGGGTTTGGGGGGGGAGGCTCGGAATGATTACTCTGAATACAAAAAAAATAAAGTGAAACACAAACACACACACACACAAAAAAAAGGAGCGTAGCGCTTCGGATATCCCTACTCCTGGCACACGACATTCCTCCGGTCTCCCTGCTGTCTGCTAGGTTTGCTCTGGTTAGCCGTGCCCCCCAAGAGACAGCACAAACAATGCTCCACTCCCCTGTGGCTCTGAACAAATCAAACAAATCTCTCATTCCTCTACAAAGTACATATCAATCTGACCTGTTGTCAAGAATGCATTCTGATACAACAACATTCACAACTTTTTCCTCACAAGGTATTCATTGAGGGAGGGAGCTGTATTACAGACTCTTGAGCGCGGTCTCACTATCAGACTCCTATGCGCTCGTTCTGGAGGGCAACCATGGATTAGTTGAGAATTAATCCATGGTCAGCTGACTTGTGTTGCCCAATCAGAATGGGGTCTGCTATCTAGCCATGTTGCAATTTTTTTTTTTTTTTTGGTCAACATATTTTTTATTGACAATAGGGAAAGTTACATCATCAACAATGCCTTCCTATACAGCACAAGAGGTATACATACTGATTGCTTCACTTATACCGCAGCCAAACAGAAATACTACTTAAATCTACCCCTGTTATATAAAGTGCTATAGAGTGCTTTACTTCTCATAAAGGAAAAATATCAGCCTCAGCTGCCACCAACAGAGGACCCCAAAGCTGTCGAAAACACTTCCACTTGTCCCAGTGCAGTTAACTGAGCCCTTTCTATGGACATACACTGCTTCAAGTTATTAGCCCACTGCTGTACACTAGGAGGGTTGGAGGCCAGCCAATTTGGTGCAATTGTCTTACGAGCATTCACTAGAGCCAATGACCACAAAGTTTCATGACCGGACATACCCAAGCACTCGGGTTCAGCACCCAGCATAAACTCAACAGGAGTGTTCGGTGGGGAAAAACCCAACACCTTAGCCATGATATTATGCATACCCACCCAAAAGGGCATGATTTCTGGGCAGACTAAAGCCATGTGCAGGAAATCTGCCGCAGCTGACTGACATTTGGGATATACATCCGATTTGCTTGGGTCAAAGAGCTTAAGTTTCACAAGAGAATAGTAGGCCTGATGGATAAGGAAATATTGCACCTGCTGAAGTTTATTACTCCTTGAACAGGTTACCATGTGTTTGGATGCTCTTTTCCATAACTGCTCACTGAATGGGATCCCCAGGTCAGCCTCCCACTTCCCAATTATATTGTCTACAGCTTTGATGCCTCCTCCATTAATATAACGATAATAGGTGGCTAACGAACCAACCCGTGGCTGAGGAAAGTACAGTTCCTCTTCCAAAGGGGAAAAAGAGGCCCAACCAGCACCTGGGATCAATTCAGCACCCAAGATATGTCATAGGCAGAAATAAATAAAGAAATCCCCTCCCTACATATTCCACTGGTCTCTTAGATAGGTAAAGGGAACCATACTATCCCCTACATAGAGTTAATGGACCCATCTTAATCCCCTACCAGCCCAATCACTTAGTCTGTCAGTCATTGCCTCAGTGGTTGCAAATTTGAGTCAAACTGCTTCTGCAATAAGGGTCATTTTAGTAGGAGCTATAGCCCTACCTATCTGGCGGTGGGCACCTGACCAAGCCTCAATGGTTGCTGAAGTAAAAGGATGGGGGTGTTCAGGCATCACTCCGGACCACAGCACCTCTGCCAACCCCTCCCCTTGAGATAGGTCCCTGAACCCAGCCCCTCAAGATCCAACCAGCTATTATTCAAATCTTCCCATCCCACCGGGATAGCAGCCAGCTGAGCTGCCTGATGGTAAATTCTAAAATTAGGCAGGCCAAGTCCCACCAAAAGTGGTGACAAGTGTAATATTGATCTCTTTACCCTGGATATTTTGCCCCTCCAAAGAAACCTATGTATAACTGCATCCAGTCTCTGAAAGTGGTATTTCGGAAGTCTAATCGGGAGGGACTGATATAAGTATAATAGCCTGGGCAGAATCATCATGGTGATCACTCCGACTCTACCCATAAGGGAGATTGGAAGTGCCATCCATCTCTTGCAATCTGAAGTGAGTGTTTTCATAAAGGGCCTGTAATTTAACCCATATAAAGTATGAGCTGTTCCAGAAATTAGAATCCCTAGGTAGTTAAGGTGGGGAACCATCTGCAGGCCATTCAAGTGTTGAAATAAAGTGTTCCTATGTAATTTACCAATGGGGAGGACCTCACTCTTGGTCCAATTAATTTTATGGCCAGATATTAGGCAGTATTCTGTTAGGACCTGGTGGACCCTGTTGAGATCTTCATGAGGGAACTGTAAATACAGAAGATCATCAGCATACATGGCCAATTTATATTCGGTGTCCTTATGCCTAAATCCCCGAATCCTCTGAATGTACCCCACTAAAGATTCCAGAGATAAAACATACAGTAAAGAGGAGAGGGGACACCCCTGTCTGGTTCCCCTGCCCAGAAGAAAACTCAAAGTCAGGCTCCCATTCACTAGTACTTGGGCCATAGGGTCCTTATACAGAGTCTTAATCCAAGACATAAAATACTGCCCAAATCCCACTTTAGTTAAAGTGGCAAATAGATACCCCCACTCCACTCGGTCGAAGGCCTTCTCTGCATCTATGCCAAAATGGCCACCCCATGTTTAAGTTTAGTTTTCTCCCACTGGTGGGCGATGTTCAGAGGTTTCCTAACATTATATTTCCCATACCTACCCCTCACAAAACCAGCTTGATCAGGGTGTACCAAACCTGGCAATAAAGGTTCCAACCTGGAGGCCAGAACCTTTGCCAAAATTTTATAATCAGCATTTAGAAGCGAGATAGGCCTATACAAAGAACACCAGCTGAGGTCTTTCCTGGGCTTTGGGAGCACTGTAATGACCACCGACCGAGTGGAGGGGGGCAACATCCCCACTGCACAGCTCTCCTCCAACATATCCACCAGAGGTTCCAAAAGTATATCTTGGCAGCACTTATAAAAGTCATTAGGGAGGCCATCAGGCCCTGGAGCCTTACCACCTTTGAGCTTTCTTATAGCTACCCTGATCTCCTCCCCCGAGATTGGGACCTCAAGCAACTCGGACTGGGTCTCCGAGATGGTTCCCAGGGCCCCTTTGTTCAGAAAGGTGTCTATTTGTACAGGAGATGGGGAAATCTCAGAAGTGTATAATTGTTTATAAAAATCTTCAAAGGCTTGAGTTACCTCCCCTGAACTCTCCACCAAGTCACCCCTGGAAGAATGTATTTCAGTCACTGCCCTCTCCCCTTCCTTCCTGCGTTGCTGCTAGGAGAGCAGTTTCCCCGCTTGGTCCCCATCAAAATATTGGCCAGCCCGGGAAAGTAAAATAGCCCTCTCCATTCTAGCCCTACAAACTGAGTTGTATCACCATTTCAACTTCTGCAAATGTTTGAGAATAATTTGATCAGATTTTAATCTATGGGCTCGCTCCACCTGTTCAGTCTGGGATCTCAGTTCTTCAAGGGCCTTAGATCTAGCTTGGGCCTCGTGCTTCGCATAGGAGATAGTATGCCCTCTGATAAAGGCCTTCAAGGCTTCCCATCTAGTTTAGTTGGAGGTATCCCCCCCTCCTGTTAAAGGAGAGGAATTCAGCAATGTGTGCTTTAATATATTCTATGTAAGCCTTATCCTTCAATAAAAGTGGATCCAGCCTCCAGGCTTTACACCCACGATGGCAGGCACTCCAGTCTAAATACCACGGATACCACTGCATGATCAGATATCAATATCGGGAAATAATCAGCTCCCATCACTACTGGCAAGAGGTCAGAGTTAACCAACACCCTGTCTAGACAGACATAGGACTGGTGAGCATTAGAATAAAAGCTATAGTCTCTGCCGGATGGGAACAAGTGCCTCCAGGCATCAGTTAGACCAACCTCCCGCATCAAGACTGCTAGCACCTGAGCATTTTTTGTCAAAGACACAGGTGTAGGGTTGGACCTGTCCAACACAGTATCCAACACGCAGCTGAAGTCACCTCCCACAACCCAAGGGCCCTGCCAGCTAACCAGATCCAAGGAAAGTCTCTGAAAAAATTCAGGGTTATCTATATTGGGGGCATAAACTGATCCCAAATTATACATACCCAACCCCGGTAACAAAACTCTAGCAAGGGCACATCTACTATGAGAATCTAATTTAGTATCCATTATCTTAAAGTGAGAGCCCTTAGGTAGCCATGTGGATGCGCCTCGGGCCTTAGAAGAAAAATTAGCTGATATCCATAATCCCCCCATAAAGGCCTCAGTTTTAGACGCCTCCAATCTGGACATATGCATCTCTTGCAATAATACAGACTGCCATTTAGCAGGTCTGGCCTCAGTAATGACCCTTCTACTCCTCTTGGGAAGCGACTTCAATCCATTAATGTTCCAGGATGCTATAGAAACATTATCAGCGATAATCCTCTAATGTAAAAGCATTTCTAACCACCTCTTGTATATATAAAACATCATTGACATAAATCTTCCCCTGTCTCATTTCAAAATGAAGTACCCACCAACCAAATTCTACCCACACATGGTGGCACCGAAGGGTTCTCAAAAGACAACCAACCTGTACAGCAAAAGTCGCTGGTCACTGTATGAAACCCCCTTCCATGCCACACCTAAGTACCCCTTGTTTAATCCAAGAAACAATCCCAAAATTATAAAAGTTAGCCCTCCCCGTGGGCACAAAAAGGCCCACAGTAGTAACCCCTGCAAACATTTGGCGAACATTGATGTTCAAATTTAGGAGTTAACCTGCACTCGTTAAACAATGCCATATACAAATGAGCATCAGACCTATTAAGAAACTGCATAAATGGATAGCCAAAAAAGCATTGCATAAAAATAGCAAAGTATGAAATTTAAAGCCCATGATGCATTCCATGTGTCTTCGTAGCGGAGCCAAGTCATTTTGTAAAGTAAAAGTTTAAGCAAACTCAAAAAAGTCCAACCCTTAATCCAGAGCGGAGCCACTGCCAAGTCTCCTCTGAAAAGTTTTTAATTCCACATAGCATTTAAAACAAATTAACTAATACAAACGAAAAGGACTTAGCTGTAGTGGCCAGACTTAATGTACGAAATGGCGGTCCTCTTTCCTTGCTGTGTAGAGGCCAGAACCCTCACGAATGTTCGAAAGTTCGCGCAAGAACAGGAACGTATAAAATTAAGAAATTAAGAGGACCTGCGCTCCCAGCACTCCAAACGAACCAGCCATACTCAGAAATAAAATCTCTAGCTATATCACACGGCCACAGCTTTTTCAGCGATCCTCGACCTCCTGCCTTTGTGGTGAGCGGCTGCTCTCTCCCTTCTTAAGTACGGAATCAAGCCACCTCGTCGCCGCCCTAGGGCAAGTAAAGAACTTTGATGTACCTCCCGGTCGATCAATCTTCAACATGGCTGGATATATAAGCGCAAATGACCAGCCCATTTTATAGAGACGACCCTTAATCTCATAAAAATTTTGCCTTCTCATCTGTAATTGCTTACCAAAGTCCTGAAAAATGTGAACTTTATGATTACCCACTGTAATCAGCCCCTTCTCTTTAGCTCTCCGAAGAATGGCCTCCTTATCTGTATAATGTAGCTATTTTATTAAACAATGTCTCAGACGCATATCTGAAAGGTTAGGGCCTACATGATGTGCTCGTTCTACTTCACAATTCTGTAATGTAGTTGGGAGCTCCAAATGTTCGAATAACCAAGCATGCAGCATCCTTTCAGGATCACTCCCCTCCATCCCTTCAGGAAGACCAATAATCCGGAGATTCGACCTATGAGACTGATTTTCCTGATCTTCAATTCTATCGGTGAACTCTTCCACGAGTTTGCTAAGATTCTGTCTGTCCCCCATAGCTATCGTCAATGAGTCCTCCAGGCTACCGACCCGAGTTTCCAGTTCTTCCAGGCGGGTAGTATGATTAGCTGAAGTTTCAGATAGACCTGTTACCACTGATTTAAGTGCGAGGTCTGGGAGGTGATATTGTCGAAACCTGCCTTCATATCATGTTGCATAAGCGCTAATGTAACCGGTACTGCTGATAATGATCTTTCCAGTTCAGACATTCCCTCCTGCACCATTAGTGCATTCGCAGGGCCATCCGTTGCTGGTAGGCCTCGTGGTTGTGATTTAATATGATCTGTTGTGCCAAATAAGAGCTTTGATTGTTTGTTTTTGCTCCTCCTAGTCGCCATCAATCTCCCGAACTAATTCCACCACCAGAAAACTTCAATCCAAGACTGATGCTGCCAATTTTAACAGAAAAAGACTGAGTGCAGTAAGAAGCTCAGCTAGGCTGCGTCCGCCATTGTCAGCATCAAGCCACGCCCCTCCTGTTGCAATTGGTTTCAATGCCTATGTTGCTCGTTATATAGAAACATAGAAACATGATGGCAGAAAAGGACCGCCTGGCCCACCATGTCTGCCCAAGGCACCTAGCAGAAGGCTAGGACTTCCTCCTACAGCCTACTTGTCCCTGTGGCCTCCTCTTCTCCTCACCCCTCCCGATACCAGACCCAAGTGGCCGTCCCAAGCTCTCTTAAAGCCCCTTACAGTGACCTCCCCTATCACCTCCTCTGGGAGTTCATGCCATTTTTCCACCATCCTTTCAGTGAAAAAGTTCTTCCTGGTGTTTCCTCTAAACCTGCCTCCCTCTATCTGTAGCATATGTCCCCGGTCCTCTTGTGCCCCTTTAGTTTAAAAAGTCCCTCTTCTGGTTATCTGTTTATCCCCTTCATATACTTAAAGGTCTCAATCATAACCCACCCCCCTATTCCTTCTGTGCTCCAGGGAGTACATTCCCAGTTCACTCAATCTATGTTTGTGTGTCAGGTGACTAAGCCCAACCACCATCTTAGTCACCTCCTCCTCTCTGTCTGAGATGTGATCCCCCCTCTCGTCAAACTTTCCATTTCTGAATTTTGTGTGCATTGTGGCCCCATAGAGGGAATTCTCTCCCCCAGCCCTAGCTCTGCTTGCAGAGGTCCCCCTCTGTGCACACCCCCAGTGCTTTTCCCATATTATTCTCTACTCTACTCTATCTCCAGCCCCTGTCACATTTATGTTCCTCGAGGGCCCCATCCCTAGCTCTTTTGACTCCCTTGCCTTAGCCTCTCCAACCATAGACTCCTCTCTGCTTCCTTCCCTGGCCCAGGTTCCTCTAATACCTTAAAAAAAGAAATCACACAAGTGCCTTTGCACTGCATAGATAGAGTGGGTGCTATAAAAATCATTGAAAGCAAAAACACAATAAACAAGCACTCAAAAGCCAAAAAACATCACGCAGAAATTTTGTTTTTTTTAGATTTTTGATTTCTTTATTGTTAAAATGATAATAGAATACACTTTTGAAGTATAACTATTTAACCCCATTCATCTTAGGGTTGTGGGTTAATGCCCTGTATAGAAAATTTAGAAATTTAAATGAGAAAAAAGGGAAAAAAGAAAAAAAGGCTAAGAGTTAAAAAACGAAAAATAAATGACTAAATAATCATAAATAAAAAATCAAAAGTGATTTTGTAGATTTGAAGTCTATTGGATACTTGTCCATTATTATATTTTTGACCCCATTCCAATGAATTCCTTAATTTGACCTTAAACATCTCTATTTGACCTCCCACATTGCTATGCTGTATAAATAAAACTTTTTGATATATGCACCTTTTGTATTTATATTTATGTAATAGTCACTTTTATAAGTAGTAGGGTGTCTGGCAACAGGGGATTTCTGAATTGCTCAATATATGTATGTATATATAAAAAGAAATGGATTAAAAATGTGATCTATCACTTTGAGGGTTTTTTCTAAATAAAAGAAGGACCTTGAGCACTGGATCCCCGTCTACTGATGAAGTGTCCCGGGGTGGACATGAAGCGCTGAGATAGTGTGCTGCGGTCTCCTATAGCTCTTGTGCCTTGAATTTCTGCATGGCATTTTTTGGCTTTTGAGTGCTTGTTTATTGTGTTTTTGCTTTGTCCTCTAATACCTTACCCTGGTGTGTCCGCAAAGGGTCCCTCCCCTTTCCATCCAGTGTTCCTGCACTTAAGAGATCATTCTCTGTGCCTCCCAACTTCCTTTCTCTGCTTTCCCCACTGCTAGCTCCTCGCAGTTGCTCTCCTCCATTACTTCCTCTACTAGTGGATCGAGGGGTGCATATCTGTTACCTTGCTCTGTTCCCATGCTACCTTTTTTGCTGCCGTTTGAGGCCTTATTTGAAGTCTGTCTCCTAATTGCAGACATCTGCCTTCCTTTACCTGGTCCTACTAGCTTCCACGTCTCCTTTTCGCTAGCTGTCTCCTTGCCTTCTTTCTCTGGATTCCTCTTCTCACCTCTAAATTTGCTATTTTCCTTTTCCCGTACCCTGTTGTATCCATTTGTCCCCCTTCCTTCCTCCTTTATCCAAGCCCCTGCATTTTCAGTCCTTTTTCCCAGACCCCCAGTGCATCCCCCGACCGCTCCCTCTCCATCCCCAGCTTATACTGACCTCCCCTCAGCCCCCCTCCTCTTCCTCCCCTGCAGTGCCCACCTTAGCCACCCTATTTCCTCCTTCAACTGTGTGAATTGTTTACACACCATGCAACCACCAATCCTCCAAGCCCAATTTAGTACTGTAGCTGCTCCACATCCACTACACCCCACCATCCTACCAAAGAGGCCACCCCCTTGGCTGCCCCTCCAGCTGCGCTGCCTTTCTATAGCAATGCCAGCTAGATCGAAAATTAGTCTAGCAACAGTTTGAGCTCTCCCTATTCAAGTACCTCACCCTCCAGCTTTTCCCACCACTCTGAGCAGAACCCTAGTCCCTTTTAATCAGTACTTAATTGTACAGGTACAATTCTACCATTCCGAAGTTCATAATTCAAGGCAGGTATTCAAGCAGCACTTAAATTTATGGGTAACTATCCTACTGCTCAGCAGTTCAGTGCAGTTATGCAGTACCTGACTTTATAGGTAACACTTTTCAATAGCGCTTGTCCATGATTACCACACAAGTCCCAATTTGTCCAGTTCTTGGAGTATCTTCCTCTGCAGAGACCCAGTCAGTCCACAGTTACCACATGAGGCCCATCTTGCCCAGGTCTTTGAGTATCTTCTCCTGCAGACACCCAGTCGATCCAACAATTATAGCTCCTTCATAAAGACATTTTTCTTTGCCCAGCTGTGAGACCACGTGCTGCTCCCTGTTCCTCCAGCTGCTCTCTAAGACTGTTGGCCGCTCCCGTCTCCTTATGCCGACTCCTCCTCTAATCTTCCTTGCTCCTCCCTACTCCGGCATTTAACAGAGGCCGGGGTCGGGGAGGGAGAGTGGGAAGGAAAAATCTCCCCACAGAAGCAGCTCCCGTGCCACTTCTCGGCCGCCGACTGCGGCCTGGATCCGCTGCTCCCTCTGGCTGCCTGAACACCAATGCGGTCAAAATTCTCCCGCTCGCCGCCGACTGCAGCAAAAAAAAAGCAGTCTCCTCTTCCCCCGAATGGCCGCTGATGCAACCAGCCAGCAACTACAGTTTACAGCCCAGCATGACTTTTTAAAGCCAGTCTACATAGTGCCTTCTCTCCTGATAGGGTGCTCGATTTCAGTAGTGTCCCGATAGGTCCTTGCGCCAAGCACCTGATAGGAGAAATCTCCCCATAGAAGCAGCTCCCCACGCCACTTCTCAGCCACTGACTGCAGCCTGGATCCACTGCTCCCTCCAGCTGCCCGACCACCGATGCGGTCAAATTCTCCCGCTCGCCGCCGTCTACAGCAGAATAAGCAGGCTCCTCTACTTCCGAACGGCCGCCGATGTGACCAGTAAGCAAATATATAATGCTTATGTGATGGTTAGTATGCTTTTACCTGCTATGTAATTCAGTTCTAATTGTTTTTCATGTCTCTACCTTACCCCTTACCCTTTACCCCCAGAACACATCTGGAAAAGAGTTATTGCCAGCTCAGTATGTCTTTCCTGGTGAAACCTTTGAAATAAATAAATCATAAGTAAGATTAGAGGACCTAGGAATAGACCCACTGGAGGTCAGAAGAGAGAGAGAGAGAGAGAGGTGATACGACTGAAACCTTTAAGCATCTAAAGGACATAAATTAAGTAGAACATCATGGGCTGTTTACCCTCCAAGAAGGTAACATCACTAGGGGTATAACATGAAGCTAACAGGGGGGGTAGGTTGAGAAGGGATATTAAAAACTTCTTCACAGAATGGGTAGTGGACAAGTGGATTTATCTACCACAGGAACATGTTAATGTTCAGACAGTTAATGAATTTAAACGTGGATGGGGCACATTTTGGGGACTTTGTGGAGAGACTCAGAATGGGCAGAATAGGCAGAATAACATGGTAGGTGTGTAAGCAAAGTACGGTCTCACCATTACTAGATTGGTATCAGGACTGAGGAAGGGACGGGACAGACTGGATGTACCCCAAGTCTTTTTTCTGCCTATAAAATTCTGTTTCTACATGCCACAGTGTCAAATGCCTTGCTGAAGTATAAGCAGACCATATCCACTGTCCTTCTTTGATCTACCTCCATTTTCACCCAGTCAAAGAAATTGATTAGGTTCATCTGGCATGACCTCCCGACCCTGGGGAATCCATGCTGCCTTAGGTCTTGCAACCCGTTTGACTCAAGATATTCCACTAGCCTACAGGGTTTCCATTAATTTCCCCACCACTGATGTGAGACTGACTGGTCTACATTTGCTAGCCTCCTCCCTGCTGTCACTTTTATGAAGCAGGACTACATCAGCTCTTCTCCAAATCTCTGGAACCGCTCCTGTTTCCAGTGAGTTGTTGAATAATGCTGTTCAGTGGTGCAGCAAGCTCCGAGACGTCCGCTGGCAATCTATTCCAGGCATCCACTACCCATCCAGTGAAGAACTGTTTCCCTCACATCACTCTTGAATTTCCCCCCGTCTAGCTTAAAGGGACAATGCCAGTTTTTTTTTCACTTAAAATCTCAAAATGAAATATACTGGGGTCTCTAGCAACTTTTCAGTTTGCAGTATTCAATACTATCAATATCCAGATTGTTTTTATTATTTTTTTAACAATATTTGGTCAAATATGTATTTCTAAGTGGGTCGCTCCTTCCTCCACTCGTGGCTCCTGCTCCCGTGGCCTACTTTCGTGAGCATGCACTCATGTGCATATGTGCATGCAGGGGAGGAGCATGCACATGAAACAACATGGTGCCTGGTCTCTCTCATTCAGCAATGTTTTATAGGCATCCAGTAAAAGAGCGAACATATTTTCCTGACTATACTGCCCAAAAGAGCACCATTTGTCTAATGTCTAGAAGTAGGTAAGCAGGTCCCATGTAAAAATGAGGACTGGAACTGCAACAAACAACCATTTGAAAACTGAAGCCAGGGCTGTGAATGCACTTCAGCTTTGATGCGCATTCCCACCCCCAGCTTCAATTTTCAAATGGCTGACTGACGCAGTTCCAGTCCTCATTTTTACATGGGACTTTCTTCTAGACATTAGACAAATGGTACTCTTTCTGGCAACATAGTCAGTAAAATAAAATACACTGATGAACGAGAGAGATCAGGCGTCATGTTATTTCACATGCATGCTCTTCCCCTGTATGCACGAGTGCACACTAATGAAAGTTGGTCGCGGGAGTAGGAGCCATGAGCGAAGGTAGGAGCAACCCATTCAGAATTATATATTTGATCAAGTGTGTTAAAAAAATAATAAAAAACTATCTACAGTAGATACTGGCAGTATTGAATACTGGCCACCAAAAGTTGCTAGAGAGCCAAGTATATTTATTTCATTTTGAAATTTTCATTAAAAGCTGACAGTGTCCATTTAATAGCATGCCCCCTGGTCCTGGTGCTTTTTCTCATTTGAAAGAGACTCTCCATCTGTATGCTATTCACCCCTTTGAGGTACTTGTTAGTAGAGATATCACAATATTGATTTGTTATTATCATGATATATGTGTAAAAAATCACGCTATATTGATTATTACAATAATCTGCAGCATTTCTAATTTTAGGAAAAGCTGCAAAAATCTGATTGGAGAAAGATGGGGAATTGGGAATCATGGTTGCACCTGGATAGGGACTCACTACTGTAGCAACAAGCCAAGACACTTTATCATGGTATATTGTGCTGGACAATAATCGCAGTATTGGATTTTTACAACAATGAATAATCGACAGTGGTAAATATTGCAATATATCACCATATCGTGCTATCATAACATCCTTGCTTGTAGGTCTCTATCATATTCCCCCTCTCTCTGTCTCCTTTCTTCCAGGGTGTACACGTTGAAATCCTGCAATATTCCTCCCAACTACTCTCACTAGAACCATAGACCTGGTGTTCGATTTGCAGGAGGCCAGACCTGAGCTGGTAGAGGTGAAGCCATAAGACTATCATCAGCGGAGGTGGAGCAGCAGGGTTCAAAGGCAGAGTCAAGTCAGCTGTGTTTCAAACTCCACAAACTCTCTGGCTTGCAATGAGCTGCTGCATTCAAACAGACTTTTCTAATTGCAGTCTAGCTGTTGTAATGCTCCCTCCCACCTACTCTCCCCAAATCCATAGACTCAGTGTCCAGTTTGCAGGTGGCCAGACTGAAGCCAGTGGAGAAGGAGTAGTAGGACCGTCATCAGCAGAGGAGGGGCAGCAGAGTTCAAAGGCAAGTGCCACCCTTCGGCACAAGCACTGTGACATGAGCACAAATGGCGCAAGTACCATTCCAAAAATAAAATCTGAATTCGGAAGGTGCACCACCTCTCACAACTGAATGTAAGAGCTGGTGTAAACAATGAATACTGGGATTGAGCTCTTAAAAGAAATGCTGTCTCCAGACTACTTGTCTTAACATGTCTAAACGTATACACTGGTCGGTTATGTGTAGGAGAAATATGATTTTACTATTGCTTTTAATGTCTGGATTGTATCATCCTAATCCAGGCCCAGTTAATGATGAAATCTCCTCTGTTTCTTTTTCAAGGAATTCCATTAGTTTTGTACATCTTAATATGCAGAGTATGATAGCTAAATGGGATGTATTTACTGCATGGACTGTTCAATATCAATTTGACGTCAAACGTGGCTTTCTAACAGGGTTCTGGATGAAGGGATCCATCTACCAAGTTATAACATTTTTAGAAGTGATAGAAAAGCTAGGAGGGGAGGGGCTGTTTATTTTATATTAGAAATCATCTAAAGGCTACACCTGATGCTTATTTGTATGAATCTGCCTCTTGTGAATTTTTATCACTGTCTCTTAGATTAGGAGACCATAAGATACTGACTTTGGCTGTCATGTATGTTCAACCAGGCTGCCATGAAGAGGGCCCACAATTGAGACCATCAGGGGTTCACTCTCTGTTAATAGGGAATTATTAATTATGGGGTATAGGAATATAAATTGGCTTGGTAAGGATTCTTGTAAATTTAGGGAAATGGTTACCAACCAAAGGATGACTCAAGTAATTGAGATTCCTACAAGACTTCATTATAAAATAGGGTTTTCTTCCCCTTTTAGATTGGATACTTGTCACTACACTAATAAGATCTTAAAGTCAGGAGTTTTGTTGGACAGTATTAATGACCATAACCCCATCTATTGCTGCTGGTCAGCTAAAAGAAAACTGTTCACCCTGTGATTATTTTTTCATGCAACATAAAGAAATTAGATATAGAGAAATTTCAGTGTGCTATGGCCACTGCCGATTGGACAGTTGTAGAGCAGCCGACAGATGTGAACACAGCTTTGTCCATCTTCTGTTCTACCTTTAATAATGTATGTGATAGGTTTGTTCCTTATAAAAGACTTAGAATCAGGGATGACACACATCAGTGGGTCGCCCGCGAACCTTTGGAGAAAATGAGGGAGCGGGGCAAGAGCTGGAAATCCTATAGGAAATCACCTAGCCAGGATAAGCTTATAGCCTATAAAACAGCAAGAAATAACTGTAAAACATTAGTCAGGAGACTGAAAATAAATTATTTCATTGAAAGACAGAGGGGATTTGAGGGTAAGAATACACTCGAAATATGGAAGCTGATAAGTGGCTTATTGGGTAAAAAATGTTCTACTAGCCTGCAGTGTCTCATAATACCTGGGCTGGAATGGTATCTGAACCAGCTTTGATTGCCCAAGAATTCAATAATTTTTTTCTCTAATTTATCTAAATATGTTCCTGCAGGTAAAGCAGATATAGATCTACTGACATGAGCCCATTTACACCAAGGTCTTATTTTAGATTACTTCAACCAGCCGAGGTTTTGAGATATCTCCAGAAGATGGATCCCCAACACTCCCTTGGCCGGGATGAGATTGACCATAGCCTCGTGAGGATCACTGTGGACATTCTGTGTTTTCCCATATCCACTATTTTTAATTTATCTCTTTGTTCTTCTATTTTTCCTACTACCAGGAAGGATTCGGTAGTAGTCCCAATATTTAAATCTGGGGATGCTACCAATGTTCAAAATTTTCAACCCATATCTCTCTTGGTTCCCTTATCAAAAGTATTAGAAAGAATAATTTTCGACCAAATGTTTGAGTATCCCTCAAAATATAACATTCTTGCACCAGAACAAGATGTTTTTAGACCAGGCTACAGTACTATGACAGCCCTGGTGGGGTACACGGGCACAGTTCAGATGGCACTGGATAAGGGCCATCTCACAGGAGCTGAGTTTGTGGACCTCACCAAGGCCTTTCACCTGGTCAATCATGGACTTTTATTGGTATCATTAGGTGGTCTAGGACTTTCCGAGGATGCTGTTGGATGGTTCGGGAGCTATTTGAGTTTTCGCTCTCAGATGACAAAAATACTAGGTCCATATTCATTACCTGCTTCAACTGCACCGGGTGTGCCACAAGGGTCCATTCTGGGTCCTCTTCTCTTTAGTCTTTTTTTGAATACCCTTCCTTTGGTTTGCACTAATTCACAGATTTTTCTATATGCAGATGATGCAGTGATCCTAACGAGTGCAGCTGATCTCAAAATAGTTCAGGACAACTTATCATGTGACTTCTTAGCTGTCCATGACTTGTTTATTAGGAACAGACTTGTATTAAATGATAAGTCTATGGTTTTTTATAAAATCAAGAGTAGAGTAAAGAAAAATATTACGTTATCTTTGGTTACAGCACTGGAGGCAGAAATAGAGCAGGTACAACAATTTAAGTACCTAGGCCTTATGATTGATGACAGATTGACCTTTGAACCAATTATCACCAACAAGACAAAAGTCATACATCAAAGTTTGGGTGCACTCTATCGACTTAATCCACTGTTGGTTCCTTCCACTAGGAAGATGTTGGCACAAAGTTTCCTAATTCCATTAATAGATTATGGATTATTATTTTATCATTCAGCCGGGGAGGGACTCTTGTCTAAAGTTAGGGTACTACTAAATCACATTGCTAGATTTTCTACCCAGAGGCCAGCAAGGACACATCATTGTAGTCTTCTAAGAGCAGCTGGCTTACTGCCTCTTGATTATCATTGTAAGATACAGCTTGGTCTACTTGCAAAAAAAGTGACTTTGAATAAGGTCCCTCCCCTCCTAGCCTCAATATTTATCAGACATTATAGTACAGTCTCTACTAGATTATCCAATTTTTTTTTCCATTCCTAGGATGATTTATTTATTTATTTATTGAGGTATTCAGAAGGACCTTTGAGTCAAAGACTCATTTACAAAGGTTCCACATCAAACATAGAGAGGTGCAGGGATAACGTTGCTACATTTTGCGGACATTACATAACATCACAGTGCAGGATACATGCATGGTACAGAGAGTGACTTAAAGACAGGGATCACATGAAATACAGTATTATAGCACAGCCACATAAAGAAGCAGTGTGGCTGTTTGTCAAATTAGGAAGCTTGGTGTAGATCGGACTGGCGACCGGCGAGAAGATGGCCTTGGTCATCAGGGAGGGAACAGGTCAGGGGCAGTCACATCGGTTTGCGGTCTGGAGGTGATTCCTTAGACCTGCTTTAAAAGGGCCTATTCTTGTTTTGTTGGTGATTAGACTAGGGAGCGCATTTGTCCAGGAGGGGGCCTTGTAACTGAACGTTCTTTGGTATTGGGAAGTCCAGCAGCGGGGTACCCATAGTGATGGTTTGGTTGTGTTTCGGGTGGTTCTGACAGGAGCAGCAGGGAAAATAATTTTGTTTAGGGCAGGGGGGGTGAGACCTAGGGTAATCTTTTTGGTCATGAGGCAGGTGTGGTACTTGATTCTGTTGTCTAAGTTTAGCCAGTTTGTGGTACTGTAGAGGGCGCAGGTGTGGGTGAAGCAGTCACATCCTAGGATGAGACGGCAGGCCTTGTTTAGAACAAGCCAGAGTCTATCAAGGGCCGAGGTGGGAGCTACACTGTAGATGAGAATGCCGTAGTCCAGAGGGAGAGTACAGAGGAGTTAATGGTAAGACGCAGAGTCTCAGGGGTGAGGCAGTGCTTGTAGCTATAAAGTATGCCTAGTCTAGAGTTAAGGGCAGTGGATAGGAGGTGGATATGCTGATAGAAGTTGAAAGCTGGGTCTAGTGTGACACCTAGGTATTTAAAGGTGTCCACTTGTTCGAGGGGGGTTTGATTTATGGTTAGAAATTGGGGGCAGAGGTTCTTAAGAGGGTTTTGCGGTTGGGAGAAAATCATGACTTTTGTCTTGTTGTAGTTAATGATTAGGTGCTGGGTGGTGAGCCAGTGTTCAGTTTCATGAAGAGCGTGTTAGAGCATTTGGTGTAATTTGAGGGGGTTCGGATCAGAAGCGAACAGGATGGCATCATCCGCATACAGGAGCAGTCTGCTGGAGCAGGCCACCGGGAGGGTGTTAAGGTAAAGGCAAAATAGGAGAGGGCCAAGAATGGATCCCTGTGGGACGCCGGAGAGGATTGGGAGGCTAGGGGACAGGACGGTGCCTACCTTAACTAGTTGAGTTCTATCAGATAGATAGCTGGTGAACCAGTTTAAGGCATCTTGAGAGAGGCCACTGTAGGCAAGAGTGTTCAGTAAGAGGGCCTGGTTGACGGCATCAAATGCCTTCGTGAGGTCCACGAAGATGGCTCCTGAGATGTGGCCGTGAAGATGTGGTGGAGTGGACATGAGACGTAAATTCAAGGAGGGCCGTGATGGTACTATGACCCTCACAGAAGCCGCGTTGCTGGCTGCAAAGAAGGTTATATTTAGAGAGGTGATCAGTGAGTTGATCGGCAACTATGCTCTCTAATGCTTTGGATAGGGACGGTAGGATGGAGATGGGGCAGTAGTTGTTAGTGGAGGTGCGATCCCCATTTTTATGTATGGGGGTGATATAGGCCGCTTTCCAACGTGCAGGAAATTTTGCCTGGCACAGGGAGTGGTTGAGAATATGGGTGAGTGGGGTGAGGACTTTCCGGAGGGTGAGGCGGAGAAGTTTGAGGTCTAGGGAATCATTACTGAGGGGAGAGTGGTTAAGGGCTTTGGCAAGGTAGGGTTTGGCTGTCTTAGGTGTAAGGATGCATATATAGAAGGGTGGGGCATGGGGCGGTGGTGGTGGTGGTTCCTGGGCAGGTGGTGGGTCGAAAAAGTTGGGGGGAGAGGACATGGTTGAGATCCATGAAGGCGGAGTTTAGGGCCGAGGCTATACTGAGGGGATCCGAGGAGAGGTTACCGTTAATTAATATTTGGTCTGGGGGCAGATTAGTAGGCTTGCCACATAGTTCCTTAATAGTATTCCAAAATTTGCACCCAGTGCCCCAGGTGGAGATTAAGGCAGCTTTGTAGTACTCTGCTTTGGCGGAGCGAGTGGCCCATGTGCACTTGTTACGGGCCTCCCTGTACCGTAGACTGTCCTCAGGCTATTGGGTCTCATTTGCTCGATACCAGAGGGCATCACGGTGCCGGAGGAGACCCTGGAGGTGGTCAGAGAACCAGGGGGCATGATTGCCCTTAGACATGCTCTTGGTTAGGAGGGCGAACTTATCACAGGCAGTGTTGAACATTGTGGTAAATAGTTCAAGCGCATGATCCAGGTCGAGGGTGTTAGTTAGGGGAGTCCAGTCCCAGTCTTTGAGGTAGGCCTTGAGCTGGGCTAGTTTACCGGGCCTCAGTTTGCGTTGAGAGGTAATTTTAGGGGTGGCTTTGGGGGCAGTGCTGGACCAGGTGAAGAGTACTGGGGAGTGGTCGCTTAGTGCATCAGGGAGAACCACAGGGTTGGTTATTCTGTGGGGACGGTTAGTAAAGACAAGATCTAGGAAGGAGGATGTCCTATGCGAGGGTCTACCCAGGTGGGATCAGTGACTACTTGTGTGAGATCAAGTGCTGCGGCCTCGTTAATGAACGGTGTGGCTGTCTTGGCCAGCCAATTTATGTTGAAGTCCCCCATAATTAATTTTTCATACTGGGAAAGGTGGAGAGCTGGGACAGGATGTCTTGGAATGCTTGCTTCTGTTCCCTGGGAGGGATGTAGGCAGTAGTGATTAGGAGAGGGGAGGTAAACTTGCCTAGGGTTATTTTAAGGGTGAGGGCCTGAGCCCCCGATGTTAGATGTGGCAGGGGGGAGTACCTGGCCTGAGAGCGAGTCTTTTAGGTAGAAAGCGCAACCGCCCCCTCATTTTCTTAGCCTATCGGATCAAAAGAGGAGTTAACCAGGGAGGTTTACCGCTGCGTCAAGGACAGTGGGGGGGAGAGCCAGGTTTCACTCAGGGCTATGATGTCAGGGTGGTGTTGGAGTACCCACCCTTGAAAAGAGTCCCATTTTTTTTTGTAGGCTGCAGATGTTGATAGATGCAATGCAGAGCCCATGGCCTGTTTGTGGGTGGGGCAGGGGAGCGTTCTGTGGGCCCAGATTAGGATGGACGTTGCCCGTCAGGAGGAGGAGGAGGAGGAGGATGAGTGATCTGAGATGATTGTTACTTGTTCGGGTGCTTAGTCGCAGGCATGTTCGCTGTGGGTACCCCATGGTGGATATCGGGAGTTTCAGGGTATGGGGGGGGCTGATAGGAGGAGAAGGGAGGGTAAGCACGGAGGAGGGGGTTCTGTCAGGGGCTGGCAAGAGAGAGAGGGCCTCCATAGGGTGCATTTCCTAGGGAGAAGGTCTCTGTGGGAGATGGTGAAGATGAAAAGGTTAATATTTATATTATAGTGAAACTGGGTGGTAGCCCGGGCTTGTAAGCGGTCTCTGGGGATGGGGGAGCCAGGAGGGGAGTTTCTGTTGGCCTGGGGCACAGGAGTTTTAGTTGTGTTCCACTTTTATGATAGGAGAGGAGGGAGGGTGGGACGAGGGGGAGCAGTACTGAGAGTAATAAGGGTGAGCAGGAGCATGGTCGAGCTAGCCAGAGTGCTTAGTGATTCAGCAATGAAGGTCCAGAGCAAGGAGAGGAAACGGGACACCTAGTGGTGGGCAGGTATAAGCTGCAGATTGGAAAACTGGCTGATAGGTTAAAAAGCTTTAAGGGCGAGTTCTACTCCACTGTATATCTGAGAGCCCACCAAGGGAGGTGGTGGGGAGCCAACGCTCTGCGTCGGCCGGGTAGAACACAAAGAATCCTCTGAGGAGCAGCTCTGAATGTGTCAATGTAGTGTCTACCTGTTGCAATTCGGAGAGCACTTTGGGGGGAAGGCTACACTTCCCGCAGTCCCTCACGACCTCCGTCGACCTCAGGCGACCTCCAGCTGTTGCAATTCAGCGAGCACTTCGGGGGGAGGGCTACACTTCCTGCAGTCCCTCACGACCTCCGTCGACCTCAGGTGACCTCCAGCTGTTACAATTCGGCGAGCACTTCGGGGGGAGGGCTACACTTCCTGCAGTCCTCACACCTCCGTCGACCTCGTGCAACCTCAGGCCAAAGGTCTTTTTTATACACACTTCCATTCTTTTTTAACTCTTTGCAAAACCATTTTTGAATGCTTTAGTAATGCAGTTATGATCTTTAAGATGAAGTTGAAAAGCTATCTAGATGAGGAAAGCCAGTGTAAATGTTCAGTCTGAATGAACTGTGTATGTTTTTTAAGGTAGCCTAGAAATTACGTATTAGTCTTTTTTCTAGTTTGTTAAAGTATATGTACGTATTATTTATGTAAACAGGTCTTTGGCCTATGGACTCTCCAGTTTAAATAAATAAAACAAACAAACATCAGCAGAGTATCAAGCCCTAACTGGACACCTGTATTTTGACAGCACTGTTGAACTCTGAACTTTCAACTGAACAAGCAAAAATCATTTTATGGTTTCATGTTCTTTATTTGTTAGCATTTGAGTCTAATTCATCATTTATTTTCCAGCTGCTTTCTGATTTAGCAGTGACTACAAAAGTTTAATTAGTCTGTTTTTTAATACCTTTAGAGGTTACTTTTTTTTTTATTAATACTATTAAATTTTAAGAGTGCAGAATTATTCCTCATAATGTGTTCGTTCAATTATACTGTTTATTATTCTGTTTCATTAATAGTTGTTATTAACTTGTCCATATATGTAAACTGGTGTATGGCTGTAAACTTATATTCCTATTGACTGTAATTAACTCTGGGTTGCCCCTGAAAAGGGAACATTATGTCTCAATGGGCCCATCCAGTTAACAAAATTTCAACAAACAATTATTAATCTTGCTAGCTTCTTTCCTCAAGTTGGCTATCTTCTGTGAAAATGGGATCTATGTCATAATGGCGAAAGCCTAAAGGCGATCGCCGTTATGCAGAAGTCAAGAGTGCCAGAAATGTATTTCGGCACTCTGACACCCTGGCGCACAGCAAAAGAGTGCTGGGGACTTAGTTTTTAATGTTTTCTGTGTGGGCGCTGTGCCCTCCACACCTCCCAGGAGGCTTTGCCCCCCACACCCCCCTATTAAGGGATTCTCAGCTCCAGGGGCTGCATGTCGGAGGGGTGAAAACATAAAAAGGTTTGGGCTAAGGAACAAAGCCGCCATTCAGCTCGACCAACTCCAGTACCCCGCTGACCGATGTCGGGTAACTCCACCCACCATGCCACAGGGTTGGCACGGTGACTGACTGTGGTACCACCCTCACATCCTCGCCAGCATGCCCACTCCCACCCCCATGCGCACATGCATTATAGCGACAGTATGTTGCTATAGTCACCCACCCCCATCCAGCTGCCGCTTCCCTCGAGTCGTTCCTTGCAATGCACTGGGAGTGGGTCGCCTTATTGTCGGCACTCTTTACCCAGCCTCTCATCACAGGCTACCGTGAAAATGTTTTATTGTTTTCCATTTTACTTTTCATGAAGTAACCTTCAAGTGCCCATTTTCTTCTTCCCAAAGTTTACTATTTTCTGCATAAATTTACTTGGATCAACCATTTGAGTATCATCAGTGCCTCCCACCCTACCCCCACCCCAAAGTTCACTATAGGCCCGGTGGTAGTGGTCTCTATTAAGTGGAGTGGAGGGTGAGGGTGGTAGTGATTAAATCTCCCTTAGAAAAAGGTTGTTTGGTGAACTAAACTTCATTGTTAGATTTAACTGTAGTAATACAGTTCATTTTTTTTGTCTTACCCATTATTAAGTGATGAATTTCATATCCCCCCATATTTTCCTCTGGCAGTTTACCACTGCAGTTGAGAAGTGGAAAGTGATGCCCCCAAAGTCCAGTACTACTAGCTGGTGGCAATGGCTAGTGGTCTTGAGTTGAGGTGCCATCACACATGATAGGTTTCATCATTTATTCCCTCCCCCAATTCCTTTCTGGCAGGTAGCAACTGCTGAACTAAGAGGATAGGTGGGTTACACTCTCAGGATTCTTTAAGTAGTAGGCCATTTCTTTATCTGTTTTATAGAGAATAATGGATGGGTAGGTGGATTACTCTTGATTTACACCCCGAGGGGTGGATGCCACCTGACACAATTGAAGCTCGAGAGTTTATTAAGGCATCCCACCTGAGGGTGTGTGTAAAATCCAAGTTTTGACCACCTACCCGTCCTTTATTTTATATAATTGCGGGCACTCATTTTTTTGCCACCGCGAGTATATAAAATAAAGATAGCTGTGGACCGGTCGGGTTTCAGTGTGGTCCGTGGCTCATGACAAAAGGCTTTTTTTTTTTTTTTCCTAAGTCAGCCGCCTTTGTTGTTAACTCAGACCCTCTCCAAAAGTCCTGTTTATTTGTTTTTTTACTTACCACTGCTGATTTGAAGTGCAGCGAACTGTGGAAACGTGGTGAAAGGCTGACGGCACACAGGACAAGATCGTGGTAGGCAGATGCACCAAGCTAGGGAAACCAGCTGCATGTTCATCGTTATAACCAGCTGGTTATAATGTCAGAATTACAACCAGGTTTCCCTATGGGGAAAAAGGAGCACCAGTTATTATATAGAGAGTAATACACATAACAGTTGTGGCTAAACAGAGTGAAGGGATAGTTTTTAGAATTTGCTACCACAGATGGTGGCATGCTGCCGGAAGTTATGTCTGCAGTCAGACCTAGGCCAGTCTTAAAGTTGCACACGTTTTAAAAAGTCCACTTTCTATGCAATGTTCATAGTGACTAAGGTTAGTGTGAGGGAAATAATATTTTGGGTTTCTTAACTTTCTTCCATTATGCACAACAGGAGTCTGAAAGCAAAAAGTGAGCTGTTGTTTACCCTGTACAGCACTTTGTAAACAGTGCCTCTACAGAGCCAAGAAAGCCGTCATAACTGGGTGTGACATCACACCCAGTTATTACGGCTTTTGAAAGCAACCAAAAACCAGTTGATAAAGGAGATCACCAGTTATTATATTTTTACTCCACTGCACCCCCCACACACACACCAATTCCTCTCCAGCAGGTAGCAGTTGCCAGTTTAAGAGGACTGGTGGGGCACACCCTCAGAACTTTTCAATTAGGTGGCATCTGCTTGCTTAAGATGAGGGTTGGGTAAAGCACTTAAGTGAGGTTAAACTCAATACTTCAATAGGAGCTGCTAAGCTGTAGTTGGATCCTGTGTACATCTGTTCTAATCTGCTAATTTTAATTGTTTTCTTTCATCTTGTTCATATTTTTTTGGGGTCACAACCCCCCCACTGGTTGAATTTTCTGATTTTCCACTACAGTTTGATTTACTTAATCCACATCAGTCTGGAACATTACCTGTTATTAACTTGGGATTTCAGTTTTTTGATCAGCTTAATTATAGAACATCCAACTATAGATTTATTCTTTTTTTCTTTTCAAAATTAGCATTTTTATATCTAAAGCAACTTAATGGGATTTATGTAGGTTACACCTTATTCTATTCAGATGCTGTTAGAAATAAGTGTCCTGTTATAAATTTAAACAAAAGGATTGACAGTTTGAGATCAATTAGGTTCAAAAGATTATTGTATTGCTGCTACTGATTTCAGGTGCAGTTCATCCACATCTACAACCACAGGATGTTAATTGGTGGTAGACCTGGCACTGAGTCTGGAGCCAACTCAGCAATTAGTATGTTTCATTTAAATATCAAATCTGGGCAAAGCAGAGGGCAAAACTTTGCACTGCCCCTTGCAGTTGGCCAGTGTCCAAAACTGCTGTATTCAGTGGAATAGCACATTGGTACTATTCGACTGACTATAGGGCCATTGAGACCCAGCGCTAAGTCCCCTAGTGCCGGGCAGACATGGCCCCCAAAATATGGTGGCACAATGGCTTGCGCCTGCACTAAAACTCCCATAATCAAATGGCCTATGCAACTGAGTATATTAGGCATGCATGGTGCTAAGGGGCCATTTGCATGCCCATTATCGGCTCATTTGCATGGGGAACGAGGCTAGACTGCATGGCACTGCCCCCCCGATTGCCCATTCCCTGAGAGCTATCCCTGGTGCTAGTGGCCCCCCCTCACCCATTGCTGGCCAAATAGAAAAGAAAGCTTTTCCTTGGTGTTTAGTGGTCCCCTCCCCCCCTCGCCAGTCGCCATCTCGGTATAAAAGATCATCATCATGGTATGAAAGATAGCTTTTCCCTGGTGTCTAGTGGTCCCCCATTCGCTGAGCACTATCCCAACAAAAATGACAGATATTCTCTGGTGGCTAGTGGTTCGTCCCCCCATCCACACTCATACCTGCAGTGCAGAAACGTATCACCTGATGGCTAGTGGTCCCTCCACTCACCTGAACCCATGCCCATAGTGTAGAAACGTAGTCCCTGGTGGCTAGCGGTCCCTCCCACCACCCACACCTGTGCCCATAGTATGGAAATGTATTACCTGGTGGTCTAGTGGACCACTACCTCAGCAGATAGTGCCCCACCACCCCACCCTATCCCAACTCTGAACTAGTGACCAACACAGGCCTCCGTTTTCCACCATGGCTGGCCACTGACTGAGCTGTCAGTGAGCGCATACCCGACCGAGCTGTCAATGAGCACCTACTGTATACAAGGGGTGGGGGTCCACTAGACCACCAGGTAATACTTTTCTACACTACGAGTAGAGGTGCAGGTGTGGGAGGGACCGCTAGACACCAGGGACCATTGTCCAATCTCACTTCTGGCCCCTCTTTCCAAAGTCTTGCAAAAAACAATATTTAATCAGAGTGTTGATTTTTTTAATGACAGTGGAATTTGTGCAGATAAAGCATGGTTTCTGTGCCAAATATAATACAGAGACTGCCTTGGTGAGGTTCACAAACCAGATCCATTGGGCCCTTGATGATGGGCTTTACATGGAATCTATGTTCGTGGACCATACCAAGGCTTTCGATCTGGTTGATCATCAAATTTTGAACACCACATTGCAGTGTCAGAATTTTTCAATGGATGTACTTTTGTGGTTTACTATCTAAAAAGGCATTCTCATAAGACACTGACTGATGGTTCATACTTTGGTATTTACAATTATTGTTTGTGGTGTACCCCAAGGATCCATTCTTGGCCAGCTGTTGTTTACCTTTTTCAATAATTCCATTCCTAGAGTTTGTACACACACTGGCATAATACTCTACATGGATGGTGCAGTGCTGTTCTGTAAGGGTGAGAACCGGAGTGAACTTAATAATAAACTACAGGAGGATTTCAATAATATTCAGACTTGGTTTTTACATAATAGATTAAGTCTCAGTTCTAAGTAAATAAAGACAATGGTCTTTCAAGGACCCTGAAGAGTAATACTGATTTTCTTCCGGGTGATTCAAAGGGTGATGTAACTGAAAGAGTGTATGAGTTTAAATATCTGGGTGTCCATTTGCACTACTGCCTTTCTGTTGAAGCTCATGTTTCTGATCTTATAAAGAGGCTCCACCAAAGACTAAGGCTACTTCTCAGAGCATATTTTTTGGTCCCAGAATCAAGATTTCTTCTAGCAAACAGTTTACTTGCTGTTAGACTATGGCTCTCTGATATATTCCACTACCTCTGATGGAGCCTTGTCAAAATTAAAAGCCACATGTCACAGTATTATTAGGTTTGCAACTGGTCAACCACGTTTGACACATCATTGTGAACTGTATAACTTTAGAAAATGTTTTCCCCTTGAATACCATTTTTCTTATAAGTCTTCTTACATAAAACTATACTGGGCTTGTTACCCAACATTATAGATGAACTTTTTCATATATTTTAATTTGTTTGTTTTATTTGAAAATTGCTAGTGGGGAGAGGCATGCTGAGCAAGGACTCATTTACAGCTGCGACCCAAGGAAAGGAAAAGGGGACACAACCAGTCAGATACAGAAGTATTGCAGCATTATGCCAAAAATAAAGTGTAAAAAGTGAAAGTGCAACATGGTACAAGTGCAAATAGCTATAACAGGAGGTACAGGTAGGAGTTACGGGTGTCACCACAGCACTGTATGAAAAGGTCACAGTAGGTTAGCCATTTTAGTGTAGCAAATCTTTGGAGTCATAAACCAACCCCAGAAGGGGGACCAAAAAGGAAAAGGGGGACCAGGGCAGGTCAAATAGGGGTCTGACAGCAGCAGGAGAGGAGGACAGGAGTTTAAGCTGGAGCTCAAGGGAAATGAGGGAAGATGAGAGGTCAGAGGATGAGGGGAGCTGGTTCCAGAGGGAGGGGAGGCAATAGAAGAAAGCTGACTGTCCAGCAGAGAAGTGGGGGGCAGGGGAGGTGTGTGATTCCCTAAAGCAGTATGAGGCAAATGGAATGAGAGTGATGAGTGTGGACAGGCAATTGGGCAAGGACCCAAATCTGTATTTGGAAATGAAAAATGCACAGTGGGACTGGCGACGGGAGGGAAGGGTGATTCACAAATTAATTTCGCACTTGATCACAGGACTAATTTACTTTCAAAATTCCACTATTTTGAACAAAACTTGGTTGTAACTTATTCGGCATGAGGGCAACAAAATTCTATAATAATCTCCCACTAACAGTTGCATTGTGTTAAAGTACTCTAGGTGTGGCTGCACTAGTGTATGATATAATGGCAACACCACCTCCCTCCTTCTGCTGGAGATGCCCCCTCCTGTGCAACCCAGCATTCCATTAGCCTTATCCACTGCCTTGTCATACTGCCCTTCCACCTTGAGGTCCTCAGATATAATAACCCCAAGGTCCCTTTCCTGTCTAGTGACCATTAGTACTCCCTCCAAACAATCATATACTAAGCACTGGGGTTTCTATGGCCTTCGTGCACTATTTTGCACTTTCTAGAATTAAACCCCCGTTGCCATTTTGACCATTCCTCGAGTTTCCCCAAGATCCTTGCACATTTTTTCCGCCACTTCCTGAGTGTCCATCCTATGGCAAATTTTAGTATTGTCTGCAAAAAGGCATACCTTCCCCTCCAGATCTTCTGCAATGTCCCCTATAAAGATACTGAACAAGACTGGTCCCGGTACTAAGCCCTGTGGTACCCCATATGTCACACTTCCATCTTTAGAATGAGTGTTATTAACCACCACCCCTGGTCTCCTGTCCTTTAACCAGTTTGTAACCCAATTTGCCACTATGTATCCAACTCCTAGGTTGGTCAACTTCCTAATCAGCCTCCGGTGTGGCACCATGTCAAAGACCTTGCTAAAGTCTAAACAGAACACATCGACTGCTCTCCCTGAATTGATTTCCCTGGTCACCCTGTCAAAGAAATCTATTACATTCATTTGGCGTGCCCCGCCCCCCTCACCCCCATGAATTTGTCTTGTTTGTGGTCTTGCAGCCCACTGGATTCAAGACACTCTGTCATCCTTTCTCTCAGTAGTGTTTCCATCAATTTCCTCACAACCGAAGTGAGACTGACTGGTCCATAGTTGCTAGCCTCCTCCCTGCTGCTGCTCACTTATCGAAAGGGCAGAGGAATTACTTTGGTGTAACAGTTGGGGGAGATACAAATATAAAGAGATTTTATAGCAAGTTATTCAAGACTGCCATGATGAAATGTTGGGGAGGGCCTGTCCCCCCCATCCCCCCTAAAATTGCTCCCCTGCTAGATGGACATCAGCCCTTTTCCAGTCCTCTGGAACCACTCCTGTTTTTAGTGAGTTGTTGAACAAGGCTGTCAGTGGGGCAGACAGAATCTCCCTAGGCTCTTTTAGTACTCCAGGGTGAATCCTGTCTGATCCCATAGCCTTGTCCATCCTCAGGGCTGCAGGTTCTTTCAGCACTCTTTCCTCTTAAAATGGACCTGTGTCCATCCCAAACCCCTGCTTCTCCCTGGTGGTCCATCCCCCCCTCACCCTTCATTTTGAAGACTAAGCAGAAGTACCTGTGTAAACTGTTAGCTTTTTCTTGGTCTACTCCTGCAGACTCCCCTTGGCCCCTTACTATCCCTTCCCTTGTTTTTCTCTTCTCACTTATGTACCTGAAGAAAGTCTTATACCCTGTGGTGACTCCAGTCAACTTTTCCTCTGTCTGTGCCTCTTTTCTCCCCGCCACGGGTTTACTTCCTTCTGCTTTTCTATGTATACCTCTCTCTGTCCTCCTCTCTCTCTGTTTCCCTTTACCTTTTGAATGCACTCCTTTTTTTTCCTTTACCACTCTTGGCACTTACTTGGAGAACCATGATGGTCTCCTCTTCTTTCTGCTCTTTCTTATTTTATTCATGTGTAGGTTGGCTACTGCAGTTAGCCCTTCCTTATTCTCCCCCACTGTGCCTCTATCCCTCCCTGGCACTCCTCTACCACCTCTTAGGCAGTTCCTGAGGCAGTCACCTATTTCTTTAAAATCCACCCCCTTAAAGTCCACAACCCTCATCCTCGTGGTTTGCCTGTGTTCCTGTCTTTATGCTGAACCACGCTGTATGAGAAGTAGAGCTGTGTGGCCCGATATAAAAATAATGAATTCCACTTTGATGCTTGTTTCCCTGCTGTAGAGACAATTTAAAATGAGAAAACTGCTGACTTTTTTAAACTTTATTTGTAAGTTTCATCATACACATAGGCGACATGTACATCATTACATAGACATTACAAACACAAGTGGGAGATTGCACAAGAACTGTACAGAAATACCAAAAAATAGATTACTCACATAAATGTGGTCTCAGGTCTGTGCTATCCAACTCTAAGACTAGTAAGGGGTAATAAGTAAGGGGTAATAAGGTCGTAGGGTTTTTTTATTACTCTCACTACAGGTCTTCATTAAAAACGATTTGTCAAGCTCTCACCCCACTAGCAGGTAACCATTAAAGATGGGGGGAAGGACAATACTGTTGGACACAGGCTGTAATAGCTACAGATTGTCTGAGCTCAGTTAAGTTATGATTTAACCCTACATGCAAAGGTTTCCCGAAGGAAGCCATGTAGGGAGAGCAACATTTAGTGAGGATTTTTATGTAGTCCACAAACTAAGCGACGTGCATCACCATGTTAGAAGTCAAAATGTCCAACAGTAATAGATAGAATAAGTAGCAGGCAAAAACTAAGGGAAAATCAGTTCAAGTATTAACACAATAAGCAAATATCAGCTCCAATCCCCTGTCTGCCCACTACAAAGTTTGGTATTGAAGAACTCAGCACACACTACATCCTAGGAGCACAGCAGTTCGGGGAATCACCCGATAACCGCAGTCCTGCTACAGTCCATCTGGCTCCCTGTCCAAGTCTTGATCTGAGGTCCTGGTCTCCATGCTGGAAATCAATGACTCTGCAAAGGTAGTTGCCATATCGGGGTCAGTAAATATGTACGTTTTCTGCTGGTAGACTACATGAAGCCGCGCAGGAAAAAGCATTTGAGACTTTATGCATTTTGCCAGGAGCACCTTTTTAATCTCTTGCAATTTTTTCTTTCTGTCCTGCATCTGGGATGACAAGTCCAGGAAGAAGACCAGGCGACTCCCCTCCCAGACAATGTCCTCCTTTTTTCTGGCCTCTTGTAATAATGGAATTCTCCCTTCTGGTGTAGACAGGGACATAATCACTGTAAGAGGACAACAGGAATTTCCTCTACCTGCCCGACGTACAGGAATGAAGGCCTGTGAAATAGAAACGCCCATATCTCTAGTTAGTAGGTGCAAGTCTCAAAGATCAACCGGTCTAGTGCAGCCAAAAGTTCGGAGCGGCTTGCCATACGAGGGGGAACCCACAATACGCACATTCCTCTGGCGAAGTCCATTCTCCAAGGTCTCAACCTTGGATTGGAGAAAAGTAACATCCTTGTTTAGGCCCATAGAAACTTCTGCTTGTCGTTCCGATGAAGAGGTAAGGTCAGTTATTGCTGAAGAGTTGTCGGCAAGCCTCTGTTCTAAATCAGAAAATTTTTTCCTCCATTGCAGCCAGTCTTTTATTCATCTCATCGCCGGTCTACTGTTGTTTAGTTAGGAGAGAAAAGTTGTTGTAACTCCAGCGACGAGGTGTTAGTTGGGCCTCCAGATTTTCCCGAAGCGCTGGCTCCCAGGGTAGGAAAGTAGGAGTCTAGCACCAAAGCAGAGCGATAAGGCTGTTTTTTCAGGCTCATCTTTGACACTGGTAGATCTGCTATCCTGTGCACACTGAAAAAGGCCGAACTTGAGCCGTAAAAGGTAATATTATTAATTTTTTAAATCGAAGCAAAACAGAGCTCCAAAAAGATTGACCATACAGCTGAGTGCTCCACAGCGCCCTCCCCCCCCCCCGCTGACTTTTTAAATGATAGCTAAGATAGTACTATTACATTTTTGAGGTCAGGTTTATTTATAATTTGAATTCAGACAGATCAACTCATGTGAAAATTCTTCTGTTCTTTTTGCTCTCCTGTGCTGTAAGGCAGACACAAAGTCATATTTTTAAGAGGTGGTGGCCCTTCAACAGGAAGCAAAATCAGATCCTCTATGTTTGTTGGTGACAGCCTATTTCTGAGACTGTTTTTACCAAGGTTTGATAACTGCATCTCCTTTCACAGCTGTCGGTGTAAATGGGTGCCATCAGCACTAGGCTTGCAAGTTTGATTAGATTTGGGAATGTATCACCGTGATACTTGCTAATCAAGCCCCATAACATGGACATTTTTTTACACTGGGTAACCCTCCTGTAACACAACAGCTTTCACTTTATCTGGTTCATCTATAGCTCTCTCAGTGTCCACAACTGGTGGTATTTTAAGGTGTTTTTACACAGGACGTTTGTTCCATGAGGGTGCCTTGTTCCACTCGGTCTGTTGCGGAGCAGACTGCCTTTACACACTGTGATCTGTATTGCAATGAGTGGTACAGATCAAGTGTAACATTATCTGTTTTGTGCCATTTACAGGTGATCCACTCTGAAACAGCCAAAAAAGCACATGATTCCCTCTTGTTCTGGCACCGAAATGAGCAGAAGGATGCTATTATATGGCCGGGTGGAACGGAAGAAAACTCTGCAAGCCCAGAAAAGTAGGGAATACGGAACTGGCAAACGTTAAGTTCTCTTGTGGAACTAATCGCCTGTGCATGGCAGAAGGGTAATGTTACAGCTGATCTGTATTGCTCATTGCGATACAGATCTCTGCATGTAAAGACCCATGTTTGCACTCCTTTTTTCTTCCCAATGTGTTGCAGAAAGGTGTCTTGTTCTTTGTTTCCCCAGTGTGGCACATCACTAGCTGAAAAAAAAGTTAGTGGTCTCATTGCAAAAACTCTAAATGCATACATTATGTTGCTATTATTCTCTGGAAACCTGAACTTTAAATTTTCTTTCAGCTTCTATATAAAGGCAGTTTTGATTGCCTGAATGTTACACCACCCCTGTAGAACATGGTTATTTTTTAAAATCTGTTTGTATCGTCATCTGCCGTGATGTCTTCCTTCAGCTTCTACAGATGTATTTGCTGCCCACTCAACATGCAGTTTTCTCCATTTTTTTCTCCTGTGTTGCCATGCAACTTTTTACCGAGAGTTCAACAACAGCTATATCAAGATCCTTGTTTTGAAAACTAGACATAAGTCCATAATGACTAGTAACACATCTATTGGCATGTATGTTGCTCCCACAAAACCTACATGAGGCATTTGTTTGGCATAGCCAGTGGCGTTTACATCAGCAGGGCTTGACACGTATGTTATTAGTGAGTCTAGAGTTCTGTAAACCGTTTTAACTGCACTGTATACAGCTAGCCAGAGTACATCATGGACTTCTTTAACTTTCAGAGATGGCTCATTAAGCACCCTAAGCATTTCCTGTAATTTATTGCAGCAATTGTAAGATGCTTAAGTAGTAAAAAGGTCCTTTCAGAACCTCTTGGTAACACTGCAAGTAAGTCACTGAATCTACTGCCTGAGAACTAAACAAGAACTAATCTATGGAGTAAGGAATGGTAGTTCAGTAAAATGTGATTCTGTCTCAGAGAATGTCCAGTTGCTCCCTTCCCTTTTCCAGTCATTACTTTAGCCCCATCGATGCCTAAGACATAACTTTAAACACGGCACATTTTTGTCACTTAAACTGTAGCAGAGCTGCCGCAAAATTTTTACTAGTTCCAGAAGTTGTTTGAACATTAGCTGCATAATGAGTGTCTGGTGTGAATGTGACGGGGCCAAGAACACAAACATAAACTGTCAATTTCTTATAAACAGTAATGTCTGTGGTTTTATCAGCAAGTATACTTTAAAATGGGGAAGCCTGCATTTTTGAGTCACTATCTTTTTAAACAACAGATGCCAGTGAGTTAAGCACATATCATTTGCCATTGTTTCGGAAGTGTAAGTTGCTTTTTCACCGTGGGCTACTTTTTCAACACAGTTCCCATAAACAAAATTCCCAAAGAAGTGTCATTAAAAAGACTCATATTTGTGCACAGACCGATTTTCCTTGCACAGCCAGCACACCATTTTCATGCCAACAATTATTGCTGTTCCTTCTCCTATAGCTTTTCTTATTGCTTGGGCAAAATCATTTTCCATGCCTTCAGCTACAAAAACTGTTCTGTGATCCCCAGAATTGGTGTGTCTCTGAAGAGTACTACTTCTGAAATTATCATTACCCTTCCTAGTAAATTCATTGTTTTTCCACGTTTTTTGCATAGAGAATCTGTTACTGTATTTCCTTTGGCATCAACATGTAGTACGAAAGTTTCTTTTTACAGATTTGCCTATCATGCCTTCATCTGTTCTGCCTAAAGATAGCTCATCTGTGAACACTTGAACGGATATGCCAAGCTGAGGATCAGTACCACTAGTACCCACTTCAAGTTCAGTATCAATTGCCACATCAGTATGCTGCTGCCCCCTGCCAGCCCTTGGGTATATTTTTTGGCTCATGGTAAAACTCCTTTGCCAGGTGAAAGAGGAACACCCTTTCTTTTTCCACCACGACCTCTTTCAGACATTTTTGAACTTTGCTTAGTTATAGCCTGAATGTGAGGGATGGGTGAGGATCAGGTCTTTGGTTCAGTTGCCCACACTAAGGGTTAGTTAAGTACATATAATTACTGGTGACCCCCTTTAATAACTCATTTTACTAGATCACAAAAATGCCGTAATAGCATTCTGACACCCGCACAACCCTGCGCAATCCTGCACAAAGCTGCACACACCGCGCAATAAAAAAAACTCCCTGCACCAGTAATTATAAAAAATAGAGGGTTGTCAAGTGTAAAAAACAAACACCCAGTAGTGCAGAACCAATAGTGTCCCAAAAATGTGTTGACTCTTTACACTCAAAGCTGTAGCACACTTTAAACTTGGTCTATAACCTTCCAGTTATTCCGGAGGTAAATGTCCTAGGGAGAGAACACAAAACAATTTTTTAGTTCATAACATTCCATGTGTTTTATCCATTTTGACAATACTGATTTATTTATCAAATATATAAAGTATCCTCAAGAAGGTATATGTTAGAAGGAGGGTTAGAAAGGAATAACATCCCAGTATTAAATATTTTAAGTAATACACAGTAGTATAACAAGACTTGCTATAAAAATACACAGTTACTTGATGGAGAAATTGTTCGGAGTGATACTGAGGGAGGGTTACGGGACAGGGGTGGGGGAGTTTGGGTGGGTAGGGGTTAGGGGTTGGGGAAGAAAGGAGGAATTGCTATCCTCTTATCTTGCGGTCAAAAGCTATCATGTCTTTTTTAGAAATGGTTTAACCTCAAACCTATTATTTAAACCTGTTTTTCTCAAGGTTCCCAGTTGAAAGATCCTCTTTTGTTCCTTTTTATTCAACATGTTTTCCATGTCACCTCCTCTAATGTTTGGGGGAACTGCTTCCACCTCAATACCACAAACTGTATGTGTGGTATTCTGTGGTGATCTATGTATGTGGGTCACCATAATATATCCCAGATTGCCTTTATTTATGGCATTCAAATGTCCCTTAATCCTGAATTTAAATTTGCATTTAGTGCGACCCACATAGTAGGCACCACATGAACAGGTCAAAAGATACACTACAGCTTCAGTATTATAGTCACTGGCGGAGTGTATTTTCTCCATTTTGCCTGTTCTTTGATTAAAAAATTCAGTGCGTGGTTGTATAGTGGAACACACATTACACATACCCTTGTACCAGGTTTCTTTCTGGATGGTAAATATTTGATTTTTTCTTGATTGCTACTCCCTAGACTGTCTTTCAAGTTTTTACCTCTTCTAAATGTAACCTGTAATGGTTTTAGAAGAAAAGGTTGCAGTGGTCGCAAACTTCTCATTATATGTAAATTATTTTTAACAATCTCAGTAACTTCTTTTGCTCCCCCACCATAAGTGGTGATAAACATGATAGATAGATCCACTTTTATCTTTTTGCTTTTTTGGATGAAACATCCTTCCCCCATCCATGAGGTTTGCCTCTTGTTCAATTTCTTCTACATGCGCTGCATCATACCCGCTTTCCAACAAATTTCCAGCAAGTTCCTGAGCTCTAACTTTATACAGATCTGGATTTCCACAATTTCTTTTCACCCACATAAACTGCCCCTTCGATAAATTCTTAACTACATGCCTGGGGTGACAGATTCTGGCATGCAGGAGTGTGTTTCTGTCTGATTCTTTTCTGTACAAATCAGTGCACAGTGACCCATCCTCTAACCTGGAAATGGTTAAGTCCAGGAGGTGAGCACTCCATTTGTTGGCACTCACTTTAAATTTTAAATTTCAATTTGTGCTGTCCAAATATTGTACAAATTTAGACAGTTCACTCTCTGAACCCTTCCAAATCATGAGCAGGTCATCTATGTAACGTTTGTACAGGTCAATCTTATCAAAAAACCTGTTCAATGATTTGTCAAACACAAAGGTGTTCTCCCATACACCTAAATATATATTGGCCAGACTAGGGGCTAAAGTAGCCCCCATGGCCATGCCTTTTGTTTGTTTGAAGATCTTATTTTCAAAAAGAAAGATGTTATTTTTCAATGCCAACTCTGTCGGATTTGTCAGCATATTAATTTTCTGTTGTGTAAGATTTGTAAGTTACAAAAGATGCTGTTCAATAGCCTGAAGTCCCCCTTCATGGGGGTGTTGGTATATAATGATTCTACACAGGGTTGGACTGGCCCACCTGGATACCGGGAAATTTCCAGGTGGGCCCACTTTGTTGGGTTCCTGGCCACTTTCTAAGCTCTGAGAATCTTGGGTTGCATCTTCTATTTTTTTAATAAAATAGGCCCTGTAAGTAAATTCATAATGCAAACACAGAGCTGGTGTATTATATTGAAGTTGAATAGTTACAGTATATGAGTGTGACACCCTGGACCCTCCCTTATTGATTTTCCAGGTGGGCCCTTGTGTCAACTTTCCAGGTGGGCCCTCTGTAGCCCAGTCCAACCCTGATTCTACATCCATCGTTACCAACAACCAATCCTGTTCACAATGTATGTCACTTACAATTTCCAAAACCTGACTAGTGTCCCTTAGATAACATCTTATCCTAAGTACAACAGGTCTTAAGTAACTATCCACAGATTTCAAAAGAGGTTCTGTGACCTATCCGATGCCTGAAACAATAAGGCATTCAGGTGGGTTCACAGAGTCTTTGTGGATTTTAGGTAGGGTGTAAAACACTGTTTTTGTCGGATGTTGTACTGTGAGGAAAAAAGCTCATCTGTAGAAATAAGATCTTCTTGGTGTAAGTCTAATAGATAGATTTCAATTTCATGGTTAATTTTACTCATGGGATCGTATGTAAGTGGTTGATAAAACTGTTCATCTCCCAGCTGTCTATAAACCCCTTTTGTGTAATTCTCTACACTCTGTATAACTATACTGCTGCCCTTATCAGCTGCCTTAATCACTATTTTTTATTTTCTTTCAATTCTCATACTGCCAGTCTTTCCTGCTTGTTCAAATTGCAGAAAGACATATTTGGTGGATTTTGATACAGCTGATTAAGGTCAGTGATGCAGCAGTCTGAAAAGCTTTCTATACTGGGATGTAGAGGAGGACAGAATGTGGATGGTAATCTAAACACATTTTCTGGCATAGGTTCTCATAACATTGCATCATCATCTACTAATTAACTGTTTTTTACATTGGTACTTACTGGCGGTAGAACCTGAGTAGTTATTACCTCATTCTCCCGATTTTTATCTGAAAAGAATACTTTTAAGTTTAATTTCCGTACAAACTTTTGTATGTCCAAAACAGCAGAAAATTCAGATTTGGTGTGTAATGACTGTATAAACCTCTCAGGCTTTGCTCTCGAGGTTTATGGGTCATCACACATCTCAGGTGTCTAAAAAAATCCATAACACACACTTGCCTATCCATTATACTCAATTTTATTTATTCTCTCTGGCTAGTATTTAACTGCCAGTGCAGACCAGTATCTAGTCTTCCAGTGTCACCACACCAAAATCAGTTCCTTGGGGGCTGTCAGAAAATTCCAGAACAGAGTTAGACAGAAACAGTGAGGGATAGATGACTCAGATCAGGTAATGTCTTTGGTTCACTTGCCCACACTATGAGTACATTTTATTTATTCTCTCTAGCTAGTATTTAACTGCCACTGCAGACTAATATCTAGTCTTCTAGTGTCACCGCACCAAAATCAGTTCCCTTGGGGAGCTGTCAGAAAAATTCCAGAACAGAGGGTTAGACACAAACAGTGAGGAACAGGTGACTTGCCTCAATAATGCATTTGGTTCATTTGTCTGCACTGTGGGTATATTTATTCTCTATGGCTAGTATTTAACTGCCACTGATGAGTATCTCATTTCCCATCATCACTAAACACTAACAAGTTCCCCTGGCGGATGTCAGAAGAAAAAATTTAGAACACAGAAACATAGACTTTGACGGCAGATGAGGACCACTTGGCCCACCCAGTCTGCCCATTTCCCTACCTACTGGATAAGCTGCAGATTCTAGTTAACCAACAGCCTACTTCCTGCCACCCCCCACTACAATTGCCTTGTGTCTGTCCCATGCATGTTTGAATTCCCCCACTGTTTTAGCCCCAACAACCTCCCCAGGAAGGCAGTTCCATGCATCCACCACTCTCTCGTTGAAAAAAAAAATTCTCACATTACCCTGAGCTGTCCCCCTCTATCTTTAAATTGTGTCCCCTTGTTCTTACACATCTCTTTTCTGAAAGATGCTACCCTCCTGGACTTTGTTGATTCCTTTGAGGTACTTGAACGCTTTATCATCTCCCGCCCTCCTTTCATCAAGGGTATACATATTAAGCTCTCTCATTCTCTCTTCATATGGTTTCTGATGCAGACCCTGCACCATTTTAGTTGCCCTCCTCTGGACTGCTTCCATCCTGTCTATGTCCTTGCATAGATGAGGTCTCCAAAACTGCACACAGTACTCCAGATGGGGTCTCACCAACTGTCTGTACAGAGGGATAACCACTTCCCTTTTTCTACTTGTGATGCCCCTTCCTATGCATCCCAGTATCCCCCTGGCTCTCCTTACTGACTTCTCACGTTGCTTACCAACCTTTAGATCATCTGATATGACTACCCCCAAGTCCTGTTCCATTTTTGTTGTTGTTAGTACCTCCCCTGCTATTGTGTACTCTTCTCCTGGGTTTTTGTTTCCCAGGTGCATTAGTTTGCACTTCTTTGCATTGAATCTAAGTTGCCATATGTCTGACCATTCCTCCAACCTTGCCAAGTCCCTTCTCATCCTTTCTACCCCCTTGTATCAACTCTGTTACAGATCTTTGTATCATCTGCAAAGAGGCATACCTTTCCCTCCAGACCCTCTGCAATGTCACCTATAAAGATGTTAAAGAGGACTGGACCCAGTACTGAGCCCTGAGGTATACCACTAGTGACCCCCCTTTCTTTGGAATGTGTTCCACTCACTATTACCTTCTGTGTCCTGTTGTGCAGCCAGTTTGCAACCCAGGCTACCACCCTGGGACCCACTCCCAGGCTGGCTAACTTGATTATTAATCTTTAGTGCAGGACTGTGTCAAATGCCTTGATAAAGTCTAGGTAGGCCATATCCACAGCCCCTCCCTGGTCTATTACTTTGGTCACCCAGTCAAAGAAATCTATTAGATTCGTCTGACATGACCTTCCTGCTGTAAATCCGTGCTGCTTTGGGTCCTGTGCCCCACTGGCCTCTAGGTATTCAACAATTATTTCTTTCAGAAGTGATTCCATCATTTTCCCTACCACTGAGGTCAAACTTACAGGTCTGTAGTTTCCTGCTCCTGCCTTGCTCCCACTTTTGTGAAGGGGAATCACATCTGCCCTCCTCCAGTCCCCAGGTACAACCCCATCCTCCAATGATTTGTAAAAAAGTGTGGTCAGTGGTGTCACTAGGTCCTCCCTTAGTTCTTTTAGGATTCTGGGGTGAATCCCATCAGGCCCCATTGCTTTGTCCACCTTGAGTTGTAGGAGTTCTTTCAGGACTCTTTCTTCTGTAAATGGACTGGTGTCAACCCCCCTACTCAGAGTGCTTCTATTGTCTGGTGTAGGTAACTCTCCTCATCTTCTTTGTGAATACTGAGCAAAGTATTCATTCAGTATCTCTGCCTTTTCACTGTCTCCTCTGCCCACCTCCTCTCCCTTATTAATCTTCACTATTCCTCCCTTAACCTTTCTATGCTCCTAATGTACCTACTGTATAAAGGTTTTATCCCCTTCTTAACTGAATTGGCTATCTTTTCCTCAGTTTGGGCTTTTGCTATTCTGACTGCCTTCCCACTTCTTTCTGCTTTAATTGATACAGTTCCTGTCGTGCTTTTTTCTGTGATGCCTTATACTTTTTGAATGCAGCCTTTTCTCCTTAACCTTCCCTGCCACCTCTTTTGAGAACCATAGTGTTTTTTACTCCGCTTTGTTTTCTTTATCTGTTTCACACAAAGGCTTGTTGCCTCTATGATGGCAGTTTTGATTTTTCTCCATTGTTCTTCCACCCTTCCTTTTGGCCATTTGCATATGTATTCCTCAGGTATTCACCCATTTTGCCAAAGTCAGCCCTTCTAAAGTCCAGTATGCTTGTTTTTGTATGGCTTGTCTCCATGGTTGTGTTTATTGTGAAGCACACTGTGCAGTGGTCGCTTGTTCCCAGATGTCTACTGACTTCTAAACTTGTGATCCTCTCTCCATTTGAGAGTACCAGGTCCAGTATTGCTCCCTCCCGAGTGGGTTCCAACACTAGCTGTCTAAGGTCTGCCCCTGCAGGGCATCAAGAATGACCCTGCTCTTGGATGTGGCTGCAGTACATGTCATCCAGTTAACATCTGGCATATGCAGGTCCCCAATCAACAGTATCTCCCCTTTTTCAGCCATTTTGAGAATGTCCTCTATCATTTTCTTGTCCACTTCCTCCCCTTGAGATGGGGGTCTGTATACAACCCCTGTGCGGATTGTGATGCCATTCCCTGTCTCCAAGGTGACCCAGAGTGCCTCTTGTCCTCCCCTTTACTTTTTAGTTCTGTAGCTTTGATCCCTTCCCTTATGTATAGAGCTACTCCACCTCCTCTTTTCCCCTCCCTGTCCCTTCTGTAGACTGTGTACCCTGGTATGTTGACATCCCAGTCATGGTTCCCCATGTACCATGTTTCTGTGACTGCCACAATATCCAAATTTCATCTTCCATCAAGGCTACTAGCTCAGGAAGCTTGTTTCCCAGACTACGGGCATTGGTACTCATTGCCCTCCATTTAATGTTGGCTTTATCCTTTTTTCCCCCCATGCCTGCTCTTTTTTCCCTTGTCTATTTTTCCATTTACCCCTGTCCTGCCCTCTGTTGAGCACTGTACCTCAGTGTTTACCTTACTACCCATCATGTTTAGTGGGGGGGAGGCTTGAAATTTCCTGCCTCTTATTAGCACCTCTCCCCATGGCTAGTTTAAAAGCTTGCCAAGGAAGCATTTAAACCTGTCACTTAGGATCTTGGTTCCCTTCATGGACAGATGCAGACCATCATGCCAGTATAGACCTTCATCTCTCCAGGTGTATCCCCACTCCCCAATGAAGCCAAAGCCCTGTGCTCTGCACCAGTTTTGCAACCATTGATTAAACTGCATGGCAGTAGTACTTAGCCTCACCCCTGCCATGGACTGGCAGCACCTCTGAGAAGGTAACTGCAGCTGCTACCTGTCTGAGGCCCCTTCCCAACTCCACAATTTCATCCTGCACTGCACTGATTCCATGCCTAGCTAGGTCATTTGTCCCAAGGTGGACAATGATACCTAGTTCCCTCTCATGTTATGCTGCTTCTGCAATCCTGAGGATTCGCTTCTTGTCCCTCCAAGCCATGGCACCAGGTAGGCACCTTACTTCCCTCTCCTCTCCTCTCCTCTCCCTTCCCCAGGTCTACCCCTCTAACAATTGAGTCCCCTATCAGAAGCTGTTTCTTTCCCCTGTGGTGTCCCTTGCCACCCTTCTGTGGGTCTCCCTTATGGGTGTCCTCAGCATTCTTCTTGGTCTCCACTGAGGGTGCCATCATAGAGGAACCTTGCTCTGCCAGACTGGCATATGGTTTGTGTAGCAGTACAACTAGGGGGGCTTCGCCTATGTTCCACCACCCGCACCCTCCCAGAACCCACTGTGATCCAACTGCTCTTCATACTTGGCAGTCTCTGTGGCAGTGGTGCTCTTTGGGTGGGGGAGGCCTCTTTAGTCCTTGCCAGTTCAGCCTGGAGGTGGGAAACCTCCTCCCTCAGAGCTGACAGTTGCCTGCAGATAGGACAGCAACACAGTTTCCAGAATGTCTCCCAGAAAACAGGGTTTTGCCCAGTCACAAACAGTGAAGGGAAGGGAAAGGGAACATTGTTTATCCAGGAGTAGCACACTAAGCCAAAGCTTGTTTCCAGGTGCGACCTGGGAACACAAGGAGGTTAAGTGACTTGCTCAGGATCATACAGTATGCACCTAGGCAGCTGTGGGATTCAAATCCAGGTCTTCAGATCTGCAGCTCAGAGCCTTAACCCACTACAGTACTGTGAGAATCAGGAAATGTCTTTGGTTCGGTTGTCCACACAAATGATAGTCAACTGCTACAGTTGACCAGAACAGGATTTAGACTGGTCATTCTGACCCAGGGAGACTGTCAGAGTGTGTCACGACTTCCCTGCCTCTGAGCAGCACTGACTGACAGGTTATAATGATAGTGACAGTGTCCCTCTGATAAGGCAACATCAGTTCAAATGGTACGGGAAATCTTTACATTAAAGTACTGGAGATTTTACTGAGGTATTGAAATCTGAGGTTAATCTAATGCCGTGTTTGGGCAAGATTATATTGTGAATGGCCATGAAATGTCGCCTAGGGATTATTTGGGTTCATGTGACACTGCAATAAAGAAGCATAAAAGGAACTTTAGGTGATGTCGTTCAGCATTGATGTACGTTTGAGTAATGAGCTAAAACCATGCTACATTCCACTAGACTACCATGTTACCTAGTTTAACCTTACTTACAGCATGGACACAAGATGGGGGAGTCTACGAAGCCAAAAAATGCAGCTCCAGCTCCAACTCCTTCAGCTTCACCACCAGGCAGACTATCCTCCCCAATGGTACCACCAGACAGTATGGCCTCCTCCCCACACTCACAGGCTAGTTCCTACCCCCTAAAAGTCATAAACAATCATCTTCTCACTGAGCTCCAGGCTTTTCAAACAGAAGTGAGGGATTCCTTAGCAGGAATCCACCAGGAGCAGTAGGCAGTGAAACAGGAGAATAAAGATCTCCAGGAAACTCCTACGCCCTATCAGATTGTTCTGATACTATGGCAGACCCGCTGCTTCAACTACATCATCACGTGGTGCAGCTAGTTATAACTGCAGTAACCCCAAGGGTGGCTGAGACACAAAACTCTGAGAATATATTGGGTTATAGAGGAGAGAAGGGAAACCAGATCACCACATTTACTGAACAGCTTTTAAAGGAATCATTTTGGCTCCATGCACACGTGGTCCTGGATTTAGAGAGAGTACACCAAGTCCTTGGACCCAAGCTGGGCCCAGGAGACCATACCAGATCAATTATTTTAAAGTTATTTAGATTTCAAGTCAAAGAAAAAGTGTTACTGATGGCATGGCGACTCAAGGTAGTAAAATACAAGGACACACAGAGTTATTCAGATCATGATTAGGCCCATGCCACACAGAAGACATACACACCCCAGCCTCCAAGCCCTGAAACAGGCAAGCATTTGCTACCAGATGCCATTCCTGACAAAGCACCAGGCTGTGTTCCCAGAGAGTGACATTCTGTACCACACCCTAGCCGAGATCATCAAGACTTTGAACGGAGAGGAATAGCCATCCCACCCCACCTAGATCCTCACAGCGTCCACGTTCAGCTTGTCAAGGACAGAGACAGTTGGGGAGTTTACCAGCATCCCAGGATGAAGAACCTACATGACAGACTCAAGCTCTCAGAGCTCAGCATTCCTAGGAGACACTTCAAATGACTACAAATTTGCTGAAACAGTTTGAAAGGCTGTCCAGATGATCATTCTTTGTTCTCATACTATGAAAATTTGAACTTTTGAATTTACTTGGATTACAAACTAGTTTTCTAATTGAGAAAATGTTGGGTCCACAAGTCTTCTTTCTCCCCAGTACAGGTACAGGGATTGGGTTGGTAGGGGGGCAGGGTCCGGGTTTGATTAGGGAGTGGGAGGGGACTCCTCAGTTCTCCAAACCAGCTCACAGAAGTAGACACTATTTAATACCAGTTTGGGAATGGTTGATATGCTAACCTACAGTTGGCTCTTTAATTGTGCAGTGATGTGGTGGGGGGGATGCCTCAGGGTCAGAGACCCCCCCAGGGGTCGGCACACACAGCACGCCCTTCCTCCCCCCACCAATTCAACCTACATTCAGAGGTGTTTCTCATAGCTTCTGAAATAACAGCAATGCAACAGCTTAACAGATATAGCCCTGCTTGGGATACAGCCTCTCGCTGGAGCCCCACGTCATGGGACAGCTTGCTGGGATGCTGCCCTCCGGCTCACTTTCCTCCAAGGGATCTATTCCTTTTGTGTGGAGCTTTCTCTAATCTGCTAAACCACCATGTGCAATGATTCAGGACTGCACTAAGCTGGGTGTAGATTTCATCTGATACAGTGCAGCTCACCAGAGAATTATTCACTCACATGGCCAGTGGTATGCTAGATAGGACAGCCCACAACAATGTTGGGGTGATTTACTGGCCCGGACCCTGCCTCCTGGGCATGCATCCCTGCCCCCCTGCCTTCCATCCTCACATTCTCAATCCCAACAGAGACATCAATATAAGTCTCTCTAACATCTGACTAGTATTATGATACTATCTCTACATATCAGACTGGACTCTACACCACAATTGCATCTATATAAGACTCGAACGGTAGTGCAGGTGTAAAAGTTACTGCTGGGAATACTTGAAATCTATACAATAGTTAATACTACCATTTTAGATTTTTACTCTAAACTTTTTTAAAAATATAATTTTTATTAAAATATCTGCACTGTACAAGTTTCAGTGCCATTATTACAATCATTCTGCCCCAGCAAGGGCGTCAAATTGTTGTTCCATGCATTCCTGTATCTCCTATAATTCGATAGAGTCTCTTGCAGGCCTGGAGGCACCCCCCCTCTTAGGTACAGTGCAGGGGAGGCGCCAATCTATTCTGCTTTGGTGCAGTGGGGGTCAACCTGATTAGGAGAACTGTGTTATCTAGAGTCTTCACAGGACAGTTCGTGTGTGTGTGTGTGGGCAATGGGGACAGGGCTCAGGTGAGGCAGTTGGTATAGAATATCTGGTGGTTCTAATGTCTCTGTTCAATCAGTAGACCTTTACTGTAAACTGATACTAATTCTGGATGCCCAGCTGCTTGAGAGACCTAATGGAAGCATTTTGTTTGCACCTCCTTTCTGGACTAACAGTATGGACTTTAGACCACCAATTTGTTTTTCTTCTTTTCATTTCCTCTCTTGAAATTAACCAGTTGGAGCTGGCTTCAACTTTAGAGGTTATCCGACACCCCAGTTTGTACTTGATGATTTAGCCTGTAAATCTAAATTTAAATACCTGTAAATTTTCTTTCTCCAACTGCTGGTCACAAGGCTCTGAACAGCAGGGACCTACTTCCTGTATCAGTGCACAGGCAGGAAGAACAAACTTGAAGCAGCTCAACATCCTCTCCTCCCCCACAGGAGTCAGCCAGTCAGTTCCAAAGCATGTACAGAATTCACAGGAGCAATCCAGATTGCCCTCCTATTAAGATAAAAACTTGTAACAGAACGTTAGAGGTGAACAAGGCCAACTGGCCAACTTTATACATTTGGGGAGGGAATCAGACCTGTGACCAGCAGTCAGAGAAACAGAATTTACAGGTATTTAAATTTAGATTTCTCCTTGTGCTGGTCACAGAGCTCTGAACAGCTGAGATATACATTAGCAATGAGATAAGAGAATCCCAGGGCGGGAAGAATGCCGAAAGCAGTTATGAGTCCACAATGGCCTGTAGAACCCTGCAGCCAAAGGAAGACGCAGCCGAAGTGGCCACACCCAGCTTGTAAAATTTCATAAAGGTGTGTAGAGGTAACCAGGTAGCAGCTCGGCAGATGTCCGCCGGCGAAGCATCTCAGAATTCCACCAAAGGAGGTGCCATGGCCTTAGTGGAGTGGACTTTTATGGACCCGGAGAAGAACTCCAGCTTGTCCATAGGAGATGCTGATGGTTGAGCAGAACCATCTGGCGACAGAGTCTTTAGAAGCCATTTTGCCCACATTTGGCCCGGCCGTGAGAACGGAAAGGCTTGACGTCTTTTGTAGTGACTTAGTTCACTAGAGGTACAGCTTCAAGGCCCGTCTAGGATCCAGAGTATGCAAGTCTCATTCCTTGTCATTGCTGGGGTTAGAGAAGAAGAAAGGGAGTGTCAGTTCCTGACTTCAGTGGAATAGGGATACTACCTTAGGTAAGATGCCTGGATTTGTTCAGAGAACTGAGTCCTGGTGAAAAACAGTATAAGGCTCCTTGGAAGACAAAAGTGCCAAGCTCGCTGATTCATCTGGCTGATGTGATAGCGATGAGGAAGGCAACTTTCATTGTGAGATGCAGCAGGGATGCCTCCCCCAGAAGCTTGAAGGGTGCCCTGGTCAGAGTCTTCAGAACCAGACTGAGGTGCCATGAAGGGACCACAGACTTCACTGGTGGACACTTTAGGGTGTCCACTGTCAGGAAGCATTTGACATGAGGATAAGACCCCAGGGATTCCCCAGTTTCCACCAGAAGCAATGCTCCCAAGGCTGAGACCTGGACCCTTAAGGTCACTGGTTGTAGACCCATATTAAAACCCTCCTGAAGGAACTGAAGGAGGATTGGTAAGGAAACTGTATGGCTGGCCAGCTGCTTGGACTGAAGCCAGAATAAAAACTTGCACCAAATTCTGTAGTACACCTTAGAGAAATACTGACATCTAGACTGTATCATCATCTCAGTTACTGCTGTGGAGTACCCGAGGTCCTTGAGAGTCTCCTGCTCAATCTCCAAGTCGAGAGGGACAGGTTGTGGAGATTCTGATGCATTATAGGACCCTGATGAAACAGGTGTGGGCATATTTGAAAGGTGAGTGGTGGATCCCTGGCCATGTGGACAAGATGTGGGAACCACAGGTGCTGAGGCCAATGAGGGAATACTAAGATCAGTCCGGCCTGGTCTTGAGCCACCTTGTGGAGTACTCTGGCAGAAGAGAAATGGGAGGGAATGCATTCAGCAGATTGTATTGGCCCCAGTGGAGGGAGAAGGCATCTTAAGCCACTACCAGCTCATCCCTGGTGAGAGAGAAGAACTGTCAAACTTTGATGTTGCATCTGGAAGCAAAGAGATCCACCTGAGAAGAGCCCTAGCAGAGGGTGAGGAGCTGAAAGGTGCTGGTCTTCAGGTCCCATTCCCCTGGCAGAATGTCCTTGCAGCTGAGCCAGTCTGCTGTGATGTTTTCCTGTCCTGGGATGTAAGCAGCAGCCAGACTGGAAAGAAGACATTCGGCCCAGTGAAGCAAAAGAAGAGACTCTTTCAGCATGGGTGTGCTTCTTGTGCCTCTTTGTTGGCTGATGTACCCCATCATTGTCTTGTTTCTATAAGGATCAGAATGTCTTGTTTGTAAACATGGTCTTTGAACTTTTGAAAAGACAGATGAGCTGCTCACATTTCTAGGACATTGATGCTGAGGTGAAGCTCTAGTAGAGACCGCTTTGCTTGAATGGACAGAAGATTCAGATGGGCACCCCATCCACTGAGGCTGGCATTAGTGGTAATCCTCACCTGATGTGGATGGCCCAGCTTGCAGCCCCTCATAATGAAAACTGTCCTTCATCTGGAGAGGAATAGTCACTTTTCGATTCTGGCTGTGTCTATGTGGGGACCACTGTTTGAGGAGAGTCATCTGAGTTGGACACATGTGAATTAAGGCCCATGGAACCGTATCTGCCAGAGAAATCATTGTCCCTATGAGCTGCATGAACATCTGGACTAGAAGTTGACAGGCATGCTGAAACTTCTGAAGAAGGGATTGTAAATCCCTGAATTTTGTAGAGGTTGGCAAAACTTTGCTGCTGTGTGTTTTGAAGTACACCCCAGATGATTCAGTGACTGTGCTGGAAACAAGGAGGTCTTTCACCTGTTGATGACAAAACCACATGTGGAAAGGCAACAAACAACCTCTGCCACTACCTGCAAAGCCAGTTCGAATCGAAGAGCTCAGATCAGGATGTCGCCCAAATACAGTAAGAGTTAGATCCCCTGGCTGCGCAGGTGCTCAATCACTGCCACAAGGACCTTGCAAAAGACTCTTGGGGCAGATGAATGCCCAAATGGCAGGGTTCTGAATTGGAAGTGGCTGTCCTGATCCTTGAATAAGAGACATTGTCTATGAGAATCCCAAATGGGAATATGCAAGTAAGCATCCTGTAAGTCATTGGAGGCCACTAAGTCTCTCTGATAGATTTCTCTGAGGATGGATGACAGTGTCTCGATCTTGAATGATCTGCTGCGGACAAGGTGACTAAGGAATTTGAGGTGCAACACTGGGTGGAAACTTTCAATGCATTTTGGGATGATAAAGAAGAGGGCATAAACTCCCCTGTTGAGCTCTGGGGGGGGGAGGTTCTATGGCCCCTTTCTGTACTAAGTCTGTTATTGCCTACAGAATCACTTGCCTTTGGTGGGTCCAGTCAAATGGGTGGGTGGAACGACATGAGGTAATGGAGGCTTTGTGTTGAATTTGATTATGTACCTCTTATTGACAACGTCCAGGACCCATTTGTCTGTTGTAGTATGGACCCATTCTCTGAAGAAACTGGAAAGTCTGCCCCCTATGCGGTGATGGGTCCGGACTGCCTCATTGTAGAAATTTCTTTGCAGAAGCTCTAGTGACATGGTTGCCACTTCCTCTGCTTCTGTTGTTGCATTGGTTATGAGAGGAAAACCAGGGTTGTTTGCTCGCAAAGCTCATGTTCTGTCCTTCGGTGTACGATTGACCATAAAAAGGCTGCCAGGATCTGCCAAACCAAGATCTAGCCCTAGGTTTTGATTGGCGCATGCATACCTTAGTCGTTTCTCCAGATTCCTTTATAGCCTCTTAAAGAGTGCAACCCAACAGCAGGATTGCTTTTGTATGGGGCATTTACCAGATTAACTTTTGAGGAGGTATCTGCCTGCCAGGCCCATAACCACAGGTTACATAGCAGAGGTCTGGTAGAACATAGTCCTGGCAGCACAGCAGACTGCATCCTCTGAAACATCTGCTGACTAAGTGAAAGCGAGTCCCACAAGCTGGAGTTGCTGAATCACCACCTTATTCTTTTCTGAATCCTCCACCACTTGAAAAGCCAATTCCATGGCCCAGGAGAGAGCAGCTGTAGCCAAAAACAGATTAGCTGTTGCTGCTTTTAAGGAAGTTTCTGAAGCTTGAAAGGCCTTCTTTAAGGAAGAATCCACCTTGCAGTCTAACAGGTCCCAGAGGGTGGCCCTGCCGTCTGCCGGGATGCTCGCCTTCTTCATTAGGGATGCTATCAGAAGGTCAATTTTGGGTAAGTTCAGTCAAGTTTCCACTTGTTTATTGTCAAATTGCAACAGTTTGTTAACCCATTGAGGTACAGAGTAAGTTTTCTCCAGGCCCTGCCACTCTTCTTTAAGCAGGTCCTCAATCACCGGTGGTAAAGGGAACACTGTTGATGATTTAGATGAGTGCAACGCCTGAAGGGCATTTTGTTTGGCTTAGTAGTGGCAGGCAAGGTGTCATGACATTCTTAATGAAAAGGTCCAGGTCCTCGAGATTGAGGTGTCTGGCAGATTTCTAGTCTGAATCTGAGCAACTGCTCTGAAGCTCTCCTTCCTTGGGTGAGGACAAGCTGGAGTCTGATGAAGAAGGTGACCTAGTCCAGCATTTCTTCCTCTTGTGATGACCGAGATTGTCAACTGGTGAGTCCCCTAGAATGAGGAGAGTTGATACGTTTCTTTTTCTTACAGTGGTGACATATAGTATGTTCCTCCTCATCCAACGAGGGAGACAGAGTGCGTTTTCATGTGGCTTTCTTGTTGTGACCAGCTGTAGGGGATTCAGGGGACTGCAAATCAAAACAGGCTGGATCCAAGGCAAATGCTCTGTTTAACTTCTCAATTGAGTCTAGAGCCAGCTGCAGAGTGGGTTGCTGTTGGATCTCCTGTGGGTGAAAGGATGAGGCAGCCACCTCTTCTGTGGTGGCAGAGTTCAAATTGGCCGCAGCCTCACATTTTAAACATAGGGACCCAGCAAACATGGCCAGAAGAGGGGTATTTGCATTCAGTGCATTTTCTGCCCATGGGTGACTTCTCTGAAAACTTGTCAGAGGACTAGCCATGGGCTTTTTCAGAGGACATTCTCAGCGCTGAACAGCACGGTGCTCTGAAAAGAGAGTGCTGGCACCTGAAGTAGGTGTACTGCTGATGGAGGGGCACCTGTAGGGGTCCGAGGCAAATGGAGCTGCCCAGCTGATGGGATTCCAGAAGTTACAGCAAAAAGGGGGGGACTACTGTGGAGGGGTTGTGGGATAACAGATGGACCAGACACCAAACTTCAAGTTCAACACACAATCTGTGTGATGTTTATTCAAAATGCAGAGGATAACCTTCAGCAATGGCATATCGCTTCTTCAGTAAATCAGTTTGTAGCAACAGACTATGAAAGTCTTTCCTCTACATTTAGCCAGCACCTACTGACTCACTGATCTCTGATCTAACTTATCTGTTGAGAGTTAGTCTCCCCTATGTGAGCCTTGTTTGCTTGGGTGGTGGGGGCTCAAATAATAAAAAAAAAAGCTAAAGACAAATAACCTCAGTGCAGAAGTACTGACACAAGGGTTACCCACCCCAAAGAGCACTGACAATAAGCCAAGTTTCAAAGAAACACAACATCACACATACTACCATAATGCAAAGCATCATGGGATATATGCAAAATCACCATGATATTTCAGACTTGTTCAGTTTACAGCAATTTACATGCATTTTAAATAGCACAACTAACTTAATTTTTATCATACAGTCCCCTAGTAACTTTTTACCTTTATCAAAAACACCAGTGGCATGGTATTTTCAACATTTACAGGTTTTATACACATAATGCACATACATTAAATTATTTTATGACATAGTGCCATTGCATACTAAATCCAACAACAAGGAACACAGCCTGTTGTCTTAGATCAGCTCGGAGGTCACAACAATAACCTCCCTGTACGAGGACCTGAGAGGGAAAGGAAAATTAAAGAGGACACTATAACATAGTCAAGAAATGGAAGGGGGGTGCCCATAGGCGGCCAACCTTAAGGACTAAAAATTGTAAAGAATAGATTAGGCTAAGAAATAGAAGAACTGTTGCAACAGATTTAAGAAAAGGTCAGTCCTCAAGAGTGGCAGGAGCTGCCTGTCACATATCCCCCACCATAAGAGGGAAGCAGTTATTGCAGACTGCTTACCACCTTCCCGTCCCAGGAAGGGATGGAGCTTCCACCCATCCATCTTTAGAAGCTCTGTCTCAGGGTCCCTATTAACAATAAACATTCTATCATAAACATAGTGGATATTATCATTCTTTACCCTGAGGCATTAACACATCTCTAAACAGAGACTAATGGTACCTTCCCTGAACTATCTCCTTTAGGGAAAGTACATCATATTTCACTGACATCAATTCCTGCACCATATCTAGACATGAAATCAGCATTTACATGTTGTCCATCATGTTTCATAACCGAAGATCTGGACAACTGTAAAGTCTAGTACTACAGAAAGAATTTTTCTGGAGTCGGTAATTACCTGCTCTAACCCCACCAGACATATCGGTTTTAAGCAGGGGCCCAGTCCTAGGTTCAACCCCTCTACATATAAACCCACTATGCCTCTTGAGTCATTAATTTCACTTGCTACTGATACAGACAGCTAAGGGTAGGCACTCTAGGTGCTATCCCAACACAGGTTCCTATCCATAATCCACCCACCTCCTCCTTTGTAGGTTTTCCATAACAAAAACACATATACCACCTCAGACTCCTTGTCTATCCTTGGGTACATCTTTCTTCACCATCAGGCCCACCCCCTGACCAAACATACTACACTTTGGCCTACTGAAAGGAGCCATCACAGAGCCACAACAAGCATTGTGCCTGCAACCAACTTGACCCCTCTGTCTTACACAAAGTGTCTGCGGGAATATGGAAGAAGCAGTAGTAGTTTCTACTCTCTTATTTCCACCTTTGTATAACCCATGACCCCAAATCCTTGGCCATCGTATTCCCAGGCAGGTCTCTACAGAAACCTACAGGAAGCCAAGGAACCTCCCATGCTGAATACCCTGCAATGTTAAACATCAGGTTCCTAAACCTTTTAACTCTGGGGTGTCTTTATAAACATCCTTTTAATCATTGTGCTATTGTCAACCATCTAGTACCCTGTGACCTGTGTGAGAATTTTCCCTTTTTCCAAGGGTGCCATTTTTTTTCTTTAATGACCTCTACCCTTTAAGACACTCTCTCCACACCCCGGGTACTAGTTCCTTTGCTGTCCCCAGTACGTACCTCTATCTGGTTGCACGTAAGACAGGTCTTAAGATAGGCTGTCACCTGTCTGTACATTCCTGGTCAGTAATAATATGGGGTTAATTGAGCTAATTCCCCACCATGGCTCAGATGCCCACAGAGACTAAAGTGAGCAGTGTCCATCACTTGTTGTCTGTGGGCCTCAGGCACCACTACCTGGGCATCCACACTTTTTGTTCAGGGTTTGGGCCTCATGTGGCACAGAACAACTTTCTTCAGTTCTTACCACCAACATTGTTTTGCCCCCACATCACCATTAATCCACATACCCTCTTTGGCCTCAATATACTGTAACAGTTTGGCAACATTAGCATCTTTAGCCTGCAGTATGCCCCAGTCAATACTGTTAATACATTTAGCTGCATCAATACAAAGAAAAGTCCCTTTAGCCTCACAGGCTTCTTCTTGCTTGGAGTCTTTAATCCCAGCACAATATCACTAGTCACAGTCTTATCTGGGGCCTCATATTCCAGTTCCATACTTGCATCTCTGATCTCCAACAGGTAACACCCTGGGATCACAGGCAACAAAGGAATATCCTGCTTAGTCAGGGGGTCATCCTCCTTTAGCTGAGCCCATGAAAAATCCTCCTCCGGTTCTTTATCCAAAAAACTTTCTGGCAGGGACCTCTCAAGCACCTGGCACTGGTGTTCCGTCAATCTGCATAATCGGTGTGCCTCCAGCCATTGCCCACTCATCCACAGTATTAGCCTCATCAGGTTTTCCACCATTGTGGTGCCGGCTTACACCTCTGGTCTGCCTCAACTTCACGGTAGCTACTCATCCCCTTTGCATCTCTTTGTCATCTTCAGGCTAGGCCATCCTCTGAGCTTCCAGGTCCAGTCCAGGCAGCATCTTCTCTCCCAGTCTGTCAGCTATGGTTCTGGTCAGAACTCCACAGACTTTCTTCTCCGGGTTCTCCTCTGGCAACTCCTGATGCATCGGTCCACCTGGGATATCTGGGCGACATCCACTGGAAAACATCCCCCTTTGCCCAGTCCAGATGCTTCCAGAGAGTTATCCCACTTCTAACACCAAGTCTGTGGAAAGGTTCTAGGATAACAGATGGACCAGACACCAAACTTCAAGTTCAACACACTATCTCTGTGTGATGTTTATTCAAAATGCAGAAGATAATTTTCAGCAATGGCATATCCCTTCTTCAGTACATCAGTTTGTAGCAACAGACTATGCAAGTCTTTCCTCTACACTTAGATAGTACCTACTGACTCACTGATCTCTGATCTAACTTATCTGTTGAGATTTAGCATCCCCTATGCAGGCCTTGTTTGCTTGGGCAGTGGGGGCTCAAATAAAAAAGCAAAAAAAACCAAGCTAAAGACAAAGAACCTCAGTGCAGAAGTACTGAAACAAGGGTTATCCCAAAGAGCATTGACGATAAGCCAAGTTTCAAAGAAACACAACATCACACATACTTCTATAATGCAAAGCATCATGTGATATATGCAGATCACCATGAAATTTCAGGCGTGTTCAGTTTACAGCAATTTACATGCATTTTAAATAGCACAACTAACTTAATTTTTATCATATAGTCCCCTAGTAACTTTTTACCTTTATCAAAAACACCAGTGGCATGGTATTTTCAACATTTACAGGTTTTATACACATAACGTATATACATTAAAGTATTTTATGACATAGTGCTATTGCATGCTAAATCCAACAACGAGGAACACAGCCTGTTGTTTTATATCAGCTCAGAGATCACAACAATAACCTCCCTGTATGAGGACCTGAGAGGGAAAAGGAAAATTAAAGAGGACACTATAGCATAGTCAAGAAAGGGAAGGGGGTGCCCATAGGTGGCCAACCTTATGAATTAGAAATTGTAAAGAATAGATTAGGCTAAGAAATAGAAGAACTGTTGCAACAGATTTAAGAAAAGGTTGGTCCTCAAGAGTGGCAGGAGCTCCCTGTCACAGCTGCCACATTACTCCCCTCTGGAAGGCTTTCCCCTGGAGAAAAAAAGTCACTGCTGAATTAAAGCACCAAAGTACTCGGAGTTGGGGACCTGCTTGAATGTTCAGTTTAGAGGGCAAGCTCCCTGAAGTGTCTGTGCCCCAGGAAGACTGTCATGCAAGAGTCCTGAGTGGCTGACATACATGGAGGAGGCAGCGTGGTAAGTAAAAGAAGTGCTGTTCAAAATGTGCCCGTGCAATTTTCCTGTACTTTGGATGTTGACAGTAGAAGTCTAGTCTCCCCATTACATTCATTCCCTCCCCCCCATACCAAGATCGGCTGCATGGCCAGTACTCACTGTGGACCTCAGCGGCTCCAGGGATGGATCACCAAGCCATGGAAAGCACACCTGGCAAAGCCCTTTGCTGGAGAAGAAGCTAACACTGGCCATGGCTGTCGGAGGCTCTGAGAGTGTCTGAAAAACCTGGCTGCCTGCAATCTGGTCCCCGAGTGGTCTGTTTCCCGCCGGTTACTGTTGTGGGGTTCCGAACCCCCAAACTGGATGCCTCCTAGTCCTGTTGCAGCTGGTCTTGCTGCTGCTGTCAGTCCTGCTGGAACTGTGCTGCAGTCAGTCCTCCTAGCACTGTGGTTTGCGGTGGGAGAAGGGGGTCAGGTTCTTCAGCAGCACGACTGAGCCTGGGAATCTCGGTGGTGCGAACAGCCATAAAGCGGTGTGGGAAGACTGACTGAAGACATTTTTCCCCTACACCTGAAGAAGGATGTCACACATTCCTGAAGTGGAAATGTTTGAGGTAGAACATTTTCAGCTCTGGCACACAGTGACAGAGCCCTGCTACAAGGTTTCTGCTACTCAGGAAGCTGGAAGTAGCCTGGCTGATGCCTTCGGGGGAGGAGAGGATGTCAAGCTACTTCAAGTTTGTTCCTCCTGCCTATGCACTGATACAGGAAGGAGATCCCAGCTGTTCAGAGCCCTGCGACCAGCACAAGGAGGGAGAATTGATCTTTTTGGGCAACCGATTAGGGAAGCTCTCGAATGGACTAATATAGCCCACAGTGACCTTTCCTACACCACATATTTTGCAGGACTTTTCACTTCTGCAGTGAGGGCCCACTGCTCCCACAGAGACTTTACCACAGGTGGGGCTAAACCATTACAGAAGAAAGAGTCCTGAAAGAACTCCTAAAACTCAAGGTGGACAAAGCAATGGGGCCTGACAGGATTCACCCCAGAATCCTAAAAGAACTAAGGGAGGACCTAGTGACACCACTGACCACACTTTTTAACAAATCATGGGAGGATGGGGTGGTACATGAGGACTGGAGGAGGGCAGATGTGATTCCCCTTCACAAAGGTGGGAGCAAGACAGAAGCAGGAAACTACAGACCTGTAAGTTTGACCTCAGTGGTAGGGAAAATGATGGAATCACTTCTGAAAGAAAGAATTGTTGAATACCTAGAGGCCAGTGGGGCATGGGACCCAAAGCAGCATGGATTTACAGCAGGATGGTCATGTCAGACGAATCTAATAGATTTCTTTGACTGGGTGACCAAAGTAATGGACCAGGGAGGGGCTGTGGATATGGCCTACCTAGACTTTAGTAAGGCATTTGACACAGTCCCACACAAAAGATTGATAATCAAGTTAGCCAGCCTGGGAGTGGATCCCAGGGTGGAAGCCTGGGTAGCAAACTGGCTGTACAACAGGACACAGAAGGTATAGTGAATGGAACACATTCAAGAAAGGGGGTCACTAGTGGAGTACCCTCAGGGCTCAGTACTAGGTCCACCTCTTTAACATCTTTATAGGTGACATTGCAGAGGGTCTGGAGAGAAAGGTATGCCTCTTTGCAGATTACACAAAGATCTGTAACAGAGTTGATACACAAGGGGGGGTAGAAAGGATGAGAAGGGACTTGGCAAGGTTGGAGGAATGGTCAGACATATGGCAACTTAGATTCAATGGAAAGAAGTGCAAAGTAATGCACCTGGGAAATAAAAACCCAGGAGAAGAGTACACAATAGCAGGGGAGGTACTAACAACAACAAAAATGGAAAGGGACCTGGGGGTAGTCATATCAGATGATCTAAAGGTGGGTAAGCAATGTGAGAAGTCAGTAAGGAGGGCCAGGGGGATACTGGGTTGCACAGGAAGGGGCATCACAAGTAGAAAAAGGGAAATGGTTATCCCTCTGTACAGACAGTTGGTGAGACCCTATCTGGAGTACTGTGTGCAGTATTGGACACCTCATCTACGCAAGGACATAGGCAGGATGGAAGCAGTCCAGAGGAGGGCAACTAAAATGGTGCAGGGTCTGCATCAGAAGCCATATGAAGAGAGACTGAGAGAGATTAATATGTATACTCTTGATGAAAGGAGGGACAGGGGAGGACATGATAGAAATGTTCAAGTACCTCAAGGGAATCAACAAAGTCCAGGAGGGTAGCATCTTTCAGAAAAAGAGATGTGTAAGAACAAGGGGGCACAATTTAAAGATAGAGGGGACGGTTCAGGGGTAATGTGAGGAAATTTTTTTTCATGGAGAGAGTGGTGGATGCATGGAACCGCCTTCCTGGGGAGGTTGTTGGGTCTAAAACAGTGGGGGAATTCAAACACGCATGGGACAGACATAAAGCAATTGTAGTGGGGGTGACAGGAGGTAGGCTGTTGGTTAACTAAAATCTGCAGCTTATCCAGTAGGTAGGGAAATGGGCAGATTGGGTGGGCCAAGTGGTCCTTATCTGCCATCAAAGTCTATGTTTCTATGTTTCTATTAGCTCCAAAAGGGACAAGATATTCCCCCTTCCCTCAGCTACTGAAGTCAGGTTAGACCTTGATGTTACTGTTACAGTTCTTCCCTCCCACAGATTTGAATGCCTTCCTGGGAGGGAGAATTGACTATGCCCTCCCTGGTTGGCTCTCCCATTCCCAGTTTTTAGTGCCTGGTTGGCAGCTGGTTTAGTTCTTAGCTCTGCTGGCATGCTGTTTTTTTCATTGGTATTTGATTTTAATGCCCATGCAGGGATATGTTTCACAATCTTGGGGTGATTCTCAGTTAAGGGTGATCCAACTGTACTGCAGATTGGTTAACAGCCACGGCCACAGGTACCTGAACATACACATTGCACTGTGGGGTGGCCCAGGGTCCTGCCTTGTATGGTGGCGATCTGACTATCCTCCCCCTCCTCCTGCTGAACCGGGGGGGGGGCCTTGGCTCAATTTCAGGGTGAGCACTGGTGACCTGCTGCCTCCCACTAGTTGTAGTGTCAGTAATGCTGAAACCTCCCTAATGTTGCTTATGGCAATAACTCCAACTAAATTTTATATTGGAATATTAATATTGTAAATAACCCAGTCAACTATAGTAAAATGTTTCCACTTGCAAGAAGAGAGATTGGATATCAGTTATCTCTAGAAGACTCATTTTACTGCCCTGGAAAACACTAAACTAGCAAGGGGAGACACTTATAAAGTACACACCTCTTACAAATCCGATGAGGCAGGGCATGGTGATATTGACCCCTACCGCCACAGCTTTCACTTGCACCAACTCTTACCTGGAGCCATCGGAATGCTATGATATCCTGACTGCTCACTTATATGAAACTGAGGTGACCTTAGCTAATGTCTAATCACCCTCGAACACCACTAAGGCTATTCTTCAGTCCTTTATGGGTAAGCTGATGGGAATGCTCGCAGGGCAACTCACATACTAGAAGAAGATTTAGTTAGAATCAGAGAAATCAGGGTAGTTGCATCGACGCAGGGGAGTTTGTTTAGCCTAAAGGGGAGCGCAGAGTCACAGGTTTATTTTTGGGAAACTGACCGGTAGTGGCGGATGCTGGGGGCTCCATTAAGTGTAATAGTGCGCTGCTCCACTCGGCTATTGAAGCGAGCGGAGAAAGTGCTTCACTATTACACTTAATGGAGCCCCTAGCATCCTACACTTCCAAGAAGGTTCACTGACTTTCACAAAATAAAATAAACACCTTAGCGGTGCAAGAAAAATGCCGCTTTTGTGGGCTAGAGCTAAACCGGAGGGTACACCTTACGTGGGTAGGAGCTGCCTGATTTCTACAGTTCCCCTTTAATCTTTTTCTCCAGAACCGGATACCTCTAGGCTCATCAGTCACAGATAACTCCTGCCCCAAAATATTTGTTATGGATGCTCCAGCACCTGGGGTATGGTGGATGTGTGGCATGTATTATTTCCATGAGGCACAACTTACACACATTGCTCACCGAATCATAACAGCTATGCATGGCTTGACTATTTGTGCTGTCCTGTGAGCATTTCCATATGGTGACCTAGGGATTTATCAGATCATAACTAGTTGTTACTCAAGTTAGATTTAGGAAAACCTCTTAAAAATACCTTCTGGTGTTGCTGGCCAGTGGTGCTGAGGGTTGAGGCACTGGATGCCACAACTCACATCATGCCGAAGACCCGGGTTCGGGAACGAGCCCGGGCCACTGGCGGTTGGCAGGGGTGAGAGAGGATTGATCATCCAGAGGACTGCTGTCCTCTCTCTCGAGGAGGGAGGAATAGCTGTCCCACCCGCTGATCGCCCTCTAGCAATGGCTAGAGGGGGATACGGGTCGGGAAGCTAGTGCCGATGTACGAGTCGGTGGGGGGGGGACAGGAAAATCGAGCCTGGCAGGCTCGATGATAGTCTGCCACCCCCGGGAGCAGCCCTGGAATCTGGATTGGGTCACCAGAAGGAGCGAGAAGCCGGCAACCTCCCCCCAGCCCCACTGCGGAGGGCAATCCATGGGGGATTATATGCAGGGCCACCTAGTATGGTGAACAGCAGAGCCGGAGAGAGAGTCACTTCCATTTGTAGAGGCGAAGCCACCTGCCAGGGCTCCAGAGGAGCAAAAAATGTATATATAAAAATAAAAAAAAAAAACACACACACCTTCTGGCACTTTAACACCTCCCTCCTACAAGACAAGGAATTTAGGGCCAAGACTACAGAAGCCCTGCAGCAAATACTACGTGACAGTGACACTGGTGTAGTAAGTGATCCACTACTCTGGGACTCGGTCAAGACAGTAGTTTAGGGGAATAATTATTTCTTATGCTGACCATATATAGCAAAGTTGAGAGGAATGACTGCCAGCTCTCATGGACAAGCTTATTATCCCACCCCACAACAACTTAACACCCATCAGGAGCCCCAGATAGAAGCTCCAATTGCTGCAACTCAGGCAGTGATTCAAGAGACCCTATGGGAGAGAACTGTACTTCTCTCCACTATACGTTAAACAGTCATACTATGAAGGAGGAGCTGGGGGGTGGGGCAAGACTTCTAGCTCATCAGCTCTGGGCCAATAGGAAAATGGATTGTATCCTTCAGCTTCTCTGCCATGTGTCAGGCAGACTAGAGCATATCCTGGATAAAGTAATGCAAATAACATAGGACTACTACAAAGAGCTTTATTCCGATGATAACCCTCCCACTTTAGAAGTGATCTGTACTTATGTTACTAAACTGTCACTTTCCTGCCTTACAGAAGCACAGCAGTAAACTGTACTGAAATTAGTCACTCTTAAGGAAGTTAAACTAGCAGTAGATTTAGTAATAGGTTCCACTGAGACCAAGAAACGCCCAGGGCACGACAGCTTCCTAGTGGAATTTTGCAAGACTTTCTCTGAGAATCGTCTTTCCCCCATTGATTCAAATGTTCGGAGTAACTAGATAGAATAGTGGAATTGGATTTTTTTGGAAAATGCTCTAACCCCATGGCTCTTCTCTTCCTTGATGCTGAGAAGGCCTTTGATAGGGTTTTCTGGAATTGGCAGACCCTAGCAGCCTTTAAGTCCCCCCCCCCCATTCCTTGAATGCCTTCACAGGTTGCATGCAGCCCCTCAGACATATGTCAAAGTTAATGCATCATGCAGTTCTATTTTCCTCCAGCGAGGGACTAGACAGGGGTGCCCCCCACCTTGGTATTCACATTATATATAGAGCCACTGGCGATAGTTATAAGGCAAAATGATGAGATAGAGGAAGTACCCCCTAGGAGGCTAAGACTTTGAGGTAACTCTCTATGCAGATGACACGCTCCTCATGCTTCTATCATTGGATATATCCACAGCGAAGACACTGAAGGAGCTAACTATTTACAGGGACATTTCTGGTTTCTGATCGTACTTACAGAAAACTGAGCTCCTTCAATTTAACTACATCCCAACCCAAGACCTTAAAACACCAATTCATGCTGGCCAGGTGGCGCTGAGGGCTAAGACACTGGATGCCTCACCTCAAGTCACGCCGGTGACCCGGGTTCAGGAATGAGCCCAGGCTATCAGAGGTTGGCAACAGGGGGGGAGGGCGGAACTGGATGGAGCTGCTGACAGGCACACTCTCCTATTTTGGGAGGTGGGATGGCTCCTCCCAGCTGATGGCTGCCACCTGATGGAGGCTGGGGACAGCATAGGCCGGATAGGAGCCAGGGCATTAGGCCAATGGGGTGGGAGGAAAAGGGCTGTTACTGGGGCCATGAGACTAATGTGTGCCTCCACACGCATACGTACCCACTCCCAGGGCCCTTGGGTGAAAAACGGAGGGCAGAAAATATCGCCGGCAGCAGGATGGCGACCGACTCCTCACAGGCACTGCTCTCAGGCCGGGACATAAGAGTGACCCGATATTCCAGGGACGGGCTGGGGGTCGGTCAGATGAGGGCTACAAGCGAAGGGGCAGAAAATATGCCGTGATTTAAAAAAAAACACCAATTCACTTTTAAATGGAATAAAACAATAAATACCTGAGGGTAAATATCCCTAAAAGTCTGGCCAATTCAGAACTGCTGAATTATGAACAATTAACGCAACAAATAATGTGGGGCTTAAATATGTGGAATTTGCTCCCACTTATTTTTTTTTCTTCCAGATAGAATCCATAAGTACAGTGATCCTCCCTAGGATATTATACCTCCTACAAACCCTCCTGGATTTCCCCTCACAATTTTATTTTAAATCCTGGGATAGACTGATCTCTCGCTTTATTTGGGATCTGTACATGTATGATCACCCCTGCACATATGTACAGTAAATGACTAGGCTGATAGACACTTCAACTCCTTCAACTTCTTTATTTTTTTAAATGGCGCAAATCAAATACCTAAGTGCTTGTACAAAAGACAAAAAGATGCAGCATAAAAACTTCATATTACAGTCTAGGCAATTTAAAACAAAGAACAACAGAAATCATTAGCAATCTGTCATCCATATTCAGGGAAAGCGAGCCTATACAGCTAATAAAACAACCATATTTAATAGGTCCCTATAGACACTGTATGTTCGGTCTGGAGCACTATCACTCAGGTGACATCATTCTGCAAAGACATTGCAGCCATCTTTGGTACATGCAGGAGTGCATATTTTAAACAGGAGACATGGTTTGTTTATCTTTGTTACACTTGACGAAACAGGATTCAATCTGCAATTTATGTAAAATGAAGCACAGCATTCAGAAGGTGAGCATGTAGTCTAAGGCACCATGTATTCTGATTTTTTGGTGGCTGTTTGTACATTTTGTCTGTTTACTTGTCCTTTACAAACATACGAACATACGAAATTGCCAGCAGAAACAGGCCTCATGGTCTATCAAGTCTGCTCGAGTGTGCAGCTAGCACCTCAACTCGCAGCTGCCCCTTTACATGGTATTACTGTTAATCCCTCCATCGGGAGTAAGGGTTGGTCTCAGATCATTAGCCACTACTCTGATACTAACAGCAAAAAAAGGCTATGGCTGAAAACTGTCATACCCATGGTTTCCCAATGGCAACAAATAGTTTCTTCTAGATATACTTTTGAAAAATGTACCTATTCTGTACGGAGTAAACTGCCATTATTCCAGCAGATATGGCAATCCTGGGTACTATATTATATGTCACTGAATCCTCTTTTTGTTCCAGGACATTTTTATTGTAAGGCTATATTGATTTTAGGCTAGTAAAATAGCCCAAAAGTGTTGGAACTGTAGATAATGACTACTGGCCATAGGGTGGGAGAATTAGAGTTCCCTCTCGCTCTCCTTCCTTGCAAAATGAAGGGGTTGCCTCACTTTACCAGTTTCATATTATTCAGATTAATAATACTGGACCTTTGTAAGTGGAGTTGGACATAGTAAACTGGCAACAATTCTATCTAGCCTCTACAATTCATGAAGCAACTGCTCACTTCAGCAAGCTGTTGCTGGGTATCATAAACAAGCATGCCACCCTGATAAAGCAAAGGGTTAAAATGATATCATGTCCTTGGTTTAAAAGTGAACTAAAAGAAAGTCTTAAGAGAAAGGGATGACCTCTGGGCTGTAGCTAGGCATTCAAAATCAGAATCTGATGGATCACTTTTTAAAAAATCAGAAATGCATGTACCAAACTTATATGAGACACTAAAGCTAATTTCTATCAGAATGCGCCGGAAAACTTTAAAAACAATGCAGCCAAATTCTGGAGGAATTAGTCAAAAATATAGATGGTCTAATGTCAACTCCCTCTCTCCCACTTATAATTGAGTCGCAAGGCAAATCAATACTGGACAGACAACTGATTCTGGAAGAACTAAACTCACACTTTGCCACAGCCAAACTCGCCTTTGACAAATCACCAGCAGCGTCTTACCCCATCTCTCACTAGGGGAGCACCGGTAACCTCAGTCAACTGACCAACCTATTTTCATTCCAGCCTATCACGTATAAACAGATGGAAGACTTACTATTAAGCCTGGATACCAAAAAAAGTGCTGGAGCTGATGGTTTAGACCCTCTGTTCCCAAAAATCAGCTACTGTCAACTTTCCGCACAAATAACCCACCTGTTTAATCTTTCACTCTCTAGCACTTAACTTCCTACAATTTGGAAAATGGCACACATCATACCTCTCTTCAAATCATGTGATGCGTGTAATCTGAATAATTACAGATCTATATCTATTCTCCTATTCTAGCCAAGCTCCTTGAAAAACTAATTAACACTCAGCTAAGGGATTATCTAGAAAAATTAGGCCTCATAGCCCCTATGCAGACCCAAACACAGCACTACATCGGCGCTAGTGAAAGTTATGGATGACTGATTAACAGCTCCTGATCGCAGGCAGATTACAGTAACTGTATTTCGTGATCTTAGCAAAGCCTTCAATACAGTTCACCACAGTATACTATTATGCACATTAAATGATACAGGCTTGGACTCACCCGCACTGTCTTGGTGCTTCTACTACCTAACTGGCAGACAAAAAATCAAAGCGGAGGACTCTTTCTCCTCATGCACAACGCTACCTAGAGGAGTTCCACAAGGATCAATCCTGGGCCTCACTACTTTTCATGATTTACATCAATGACCTTAATGCAAATATTAACATGGCCAACATACATTTCTTTGCAGATGACACAGTCCTGTATATCTCTACACCCACCCTATCCAATGTATGTGCTGACCTCCGAGCAGAGTTCATCCAATTGCAATTAAACATATTCTAATCAAAACTACTACTAAATGCAAAAAAGTCAAAGGTAAAGTTTTTTTCATTGGCTTATGCTGCATCCCCCACCCCATCTGATCTCACCATTAGCACACTCCAAGGAGATACACTTGAAGTGGTGAATAACATAAAATACCTTGGGATTCGGCTCGCTAGTCACCTGTCCTTCACCACACATAGAAGCACTATGCAAAAAAACTGAGAAGTAGACTAGGCTTCTTTTATAGAAATAAAAGCTGCTTCCCACTGGATGTCAGAAAGAGATTAGTACAAGCCATCTTCCTTCCACTATTGGACTATGTAGACTTGATCTATAGTCAATGTTCTTCCACCTGCCTAAACAAATTAGATAAACTCTATAACAGGGCCCTTAAATGTATTACTAATTCTGTGTCTAGAACGCATTACATAGAGAATAATGCCTATGTAGGGTGTGTAATATTCAGTTTTTTCCCACATCCAAGGAGTGGGATAATATATAAACCTCGAGAGCGAAGCTCGAGAGATTTATATATTGTCACACATCAAGGGTTTGTAAAAAAAACTGCATATCACACACCTACGTATGTGTTATTTTTTTATAATAACTGGTGCGAAGTAAACAAAGCTCAGAGTATTACCATTACGTGCTTCCTGCGTTGCTGATTTAACCTCTGAATGTGCTCCATGGCATGCTGGTTGTTATGGTGACAAGGTGAAGGTTCAACAGCTTCTTCATTGTTTAAAGTTTAAAAAAAACTGTAACGGTTCCATTTTCCGAGTCGTAAGTACCTTAGCATGGTACACATAACCTGGCACAAGACAATAAAAGTCATATCAATTCGCATGTTGATATAACTTTGCCATATCAACTCGCAGGTTGATATGACTTTTTAAAAAGTCTCAAAAGTGGTTTGATATCAGGGGTCACCAGTTATTATTATGCACTATACGCTTCTGTAGGAAGAACATCCCTAAATACAAGAAGGCTAACAAATCTCTACGTATAATAACTAAAAACCTACCACAGTACATTTCTGATCTTGTTAACAGGTCTCACAGTAGCTACTCATTAAGGAAAAGTAATCTTATCCTCTTAGACACAAGTAGACACTCCAAGATATGCTACCCAGTACGGTAAAACAACAATCATCAGTGTCATCCCCAAAGTCTGGAATAACCTGCAAAATTCTCCTAAACTCACCAGCATAGTTAGCCTAAGAGTTTTCAAATCACTCCCAGAAAACTCATGCACGAACCATGTACATGTAAAAGCCTAACTGTATGTCTACCAATGCATTCAGCACTAGTTCAGTTCCCTGTGAACAATCTATATTCCCCTGAAAGGCATGTATGTATATCATGGTCCTATATTAGTAAAGTTTTTTCTACACAGAGTCAAACCCTATAATTTGCATTAGCATTATTAAGTATTCTTCATGTTATATTCTACTCTCTGACCAGTACTGCTGTGTGTACCTTGTCAGATAGTTCTTGTGCTATGTTCAATGTTTCCTTACTATTGTATACTGCTGTGAACCATTCCTTGTTCTATGCTGTCCTACCCAGGACCTCTCTGAAAATTAGCTTGCTCAACGAACCCTTTTGCTGGTGAAATAAATAAACTAAACTAAACGGTCCTGAATGATTTAGTTGCCATAGCTTGTTCCTCATTTACATATATGGATGTCTGTCCTCAAATACCTCCTGTATAATCCGAATTGCTGTATGTTTATTGAAAAATTCAATAATAATCATTTTAAAATATTAAAAAAAAAAGATGTATAAATGATGAACTACTGGCATGCACCTGAGTTGTTCATACTGGGGATATACAGCTGCTGTTAAGGGAGCCTTCAAGAGCAAGGATTTTTCTGTACCCCACTAGAGGGACAAGGGCATCCCGAACCTTTGGTATCTAATTAATAAAGAAGCACACAGTGCCTGGTAATGAGTAGGGATGTTAATGTGCACCCTTACATCATCTGGTGCTCAAACAAAGGTAATAAACCGGCACAGCCTTTATTTGACTGTTACAACACTACTAATAAAATGAGTTTTTTGGCAGTAGGAATTATATAAAATATGTGTTGTTGGTAAAAATATGTCATTACTATTTTTTTAATACTTTGATGAATTACAGCCCATATAGTAAGAAACTGTTGACAGGTTGCCACAGTCTCAATTTCAAAATTTGTTAATGTAGATTGGGTCTCCCATATAGATGCCTTTTTCAATGATGTTTTAAGATATATCTTTATTGATTTTTTTTATCATATTTATTATTGTACAGTGTATATGTTCATATGTACAGTTACTGTGTCTCTTATGATCATGAATCAGCATTGTCGAGTTCTCTGGGTGAAAGAACTGTGAAGAGATGCTGAGCAAATCTAACACACAAAGGACTTGAGAAGAAATGCTTTAACCATAAAAACACAGGAACTGTACATACAAACATAAATGTTTCTACAAAGGATTATACTAAAGATATAAAAAAAGAAGTAGGCTATGCTGCCCCCTGAGACTGTTCTACCACCGTTCAGTGGCAGTATCCAGTTATGGTACCCTTTGACACTGTCGCAGGTACGTGGGTATAAAGATAACACTAGACACAGTAATTGGGTACAACATACCCACAGTGTGTTTTATTTTATACAAAAATAGAAAAAATAAACAAATAAAACAGTTCAAACAGAACAAGAACATAAACAATGGGTTGGGGGTGGGGGGGCACTGTGGAGCCCAAGCAGCTAGTAGCAGATTTTAACAGCTCTCTACACCATATCAAAGATCTTCCCTAATCCTCATTTTCTGGGCTAGGGAATTGTTTTTTACTCACACCAGTGGATTCAGCAACTTGGATTTAGCAAGTATGGGAATCCTAGAAAAGAAAAAACGCCAGAGAAGCAGATAAAAGCAAAGGTACCAGCGGAACCTCGAGGCCTGGGGCAGTCATACAGGCCGAAGCTGTCCTCGGTTCAGGGGAAACCATGGCATCTCTAGGACATAAGCTGCAGATGTTAATAACACCAATGACCACTCTAAATCAAAAAGAAGATGATTTTAATGGCTGGTTCTAGTCCTGGAGAATGCGGTGGATGGACTTAAGGGGGATATGCACATGGTTCTCAAGCAAGCAGATGCCTCGACCAGTGCGACTGCTCTCATGGCAGAAGAGAACCAGCATTTGAGGGCTAGACTGGAGTCACTAGACAACCAGGCCCAATCTGCAGATGTACGAATTGTGGGTCTCCCCGAAGGTTGTGAGGGGAACCATCCAGTAATGTTCATGCAAATTCTATTGGTTCACCGAGAAACTGTTGCTGGTAGGTGCGGGCAGTAAATGGGATATCCAGAAAGTTTATTGCGTTACCCCTCGTGGCTGGCCACAGAATTCAGAGGAGCCCTGGACTTTAATGATAGTTACCTCTGGAGCTGGGGCTCATAACAAGATCTTGCATTGTGCCCATCGGGCTGCCTCTCTGTCGCAGGATGTCCAGCAAGTCCATATCTTTCTGGACATTAGTTACATCACGAGACAATGCTGCAAGAAATTTGACGGAGTCTGGAGAGTGCTACAAGAGGTCGGAGTACCTCACATGATGCTCTTTCTGGCCCAGCTTCGGATCATCCACCAAGACAAGCTATATATATTTTTGGATCCAATAGAAGCTGGCAAGTGGGCCGATCATCATGCAGCCAAAATTCGTGGTCGATCAGAGGACTCAGATGATGATGATTCGAGGGCAACCTGAATTACCGATTGCTGGACTTTGGACCTTGACAATTGGTATTACTAAGAAACCAGAGTTGAACAATATCTTAAAGGGTTACTTGAACTGAGATGCTAAAATTTAAAAGCAGGGGATATTTAAAGTTCTTGTTCTTGGCTATTACTTAATATTGGGGGGTTTATTTTCTCTGGCTAGATACACTGTTTGTTATCTTTCATTGAGGGAACTTTTCTGGGTCCAAAACAGTAAGGAAATACAATTTTAGCTCTGTTAAGCAATTGAGGAGGAGGAGGTTGGTGTTTTTTTACTTAACCTGGCATTTCTTCTGCTGCATGATCCTTAGGTAAAAGTTTTTACATTTAGGTTAACACATGGCAACAATAGTCCTTTTACGGATGCTGCTCTATATGGACTGGAATTACTGGACAATCCATTTAATCTCAATATAGCCATGTTGCTCATTGAGTCATGTTCGCAGCACAAAATGGTCTAATTGAGGGTATAAATGTATTTCATTTCCCTCCAAAGTTTGTATCACTGTATAGTAAATGCATATGACTTATTTTGATTAAGGGATTTGCTTCCCAAAAGCAGATTTGATTGATGGTCTGTTTACTATATGCTTTCCTAATTTCATGTGTATGATAAAAGGCAACAAATAGAGTTAAAAAAAAGAAAATAAACAATAGCTCAAGGCTATTTCACCTTACATCAGGTATCTCAAAACAATTCATCAGCTTTCCTGCTGTTAGAGAAAAAATTCCTGTTAAGGCACAGGTCCTTCTGCTTACCTTCCTTCAGGTAAGTGAGACTGGCTATCCAACTAATCTGACTCTTGGTGTTTGAGAAGGGCTTACATAGTCCTCCCACTTATGGGAAAATCCCTCCTATAACATCCAATTAGTTCTAGAATGGTCCCTAAATAGGGAATCTCCTCCTCTATTACATAATGAGGTTTTACTTATGGGAAGTCTGTCTAAAGGAAATCCCCTTCCTGAGGTTTTACTTATGGGAAGCCCTTTTTTCTATATATGCAAACAGTGCAAACGTTTATTGTATTTATACAAGTGCTGTATTGTTATAGTATATGGACACTAGCCCTTTAATTTATATCTATGGGTTCTATACATAATGGGGCTCCTTTAGAGACATGCCATGTCCACTTGTTCTTTAATTTGTTTAATTTCTTTATTGTGTTTAGTTTATCTTGCAGCCCTCTCTTTATGGCCCTGTATGTTAATGAAAATATCAAAGCTACAGAAATTCAGAATACACATAAGGAGCCAGAAGAACTGCGGGTCGCCCTGGAAACAGGAAATGGGACAGCCATAAGAACTGGGGTTGTCTACAGACCCCCAGACCAGAGGGAGGACATAGACACATTACTGTTAGAAGATATACAAAACATGACAGCTAAAGGGGAGGTTCTGATAATGGGAGACTTCAACATGCCAGATACAGATTGGTCAATACCAGCAGGAACATCTGCCAGAACTAGACTCATAGTGGATTCCCTGCGGAGGAGGCCTCAAACAACTGGTACAGCAACCCACAAGAGACAGGGCTATCCTAGATCTAGTACTGACTAACAAAGAAGGGATCACAGATCTCCAGGTAGAAGGTCACCTGGGGGCCAGTGACCATCACATGGTATGGTTCAACTTGGCTACTACATCTAAATCATCCCATTCCAAGGCAAAAATATGGGACTTCAGAGGAGCTGACTTTGATAAGATGGCCAACAGAGTTAAGCTAGCCCTGGCAAAAAGAAACACAGGTGAGGGGGTACAGGCAAAGTGGGCAAGCATTAAGGATGCAATACTTGAAGCAACATCCCATTGTGTTAGACAGAAAAGGAAGTGCAAAGAAGAAGGAAACCACTTTGTTCTCAAATACAGTAGCAGAAAAGGTCAGAGCCAAAGGCTGGCCTTCAGGAAATATAAGGGAACACAGCGGGATGAAGATAGGAGGCATACCAAACTGCCTAAGGGAAGCAGGTAAGGCAGTAAGGCAGGCAAAGTCCCAAACTGAGGAAACACTAGCACGAACAGTAAAAGAAGGTGACAAGACTTTCTATAGATACATTAGTGAAAGGAGAAAGTCCAGAGGGGGCTATAGCTTTAATGGAGAAAAGGGAGCATGTGAGGAGGAGGAGGACCCTGAAAGGCATCTATCCTAAATAGATACTTTTGCTCAGTATTTACTGAAGAGAAGGTAGGGCAGGGCCCACAGCTCAGCATCATGGACACAGGGGAGGAGGTAGTACTCACTCCTTCACAAAAAAGGGTCCTACAAGAGCTTGCTAAGCTCAGGGTGGATAAGGCAATGGGACCTGATGGCATACATCCCAGGGTACTTAGGAGCTAAAGGAGGAACTAGCAGAGCCATTAGCAGAATTGTTTAGTGAGTCTCTGAGCACAGGAGAGGTCCCAGAAGACTGGAGAAGGGCTCATGTGATCCCGCTCCACAAGAGTGGTAGCAGGGAGGAGGCGGGGAACTACAGACCGGTCAGTCTTACCTCAGTATTGGGCAAGATTATGGAGGCACTCCTTAAGGAAAGGATAGTGCAACACCTGGAATCCATAGGGGCACAGGATCCAAGACAGCATGGGTTTACAAAAGGAAGGTCCTGTCAAACTAATCTCATAGATTTCTTTGACTGGGTAACCAGAGTGGTGGACCAAGGGGGAGCAGTTGATGTCGCCTACCTTGACTTCAGCAAAGCTTTTGACACTGTTCCACATAGAAGATTGATAAATAAGCTGGGTAGGCTCGGGTGGGTCAGAAGTTGGTCAACTGGGTGGCAAACTGGTTGATGGGCAGAAAACAGAGATGGTGGTAAATGGTATACAGTCAGAAGAGATGCAAGTCACAAGTGGGTACCTCAGGGATCAGTCCTGGGGCCAGTCCTCTCAACATCTTCATTAGTGACCTTGCAGATGGACTAGAGGTAAGGCTTGTCTGTTTGCAGATGACACCAAGATCTGCAACAGAGTAGATGATCCAGATGGGGTAGCAGAATGAGAAGAGATCTGGATAAACTAGCAGAATGGTCAGAAGAGTGGCAACTGGGATTTAATGCAAAGAAGTGCAAAATCATGCATATAGGGAAGAGAAACCCTGAAGCCACCTATAGGCTGGGAGAAGAGTTGCTAAGCAGTCACAAAGGAAGAAAGAGACTTGGGCATCATCATCACTGATGACCTAAAATCATCCAAGCAGACCTCTAAAGCAGTAGGGTAAGGCTAGGGGTGTTAGGGTGTATTAGTAGGGGTATCAGAAGTCGTAAGAGGGAGGTAATAATCCCTCTGTACAAGACACTGGTTAGGCCCCATCTGAGTACTGCTGCAGTATTGGAGGCCACCTTCACAAGGACATTAACCAAATTGAGGCAGTCCAGAGAAGGGCAACCAAAATGGTGCAGGGACTGCATCAGAAGACATATGAGGACAGATTAACGGAGCTCAATATGTATACCCTTGAGCAAAGGAGGAGAGAGGTGATATGATCGAGGCATTCAAACACCTTAAGGGCATAAACAAGGTGAAAGAGTCTAACATGTTTAAATATAAGAAAATAGCAGGACAAGAGGACACAGCATGAGATTAGAGGAGGCCGATTAAGAGGGAATGTGAGGAAATTCTTTTTCACAGAAGGTGGTGGATGCATGGAATGGCTTACCACAAGAAGTGGTGGCTATGAATACAGTGCAGGGCTTCAAACAGGCATGGGATAGGCATAAGGGAGCAATACAAATGACTATGAATAGATAGGCCACTGACAGAGCAAAGGCCAATGGCACATTTATAAGGTAGAAAAAGAAATGGGCAGACTGGATGGGCCTTGCAGTCCTTATCTGTCGTCAACTTCTATGTTTCTATGTTTCTATGTTTATTCTGAGGGCTACATCAACTGTGTAGCATTTCCACATACATAGGGATGTTCCTGTTCCTTTAAATCATTTGTTTTCTATGTTGTAGCACAGCGGCAGACTGTTAGACAATCATTATCTAGCCACTCTGCTTTGGGGCTCTGCATAGCTTCTATGTCCCAGGACAGCATAGTCCCTTCTTATTTTCAAGCACTCACTTTTCAGAGCACACTGCATACTCGGGGAAGCGGGGAGGCTGAAAGTGAAAGTTTGCCATTCCGTGGAAGACTGCCTCTCTAGCAGCCTGGACTGGCTGCACACATGTCACGGACTCTTCCATGGCTAGCTAGCACAATTCTACAGCATATATATATATATATAGATATATAATATATATCTATATATATATATATATATATTTTAGATTCTCTTTATCTCTACTAGCCGGAACTCTCTCAGGCTTTCCCACTGGCCTGACCGCTCTACTACCCGTTGTGTCCCCCGTCATCTTCAAGGATGTTATGACTCTCTGGGGATGCTGGCCCTACAGCCCCGGAGAGATCAAAGGGGCAGTGATGGGATACCAGCACTGGGCGTGTGGCGGCGGCACTTGGAGGAAGTCATCGTCTATCCAACAGGAGAAGGCTTTTTTTCCCCATATTACACCCTCCTCCCCCACTTCTCATGCATGGTGCACATCCCCTGACTTCTTGGCGCACGGCCACCCTGCCAGTATCGGGCCACACTGTGTGCATGCAGCCCAGTGCTCTGCAGCTCCTCCGATCTCCACCAGGGGCCGCCAGAGTGCTGGACTCCCCAGTACCTTCTCCCCAGATAGGAGAGCAGCCCAGCGGGTGCTCAATCCCTCCCCTGCCGACCCTCAGTACCCGAGCTCGCTCCCGAACTCGGGTCGCTGGTGTGGCGTAGGGTGTGGCATCCAGCGCCTCAACCCTCAGCACCACTGGGCCAGCTTGCAGCATATTTTTATATAAAGCCAGCAGCCAGGAGTCCTATTAATACTGGGGCATCAGTTATTAACACAAATACCGAGCAGCAGCAAAAGTAAAAGTAAATGTTTGCCGCTCTGTCTTAACAGTTCCTGCTTCAATGCAGGATTTCTTGGCAGTTATTTAACAATGGAGTGGCTGTAAAATAATACAAACAATAGAGACATAATGCTGCTCCGTAACACTCGTATTCCACCTATCCAAGTGGACATCTCTTTTTATTTAACTCGTATTTCAAACATTTCTTTATTCATTTGTTTCTCTGGCACCTTAAATTCAGTGCTCCTGCACCATATATACATAGAATGGCATAGACACCTTAGCTTATAAACTGAATTAAGCACTGCAGCACTTTAAACTCATTATATGCACAAAATGCACTTTATGCACTTTATTTATTCTATGCACTTTATTTCACAACAAATGCACTTTATTCAACCAGCACCTTATATACTTAAAGGCACTTTATATCTTTTGGCATTAAATGCCATAAGTGCACCTTATTTCATTCTTGCCAGCTGGCCTTAGCCTGGTGCATTATTTTGGGGAGTTCTTGGTGAGGAATGGAAATATGAAAGTTAGAAATAAAAGTAGTAGGGAAAAGGTTTAGTGTGAGAGAGAGAAAAGACTGACGTAGGTGGCCAACCTGCACCAGGGGCTGAGAAAGGTAAAGTACAGCATTGGAAGATACTGTTGCGCAACAGTTTTCAGTAGGAAAAAGAAGAAGATAGGAGAGGCATCCCTCCACCGGGGTTATCGGACTGGCAGAACGCAGTATGTAAGTGCCAATATTCTTTTAAAAATGTATTTTACCGTTGTTGTCAATCAAGGACTGTAGGAGGGCAGTCCACAACCCACTGCCTGAAAATATGCTTCCTTGCTTCACTCGTAAATGGTTTAGCCTGCAATTGTAAGTGATGTCCTCTAGTTTAGCCTACAACTGTAATCCTCTAGTCCTAGAGCAACTATCCATATGTACAAGATTTGATGACTGTATGTAATTGTTTTTTATGAAATCAACGAAGAAAAGTAAGCTGCCTCTAGTTCTCCTCCCTCCTAGACCTATAGCCCCAGGTGGGCCAGCCTTTCTGAGTACGTCAGGTCCCATAGACCCCTAACCATTTTGATTTCCTTTTTCTGTATGCAATTAACTCGGAAGACAACCTTTCTCAAATGAGAGACCCTGAACTACAGTAGGAGCTGTAGCAGAGGTGTGAATGGACATAGGCTCTAAAAAGTGGTATTACAACCTCAGCTGATCTACTCACGTAATTATGCTTAATGCTTCTTTTTTCTATTTTCCATTTGTGCTTCTAAGTGCCCAGCCTCCTTTTAGACCCCTCTCATACACCTCCATGACCAAAATCCATCATCCCCCCTTCTCCCAGGGCTTACTTGGAAATTAGAGATAGTAGGAGATGTTGATGCTATATTTATACTATCTCAGTTTCGTGAGTAATATTCTTTTCAATTATCCCCAGCTGTACACATCTAATTTATTTTTAAATGACATTAAAGTCTTATCTACTATATCTGCAGGTAAAGAATTCCATATGCCTATTATTCTTTTTGTATTGTACATTTTTCTTTTGTCTGTTTTAAAACTGATAATTTTAACCTGCTTGTTGTGAATTACTGTGATATGATAGTCAGTAAAAAACTAAGATCTAGAATAGATCATCCAACATTTCGCTATCCTTCTACAGACTGTAAAATGGTAGGTCTCCCCTTATTCTTCTTCTGTGTAAACTGTGTAATGACAAAGTATTTAGTCTGTTGCTGAATTCCATGTTCTAAACTCCCTATCATTCTTGCTGCCTTCTTTTGAATTTGTTTAGTTTGTTTCTGTTTCTGTGGTTTAGTCTGCCCCAAAACTGAGAACAGTAATCGGTCAATGATCTAATATAGGATTTGTATACTTACCTCATGCTCCCCCGTGGTACCCCTGTGGCTTCCCACCATAGCAAGGCCCTGTTTGGGCTAGGACCTCCAAAAGATTCTTCAGCCAGTCTTCTGAAGAAGAGTTCCTAGACCAGCGGGTGTGGGATCTGCAGTACGGGATCGATCATTATGTATAGCCAAGGGATTTACCTCCTTGTTTCTAACCCCCCAAAAATGCCATGCACTTGGATAAAATGACGTGTGCACACTGAGCACATGCCCGTCACTACCAATGGCTACATAGGATTTTGACACTTGCATCCTGCATGTATGGCTTTTCATCAATTAAAGTATCTAATTCTGAGTACTGGTGAGTGTTGTGCCCTTTTTCGTTTTTTTTCTGTAGTCTGACTTCAGTCTGAAGCAAGCACATGCACCTTTGGGGTGGGAGTGCTCTGTTGTCCTTTTGTTTTCTCTTTGTAGGAGAGAAGTGTGCATTGGGACACTCGATTCTCCTTTTTCCCCAGCTGGCTCCTGATGACCCAGGCTCATTTGTGAACCCAGGCTGTTGGTGTCACAAGCATTAGCTGTGCCACTGTGCCAACTGGTCGGCATCTGCCTCATGCTTCTTAAGACCCGCTGTGCCTTGTTAGTGACTTGCTCACATTGACAGGTATGTTTTAGATCTTTAGTTTGTTTATGTAGTTTTTGTTGACCAGGAAAACAGGACTAAACAATACTGCCTATGTTCAACTTTGTACCTGTTGGGGGGGGGGTATATATACAAACCACTGAATATTAGATTTAGCTGTTGGTGGTATTTTAGTAACTGGAGAAATTTGAGCAGGACACTGGGGAAATTCCCTTACTCTTCTTGAGAAGCACCATGGGATCTTTAATGTCCACCTGAGCAACCACCAAAATGGCTGACAGGACCTCAGTTTAAGGTCTCATTTAAAGAAGGCACACTCCAACAGTGCAGCACTCCCCTAATACTGCTCTCAGATGCCAGTGTTTATGGTGTGAGCACATATGCTTAAGATCATTACACAACACTTCTCATGGTTGAAGTAAATCCCCAATTTTCACCTATCTAGTTAATTTATTAAAATTCAAATTGTGAAATCATGGTTACTCACTCTATTAACTATTAATGTACGCTCTTCAGTAACTAAAGCAGACGAACATGAAGTAGTTCTGAAGCAAAAGGCAGTCTAGATTGCTTTGATTACAGAAACCTGGTGTAGTTTAAATGTGCTTACACAGGTGTTAGCAGTTACAGACTACAAAATAGAAAAAAGGATAGAAAAAAGAAACTGGGTGGAGGGATAGCTTAGTACATACATGAAAATGTACCATATAAAAGAGTAAATGAACTGGAAGATAAGAAACACGAAATGATGTGGTTTGAGATTAGAATGCCTAAACTTCTAAGATCCTGTAGACCTTATTTATAGGAGGGTTCTATCATCCCCCCACGTACAATAAAAACAATTTGGTGGATCATATAAATTGATGCCTAGGTAGAATTTTCAAAAAACATGCTATATGTGGGGTTGTAATAATGGGAGATGCAAACAGATTACCTATTAGTAAAATCACAGGAGACAGGAAATTGCAACAAATTGTTAAACATGGACCTGGGTGGGAAGTATTCTTGATGTGTTAATTACGAACCTCCGTGAATGGTATGAGCAACCAAAACTCCTTCCAAAAACAGGATCATCTGACCACAAAGTGGTTCTAATATCAGGCCATAGTGAAGATTGTAGATTACAGAGAGAGAAAGAACAGAAATGTTCTTGTAGAAAATGGATAGAACAGAAAAAGAGCAGCGCATTGGACATAATAACTGGTAAATTACAGTAAGAATATTTTTGCCAAGATATTGCTGATGAAACATGGACAAATGTAATAAGTACAATACAGGAAGTAATGGAACAAGTGACTCCCATAAAAACAGTAGTGAAAACGGGAGAAGACAAACCATGGATTACAGAAGACCTTAAAAAGTTAATCCACCAGAGACAAATTGCATTTAAATATAATGAAATAAAGAAATATAACAAACTAAGAAATGAAGTGAATAGGAAAAGCAAGTGTTTGAGGAGAAATTATCATAAACAACAGATTGAAAAGTTAAAGAATCCAAACCCACAGAAGTGGTGAGTAAGAACAAGAGAATATCTGGTTAAAGAAAATCAAAAGGGGCAATTAGATAAATGAAAACAGATTTGTGGTGATATCATAGAAAATGAAAATAAGTCTTTTGTAACAAAGTTAAACAAGGTACTGTGTTATGTTAGTCGACAATTGGTGCCATTAAGGGAAAAACAAACAGAAAATCAGGATGTTCCAGAATAGTAATTAATACAAGTTGCAGATGTAGCAAAATAAATGAAAAAGATTAAAGAATAAGCTATTGGACCAACGTAATACCCAACTGGGTGTGGAAGGAGGGAGCAGATGTGATAGCACCCTAGCTTTGTAACATCTTTAACAAATCAATGATTTGGGGGAAAATCCCACAGCAGTGGAAACAAGCTAGGATAACCCCCATTCCAAAGGTAACTACTCCTAAAGACATAACCAAAGATTTTAGACCAATTTTACTCATCGTGTTCTATCTAAAATGTTTGAAACTTTTATTACTAAATGGATTACGGAATGAGTACATGATCAGATTAACGTAGATCATTTGGGTCTCTGAGGGACACCTTCTCCACAGAAGCTACCTTGAAATACCTTGAATTGACTATGAGAGCATGGGACAATGAACAATTTGTTAGACCAATTTTAGTGGATTATAAGAAAGCATTTAACTTAATAGACCATGGGACACTAATTAGCAAATTAGAAGTCTTTGGAATTCCAAGATGTATTTGTAAGGTGAGTTTACAATTTTTTGGAGGGAAGAAAACAGTGTGTACTGAAATTGAAGGGCATAAATCTGCGGTGGATCGTGTGATACAAGGTGTCCCTCAGGGCACAAAATTGGATCCCCTTTTATTCTTACTTATGATAAATGATTTGTAGACCTGTGGGCCATGTATAAAATATGTGGATGATACAGAAGATAATGTGTGGGCATCAGTGAACAACAACACTGTACACTTTAAGTGGTTGTCAAGACAACATAGTAAACCTTGAGAGTGCAGCGCAAGAGGTTTACTGTTGTCATGACAACTACAAGAAGTGAACACAGCGTTTTTGTTCACTGATACCCATATATTATCTTTTTTTTTGTAATTTTTTGATTTTTGTCCCCATTTTTTCCCTGACCCTGGACCCTGGCAGACACATATGTGCACATGCGTGGAGGAGCACGCACACGCTGGGTACCAGCTCGGCCACTTCCACCCCACCCCACCCCTGGTTACTGCCGCCACCCCTCCTGCCTACACTTCCCACCAGACCTGCACTTGGTGGTAGCAGAACTATGGGGGGTACGGGCAACCACCCCAGGAGGGGAGAGTTGCCTTGTGGCTACTCAATCCCACTCCTTCCCCCCCACGCTGGCTCCTCGATGACCTGAGGTTGTTCCCGAACCTGGGTCAGCAGTGTAGCATGAGGTTAAGCTTCCAGCACCTCAGTCCTGGATGCCACTGGGCCGGCACTCATACACTGTCTTTTATAATGTACGGGCAAAAGTGAACACCACTGGGGCACTTCAGACACAGCGTATTGAAAACAAGCTGAGGAAATCTTGGTACCATTTTTTACACAGTCTGTACTTTAACCTGTTACCTGACCAAATATGCCAACGTCTGTCGATTAAATTACAGATGTTCTGTGGTCCGACTCAGTTTTCTTTATTATCTGGAGGTTTTGCTAGTCCTCTACAAATGCCTTACGATCATTGCCCCGGTTTTGAAAACACTGCTGCCGACATTGTGATCGCTCATTTTTTGTTTTTTTTTTAAATCCAACTGTCAAAACTGTCTGAGGTGTACAAGAAAAAAAAAAAGAAAAGTGATCGATGCAGATACCAGGGCAATGAGACTGTGAGGGCATTCCAAGTTGCTGTACCATCAATGTGACGTAATCAAGATAGTACAACAACTATCTGACGTCACATCGATGGTACAACAGCACTGGGAACTGATTAATTTCAGTTAATAATAACCTTCTCCCATACACTATACAACAGTTATACGCTAGATGTTTTTTCAAGTAAGGCAGAAAGTACTATGCAAAATGACCTTAGGCATATACAAAAATGGTCAAACAGAAACTATATGCAAATAAATTCTGACAAAATAAATTTGATCTGGCAAGAAAAGTAAATGGAATGACATCCCTCTCTAGTGTTTGGGGAGGTACAGGTGGAAACAGTCTGTAAAGTTAAGCTACTAGGGATTATATTTCAAAATTATTTCAGTTGAGGGGAGCAAGTTGATAGCATGGTAAAAAAGGTCAATATTTGACTGTATTGATTAACCATGTAAAAAAGGGCAAGTCTTAATCGAAGTGATATGGTCTATTTTTATGTAACCATTGTGAGACCAGTGTTAGAATATGGGGTAATTGCATGGCATGGAGGATTAACTGTAAAAGACGGAAGAAATTGAGAAAGTACAGAAAAGGGCACTTAGGACTATATACGTCAAAGATATTAGTTCTACCAAGCTATTGGAAAAGTGCAAATTGAAATGTTTGGAGGAAAGAAGAGAAAAAATGGCCAGCAATGTGTTTAAAAAATATGTGACCCTAACCACAAACCATACAACCTGTTACCACCAAAAGAAACTGTGAAACATGAGTTACGAATACAGAACAGGTGGCAAAAGCCAAAGGTCAGAACTCAAACTTATGACAAATCTTTGTGCAATATCTTGAAAACAAATGAAGAAAGATACACATAAATGATTTATGTACTAAACCCTAAATTTTTTTAAAATTAGTCACGTGAAATTTTAATACAATCTATTACTATAGAGCTTTAATGTAAGTCAAGGTAATTGTTTTTAACGAGATGAACCATGTTTTATATTACTCTTAAATGTAAAAGGATGAAAAGAGTATACTGTAGTAGGGAAGTTGTTATGTGTGTTTTTTCATATGACTGTGCTCAGACTATGAGTCTTTTTATTTCCCCTTTTTTATCAATGCATAATTTGTAAAACTTATATATGTGTAGAATGTAATCAACTTCAACATCCGTTTTCGTGATTGTTGCAATGGTGGCTGAATAAGATAAAATCAAAAATCAAAAATAAGATCTTCTGGTCGCCCAGTGGGGCTGAGGGTTGAGGCACTGGATGCCACACCTCATGCTACACCGGTGACCCGAGTTCAGGAACAGACTCGGTCGTCAGGGATCGTCAGCGGAAGAGGGAGGATTGAGCGTCCTAAGACAGCTCTCCTCTCTCTGGGGTGGGCAAGGGGTTTGCGTCGCTCTGCAGCGGTGCCTGGCAGTTGTCAGGTGCAGTGCAGTTGCAGTGCACAAAAGAGGGTTGGAGCATGGCGGATGTCGGCCATGCAAGGCACTGAACATCATTGCACTGCCAGCTCCAGGGAGGAAAACATGGCAGAAAATACCGGGGCGGTCATGGCAGCTGATGGCCATGCGCTGTGCCCCCAGACCTACAACAGGTACGCCCCAGGTATTGGTTCCAGGCCCTGGGGAGTGATACTGTGCATGCCAGCCTATAGAGGAGAGCGAGTTGCTGACCAGGCCGGGTCCGGGAGTGCGGGTGCCAGTGGCCAGACGACTGCCAAGCCCGCTCCACAGAGGAGGTGGAAAAACGTGATATGAAAAAAAAAAATAATAAGATCTTCTTAGATGTTACCATGTTGGTCTGTTGTTTTCACAGGCCCAACAAGATCAATATTATCAGCATATTTAATATCATGTTTTGAATGCCAGCTGTGGCATCAGTTAGAAATAGGGAAATTCTGGCCCGGTGGTACAGAGGCACGATCGCCCGTCTGTGGCGCCGATGACCTAGGTTCAGGAACTGACTCAGTGGTCAGAGGGATGGCTAGGGGGAGTAGGATTGAGCGTCTGGAGGACTGCTCTCCTACTCTTGGGGTAGGTGGGATTGTGTGTCCGATGTCGACGGACCCTTGGCAGGCCATGAGTTCCGTGCCAGTCGGCGCCTGTACCACCAGTTAGGCGCGGGGTGGTGGCAGGTGCGTCATTGCCGTCACCCCATGGGATTCACAGCCTTCAAAATATGCTGGCCCCTGCGAATGAGCCGGATCCATTGCCGTCTCCTGTGGCCACCAGAACTCACCTACAGGTGGCCCCACTCAGGGGAACAAGCCCGAGTATGAGGGGCAGCTGCTGGAGCCTGGCAAGCCCATCAGGGCTTGAGGTGCTGGCACGGAAAAATCAAAAGAAAAAAAAAGGAAATAGGGACACTCTGGACTCCCTGCAGGGAGCGTTCCTCAGGCAAGTTAAGAAACCAACTTGTGGTGGGGCAATACTGGACCTGGTACTGTCAAATGGGGACAGTGTTGCTAACATCACAGTGCGTAGCCACCTGTGGATCAGTGATCATCGCACAGTATGGTTCAATAAAAGAACTGAGCCAGAACCAAACCACACTAAAACTAGGGTCCTGGACTTAGGGAGGACCAATTTTAAAAAAATGGGAGAATGCCTCAGGGACACTCTAGCAGGGACAGGGAAACTGGGTGGTGTCGAGGAACAGTGGGCAAAAATAAAGGAGGGCATTGAGAAGGCAGCAAACCTCTGTGTCAGGCAGGTTAACAAGGACAAGAGAAAAAAAGGGACTGCTATGGTTCTCTGAAGAAGTAGCAGAGAAAGTAAAGGCAAGAAAGCTAGTATTTAGAAGGTACAAGATAACACAGAAGGAGAAGGATATGGAGAGGTAGCAGGAGAAACAAAGGGAGGCAGGGAAAGCAGTTAGGAGCATGAAGGCACAAACAGAGGCGAGTACTGCCAAGTTAGCAAAATGGGGATAAAAAATTATTTAGGTATATAAGCAAAAAAAGGAAGGCAAAAGGAGGGACAGTAAGGCTGAAAGGGGAAGGAGGGAATTGTGTGGAAGAGGACCAAAAAAAAGCAGACATACTGAACAAACACTTTTTCACTGAGTCACAATTTACACATAATACCTATAGCAGAAACAAGCCTTGACTCAGTGCACCTTTGCCAGGTACCAATTTACATGTAAATACACACCTAGAAACAATCTTTAGCTCAATGGACCTTTCCTGGTCACCAATATGTGCATAAGTAAAGAAATTCACCTGCCATTATCCAAGTTTAGTTTGCTTCATCCCTTCACACAACATATCCAAAACTTAAATACTGTACTTTCTGAGACTTGACTGCGCCTCACCTGGAACAGTTTGGGACCTCCCTTGGGAGGCCAGCGTCACCATTTAAGAACCACTGATCTATTTGCTACCTTTTTACGGCTGCCTAGTGAGAGTTATGCTGACGTATTGCCAACAGAGAAGGAGTGATAGCAGGATCCGGAAGTGCGTCACTGGATCAGGCACTAACTACATTGTGTGTCTGAGTGGAGTTTCAGCACATCTTTGATATGCATGACATCCCTGTGTGTCCTCTGTAACTTTCTTTTGTTCCCCTACTGTTTCCTCTGCTTAGTGCTTCCTGATCTCTCTTTCCATGCCCAACTGGCACTGCCAGTTACAGCTGCCCCCACCCAGCAACAGAGCTGCACTCGGTGTATCTCCTTTATGCCCCCCAGGTAATGGAGCCACACTCATCACTGACACTACTTTCACTCACCCCATGCAATGCAGACACACTCATAGGTGATACTCCACTTAGGCTCCATGCCTCTTCTCCCTCTCACCCAGCCCTGACTCATTTTTTTTTTTAATTGGTTCACTGGTTGCAGCTCCTGCTGAAAAAAGGGGACTGACTTGGACTCTGTGCCTTTTTCTCCACACCCATCCAACTATTTTTTTTTTCCAAATCGCCAGTCTCCCTACCCTCATTGGTTGCAGCTCCTGACGATGTGGAGGAAACCTTACTTGGGTTCTGTGTACTCTAAGGGACAGAAGTAGTTGCTTTGCTGTGACTAAGACCCCATTCACTTGTAAATTGTTGGCCAAACTATATTTTCAAAATCAGACTTTTAGCATGAACTTGAAGCTGATATGGACACAGTGGTTTCTGCAACTGCAATGTAAGTATCCATGAATGCTGAACAGTACATTTGGCAAGTTCCCTTTCCCAGTGTTTGAGCTACTGGACCAAGCTCCATGACCCACATCTATCCCATTCCCACCCTCCACTATTGATACTGTGAGCAACAGGGGGATCCTCTATGGTTTACAAGTAACAATCAGCGCTGCTTGAGCTAGGCATACCTCCAGCGCCCTCCACTGGCCAAGATACATATTGTTCCAAGACCCCTGTGGTGACCTCCAAACCCTGACTAATCCCATCTTGGTGCAACCACCTCTCCTCCGGCAGCAGAGCCATGATCATCCGTGGCACTCCACTTGGGTTCCATGCCTTTTTCTCTCCTTTTCTCAGCCCTGAATCTGTCTTTTTTAAAAGCCATGCTTATAAGCAGCACTTCCTTCACTCCCCAACAAACGGAGCCAAGCTCATTGATGGCACTTGACTTGGGCTCCATGCCTCATCGCCCTCTCCACAAGACCCTTTTTTTTTTAAATGTGCAGTATCCCTACCCTCGATGGTCAATGTTCCTTCCGAAAGAAGAAGAGAGAAGCATTTGGGGTCCATGCAGTTTTTCTCGCTCCCCACACCTCATGCCCAACCAGACTCCATCTTTTTTTTTAAATGTCCAGTCTCCCTCCTCTCACTAGTCATCCTGCTGACGAGGAGGAGGAAAACACACTTGGGTTCTATCCCTGTACTATGCCTTACGCTGTGCACAGGACAGTAGGAAAGGAGAACAACTGGAAGCATGCTTGCATACACTGGGAGATTAGCTGTAGGGTGACTGTCTGGTGGTCCAGTGGCCACCCATGCTACCCAAAATGGCAAGTTTCTCCCCGTCAACTCAGATGTCTGTCTAATCCATGTACCTCTCCAAATATGCCTTAGCCAGGCAGAAATAAGGACCCCACCCAGAGTGAATGTTAGTGCTGTCTGGCAGTGGAGATGACTGACATTTTTAGGTGAGAGATTATGAGGTATATAGGTGAAAACAAGGTGCAAGAAGCAGGCAGGAGGACTAGACCCAAAAGTAAGTCGAATGGGGGTGGCAGAAAGGAAAAATAGAAAGTAATAAAGGTGATGCCTGAAATTGGTATTCTATCTCAAAATAAGTCATGTTTTGACATCAGATCCCAAATAACACTGATGAAACATTGTTCCCTATTCTCTTTTACATACAGTGATACACAGATTAATGGCAAAAGCCTAGGTACCTCACTGAAGAGCAGCTACCCATCACCATGATCTAATAGCTACCCTACACTCGGCCTTGGCTAATAATATGAGGATCAACTAGATGGGTTTTCTGTATTCCACAGTCATTGAAAAGCTTCCCCAATAATCAGCTGGGCATCTACAGCTGACCAAAGTCAGTGGCTACAACCTGTTCTCTGACAATGAACTGCACTTTACTACGTCTTGGATCAGAAGTCAGACCAGGACAGGCCAGTCTGCCTTTAGCCATGAAGACCCGTTCTCCTTGAACCATCTAAATCCAAAAGCATAATACTGTTTCCTGTTCTATTGTATATTTTATACAAAAGTATACCAAATGCTGAAAGGAGTACTACAGTCAGAATCTGCAAAAACATATATTGTGCAGAGTATTTTGATTTGTGTGTTTAGTCCTGGTGTGTCATTCCCTTTGTTTGCTATTATGAGTTTTTTTCTATATTTTCCTGTTAGTTTTATGGCCTCTGGGTTTCTCCATATACCAAGGTTTATTGCTCTTCTTCTTCATACAATGCCTTCTGTCCCTCATGACAGTGATGCGTCCAGGACTATAGATTCAGCATGTACTGGTATACAGTCAATTTTAAAGTAGTACAGCTGTGATTTTAAGTAATTTTTCCTTATCCAGTACGCACGGAAGGCTACATTTACAGTTTGACAATCACTTGAGGTCTAATTGAGTGGGTATTCTGTAAGAAAACAGCTAGAGTCTTTACTAATTATAGCACTGATGATCTAGGGTGATTTGTGTGCTTTTTACGGCTGGGTGAAGTTTGTTGAAATTTAATGCTTTAAAAGCAAAACATTTACTCCTGCTGGCTGGACCTAGACAAACATACTGAAAACAAAATAATGAATTAGAGTAATTTAGCTGAGGCCAAAACATCAAGCTTCTGTATTCAGATTACTGCTGTAGTACTTCCCTCACTGAATCAGTGGTCCCAGATGCATCACTGTGACATGAGATGGGAGGCACTGTAGGACAAAGAAGAGCACTAAACCATTCTAACATGGAGATCCCGAGGGGCCATAAAACTAGTAGGCAAATTTCGATAAAACGTCTACTAGTAGACAAAGGGAAAATCACACCAGGACTAAACACACAAATCAAAACACTCCACACAACATGTTTTTGCAGATTCTGACTGTAGTATTCCTTTAAATATAAGCTGTTCCAGGAATCCACCACTCCTCAGTGAAATCTCATCTCATCATTGTGAGTCCCTCTCTCCCTAAACCATCTAAATTTCTAGAGTTCAATACAGTTTTCTGTTCTACACTGTCTTTTATACAAAAATATACCAACTACCAAAAGGTGACGGCCTTCAGAACAAAAGGAGCTCAAGAACAAGGAGACATGCTATGAAGCTGTAGGGGGATAGATTCAGGAGACATGTGAGGAAGTACTTCTCCACAGAAGGAGTGGTGGATTCCTGGAACAGCCTTCTAGCAGAGGTGGTGGTGAGGGCAAAAACAGTGGTGGGGTTCAAGAATGCATGGGACAGGTACAAGGGAATTGTAGCGGAAAGGAAGTGGGTGAGGGAGAAAGAGCTGTGAATCAAGTAGGGTCTGGGGTGATAATGTAGGTAGGGAAAAATGGGCTGACTGGGTGGGCCAAGCAGTCCTTATCTTCTGTCAAATTCTAAGTTCTATGTTTCTGTTTACATCAAGGAAAGATACAGCGATGTATCATCAAAATATAAAATTATGTAACATAAAAAAAATTAATAAAATAGCTGAGCAAAGGAAATTGGAATAATCAATACTGTTTGTGCTACCACTGTGGTATAGGGTAACTTCTCACTCTGTGACCTCAAACAATCATTACCCCTTCAGCTCTAGTTTTCCCAGCTACACAATATGGTAGAAGCAGGACACTGTTATAAATGAGATGTTAAATTTGGTTTCTCCTGGGCAGATAAATGGTAAACCCAGCTAAACCTGTATAATATGCTATACATGGTGTATACAGTCTTTCATCCTTGGGCATACACAGTCACAGTGGTAACCATGATGATGAGGAAGATATAATGAAAGGAAGAAATACAGCACTAAGTATGAAAGGTTCTGATTCCTCCACGCTAAGAGCTAAACTAACAAGTTACTGCTGTGACAGTACCTCAGTACTGCTATATCCCTTTGTAACCCCCAAGTGGCGCTATCCCAAGGGCTACTACCCCTGCCTGCTTGACTACTGACAGGTTGACAGGTTGAGGGGCCTAGGTTCTATGGCAGGTGCCTCCACCCAGAGGTCAGGGTTTGTAATAGTTGGTCTAGTTTGGTCACAGCCCTCTGGGACACTGAGACCCCCTTCTAATCCCTCTAATGGCCCACACGATGCACAGGAGTTACAGTACCAAAATCCCACATGTACACATTGTTTATTCATAAGGTACCACTTACCCTTGAGACTGATTCGCAGGTTCGTCTCTGAGGACCCCCTGAAAAATAAGGTTAAGCAGCATGCACAAACCAATACAGTGCTTGGCATGAAGGTACTGACACTTCAGACAGTTTGAAGTTTAACAACAACAACAAATCTGATTTATTTAGGGAACAGTAACACGGGAGGGGGAAATCATGTTAATTAGTGGCATTAAATCACAGTACTGTGCACAAATACAGGGTCTGAAAAGTCACACTCTGGGTACCCAGGTTGGGGGGCTAGCCAGGTCCTTTGCCTGGGGTTGGCCGGCAGGTGCAAATGGATAGGGCCCTGTAGAAGAAAATATATGCACAACACCCAATTGTAATCCGGAGCCTGATGGCTCAGTCCATGAAGCAAAGAAACAACAAGAATTAGATGACACACTTGTGATTGAAAACAGGCTGCCGGGGAATACCCTGATTTGTATTCACAATACCCAAGCTGAGAACCAGATGGTGGATGGTCTTCTGGATTGTCAGAAACAGCAGGGCATGGAGACAAGGTCCTTGTGACTTGACCCCACTGCAGTTTATAGCAAATGGATTTAGTTCGAGAAAAGCTGGGGTTTGCTTCCAGCTTCAGCACACAGCACACAGCACAGGAGATTGGAAATAGTGATTCCCCACAAGCACAAGCACATTCATATATAAAAGGAAAGTACTATACCAGGCAGGCTGCTCCTCGATCCCGATCGCAATTACTGCAAAATACCCGGGAGCACACACAGCAGCTTCAGTTCCTGACAGACCGAGTGCGATTCAGTAATTTCTCCAGTCTTCTACAGGGTGAGCCTGGTTTCCACACTTCTTGTGCTTCTTTCTCCTCACAATTTGGATTCAGTCCAAACTGGTACTCACAAAGGCTGCAAACCGAAACTAAGGGCCTCACACGCGCTTCCCGAGCGAAACTATACACCGCAGAAGCTAATACAGCCTCCTTCTCTTCACTGCCACAACTGATCTGATCTTTCCAGTCACAGAGCAGGGCATTTCTTTTAGCTCCACACTATTCTGTAGTCTGATTCAGCTGTCACTCACAATAAGACTCCCTCTGTTGGTAGAAAACAGCGACAAGGCTAAAACTACATTTCCCAGAGTCACTGCCCATACAATCCCCTTGTGGCTGGCTCAAAATTGAGAGTCCAAGTTCCAATTCATCCACAGGCTCCATTTTAGGGTCTCCCTATAATCTTGATTGGTCCAAGTCAGCTATTCAGAACCAAAATGAAAAAGCTACACTGAAACAGTTTGTGCTGAAAGGAAGACAGGTTAGACAAACTACATTTTCTCAGTCATTCTAAATGATTTCTGGCAAACAGTTATATCTTTCAACAAGGCTCCTCTGCACATGTAGCAACGGCAGAAACGGAGTAACTGACAGCAGCCCGGCGGATTCCGGCATTAGAACACACAGTCCCCCCATACAAACTAAGTCTGCAAGCAGACAGCTCTTAAAGAGACAGTACGTGGAGGCTCAAATAGCACTCACTTGGAACCATATTTAAACAGCTCAGACGCTGAACACCGCCCAGACTTGGAGCATTCAAGCAAGCTCCTGGAAGACTTTTGGGAACCCCCATTTGCAGGGGGTTACACCTTTGGTGCAGCTGTCGCATGCTGGATATGAGAACCTAGGGATGTGGGAAAAAAGGAAAATAAAAACAAAAATTGCTTACATCTGAGACTAAATATTTTTCCTGCATTTCTTGACTGGTTTCTCTGATCAGTATTTTTTAAACTGGAACCAGATACATGCAGCTTGACACTTGGGCACAAACTAATTTTTTTTTCAATATATAAAGAATGTCTTTTTGGTGGGGTGGCGTGGAGACCTGGGTTTGAATTCTGTGCCTGACGTCCATGCTGGTCCTGCATTAGGCTGCAGAGACAGCACACTTGGATTCAGTGGGGAAAGGGTTGCTCTCCATGCTGCTTGTGTGCCTCCTCTAGTTAAGTCTGCAGCAGCATAGATGTCATAGGGGACCACACCATCAGCCTTAGGATAGGACAAATCATTTTCTGGGCTAGTGGTCAGCTTGGCCACTAGTCTTCAAAATCTGGAGTCCCAAAAATATTTTGGTGGCCATTATTTCTATGTCTAGTAGATTTTAAAATCCTGTAGCCAAGCCCATTTTTACAGCTGCACAGCGAGAGCTACACTGACATATTGCCAACAGTAGAGGAGAGCTAGCAGGGACTGGAAGTGTGTCACCAGATCCAACACTAATCACGCTGTGCCTCCTCAGTGAAATCTCATCACATCATTGATATTCTTAAGATCCCTGCACATCCTCTGTAGCTTACTGTCCCTTCCCCCCATGCCTACTTTTTCTTCTGCTCAGTGCTTCCTGAACTCTCTTCCGCTGCATCAGACACCACAAGTGCTGGTTATTGCTACCCCCACCCAGCAACGGAGCTGTACTCGACACCACTTCTTCATGCTCCCTCCCAATGGACCCATGCTTATCGGCCACACTCCTTCCACTCCCACCCCCATGGACCCATGCTCATCAATGGCACTCCTTCCATTCCCACCCCCCATGGACCTATGCTCATCGATGGCATTCCTTCCACTCCCCCCCCATGGACCCATGCTCATCGATGGCACTCCTTCCACTTCCACCCCCCATGGACCCATGCTCGTCGATGGCACTCCTTCCACTCCCACACCCCATGGACCCATGCTCATCGATGGCACTCCTTCCACTCCCACCCCCCATGGACCCATGCTCATCAATGGCACTCCTTCCACTCCCACTCCCCATGGAGCCACGCTCATCGGCCACACTGCTTCCACTACCTCACCATACAATGGAGCCATGCTCATTGGTGACAATCTTCTACTCCAACCCACCCCGCAATGGAGCCACACTATTCAGGCATACTCTTTCCACTACCTCACCATACAATGGAGCCATGTTCATTCGTGGCAATCTTCCACTCCAACCCACCCCACAATGGAGCCACACTATTCAGCAGCACTCCTTCCACCACCTCACCATACAATGGAGCCATGCTCATTCGTGGCAATCTTCCACTCCAACCCACCCCACAATGGAGCCACACTATTCAGCAGCACTTCTTCCACCACCTCACCATACAATGGAGCCATGCTCATTCGTGGCAATCTTCCACTCCAACCCACCCCGCAATGGAGCCACACTATTCAGCAGCACTCCTTCCACTGCCTCATCATACAATGGAGCCATGCTCATTGGTGGCAATCTTCCACTCCAACCCACCCCCGCAATGGAGCCACACTATTCAGCAGCACTCCTTCCACTCCCACCCCCACCCCCAGCAACAGAGAGGTGGCCTCCTCTGTCCTGTCCCAGCATCTAGTCCAGAGTCCCTCATCTGAACTGGAAGAAACTGTGTCTGAATGACAAGTCTGTATATACAAAGTTGCATACAGAACCACACTAATTGGTGGCATTCTTTCCACTCTCGTCACCCTGCAATGGGGTTATGCTCATAGTCAGTATTCTTTCAACTCCCCCCCCCAAAAAAAAAAACAACAGTGTCCCATACCAGCTTGTAGCCTGGAGTCCCTCACTTGAACAGGAAGAAATTGTGACTAAATGACCAGATTGCAGTTACAATGTGGCACTGCTTCCTCTCCCATAACCTGCAATGTAGCCGTGCTCGTGGGCGGCACTCCTTCTGCTCTAACCCCCCCTTCCCAGAAATGGAGCCATGCTCTCTGTCCACTCCACTCCACCCAGCAACAGAGAAGTAGCTTTCTCCAGCCTGTCCCAGCTTCTAGCTTGGAGTCCCTTACTTGAACTGGAAGAAACTGCAGTTGAGTGACTGGGACTTTTTTAGAAAGTAAACTAAAATCACCAAGCAATCCTCCTGAGCAACGAGGGACCTGGTGGCACCGGCAGCCTGTCCCAAATTATCACATCCATTTCAAGGGAGGATGTTGTTAGCACACAGCAACCAAGGGATGTAGTGGGGGAAACAAAGGCAAACATACTGAAAGAATTCCTGAACACACCCCTGGAGCAGGACAGGAATCAGATAAATGCAGTCAGTTTTCCTCCCGAGTGAATAATAATGTAATTTTACATTTACAACTCACTGTGTAATCAGGGTTGGGTTTGTTTATATATTGACCACTATGTGGTTCTATTATGTACACCCTCCAAATTCTCTCTATTCTTTCTTCATTTCACCTTTTTTCAATTAAAACACACTTGTGCTTCTATCTATACCAAAACAATTCTTGCTTGCTACAGTTCCACCTTTGAACCTCTGCAGTGGCTCATCATTCATTGGTGATTTCAAGTATTAAGCAACCATGCAAAAACAGTGCTATAACTCAGCAAGGAGCTGCTATTTTAAAAATACAATATGTTTGGTATGTTATTGCACATATTCATCAAGTATGCAAGCTCCACACATAAATGTTATATTCCTTATCAAGTTAATGCATTAGCAGCCATAGTGGCTCTGACCAGAATTTGTTCTTATGGATAGGGATAACTTGCTATTCTCCAGTCCTCTGGCACAACTCCTAATTGCACTGAACTGTCACATGGAAATTTTAAGGGGCTGACTAGGTGGCTGGCTAGCTCTCTCAACTATCTGTGTAAAATACCATCTGGGCCTGTCGACATATCAGGACTAATCTCTGATTGTTTCTTTGATACGAACTCTAGGCTGGCCTCCAGCATTCCAGACTGGTTAGACATCTCCCCCCCCAAAATGTAATGGCCCTGGTTGCCTTGCAACCTTAGCTTTTTAAAAAACTTCACAGAAGTACTGATTAAAGGAATTAGCCATTTTGTGCTCTGTCATATTTTGGTTGTGTTAATGTCCAGCAGTCCAGCTGATGTATCAAGGCTCCTTATGTTTACTATTTTTTTTCTTTTCACTTCAATTTATCACTTTGCACTGCTGGCCCCTCATCTTGGCAGCCCGTCCCAGTCCAGTCACCCACCATCCCCAGGCCTTACTACTGGTGCCCCCATGACTTATCCCTTGTAGCAGGGATTAGAGGGAAGGTTCATCCGTGAACCAAACCCAAACTGTATGCAAACTTTTAGACTTTTGCCCAATCCAAACTGAACTTGAACCTTAAAAACAAAAAAAAGATGAACCTGAACCAAACTCAAACCCAGACAATGTGAGATGAGGAGGACCCACATGGAAGCAGTAGGGTGACACCTAACTCAAACTTGAACTGAAAAATTACATACAAAAAAACTTAAGCCAGCCCATCGGTGCAGCAGTAGCGCTATCACCTCCAATGTTGGTGACCCAAGTTTTGGAATTAGCCTGGGACGGGGGACAGCCTGAGGGTAGGAGGTTTGGGCATGCTATAGGACGCTCTCCTCCTCCAAGGGGGGGAACAGTTGCATCATTCTGTTCCCGGTATCCAGGACTTATGGTGTTGGGAGGGGAGGATGCTGTTAGGTGCTTAGCTGAGATGTGCATTAGCATGTCTACAGCCTAGACTCTGGTCCTTGTACCCTCATCCTCAGGGGTGGGGATTCGGGGAACACAATGACAGCAACTAAAGAAAAAATCCAGCCCCCGCTGCCAATGCAGCATGATCCCCCAAAAGGAAGGATGGAGTCCTGGATGATCAGCATAGCTGCCACCAAGCCCCCACTGGCAGTGGGTAAAAAATGTCCTAATAACAAAAAAAAACTTGAACCGAACTGAACTGGAATCCAAACTTCTACTTATCAAATCAAACTAAACTGAACTCGAGCTATACGAAACTATACCCTGCCAAATCTGAACTGAACTAGAACCCTAGAAAACATGTTAAACCCTCCCTCTAGTAGGGATGAGGGAACTTCCCTTGTCCTCCCAAAGCAGGATCTGGTGTGGGTGTCTTGTCGGTGGTAACAGGCCTGCAGGCAGGTTGACTTCATCCCGCATGGCAAGACTTTCTTTTTGCTCCTTTTCTCCCTCCCCATCAGTGTGCAATGATGCGCAGTGTCGTTCCAACTTCCCCCCCAACCCTACTAGACTTCCTGCTACCCTGACACCCAGCACCTGACCTTACTCACAGGGCTAGGGAGACATGGAAATCCTCCTTACAACTCCCTATTTCATACACTGACTGGGCACACACCTGGAATCTTGCACACCAGAGCTGACTTGATAGCCGTAGCCTAATGATTCAAAATAAAATTCTGCATCAATGGTACTGCACCCCTTCTCAGCTTAAATGGCTCAGTCTTTTTCCCCATAACTGCTGGAGATGTAGTGTACATAGGGCAGACCTCTTACACATACACTGGACCTATCATGAAATTGTATCAATTTTGGACAGCAATACATCAAGAACGTTCTACAACATTAAGTATCTCTCTTCCCCTTTTTCTCCAGTGTTGTTTCTTCTGGGGATACCAGAAACTGCCTGCCCTCTAAGCCCTGCAATGACAAAGTGGCTCCTAGTAGCTGGTTTGGAAGTGAAGCACCATTCTCAGATAATGGCATACTCCAGATATTCCCACATTTCCCAAATGACTGGCTGCAGTCTACACCCAGGCAGCTAGGATGTTACACTTTGCCCACAACACTGTGGCAGCCTCTCAGGCAATCTGGCACCCCTTTCAAAAAAGCAGGGGTACACCTATGTTCACGGTGGGGCCACAAAGTACCAAGGATTTGCTATGCTCACCATAAACTTGACAATATCTGGAGTGGACTAACCTCCTGTGATAGTTTCCTTCAAGCCCCAGAGTCCTCCCCACCCCCCATCCCCACCGACCTTGAGGCATAAATAAACCTTCACTTTAGTCCAACTTCCAGGCCCAACTGGACACTGGCCCACCTGCTCAGGTGGTTCTGGGTGGCTACTGCACTTGGATGGAAGTCCTTAGCAAACAAACACCACTTAGGATCCTCTCCCCACCCCGCCATGGGTAGCAAAATCATATGCTAAGGAGGATAACAAAGTCTCCCTTATCAACAATCTGAGTGACTGTAATTGTTTTGAATAACCGCTAAATTGAAGTAGTCCTGGCACTATTAGATGTGGTCTATTACCTTTTACCGGTTAGATCCTGAAGCAAATGATTTGATACCTTTTAATGGACCAACATAGATGTAACAACAAGAACAAAGTGCTCTAGCTTTCGGACCAACCAGTCCTTCTTCAGAAGCTCATGGCAGTTGTTTAGAAAATACAATACTTATAACAGCTAGATAATGCAGAGAAAAACAGAAAAAAATCCCCATTGGTTTAAAATAGTCATTAAAAAAAAACAAAAAAACACAGAAGATGATGTCAGAGTAGTTTAACAGTACAATACTGCCTTCAGTCCGAAAGAACCTTGGGTACAGATGTGCTTGGTGGAACATATATACAAAGAATCCTACTACATATAAATTTAATTGACATAAGATAACACTGCTGAAGCAGATAACTCCTAAATCAAGCTATGAGTGTCACAGTTAGTATAAGGATGTGATTACTGAAAAGCAACCCCCACCCAGCTTAAAGACAAACTCAGATAGTTATAGTGCTCATGAAATTACAATGTTAGCATTAAAGACAAGAATTACCAGTAAAGTTATCTTAAAAACATCAGTGCACACTGTGTGATGTGTAAAACCTAGCTGGACCTGTCACCCAGCTGTATTCTCAAGCTAAATAAAAGGCCCAAGAAATTTCAAAAACCTCAGGACTATATAAATGATAATTTAAATATAAATTGATAATATTAGTGTCAAACAAAAAACTCTAGTTGAGGAACCTCAAGGAATTAAGACCATGTAGCCTGATATGTACTGATGTCAATATATACTGAGAATGTAGCAACTTGATGTACCACAAGTGTCTAAGGAATCTGAAAAAGAGATAAAAATGTAATTTCTCTCCTCCTCTTCATACAAACAATACAACCTAACCCACCCCACATCACAATAATGTGGGTGGGGGAGATACATAGCTTAAAGGAGATGTTGTCTCTCTCTCCCCCTCCTTTTTTCCCCTCTCTCTCTCTGTCTCTCACACACACACACACACACACACACACACACACACACACACACACTCTCTCTCCTAGTGAACCTATATTAACTTCAGTCACTGCAATAGTTCCCCAAAGGAATACAACTTGTCATGAAATCCTGAGTAAAAGGTCTTATGTCTCATAATATCTACAGAGTAAAACAGTAACACTATTTAACCGTGCTACTATCTGCAAGTAACATTTCAAGGATACTAGATAGAACTACCATGAAATAAACCCTGTCACCCTCCCCAGGATAAGATAACTAGAAGTAAATATAAACTATATGTATAAGACCAGAGGTCTAACATACCTACACATCCACAAATTACTACAATATTAGCCTAATGTAAAAAGATCTATGCAGGACCCCCAAGCAAATGAGATCACACACCCCAATATATACAGAGTTACAAAAATTATATAACAACAGTGTAAGATAACACTCCTGTATGTACACTAGCAGGCTGGGTAATCTGAATATGGTGCAATGGAATCAATCCCCCAGGCAAGATAAAAATTAAGGAGAAATTAATAGTCATTATGTGTGAAATAAAAATAGTAACACATTATAACTCCATATAGCTAAAAGACTTACCTCGATGTGACAGCAAGCCCCACATCTGTTATATCACATACCTCACAACACATACCCACACACATACATACACACACGCATCCACATCCTACACATGCTGAAGTCCTATAATATGTCAGTTTGAAGAAGAAAAGGTCTGTGGATGTTAGTTTCTGTAGTGTCCCATAAAGCCAAGATCCACGTTCATCCCATCTGCTACCATATTGAGATGTAAAATAAGTTTAATCTCAAAAGCTCGTCTCTGTTGTGTGTTTTTGAGATTTCCTTTTAAGACCATTACTGACATATCTGAGACTGATGTGGAGCGGGATCACATGAGCTCTTCCCCAGTCTCCAACCTATTATAAATATCCTTATTATTCCATTAGTTAGTATGACTTGAATATATTGCTGCATTTCTTGCCTTCGTTAACATATACTTTAGTTGTAAGTTGTGCTGTTTGTTTCTGCTCTTGTAAATTTTTCAAATAGTATATATATATATATATATATATTATATTTGATTGAAAATAAAATAAAATGAATTACTGTAACTGCAAAAATTGTGGCATACAAGGAAATAAACCCACCGAGGGGGCTTACCAGATTATAAAGCCACAAGCCCAAAGGGTAAGTGACTTTTTGATCTTGTTATCCCCTCATAGGTTTATTTATGAGTACAGCTGACTTAAAAAGAAGATGACAAGACTTTCTATAGATACATTAGTGAAAGGAGAAAGTCCAGAGCAGGTACTGCTAAGAACAAAGGGGATGAGAGGTCATGTGAGGAGGAGGACCATGTAAAAGCATCTATCCTAAATAGATACTTCTGCTCAGTATTTACTGAAGAGAAGGTAGGACAGGGCCCACAGCTCAGCACCATGGACACGGGGGAGAGGTGTGCACTGGTCCCTTCACAAAAGAAAGGGTCCTACAAGAGCTCGATAAGCTCAGGGTGGACAAGGCAATGGGACCGAATGGCATACATCCCAGGGTACTAAAGGAGCTAAGGGTGGAACTAGCAGAGCCATTATCAGAACTGTTTAGTGAGTCTCTGAGCACAGGAGAGGTCCCAGAAGACTGGGGAAGAGCTCATGTGATCCCGCTCCACAAGCGTGGTAGCAAGGAGGAGGCAGGGAACTATAAACCTGTTAGTCTTACCTCAATAGTGGGCAAGATTATGGAGGCACTCCTTAAGGAAAGGATAGTGCAACCCCTGTAATCCATAGGAGCACAGGATCCAAGACAGCATGGGTTTACAAAAGGAAGGTCCTGTCAAACTAATCTCATCGATTTCCTTGACTGGGTAACCAAAGTGGTGAACCAAGGGGGAGCAGTTGATGTCGCCTACCTTGAATTCAGCAACGCTTTCGATACTGTTCCACATAGAAGATTGATTAATAAGCTGGGTAGGCTCGGGGTGGGTCAGAAGTTGGTCAACTGGGTGGCAAACTGGGTGACGGGCAGAAAACAGAGAGTGGTGGTAAAAGGTATACAGTCAGAAGAGATGCAAGTCACAAGTGGGGTACCTCAGGGATCAGTCCTGGGGCCAGTCCTCTTCAATATCTTCATCAGTGACATTACAAAAGGACTGGAGGGTAAGGTTTGTCTGTTGCAGATGACACCAAGATCTGCAACAGAGTAGATGATCCAGATGGGGTGGGCAGAAAGAGAAGAGATCTGGATAAACTAGCAAAATGGTCGGAAGAGTGGCAACTGGGGTTTAACGCAAAGGAGTGCAAGATCATGCACATAGGGAAGAGAAACCCTGAAGCCACCTATAGGCTGGGAGGGGAGTTGCTGGCAGTCACAAAGGAAGAAAGAGACTTGGGCGTCATCATTACAGATGACCTGAAATCATCCAAGTAGACCACTAAAGCAGTGGGTAAGGCTAAAGGGATGTTGGGGTGTATTAGTAGGGGTATCACAAGTCAGAAGAGGGAAGTAATAATCCCTCTTTTCAAGACACTGGTTAGGCCCCATCTGGAGTACTGCATGCAGTACTGCAGTCTACACCATCACAAGGACATTAACCAAATTGAGGCAGTCCAGAGAAGGGCCACCAAAATGATGCAGGGACTGCATCAGAAAACATATGAGGACAGATTAACGGAGTTCAATATGTATACCCTAGAGCAAAGGAGGGAGAGAGGTAATATGATCGAAACATTCAAACACCTTAAGGGCATTAACAAGGTGAAAGAGTCTAACATGTTTCAATATAAAAAAAAAATAGCAGGACAAGAGGACACAGCATGAGATTAGAAGGAGGCCAATTAAGGGGTAATGTGAGGAAATTCTTTTTCACAGAAAGGGTGGTGGATGCATGGAACGGCCTACCTCAGGAAGTGGTGGATATGAATACAGTGCAGGGCTTCAAACAGGCATGAGGTAGGCATAAAGGAGCAATACAGATGAGTATGGATAGGCCATTGACAGAGCAAAGGTCGATGGCACATTCATAAGGCAGAAAAAGAAATGGGCAGACTGGATGGGCCTTGAGGTCCTTATCTTCCGTCAACTTCTATGTAACCATCTTTATTTTATATAATACATTCGGAGAGTTAGTAATAGTTTTTATTGCAATTAGAAAAGGGTATACAGGGAAATAACTGCTAACCACTTCTATGGGGAAAATCACATTCCAGGTCATATACAGAGATAAATGTGTTATTCCACTTCACAGCTAAATACATAAAATGACTAAATATTATAGTCTTGTCTCTGCAGTGAATCTGCAGGCAGGTAGAAGCTGCACATAGCTGCCAGATGCTGTGAACAAGAGGTGCACGCTACATAATAAAACAAAACCACATACACAATAAATATAATAGCCAGAGTGCTTCCAAAGTTACACTGCCACCACTAGTGGACTCACTACAGTATGTAGCAAAGTAGCATCCAATACCTGCCTAGAACAGCAAATGGTACTGTTTTCACCTAATCCAAGTTCTTACACAGAAATCTTTAAATTTCGGGGGGGAAGTGCTTTCCTCAAACAAAATTGCTGCATCTTTTAAAAGAATGCTAAATCCACCTGATTGCCACCACTTGTGGAAACAAAATGTGTCTTGTTGAGGTCTCTTGTGTTAACAATAAATAATTACATTTTATTGTTAAAAACATTTAATGTCTTTTTATTCCTCAATTCAGACTGCCACCTTTCCTCTTCCCATAGGTCTTCAGCATCCTTGCCTGCTGGCCTAATATTTGGTCTATCCGCTGTCCCTGGCTTAGAGTAGCCTGCCCCCACCATGAAGGAAAAACATGCCCTCCCTGTAGCGACCCCCGTCTACCATACATGCTCAGACTTAATTCTGCTTGTTCGGGGAGCAATACAGAGAAAACAGAACAGACATTGCTGGAGCTGGGGCATAGAGGGGTGGAGATGTCATGTGCCAGTCTAGGCATATTTTAAATTTGAGTACCACCCTCTACCCAACCCTAGGGAACTGCCATCCAGTGTAGAACAAAGAAAGTGGCTCCACTCACAAACAGTTATTTTTTTGCAGAGAATCCTTTAGGCAGATGCCAATTTTCAAAGGGTTCAGAGTCAGAAACAACAGTAATACATAAATTTGCAGATATACGTTACAAAATCATTGATATACAATACAGCAAGTGGACATACATTTCAAGAAAAGCAAACAAAATTACATATTTTGATTATACAAAGCGATCTGTAGTGAAGTGTGCAGTAAATAAAGTTTACTTTGTCAAGTTAAAGAACAAGTAATTTGAAGCAGTTACAAGTAGCAGATTAGAAGGGAAAGGTACACAGTCTAGATTTGAATAGTGACAGAGAATCACAATCTCTAATAGTGCTAGCAAGGTCATTCCAGTGCTTGGAAAACCGGTAGGAGAAGGAGTTCTGACCCAACATTGTTCTCCTGGGAAGCAGTAATGTGTGACTTGCCATACTTCTAGTAGCATACTATTGTCAATAAAGGTGATCAGAGACCGTAGGCCTGGAGAGAGCAGCCATGCAGTGTTTGTAGCCTAGTACAAGGGCACGGTGGAGGAGCCTCTGGTTGAGGCTGAACAGGTCTAGCTTGGAATACAGGTCACAAGTATGGGTATCAAGTCTAGCGTCAAGTGCGAAGTGACAGGCCATGTTCAGTAGTCCCCTTACCCGGTTTAACACCCCATCATTAGCAGACCCATAAACTAAAGCCCCACAGTCAATGACACTAATGATAAAGCTTTGAACAAGTAGTTTTTTAACCTCTGGTATGAGGTTGTTCCTGTGTCTATAAAGGAAACCAATTCTTGCATTAACTGTCCTTACTGGGTGGTCTATGTGGCCAGAGAATGTCATGGCACAATCTAGAAACAGTCCAAGGTAGTTGAAAGTTTGCACTTGTTCAATATAAGTACCAGTATTGGTTGAGACTGTGAGACCAGAGGATAGATCTGCCTTGCTGTGGTTGCTAAACAACATGAACTTTGTTTTTTTCCCATTCAAGACTAGCAGGTCGGTGGTAAATCAGGCTTGGACCAAATGAAAGTTATCCTGCAGCCTCAGATTTAGTTGGTCAAGGTTCCTGTCATTAAAGAAGTTGATGGCATCATCTACGTACAGGATTATATGGGAAGATTTGCAAACAGAAGACAGGTCATTAATGAATAGAATACTAGTGGTCCAAGTATTAATCCCTGCAGGACACCAATATTTACTGGTTTGACATCTGATATGGCCACCCTACCTTTAACTGATTGGGTTCTATTGGCCAAATAGTTCATGAACCAGCCGACCATACCCACCAAGAGACCAAGGGATGACAACCTACTACAAAGAAGTGTATGTTTGATGAGGTCAAATACTTTTGTTAGATCAATAAAGATAGAACCAGACAGTTCACCCTGGTCAAGAAAACTATGAACTGACTCAGTAAGTTCCAGCAGAACAGTCATAGTGCTAAAGTTCTTCCTGAACTCATGCTGCTCATTGGCCAAGAGATTATTCTGGTTAAAGGGAAATTCATATCAGCTGACAAAGTGCAGCAGGTGCTGCATAAACACCTGATTAGGGTTCTCAGCCTTAAAAGAAAGTTTTATTCACCTGCTTGGCTGCAACTAATACTTTTAAAGATCCGCATCGTCCATAATGTCGCTGGAGCTGCCTATGGCCATCTTGCATAGTGGGGCAACTTCCGCCGCATGTGTTATGCTAATGAGGGATACCAACCAGTGGCAGAGTTTGTATCCCTCATTAGCATAATCCATGCAGCGGAAGCTGCCTGGCTGCGCGAGATGGCTATGGGCCATTCCGGTGACATTATGGATGGCACAGATCTTTTAAAGTATTAGTTACAGCCAAGCAGGTAAATAAAACTTTCTTTTAAGACTACAAGACCTAATCTGGAATTTGTACAGCAGCAGCAGCACTTTGTCAGCTGATATAAGTTTCCATTTAAGGAAATCTACTAGCTGGTCATTAACAACTGTCTTGAGTGCTTTGGATAAAGGTGAGAGGATAGAGATGGGTCGATAATTGGCAGGGAGGTTAGGGTCCCTACACTTAAGCACCAGGACCACATGAGCCTTTTTCCAAATGTCTGGAACTGTACTAGTGGCAAGTGATAGGTTGAAGATTAGCTGGAGTGGGTAAGTGACTTCCCTAAGACCAAGTTTCAGAAGCTTCATGTCAATGCTATCAGGTCCTACTTTAGTCTTAACTTTCATCCTAGACAGGTAGCAGTATACCTCATACCAAGTGAGACATTTGAAGTAAAAAATATGGTTGGTTATGCTCACCAGCTAAGTCATCCTTTGCCATATGCCAGGTTCCACAAAAATGCACAGAGAAAAGTGGCAACGAAACCAAGCACTGATGTCCAATAATGTTATTAAACAATGCAGTGTATAAAATAAAAAACACCTAAATGGTCTCAGCAACATAAATGGTACAAGAAGATGCTACTAGGTGCCCTGACTGGTTTTGCACATTTTTTTATTTTATACACTGCACAGCTTAATAAAATTAAAGGGACATATTCATGTTCCATGGCCATGATAGGCTGAAGGCCCATGAAAAAAAAACTATTTCAAATGAGGCATTGGGCTCATCTATAGCTGGAAGCAATCCAGAGATATAACTGACTGTGTCTGTTCAACATTAACACAGTGCAGCCATTTTTAGACTCTTGTGATGTCACTGACAAACAAGCTGTGTTTGACTCAGTGTAGTTAGACACAACTTGTTCCTCCATGACATTACAATGTTCTACAAATGGCTGCAATGTAGTATTAATACTGAATAGACATAGTCATCTATATTGCTGGAGTACTTCCAGCTACAAATGAGCCCAATATCGCATTTGAAAAAGCTTTTTGTGGGCTTTCAAGCTATGTCAGCCACTGTACATGACTGATTCCCTTTAAGTTCTGGACATCACTGTTTGGTTTACTTGCCTTTTTCTGTTGTCTGTGAACTGCCATCCAATGGCACACCTGACTTGGGGGCTGGATGCTGCATGGTTACCCATAGCTGCTCAAATTCCTCACAGGAGGACCTACTGCAGCACAGAGGCTTGCCTTCCCCGGAGTCAGTGAATGCTGCCTTTGCAGCACTTTCCAGACCCAACAGGTCCAAGCCAGGAAACCGGGATGCCCATATGCAAGTGCTCTACCATGCAACTGACCTGGGCAATAAAATAATTTTTGATAAACATTTAAAAGGATGGATGTAAATCTTCTAAACTGTGGGTTTAGCATGGTTGAGGCTGGCAGCACATCTGCCTGTGGACAGAAGGTCGTGGGTTCTAGTCCCACACTGGGATTAGGCTCATATCATAAATGCTGACACCCCTGTGAAGAACCAGGGGGATGCTATACTGTTGCAGTGCACCATCCTTCAAATGAGATGTTAAACTGAGGTCCATTCTGCCCATTTCTGGTGATGTCCTGGTGGGTGTCCAAGTGGAAGTAAAAAAAAAAACAAGGTACTTTTTGCAAGAGATGGGGATTTTCCCCAGTGCCCTTGCCAGCATTTCCCTTCCCACAAAACTAGTTCAGGAAATTGTCCAAAACTAAGAATGGTTTTGATATGGTGGCCACTACAAATTTACAGTCACTTCACTACCAGTCTCTCTTTGCTTGTAAAGCGCTTTAGGATACACTTCACTACCAGTCTCTTCTTGCTTGTAAAGCACTTTAAGATACACTTCACTACCAATCTCTCTCCTTGCTTGTAAAACACTTTAAAGGACCTCAATATGTACACCCTGGAAGAGAGGAGAGAGAGGGGAAATTTGATAAAGACCTTAAATACTTCACTGGGGTAAATAAGATACAGGAGGGAAGTATTTTTCAGAAGAAAAGGTGCTCAAGAACAAGAGGACTTGCTATGACGCTGGCCGGGGTAGATTCAACTGAGATGTGAGGAAGTACTTTTTCACTAAAAGAGTGGTGGATTCTTGGAACAGTCTTTCAATGGAGGTGGTGGGGGTGAAAACAGTAGTGGGGTTCAATAATGCATACGATGGGTACTGTACAAGAGAATCATAGTGAAAAGGAAGGGGGCAGGAGAAAGAGCTGTAGATCAAGTACGGTCTGCAGTAATAATGTAGATAGGCAAAAATGGGCAGACTGGGTAGGTTAAGTGGTCCTTATCTGCTGTCAAACTCTGTTTCTATGTTTAGGACACAATGTGTATGAAAAGTGCTATATAAATGCAAGTTCTTCTAAGCAGTGGCACGTTTTGCCAGGTTCAAGCCCCACTCCTGTCCCCCCACATAATTACAGAATTATTTCTAGGCAACCACAACACACTGAAAGCAAATCCACATATTAATAAAATGGAAGTCTGAAGGTGCTGCCCACATGAAAATATGGAAATACTTAATAAAAGACCTACAAAACCCTCTATGCTGGTATGTAACATGATCAGGTTTGGCACAAAGCAGAAAACCAAATCATCCACTTAGTTTAACAGCTGCAAAGGGTGGGGCAAAGTAAATAAATAATTACAATTTGTATAGCACATGGAAAACTGGAATGTGAGTCAAGGTCTCTGGCCTTACATGCCAAAGCACTGAACAAGAGATTGGTGTCCATGGCAAAACCGTTTTGATTTCCCCTCTGGCACCCAAATATACCACAGTCGGGTCTAAGATCAGCGGCAGCTTATCTGCTGCACCCTAAAACAAATGACTTTAGTGTTAGTCAACTGTCTCAGATAGTCTGCCATTTCTCAAGGGACTCGCTGGTTCCACCCATTTACAGTGTAGAACTGATGATGTTAGGAACTACTGTAGCATCGGAAAAGTTACAATGAAGTCACCAGAAAAAAAAAAACAACAGAAGACACTTTAATGATGTACACCTGTAATAAATTTCACATAAACGTCCTCAAACTTGTCCTTTGCTTTGAAGAGACAGCAAAGTAAACGCAACATAAATCTTAACATTTTGTTTTTGTGGCGTACAGAAAAACAAACGCCTCACGATAAATAACAAAACAGTTTTCTTCTTTGTTAAAAAATTTAACATCTGTACGTTGACCTTCCTGTGAAAACGTTGGCCCCCTCGCCTTCCCTTGCAGCGGTGAGCCTCATCTGGTACTCCTTAGCTGCCGTAGCAGCACACTGGGAACCAAGTCTCTCAGTGACTGTCTCCAGCTTTGAGGACTACAGTTCGAATACAGTCATAGTAGTACTAACTATATAGATTTCTATAATGCAGCACTCACCATTTTGCAGAACCTCGTGGAGCACGAGAAGAGTAACAATAAACCAAAACTTCATCTTGGGCGAAAACGAACTGGCCACCGGCGGGCTGGGTGCGTGAAACTTTCACTCTCAGAGAGCCTTTTCTCGAGATGTCTAGTCAGCCTTAGAAAGGGATGCCAAGTATGTAGTCTCCGGAGACCGTGGTTCTGGTTTGGATTTTCAAAGGAATGAAGGGAACGATTACATTTAGGGACTGGTAAAGTTTTTTTTTTTTCCTTTCCAAGCCTTCTCTTGCAGCTCAGCTCCGGAGCGTGTGCTCTCTGCCGGTGGTTGGAGGCAATAATACAGGAGGAAGCGGCGCCTTCCAGCGGGAGCCTGCGTCCTGCAGCTGCTGGGCTCTGCCCTCACAAGTTTTGGGACTGTCGGCTGCAAACGCGTGCTGGGGGTGGGCGTCGGCATGGGATGCCAACGCTATAACCCCCAGGGTATACTTTTTCATATTGAAATATGTTTGCCTTGAAGCACACGCGAGAGGGTGGGAAAGCATCAGCGACGGTCAGAATTGTAAAAGCAGCTTAAAGGAAAAATGCACTAAAAAGACGAAGGATGGATCTTAGACAGACGGACAGATAGATGGCTACATAGAGATGTACTTTTAAAGCATGTCTTGACGCTCCCATTCCCAACTGACCCACAAAAGCTGGCTATTTTGGACCAGGTTTCCGTGAACCACCCAACACCTCCTCGAATCTGTCGCATCTGGCTTTGAACTCTGCCACACTGCCAGCGTTTACCACCTCCTTTGGCAAGCCACACCAGCCCTCCCCACCACCCTCTCGGTGAAGAGAGGCTTCCTCTTTTTTTTTTTTAATTTACCGCAACTGTTTTTTATTTATTTACCCTGGCTCAACTTATAGTTGTGCCGCCTAGGTCGGACGTCCCTTTCAGAATCGCTCTGCCGTGTTCACCCTGCGTGCCTGCCATAAAAACGTGTATGTTTCGATCATTCATACCCCCTCTGTTCCCTGGTCGTCATGGGGTATTTGCTCCTTTGCACCATCCTGCACACTGCAGATCATCTTTGTCGCCCTCTTCTGGACAGCTTCCAGCCTTTCCTAGTGTTTTTATTTTGTTTTGTTTTTTCTAAGGCTAGGGAGGGGACCAGAACTGGCAAGAGTACTCCAGGTGTGGCCTCATCAGTCATGTATTATAGAGGCAGAATCCCCTCCCGCCTTTGGCTAGTGATGCCTTTTCCTATGCATTCTTGTTCTGCCGGCCCTTCCAAATGTTTTATTGCGCTGTTTGATATTAGTCTGTCACTGATGATAACCCCCCAAATCTTTCTCTTCTGATGCCTGTGCCACCCCTACCTCATCTGACTATTGAGTAGATTCATAGAAGTGTGACGGCAGAAAAGGACCGAACTAGGCCCACCAAGTCTGCCCATTTGCCCAGCTCTCTGCTGTACTCCCTTTAAGAATTATTCCTCCTTATGTACACAGACTATGCACTTGTTGGCATTAAATTTGAGTTGCCCTATGTTCGTCCAGCTTTCTAGCACTCCACATCATACCTCTCAACTGTCCCTGATTTTCATGGATGTCCCTGATTTTGCCTCAAAATTTTCCTCTGTTCTTTGTAAAATTTGTGTTTTTGTGACTAAACAGTGGAGATTGTAAGCACAAAATAATGTCAAACATTAATACATACTTGTTCTTCAGAAAATGCATCTTAACACTAATGCCCTTATTCCATCAACTTCCTGAGTGAATATTATCAATTATCAAGCTGTGTCCCTGATTTGGGGGTCTTGTTCCCTGATTTTTTAAGCCTTGTGCTTGATTTATGAGGCAAGAAGTTGAGAGGTATGCTTCACATCCCTGACCATATTCCTCACTCCCTTCACGCTCTGCACCCTCCAGCAGAGGTTAGTGTCATCTGCGAGTAGGCGCACCTTGCCATTGACTCCTTACCCTATGTCTGACGTGTACGTGTTGAAAAGCGTAGGTCTCAGGACAGAGCCTTGAGGAGCCTCACTAACTACTTGCTTGACTCCTGAGCAGTTGCCACTCAGGACCACTTTCTGCATCCTTGATTCCAGCCAGCTTCCTATCCAGTCTACCAGTTTTGGCCCCATGCATAGGTCTCCTAACTTTTTAAGTCTGATGCAGCACAACATTAAAGGCCTTACCGAAGTCCAGATAAAGGACATCCACCACCTTCCCCTTGCCACCACCTATGTCACTGAAATAAAGAAACCTATCGGATTCGTTTGACCCTGCCATCCCATAATGAACACATGTTGAATTTTTTTCCTGCAGTCTGTTCGGCTCTAGGAAATCCCCAACCACTCCTTGATTATGATGTCCAGTGGCTTCCCCACACTGGAGATCAGAATCACTGGTCTATAGTGCCTGGGATCATTCCTAGCTCTGCCCGTTTGCAGTGGTACCACATCTGCCACTCTTTAGTCTCCGGGCACTACCCCAAACTGCAGGTAAGAATTGAATAGGTGTGCCAATAGCCCTGCAAAAATTTGTGCTGCCTCCTTTGGAACCCTGGGGTGCACATCATCTGGCCCTGGGGATTTATTTACATCCAGGTCCTGCAACCCTTTTAAGATTCTGGCCTCTCTTACTTTTGCTCCAGTTTCCCTTTAAACTTAACCCAGTTCTCAGGCAGTGGATCCCCCGCTTCCACTGCAGAGACTGAGCTGAAAAATTATCTTAGGATGTTTGCAGTGCTCCAGCTAATGTTAACAGCTAAGAGTAATTTTTTCACCAGTTTTTAGATAGTGTGATTAAATGGAAATTTAGGTGTGTACAAGTGCTTCAGACCTGGGAAAAATGCTCTTTTTGAAACACCGACAGTGTTATGAAGCATTATACGATGGGCATAAGTGAACAGCCAATGAAATCGTCATACTTTACCACCGGTGTAAATCCTCTGATAACCATGACTGTTGATGAGTACCTACTCCTACTCCGAATCCAAATCATCTGCAGCACAGAAATAAATACAATAAAAATTAAAAAGCAACCTCTTTAAAAGTTGCATGTTATCATAGTAAAAAAATGAACCTTGGGTTAGAGGTGAATGGGGAAAGAAGCTTCTAGCTGGATGCTGTGAGTAAGTAGACTTGAAAGATTTTCTTAGCTAGTTTTCTGTGTGTTTCCAGCAGACAATTTGGTGTTTGTGTGTGTTTAAAAGCTGGAGGCTGTGAGACTAAGTGGACTTGAAAGATTTTCTTAGATGGTTTTCTGTGTGTTTCTAGCAGACTATTTGGTGTGTGTGTGTATATATGTGTGTGTGTGTGTGTGTGTGTTTAAAAGCTGATATTTGCCCTGTAAGTGCAGGCATCATATTACAGGGGATTAGTGCTGTCTGAAAGTAAGGTGGGACTCCCAACTCAGTCAGTCTTCAGTTAAAGGTGAATGGGGAAAGAAGCTTCTAGCTGGACGCTGTGAGTAAGTAGACTTGAAAGATTTTCTTAGCTGGTAGTGCTTGGAGGTGCAGTGAGGGGCAGACGCAGGGCTGATACACTCTGTGAGAGTCGGGTATAGGTCTAGTCCCACCTCCCCACCCCTCCCTCCCAGAGCTCAGCTCATTTATAGGGGAACACCTGCCCTGCAATTGGAGGAAAAGGCTTCAGTTGCAGCTCATGTAGTTCTAGCCACTGGGGGCTGGGTTTAAGGGCTGGGAGAGAGGAGCTTAGGGAGTTGTACATTTCCCCTATAAGTTTACTGTGTAGTACTGCACCTAGTAACAGGGGTACCTGTTTACTGTGGGACTGTATCTAGGATTAGTGGGTGACCTGATTAATGGGTAGGGGTGCATCTTGGACTAGTGGGGAACCTGGTGGTTCACCAAAGGAAACCTACTTGGAGGGGGATGAGACCACACGTCATTAGGGCCAGCATTTTTGGGAGGGTGGTGTGGTGCACAGGGTGTGGGACTGCCATGATACTGGACTGGGCTTGGAAGTTTGGTGGTTGCCCAGTGTGCTACCAGCTGGCACAGCTTAGGGAGGAGCAGGAGGTTGAGGGGATTAAGAGATAGCTGGAGGGAGGGGGGAAGTATGGTTGGGGAATAGGGCAGGGGCTCTCCCATGGGGTTGCATCAAGCACTAGGGTGGGGGCATAGGGAAAGGAGTGTAGCAGAGTACTCTGGGGTCACATAGGGACCCTGACAGAGGGGGCCCAAAAGAAGGACACCACCAAGGAAGCAGGCAGGTATCTGGGGACCCTCACAGAGGGGGGCCAAAGGGAGGACATTCTCAGGGAAGTAGGCAGATGGCTGGGGCAGGATGGAAGGAAGCAAGGGGGGAGGTGGATCAGACCTTAAGCTCAGTAACCGCTTCAATTCTCTTCTTCTGCTTGAGGATGGGGGGGTGTAGCCATAACAGGGGTGGTTGGAGATGGAAAGGGAATGGAGGGCAGGAGGCAGGGGCCGGATAGCAGGAAGAACAGGGGGGAACTTGGAATGTGGGAAAATGGGGAGAGTGGTGGGTCAGAGCAGGAGGAGAAGAGGGTAGAGAGAGAGGAAAGCGCAAGGAAAAGGACCAGTTGGGAGGAAAGGGCAAGGAGAGGGACCAGAAGTACAAGGAGGATACAGTAAAGGCAGCTGAGGGTTTATGCCAGGGGAGCACAACAGGCAAGGAGGGGCTGAACGGAGACGGGAAGGAAGGGAGGACGAGCCAGGCAAGTTTAGCAGATGGGAGGAAGGACCAGTCACGAGCAGTGATGGGGGGGTAGCGGGGTACAAAAGGATACTCGGGAGGAGGAGTGGCATAGGATCGGAGGGGAGGGAGTGGCCAGGGTAAATAAGGAGGGGGCTGCAGAGGGCACCCAGATAGGGGGAGGAGCAAGGAGCTGGCTGGGGGGAGGGGCCGGTAGAAAGGATGAGGGACATGGAAGAAGGGGAAATGGAGGAAAAGGGATGGTCAGAGTGATCCTGTTGGGTGATTCCATGATCAGGAGTATCAAATGGGATAGGGAGGGGGAAGCCTGCCTGGTTAGAACAAAATGCTTCCCTGGACTAGAGTGCACAGGGCGAGCATGAGGTATATCAGCTGGCAAAGGATTGTGGAGGTTCCCCGGATATACTGGTCCACCTGGGTACCAATGACATTGAGGGAAATAGTGAACTAGAGATACAGGCAAGGTTCAGAGAGCTTGCTAGGGTCTGTCATGACATAGGATGCACAATTTCCTTCTCGGAAATCCTGCCGGTGCCAAGGGCTAGTGGGAAACACAAGAGGAAGATTAGGAAGATAAACCAGTGGCTCAGGGAGTGGTATCGGGCCAGAGGGTATGGGTTGATGGGGGATTGGGGGGAGACCTGGGAGGATAAGGGGCTATATGCTAGAGATAGGCTCCATCTTAAGTTGAAAATAGAGGGGTTCGTTGGTGAAAGGTGGGGTTTAAACTTGTGAAGGGGGGAAGGATGGGAGAAAAGGCTGTTGAGGGGGGTCCAATAAAGGAGGGACTCAGTCTCCACCCCCCTTGGGAGCTGGAGGAATATTGGAAAAGGCCAACTGGTAAGGTGCTGACTGGGGGAAGATGGGATCCCCATGGGAATGCAAGCAGGGGAAATGGAAGTATACGGAAAGGGTGGAAGGTAGTCCTGCTAAATGCCAGGAGCTTGGGCAATAAAATGCTAACTGAGGGAGAGATGGATGTGGCAGCGGTCACTGAGACCTGGGCCACTGCAGAGCATGACTGGGACCTGAACCTGAAGGGTTACACCATGTTCAGGAAGGACAGGGGGGAAGGAAGGGGAGGAGGGGTAGCAATAATAGTCAAAAACTACATTGGCATAGGAGGAGTGGAGGAGGCGGAGGGAACTGTGGAGGCAATTTGAGTCACTTTGATAACAAATGGGGGCAAGGGAGTAAAAATAGGAGTGGCATATAGACCCCCTGCACTGGCAGAGGAGCTGGAGGAGAGTCTGGTGGCAGATGTTGGGAGACACTGCAAATTGGGCAGGGGAAGGGTGGTGGTGTTGTGGGACTTAAACATGACAGGAACGGACTGGGAGACTATGACATCCTCGGTGGCCAGGGAAGAGAGGTTGTTGGATGTCTTTCAGGATGTGTTCCTAACTCAGCAGGTGAGGGAACTGACCAGGGAGGTGCAGATACTGGATGTGGTCCTGGCAGACAGTGACCAGATTGGGGGCCTGGAGGTAAGGGACCTGTTGGCGGGGAGCGACCATGCCACGGTCTGGTTCTGCCTGGACCTAGGAGGGGTAGAAGGCTGCACAAAGATGGAGGTAACTGACTTCGGGGGGGAAGATTTCAAGAAAATGGGAAGTATCCTTAAGAAGCATTTGGATGGGACTGGGCCAGACATGGACGCTGAGAGTAGGTGGGAAATCATCAGAAGGGGGGTACAGGATGCTACCAGCACCTCTGCAAGAGTAAGACGAAAATGCAGTAGGGCCCGTAAACCCTCCTGGTGGACCAGGGAGGTTCAGGAGGTGGTGAGGGGAAAGAAGGCAGCTTATAGGCATTTCAAGTACTCAAGGAGTGAAAGGGATCGAGGAGAGTATGAGCTGATGGCTAGAAGGGCCACTAGGATGGTGAGGGCGGCTAAGGCAAGGAAGGAGCAGGACCTGGCCAGGGAAATTAGAAGAGGGAACAAGGGGTTCTTTAGATACACTGGGGAAAACGAAGGGTGAAGGGGCAGATTAGCAGGATTAAAACAGGGAGGGAGGGATGGGCACAAGATCCGGGGAGCAGGCGAGGTACTAATGAGTACCGCCTCAGTTTTCATCAAGGAATAGGACGGGCTGCATCATACATGGGAGGAGATGGTGAAACTGAGGGGGGAGGACCCTTGCCGATCGTCGGGTCTGGGGAGAGGGTGGGCCATCACTGGCAGGAGGGGGGGAAGGCAAAGCAGGGGGACGAGGTAGCGGAGGTTTGAAATCATGGCAGAGAGAGTGAGGGAAGCCCTCAGGTCCCTTAAGACAGAGAAAGCACCGGGGCTGGATAAATTACATCCCAGAGTGCTGAAGGAACTGGCGGATGTCCTGGAGAAACCCCTGGCGGAGCTTTTCAGCATCTCTCTGAGGACAGGGTGGGTACCCCAGGACTGGAAAGTGGCACATATAGTGCCTATCCACAAGGAGGGATCAACGGAGGTGGCAGGGAACTACAGGCCCATCAGCCTGACATCGGTGGTGGGCAAGGTGATGGAGGGCATTGCCAGGGAGAGGCTAGGGGGGGACCTAGAAAAGTCGGGGTGCCTGGACGATAGACAGCGTGGATTCGTCCCGGGGAAATCGTGTCAGACAAACCTTGTGGAATTCTAGGACTGGGTGATGAGAGCCTTGGACCTGGGTAGACCGGTGGACATCCTCTATCTTGACTTCAGCAAGGCGTTTGACTCTGTTCCTCATGGGGGCCTGTTGAATAAGCTGGGAGAAATGGGGGTTGGGAACCAGATGATCAGATGGATAGGCAATTGGCTCCAGGACCGGAGGGTCGTGGTTGGATAGTCTCATCCCCAAGGGGGTCATTAGTGGGGTCCCTCAGGGATCAGTCCTTGGGCCCCTCCTGTTCAATGCCTACGTCTCTGACACAAGGAAGGGTATCAGGAGTGAGATGAGTCTCTTTGAGGATGACTCAAACTGGGGGCGGTAATGGATGGGGAGGAGGCGAGGGTAGCCCTACAGGGGGACCTGGAGGCTCTGGAAAGGTGGTCTAGAAAGTGGAAGCTAAGGTTTAATGCAGGGTAATGCAAGGTACTGCGTCTGGGAGCCAGAAACCCAGGCCAAGAGTACACCCTGGGGGGGGGGAATGCTGCAAGTCTCAATGGCTGAGAGGGACCTGGGGGTGGTGGTGGATGTCAAGATGAACAACTCTGAGACTTGTAGGAGGGCAGCAGCCAAGGCCAACAGGATGCTGGGATGCACCGCTAGGGGGATCACCTCCAGAAGCAGTGAAGTGATACTCCCCCTGTATAACTGCTTGGTGAGGCTGCACCTCGAGTACTGCGTGCAGTTTTGGAGGCCACACTTAAAGAGGGACATTGAACTCCTGGAGAGCGTCCAGAGGAGGGCAACCAAAATGATCTGGGGCTTGGGGGGACAGGATCTATGGGAAGAGGCTTGAAGAGCTAAATATGTACACATTGGAAGAGAGAAGGGACATGAGGGACATGATAGAAGTCTTCAAGTACATGAAGGGGTTAAATAGGGGAGGAGCAGTCAGGGTGCTCCGAAGGAAAGATTGGGGGCAACTAGAGGGCATGGGTGGAAGCTGGAGGGAGGGAGATTCAGGGGAGAAAGGAGGAGGTGCTACTTCACTTAGAGGGTGGTGGAGCCATGGAATGTGCTGCCCAGGGGGCTGGTGGAGGCAGAGACAGGAGAGGGGTTCATGAGGGGGTAGGACAGATACAGTGGAAGGGTTCTGGAAGCAAAGTCCTGTGCAGCGGGAATATCTAGGACTGGGAAGGGAGAACCTAGAGAGGGCGAGGGGGGCAGCAAGGTCAGCTCCCAGGGTGGGGGCTGACCAAACGAGCAGACACGAAAGACCATTAGGCCTATTCTGCTGGCATTTTGGTATGTTAGTATGTAATTGCATTAAGCCACTCGGAGGATATGGGTTATCGGGGGATTTACTATGGCTAGCGAGGATTTACCCACAACCACTCCAGCAGTGGTAAATCCCTGATAACCCACACCCACTCGTGGCTTATTGCTTAACTATTCCATGGGGTGTGGAACATTTCTAAATGTTGGTATAAGTACTGGTACTCCTTAAAAACCGTTTCTGAAGAGTATATGAGGGGGTAAAATAGGCCATTGCTCACCTTATCTGGAGCACTGGATGTTTGCTTCCTCAGTGTCATAGTCCACTGTGACCCCCCCCCCCTTTTCGCTATATCTCCATAAACTTCCTTATCTCACTTGCATAGCAAAAGAAGGGCGGTCATTTTCCTTGACCCCTTTTGCTCTCCTCAAGTCAGTGTCCATTTTGGCCTTCCTAATCAGTTGCTTGACACAGAAAATTTGTTTTGTTGCTGTATTGGTCCCTGTGACAAAAGATCCAGAAAAAAAGAGATGATGTGATACCTTTTATTGGACCAACAGAGATGTTACATAGTGATCTTAACATAGAAACATAGAAGTTGACAGCAGATAAGGACGCAAGGCCCATCCAGTCTGCCCATTTCTTTTTCTACCTTATGAATGTGCCATTGGCCTTTGCTCTGTCAATGGTCTATCTATTCATACTCATCTGTATTGCTCCCTTATGCCTATCCCCTGCCTGTTTGAAGCCTTGCACTGTATTCATGTTCACCACTTCCTGAGGTAGGCCGTTCCATACATCCACCACCCTTTCTGTGAAAAAGAACTTCCTCACATTACCCCTTAATCGGCCTTCCTCTAATCTCATGCTGTGTTCTCTTGTCCTGCTATTTTTCTTATATTGAAACATGTTAGACTCTTTCACCTTGTTAATGACCTTAAGGTGTTTGAATGTTTCAATCATATCACTTCTCTCCCTCCTTTGCTCTAGGGTATACATATTGAGCTCAGTTAATCTGTCCTCATATGTTTTTTGATGCAGTCCCTGCACCATTTTGGTTGCCCTTCTCTGGACTTCCTCAATTTGGTTAATGTCCTTGTGAAGGTGTGGCCTCTAGTACTGCATGCAGTACTCCAGATGCGGCCTAACCAGTGTCTTGTAAAGAGGGATTATTACCTCCCTCTTCCGACTTGTGATACCCTTACTAATACACCCCAACATCACTCTAGCCTTACCTACTGCTTTAGTGGTCTGCTTGGATGATTTCAGGTCATCGTTGGTGATGACGCCCAAGTCTCTTTCTTCCATTGTGACTGCCAGCAACTACCCTCCCAGCCTATAGGTGGCTTCAGGGTTTCTCTTCCCTATGTGCATGATCTTGCACTTCTTTGTGTTAAACCCCAGTTGCCACTCTTCTGACCATTTTGCTAGTTTATCCATATCTCTTCTCATTCTGCCCACCCCATCTAGATCATCTACTCTGTTGCAGATCTTGGTGTCATCTGCAAACAGACAAACCTCACCCTCCAGTCCATCTGCAATGTCACTGATGAAGATATTGAAGATGACTGGCCCCAGGACTGATCCCTGAGGTACCCCTCTTGTGACTTGCATCTCATCTGACTGTATACCATTTACCACCACTCTCTGTTTTCTGCCCATCAACCAGTTTGCCATCTAGTTGACCAACGTCTGACCCACCCCAAGCCTACCCAGCTTATTAATCAATCTTCTATGTGGAATAGTATTGAAAGCTTTGCTGAAGTCAAGGTAGGCAACATCAACTGCTCCCCCTTAGTCCACCACTCTGGTTACCCAGTCAAAGAAATCTATGAGATTAGTTTGGCAGGACCTTTCTTTTGTAAACCCATGCCGTCTTGGATCCTGTGCTCCTATGGATTCCAGGTGTTGCACTGTCCTTTCCTTAAGGACTGACTCCATAATCTTGCCCACTACTGAGGTAAGACTGACTGGTCTGTAGTTCCCTGCCTCCTCCCTGCTACCACTCTTGTGGAGCGGGATCACATGAGCCCTTTTCCAGTTTTCTGGGACCTCTCCTGTGCTCAGAGACTAAGTAAACAGTTCTAATAATGGCTCTGCTAGTTCCACCCTTAGCTCTTTTAGTACCCTGGGATGTATGCTATCTGGTCCCATTGCCTTGTCCACCCTAAGCTTATCGAGCTCTTGTAGGACACTTTCTTTTGTGAAGGGACTAGTGCACACCTCCCTTCCCCCTGTGTCCATGGTGCTGAGCTGTGGGCCCTGCCCTACCTTCTCTTCAGTAAATACTGAGCAGAAGTAGTACCAACTGGCAATCTACTTATTAAGCTGAAATGTGTTGCATAATTTAGGGCAAGGTTAAAGCTGGAATGTACTGCATATATAGCATAAGGACTTCTATTGTGTATACCTCTTGTATTATATATTTCTTCTTTGTTGTTCTACATTTTATATCTCCTGTCTATGTAATTGCGAACTGTATGTGTATGTGCCTCAGGACCTCCTTGTGAATGAGCTTGCTCAACGGAGTCTTTCCTGCAATAAACTTGAACTTGAACTGAACTTACTATTTAGGATAGATGCTTTTACATGGTCCTCCTCCTCACACGCCCCCTTATCTCCTTTGATCTTAGCAATACCCCCTCTGGACTTTCTCCTTTCACTAATATATCTATAGAAAGTCTTGTCACCTTCTTTTACTGTTCATGCTAGTGTTTCCTCGGTTTGGGCCTTTGCCTGCCTTGCTGCCTTCCCTGCTTCCCTTAGGGAAGTTTGGTATGCCTCCCTATCTTCATCCTGTTGCGTTCCATTATATTTCCTGAAGGCCAGCCTTTTGGCTCTGATCTTTTCTGCTACTGTGTTTAAGAACCAAAGTGGCTTCCTTCTTCTTTTGCATTTCCTTTTCTCACTAACACAATGGGATGTTGCTTCAAGTATTGCATCTTTAATGCTTTCCCACTTTGCCTGTACCCCCTCACCTGTATTTCTTTTTGCCAGGGCTAGCTTAACTCTGTTGGCCATCTTATCAAGCTCCGCTCCTCTGAAGTCTCAGTTAAGCTGCTTTATGTACTGCATTCCTCCCTGCCCCATCCCAGCTGCTCCTTTTTATATTTTCTGAATGCTACAGTCCTTGACCTAACAGCCTCCCTAACCTTGTTGTTAAACCAGATTTGGTCTCCTATACTTTTTACCTTTTGTTTAATGCAAGTTTATCTAATAACATAGAATCAGTGTACATAGAAGCATAGAAATTGATGGAAGATAAGGACCGCAAGGCCCATCCAGTTTGCCCATTTCTTTTTCTACCTTATAAATGTGCCATCGGCCTTTGCTCTGTCAACGGCCTATCTATTCACACTCGCCTGTATTGCTCCCTTATGCCTAACCCATGCCTGTTTGAAGCCCTGCACTGTATTTCTATCTACCACTTCCTGTGGTAGGCCATTCCAAGCATCCACCACCCTTTTTGTGAAAAAGAACTTCCTCACATTACCCCTTAATCGGCCTCCCTCTAATCTCATGCTGTGTCCACTTGTCCTGCTATTTTTCTTATATTGAAACATGTTAGACTCTTTCACCTTGTTAATGCCCTTAAGGTGTTTGAATGTTTCAATCATATCACTTCTCTCCCTCCTTTGCTCTAGAGTGCACATATTGAGCTCTGTTAATCTGTCCTCATATGTTTTTTGACACAGTCCCTGCACCATTTTGGTTGCCCTTCTCTGAACTGCCTTAATTTGGTTAATGTCCTTGTGAAGGTGTGGCCTCCAGTACTGCACGCAGTACTCCAGATGGGGCCTAACCAGTGTCTTGTAAAGAGGGATTATTACCTCCCTCTTACGACTTGTGATACCCCTACTAATACACGCTAACACCCCTAGCCTTACTTCACTGCTTTAGTAGTCTGCTTGATGATTTTAGGTCATCGGTGATGATGACGCCCAAGTCTCTTTCTTCACTTGTGACTGCCAGCAACTCCTCCCAGCCTATAGGTGGCTTCAAGGTTTCTCTTCTCTATGGCATGATCTTGCACTTCTTTGCATTAAACCCCAGTTGCCACTCTTCCGACCATTTTGCTAGTTTATCAGATATCTTCTCATTCTGCCCACCCCATCAGGATCATCTACTCTGTTGCAGATCTTGGTGTCATCTGCAAACAGACAAACCTTACCCTCCAGTCCATCTGCAATATCACTGATGAAGATATTGAAGAGGACTGGCTCCAGGACATGATCCCTGAGGTACCCCACTTGTGACTTGCATCTCTTCTGGCTGTATACCGTTTACCACCATTCTCTGTTTTCTGCCCGTCAACCAGTTTGCCATCCAGTTGACCAACTTCTGACCCAACCCGAGCCTACCCAGATTATTAATCAATCTTCTGTGTGGAACAGTATCAAAAGCTTTGCTGAAGTCAAGGTAGGTGACATCAACTGCTCCCCCTTGGTCCACCACCCTGGTTACCCAGTCAAAGAAATCTATGAGATTAGTTTGACAGGACCTTTCTTTTGTAAACCGATGCTGTCTTGGATCCTGTTCTCCTATGGATTCCAGGTGTTGCACTGTCCTTTCCTTAAGGAGTGTCTCCATAATCTTGCCCACTACTGAGGTAAGACTGACTGGTCTGTAGTTCCCTGCCTCCTCTCTGCTACCACTCTTGTGGAGCGGGATCATATGAGCCCTTTTCCAGTTTTCTGGGACCTCTCCTGTGCTCAGAGACTCAGTAAACAGTTCTGATAATGGCTTTGCTAGTTCCACCTTTAGCTCCTTTAGTACCCTGGGATGTATGCCATCAGGTGCCATTGCCTTGTTCACCCTGAGCTTATCGAGCTCTTGTAGGACCCTTTCTGTTGTGAAGGGACTACTGCACACCTCCCTTCCCCCTGTGTCCAGGGTGTTGAGCTGTGGGCCCTGCTCTACCTTCTCTTCAGTAAATACTGAGCAGAAGTATCTATTTAGGATAGATGCTTTTACATGGTCCTCCTCCTCACACGCCCCCTTATGTCCTTTGATCTTAGCAATACCCCCTCTGGACTTTCTCCTTTCACTAATGTATCTATAGAAAGTCTTGTCACCTTCTTTTACTGTTCATGCTAGTGTTTCCTTGGTTTGGGCCTTTGCCTGCCTTACTGCCTTCCCTGCTTCCCTTAAGGAAGTTTGGTATGCCTCCCTATCTTCATCCCACTGTGTTTCCCTTATATTTCCTGAAGGCCAGCCTTTTGGCTCTGACCTTTTCTGCTACTGTTTTTGAGAACCAAAGTGGTTTCCTTCTTTTTTACTTCCTTTTCTCTCTAACACAATGGGATGTTGCTTCAAGTATTGCATCCTTAATGCGTGCCCAATTTGCCTGTACCCCCCACCTGTATTTCTTTTTGCCAGAGCTAGCTGAACTGTGTTGGCCATATTATCAAAGTCAGCTCCTCTGAAGTCCCATATTTTTGCTTTGGAATTGGATGATTTAGTTGTAGTAGCCAAATTGAACCATACCATGTGATGGTCACTGGCCCCCAGGTGACCTTCTACCTGGAGATCTGTGATCCTTTCCCTGTTAGTCAGTACTAGATCTAGGATAGCCCTGTCTCTTGTGGGTTGTTGTACCAGTTATTTGAGGCTCTCCCCTGCAGGGAATCCACAATATTTCTAGTTCTGGCAGATGTTCCTGCTGATATTGATCAATCTGTATCTGGCATGTTGAAGTCTCCCATTATCAGAACCTCCCCTTTAGCTGTTGTGTTTTGTATATTTTCTAACAATAATGTTTCTACGTCCTCCCCCTGGTCTTTGGACCGGTAGACAACCCCAGTTCTTATGGCTGTCCCATTTCCTGTTTCCAGGGTGACCCACAGTTCTTCTGCCTCCTTATGTGTATTCTGAATTTCTGGATCTTTGATATTTTCATTGACATACAGGGCCACTCCACCCCCACTTTTTGCATCTCAGTCTCTTCTGAACAGTATATAGCCAGGTACTGAAGTCTCCCAAGTGTGGTTACTGGTAAACCACGTCTCGTTAATTGCTACTATGTCCAGTTTAGCCTCTGTCATTATTACCTGCAAGTCTGGGATCTTGTTTCCCAGATTGTGAGCATTTGTGTACATGATTTTCCATTGGCCAGATTTCGGTGTGTTAGTTGTTGGGTGAGGTCTGGCATTTCCCCTGTGCGTCATTTGGGGAGCTGAACCTTTTTCCTTACCTGGTGATACAAATGAACTGCAAACATGCCCCTTAAGAATAATCTTTTAAACAGTTAGATTTTAACTTTATTAGAACTTGTTTTAAGTCCTGTAGCATGCACACTTTTGTATCAGGCGTCCACTGATTCTACTATCAAATGGGGCTTTTCAATTGATTGCACAGGTCTATTGGGGCAGCTGCCGTCTCTCTCTCTGCCGATGTCACTGTTGGCGGGTCCTCACTAGGGTCCTGACTTGGCTGCACCACCATTGTTGCATTTTTTTTTTATTATTATTATTATTACTGTAGTTTTCAATTTTCTGTGCTTTTCCCCCCCTGATCCTTGGACCCCAGCACACAGTGACGCATGCACGTGGAGGCGCGCACGTGGCCCCCCGTGGTGCTAGTTATGGCCCCTTCCACCCCACCCCAGGCAATTGTCTGGGCTTCCATGCAGCTTGGGGCTACCACCCATCCTCCACCAGGTGGCGGCCAAGAGCCTGGGAAACCCCAAGAACCTCCCCAGGAGGAAGCCTTCATGACCCAGCCTCGAGTCCATATCCTCGCCCACCCAGATGACCTAGGCTCATTCCTGAACCCAGGCCGCTGGCTTGGCGTGAGGTGTGGCATCCAGCACCTCAACCCTCAGCGCCACCGGGCCGGCTCATGCTATTGTGTTTTCTCCTGCTGTCCTCTCAGTTTCAGAATTCTTTCCCAGTTCCATGTCCATTTCTCCTTCCCTCCCTCCACATGGAAGATTCTGCATCCTCCGATAGGTGGTCTGCAAGACTGGTTGACCCATTAGATCTCAGCGATTACACTGGTACTGTTTCCCATTGGTGGAGACAACATAGGAACGAGGGGTCCATGCAAGCAAAACAACAACCGTGGGGGTCCATTCATGCTAGTCAGTAGCATATGCACCTGCTGTCCTGGAAGCAGCGGAGGCAAGGTATGAGCTGTTCTATTATAATAGTATTGTTTCTTTTGCTGAGCAGTCTCCAATGTAGCACGGATATTCGACTCTAGTACCCTAGGCTTCAACAGTTCATGTATTGCGGGTAGCAGTGTTCTGATATGACAGCCTATGAGTAACTGTGCTGGGGACCCCAAGCCCTCAATAGATGTGTTTCTCAAATTAAGCAGTGCTAGTTATGGGTCTCTGTTGTCTTTCGTGGCTTTCTTAAGTAAGGTATTGACTGTTTGTACTGCCGTATCAACCATGTCTTAACTCTGGGGGTTTCTGGGTGAGGAGGTTAAACTCATATGTATTTGCAAAAGTCTCAGACTCAGCACTAACAAACTGGGGCCCATTGTTAGTAATGAGAATCTCCAGTATTCTGTGCTGTGCATATTGAGATTTTATATGGTTAATCACAGTCTCACCTATGGTATTTTGTAATCTGGACATCTCAATAAACTTTGAATAATAGTCTACCATCAGCAAGTATGTTTGTCTATTAAAGTTAAATAAATCAACTCCCACCTTTTGCTAAGGCCACTCCAGTATTTCATGGAGGTTCAGTGGTTCTTTAGCTTGAACTTTCCTGTAGGTGACACAGATGCCATAGTTGGCAACCAAATCATTGATTTGACTGTTCATTCCTGGCCAAAATAAAACATCTCTGGCTCGTCTCCTGCACTTTTCTATATCCAGATGGCTGCCACGTATTCTCATAAGCATTTCTTTTCGCAGTGAAGCAGGCATTATCAGCCTCTCACCTGTGAGGAGTAAACCACTCTCAGTTGTGTTTTCTTCTCAAAATAGCCAATATGGTCTAATGACAGGGTCTACTTGTGAGCGTTCTGAGGGCCAACCTTGTAACACTGTTTCATTCTGCTTTTGCAGTTCTGTGTCTCGTGCTGTTTCCTTTTGAAACTGTTTCAGTTTTGCGTCAGTAGTTGGAATTTTAGCGACCGTGTGTACCTCATATTTATCAATGTCATTCTGAGGTACTGTTCCTATTTGGACTGCCCTATTGAGGGCGTTAGCAGTGTGCATCTCTCTTCCTACTTTGTACGTAACTTGTAAATCATATTTCTGCAATTTGAGCATCATTTTCTGTATTCAAGGTGAAGCAGTGTGCAGGGGTTTCTTGAACAAGCTTTCTAAGGGCTTATGGTCAGTCTCTACGAGCACTTTCTGTTTACTGTATATGTATTGCTGAAACTTAGTACAGCCGTACACAATAGCCAACATTTCTTTTTCTATTTGTGCATAGGTTTTCTCTATTTTGGTTATAGATCTTGAAGCAAATGCAACAGGTTTGTTGGCTTGCAATAGACATGGTCTTAGTCCTTTGGAGGAGGCATCGACAGACAAGATCACTGGCTTGTGAAGGTCATAGAAAGCTAGCACCGGAGAGTGTGTGATGACTCTCTTTAGTTCATGGAAGACCTGTTCATGTCTGGAGTCCCAGTGCCATGCCGTTTCCTTCTCCAACAACTCCCTTAAAGGTTTGTTCAGAGTTGACAAGCTGGGAATGAATTTGGCAAAGTAGTTAACCATCCCCATAAACCTCTGTAATTCTGTAACAGTCTTGGGTGTGGGCATGTCCACCACAACCTTAATTTTCTCTGGGTCCACTACTAGTCCACTCTGGGTCAATATGTGCCCAATATAAGGAACTTCTTCAGTCCAATCTTTGATTTTTTTCAAGTTCAACATCAGGTGGCCCTCTCTGCCGCACTTTTTTCAGTCTTTCATTTTGTTCCTGCAAATCTGATCCCCAAATCAGTGTATCATCCATGTAAGTCTCTACACCTTCTATGCCTTCAAATATTTTAGATATTTTCCTCTGAAACACTTCTGGAACTGAGCATATTCAAAACAGCATTCTTCTGAATTTATAATGCTCAAATGGTGAGTTAGCCTTGAGGCTACCTCTTCTACTGTTTTCACAGGATAATGCTCTCTCGATAGCCTTATTCAAATCTCTATGGTCAGTGCATATTATAGAAACATAGAATTTGACGGCAGATAAGGACCGCTTGGCGCACCCAGTCTGCCCATTTCCCTACCTACTGGATAAGCTGCAGATCCTAGTTAACCAGCAGCCTACTTCTTCCTACCCCCAACCCCTAGAATGGCCTTATGACTGTCCCATGCATGCAGATTCCACCACTGATTTTGACTCCACAACCTCCTCTGGAAGGCCGTTCCATGCATCCACAGCCCTCTCTGTGAAAAAATGCTTCCTTAAATTACCTCTGAGCTGCCCCCTCTCTATCTTCAAATTGTGCCCTCTTGTTCTTGCACACCTCTTTTTTTGAAAGATGCTACCCTCTTGGACTTTGTTGATTCCCTTGAGGTACTTGAACGTTTCTATCATGTCCCCCCTCTCCCTCCTTTCCTCGAGGCTATACATATTAAGCTCCTTTCGTCTCTCTTCATATGTCTTCCGGTACAGACCCTGCACCATTTTAGTTGCCCTCCTCTGGACAGCTTCCATCCTGTCTATGTCTTTGCGGAGATTGGGTCTCCAGAACTGCACACAGTACTCCAGATGGGGTCTCACCAGCTGTCTGTACAGAGGGATAATAACTTCCTGTTTTCTACTGGTGATGCCTCTCCCTATGCATCCCAGTATCCCCCCAGCCCTCCTTGCTGCCCTCTCACATTGCTTGCCCACCTTTAGGTCATCTGATATCACTACCCCCAGGTCCCTTTCCATTTTTGTTGTTGTTAGTATCTCACCCCCCATTGTGTACTCTTCCCCTGGGTTTTTGTTTCCCAGGTGCATTACCTTGCACTTCTTAGCATTGAATCTAAGCTGCCATACATTTGACCATTCCTCTAACCTTGCCAAGTCCCTTCTCATCCTTTCCACCCCACCCTGTGCATCAACTCTGTTGCAGATCTTTGTGTCATCTGCAAAGAGACATGCTTTTCCTTCCAGTCCCTCTGCTGATGTAGAAGCATAAAGAGACATTGGGGGACCAGTCTAATACTGAACCCTGCGGTGCCCAGCTTGACCCTCCTTTCTTCTGGGTGGACTCCATTTACTATTACTCTCTGTGTCCTATTCTCCAGCCAATTCCTTTACCCAGGCTGTCATCTTGGGACCCACCCCCAGGCTGGCTAACTTGTATATTAATCTTTTGTGTGGGACTGTGTCAAATGCCTTGCTAAAGTCTAGGTAGACCATGTCACAGCCCCTCCTGATCTACAACTTTGGTCACCCAGTCAAAGAAATCTATCAGATTCATCTGGCATGACCTTCCACTGTGAATCCATGCTGCCTGGGTCCTTGCCCCTCTGGCCTCTAGATACTCAACAATTCTTTCCTTCAGAGTGATTCCATCATTTTCCCTATCACTGAGGTTAAACTAACAGGTCTGTGGTTCCTGCTTCTGCCTTGCTCCCACTTTTGTGAGGGAATCCATCTGCCCTCCTCCAGTCCTCGGGTCCACCCCATCCTCTCTGGTTTGTTAAAAGGGTAGTCAGTGGTGTCACTAGTTCTACCTTAGTTCTTTTAGAATTCTGGGATGAATCCATCAGGCCCCATTGCTTTGTCCACCTTCAGTTTTAAGAGTTCTTTCAGAACCCTTTCTTCTGTAAATGGGCTGGTATCAACTTCTGTATCCAGAGTGTTTCTACTGTTTGTTTTATGTACCTCCCTCTTCATTTGTAAATACTGAGCAAAAATATTTGTTTAGTATCTCTGCCTTTTCACAGTCTCCCTCTGCCCACCCTCCCTCCCTTTATTAAGCACTTCTCCCTCCTTGGTCTTCCTTCACTCCTGATGTACCTATAAAGGTTTTATCCCCTTCTTAACTGAGTTGGCTATCTTTTCCTCGGTTTGGACCTTTGCTGTTCTGACTGCCTCCCCAGCCTCCTTTTGCTTTAACTGATACAGTTCTCTGTCCTGCTCCTTCTGCGATTCCTTGTACTTCCTGAATGCTTTCTTTTCTCTTGAACCTTCACTGCCACTTCCTTTGAGAACCATAGTGGTTTCTTACATCGTTTGTTTTGTTTATTGCTTCCACACAAGGCTCGTTACCTCTGTGATGGCAGTTTTATTATTCCCCATTGTTCTTCCACCCCTCCTTCTGCCCATTTGGTGGTGCATTCCTTAGGCACTCACCCATTTGCAAAGTCAGCCCTCCTAAAGTCCAGTACTTTTGCCTTTGTAGGCTTGACTCTATTGCTGTGTTTATTGTGAACCATACTGTTCGATGGTCGCTAGTTCCCAGATGGCTACCACTTCTACATCTGATCCTCTCCATCTCCATTTGAGAGAATCAGGTCTAATATTGCTCCCTCAGGTGGGCTCCAATACTAGTTGTCTAAGGCATGCCCCTGTAGGGCATCTAGAATAACTCCACTCTTCGAAGTGGCTGCTGCAACTGCACTCCAGTTAACATCTAGCATATTCAGATCACCCATCAGCAATATCTCCCCTTTTTCTGCCATTCTAAGTATACTTTCTATCATTTCCTTGTCCATTTCCTCCCCCTGAGAAGGGGGTCTGTATACAACCCCTGTGCAGATTGTGGTGCCATTGACTGTCTCCAAATTTAACCACAGTGCTTCTTCTTCTCCCTGTTTACCCTTTTGTTCTGTTGCTTTTATTCCTTCCCTTATGTAAAGAGCTACTCCTCCTCCTCTTTTTACCCGCCCTGTCCCTCCTGTAGATAGTGTATCCTGGTATGTTTCGTCCCAGTCATGGTTTTGTGTGTACCATGTTTCTGGACTGCCACGATATCAGATGTTCCTCCTCCATCAAGACCACTAATTCAGGAAGCTTGTTACCCAGACTACGGGCATTGGGACTCATTCTCTCCATTTTTGATGGCTTTCCTTCTGTTGCAGCATCCCCCACAGACCTTTCTACCTCTGTCTTTTTCTCATTTAATACCCTGTTTTGTAGGGAGAGGCTGGGATTTTCCTGCTGCTTATCAGTGCCTCCCCCTTTGATTAGTCTAAAAGCTTGCCAATGAAGCATTTAAACCGATTGCTCAAAAGACTTGTTCCCTTCCTGGACAGATGCAGACCATCCTGCCAGTATAGGCTGGTGTCCCTCCAGGTGGAACCCCAGTCCCCAATGAAGCCAAACCCCTGTGCTCCACACCATTTTTTCAACCATTCATTAAAGTGCATGGTGCTAATTACCCTAGCCTCCCCCATGCCATTGACAGGCAGCACCTCTGAGAAGGATACTGTGTGTGCTACTTGTCTTAGGCCCCTCCCCAACTCTGCAATATCCTCCTGCACTGCTCTGATCTCATGATGAGCCAAGTCATTTGTCCCTAGGTGGACAATTATGTTCTGCTCAGACTCCCTTGCAGCTGTTCTCGTGATCCTGAGGATGCGCTTCCTGTCCCTCCAAGCCATGGCACCTGGCAGGCACCTTACTTCAGTTTTCCCAGCTCCCACCAGTTCTATCCCCCTAATAATTGAGTCCCCTACCAGGAGCTGCTTCCTTTCCCTGTGGTGTCCTCTGCCTCCTTCCTGTGGGCCTCCCTTGTGACAGTTGTCATCAGTCTTCTCTGCGGGTGCATATTCTCACCTTATTAGGCTTCTCTCACCATTGAGTTAATCCAGCTTGTAGGACTCTCAATTTTTTGATAAAACCCAGCTTCTCCATATTGTCCAGCTCGGCCTTAATGTTATCATTTAAAGAAAATTGTATTTTTCTAGCCAAATGTATCACTGAACTAACAGACTTGTCTGCCTTAATGTGGTGTTCTCCCACGAGACACCCCAGCTCCTGAAAGACGTCAGTAAACTTAGGCAATATCTCTTCAGTTGAATCACCCTCTGCATTAACTGAGAACAATTTCTTGACAAGTTTCATCTCTAAAAGGTAAACGAAAAGAAGCAGCCAGCCACGCCTAGTGAAAGTTCCAAAATGTATTTTTTTTATTTTTTCTTCCAATACAATCCTTGTAACCCAATGTTTCACCTTAATAGGCTTCTTCAGGGGAAGGATCTATTTATAAACATATATAAAATATTTTATTATATGATTATACATTCTAACATCATTTCTATTTGACATTTTTCAACAATTCTTTCATGTAATTTTAATTCATGCCACTAGGTGGCAGATGCCTAGAACCACTGATTCACGTTTTACATTCTTCTGGTCTAACATGATCAGAGTTCTGTTATATAAAAACATTATATACATAAAATAAATTGAATTAAAGTTACGCAGCAGTTACATCAGCAGAAGTTTAATGTCTTATGACTCCCCCCCCCCATATACCTTCTGGACACAACATTAAACACCCAACACTAAGGAAACTCAGTATAGATTCTATTTTATTTAAAATCTTATTTGCCACTATGTTTTCATATTTGTAAAACACACATACCTTAAATAGATATAGTGGTACAGTTTTTTACAATCTTTCCTTGTAGGCAGTCGAACTTTATCCTGAGTATTTAAATACAAAGTTCTATATTCAGCATTTAATTCTTATTTTGAGTATAAATTGGTGAAATAAACAGTTCTGACTAACCTTTCAGTTTTTTCTCCTATTTCACCACTGTCAGTGCTATTAGGCTCAGTCTAAATACATTTTTCTTGTCAGGAATTCAATTCAAGTAGTTTTTATTGCATAAAATAAACATTCAATGGTGCTACTATGGCAGAATGTATTCAACAATTATATACCACTAACCTTTCTTGAATTCTCAGAACTTCAAATTAACAGATACAGTTTCGCCCATCTGTAATAAAGAAAGCGAAACACAATGATGTCAGTTTTAAATGATGCTTTTTATGAAAAGCCTGCAACCATATTTGTTCTGAAGCAAGTTACTAATAACATGAGAACTCACAAGTTTGTAAGAACTGCATCGCTCTCCTCCGACTTCCTAACTTGTATGTAAGCCAATGTACAAACAATAAGGAAACATATTTAGTAAGTTTTTCTAGCCTGAAAGCATTTATTTAATTACAGCAGGTTTAATTGCTAGACTGCATTACATACAACACTGTACTCACTCTTAGTTTTGTTACTCCTCCACCCAATTTCAGGTGTGGCTCTATCTATGCAATACATGCAGGTTTTCTTCCTACATTTCAAAAAGATATCAAAAAGGAATGTGCCAGTCAGTTTCAAGCCAAATCTCTCTATATAGTGCTCATTGAGTAGTTCAGGGTATTTTAAAGTCTTACCTCCTGCTGTGTGTTTGGGTATCCTCTGCGGCGTGGCTGGCTACTTCTTTTCATTTATCTTTTATGACTGTCCACCCACCAGCCCCCAACTGGTAGATGCTACACTGGGAGGGAACCCACGTTTTCTGGATTGCGATTTTGTAACGTGTGGACCAAGCGGATGGACCACAATGTGGAAGGACTCCCAATCTTTGATTGATATTTGAACCTTTATGGGCTAAATCTCATGCCAACTTCTCAGATGCCTATGAACTTTAATCCTTCATGAACAAAACTAGTTACAGAGACTGTGAGTTACAAAACAAGAAAAAACTGTTGGTTTTTGCTGTTCAGTACATACAGTTATGACAAGTTTTGCAGAGGTTGGAGGTAGTGCTGAGGACAGGCAGTTGTCATTTGGATTTAGCGAGGCAGAACAACTAAAATTATTTACTGCAATTAGGGCACAAAGAACCCTTGAAGTAAGTACAAATGAGCTAGAATTGAAAAACAGACTTGAACAACTACAAAGAAAGGACACAAAATTAGAATGGCATGGGATCACGCTAGGAGAATACCTTAATTATAAAAGAATCCCAAGAGGACTCAGAGTCCTAATTGAACCAAACATAGGTGTTGAGTCTAAGAAACTAGCTGACAGGTGGGAGGGGATCAGAAAAAGATGCAGTAATGACTTTATGTATGCTATTATTGAGGCAGTATTAGATGGCAGAAGTGCTCTTGCAGAGGATGTTAAAAGCATTCAGGGTCAACGCAAATTGGTCACAGAGGAGAAGATGTTTAGAAAGAATCTTGAAGAGATTAAACAAACACTTCAAGATTTTGAAGACAACCTTAAAAAAATAAAACTTAAGAAATTTAGAAGAGACTCAAATGACTATCGTTTAGATAGAGTGTATAACAATACAAACAAGCTGTAGAAATACCAGAACAGAAACAGACTCTGACAGTTCAGACAGCTACACCCATAGAAGAGACAGAGCACAGTGCCCACCCCCACCTACCAGATGGGTTTTTTTAGACCACAGACAGGTGCAGGAAGAGAGACAGCACACTTATCAGGAAGAACAACTGCAGAGGTATCACACCAGATCCCGAGGTTATATAGAAGAAACAGACACTCATCAAGTAAAAGCTATAGGAGGAGGAAGAGGAGGCAGAGGCTGAGGAAGAGGAGGAGGAGGATACAAGGGAAAGAGGACATAGCAATTTTTAATTTAAGTAAAAAAGAATTAACGAACACAGAAATTCAGGTGCTCAGTAGAGGTCTATCTTTTTCTCCTTTTTCTCCACCAGATAGATTTCAAATCATGGGTGATTTACACAGGTTTTTTTAGACAAATACGACTTAAGGAACAATTCCACTTACAACCCCCACAAGACTCTGTAGTGAGACGTCTAAAAACAGATATGAAACACAAATCTACATACAACCCGCCCAAAGGAAGGAATCCCAACATTGAGGCATACATTAATCAGGTCACTTTGGATGTTGAAACAACACTTAGGGATACAACAAATCCAAAACCCAAATATAATCTAAGTAAGGCTGAGGCACAAGCTTTAAAGAATTAGAACAGAATGAGGAAATAGTCATCAAATCAGCAGACAAAGGGGGTGGAATTGTTGTCATGGATCATGAAAGGTATATTAAAATATGTGAAGATTTATTAAATGTTACAGCAAACTATGAAAGGTTACCTGGGGACCCCACTAACAGAATCTCTGAAAGCCTTACTGAGATCTTGAAAACAGAAATGGACTTCGGACACTTACAAGACTCGCAAGCTAAGTTGATAAAAAATACATTTCCAAAAGTACCTGTATTTTATGGATTGCCCAAAATTCATAAAAATCTAGAAAACCCACCTGCCAGACCAATTGCGTCAGGCAATGAGTCTATAATAGAGGGACCTTCAAACTTTGTGAACCACTTCGCAAAACAGGCAGTCCAGCAAACGCAAAGTTATTTGAGGGACACTAATGTCATCAAAATCATAGAGTCACTAAATGAAACAATAAACACTCAAAGTTTGGAAAATCTTGTATTGCACACCATGGATGTCAAAGATTTATATACTTGCATCCCACATGAGGCAGGACTACACACCTTAGAGACAGGCATCAACAAAGTAAGAGATGCACACACTCCACCCACAAGTACACTACTAGAACTGGCTAGATTAGTGTTGTATGAAAATTATTTCAGATTTAATGGGGTCTATTTCTGACAAACACAGGAAACAGCCATGGGTAGTACCATGGCTCCTACACATGCAAATTTATTTATGGAACACTTTGAAACATCATTTATCACAAATCCAATGTATAATCCTTTCTTTAAACATATTGTCACCTATAAAAGATAAACAGATGATTTGTTATTTATCTGGAATGGGACAATGGTTGAACTGGAGGCCTCCTTTGACCACTTAAACTCAGTTGGAGAAAATTTACAATTTACAATGAAAGCCAATGTATCTGAAATTCCATTCTTAGATCTTCTGATTTATAAAAGCCAGTATGCTTTAGATCACTGTCTTTATAGAAAAGAAACAGATCGCAATACTTTGCTACATGCTCAGAGTTACCATCCACCTCACCTCATTAGAAGCATACCCTACTCACAAATGCTGAGAGTTGACAGAAACAGTAGTGAGCCAACACTGAAAAGACAAGGGATCCAGGAAATGTCAGCTAGGTTTGCTAACCGGGGTTATGGCTATAGAACAATCTATGAAGCAATACAGAGAATAGATACACCACACTCTAACACATGTACAGATACAGCTGCAGGCAATAGATTGGTGTTGCCCTTAATATTTTCAGGATTTAGTGAACCTATTAAACAGATCATAAACAAACACTGGGATACATTAAAACCTACGGGCATCACTGACTTAATGCAAAAACCTATAATAACTTCCAAAAGAGTTAACGCCATTAAAGACAGGTTGGTACACTCAGAACAAAAGAACAGAACTGTACAAACTGGATGACTACTATTGGGGCCTCTACTTCCCAGTATGCAACCGTGTGAAAGGTGTTGCCACTGCAATAATACTTCCAAAAAAACAGAATTTAAACACCCTAGTGGTAATATGACATACAATATCAACAGCAACATCACATGTGACACTGATCATGTCATTTACTTACTAACCTGCCCATGTTCCAAACATTATGTATGCATGACCACAAAACCTTTAAAACAGTTGAATTACTTTCAAAATATGGCTGGGAGTCTGTTGAACTTTTTTTCAGGGTAGATAAATGTTTAAAACTGGTTATTTGAACCTGCCCTGAGTCGGCCTTTTTCTGACTGAATGAGAAAGCTGCTTTTACAGGAAGTGCTGTGCTAGACAGTCAGCAAATCTTGAGTGCTCTGCAAGTTTTGCCATGTGTCTGCCATAATAACCAGCCAGTTATTATAGCAAACAACTGGCTAACAGCACTGAAAAAATCTGATGGCTGGTTACAAAACATTTGCTAAAGATTGCCAGGATACAACAGTAAAATTGTTTGCAGATTAGTTTCTTGACTGAAGGTTTATGTTGACTGGACCACACATGCTGAGGCTTGGTGAGAATATATCTGGGTTAAGTTCCCTTTCTCACAGTAGCAATGCTTGCCTTCTGAGCTGCTCTGCTTAGTGTTTACATGACCCACTACGTAAACTGCTGACATTCTTGCCAGATGTTTCTCCACAGACAGCAGGACTCACAATGATTTTTGGAACATCTGCCTGCTGTGGGTGCCTCTTTGGCATACTCAGTAGGCCACTGCTACCTGACTGTCCGATCCTTTTACTGAATTGCCCATTATTGTGCATTTGAAGAGAACCAATGCCCGAAACAGTGCTCTGCTCTGCAGTAAAATATGCACAGTATATGGTTGTGTTATTGGGTATGGATTTCCATAAAACAGCTTGTCATACAGTATACTCAGATGTCTTGTTCCACATTTCAAAGGTCAGAAAGCTGTTGTATCATATTAGTTATGTCAGTACTATAGTGCAACATGTTTCTGTTCCAAAATTTTGAGTGCAGTCTTTACAGCACCACTGTTCTTTCTGTAGAGCTCTAAACTGGATGGGGTTTAACAGAGCATCAAAATCTTCATATGATTTATTTGATTCATAAGTGTTACCTTAAAAAAGTGCCTGATTATCTATTAGATCTGGTGAAGGAAAGAAATGTGAAAGAAGGCTTACACACTGCTCGGGTTATTGAACTCATGGTACCCGTCATGAAAACCGTCAAGGGTAGTTGTCTTTTTCTGTGTGGGCCCCGAACTATGGAACAATCTACCAGGCCATCTAAGACCACCCTAAAAAAGAACTATACCCTGAAGTTCTTTAAAAACATGGTTTGTAAATAATACATTGTTGCCAAAAACATGTTGTGAATAGTTTGCATGATATGGATAGCTGGCATGATGCATTTTATTGTTATTTTTATATAATCCTGTACATTTGTACATATGAACATACAAATCTGCCTGCATAAACAGACCACCCAATCTATCAATGTCTGCCCGAGTGTGCAGCTAGCACCTTAGAATGCAACTGCCCCAACCCCATTCCCATCTGTCATTCCCATGACAGTCTCAGCCCCCTCCACCCAGACCCTCCCTCTTGCTTTGTCCCACTCCCCCGTAAAACTTCCTACTGTCTTACATGATACCACCCCCTCTGGTAAAGTGTTTCATTTAGAGACCACCCTCTCCATGAAGTAGTGCCTCCTCTTCTCCCTCCTAAATCTTCTGCCCTCCAATCTTAGTCCGTGCCCCCTTGCGTCCCTACCCCTCCTCAGTTTAAACACCCATTCAGTGCTAGCTTTGTTTATCCCCCTCAAATACTTGAATGTTTCAATCATATCCCCCATCCCTCCTCTCCTCCAGCATGTACATATTCAGCTCATTCAGCCTGTCCTCGTAGGCCTTGCCCTCCATCCCCTGTAACATTTGTGTTGCCCTCCATTGCACACCTTCCAGTAAATTAATAGCCCTCTTCAGATACGGCCGCCAGTACTGCACACAGTACTCCAAGTGCAGTCTGACCAAAGATCTGTAGAGGAGCAGGATCACCTCCCTATGCCTGGACGAGAAACCCCTTGTGATACAGGCCAGCATCCTGTTCACCTTAGCTGCTGCTTTCCTGCATTGGGCAGAGTTGTTTATGCTCCCTGTTACCAACACCCCTAGGTCCTTCTCTTCCTCAGTGATCCCCAGCCTCACCCCTCCCAACCAATAGTCCCTCCTTGGGTTCTTTGCCCAGATGTGCATAACTTTGCACTTTTTTGCATTGAATCCAAGCTGCCACTTCTTCGATAATACCTCCAGTTTGGTTAGGTCCCCTTGTAGTTGTTCCAATCCATCCTCTTCGTCCATCACTGCCCCCATTTTAGTATCATCTGTGAACAGACTAACCCTGTTCCCAACTCTGTGTGCAATATCTGAGATAAAGACCCCAAATAGCACCGAGCTCTGCGGCACACCACTTGTCACTGGTCTAGGTGTCGAGAGCTCCCCTCCCCCACTACCACCCATTGCAGCCTCCCCTTCAGCCAGTTCCTTATCCAGTTTGTCAGCTTCGTCCCCACCCCCGCAGCAGTCAACTTCCCCCCCCAGCCTCCCATGAGGTACTGAATCGAAGGCCTTGCTGAAGTCCAAGTACAGGGCATCTACAGCATGACCCATATCCAGTTCTCCTGTTACCCAGTTGTAATATTCTATTAGATTGGTCTGACAAGACATCCCTGAGATGAACCCATGCTGTTGCCCATCCTGGAGGTCATTACCTTTGAGGAATGACACCAGCCTCTCCTTCAGTACCATCTCTATTTACCCACTATGGAATTGAGACTGACAGGCTGATAATTTCCTGGCTCGTCCCTAGGACCACTCTTGTGTATGAGCACCACATGGGCCACCCTCCAGTCCTGAGGCACCCATCCCTTGTCCAGGGAGGTGCTGAACAGGACTGCCAGTGGCTCGGGCCAACACCTCTGCCATCTCCCTCAGCACCCTGGGGTGAATGCCATCAGGACCTGGTCCCTTGTCCACCCTTAATGCCCTCAGACATTCTAATACTCTACTCCCCTTGATTGTTCCATTCATCATCTCCCCCCCCCAGTCCATGGTGGTAGTGGACCATCCTTCTCCTTCGTAAAAATGGAGAAAAAGTATTCTTTTAGCACTTCTGCTTGTTCCTCTCCCTTTTTCATCCACTCCCCTCCCCACTTTATCTTCACTTTATGGTCTTTGCACTTCCTCTTTTCCCTGACATATCTAAAAAAAAGTTCTTCTCCTCTCCCTTGATGCCCTGCGGTAGGCAACCTTAGCTCCCTGGAGGCCTTGGCTACTCTCACTTGCTTGGTCATCTCCTTGAACCAACTCACATAACCCTCCCTGTTCTCTTCCTTCCTCATTCTCCTGAGCTTCTGGTATGCAACCCTCTTTGCCCTCACCCCCTCAAACACTTCTCTGTTTAGCCAGCATGGTTTCCTTAGTCCTGGTGCAAGCTTCTGAAGCCTCTGTTAGCCCAGTTTTAATAATTTCCCACTCTTGCTGTTCATCCAATTCTGGCCTAATACCCTGAAGTCTCCCTTGCAGTATTTCTCTCATCCTCCCGAAGTCTGCCCTCCTAAAATCCACCACCTTTGTTACTGTGCCTCCAGACTCCCTGCCCAACTTGAGAGTGAACCACACTGTTTGGTGGTCACTACCAGCTAGTGGGTCTTCCACCCTTATTTCCATCACTGCCTCCTCATTTGACAGCACCAAGTCCAGCATGATACCTAGTCGTGTTGGCCCACTGACCAACTGTGTCAGGAGACCATCCTGGATCGCATCCAGGAGCACCTGCTCCCTGGCACTGGAGGTGGCAGGGGTGCTCCAATCTACCCCCGGCAGATTGAAATCCCCCACAATCACCACACTCCCCTTTCTACACACCCTCCTTATTTGCTCTGCTAACTCCCTGTCCAGTTCCACTGATTGGGCTGGTGGTCTGTACACCACTCCCAGCCTCAGCTTTCTACCCTTGGAGTCCAGGAGCTGCATCCATAGTGCCTCTGTCCTCCCTTCCTCCCCCTCGTCCCCTCATACATCTGATCCTTTCCCTTACATACAGTGCTACCCCACCCCCTCTCCCAACCCCCAGGTCTGTCCTGTAAATTCTATACCCTGGGATTGCCAGATCCCAATCATGATACTGGGTAGCCCAAGTCTCAGTCACTGCAGCAACGTCCACACTCCCCTCCAAAAAGAGCACCTTAAGCTCTGCTGTTTTATTACCCAGGCTCCTCATGTTTAGGGAGATCACCTTCCAACTGTTCCCATCGTCCCCCCATTGGCTACTTAGTCTGCCCCCTCCTCTCAGTGGTCCCCTCCCCTTACCCTCAATGTTATCATAGGGGGACAGCATGTTTTGCACTCCAGCATGGTGACCCTGCATGCTCCCTCCCTGTGCCGCTTCACCACTGCTTTTACCCATAACTAGGGGGTGAGCTCAGTAGGCTCCCCTTTCCGGACCCTTCAACTATCAGCAGTCCCCTCATCACAACCACACCCTACTAGTTTAAATCCACCTTTGTTGATATATACCCCTCTATTCCACTTTCTAGTACTCCCTTCCCCTCTCTGCTCAAATGTAACCTGTCCTCTGCATATAGGTCACTATTGCCCCAGATCCTGCCCCAGTCTGACACTAATCCACACTCCCTGTTGTGGCACCAATCCCTCAGCCACTCATTGAACGCTTCTGTCCTTTTTTCCTCACTGTCTCGATGGTACCCGGAGTACCTCAGAGAACACCACTGACCCCCTACCTCCTCACACTGCCTACCCAAATCCCCGAACCTCAACTTTACCACCTCTACAGTCTCCTCCACCAAGTCATTTGTACCCACGTGCATCACTATGTGAGGTTTCTTCCTCCCCTTCCATGCGCATTTGAGAAGTACCTGTCCCACCCTTCCTGTGGTCAACTCGGGAATAGCCCCAACCCAGATATGACTGTGCCTTTCTCCCCTCCCACCCCATCTGACCTCTTTCAGTACAGAATCCCCCAGCACTAGTACACCCTTCTTCTTGTCCCATAGCTCCCCTCCTCCTGTTTTCTCTGTCCACATTTCCAGAGCCCACACTGCACTGCCCCTTATTACCTCTATCTGCACCATTTGTGACTCCTACAACTTCCCCCCGTTTCCACCTCTCCCTCTACCTCTACTTTGCTCTTCCCCTCTCCCCTCTTTCTTTTACCAGCCTGACACCTGGGCCTTCACTACCCTTCTCCTCCCCTTCCCACTGATCTCTGACACCTCCACTACTACCTCCAATGCCAACACTGAACACCTATTACTTGGTACCCCCACAGTGGTGCCCATCTCCTCCTTCCCCTGCCCTGAGCCTTCCCTCTATTTATTGTCCCTCTGCTTCCCTTACCCCATTCCCCCTCCCTACATCCTCATGGGATTTAGTCTTGCTGTTCCTCCTCTGCTTCTCCCAGCTACTCCTCTCCAGGATCCCTCCTGCCCCAGCCCCGCTCACCCTATCCAGCTCCCTCCAGAGCCCCTGTACCTCCTCTTCCAGTCCGCTCAGCCTGTAACAAATTGTATAACCCCCCCCAGTTTCCATAGAATATTCATCCAAACAGCCACCTCACAACCACTGCACCCCACTATCCTCCTTGTGCCTGCCACCCTCACTCCATGGTGCCCCTCATTCCATCCACTATTCTGATGTCCCCAGCCACCTTTACTGCATTGTGCACAAGAGTTTGCAAGGAGCGTTGCATTTTAACCAAGCTGCTCATTAGTATAAATGAAACTTTGATGTTGTGAGCTGCCTAAAGTATACTATTTAAATTATGAGTTTGCACTCATGTAGAGTGCTCTGGAGCCCTGCAATACGAGCAGGAAGAGTGACTTGTAGTCCCTATTATACACTATTAGGACTACAACTCAAGTATACTGTGGAAGATTTGGATCTCTGGGTACAGAATACAGTTTTACTATCTCACTAGATGCTTACATAGGCACTAGCACTATTTTTGGGGCTTTTAACTTTTATTTTAATTTGTGCTGCTTGCGAGTGTACAGGCTGACCCCTGCTTTACTTCCGAAATGCCCAGCCTAATAATACGAGCCCTGCTACGAGTGGGCGAGAGACTGCATTGTGCACAAGAGTTTGCAAGGAGCGCTGCATTTTAACCAAGCTCCTCATTAGTATAAATGAAACTTTGATGTTGTGAGCTGCCTAGAGTATACTATTTAAATTATGAGTTTGCACTCACGTAGAGTGCTCTGGAGCCCTACAATATGAGCAGAAAGAGTGACTTGTAGTCCCTATACACTATTAGGACTACAACTCAAGTATACTGTGCAAGATTTGGATCTCTGGGCACAGAATACAGTTTTACTATCTCACTAGATGCTTACATAGGCGCTAGCACTATTTTTGGGGCTTTTAACTTTTATTTTAATTTGTGCTGCTTGTGAGTGTACAGGCTGAGCCCTGCTTTACTTTCAGGTCACCCAGTCTATTAATACGAGCCCTGCTACGAGCAGGGTGAGTGCGAGCAGGGTGAGCATGCGTCTAGCGCATGTTTGGCATGGTAGCATGGTCAAAACATAACAGTAAACTCATCTGATTAATATAATCTGAGTTAAATCCAGAACAAATAGCAATAAGGTGTGAAACTGTATATACAGTATTCTTGGGACATATTTTGTGATAATGTGGACCTAACACAAATTTCTTGTCTATAAACATACGAATAAAGATGGTGCTGTGTACCTTTGTTTGCTTTCATTTGCACTATTCAATATGGCAGAATTTACAACCTTCACTAGTGGTGAAAAGGGCATTAAATACAACTCTTGTTGTATGCATTCTATACTTACAAACGTCATAGAAAATAAACCAAATTATAAATGCACAAAATGTACATCGAATGAGGAATTACAATTGGAAATCAATTTAATGGTGACAGATTGATGATGTTGGAGGCAAGTAAAAAAAATATGGCAAATAGACTGCAGCCAAATGCTAATATAGAAATTCAAAATACAAATACCATCATTGAAATCCACAATTCAAACCAAACTGACCTGATTGACTTTCAAACAGGAACCTCTACATTAGAAACAAATGATACAAATAATAAAATGTCTGACCCAGTACCTTTAGTTGTGACACATAGCAACAATAAAAAAAGACCCAGAGAAAATGACCCTGTTGCCAACTCAGAGAGCGATTGGTTCACAGTTAAAACTTCAAAGGCATGTAAAAAGGGCTGTAGAGCCAATACTTTTGAAATACCTTTAACTAACCAATTTAGTATATTCGATACACAGGAAACCAATCAAGCTGACAATTTATATATTGGAAAAGAAATCTCTAAAGTACTATCAAACATTAGTACTGATGAAGCTATTACTGTTCCCCCATTACCATTAATTGGCAATGCATTACCTCAGCCATCTTGTGAGTCAGATTTAATGGATCTAGGGTCAGACATTATCAAAAAAAACATTGTTTGTTTTAGGAGATTCATTAGTTAAACATTTAGATAGATCAATTTGCAATCCAGATAAGGCATCCAGCACTCTTTCTTCCTTTAGTAGAGGCAAAACTAAATGATATCACACTAATGCTATATGATATCTTAACTAATACTGCCCAACCATCTGTGATTATACACGCAGGCGCAAATAATGTGTTAAAAGAACCACTTGGGAAAATCAAAAAAGATATAGTAGCTATGGCTAATAAACTTAGTAATCTAGATTGCAGTTTTCCCTTTTCAGAGATCTTACCTATTCTTAAAGCATCAGAATTCAATAACAATAAAATAAAAACATTAAATAATTGGTTGAGAAGTTGGTGCATGAAACAGCAGATTAGGTGTATAACTCATTGGGAGGAATTCATTTACAGAGAATAATTTTTTTCATGGGATGGACTCCATTTCAGCAGAAGAGGAAATAACTTACTGGAAAAACAAATATTGTCATATATCCAAAACAATTTAAACTAGAACAAAAGGGGAGAGCCCTATCTTAAATGATTCTCTTAATATTTGCCTTGATTCAGATGAAGCTAAGTTGGGAAAAACAAATACTATAAATATTAAACAACATACAGAAACTAACCTAAATAGTTTACTCTTAAATGCTAGAAGCTTATTGAACAAAATTGATGAATTAGAACTTTTCTTGAATACCAATAACATAGACATATGCGGAGTAACCGAAACTTGGTTTAAAAAAGATGACTGGGCTACCCATATTCCAGGTTATACAAACTTTGAAAAAAGTTGTTTAGACAGTAGGGGAGGTGGAATTGTACTCTATGTTAAAAACACATTTAAAAGTTATTTCATTTAAAACACTCAACAACAAGTTAGTACATGTGAATTAATATGGATTAAAATAAACCTTACAATAAATCATACGGTTACAGTAGGTCTGGGCTATAGAGCACCAAACTTAAATAAATAAGAAAATATTTCATTTATAACAAACATTGAGGACAACCTTGTGGATAAAGACTGCATTCTCATGGGTGACTTCAATCTCCCAAACATCAACTGGAAAACCAGTAAAGGAAGTTCTAATTTTAATATATTATTTTTGGATATTATGACAATAAATAACATGGACCAATTAGTCAAAAAAACCTACAAGAGGTAATAATATATTAGACCTCTTTCTTTCGAATATTGAAAATACAAATTCAAAGGTTACAGTTATCCATCCCTTGTCTAATAGCGATCACAATAGGATCCTTACAACTATGAATCTTACTTATTCTCCAATATTAGCAGGTTGTTCCATTATTAAAAACTTTAATATAGTTAATTATAATAGCATTGCTGAATATCGTTAACAGCTGGAACTGGTCTACTGAGCTCTTTTGCTGTAACCTGGTAGAAACTTGGAATAAAATAAATAACAAACTACAGCATTGCATCAACACCTGGGTTCCTACTAGGAAAAAATATCACAAAAATAGAAGAGTTCCTCTATGGTGGAACATAAACATTAAAAGAAGCTTGGAAACAAACAAAAACAATGTAAAAAGTTTAAAAAAAAACCAACAGCATCTAATTGGTCCTAATATAAATACTCTGTCAATAAATGCAAAAACCTGATAAGAAAACAAAAGAAAATACTAGAAGAAAAATTAGCTACAAGTGTTAAAGATAATAAAAAATATTTTTTTAACTATATCGGTTCACTAAAACAGAATAGTTCACCTATTGGACCCTTACATACTTCAGCTGGCATCATCACTGATGAAACAGAGATTGCTACACAATTAAACAAATACATTATTAATTTGTTTAAGCCTAAACATACTAGTTATCCTCACAAAATAACAACTGACAGTCCATTTATCCAAATATCTGAACAGGAAGTCAGAGACAGTATCAAATTACTAAAACATAAGACAGACAGACAGACATAAGGCAGTCCTAGTGGGGGTAGGAGGAAGTAAGCTGTTGGTTAACTAGGATCTGCAGCTTATCTGTTAGGTAGGAAAATGGGCAGACTAGGTGGGCCAAGTGGTCCTTATCTGCCATCAAATTCTATGTTTCTATGTTTCTAGGTGGGGGGTAGGAGGAAGTAGGCTGTTGGTTAACTAGGATCTACAGCTTATCCATTAGGTAGGGAAATGGGCAGACTAGGTGGGCCAAGCAGTCCTTATCTGCCGTCAAATTTTATGTTTCTATGTTTCATATACACTAAATACAACTAGTGACAGATATGGCCTGAATGAGGACGAAAATTGGGGGTGCTACCTGGTAACTCTTTAATTCTAAGCAGGCTAATATGACTTTACTAAATACTGTATATGTCTGTAACCAACTTATAACATTTATTCAGACCCCCCGCAACTCCCCAGCCTCCTTTTAACTCCCTTAACTCCACCTAGCTATGAATCTCATCTATAGATGAATCTAGCACTTGTTTAACTACCTTGCTGGCCATCTGAAAGATGCTTTCCAATATTGACCTCCCGTGACCCAGGAAGACGTCCCACTATGTTCATTTATTAAGACCTTTAAAATGTATTTCTAAAGTAATACCAACAAAAATACAATAAAAGGCAATTGACACAAGGTATAAAAAATAACATATGTTGTGATAACTAGTACTGAACATTTACTCCTGACCTTACACTGCCATAATTGAATTCCTATACACATCTTTAAATATTTTTGAAAGACTTGTTGAATAATGAATTATTGATTATGACTCATGAGAGGCAACCAAGAACAAGTATCTAACATACTTGTCAAAAACTAATGTATTTAGAATATTAGTATGGCATTTCACAAAGTGTTTTATCTTTTAAATTATGGCATCAGTTTAAACAGACTGCACAAGCTGAGGATAGCAAGAGCAACTTTAATCTTTTTTGAGCATCACTTAAGGCTTATTTTAAAAAAATCAGCTGTAGGTCAGGGCCACATAAGTTCAGTCACATTTAACATTTTGGTGCATTGGGACGGAAAGTGCCCTCTGTGCCTTTAAAAGCACCGAGGTGTGTTTAGTTGCTTTGGCAACCTTGCCTGACATCAATTAGTCCTTTCCACCCTGTGACCATCGGTGTCAGCAAGTTCTGTTCTCCCCCTTGGCTTGAGCCCCTATATAAACTGCAGTGTTACAAAACACAGTGCAGCAGAGGATGTCCAAACACACAGCAGGAACTAGGAGGTAAGAGTTTAAAACACCCTGAACTACTGAATGAGCCCTGTATAGAGAGATCTGGCTTGATACTGACTGGCACATTTCTTTTTGATATCTTTTTGAAATGTAGGAAGAAAACCTGCATGTATTGCATAGATAGAGCCACACCTGAAATTGGGTGGAGGAGTAGTAAAACTAAGAGTGAGTACATTGTTGTATGTAATGCAGTCTAGCAATTAAACCTGCTGTAATTAAGTAAATGCTTTCAGGCTAGAAAAACTTATGAAATATATTCCTTTATTGTTTGCACATTGGCTTACATACAGGTTAGGAAGTCGGAGGAGAGCGATGCAGTTCTTACAAACTTGTGAGTTCTTATGTTATTAGTAACTAGCTTCAGAACAAATATGGTTGCAGGCTTTTCATAAAAAGCATCATTTCAAACTGACATCATTGTGATGCGCTTTCTTTATTACAGATGGGTGAAACTGTAACTGTTAATCTGAAGTTATGAGAATTCAAGAAAGGTTAGAGGTATATAATTGTTGAATACATTCTGCCATAGTAGCACCATTGAATGTTTATTTTATGCAATAAAAACTTTTTGAATTGAATTCCAGGCAAGAAAAGTGTATTTAGACAGAGCCTAATAGCACTGACAGTGGTGAAATAGGAGAAAAAACTCAAAGGTTAGTCAGAACTGTTTATTTCACCAATTTATGCTCAAAATAAGAATTAAATGCTGAATATAGAACTTTGTATTTAAATACTCAGGATAAAGTCCGACTGCCTACGAGGAAAGATTGTAAAAGACTGTACCACTATATCTAATTAAGGTATGTGTGTTTTACAAATATGAAAACATAGTGGCAAATAAGATTTTAAATAAAATAGAATCTATACTGAGTTTCCTTAGTGTTGGGTGTTTAATGTTGTGTCCAGAAGGTATATGGGGGGGGGGTCATAAGGCATTAAACTTCAGCTGATGTAACTGCTGCTTAGCCTTAATTCAATTTATTTTATGTATATAATGTTTTTATATAAAAGAACTCTGATCATGTTAAACCAGAAGAATGTAAAACATGAGTCAGTGGTTCTAGGCATCTGCCACCTAGTGGCAAGAATTAAAATTACAGGAAAGAATTGTTGAAAAATGTCAAATAGAAATGATGTTAGAATGTATAATCATATAATAAAATATTTTATATATGTTTATAAATAGATCCTTCCCCTGAAGAAGCCTATTAAGGTGAAACGTTGAGTTACAAGGATCGTATTGGAAGAAAAAATAAGAAAAAATAAAAAAATAAATTTTGGAACTTTTACTAGGCGTGGCTGGTTACTTCTTTTCATTTACCTTTTATGACTGTCTGCCCACCAGCCCCCAACTGATAGATGCTATACTGGGAAGGAACCCGCATTTTCTGGATTGGAAGTTTCATCTCTAAACATGTAGGCAGTCCCAGTACAGGCATTTCATTGGCATCAGTAACTTGAAGTGTGACTACACAATACTGATTTTTGAATCCCACAGCCAGTACAGCTTTCTCATGCACATTCACTCAATGGCCAGAATAAGAAACCAGTCGTGTTTTTGCCCGTTGAATTGGCTCTCTCGATACTGTTTGATGCATGCTCACAGGCATATCTTTACATTGAGCTTCATTCAGTGTCCAGTTTAAAAGTCATGCTTTGCCCATTAATGCTTAAGTGCATTTTCCAGTCATTGTCAGTTAGTGTTCAACAGCAAAAGGATTCTCACTTTCACTTCTAGTCTATTCCTCGACTACATGCACTTTTGCACCTTGCTTTGCAGAACGCATTCTTGCAAAATTATTCTGTCTATTGCATATTCAACATCTTTGACCATATGCAGGGCATCGTTTGGCCCATGCTCTCTCCCACATTTTCCACATCTATGCAATCTGGACTGTCTGGCTGGCACAGTCCCTCTTACTTTTTGCACAATCTCCCCCCCCCACTTGAAAAAGTGATATTCATGGCAGTTTCTTCAGTGGGGGCTCACTCGTGGTTGCAATTTGCTTCTCACGCTGCAAATGTCAGTAGTTTTGGCTAGAATCAAATCTACATCATGGAGCAGTCAGCACCACACACAGTCATCTAGAATACCACAAACAGTCCTGTCTCTGATTAACGAATCAATGAGATCTGAAAACTCGTAAGACTTAGCTCGTAAATGTAATTCGGTAAAATCAGCATCTAAGGTTACACCTGGCTGTTGATTTTGAATATTGAACAAATGCCTCTCATAGGTAAGGTTCTTCTGTGAGCTGCAGTATCTCTCAGCCTGCTCCATGATCTGGGTCAAATTCGTTAACCCAATCAAATGTATTATGGACCTCCAGGGCTGTGGGGCCTGCCACATGCAGGAATGTCATAGCTTGGATCTTCAGGGACTTCTCCAAGACTCCTAAGGCCACAAAAAATCTCCACTTGCTGTTTAAAGTGGCGCCAGTTTTCTGTAAGGTTGCCCGTGAGGTCCAGTATGGGAGGTGGCGACAGCTGCTCCATCTTCTGACACCATGTAATGAGACACTGAGGCAAAGTACTGTAGTTTCCAATGCTTTACTAACAACCAGCATAACATTACACCAAGGCAGACTGTTGGAATCTGGTGGGTTATAGCCCGCCAATCACTATATATACTAGTGTTCAAGTCGGGTGACATCAAGCAGAGCGTGTGTCATTAATACTCATCAACTTCAATAATAAACATATCATCACAGTTGACCTACCTGGAATATTAGTTGCTCCATTATGAATATGTCTGTTTACCATAGTTTTCCTGTTCTGGTGAGTTGGGGGTTCAGGTGTCAACCACCTTCCCATTATGGCTTTCTGCGCCACTACTAACAGTACCCACCACAGGTATGAAGTATCTTTGACCCCCACTTCTTTTGGTAGTAACCCCAGTATGGCCTGGGGCAACATCAGGGGCTTGTTAGCGCAACAATTTCAGTTAGGGACTCTCCAATTGCTCCCCAGAATTCTGCCACTTAGGGGCAAGACCAAAAGATACGTGTATGATGTGCTTTGGTCTCTGTGCAGAGCCTCCAGCAACTCTGTGAAAGGGTGGGAGATCATTTCCCTGTATTACAGAGGTGTTAAAAAAAACAACTTTAATTACAAAGAGGAAATGGAGGCAATCCCTACCCCTGAGCAACTGCTTTAGCTGCTTCCTCCCTTGTTTAGCTATAGACCTTGGTCCAGATTCTCAGAACTCCTGAAAGTCCCACAGCTGCAGGAAAACCTCAGCACAAGTGGGTTGCCACTTGTGGAACTGCAGTTTCTCTCACAAGTACGGTATTCTCAAAAGTGGAGCAGGTTTATGACCGGCTCCATGATTTACGGCAGCTTGTGGGTGGTGTTTCCATAGAAATCCTTATAGTTGTGGAAAAATGATATGGCCAGAGTAACATCTTCTGCAGCTGCTGTGGATTGGAATGCCAGTCTCCGCAGCTGTGGAGATTTTGGTCCACAACTGGAGTTGTGGTGTGGAACTTAGTCCCAGAACCTTTTGAGAATCTGCCCCCTTATCCCCACTCTTTGCCACCCTCCATGCTGAACTGGGAGTACCTTCAAGGGCCAATTTCCCATGTTATTTTACTTACTGATGAAGGCGGTTGCACAGGTGATTAAGCAGGGTAAAGCATTAACGTTATTACATTTTCCAGTGTTGTCTAATATATTGATAGTCTTATCAGCGATAGGTTTTTAATGGTGATAGTTCTGGTTACTGTTTGTTTTATCATATGGTTAAACTTCTGCTATTAATTCTTCCCAGTTAATGTGTGACACTTGCCGGTGAATGATATTAATGACATGGTTTAATATCATACTTTATATGTTTAATGTATGGCATAACTGTCTGTAGTTTTTATATTATGATGTCAATAAACTTCAAGTTTAAAAAAAAAAAAAGAGTCCTGACCTTCCAACTACATTCATGCCATAAAGGAGAGCTAGCTGTCTTAGAGACTGAGTGAAAGGCCTGGGACCATTCCTGTGTTGCAAGTTCTATGTCATTTTTCCTTTCCCATTTTTTAATTCAGGAGGCATGATCCTCATTTTGATCCCTAAATATTTTATATAGGGCCGAGGTCTGTCCTCAGTTTACCACCCCCCTCAGTATGGCCTCAGTAGTCTCCAGTAGTTGGGCAGCTGGTTGTGGAGTTGTTTCTGTCTTATCTGCATGTGGATATAGTCTCTGGTCTGAAAGGACCTAAAGTGATCTGTATTGGGAAGGCAGAACACCCAGTGGAGGGTGAAGAAATCCACCAGTACTCCCTTACTCAGGAATTGAACGGGGAGCATAGCCCTCATCTGGCCCATTGTCAGAGGAGGATGACCAGCGGGATGCCTCAGGGATCAGTGCTGGGACAGGTCCTCTGTAATGTTAATATTTAATGTCTTTATAAGTGACACTGCAGAAGAGCTGGAAGGGAACGTCTGCCTCTTTGCTGAGGACACCAAAATCTGCAATAAGATGGACACTCAGCGGGGGGGATGAGCAGTGACCTGAGAAAACTAGAGGGGTGGTCAAGAGTATGGCAGTTGGATTTCATTGCAAAAAAGTGGAAAAGAATGCACTTAGGGCACAGAAACCCACTGGCGGAGTACAAAATGAGTGGAGTGGTATTGATGACTACCAAGCAGGAAAGAGACCTTGTGGTAATCATATAAAATGATCTAAAGGTGGCCAGGCAGTGTGACTAGGCAGTCGAGAGGGCTAGAGGCATGCTGGGGTGCACAGGGAGGGGTATTGCCAGCAGAAAGAGAGAGATGTTGCCTCTGTATAGATCACTGGTAAGAAACCACCTAGAGTACTATGTCCAGATCTGGAGACCACATCTTCAGAGAACATAGAGTGGAGGCTGTCCAGAAGAGGGCAACTAAATGGTGCAGGGTCTGCATCAAAAGCCATACAAGGAGAGACTAAAGGAGCTCAATATGTACACCCCTGAATGGGGGGGGTATGATTCAAACCTTTAAATACCTCATGGGGGTAAGTAAGGTACTGGAAGGGAGTATTTTCCAGAAGAAAAGGTGCTCAAGAACAAGGGGGAATGCTATGAAGCTTTAGGGGGTAGATTTAGGAGAGATGTGAGGAAGTACTTCTTCAAGGAAAGAGTGGTAGATTCCTCAAACAGCCTTCCAGCTGAGGTGGTGGGGTGAAGACAGTGGTGGGGTTCAAGAATGCATGAGATAAGCACAAGGGAATCATAGTGGAAAGGAAGGGGAGAGAAAGAAAGAGCTGTAGATTGGGTACGGTCTGTGGTAATAGTGTAGATAGGGAGGAATGGTCAGACTGGATGGGCCAAGTGGTCCTTATCTGCTGTCAAATTCTATGTTTCTGTGCAAAGTCTCCAGTAATGACAGTGCTGCCTGCGCCTGCTGCCTTCCTTATATCATCACATAGGGCCTTGTCCTTTTCAGCTGTCTGACTTGTCAGTCTGTAGACCATCTCTACCCTCAGGCATTTTCCTGCCTTGTCAAATAGCTGAACCCAGTGTCTCGACTCCCTCCTGTCCCTCCCCCCACTCCACTACACAATCTTCAACTACCTTGTCTGAGACTCTTATGTAAAGTGACTCTCCCTAGGTCCTACCTTGTCCCTCCTAAATACAGTATTACCGGGGATTGAAATGTCCCAGATAAGATGTTGCGTGACTCATCCATCTTTTAACCTATACACCTAGCACTGATGTAAAAAACTTTCTAGTCCCTCTTCTGCTTTCTCCTACTTTTTCCATGCCTCTTCCTCCTTTTCCCATCCCCTCCACATCCCTCTGTCTCCCCTGATTCCCCCACACTGTTGGTCTTAGCATCTGTCTGAACTCCCCTTTGCCAACCCTCACCCCTCAGATTTTTCCCTCCTGTGTTTCCATTATCTTGTTGCATCTCATCCTCCTTGTCTCCCTTTGCTAGTGTTGGGGGATAGTATCAGGTGCTGCGATTCAGCAAGTTGCCATTGCAGCTACAAGGGTGGCCAGCAACAACCAGTTCAAAGTGTAGCACATTCTTCCACAGGAATAACAGGACTACATTAACCGAGGCTGAACTATTTTTATTGTACACAAATTACAAAATTTGTACATACACGCCTCTTCATTTATTCAAATGCTGGTGACAGTCACAATCTAAAGCAAGTCTTGTGCCCAAAGGCATGGGGCAGGGACCATTCATTTTATGAAATTTGGGTGCTGGGGGAGGAGGGTGGGACTTTGGTGCTGCTGTTGGGGTGGGGAGAATGATTTTTAACATTAAAAAATAGCAATAGGAGATGGTGGCAAGCCATGGAGGCAGGTAGGTTGTGCCAGTCACCCATCATGGGAGTTTTTGTTGTTTGTCATTTTAAAGCTTAAATTGTGGGTGCTGGGAGGAGGGTGGGAGTGGGCCTGATGCAGAGGGGGGATGGGGGTTGTGTCTAACATGATTGTGCTGGGGAAGAGAGTCATATGATAATTACATGTAGCAGAAATGACTGGTCTGAAAGCCTGATGCACTTGGAAGGCCAGAACTTGGAGGAACTCCCAGAAGAAAATGACTGTGATACCAAGAAGCAGGAATCCCAACTATTATGAATGGATAGGTCTGAAAAGAAAATGAATAGGTGGCTCTCTTTTAAGGGAGGCTGTCACTGTAAAGATCAAGGATGACATCAGGGGAATAAACAGTCCGAGTGAGTCCATCTTATAAAACTCAAAGAAAAGAATGGTGGGGGGTGCTGAATAGACAAAATAGTCACCTGGGGAGGTACTACAGGACTGTAAACAGCTCTACTCAGCATAGAAAATTAGGAGAGCAACCAGGTCAGCTGCAGTCATGATGTGTGCTTTGTGAAATTAAAATTCCACATCGCTTCTGTGAATTTTTGAGAAAATTGTGACAATTAGTAATTTGCGATATTTGTACTGTAAATTTAAAACTACTAAACCAAATTGCTCAAGCTTTGTTATGTCTCAGGACTCCCTTACATTGGGTGTGTATGCCAAATGTCCAGACTATACCTGCAATGGCAGCAGAGCTATAAGCATCCAAATTTTCAGAAATATTTTGCAAAATTCCACAAAAAAATCAAGCTGTAAAATTATGAGCCCCAGGTAAAATTATCTAACCAAATCTTGCCACATATAGCAGTTTCTAAATCTCTCATGGCCTCCTATTTTAAGGCTCAACAAATAAAAATCTTGTGACTCCCATAGATGTTGGTCATCTGTGAACTCGGTATTGAAAGCTATGCCAAAGCTAAGTACTATCAACCTGATTAACGACACTGGTCTGCAAATGGACCCTAAAATTGTGGCAGACATATTCAACAAAAAATTCACCAATCTGGAATCTTTCCAATCCCAGCTTCCACCAGCCTCCCATGATATTCATTCTAAATGTCAGGGTCTGAAATCTATCTGTATATCTTTCTATCTCAGAACCACCTGACCTCTTGGGATTAGTCGACTCCTGCATACTCTACCTATCTCAGGTAGTGCATGTAGTAATGGGCTGTGCCCCAGGTTTCTGAAACTAGTATCTGATTGGATTGCTAAACCCCTTTCATTCATCATCATTCTATCTCTATCCACATCTACTGTTCCTACGCTCTGGAAAGAAGCCAGGGTGGTCCCTATCTATAAGTCTAGTGACCCCAATCTACCTGAGAACTATAGGCCAGTTTCAAAACTGCCACACTTGAGTAAGATTCTTGAGAAAGTGGTATTTCATCAAATCGCAGAATAGTTTTAAACATATAGAGTAACCTACTATCTAGGGACCAGCACCATTTTAAAAAAGGCTTTAGCACAACTACAGCCATCACTCAATTTACAGATCATGTACTTAAAGAGGCAGACAAGGGGAGACTCACCGGAGCTATTTTCATGGATCTTTCCAAGGCATTTCACATGGTGGACCATGGCATCTTACTCCAGGTACTGGACTCCCTGGATTTCTTGACAAATACTATACCTCAGTCTGTGTCCAAAGTTACCTTTCAAACCAAACCCAAATGGTCCGAATAGGAGAAGCCATATCCAGCCCACTAAAGGTGAAAACTGGTGTTCTCCAGGGGTCAATTCTTGGACCTCAATTGAATATTTGTCAACACTATGCTCCTTGAACCATCAGGATCTCATAGGCTCATGTATGTTGATGACTTAATTACATTCAGCAGTGACAGTTCCCCCCCAGTCTGAACCTAATCCTACACAATGACTTCTCAACAGTGTTCAAATGGTTCTCACAACACAGACTTATTGTCAATTCGAAAAAAAAGAAAAAACATGCTATTTGGTTTGCAAAGTAGGCTCTCAAAACATAAACCAGTCCTTACCATCTGCACCCCTAATGGTTCCTTGATCGAGCAGGCAACAATTTCAAGTACCTAGGGGTAACTCTTGACCCCTCCCTAACATCTTCTAACCACATAGGACAAGTAATAAAAAGGGTGAATCAAGGACTAGGCATTTCCTATTGACTGAAACACACCCTGACACTAGAAGCTAGATTAGCAGTAGGACAGGGAACCCTGCTTCCCATCATTGACTACTGCTCTACCATCTTCTCCCCTACCTCACCACAACTTATCAACAGATTGAATATAGCATACAACAATATAAGTAGATTTGTCTCACAAGCCTCCTATCACACCCAGCACTGTGCTCTTATAAAATGATTGGGTGCCCCCCCAAAAGCCCACAGAGACCAGCTATTTGGATCTCTTATATTCAAAGCCTTGCATGAAGCTTCCAAATCACCGCTATCTGAACTCCTATCCATCAGGCAAAACTCTAGACTACTGAGGTCCTCTTCCAGTCACTTTCTAGATATTCCAAAGCTATCAACTGTCATGGGGAAGAGATCTTTCTCAGATGCAGCTCCTAAGTTTTGGAACTCTCTCTCCCAGAGGATCTTTTTTCCCTTGAATCCTCCCTGACTTTCAAAAAGCACTTCAGAAACGTACTAATGACAAGGGCATCTTGCAACTGTTAAACATATAGTATATGCAAGTCAACTAATAGATGCCTTTTTTAGCCAAATTCCTGTTAAGCCTGGTTAGAATACCAGTTATATGCATTCTAATAGGTCCTTCAACTATTACTCAACTTGTATTTTGTGTTGTATCTCAAGTCCCAGTTACTAGGAATCTGTATCAACTGTACTGTTAATTTACTTCTGAAATTCTGAACCTCTAAAGTTTGTTGTAATTGTGTACTCTGTGCCGTCTATATGGCCAGGGTCATGCCTGAAAATAGTCCCTGGGACCAGTGTACTTATCCGATTATCAAATACATAAATAAAATAAAGACCCTTATGAAAAGGTTATGCATGGTTCTTTTTAGGTTTCTTGTTCCAAAGATGGCTGAGTAATATGCAGTGAAATAGCAATAGCTGCACAAAACTTGACAAAGAAATAGAAGCCCATATTTTGAGCCCCTGTAAGCTCAGGAAATTCACAACAGCTGTCCAGGTTGCCCTCTTTTTTAGGAAAGATAGCAATGAAAAAGATCCCGGGACCCCTGCCAATTCCACCAGTCCAGAAAAACAGAAGATAGGGGTTCACACCAATAATCCAAACAATATTTAATCCTCGCCTTTATTTTATCTACACACGATTCACAACACGTGGTGATGTTTCATAGCCAATACACCACTTTATCAGGCCCTCAAGCAACTGTGTTCATTCTGTTGGAATATAATAAAGATTTATCAGTAATAAATTATATAGTCAGACTAAATGCAGTGGTGCCACCACAGCCCCCCCTCCAAAAAAATACAGTGCTAGCCATCAAGGCACCACTGAAGGTTTACAATGTTAACAATCCATACTGAATTATCTGAATTGGTGCACAGCAGTTTTCCCAAACCCAAAGTGTATACACATATATCACAGTGTCTCATAACAAATAAAAGACACATGTTATGGATTCCAGTGATTAAATACCTCTCAAAAGCAATCACACAGTTTGGTAATAAAGCTCATTCGCTATATCCTATATTATAACATTGGTTCCAAAAATATTGTCTTCTGATTCGTCCAAACAGATCACGTGACCATTGATTAATCCCTGATATACCCACAGTTGCATGTTCACAGGACTTTAATTTACTATTTCTGTAGGTAAAACTGTAATATAACATTACCCGCATTGTAAGAGTATTAACCCACTCCAGGATATGGGTTTACTGAGCATTAATCCATGCCTGGGTGGTTGAAGTCACTCAGCTTCATCTCATGACTCCAGCCCCCCCCCCCCGGCATGGAATAATGCTCAGTAAACCCATTCCCTGTCGTGGGTTAATCCCTCCATAAACAAGTGCAGAAAAAAAGTGTGATCAACACACATAAGTACCAGCTTTTCACTGATATCAAAACCAAAAAGAAAAAGCACAGAGTGTATAACCATACTTTTCTTGCTGTATCTTGTGTTAAACGCAACTTTATGTTGCCAGAGAACTTGTCCCTCTTAGTTAAGTAAGTTCAAAGCTACTCACCTAAATGTCATGATGTTTGGCAAGCCCTTTGAATCTTTAACAATAAGTAAGCATGCCATAACAATATGCATGACAATAAGTAGCATTCGCTACTCCCTATTGCCAACTATCAATATCCCTCTCAGAATGGGGAGCTTGCTACTGATACTCCTGTCACTAATAGCCATAGGGTTCCACAATGAAGATGACCCTATTATACAATCTAAAGTGGTCAACCCGCCTAGTTTCTCTGGAACATCCCCCGTGGCTGACACCCATACCCTCATATATGTCTTGCCATTGCTGCATCGACTACAGTGGTACAATCACCATAAAGTCACACACATCACCACATATATGTCTCAGACAAGGCCCCACTACTGAGTATATAGATCCCCACTAAGCCTAGTCATCAAACTGCTAATTGGTATCCCAACACACTACCTTAAATCCACAGGGAGCACCCAAAACAAAGAGTGGCAACGGAATAAAAAAGGAGGACCAAAGACAGCCCCTCTCCCTATCACTGGCAGCCCTTAGAAATTACTGATCTTCCTATTGCTCTGTATTGGTAATGTAGAAATCAACCCTGGACCTCTTGAAGCATCACCTCTCCCTCAGACCTATCCTCAATTAAGGCCTCAGTTTCCTGCATATTAATGTATGCAGTCTGTTGAAAAAATTTACATTGCTACAATCCTGGGTTGCCCATACCTTGCCAGACTTTCTTGTGATAACTGAGACATGGCTCAAGACCACCACAATGGACAGGGAAGTTAACCTACCTATCAGCTATTCAGAGCTGATCGCCAAACAAGGGGAGGCGGAGTAGCCATATATGTAAAAGCTGGTTTAGTTGTATCCTGTACTGCTGCAACATCTATGCCCAAGGAATTTGAGTGTCTATCTCTAAAAGTCTCTCTCTCCAGTACAGCAACTTTCCATTTAATTGGATGCTACAGACCCTCCTCTGCTGAACACAAGCTCTTATCCCACCTGGGAAACCTGGTCAAGTCCTGTACTGAAGAAGTCATTATCATAGGGGACCTGAATTTCAACTGGCTCACCCAGGCAGCTACACCTCTGCCTATCATTCTGTGACACCTATGGGCTCACACAGTTAATTAATGAACCAACAAGACTAAATGCAAGGAATAGTAGTAACAGTACTCTACTTGACATCATACTAGTGAGTAAACCACATCTATTCACACACGCTGGAGTGCTCCTATCGTCATAAGTGACCACTGCCCCTATCGAGGGTAAGATCCAACAACATTAAAACAGATCCTGCAAAATTCCTCATGAGGAGATCCAAGAAAAACATCAATATTGAAGGATATCTGCATGATCTAGCCTACTCTCCACACTGGCAAAAGTTCTATCTTGCACATTCTGTAGAAAAAGCTCAGCAGGTGCTAAATAGCATTATATTAAATGCCCTTAACACCCATGCCCCAATCTCTAGTATCCGAATAAAAAACAAATCCTGTCGCTGGTTTTCAGCTGACCTCAAAGCTGCACTGCTGGAGAGATAAACTTTGGAAAGTATCAAGAAAAACTAAGAATATCATGGACTGGATGATCTTTAGGAAAGCCAGGAATAAATGCACTAGGAAAGTTAGGGATGCAAAGGCTGCCTACTACCTGGCCCAGCTCGACTCCTCCTACCATAATACTGCTAGATTTTGGGGCACCATCAAAGGTATGATGGGCCAGGAAGTTAACAACCCCTTCAACCCATTTACACAGTAACTATGGCCCCATTACTGGCACATTGGAATTCCTGGATGCATTCAACAACCACTTCACAACAGCTGGCCTTGCCTTTGACTCCTCCCAGCTAACCTATTAAGGGATCATTTAAGCTCCCACTATACTGGTGAACAAAGAGTTGACTCCTCCTTTAGCTTCAAACCCATACTGTTGAAACAAGTTGAGGATCTATTATGGCATCTAGATACCAAAAAAGTGCAGGAGCAGATCTTCTGGACCCATTCTTTCTAAAGATTGCGTGTCATTGCTTGCAGTCCCCTAACTCACCTCTTTAACCTTCCCTAAACTCTGGCTCTATTCCCACGCTGTGGAAGACAGCCCAAGTGGTCCCCCTTCTAAAATCAGGGGACCCTATGGATCTTAATAACTACAGGCCCATTTCCATCCTACCTGTGTTATCCAAGATGTTGGAGAAATTAGTGAGTATTCAGTTAAGGGAATATCTGGACAATGCTAATCTATTAAATCCAGCTCAATCTGGATTCAGGGCCAAACATAGCACTATCACTGCATTAGCCAAGGTCACCAATGATTGGCAAACTGAACTGGATAAAAGAACAATGTCTGTGCAGTATTCCTGGACCTGAGCAAAGCATTCAACACTGTGGACCATGAACTGCTACTCTCATCCCTACACTCCATTGGCCTAGATCCATCCTCCCTTAAGTGGTTCAGATGCTACCTCTCCGGTAGATCACAGCAAGTAAAAGCTGAAGGTGACCTCTCCCCATTAAGACCACTGTCAAGAGGAGTCCCCCAAGGCTCTATTCTGGGTCCTATCCTTTTTGCCATTTATATAAATAAAATTGATTCAACCCTTACCAAGTCCTCAGTACATCTCTTTGCTGATGACACTGTACTGTATGTCAGCAACCCTTCACCTAAAGTTGCTCATGAAATCCTACAAGCAGAATTCTCCTGTTACAACATCAGCTTCTCGAGAAAAGCTTCTGCCAAATGCAAAGAAAACCAAAGCAATGATGTTCACAACCCAAAACTCCACCAACATCCTCTTCAATCAGTCTCCCCAGATATGCACTATACTTGGAGAAATCTGGAGTATGCTGAAATTTCAAATACCTAGGTGTGTGGATTGACAACAGACTTGACTTTACTCAGCATCTAGAACAACTGCTGAAAAAGCTTCGCCCTAAGGCTTGGCCTTCTCTACAGATTAAAACCCTTCCTTAATAGAGATTCAAAGATGAGATTAGTCCAGGCCATCTTTCTGTCAGTCATTGACTCACATAGACTTCCTCTATAGTCACTGCTCCACTCCTACCTTCAAAGTTGGATACCTTATACCATAGAGCAATAAGGTTCATTACAGACTTGCCATATAATACTCACCATTGTTCTCTCTATGATTCAGTTGGATGGGTTTCCCTTCATGTCAGGAGGAGCAGAAATGCAGCTCTATGGATCTACAGAGCTTTATCAAAAAACTCCCAAGCTATATCCTGGACTGCTTCAACCTGACCACTCCCAGCTCCTATGCCCTAAGAAGCAACAATATCATCCTGCTCAAATTGTCCAAAGTCAACACCAAAATAGGGAGGGCAGCAATCAGCTACTCTCTAGCCATAGCATGGAACACCCTACAAAAATCCCTAAAACTGTCCATTATCATTCCATTTACATCCTTCAAGCAGCACTGTACAGTCACAGAGAAATGCAGTTGCTACCGCTAGAGATAGAATAGTCATCCCACAAAACCTTATTCCAATCACATATGGCATATTCCTTCCAGCCAGACACCCCAGTATATAGCACCAATATTCCTTCACCATCCTTGTACTCATTATGTGAGTGACTGTCATAGCCCTCATTGTGATATATATGTATTGTACATATTGTAGATGTTAGTTTAACTTTCTCTTGCCAAGCTTTAACATGTGAATTCTCTGTATATTATTGTGTTATAAATAACATTTTCTTGTTTCTGTATGTATAACTGTCTCATAAGAATGTGATGTATTTGCTGTGCACCAACTCGAACCTTGACCTTATCAGGTCCATCTTGTAAATGAGCCTTGCTCAATGATGATCGCCTGAATAAATAAAGATTTGATTGATTGATTGATTGATTGATTGAAGTCTAGCTAAATGGATAACTGAGATACAATGAAATGAAACAGTTCACAAAATGCTTATGTGAGTTTCACAAAAAATTTGTGGAAGCAGAATTTGCTAATTTCACCCAGCCAGTGTTGAATGACTTGGCTAGGTCAATGAAAACTGCTGAGGTAACTAGGCCCTAAGCCATCCCCTTAATGATGATCACAGAGTCTCAGGAGGAAGGAAACAGTGGAGCAGGTTTTCAGCAAACCAGTAAGCAGTGGAGTGAGTTTTGAAGAAATCAGGAAACAGTGGAGTGGGTCTTCAGTTAACCAGGAATTAGTGGAGTGGGTTTTCTGGAAACTAAACTTTAAGCGGCTGAGGAAGGAAGAGGAGTTGGAGCCAAGGAAGGAGGAGAGTTGAGAGAGCACTAGCTATTTTTGAACCTTAATAATGGCTGGAATAAAGAAGTGGGATGGTAGTTGACAGGAGAGGAAGGGATCACTGATCACTGCCTTTATGGAGGTGGAGGACTTTGGTTGACTTCCAGGCACCAGGATATACAAACATACAGAACTACCAGCTGAAGAAGGCCATATGGTCCATCTTTGCAGACTCCCTGTATGAATTGTTTACAGTGGGTTCCGTCCTCCTACCCCATAACTGCAACCCTCCTCTTAACTTTGCCCCAACCCCTCTGGAATCTATTGACACATGTGTGAAAGGAGAGGTCTAGAAGGGTGGATATTGGGATGTTATGGTGGGGACTAAGAGGTTGAGGGGCTTGCAGTCCAGGCCATCAAGATTGCTACAGTTGTAGGGGCTCAGAAACAGGGGAGTGAAGAGCGAGTTGCAACTGGGTGAGGCTGCTCGATGGCCCAGTCAGCAACCTGAGTTCAGCACTGGACTCAGGTTGCTGGAGTTGAGTGACCTGGCTGTACAGATTTGTTGCCTGTGGCAGCACCTCTGAGTCAGGGTGGGGTAGCGCCATCACCCACTACTGCAGTGACCCATCACAGGGGACCAGGGAGTCTGCTTCTTCACTAGGGAGGGCAAGTGGTACTGACACGCTGTGGTGTACAGTGTGATTCTATGCACAGTGTTAAGGAGGTGGGAGGAATCAAGGGGAAATGCCTGAGCACCCCATGCACACCTACTGTATGTTGATGAGGACTACAGGGAGAAAACATTTTCCAACTTGTCAGGATGACAGCCACGCTTGTGCTCCATTCTGCTTCTCCTTCCTCTACCAGATGTGGACCTCCAAAGGGAGGGGAGCAACTGACCCATGGACCATATCACGGGCGAAGGGCAAGTCACAAAGGACATGGAATTGGAGTATACTGGATTGGGGCTCGAGGTCGCCAAAGGCATTTGGTCGGGGGGAGGTGGTACATAAATAAAATAAAAAGAAAAGTTGCAGCTGGAGAGGTGGGTGAGAAGGTGAAGAGGTACAGGAGGGAGGGGCTGAGAGAGTTTTCCTGAATACTGGATGCAAAATTATATGCATTGCATGTGATACCATTTATTGTTTCATGTCATTCATTTTATTGATTGACCAAGATGAATTCCGTGAGTAGATATTCAATTACAATGAAGACCTGAGGCCATGATTTGAGTTAAATAGTAGGCTGCTACATCATATTAAACACACAAAATAAAATACAGTATTACATGAAATACAAACTGACAATGAATAATATCTGTGATGTGCAGCAAGCCTTCAGTTAAGGGTTCATATGTTGGTAAGGATTAGACAACCCCTAATTCATTTATTTATTCATTTATTTATTTATTTAGTTATTTGAACATTGGTAACCAGGAAAGCACACTGAGCTAATGCTTTTTCCCAGGTGTGACCCAGGGGGAAGGGACTACAATCAAAACATCCATACAGTAGCAGTAATTAAACAATTACAAGATAAAGTGCAAACAGTGTACAATTCAACCTGGTATAAGTGCAAAAGAGCAATAGTAGGTGACAGAATTTGGTGCAATGAGCAACTCCAAGTGCCCAATAAAAGTGACAAAAAGTAGACTGAAACACAGTGCAACAGTTATAGGGACAACTGACCCCAGGAGGAGGTCCAACAGCAGGGGAGGTAAGAGCTTAAGGGGGGAAGGTCAGATAGGGGGCTGGCAGGAACAGGAGGGGCAGGGAGGAGTTTTAGCTGGTGCCTACAGGATAAGGGGGAGGGGGAGAAGGAGAAAGGAGGGCAGCAGATTCCAGAGGGAGGGAAGGTGATAGGAGAAGGCTGACTGCCCAGTAGAGGAGTGAGTGTGAGGAAACGAGAAGGTGAGAGTATCCCTGGAGCAGAGGGAATATGAAACAGAGGAAATGGGTGAGAGAAGTGAGGCTAGGTAAGAGGATATGGACCCAAATCAGTATTTGGAGATAAAGGAGGTAAAGTGGGACTGGTGACAGGAGGGTGCAGGTGGATGGATAGGGAAGAGTATAGGGAGCAGTGGTGAGTATGAGGGGGGAGTTTGTAGCAAAGTGACAGAAGGCATTACAGAGGGTACCATACTGGCTAGGGAAGAGGAAAGGGTGGTACCATAGTCCTCATCCAAATAGGCGAAGACCTGGAGCACCATTTTGGTAACCAACTCTCAGTGGTCCTGGGGACACTGGCAGTCTTCATTGTGGTACTTAGCACCTAGTTTGGGGCACAGCTTGGAGTGGATGGCATCGATGTGGGCAGAGAAGTCAAGTCCTCTATCAAGCCATACACCAAGATCCTTGAAGGAGGGAACTGCTCCAACAGTGGTGCCATCCAAGATGGAGAAGATGGGAGGGGGGCGCGAGCCTGGTCAGTTTCTGGCTGATGCCAAAGATCATGGATTCTGTTTTTTCAGTGTTGGCCTGGAGTTGGTTGGACTGGAACCAATGCAGGATACTGTGGAAGTCTTGCTGGAACAAATCTTCCACTGCTGAGGTTGAGGGGCCTGAAGTGTAAATAACTGTGTCTTCTGCATACATGTGAATATGTAAGTTGGACCCAGGATGGAGCCCCGTGGGACCGCTGCCTTGATCAATAGTGGTGGTGACAGAACACTTCCTACCTGTATTGATTGTTGATGGCCCATGAGGTAGGAATGGAACCAATTAACAGCGAGAGCTGAGAGGCCAACAGAGATCAGCTTGTCCAGGAGGAGTGGATTGTACACCGAATCTAAGGCTTTGGTCAGATCAATGAAAATGGGTACTGTGATGTGCCTCTAATCTATTCCAGAGAAAATGGAGTCAGTGATACACAGCAGGGAGGAGAAAGTGGAATGGTGCTTCCAGAAGCAAGACTGGAAGGGGAGAGGAAATTACAGGATGAGAGGTAGTTGGAAAGTCTGGAACAGACAAGTTTCTCTTGCAACTTTGTAAGAAGGGGGGAGATAGGATGGAAGTAAATGTAGACTTCACTGTGTCAAGTTTGTCAGTCAGTACATAACAGCACCCATAACTTTGACATTTCTTGTATTAACAAGCAGTTCAGCATACATGTTCCCCAAGGGGTCCCCTAAGAACCTTTATAAGCATGGGTTCATGCAATAAGTTTAAGTTGGGTTTTGAAGGGTGCATCAGTATGATGTCTCTGGTTCGGGACATGGCTTTGCAGCCATCCCACTACAGCTTCTTAATGTAGCCAGAACTTTTTTCTTCAGAATTTGAAACCAGAGATTCCATTGACACCCCCTGCCCCACAGCCAAGATGTGCAAACCTGAAATTACACTCCTGTATGCTGCCCGGCAAGGTATTATAATATGACACCACAATGATTTACAATACAAAAACAAGGACAAAAATAAAACTTGAGTTTCAGTTTTTAGTTCAAATTACATTACAGACAAACATAACTTACAATTATGTATTTGTAACACTTCCTGTCTTTCTTGGGTTCCTCAACTGTTCATTTATTCTGTCCCTTGTTAATTTCATGTGGCTGCTGCCAGCCTCCAAGTACCTCCTGACACACATTTCATGGCATATGGCATGTGGTATGTGCCTCTTTCCTCTGCTCCCATCCCAACTTATGTTTTTCCCCCAGGGTAGATACTGATTCTGAAGCTTCAGTGTCCTACAAACCGGAGCCACCAGATACTCCAGCCTGCCATTGGACATTGTCATTAGTTAAAGTTCTCTTGCCTCGCTCATTGAAATAACTGAAGTTCACAAGGGGAAGATGTCATAGTAATTTTACTGCACTCAATAGAAGACATAACCAGCATATGGGGGGAGCTGTCCAAGTTTATTACTGCTGTGTTATTTCTGCCCTCACTGCTTGGAATCTACACATCAGATTCCAGAAGCTGTATGAATGAAAAAGGTGATGATGACTCACAGGGATGTGAAAGCACTGGACCTCATGTGCCACTTTGCATCTGTAGCACTAGAGCATAAGATCCTTCTTTTTCATGAGGCTTATTACCTTCTCAGCCATGTTATGCAGTTCATTTATGAGTACTAGCATTAGTTCTTCGTGTGTCTGTTCAGAAACACCTGGAATTTCCTCTCGTTCCTCAGCTTGTTCTTCCTCTCTTTCCTGCTCAATTTCTCTGAACCTCAGCTTGTTCCTCCTTGAGTTCCATCTCCAGTTCTCTGAACCACAGCTTGTTCCTCCTTGAGTTCCATCTCCAGTTCTCCGTCAACCTCTGCTTGATCCTCCTCACTTTCAAGCTTCATTTCTCTGTCAATTTTTGGTTGTTCTACCTGTTCCCTTGCATCATCGTTTGGTACCTCATGAGTCATATTTTCTCCATCATGTGCACTGTTTTCTTCACTGCTGCCTGATGTTCCAAAGTTGTCCATTTTATCTACAAGCTTACACTGTTAAAAATAAAATAAAAAAAATCATATTACCATAAGGTGAAGCAAGAACAAATTACACTAGTTAAAGTAGACACTGTAAATCACATCATGTATAATTTTAATTGAAATACAATTATAATTTACTTAGTATTACATTAATATGGTTTATTTACTGCATGATGATGTTATCTTCATATTTTTATTGTCATTGAAATGTTTTGTATTTACAGTATGTAAGGTGGCCTGAACCTCAGGGAGAGGGTGCAGTATAAAAAAAAAAAAACTACTACCACTATCACAGATGCGAAATGAAAATAAGTGAACTTTACTTTACCTTGGGTACCTTTGTCCTCCGCTGCTTTGGTGTCTTCTACTTATCCATCGATTTCTTCCTTTTGCATTTATTAGTTCCTTCAATGGTCTCCTTTCCAGCTGCAGCATACAGCCTGGTCACAGGTGATGTCTTTTTTGCCAGGCTGAGACTTCTTCTTAGTTACTGAGATGCTACTTTGTGGGATTTCCTTCCACAGAAAACAATGTTGTCCTTGGTGCAATAGCTAGATGATACAGCACTGACAGTTCTTCAGAAAATGTACAGTACAGTTGACATTATGGCACTTCATGGGCCTTATGTAGGCTGAGCCCAGATGACATCTGGTGACGTGGTCTTTGGCATGAACATGTCATATGCACATTTTTCATCATACTGGACCACAGGTGAGGTGAAGCAGCACCCTTTGATGTTTCCATATAAATGATGCACTTCCTTTGCTGTACTCACATCTGCCAGTGACAGTGGTGTAGAAGATACCAGCTGGGATCAGGGCAGTCATCAGAGCATAAGGGCTGAAGGGAAACCATCAGGAAGATTCAGGTGTTTCTGAAGAACACCAAGATCTCCATCATGAATAGTGGGCTGAGGACATACTTGAAATACCCTGTCCCAGCTCTGCATGCCCCACGGCTTACCATCTGCATTATGTACACACCTTAGATTTTGTACCATACAGTACTGTATAGCACTGTTACTTCATTATAAACTATATAGCGTACTAGTATAAAGTTATATAACTTCAGTTTAATGCCCACCTGCTGTATTTCATTTGAGCAGCATTAATGTTGCTTTTGCACACAGGAAAACAATACTACTTGTGGACAGTATGCTCACTGAGGATGATGAGATCACTGCAAGGGAAATTATGGAACATCTGGTTGCTAACAATGGGTAGTGGCATATGTCTCTTCTGCAAAGAGGCACTGCCAGATGGGACAGACACATGGGTGGGCATGGTAAAGCCACCAAAAAAGGACAATTATCAGTATAAAGTTTTCTTGTTTGTTATCCCACTCAGTTTCATGTTATAATCCATCTTTTGTGTCCTAAAGCTTTTGTCCCATGATCAGGGACATAAACAAAATGAAGTGACTTCAGCAGGTCAGGATGTGGATCAAGAACAATGAGACATTCTATAACATCATTTTTTAGAATGAGATGACAATGTCTTTACAACAGTTTGCTTCTATGTCATTTCATAAAAAGGGCAGGGACTCCATTAAGCCAAAGCCAAAACACCCTCTAAAGCATCATGTCTGGGGCTCCATAGCTAACTGAGGGTATGGCCCACTGTGCATTATTTGAAGGTTAGCGATGCTTTAAACAGGTACTGTTTCACATCAGGAACTATGCCACTTGTACTTGCTTTATTCCCACAGGAACCATGGGTGACAAATTCTTTAGGGAACATATCATCATGGGAGCAGTGAAGAAATACATAAGGAACAAGTATCCAGACAAACATCACTTCTTTCAAGACATTGACCCTAAACATATTGCATCAGCAGAGGTTATTGCTGCTAGACTTAATTGGGCCAGGATGCCACCAGAACAAGTGCTGCATAGCACAATGTGTTTAATTTTTTTTTGTATCACCAGGTCTCCAGATATGAATCTGATTGAGATGGTGTGGCATGCCATGAAAACATTTATACTTGGGTCTTGGAGCAAATAATGCCAGAGGCCCATTAGATATTGCCTCCCACTTCTCAGTGGTCATGGCTGAGTAAGCAGCCATGCACTATATAATAATCCAGTTTGTTTTGAAACTAGTAGGACTAATAATAATATGGCTGAAATAAGGCTGCTCAGATGGGAGCTGGGGAGGATGGTGTGGGAAGTAAAGGAGCAGAGCAGTGGAGGGAAAGGTAGAGGGGTGATGCTCAGGGGAATGAGGGCATGAGGCAGGGGATGGGAGTGGGGAGGAGCACCCAGTATACAGGAGTATCTCTTCCTCAGAGGACTAGGGAGCCCAGGGTGGAGGAATGGCAAGTGGTAAGAAGAAGGAGTGGGAATGTGAGAGTAGCATCAAGGGTGAGAAATTCTAAAAGGGTGCCTTTATTGAATAGATTTGCACCACTGTCTGGAAGGGTATCCTGTGATAATAGTGAGTAAAGAATCGTGAATAAATAATAGCGAGCAAAGAATAGTGAATCAAATAATAGTGAGTATGATTCAATCGCGAACCCCATTAAAAGCGACTTTTTGCACGTCAAAATCGCGATCGCGATACTCACAGCAATTAATCATTTGGCATTGGAAATTGGAGCCGCTCTGGAGATCCAAAGAGGACAGATGAGTGGCAGCCATAAAACTCCCCAGTGAGCGAGCGGTACAGGTAATCAATTTTTATAGGTTAAGTCCACAGTGTACTTCTTGTTGTAAGGACAGTATGCAAGATGGAATAAGTTGTAATCTGCAGCTGGTCATGTTCAGTAGGCAGTGACAGAGTAAAGCAATAAAAGAGTCTGTATGGTGAAATACACAAGAACAAGTGAAGAAATCATCTGTTTCTATTTTGAAGTGCAGGTGATGGAACTATGTGTAGTCTCACGATGGCAACACTTATGCTTTCTGAAGAGTCTCTTGAAACAGCATATGCTTGCAAAACATTGCGATGTCTCTGCACACCTTAAAATCTGCCTTGGTTGCTCTATATGCTATGTTACTCATAGGTTTAATAAACTTTTAAAATATAAACTTAGTTCTAAATTTCCAAGGAATGCAACATCAATGTGTTACAGAATTACAATGATCCTATAAAACCTAGCCTGGCAAATCCCTAGGAAATACAACCCTAGGACAATTAAAAACCTTGTAATGCATACAACAGTAAAACATATTGAAATATGTTATGAGCAATTATAACATGGGCTGACAGAAATGTAAAACCCAAATGGGTGAGTTGCTTTGAGGGGCCGTGGATTAAGAATAAAGTTTGCCATACTTGCTATTGAGGTATTTTGATGTTCGCTATACTTTAAGTCGCTATTATGAGTATCGCTATTATGCACTTGCTGTTTTTGAATTCGCTATTTTTTTTTCGCGATTTTAACATAGAACCGTCTGGAAGGAGGGAGTGGGCAGTAGGAGGTGAGTTAGGAGGTCAGGTTGAGCCAGGGCTGAGGGTAGGAGTACAGGGGAAGGGAGCGGGAACTAATCAGGGTGGGCAGGGAAAAGAAGGCAGGGAAAATGGAGTGGAGGATGAGGGGAAGGGAGAGAAAAGGAAAGGAAGAGGGGAGGAAAAACTGAAAGCAGATACAGATAGTCAGAAGGGGAAGGGCAGAGTGGGAGATGGAAAAACAGTTAAGGGGATAAATTGTGGATGTGGAGATAAGTTCACCAGGGTGAAGAGGGAGCAGTTAGGTGAGAAAGCAACTAGTACCAAAGGTAAGAAAGGAAGGACAGGGAACATGGGTACAGGGGATGGAAGGGTGGCAAGCATAGGAGACTCCATAATTAGGGGTATTCACTGGGGAAGAAAAGGGGACCCAAATGCAAGCAGGAGGGTGATTTGTATGCCAGGGATGACAGCGGGGAAGGTGGGCCCAAGAATAAGGGAAATAGCAAGGGAGTTTGGAGGAAAATGTAATTTAGTTATACATTTGGGAACCAACAACCTAGCTGGGGAGGAGGTTGAGGTAGTGCGAAGTGGGTTCAGGGAGTTAGGGAAGATCTGCACGGAGGAAGGGAGATCACTGGCCTTCTTAGAGGTGATACCAGTACCAAGGGCCTGCACAGCCAGGAAAAGAAGAATAGAGGATTTTAATGACTGGCTGAAGAAATGGTGCAGGGAGGAGATGTTTATCTGTACTGGGGACTGGGAGGAGACCTGGTCAAACAATGCACTGTTTTCACCAGACAGGCTACACCTCAGTAGGAAGGGTTTGAGGGTACTCAGGGACAAAAGGGGAATACATAACCTCTACATTTAATTTAAACTACCGTGGGGCAGTGGGCATGCAGGCCCACAGACTCTGAGAGGAGGAGGTTAGTGAACCCCCCCAACATTGATGGATGAGGTCTGGAGGGAGGAGGTGGAAGGGGCGAGAACACAGCAAAGGATGGAGGGGGTGAGGAACACATAACAAGGGTACATGGAGGGGTGCACACAGAGGGAATGAATGTGAACAGAAGAACAGCGGGAAGAGAAGGAAGGTCAGATTCTAGGTGGAGGGTGGTGTCCTTGAATGCGCGGAGTCTTGGAAGCAAGATGGATGACCTGCAGGCACTATTAGCAGACAGGAGGGTGGACATAGCTGCTGTAACCGAGACTTGAGCAACATCACACCATGACTGGGACCTTGCAGTCCCTGGATATAAATTATACCGGAGGGACAGGGTAGTCGTGAAAGGATGGCAGTTTAAATCAAGGAAGGAATAACTTGTACAAGGGAGGAGTCAGAGGAAGGGGAGATGGAGGCATTATGGGTTCAATTAAGGTCCAATAGAGGGAGAAAGGTGAAGTTGGTGGTGGTTTACAGACCACCCAATCAGGATGAGGAGAGGGACAGGGAACTGAGCTCACAAATATTGGAAGCTGTGGGGAAAGGAGAGGTGGTAATTGTAGGGGACTTCAACATGCCCAAGGTGGACTGGAGCATACCCTCCACAACATGCTAGGAGTCAGGTGATCCTGGAAGGACTGCAGAGTTTGTTCCTGATTCAGTGCACCACTGAACCAACAAGAGCTGAGGCAATTCTTGATCTGGTGATCACAAATGGGGAGCAGATACAGGAAATAATGGCCAGGGATCCACTGGGTGGAAGCGACCATTGCACAGTGTGGTTCCAGTTGGATATGGGCAGGAGAAAGCATCCTGACTAAGACCAAAATCTTGGATTTCAGGAGGGCAGACTAAAGGAAAATAGGTGAAGTGCTAAGGAGCCATCTGGCGGGCATCAGAGCAGATATGGGAGGACCAAAGGTGGTCCATCATTAGGGAAGGAAAACTGGTTGCCACAGATGAGTGTCATAGGCTCAGGAGGAAGAACACAAGAGCCAAAGCACCAAGCTGGTTCAGTTCCGGGGTTGCCCAGGCAGTAAGGGAAAAGAGGTTGGGCTATAGAAAATTTAGGAAGACCAAGATTGAGGTGGATAGGGAAAATTACCTAAGGTTGGCTAGTGAGGCAAGTAAGGAAGTTCGGCAAGTAAAGGCACAGAAGGAGCTGCGGATAGCTGAAGGAATTTAGAAGGGGAGAAGGCTTTCTTTCACTATATAAGAGAGAAAAGGGACAAGAAAGAAGAGATTGTTAGGCTTAAGAAAGGGGTGGAGTGGGCGGAGGATAATGGGGGAAAAGCAGAGATACTAAATGAATACTTCTGTTCCATCTTCACCAGGAAAAAGTATGGACCAGTGCCTTCAAGAGGGAAAAGAGGAGCAGGGAGGGAGTGGAACACAGATGTAGTGATAGAGGAGGACAGCAGAAGAGGCTGCTGGCATTGAAGGTGGACAAATCACCAGGCCTGGACAGAGTACATCCAAGGGTACTAAAGGAACTGGCTGAGGAGCTGGCAGGGCCACTGGCAGACCTATTTAATAATTCACTAGAGTCAGGCGTGGTACCGCAGGGCTGGAGAACAGCACATGTACTGCCCCTCCACAAAAGTGGTCCCAAGGTTGACCCAGGGAATTACATACCCATCAGCCTGACCTCCAGTGTGGGAAAGCCCATGGAGACTATACTAAAGGAAAGGTTGGTGGAATATCTAGAGGAGCATGGTCTCCAGGATGCGAGGCAGCATGGGTTCATGGGGGGAGACTGTGTCAAACGAATTTGATTGACTTGTTTGACTGTGTCACTAAGACAGTAGACAAGGGCCAAGTGGTAGACATCCTCTATTTTGAGTTCAGCAAGGCCTTTGACTCTGTGCCTCACATAAGGTTGATCAGAAAGTTGGTGGATCTCGAGGTTGGGGAAAAGATGGCCAGATGGGTGGAAAACTGACTGAGGGACAGAACCCAGAGGGTGGTTGTTGGGGGAGAGTTATCTGGCACCAGACAGGTAACCAGTGGGGTCCTGCAGGGCTCGGTGCTGGGGCCGGTGTTGTTCAATGTCTTCATCAATGACATTGGAGATAGCATTAAGGGCAAAATGTGTTTATTCGTGGATGACACTAAGCTCTGCAGGAGAGCGGACACAGCTGAAGGGATACAGGACCTACAGGAAGATCTGGAAAAGCTGGGGAGGTGGTCCAGGATCTGGTAGCTTGGCTTCAATGCCAAGAAATGCAAAGTTATGCATATTGGAGCCAAGAATCCCAGGACAGAGTACTACCTGGCTGGAGTCCGAGTATCTGCATCAGAGGAGGAGAAGAACCTGGGAGTGATGATCACTAGTGACATGAAGCACTCCACGCAGTGCAAGAAAGCAGCAGCAAAGGCAAACAAGGTGCTGGGATGCATATCTAGGGGGATCAGTAGTAGGAGAGAGGAGGTTATACTGCCCTTGTACAGGTCACTGGTAAGGCCGTATCTAGAGTATTGAGTTCAGTACTGGTGCCTACACCTCAAAAAGGACATTAACCTGCTGAAGAAGGTAAGATAATAGTGGGTCAGCAGGGTAAGGCATACGAGGAGAGGCTGAGGGCACTGAACATGTACTCCCTAGAAGACGGGGAAAGAGAGAGAGGGGACATGGTTGGGACTTTCAAGTACTTGAAAGGGATAAATAAGGTTGATAAGGACACTGTCTTTAAGCTGAGTGGCAACCATGCCATGAGGGGGCACAGTCTTAAACTGGAGGGTGGGAAGTTTAGGAGGGAGGTCAGGAAGCACTTCTTCACAGAGAGGGTAGTGGACACTTGGAATGCACTGCCAGAAGAGGTCATCTTGTTGACGACAGTGGGCAGCTTTAAGAGAGGCTGGGATAGGCATATGGGGAAGGTAAGGATCATGGGTAGGGAGGATAGGAGGAGTGGGAAGAGAGAAGGCAGGGACATTAGCTCAAGCTGTGGTCCCTGCAATACAAGTAGACTTAATAGTAATAATAATAATTTTATTTATATGGCACCTTTCCATTGCCAAGGCACCTAACAATATAAAAACAGATCATATAACATCAAACGACAGAACAATACAGTTAAAATCATATACAAATACAACAATAAACACTTAAGTTAAATAAAAAAGCTTTTTGCCACAGATAGGTTTTTAGGTCCTGCTTAAATCCTCCACAGTTGTACACTCCCGTAACCGATGGGGTAGAGAATTCCAAAGGGTAGGGCTGCGTAAGCAAAAGCTCTTGTATAGATGACTTCAAATTCACCCTTGGAATCTCTAACAACCCCTTGTCAGCCGAGCGGAGTAATCGACCAGGGCAGTAAGGAACCAGAAGCTCTTTCAGATAGTCCAGGTCCTGTCCGTGTAGGGCTTTGAAAGTCAAGACTTGATAGACCAAATGGCCTTCTTCTGCTGGCTTCTTTGTATGTTCATACACAATACAAGATACCACTTCCTCTGGTAATTTATTCCATAATCTAACAGTTTTTTGGAATAAAAGCATACTTCCAAATGTCTCTAATAGATCTGTTTTCAATGAGCTGGTACTGCTGCCCTCTTGTATAAGGTTTTCCTGAATTCTAATGCAATATCCCTGAACAGCTGCTCATCATGGATGATATTATCTTGTTCGTTTGTCTTTTAGAGAATCATTCACTGTATTAAGAGAGCCTTTATCTCCAGGAATGAAGTATGTGTCATGAAATTGTACAAGACATCATTACTACCACCCCCCCCACGGACTATGGAACCCCAATTTGGAGCACTTATCTCAAAAATACATCAATCTAATAGAAAAAGTACAGAGGAAGATGAACAAATCTGTTCTGGGATTAAAAACCTTAGAGGATAATAAAAGACTGGAGAAACTTAATCTATTCTCTCTGGAGACTAGAAGACTCGGGCGATTTGCTACTTATGTACAAAATTATGAAAAACCCCTTCCTGATGGAACAATGTGGTATACACAGACTTCATAAAAAAGTTAATCTTAGATCACATAATAAACAAATTGTAATACCTAGAGTATGTACTGTCAGACATCTAAATTTTTATAACATACGCACTGTTAGGTTATGGAACAGTCTACCTGGAAACATTATAGAGGCACTTACACTGGATACCCTCAAAAAAAGGTTAGATGAGTATCTATTGCATAACAGACTGAAGAGATAACCCCACTATGAGTGGGAGACAATTTAATGGCCATTTTGCCTACAGTACTTTGTCTGAATACACCAAGTTAAACCAAGTTAGTCCCATACTTTCTAATCTGTCCTCATAGGTCTTGGACCCCTGGCCATGTATAAATTTGGTGAACCTATGATGGGGTGCCTCCACAAGTGTAATGTCCTTCTTAAGGAAAGGGCTCCATATCTGCAATCCATAATCTAAATGTGGGCATATGCAAGCCCTATAGATGGGCATTAAAACTGCCTCTGATCTGTTAATAAAGCTCTTCCTGACACAATTGATCAAATGATTTGTTTTGGTGACCACTTGTCTGCAATGAATGAATGAATGATTTGAGTGAATCACTAATATGTATATCAAGGTCCACCACCACATTGGAGGTGTTTACTCTGGTACCAGCAATATAGTAGTCCTGGCACACATTTGTCCTACCAAAATGCAAAGCAGCACATTTATCAATGTTAAATTGTAGGTTATTAGTCTTTGCCCAATCTTCGATAGATTTGAGATCATTTTGCATCTTGATTTGATCATGCATTTCAGACACTGGTCCTCTCAACTTGGTATCATCAGCAAACTTGGCAAGGTAGTTATTATACTTCAATTCCAGGTCATGGATGTAAATATTGAATTAAATTGGCCCCAGTACTGACCCCTTGGGTACACCACTCATCACAGCTCCCACCTGTGAGATGAATCCATTGTATTTGACTGATTGTTTCCTGTTCTTTAACCAAGCATTAACCCATCTAACCAGTTGTTGGTCAATACCCAGATTAATCATTTTTGTTACCAATACATCGTGGGAGACGGTGTCAAATGCTGTCCTGAAATCCAGATACAGAACATTCATGTTGTTAGCTATATCTAAATGCCTACTGAAGTGTTCATAAAATAGCGCCATATTAGTAGAACACGACCTACCCTTTGTGAAACCATGTTGGGTATAGTCATGTACCCAGTTTTGCCATTTCTTCAGTAATTATGGTCTTAATCAGTCCTTCCATAACTTTACTAACCACTGAGGTGAGGCTAATAGGTCTATAGTTGATTGCTAGTGAGCAATTACCTTTTTTAAAGATGGGAGTTACCAAGGCTATTCTCCAATCCTGTAGGACCTAACCTTCCTGTAGTGATTTGGAAAATATTTTTGCCAACACTGGTACTAACTCCCCACTGAGGTCCCTTAAGAATTTGGGCTGTAGACTATTTGGTCAGCAGATTTGTTTGGTTTGAGTGCCATCAATTTAGCCATTAACATGGTGGGATCTATTGTGACATTTATAGGATGTGAAAGTGTATTGTCCCAGTTAATTGTAGCTGTGTTTTTTGTGAAAACGGAGCAAAATAATTGAATACATTTGCCATCTCCTGAGGGTCACTCACCATTTCAGATCTCTTTTAAGCGGTCCTACCCCTCTTGACATACCATTTTTTGTGCTTATATAAGAATAGAAGGTCTTTAAATGATTAGTGTATGCAAGCCTTGTTTCCAAGTTCTTTTTAGACTCTTTAATTGCCCTTTTAGTAACTTTTGTAACACATGTATAATGCTGTATGTTGGTATTTGAGGAGTGGGACTTCTAAATACTGAAGAGTTTCTTTTTCCTATTTAACTATTTCCTGATTTTGCCATTGAACCAAGGGGGACATCTGCCTTTATGGGTATAAGATCTTTTGTCTGGTACAAATTTCTCAATGGAGTAATTTATTATACTCCTAAAAGTAATGCAAAACTCATCTGTGCCTAGGTGATCAAAAATAGAGTCCCAGTCAACCCATTTCAATAATTTTTTAATTGCTTTGTAATTAGCTTTAGTGCAGTTCTTTATTTAGCCTTTACCTTTAACAACCTGTCTACTCCTGCACAACTTAAAAGATACAGTGACGTGGTTGCTGGTACCTAGCTGGGGTCCTGCTTCAGTATCTTTAATGTCTTCTTTTATGTTGGTGAAAACAACATCTAAGATATTACTACCCCTTGTGGGTATTGTTACCAGTTGTGATAAGTTCTGAGCTGTGATAGTATCCAAGATTTTATTGCTCATATTGGTTGTTGCTGTTAATTCTTCCCAATTTATTTGGGGCATATTGAGATCCCCCATTATGACTGAATCCCTAGCAACACAGAAATTGGCAATCTGTACTAATAAGCCTTTGGTTGTTTCAGAGTTCACATCCGTCAATCTATAAAATACTTCTAGTGTCATTTTCCTTCCCTTTTTATCAGAAAGTGCTACTCATAATTACTCCATTTGGGAATCTGTGTTAGGTGAAGATTCGATGGTGTGACAATCAAGTTCTTCCTTGGCATACAGGACAACTCCACCCCCCCCCCATCTTTATGAAATGCCTGAAACCGGGGGTATGCTTGTTCCAACCGTTGTCTTCACCCCATCAACTTGCAATGATTGCTACAATATCTAAGTTCTGCTCAATTATGATGTGTTCTAATTCAATTTTTTTCTCATTATTCAAACTATGAGCATTTAAGAGCATAATTCTGAGGTTGCTAGTATGTTTCAGGGTCTTGGCTCATGTTCCCTTCTGTGTCTTCTTAGTCAGGTGAGCCCCATGGTGTGCCTCATGACCCTCATTCTCAATCAGTTTAAACAGTTAGTGATGGCATTGTTGATTCTGGTTCCCAGCAGCCTACTATCATTGTAGTTGAGGTGCAGCCTATCCCTACCAAAAAAATGGGGTTTTCCACAGTAGTTGTCCCAATGTCTTAAGAAGTTAAAGCCCATATCCTTAGTCCACAGCCTCAACCATAAGTTTAGGTGTTTTATGGTTTCACTCATCTGGTACTAGCCCTGGGTACCGGCAGGATCTCTGAAAAAATGATATCACACACCATAGATTTTAACAGGTTCCCTAGTGTGATAAAGTCATTTTTAATAACACTGATAGGGGTATTTCTCACATCATTTACTCCAATATGGATAAGTACTAAAGGGTTTTCCCCTGCTCCACTCAAAAATATTTGTGGCCATACGGGTTATATCCCTAACCCTTGCTCCTGAAAAGGAGCTCATCATCCTATTATATTTATCTGCTCTGCAAATGAGCCCATCAGTGAATTTAATAATGGAATCCCCCTATACCACTATCTGCCTAGGTTCATTTATTATAAAATTTCCTAGTGGCTTATGCATAGTATCACGTGTCATAGTGTCGTCCTGTATCATCTTGGCCATCCTTGGTGTTGATACATGGTGTATCAATTTGAGGGCTTAACATAGTGGATGCCTGCATGCTTGTACCCTCACAATCATTAATGTTGGGTGATGGCTGTGTCTCTACCAATTTGCATATTCAGTCCATCAGTAAATCAGTGAATGTTAAACTAGGTGTTGCCTACAAAGCAAGCTATATGCTAACCTCCTCACTGCCCTCAGCCAAGCTGGCTATTGCCAAGGGCATCCTTTTCCCTGCTCTCACATATGGTGTTCCAACTTTTGCTACTGCAAATAAAACTACCCTTCATAAATGGGATGTAGCCTATAATAATATATGCAGATACGCCTCCTCGTCACCCCGGCTCAAGCACCACTGTAAACTTTACAGTGACCGGGGCTGGCTCTTCCCTTCTGCCTGCCACCAGTACTACCTAGGCTCTCTTATTAACTCAGTAATTAGAAATAAAACACTGTTCTCACTGGTGCCGCTGCTCACACCTCAGTTCTCCTCCCATGGACTACGTTCAGCTGATAAGGCACTACTCAATGTCTCCAGATGCCTGACATCAAAAGGCTCCAGAGCTTTCCACCATGCTACCCCAAGCTCTGGAACTCCTTTCCATTAGCTCTTCAACAGGCTTCATCCCACCTCAGCTTTAAAAGAGAGCTGCGATGGTGTCTGTCTTCAGTAGACCAGTGTTCTTGTTTTGACCCCACTTAGCTCTGCTTTGCCTCCACTAACTTTATTTGAAAGATCATAGCACTTATCTTACCCTACCACATTTCCCCTCTGCCCACATGTACTTTCTTTCTCATGCTCCTTTCTCTTCCCTCCTTTTCTTTTTCCTACTTTTATCCACTGGTACTTCTGTGCTTATCTACCTCACTGGACTGTTTCCTTAATGCACCTTACTTCACTCTGATCCAGCTATGGTGCCTAGTTGGCCAGCCTTCTCTGTCTCATAGTTTTTCCTTTTCTGTACACTGCTATACGCTATTCTCACTATGCCAGTCATTACGGTATGTATTCTGCTGTTTTGCTTGTTTTTACTTGGCTGTAGGCAACCCCTTTTGGAACGTGCAATGTTTTACCCTGCAGTATGCTGCTTTCATTATGAATTTCACTATGTTATATATTCAAACAGTTTGTTTCTTTGCTGCCTACTGATCACCCATTATGGACTGTATAATGTTATAATCTTTCATATATGTTGTTTTCTCTGTATGTATTATTTTCCACCATTAGCTATACCTGTCATTATGTAATGTTTTTGCACTGATGTAATGTATTTGTCCACCTATCTGTTGTACTCTCCCGGGTCGTGCCTGAAAATAGTCATTTTATGTCTAGTGCACTTACCCAGTTAACAAAAACTAAATAAATACATGTTTTTATCCAGTGGTAGTACTTGGTACATGTTAGAAATGGATATATCCCCTCTCACTGTCAGTGCCCTTTGCCCCTTCTTAATTTACCTGCCACCATTGCTAACTGTACTCCAGTCAGAGTCATTGGGAATGGTTTCTTCTGTAGACATTTTGTTTTTCCCCAACGTAGTTGAAGGATTGTTAGCTATCTCCATAGTTGCAAGTTTTGGTGTATTTACTATATTCACCACTACTATATATAACATGAGTTGCTATGGAATTTGTTAGGACCTCATTGTAAATGAGCGGTAGCTCAATCGAGTGAATCCTAATTCATGTAAATGTGTATGAATAAAATATTTTACTACTACTACTTGTTGTAAGATGTGATTGGGTATTAGACCTGGCATCTTGTATCTGGAAAAGAAAAAAAAACATGGACAACGCAAGAACTCGTTGATGCCATGAAACAATTTTGGAAGATTAAAAAAAGAAAACACTACAGACAATGTATTGTACACTTGCAGAATGTGTTGCCAGGTGGGGTTGTCAAGCAGGAACACGCAACTGGAATGTATAGCACATATGTGCCTCAGAGCATGGTTGTGTATTTGTTCTTTGAAAATGTTTTTTTTTTTTTGTTTGCATGTTTTTTTTGTACTCTACTGTATGTGCCTTAATGACTTGGATTGACTGGTATGACCCTTTGACTATGCTGTTATAATGCTTCTAATGTTTTCTGTCATAGTGAAATGTAAAAATGCACTGCATACTGCACTGTATGTAAAAATGTATTACATTTCAAATATTTCAATAAAAATCTCCCTCCCCACCAATAACATTAACAGTAATGTGTATAAAATGCAGGAGTGTGGTGACATTTCATTAAGTGCTCCTGGGAGGAAGGGAGACACATCCAAAGCCAAGGTTTCCCAGAGATTTCCACCAGTTGCATTTTTTTTTCCTCTCCTGAGTGCTTGGATGTTGTGAAATTACACGGTCTGGCAAAAATGTGCAGCACTTTTATAAGACCTTCACACATGTGCTGCACGTTATAAACAAAGCCCAATTCAAAAATACATTTCCACACACACATCACACATTGTGCAAGTAAGCATAAGCAGCAAATTACATTATACAAACTGTACTCTAAACAGATGCTCAAACTGGGTGGTGGCCACATTTCATTAAGTGCCCCTGGGAGGAAGGGGGACATGTCCAAGGCAATTGTTTCCTGGAAAAATCCCCTACTGGTGTTTTTTTCTCTCTCTCTGGAGTGCCTTGATGTAGCCAGCCCACATTGAATGTGACAAAAAAAAGCAAGCACTCATGAACTTTATACAGCACCATCATGAAACAAAGCAGTCTGGTTAATTGCATTAGGACAATTTGGAGTTTCCAAAAACACACAGATTGCCACCTTATCACTGTGACATCACAATGTGGTTACCGCGAGGTAAGTCAGTTGCCGCCTTATTCAGATTTTAATGACTGACTCACAGACCTGTGAAATGAGTAAATGGAAGATGGGTGCATATGGACAGAATACAGTGCATAGATGTTTTAGGTCAAGTTTAAGGCTTGATTTCAGCAGGGGCAGAGAGAAAATGCTGAGTGTCAAATGTGTTGTGACATAATGGTTTTTGGCATAAAATTCCTTACGTGAAACTTTGAGGTCAGATCCAAAGTACAGTACAGTATTATGTGGACCATCACTGGCAGTGGGGAGAGTCAAGTTATGCATAGATTAAATACCTGTAAACATACACGCTTACGCACGAAAGTGATGTGAATAGGACAGCAAATAGCTAATTACATGCACACAATATCTCAAAACCAAAAATGGGTGAGCATTAAAGCTATTAATATTAACATTACTATTACTGTAGTGAGCACCCCCTGATCTTAGGAAAGATAAATCCCAGGAATGAGAACCATAAAGCACACTGCACAGTACAGGTGTTTTAGAAATGGCTGAAGCAAGACTGCCAACACCTCCAAGCCACTTCCTAGTGGGATTCCTCAGCCCACTGGGATGGGTCTTCTCTGCACTTACACAGTGTGAGTAGGTCCTGAATTCCAACAGAGTAAATACAGTACATGCACATTTTAATATTTAGTGTTTGTAATAAATGTGACATGCATGTGAATAGGCAATGAAATGCACAGAATAAAAAAGCAGTGTTCAATCTTGTATCATGACAGGATGCGGAATGGTTGACTATTACTACGAGAGAGGTCCTGAAAGGAAGGAGTCTAGTTGAATGAGGACAGCACTAGCTAGTGCAGGCAGATGGCACACTATTGCCATCAGTACCAACCAATGAAGGGGACCATCATGTGGACCCCTACCACTGGAAGTGGCAGGTTGTAGGGCATCAAGTGAGTAAGGCAAGGCAAATTATATTTCTAGAGCACCCTATCCCATGGGCTCAGGGCACTGTACGATCAACAAACTAGCAGCAAAATATAAACATTAAATAGAACAATTAATAATGGCACAATAATACATACAAATAACTAATTTTAAAAAATGATCTGAGAATGCTAGTTCAAACAGAGATGTTTTTAAAGAGGCTTTAAAGGCCTCCAACATTTGGGCAGCATGGATGCTCTCTAGTAATTTTCATTTCATTTTTTTTTTCATTTTTGGTTTTTTATACTTGAAAGCAAGATGAGCACAAGTGCTCATTTTCGCAAGAGTCAAGTGTACAAAAAAACATTTAAATAGACAAGACATAATTCAACAATATATATAACAAACAATCCAGTAAACAATTATTAAGAATTAATAATAATTAGTAATGAATTCCACAACTGTGGAGTCACAATATCAAATGCTCTAGCCCCAGACTGTTTCAAATGGGAGCATGGGACAGCTAGGAAGTTCACATCAGAGGAATGAAGGAGGTGAGTTGAGAAGTAAACAACCAGGAGATCTTTCAAGTAGTCAGGACTCAAACCACAGAGGGTCTTGAATGTTATCAAGCTTATCTTACAAGTGATGTACCACTGCAGAGGCAGCCAGTGTACCACATGCAGGACTGGCATGACACAGTATGGTCCCTCTGAGAACTTCCCACAATCAACTGGACTACAGCATTCCGAACCAGCTGCAGGCATTGCATCAAACCTTCAAATAACTCTAAGTGCAGAGCACTGCAATAGTCTTGCCTACAGGAGACAAAGACATGGGATACCATCACAGACTGGCCGAGCCAGATTCAGTTTGATCTGGGTGATTTAACAAAGACGGCAAAAGCCAAATTAGACCACCAATAACACCTGCTGTTCTAGCATCAGCTTGCATTCCTAAATGACCCCCAGATTCTTTACTGTATTCACAGCTCTGAGTGGCTGGCTGCCCAGTGAAGGAAGAATCACCAATCCACCTGTCATCACCTTCCCAGTTTAACTGTCATAACCTCTGTCTTTTCTGGGTTGAGATACAACCAATTTGAGGTCATCCAAGCATTGATCTTAGTAAGACATTGTCCCAACACAGAAGAAGCTTGAACCCCATCAGGCGTACAAGACAGGCATAGCTGAGTATCATCTGCATAGCAATAAAACTCAACACCATAATGTCTAATGATCTCACCCAATGGCAGCATATACACAGAAAACAACATGGGGGCAAGTATCAAGCCTTGTAGAACACCACAGGAAAGTGCAGATGCTCCAGAGATGTAATTTCCTAAACCCACCTCCTGCACTCTCCCTGATTATGCAGGACTCAAACCAGCACAAAACAGTGCTGGCAAGCCCTACATAATTCCTCAGGCAATCCAGTAGCACCCCATGGTCTACTGTGTCAAACACCAAAGTGAGATCCAAGAGGACCAAGATAGAACACAGTCCTCAAGCCCACACCATGATGAGATTATGTGTCACCCTGACAAGCTCAATCTCCATGCTGTGGTGGGACTGAAATCCCAACTGGAGAGTCTCATAGATGTCATTTTGTTCCAGGTGAATCTCCAACTGCACCACCACCACCTCCTCAATAATCTTCCCTAAAAAGGGAAGATTCCAGACCAGTCTGTAATTCACTAGAGCTTCAGGGTCCAAGGATTTTTATATATATAGCTATTTGGTCCCTGTTGCCTCCTCCCACCAACTGGCGATGGGGACACATAGGTATTTTCTTTTTACAGGTTTTCTCCCCTTGCCCTCCCCAAGGCCCTGGCACATGGCCATGTGAGCGTGTGGAAGCATGCACCCCGTGGTGCCAGCCCCGCCCCTTCCACCTCCCGTAACTGTTGCCATCCCCTCTCCACCTACACTACCCACTGGACCTCCACCCGGTGGGAGCGGAACTATGAGGGGGCATCAACCCACCCCCAGGAGAGGAGAGCTGCCCATTGGCATGCTTAATGCTGCTCCACCCACCCACCCATGCTGGCACCCCAACAACCTGAGGTCGTTTCCGAACCTGGGTCACTGGCATAGCACGAGGTAAGGCATCCAGCTCCTCAACCCTCTGCGCCACCGGGCCGGCAGTCCAAGGATGTTTTTTAGGAGGGTGTCTAACCACCACCTTTTTTAGAGCAGACAGAACCCCTCCCCCCTTTAAGGAACACCTGACAATCTCAGTGATACTGGGCCCAGAGATTCCTGACAGCCAAAGAATGCCATATAGGCCCAAGGTCCAGCATAAAGCAGGTGGTGTGCAAAGCCAAGATCGACAGGAGCACCTCATCCTTAACAACTTGGTCAGAACTTAAACTAGGTTAGCAGATCAACCATGCCCCCATAGGCTGACTACAACTGGCCCATGACAGACTGCATGAAGAAATGCCCAATCAGATGGAGGAGACCTTCCAGAAAGAAACTGCCAAACTCCTTGCACTTTTCTGCAGAAAAAGCTCAAGCAGATCACATACATGAGCGATTAATCGACCTGTCTATGGTGTGAGAGCTGAGCTGACCAATTCTCCCATGCAACAATCGTCCTTGACAGGAACATTGCCTTTCCTTCAGGTGACTGCCCGCTGACACTCACCATGGTGAGTCAGGGCCGTTGTCAGGATTTTCACAAGGGGGGTTCTTTTTATGCAGTCTGAGACTTTTAAAAAAAAACAGCTTTGGGTCTTAGGGCTGCCAGTACCTCAGAAGCCATGGGGTCCTAGAATTGCTCTGTGGTGCATTCTGTGGCTTATTTTGAAGCTAAAGAAGTCATATCTGAGATCTCCTACACCCCTTGCTCTAAACAAAATTATTATCTAGCTGGCTGCAGGGTGAAGACATATATGTATTCAGTACTGGAGGGCAGCAAGATGCTGTTAATGTAATATACCTAAGATATTGTCTCAGATATATTATGTTATGAGTTTTAATATCTGCAGCTGTATCTACTGGTGTGTAGAGAAGGGATCTGGGGGCTACCTGGCCCCAGAAGCTTTGGGATACTAGATGCTCTGTGGTTAATTTTGTGTGTGTGTATTTATAAAATGGGAAGCAAAGTAAATAAATCCAGCATTCTGATTATATAAAACACATCACATGACCATGCGTATATCAGAGTGTGACCGCACAACTGCACTTTTAACCCCTTCAAAAACAATTTTGCCATTTTATAAGATAGATAACCCACTCTAGGATGTGTGGTCACGCTCTGATATACACATGCCTTGGGTGGTTGACACACTCGGCCTGCGGTCTCATGCATAACAACATACACCAAGTCATGTGTATATCAGAGCATGACCGCACACCTTAGAGTAGGTTATCTATTACATATAGATATATATATATATATATATATATATATAGAGAGAGAGAGAGAGAGCAAATGCTAATGCACCGAACGTCAGTGCAGAGTCTGCAGCTGGTTTTGGCTGGGTATTGTATGCTACTAACTTACTGCAGTGCTGGCTTGCAACTAGGGCAAGGGTCTGGATCTGATAAGCCCCAGAAACTATGGGCTAGGGTATGCTCAGTGGTACACTTCTGTGGCTTATTTTAAGTCTAAATAACTCATATCTGAACTCCCTCTACCTCTTGCTGTAACTCCCATCATCCACAACTCAATATACCATTTAAGTAATTGAGTCAGTGCAACATGGCCTATAGCAAGGCTAGCAGGATGCTGGGATGTATTGGTAGGGGTATTGATAGCAGAAGAAAAGAGGTAATACTTCCCATCTACAGATCCCTGGTGAGGTCTCCCCTAGAGTACTGTGCCCAGTTCTGGAGTCCTCACCTCAGAAAGGATAAGGACAGGCTGGAGACAGTGCAGCACAAAGTAATGAAAATGATTCAGGGACAGCAGAGCAAATCCTATGAGGAGTGCCTCAGGGCACTAAATGTGTACTCATTGGAGACCAGAAGGGAGAGAGGAGATATGACAGAGATCTTCAAGTTCCTGAAATGAATTAAAGTGAACTGCGGGGTACTATTTAGCCTGAGTACCAATTCGCAGTCACATGTACGAATGGAAATTAACAGGAGGTAGGGTCAGGAGATGTGAGGAAGTACTATTTTATGGAAAAGGTGGTGAAACTTTGGAACGGTCTGTCAGCTGAAATGGTGGGTGTAAAAACAGTCAGAGGATTCAAGCAGAGCTGGGACATAATGAAGGAAATAATGGTTACTGGAGGCAACAGAACCAATAAGGAGAATAGAGAGAGGATGGGGAGGGTTAGTACCCTGGAGAAATTATAGGTTCCAGGGATTATAGAGAACTTGGGCAGACTGGATGGACCTCTGGTCTTTTTCTGCCATCATTTTCTATATTTCTATGTTTCTATTCTAGGCATCCTGCTTGGAAAAAAATCTGTAACATAATTCTTAGTTCAATATTGAGTACCACAGTTGTTGCCCCCACTCTATTCTCCAATATGATAGGTATGACAAAGGGAGTGAGGGGAAAACTAATTTGACAGTGGCGGGGTTTTCCAGTGCAAAGTTACCATCTCTTAAATGCCTACCCCCAACCCCACCCCACCTTGCTTCCAAAAGTACAGTAGGTATATTCAAAACACTGAACTGCAGCAACAAATGTCATTCTGCTGGCACATGTGGTCATCTGGAGAAAACATATCACAACTTATTTGATTTAATGGCGTCTGGCTCAGATGACACAGACAAAAGTGGAACTAAATGACAACGAAAATGGAACCACAGTGAAGACCTCTCTGAACAGCACAATTAGTGAGGTGACAGTGTAGATCCCAGCCACACCCTTCCAAACACTTACCATGCCTTTCCACTGTGGTACCTCTTTTGCTTTTCTTATGAAAAGTTAAAACAGGCATATGAAACAAGACACCTTTGCTTTTTGTATAGAGGGGGATTTAAATAATTTAGTTCTAAATTTTCGACCCGCCCACCCAAAAAGCTCCCTTGACCAACTGCATAGCCTATCCCTTGATATACAATTATTAAGGGACACATCTTCGGCAATAGTGGCCAGCGAAATTTACCTACCGATGACTGATAATATTATATGTCAAGGTCCTTTACTTCTTTTTTGCTCTCCTGGTGATGTCACCTCAGAGCCTGCCACCATGCTCCATCTTCCTCCAGTGCTAGCTGGCAGCGTGAATTGTAGGCAGCGGCTGTGCTGTATTGAGGTCACATTCACGATGCTGACGTGAGCTCCAACTGGCCAGCCAGTCATAGGGGAAGGGTGCGGAGAAAGACTCACAAAGCAACTCCAGTCATCTTACTGGTCCTGAGGGAGCTGATTGGCAGCAGATGGGGGGAGGGGGTGTATGCAGAGAGAAAGTGCTGGGGTTCATCATGTGTGCATTAGCATGCTGTAACAGTAAAAAAAAATGAACAGAAATGTTGAAAAATGTTTACAAATAATGAAAAATAAAATGGGAGTTTTAAAAGGGGGGTTCTTTCGAACCAGACGAACCCCCCCCCCCGGCAACGGCTATGTGAGTCCTTAACACCATCATGTCCTCTACAGTCCGGGACCTCTGCCAAGAATGCTCCAACGTCTGTCCTTTAGTCTTCAGCCAACACAGCTCATTGTAATGCTATGGTGAGCTGCGATGGGATGTCAAAGGATGAACACAATAAGGTGCTAGGGAGTCTAAGGCAGCTGCAGGAACCATATCATAGTGCTCCACAGCATTCTCAGCTCCCTGCACACAAACACGCATCATGCCCAAGATGTTCAGTACCTCCAGGAGTTTGCAAGGCTCCAGATTATGTTTAGGATGGTACTGGATTGTCTTCTTGGGGGTAGTTAACAGGGGCCCTACAAAGAAATGACACCGCATGATGATCTGACCAAATGACCAGATCAGTTCTGACTGCACCAATGTCAAGACCCAATGAGAAGATCCGATCTAAGGTGTGATCATGCTGATGCGTAGCAGAGGCAATTGCCTGTGTTAGAGACGGTGAAGTCATCCACAGGAGAAGCTGCTGACCAAGGGGCGAGGTTTCATCATCGACCTAGGCATTTATGTTCCCCAGCATCAAAAATCTGGGAGCATTCAATACCTGCTTGACCATGAAATATGCCAGTTCCTGCATAACAATCACTCTTACACCCCAGAGATCAGTATATGAGAACGATTTTGTAACCAACACCTGTGGCACATCTAATTGCCACATATTCAAAGAACCTGAAAGTCCCCCCCCCCCCCGTGATCCCACCTCAGGGAATGCACTTCAAGAGTATCTGGATGGGATAGAGGCCTCCAAAACAGGGCTGGGGTCATCAGCCAACCAGGTCTCTGTAACACAAACAAGGTCAGCCAATGAGTCAGTTATGAAATCCTCCATCACTGCTATTTTATTTTTTATTCCTTAATCTTGTGTTATTGATGAGAGTAATAAATTATGCACATGATGAAATGGTACTTTCTATGCCCAGTAAAAAAAAAAAAAAAACATCTTCACTTTCTGTCTTTCAGACCAACAATAATGGATGGGAGTCATGGATCCTGAGAACCACAGTGGGCTAGCCACTGTAAAACTTTATTGTTTCTATTTTGTTTGTTTATAGCATATTTTGTCCCCATCTGCTGGCAAGGGCTCTGTGGTGGTGTACTGGCCATCCAGGCTCCATCCCTCCTCATGGGGATCATACAGCATGGCATTGGTGGGAGGCGGAATTTTTGTAGTTGAGGAAGTAGCTGTGTGGTCCCATATCCCTGCCCTTGAAGACGTCTGCACAAGGGACTGAGGTCCAGGCATGCAGGCATGCTAAGGACGTGGCTGCAGCCAAGCACCTAATGGCATCCTCCCCACACCATTTATGGTGGAGCAGTGCCTGAACCCTACCTGGGAGAGGAGAACTGCTGTATGGTGGCTTAATCCAGCTCCCACCCTCCCATCCCCCAACTGGCCCCTGACAATCCAGAAGCTTGTTCCCAAACCTGGGTCACTGGCATAGTGCGAAGTGTGGCATCCAGCACCTTAACCCTCATCACCACTGGGCCGGCTTTAGCCACTGTAAAACTTTAGGAAAAAAGTCAAGTAGTGTGCAGTTTCTTAAATTAAAATACACTGTAACACAAAATAAAAAATATATAGACATATATAAATACAAAAAAAGATATGTATTCTGTACAGTATACTCAGTAATGTGTTTTCGAGGGGTACATCTGTGTTTGTTAGGCAAAGTGCAGCTTGAATGTTGCCTCACAGCCCCTGCATTTACTTCACAAACATCAGACAGAAACTGTAATAATGTTGACAACTCTCATGGTATAGCAAAGGAATTTCAGATACTGTCCTCAAGGTGTTCCCTGATAGGCCCTAGGTTCCCACAGTGGTTTTAAGTAATGACTGCCAGGATCCAGGGACAGATTTCTGCTCAGAGAGCCTGGGTCAGATTTTCAAAGGCCAGAGAATGATGCAGGGTGCTAGCGTCAAAAACAACAGTCAAAAACAACAAGGAGCAGGATGCGTCCTACCTTGCACCAATTCAGATTTTCAAATGGTGCTTGCATCAAAAACAGGTCTGCATGCGCCAGAGTGACTTGAGCCATGCTGGCACCAAATAAATGCCTGCGCCATGACAGACAGGATGCCTGTGTCATTGAAATGATGCACCATCCCCTTATTTGGGATTTTCAAGGAATGAGCAGCAAAGGAAGGCGGCAGCTAGTGAAACAACTGGTGCCACGACTTAAAAAAGTACAATCAAAAAGCAACAAAATCTGGAAACACAGTAAATGTGAAAGAAAACCTTTAAGCTAGGTCACGATAAAAAACATTTTATTTTGAAATCAAACTTGTAGCGAGCACCCCTTTTCCACAAGCAGACATACGTTTCACGTCATAGTGACACTTTGTCAATGCGTGAACATCACTACACAAGTTAATCTTTTATGTGGTGATTTCTTAAAGATATATCACAGACATAAAGTGCATATGCAATACTTATTCACCCATGAAAGACAATACATATGCAATAAATGTCTATATCCACAGCCCCCAAAAAACATCAAAACACCAGGGGATGAAGTGCAAATAGTACATACAAAAAATGTAGTAAAAATATATAGTAAAAACTAATTAGGGCAGACGTCACACAAAATGACTGATAATGTAGGCATGCCTGCTTAGATTAAGCTTAAATTCCAGATACATGTTCCCCAGGGTGCCCCCTTAAAGGGAAACTCCTGACGAGTGATTTGCTCTGTTTCTGTGTCCCTTACCTTCCCTCACTGTGATTTGTGGTGCTTCAGTTGTTTTCTGTCCACTGTGCCATTTTGTATTTCATACAAAAGTCCTGTGAAGGCAAAGTACTGCCCGCGCCATGCCGCGCAGCTAGGGACACTGCAACCACACTGCGTATGCTAACTGCTGCATCCCATTACTGATTCACATGCACGTCTGAGCAGTGAGCGTGCTATTTCCATGGGAACAGTGTCAGAGTTCAAAGCATGGTCTGAGCGTGTACGCACGAACCCGATGGTGACACTGTGCTTTGACTTGAAGGACACTGTGCAAGGTGCTGTAATTAATTCTGTGGTTGGGCAGAGTGTTTTAATAAATGTTTTTGTAATCGAGAAGATTATTCTTTCATGTCTTTCTTTATGTTGCAGCCTAACAAAGAAGCAAGCTTCTGGTAGTAATAACAGTGCCCAGTTAGTGGGGTTTGTGTGCATTAACCTTGTATGTGTGACTCTAAGTAAGTCATTTATGCTCCTGGTATGAACTTGGAAATGAGTTTCTGCTCTGTGTCTCCCTTTCCTGGCCAAAACATTGTAAAAGTAAAATGTTAACCAAACCAAAAAAAAATCACAGGATTAAATTGCACCAGTTATATCTGACTGTGTGACCTTGAACCAGTCACTTGACCTCCTACTGTTCCATTCTCTTGCAGCTGAGGAGTTGTGTACAAGAACCTCATGGAAAACAAGATGCTGCTATCCTGTTGGGCAAGCCTGAGTAAATGAAAACCAAAAATTCAGAATGCCAGTTTCATATGGTTCCTTCCTTCTCTGCAGGGATGTCTGCATTGTACTCAGAAAGAGGAAGAATGCCTTCTGCCTGTAGGAGATGTGGTGGACAGAACTGACCTAATGGACCTGACCACACTCCCTCTGGTAATTGAAGGCTTGTTATTTTTTTTTATTTTTTCTTTATACACTCACTGCTGTGGGGGCATACTTACCCCCCATCAAGCCTTGTACGTGGCCGCTCAACAAATCACTAGGTGGAGCCAGTCTCCACCACGACGGTCGGAGCAAGGAGGACTGCAGCTTACCACCTACGCGGGGCCACCCCCAGTGGCAGAGAACCGGGGGAGGAGACTACATCACCCTGAACCCTCGTCTCCATTCGCTGGGCTTTGTTTGGCGCATTGGATTAGGTTGTCCATCAGTGACCATCACACTGCATGCAGGAGAGATATTTTTAACTTATGGTTGCTCTTCCTACTGCTCGGAGTGTGGCTTGGCAAGGCAACATTATGCCAAACTCTGCCCAATGCTTCTGCTGCATCGCCATGCTTGGGCACCTCCGGCCAGCCAGAGGCCGCCCAGGAAATGTTTCACACCCTCCCCAGGAAGAGAGAGCAGTCCTGTGGACACTTGATCTCTTCCCCCCCCCCCGCCAACCTCCGGTGGCCCGGGCTCGTTCCCAAACCCAGGTTGCCAGCGTGGCAGAAGGTGTGGCATCCAGCGCCTCAACACCACTGGGCCGAATTGAAGGCTTGTTATAAGTGTCATGGAAATCAGGATGCAGCGCGGAAACTGATGAGTCTCTCATCAGGCTTTCAAAGTTACAAAGACAAGTTTTGCTTTTCCTTTCAGCTGAGTATAGAAGGATTGCCTTCTAAAATTAACACCTCTCTGAAGGATTGTTTCTGCAGAGAGCAGCATCGCTTTTATAGGCTTTCATTAAACTCTGTCCCCTGTTACTACAGTGAAAAAAAATTCCTTGCTGGACAGTGATGAGCAGACTTTAGACGCTGTGTTGTACACAAGTCTTAGATTTTTCTACTGCAATTACTTTGATATTGGGGTAAATTGTTTAACCAGGAAAGGCACACTAAGCCGAAGCTTGTTTCCAGGTGCGGCCTGGGAGTACAAGGAGGTTAAGTGAGTTGCTCAGGGTCACACAGTATGAAAGTGGGAGTCTTTCAGCTCAGTATATTGGTGGTATACTGAGCTAAAGGAGCTGACACCCTTATTTCAATGTGGTTTAGCATGGAGGCACAGTTAGAAGTGTTAAGGATGATGGGAGGGTGCACAGTTCAAGGTGACGAGGAGACAGGGAGACACAGCTGAAAGTGGTGAGGATGACTGGGATGCACAGCTGGAAGTGATGCGGGTGAGGGTGAGGTACAGCTGGAAGTGGTGAGGGTGATGGGGATGCACAGCTGGAAGTGGTGAGGGTGATGGGGATGCACAGCTGGAAGTGGTGAGGGTGATGGGGATTCACAGCTGGAAGTGGTGAGGGTGATGGCACAGCACTCAGCTTGAAGTGGTGAGGGTGATGAGGAGGCACAGCTGAAAGTGTTCAGGGTGATGGGTATCACAGAATTGAAAATGGTGAGGGTGATGGGAAGCACACAGCTGTAAATGGTGAGAGTGATGGTGGACCACACAGCTGGAAGTGGTAGGGGTGATGGGGAGGCACAGCTGGAAGTGATGCGGGTGATGGGGATGCACAACTGGAATTGGTGAGGGTGATGGGGATGCACAACTGGAAGTGGTGAGGGTGATGGGGATGCACAACTGGAAGTGGTGAGGGTGATGGCACAGCACTCAGCTTGAAGTGGTGAGGATGATGAGGAGGCACAGCTGAATGTGTTGAGGGTGATGGGGAAGCACTGTGGGAAGAAGTGAGGGTGATGAGGAGGCACAGCTGAAAGTGTTCAGGGTGATGGGTATTGCAGAATTGGAAGTGGTGAGGGGGATGGGGTGCACAGCTGGAAGTGGTGAGGGTAATGGGGTGCACAGCTGGAAGTGGTGAGGGTAATGGGGTGCACAGCTGGAAGTGGTGAGGGTGATGGGGATTCACAGATGGAAGTGGTGAGGGTGATGGCACAGCACTCAGCTTGAAGTGGTGAGGATGATGAGGCACAGCTGAATGTGTTGAGGGTGATGGGGAAGCACTGTGGGAAGAAGTGAGGGTGATGAGGAGGCACAGCTGAAAGTGTTCAGGGTGATGGGAATTGCAGAATTGGAAGTGGTGAGGGGGATGGGGTGCACAGCTGGAAGTGGTGAGGGTAATGGGGTGCACAGCTGGAAGTGGTGAGGGTGATGGGGATTCACAGCTGGAAGTGGTGAGGGTGATGGCACAGCACTCAGCTTGAAGTGGTGAGAGTGATGAGGAGGCACAGCTGAATGTGTTCAGGGTGATGGGTATTGCAGAATTGGAAGTGGTGAGGGGGATGGGAAGCACACAGCTGAAAGTGGTGAGGGTGATGGGGTGCACAGCTGAAAGTGGTGAGGGTAATGGGGTGCACAGCTGAAAGTGGTGAGGGTAATGGGATGCACAACTGGAAGTGGTGAGGGTGATGGGGATTCACAGATGGAAGTGGTGAGGGTGATGGCACAGCACTCAGCTTGAAGTGGTGAGGATGATGAGGAGGCACAGCTGAATGTGTTGAGGGTGATGGGGAAGCACTGTGGGAAGAAGTGAGGGTGATGAGGAGGCACAGCTGAAAGTGTTCAGGGTGATGGGTATTGCAGAATTGGAAGTGGTGAGGGGGATGGGGTGCACAGCTGGATGTGGTGAGGCTAATGGGGTGCACAGCTGGAAGTGGTGAGGGTGATGGGGATTCACAGCTGGAAGTGGTGAGGGTGATGGCACAGCACTCAGCTTGAAGTGGTGAGAGTGATGAGGAGGCACAGCTGAATGTGTTCAGGGTGATGGGTATTGCAGAATTGGAAGTGGTGAGGGGGATGGGAAGCACACAGCTGAAAGTGGTGAGGGTGATGGGGTGCACAGCTGGAAGAGGTGAGGGTGATGGGGTGCACAGCTGGAAGTGGTGAGGGTGATGGCACAGCACTCAGCTTGAAGTGGTGAGGGTGGTGGGAAGCGCACAGCTAAAAGTGGTGAGGGTGATGGGGTGCACAGCTGGAAATGGTGAGAGTGATGGTGGACCACACAGCTGGAAGTGGTAGAGGTGATGGGGAGGCACAGCTGAAAGTGATGTGGGTGAGGGTGAAGTACAGCTGGAAGTAGTGAGGGTGATGGGGATGCACAGTTGGAAGTGATGCGGGTGAGGGCCAGGTACAGCTGGAAGTGGTGAGGGTGATGGGGGTCACACAATTGGAAGCAGTGGTGGTGATGGGAAGCACACAGCTAAAAGTGGTTATAGTGACGGGTAGACACAGCTGAAAGTGTTGAGTGTGATGGGTATGCACAGCTGAAAGTGTTGAGTGTGATGGGTATGCACAGCTGAAAGTGTTGAGTGTGATGGGTATGCACAGCTGAAAGTGTTGAGTGTGATGGGTATGCACAGCTGAAAGTGGTGAGGGTAATTGGGATGCACAGCTGGAAGTGATGCGGGTAAGGTACAGCTGGAAGTGGTGAGGGTGAGGGGGATTGCACAGTTGGAAGCGGTGAGGGTCATGGGAAGCACACAGATAAAAGTGGTTAGGGTGACGGATAGGCACAGCTGAAAGTGGTGAGGGTGATGGGGGTGCACAGCTGGAAATCATGACAGTGATGGTGGACCAAACAGCTGGAAGTGGTAGGGGTGATGGGGAGGCACAGCTGAAAGTGATGAGTGTGATGGAGAGGCACAGTTGGAAGTGAATGGAGTAAATTTCAGTAAGGTAAAATTTCAGTAAGGTAATATACAAAGCAAGATAAAATCATAACAATGATTCCACGGCATTGTAAATTAACTACGCTAAAGTTAAATAATAAGGTACACTAAGTATATACAGGCATGAATATGATAGCAATGTACACCATTCACAATCTCAGGGAAAAGGAAAATGGAACAAAATGTGCAATAAGGCAAGAAAGTCCGAGATAGTGTAGCAAAATATATAAAAGTGTGACTTATATGGCACACTGGGGACTGTGGCACAGACAGCTCTCCCTACGGTATATAGATAGATGCAGTCTACCTTGTTGAATACCTCATGGTGGATTAGCTATGCGTACTGTACAATGGTGTCATCAGGGTTGGGCATATCGAGATCACCGATGTGGGCAAGCGCAATTTTGACTGTCACGTATCAGTTTGCTGAGTAGGACTTAACTCGAAGTGGGGTGTTGACTCGGTGAAAGCGACTGGCAGCTGTCACAGACACTTGGACCATTTGAAGACATGCTTGAGCCCAAAACCTACCAGGGTACACCACATGCATGAGGGATATGGTGGATGGAAGGGGAGGGGAGGAGTAGATTTTATCATTATGGGTGGAATACGGATAAGCAAGGTTGATGAAGCAGGGGATCAGGTGAAGGCTACTGGGCAAACTGTAGGATATGGGGATGGGTGGCAGATGGTCCAGTGGACAGCAAACTGGCAGAAGGTGAGGGTGGGTTTTGAGGTGTCAGCCTCTATGAGACTCATTGCTGTGGTCCCACCAGGGTTGTTACAGGGCCCAGTCCTGTGTAATGCATGTATATCACACATCAGAAGCAGTATCAGGAGCGGCATGAGTATGTTTGGTGATGACTCAAAGCTGCGTGCAGTGGTGGAAGGGGAGGAGGGGAAGCTGGCTGTCTGTGAGTACCTGAAGACTCTGTGGAGCTGGTCAACAGCATGGATGCTAAATTGTAATGGTGTGAAATGCAGTGTTCTTCACTTGGGTTCCAGAAACCAGGGTCATGTATACACCTGGTGAGGGGAGGCACTGCAGGTTTGTATGTGGGAGACGGGCCGCTGGGTGGTGGTGGATGCACAATTGTGTAGTGGTGCTTCAGGTTAGGCAAAAGACTATATACCAGGCAGCACTGTACTTAGTCCCATACACCTGTAACAGTTGTGTCTACAACCACTATTGAGTGTCCTTCTGATGTACACCACTGTTTCCATTTTACTTTCAGCAAGTATTTACTTTTCTGCGATGGACACTTCAAGTCGTCACACCTCTGAGGCTAGCAGCAGTGCAACAGACAGTGATACAGAGCAGCTTGTGATGATGTTTTTATGAGTGCAAGTAATTCTGCAGGCGAAATTCGGCCCTATGTGTTTGAGCCAAGGTGTGCCCATACTGTATCTTTGTCAAGTGATGCATCACAGTCTACAACTTCCATTGATGACAATGATTTAGTAATGCCCACTCGCCCGGATAACTTGGAGTGGTGTACCTGCAATAAATGTTCCATAATGCTGACTTTGAGAGATGTCTGTGCTGTGCTGAAGTGTCTCATCATTTGGGTGAAAAACTAAATGGTCTTCAGTACATCACCCAGCATCCCAATTTTAATACTGGTTTCTTGGATCCATTTGTTGTTTGCCTTGCCCTTATCACTATTTGTGGCTGTTACAGACACCCTCAACCTTCAGACCGTGCCCCCAACCGGTACAGTAACATTATTAATGTCATGAAGTAAACAGATATTGTATTTTGTCAACATTCCTAATCTCCGTTTTTCACAGCAAATGGTGTATGTGTATATGCCGCACAGCTTTGTGCATGACCTGAGACATGTCGTCAGAAGCATCCCTCCACCTGCCTTACTGAAATATTGAAAAGCCACCAGGTGTTGTGCTATAAGGCTGTGAATGCATAACTTGGTGAGCTGGAAAGAGTGTAGTGGAGCAATGGTGACACCTTGGGGCAGCCTGTGACATGGACAAGGTAGTGTGGCATGCTGAAATGAGGGTCAGTGGAGTTGAGGTGGGAAAAGGAATGAGGGACGGGTAGGGAAACAGAAGTATCAAGGAAGGAAGCCTCGTGGGGTGTAGTAAATGTAGAGGATCAGGACACCCCGTGGAGGACTGGTGGGTGCACAGTCTGTATAAGAATGGTGAGGCTACCAAATGCAGTACTATAGCTACTTACTGGGGGAAGTGTCAAACATGATGAATGGCCATATTTCTGTATGGGGGGGATGTCATGTGGAAAGCACAAAACACATCCAGGCAAAGACAAAACACTGCTATGAAAACAGGTTTGGGTGCTGATCAGAACAAAGTGGCAGTGAGGGTGGGGAGGAGGAGCACAGGCACATGACAGAAACATGGAAGGATATAAGTAGAAGTAATACAGGTATTTGCTAGTGCAGAAAGCTGATATTGTGGCTGACCTGTAACAGAGGACTACAAGGAGGAGAAGGAGGAATGTGAAGTGCAGTCCATGGTTAGAAAGATCAAAATGCTGGGTGAAGGGGATGGAGAAGTAGGTGAATTTGGCAAGCAATGGTTGAGTACAGTTGAGAACACAGGGTGGTGAACACAGACAATAGGGGCAAGCATTGTGCAACAGGAAGAAGGAGAGGAGAAGTGGGGAGAGGGGTAGTGGGACAGGACAAAGGTAGTTGTGTTTGTGGACTCGATACTACTATGGGACGGGTTGTGCAGCAAAGGGTACAGTCCTAGTATAATTATTGTGGAAGCCATGCCAGGACTGGAGGTGGAAAGGAGGTGGCAATCCATGGTAAGGTATGCAAGAAGGGGAAAGGAAAGGACTTACCTAATAATACACCGGGTGACAAATGACCTGGGTCATGGAATGTTATGAGAGGCTAAGAGGGAGGTTTGAGGAACTGGGAGCTCTGTGTGATGTACCGGGCATATCGATCACATTCCCGTTCACAGGGCAAGTATAGCAAGAAAAGGTGTGAGGCCGGAGCATATCCCAGCAGAGTTGTTATCCTCTGGCTGGGATTGTGTGAGTGGTGCAATACCGCATATAGTACTATACGCGGTATTGCACCATTTGATCTTGCCTACGGCGCTATCCCATGTTACCCATAATGTCGAACATTGTTAAGCGTGTGACATTATGACCCTGTAGGGAGATCTGATTGAGAGGGTAGACACAATGGATGGATGGTGGTAACACTAAATGCCTAAATGCTTGGAGTGTGGTGAATAAGGGGGCGGAACTACAAACATATGAATATACGACATTTGCCAGCAGATAAAAGACTAGTGGTCTATCAATTCAGCTGCTCCTGCCTCACACCCTTCCCCTCCCTTGACCTTCCACCTTGTCCTGTCCAAGCCCCTTTTTAAGCAGTATACTGCTGTACTGTATACCACTGGATGGGCACTGTATTGTAAGCACAATTGGTGTTGCTCTTGTTTTTGAATGCATAAATTAGTAACATCCATAATGTTTTTTCTTACTTTATTTAGTGGGATGGCCTCGCTGCCTACATCCAGTATACCCACTGGGTGCATGATATTTTAGGACGTAAGGTTCATAGAATCATTCCGGCATGTGTTGTTACTGCGATCAGAAACAAATGGCCTGAAGACAGTGGAGTCTACAAGGGATTCTGGGAAGCTGACGAAGAGCCAGATGACATATGGACACAGTCATTCCTTGAAGAGTTCCAGCAAGAGTAGTGAAGATGCTGTGAACAGCCATCATCATTACCATAAACTGTTCAAGAAGTGTCATCTCATTTTGAGACATGACAGTTTAAGTTGTCTTTTTCCACTGCATGATTACCTGCCTGCTGATGACACCAACAGTTTGTTGTTACCTAAGCGACATGTTTGTTATGTTACCATGTTGTTCGTTATGGTTTCTCTACATCAGGTACGTAGTACCATACATTAAAAGCATTCACTGTTTTACTGATGCAGTTTGTTGGTTACGCAACCCAAAAACATGATGACTTTATTATGTAACATTGGTGTAAGTTATGTGCTGTCCAATACAGTCATGCCAACAATCATAACTTTTTGTTTATGTATACATTATTTGAATTCTTTTGTTGTGGACCACTACACTGACACATCGATCAATGCTGGTGGCCCATGTTCGTGAACAAGCATGCACAGCCAGTGGCCGGGCTGGGAGGACAATGCTGGAGCATCCTCCGACAGCTCACCTTCTCCTGTGGAGTGGTGGTTGCAGGACTCAGCACTTCAGTGTCTCCAGGAAGGGAGGCAGCACGTTGCAGCCTGCATGCAAGTAGGAGGTGGCACACGGCACACGTCAGCAGGCGCGTGCTAGGGAGCAAGTGATTCACCCCTGAGCATCCTTGCTCATTCTGGCACATGAAGAAGAGGGGGAGTGGAACCACCACAAGGAAACGGCATGCAGTGGTGGTATGCAGCATTGCAACATGGTGTGATGCCAAGCACCAGACCCCAAAACCTATGTCGAGATCCTCCACATGCCTCCGCTGCCTGGATGATACTGGATGTGTAGGGCCCCTGTTGGAGTGGTGGCCCCACCGGGTGGGTAAGCCAGGGAGATGTCTCGCCAGGCAGGGGTAGGCAGTAGTATAGCTCCAAGAGTGGACACAGATTGTGGTGTTTTCACATTGGGCGGTACACAACAAGGACGACGCTTGAGAGAGGTCTCCTCTCCGGTGACTCAAAGAAAAAGAATGTTAAAGAAAAAAATTCAAATAAAGACAACCTTTCCCTTACAATTTAATTTTTGTTTGCACTGCAAATTTGTTTGAAAAACGACAAAAAATTACTGCGTTACTAGTGTGCGGTATGCAGTGTGTAAGCATGCTCATAACTTCATCCATTTTTAATATTTTCAGTCAAATGTTTCAACATTGATATTTTTTCACACCTCTTCATGAACAGTACAGTCATCATTTTAACATCAGACAGGAAATGTGGCTGTGCTAAATCACCTGTGGAGACTGAGTACTGAAATGATCGTGCCACTGTTCAAGTCGTCATCCGTAATGATTATGAAATTCCACCGCCCCACCACCACTCTGCAGCCAGTGACAGGCATTGAGGTGTGTCTTGTGGTCTTTGACAGTAACATTTGTTTTCCATTCTCCTATACTGCACCCATCTCGGTGTACTTCCTTATGGAATCAGGTAAGCATAACACCCAATGACCCCAAGGCACGCCGTCACACCTGTCAGGGTCTGCAGGGTAGAGTGAGTTGGAATGACAATGAGCTTTAAGGCTGATGACCCGAAGCCACACCACAAATGCCTGACAGTCCATGAAAGGTGGGGTGTTGCTTGCCGTCACTACAATAATTCACTGCCATAGTGCCATTCCTATTATGCATATCTGTAACTCCTGCAGTACCAATGCCAATACCAGCAAGCAAAGATTCGGTTGTATTGCACTGAAATGAAACGTCGATTACTTTTACAGTGAAAGAAGCAGTGCAGTATTTTTTTTGACTGCATCATGTATCACCAAAATTGAAACTTTACTCGGCATGAAACCATGATAAACAAAAAGAATGGTTTATTAACACAGCTGTAAATCATCAGTAACACATGAACAACAAATACAACAGTTTAATAACAATTTTCGTACTTGTATACCTCAGAACATTATGTGATGATGATACAGTGATAATGGCTTTCAATACTAAGCGCTCTATGAACCAGAAGTACGAAATGACTGCTTTATGTGCTTATTTATGAATGCGGTGGTAGCAAACGATCGTGCCGGGGAATGTGTAAATAATCAATGTCCATTGGGATGCCAACCACCGATGGCTATATAAGGTTCAAGGTGCTGACAGAGCCACTAAAGCCAATTTGTGTGCAGTATACACAACGGCCTGCCATGTGATGGGCCTGCTAAGTACGGGGCAGTCAGCATGACATAAGTTGTGGCACAGATGCTGAAGTACAGGACAGTGGATACTAGGAGGCACGTGCTTGACCAGGGAGAACAGGTTGATGTCCGTAACATGGACTTCATTATTTTTATTGTTTATTGTTGAAATGACTATTCAGAACATTTACTGCTGTTATCTTCTACTTACATATGTACTTTAGAGCAATATCGCCGCATGATGTCGATTTACTGACTCTTAAAGTGAGTGTAGTGCTTGCTAAACAAGTCTTCGGTGGCTGGACGTTTGGTGGGTGCTATGTTGGAAGGTATTTCTGGAACAGGCAAGTGTTCGATGTCTGTCAGTGTACCACACTTGAACTGAACAACATCCGAAGCATTGAGGCTATATATTTACAGGTCTTCTTCTCCTTAATCTTCTTTACAACCCACTGCTTTGTTTGTTTGGAGAACAGAAACCAATGCCATCATTTTCCCTTGTCTTTTCCCTTCTTTATCACAGCCTGTTGAAGAGTGCAGTTTTCAGAGTAGTCCAGCATTGCTAGCCGAGTGTGTGCTCATTCCTAGGTAACTGAAATGTCCGTCTCTTAGGGCAATATTTTGTTAGTAATGAGTTAAACACTTCAAAAGTACTGGTGTGGCAAAATGTTGTGAATTTTCCAATGTCCTTTAGGAGTCTGATATCCATGACAACACTTTTCATTGCCTCATGGGCCAGTTCTCCCTTGCGAAGCCAGTCAGTGGTCCTTTCGTCCTCTGGAAGTAGTGCACCATCATCACATTGACGATATACAAGTCCATCAACCCATACGTGTATATTGGCAGTGTGGTCTAACACTGAGATCCATTTTTCGCAAAACACCATTGCATTTTCACCACACGTCGCAGCAGACCACCAAAAGTGATTTAATATAGATCTAATCCATGGAGCTAGTTGCTCACAGTGTTTAACTTTAGATTTTCCCGCTAGTTTTTTCACAATTGATTTAGAGGCATGCCACTCATCAAACTGATGTTCCAAGCTTTGAAACTGTGTACACCTTGTCATCAGTGCTGTGATCTGTGGATGTCTGTCCATTGCCACAGTTCTGACTCTAAGTCCACCATCTAAAATGCGCTGCAGAGTGTGGATGAACCCTTCTTTTTTCCATTACATTGGAATTTGCTACTTCTGATACTTGAATGAGAGAAGAGTCCAACATTTTATTACTGTCCATGTCCATAATAGTATATGTACAGTACTTAGCAGAGTGGCCGGGCGAGTCACATCTGCCATCACCAATAACTGTTAGTGCAGTCTTGTCAGCCAGTGATTCCCAAATCTGTTTCTTTTCTACAATCAATGAATTGTTTATTATAGGGAATAGATATGAACGCTGTATTGCATGGTATTGCAACTGTGCAAAAATATGTATTCCAAAAAAACGAAATAATTGACAAACACAGGAATATGTATTGCCACTGAACAAAATAGTGGCACTAAGCAATAAGTTTCCGGCTCCCATGCGATTAACGAGTGGCTGAGAGTGCCATGTGAAGTTGTGGTTATTTGCACAGCAAAAGTTGGCAACCAACATTGTGTCCCATGAAAATGTGTCACTCAACATGAGTGGTAGTTTGCACAGTTTGCATACTATCATACTCATTAGCATCAGAATTGAAGTTTTAAAAACAATAAACTTAGCATCCTGTACAAGCCCATTATCCAATGTGAATGAGTCATTGTGGCACATGTCATGATCAGTATCTGTTTCATCTTCTGAGTGTGGTATGAACATTGATGGTTCTGTATCATTCTCGATGCTTGGTTCAGGGTACAGTTGTGAGAAATCATTTGCTTCATTCATGCTATCAGCAAGACAACTTTTAATTGGTGTGGATGTTGTCGCAGGAACATGAAAATCAATGTCCTCTTCATCCACATTGCTTTGAATCACATCAGTATGCAAGCTACTACTTCCATCATAATGTTTTGAGTCTCTTACAGAAGTTGAACTTGATTTTGAATTGTGGTGCATGTGGTCCTTGTACACATTTTCAGGTGTCTCTGGCCACTGGCAGCAGAAGTCACTGGCTGATACAGAACACTGGATTGCGATGGAGCGTAATGTTGCACTGTGCTTTGCTTGCCAGGAACGTCTCATGGGCTGCCATCCATTTGTGTCCAACATTCACTCATCCAAAAGTACATAGCAACATGGTGATACTTTCATTCAGAGTGTTGTGGTGTTAACTGGTAGAGGTGCACTCCATACACAACCGGTAGACTGCACCACAATGCAAATGTAAAATAAGATATAAATTAAAAGATAGGAGAGTACATCCAGGAGCCTTTCAACTGGGAAAAGGGGGGGCAAGATGAATGTAGGCAATCACAGTCATAGACTGTTGAAACAAAATGTGCTTATGTAAGGTTAAAGGCAACTACGGAGGGAACAAAAAGAGGGTGACAGGAGTAGGGGTGAACTTAAACACAAGGGTTGGAGGGTGGTAACATCGAATCATGCTACTGGGGGAATAAGGGCGCTGAACTACCAGCTGTCATGGTGGATGATGGAGGGCAGTTGACAGCCATAACCAACACATGGGCTACACAATTCCTGTACTTCAACATGGCAGTTCCATGGTACATAGTATGCCAGAACAATAAAGACAAGGGCAATGGGGGTAGGGATCGAGTTGGAACTTTACATAAAGGCAGGATAACAATGTGTAAGGGAAGAGGGAGATGAGGGAGACACACAGGGTATCTGGGTTCAAGTAGAGGATCAAACCAGTTGCATCGAGTGAGCCTATTCAGCAAGAACAATGTTGTGGGGTGATATGACTGGGCGGCTAGGCAAATGGACATGTGCCATGCTGTGGATGTTATGTAACTATACTTCAGTAAGGCATTCTGTTTTGTAACGTATGTGAGAATTGGGAGTAAGATGAGGTGGACTGTGCTGGGAGAAAAAATGGTGGGGTTGATTGATAACTGTTGACAGAATCTGCATCATAGGGATGTGGTTGGGTGGGAATTCTAATCACTGAATCATGTGACTAGTAAGCAATAACACACGAGAGGGTCCCTGGTTCCTGTGGATTAAGCTACACATTTGTATGATGTGTTGCTGTTTCACTGGTTCAGTGTGTTTGTGGATGAACGAATCAGTGTACAGCGGTGGACGACCAGGGTGATGGAAGGGGCTGCATGAAGATATACAAAGGGTAGAGTCATGGTCTGACCAATGGCAGCTATGATGAAATTAAAATAAATGCAATGTGGTGCAGTTTGGCACAAACAACCGCAGGTGAAGCTACCATCTGGGGGTGGGTGGCTACCGGATCCTGGTGAGACAAATTAGTTTGTGGCACTCAACACGGGATATATAAAGAATTCCAAACAATGCAGGACAGCAGCATCAATGGAGTACAGAATAGTGGTGTGCATTGCAAGGTGCCTAGCATCAAGAAGAATGGAAGTGATTCTGCCATTATACTGATCATTGGTTTGACAATGCCTGTAGTACTGCCTGCAGTACTGTTGACCATACCTACAGACGCACATTATGCTGCCGGAGGGGATGCAACCTGGAGAGGAACATGTACTTTTCAAGCCATAGTTTGGCCTGTCAGGGTTGGGTTGGGGACAGGTACCTGAGTTGGGAGGGCATACCGGGGTTGATGGAGTGCGAAATACAGCCATAGATTGGTGGGTGTGGGGTGTCACAGGGAGTTGAGACGGTACTCTTCATGCCATAATTTGCCCCATCAGGGTAGGGTACACTACCCACTGTAGGAAAGGATGGTCAGGGTGTGACCTGATTGAGACTGGCAAATACATAAAAGGGATTATCAAGATAGAAATAGAGAGTCTATTCAGCAGTCAGTTGGGGAGTGAAAGTAGGGGCCATGAGAACAGATTGGGGGGGGTACATTCAGGAGGGAGTTCAGGATGCATTTTGAATGGAAAGGATGGTGGGCAGGTGGAATGCACTAGTAGCAGAGGCGATAATACGTACCACTGTTGAATTCTTAAGAAAGGGCTGGTATAGGGCAAAATGTAGGGTCAGGGAAGCGGATGGTGGTGTGGGGGAAAATGGTGACTAGGGTAGCTACCTGCAAACTGTGTCAGACTCGATAAACTGTGATCGCCTTGTCTGCTTGCGATATTTGTATGGTTGTATTTTTTTACTATTTTGAATGTTTGCAATACTTTATCAACATTGCTTTTTTGTGACACAAAATCATGAAAAGTTGTGGTAAAATAGCATCTAAAAGGAAGACATCAATCACAGTTGAAATGCCACTTTTACTTCCAGAATATGACTTACCTTGACATGGGTATCCTGTGATATGGGCCACTAGGAAGTGGTCGCCTGATGGAACCGCGACAAACTTTCACCTACTGCCGTGATGGCGGAGGTGTAGGGTTGGCAAGCAGATGTTGTGGGTCATGAAAAGTGACATGATGTCGCATGCATATATGCGCACGTGGGGAAAGAGCGAGCCCACAAAACGTGGGGTGGGAGGTTATGCGAGGATTGGTGCAGTGGGTTTTCCGCGAGCTGGCATCGTGGCATGGTGGGCTACATGCTGGCTTGTGGTGGCAGGGATGCAGGTTTCAGGACATGGCGCCAGTGCTTTTTGTTGTTGCCGGCAAGAGACAGTGTTGTTTCTTTTTTTAATATATTCCCCACCACCACCCCCAACATACACCCTTCTGTAGCAGACAATCCTAATTTACTGGGGGTGCAGTGGGTGAAACATCACACAGGGTGGGCGGTGGGGGTGGTGCAGCCCCATGCATGAAAGAAAAAAAAAAAAAGGTTTTTGCACCCTTTTGACTTGCACCAGGATTCCACATCCCAGAAATTGAATTTTGGTAATGTGGGCTTGCCAGAAGGGTGTTCAGCATGCCGAATTTGACCTTATCACATGGAGCCCTTGACATGTTCAGTGTGCACATAGTCTTTGAAGACTGCACACACGTGTCGTGGTTCACAGAACATAACTGCTCGTATGCTCCATAGGCAAGTATGGCTTGGGGGGTGGTGTGGGGAGGTGGGGTGTGTGTAGAGGGGTGAGGTGCATGGGGTACTGGTTAGTGTTGACACAAACATGGAACATTTTGTTGTTTGCAGGTAAAATAAATATGGTTGGAGGATGGGTGTTATTTTTTATATGTCACAAAACATTAAATACATTTAGGAAAACTTTGGTTTACTCACAGTATCACATGGCAATGACAACACAAGGATTGTGGAGCATGATCTCGGTGAAGACTGTAATGGGTAGGGGTGGTTTTAGTAACATGCCACACCAGTAGTGGTCATCCCGGTGTAGGAAAATATTCAAGTATTGCTGCACAGTGTGCTGGTCTATAGGTGTGGCACATTTATGTGTGCGAGTTTGGCTACATGACCACACGTAGATCAGACACAGTAAAGTCAGAAGGGTCCATAATAACTACGGTGCGATACTGTGAGCAGCAGCAATTGATTGTAGTGGTACTGTTTAATTCAATGTTGGGTGCCGGGGGGCACAGGGAGCTGCAATTAGTGGAATGTATGTTGCTTCAAGACATCAGAATATGTTTAACAGGATGTGTAGTATGTGAATGCATCACTTTACGGTGGTATGACCAGCAGGTTAAGTCCCTGGTCAGTACGTGTGTTGACATTGCAATTGTGTGTCAGTGAATGATCTGACCAGTAACACATGACACATGATTACAGATGTTCATGTACAATAGGAGATGTAACAGTATTACATTAGAATTTGATATAGTAATGTCTGGCGCAACAAAGTATGTTGTCACACAAAGGGTACTGGATGCACAGAAGGAAGGAACAGAAGGTATCTCAGTGGTGCAGTTGAAAAGAAAACATAGCCACGGCAGGGATTGAACCTGCAATCTTCTGTACATAAAACAGATGTCTTACCATTAGACCATGAGGCCAGTCTTCACACACACACACACACACACACACACACACACACACACACACACACACGAAGAGACACAAAGAAATACAGAGCTACGCAGACTCAGCAAAACAGGCTCAGAAAAGCATACACTAACTGAATCACACACAGCTGCAGTCGCACATACAGTACACAGACACACACATACATACACACACATGCACTGAAGCACAACAAACATAAGCACACACATAAACACACAGACTGTAACACACAGCAGAGATATATACATACACACATCATTGAGAAGAGAGTTTGAACACTATCTCTCAATATCTCTGTCTCTCTGTAAATGAATACTGTCATTGTTTTATGGTACATGTACTTGACAGACATGTGAAACACAGAAAGCAACATACTAAAATGCAGTGACACACAAGAAACAGAAACACTACATCCAACAGTACAAAAGACACACACATCATGTCACACACACACTACCACACAAACACACACACACACACACATATTCTTGCTAAGAATTTTTGGTCTCTCTCCCTTTCCTGTCATCTGTCACAAGCAATATGACCATACAAACTTGTCAGCAGATACAGGCCATATAGTCTATGTAGTCTAGTCACCAGGGACCTGTACAGGGGCAATATTAGTTCGCTACATCTTGATGTTATCCACCTTGCTATGCATCCTAGCATACTGTTCACCTTAGCCACTGCTTTCCTACACTGGGCAGAGTGGTTGAATTCCCCAGTCACCAGCACCCCCAGATCCGTCTCCTCGTTGGATGTGGACAGTTTGATACCATCCATCCACTAGCTGTATCCTGTGTTTTTGCCTCCAAAATGCATCACCTTGCACTTCTTGGCATTGAACACAAGCTGCTAGGTGTGCGACCACTCCTCGAGTCTTGCCAATTCATCCTGCGGTAATTTGCCACTCTCCTCCCCATCCACCTCAGCACAGATATTGGTGTCATCGGTGAAGAGGCTGATATTCTTCTTCTTTTTTTTTTAAATCTATTTCCCTCCTGATCGCGGTCCGAAGAGCCTCTCTCGGGCATCCAGCCGGATCCTGCCCTGCCCGAAAATCCGCCTGTCTGAGCCTCCTCTCTCCTCCCCCTCACCTCGCACCACCGGCTTGACCCCTCAATGGTGGTGACACCTCTCCTCTCTGGGCGCACTTGCATACACAGATTCCAGCTGTGGGCCGGGGTCCCCAGTGGAGGAACCTGAAAGGCCTGCCAGGACGGACCCGGCAGTGGGCATGAGGACTGGTGCCATGGCCTACCCCAAGGACCAGGTTTCTCCCTGTTCTGTGGTCTCCCCTTCCCCTTGCATGGTGCATGCCCCGACGCACTGGCTCATGGCAACCCTGTCTGCATCGGCCACGCTGTTCACGTGCTGCCCAGCTCACTGCAGTGCCCCTAGTCTCCAATAGGGACCACTGGAATGCCGGGTCGACCCACCCCTCTCTCCCAGGGAGGACAGCTCCATAAGGGAGCTCAATCCTCAACCCTCCCCCTGCCAACCCACGGCACCCGAGGTCTCTCCCTAACCTAGGTCACCGGCGTAGTGCGAGGTGTGGCGCCCAATGCCTCAAAGCCACCAGGCCGGCTTGCTGATGTTGTTGTTGATCACAATCACTATGTCTGCGATGAAAATCTTGAACAGGACTGGTCCCAGTACTGATCCCTGTGGGACACCACTTGTCACTGCCTTGGGCTCTGATGCTTCTCCACCCACAACTACCCTCTTTTGCCTGTCGCTCACCCAGTTTTTCTACTCATCGGGCTACCTTGCACCATACGCCAAGACTCCTCAACTTAACATACTAACATACTAAAATGCCAGTAGAATGGGACTAACACTCTTTGGAGTATGCTTGATTTTCAGCACCCGCACTGAGGCCTGATTTGGTGTGCTCCCCCCACCTGGTTAGATTTACCATCCCCCTGTATCTGTCCCATCCCCTCTTAAACACGGCCACAGTGCCCACCTGTACAAGCTCCCTGTGAAGCACATTCTATGACTCCACCACCCTTTCAGTGAAATAACACTTCCTGCTCTCCCCTCTAAGCCTGCCCCCTTCCAGCTTACACCCATTCCCTCTCGTTGTCCCTTCCTCCTTCCTTTGGAGCACCCTGACTGGGCCCACTCTTATTGATCCTCTTTATGTACTTAAAGACCTCTATCATGTCCACCCTGTCCCTCCTTTCCTCCAGGGTATACATGTCGAGCTCCTTGAGCCTCTCCTCATAGGTTCTCTCCCTCAGGCCCTGGAACATTTGGGTTGCCCTCCTTTGGACCCTCTCTAAGAGTGTAACATCCCTCTTTAGAAGCAATATGAGAAGGCACTAATGGTGGCTGGAGGTATACTGTGATGCATAGTGACATGAGACATCACCAGTAGAGAACAGGAAGTTGTTATCCCTCTGTAAAGACAGTTGTTGAGACCACATCCCGGAATACTGCGTGCAGTTATGGACAATACATGTCACAGACATAAGGCAATTGTACTGGGGGGGATAAGAGGAAGTCGGCTGTTGGTTAACTAGGATCTGAAGCTTTATAATTACGGAAGGTGTGAGAAGCATAGCATGTATACTTACCAACATAACTGAGTATGGCTGAACAGAAGATATCATTGCCCCAGGAAAAACAGATGGTACGGCACCTTCTCTCAAATGGTGCACAGGGTTCTCTGGGTCTGTGAAAAGCAGTAAATAGTAAATGTTATAAACATTTATGAAGACATTATTTAATAACATTACAGTCAAATTAATGAACTGTATACTTACTCTTCAATACATTGGCAAGTGGGATATAGTAATCTCATCCCTGAAGTGGTCTGAACATATCACATGGTTCCTAGTTGACTGGAACACAGCTGCATTTATGTCAGTACGACACATTGATTGCAGCCATTTTTCCATTTCTTGTACTGAAGGTAAACGATGAAAATTTACTTTTCTGCCAAAGTTTTTTCTTCCCCATGGTGTTATCACAACCTTTGACCATACATGTTGGCATGTTTCTAAATATTACAGTAAAACAGTATTTAACAATATAGATACAACAGCCTGAAAATGTAGATGAACCTCCAGTAAAGCACAACTATAATAAAATACAACTGTGCAATTCAGCAGCTCAGTCTCTGTAAACAACAACCAAAAAATAACACAGAAATGAACAAGCATGACAAGTTTAATGGTTTTTATTGGACACTGGACAGGTAGGTTATTGACACAAAGTGACAGACAAAACAAGGTCTGTCAAATTAGCAGCTATGATGTTGGCAAGAGCAGGACAATTTCCTGGGCAATACACACATTGGCACAGTTCTGTGCTATCAATGGGGACAGCACATGACTGCCAGAACTGAGCAGTAATGCAATGGCAGCAGGAATTCAGCACTGTGGCTTTAAGAACTATGTGCACTCACGCACTAGCGAGACGGCGCGAGAGCACGCGCATGCACGATGCAGAGCACACTGTAGACATGGCGCGGTCAGCTATAGTGCGATATCGTGAAATCGGAACTTTGCACAAATCTGGACACAAAATGCTAATTGCAGTTAAAGTAATGCTTAGGTTTGTCAAACCGGAGGTCAGACACCGTGATTATAGCGCTACAACGAGTTTCCCTTTAATACCCCAAGAAGAACATGGTACTAGTGTAACCCCCAACTGGTATGCCATTTGTTTCTGACAGCTCTACCAGGTGGGCTGGGTTCGGGGAGGTATATATCACTCGGCACATGGGCTAGGTTTGGCTACTCTGCACAGGGGCACCCAAGTAACTCCGAACACAGGAAGCAATAATTGTAATGTCCAGTACCAGAAGTGGGATTCTAAAGTGTGGCTTTTATTCACAACCAAGCAGAATAAACAAAGCATAGATGGACCCCCAAGGGGCTACACTCCTGGTAATGCAGATTAAAAGAGACCAGAACACATCCTCATCCTTTTAGCCCTCAGGCTCTACAACACACTTGGCACACAGCCCAGACTTGTACACTGCTTTGGCTTACACAGACCGAACTTGTACACTGGTCTGGGTTTTCCCTGGCTCGGCTCCCTTGCCAGCCACTTGGACACCTTCCATACTTCATGGAAACATTTTCTGGTGGCTCCCTAAACCACCTAAGATCACCTCAGCTCCATAAGGGAATCTTCCTATCAATCCCACATTTGGGTACTTTCCTCAGGCACTGGCCAAGTACCTGAGAGAAAACAAAAGGTGTCTCAGAGCAAATCCGCAGAGGTGAAGTTGGTTACTACTGATGGGGGGTCTCCCACCTTTCACTCCCACAATTCATACCTGGCCATTTCTCTGGACAGTAAACACCTCATCCTTTAAAGCTTTGCAATATAGATTCTTGCTAAATGTATTTCACATTCCATCTACTTGTCTGGCTTCCCATTTGTGCTGGACTTGAACATACTTAAATTAAGTGGCATTGTCCATTACTCTAGACCCCTCACAGGTTAAGCAGTCCAATCCCCACATTCTTTCTTTCCATTTGTGCTGGCCTTGAACATACTTATTAGTGGCATTGTCCATTACTCTAGACCCCCCACTGAGTTAAGCAGTCCAATCCCCACATTCTTCCAACTGTACTTGGCTGTCTTTTCCTGACCCCACAGTAACAGTCCCTTTAGTTTCCTTCTGTTCAAGTGAAAACACTTGGCCCTTTTTCAAAGCGAACTCACCCTTTGGTTGCAGGTGCCCCACAGGCATTTCCTCATCAAGGAATCTTCCTCTCAGAGCTTCTGGTGCCTCAGCACAACTCAAACAGGCAGCTTCTTTCCCCCTGGAAAACAGGCAGACCCCTTCCCCCCATCCCCTCAGGGAACGGGGCTCTGAACCATTGAGAGCGGTCTCCACCACTTCAATTACCAGTTCCTGTGTTCCTCTTCAGGTGGAAACACACACCTTAACCAAAGTAGCTCTGAAACAGAGCTTAAAGCTCTGAGAGCCTGCACACACTCTGCTGCACTACAGTCTCTCTCTCTCTGACTGCACACAGACTCTGACTTTAAATTCCCCAATGTTCTACTCTAACCTCCAACTGCAACATTCCAGTGTGGCTTATGCAGCTGCGTCAGTTCTAAAATGATGTCATCCCTCAGTCTCAGCTGAGACTGAGAACAGAGTGAGAGTGTGAAATCCATTTAACTGGAGTTTCACAAACTGCCTACCCTGCCTACCACTAGGTCTTACTGGGATTCTAGTAACCCTAGGTAACAGGGGGGTTACACTAGAAAAAGGGAAAGGTGGTTTTTGGGGTGGAGGGGGTTAAGTGATGACTGCCAAGATCCAGGGTGGCTTTTTAATAGCATCACACCTCTTTGAACATGTGAAACCACTGCTGTGTCCACCTACAGGTGGAAAATGAGACAGCATCTAAGTATCAGCGTCTCTGCAGCACAAAACGGGTATTGTGCCACTGGCTGCCATAAAAGCAATAACACATGATGCAAGAAATGGCAGAATGCAGTATGCCACTGGGCACAGCTGTATGGAGGAGGAAAGGGTTAGAAAAGGGCTGGAGGCACTGAAAGTAGACAGATCCATGGCTAAGATGGTCTGCATCCAAGGGTACCGCAAGGAATGGAACTACTGATGAACTTGTTCAACTGCTCACTGGAAACAGGAAAGGTCTCGAACAACTGAAGAGTGGCCAGTGTGGTGCCACTACACCAAAGCAGAAGTAGGATTGAGCCAGGTAACTCCCAAATGGTCATCATGACCTCTATAGTAGGCAAGTTTGTTTGTTTTATTGATTATATAGGTACGATAGTAGACAATGTAATGCCCATTTTCACTAGTGACCAAAGTTGTTAGAAGGAATGATCAAGCAAAGGCTGGTGACATGACAATTAGATATTTTTGGTGTAGTATTAGCCACTGCTAAGCAATTTAGGTCACAAATTGTAGGGAGAGAAAAATGTAATTTGACCTACTGGCAATTGAACCCAGGCCCCCAGAATACTGCTGTGATGTTCTTACCACTGAGCTATAGGCCCACATGTTTGGCCTGACTCTTCAGGCTCCAAAGGCTGGTGGAGTTCCTGGAGGTAAATGGGTTACAGGACAGCACAGGTATGTGTAAGGAAGATCTTGCACACAGATCTGGTTGATGTTTATGATTGGGTGACTAGGGCTATTAACAGGGGCCATGCTGTGGATGTATAGTAGAAAAACACCAAAGCAGTCAACTCGCTGGTGCAGCGGCAAGGCGTCCGCTTGCAGTGTCAATATCTCAGGTTCAGGGACGGACTCAGGAGTCGGAGGGCCAGGCAGAGAGTGAAGGATTGAGTATCCAGGGGACAGCTCTCCTTCTCCAGGGGAGGCGGGGAGAGTATCTGGCACTCTACGGCCCCTGTCAGAGGCCAGGGGTTCTGCTGCAACTGGTGCCATCAGTCATGGGTATGGGTATGGTGCTGGACAGATGTTGCTCGTCATTGCACATCCCAACCCCAGAGATCAGCATCCAAAAATGGCTGGACATCCCACCATGATGCCCGCCCCTGGACCTGGGCTACTCACATGAGTTAGAAACTGACAGGGAGGGAGAACTTGAAGGGTAGTGCTGAACTGGAATTCTTGGAGATGAGGGAGGTCACTAGTGGGTTGCCTCAGGGATCAGTCCTGGAAATGGTACTTTTTAGCATCTTCATTTGTGACATTGGTGATGGTATTCAGGACAAGATATGCTTTTTCGCAAATGACACAAAAATCTGCAGGAAAGTGGGCACTGAGGTGGGCATAAGGATACTAAAAGAGAATTTGGGGAGGTTGGAGAGGTGGTCCAGGCTACTGTATGGCAGCTGATATTCAATGCAAATAAGTACAAATTCATGTACATTGGAGCAAAGGACCAAATACAAGAGGGGTGGAGAGAGGGTAGAATGGACAAGGGAGGAAAAGGATCTGCAGTTATCATATCTGATAAAATGAAACATTCTGCTGAATGCAATAAGGCACTGGTAGGGGAATCAATAGTAGGCAAAAGACAGTGATACTAATCCAGTGCAAATCCTTAGTAAGACCACACCTAGAGTACTGCACACAGTTCTGGAATCCACACCTGAAAAAAGATAAAATCAGGAAGAGGCATATAGAGAAGGGCCACCAAGGTGATTCATGGGCAGCAGGGAAGGTTGTATGAGGAAATGCTAAATGACCTGAACATGATAGAGACATTCAAGTTTCTGCAGGGGACTAACAAAGTTGGCAGCTGCACAAAGTTTACCTCCAGTGCAAAATTTAGCACTAGACTAGGGTAAACACAAAGAAAGTGGTGGGTGAAAGGGTCAAAAAAGATGTGAGAAAATACTTTTTCACAAAAAGAGTGGTGGAAAACTGTCAAATTAGTCTGAAAACAGTGATTGGATTCAAGCAGGGGTGGAATAGACACAGACACATGGTTTTAATGGGGGCGACGGGGAGAGGGAAAAAGAAGCGAGGGAAGAAACAAGTTACCATTAGGGGGCTCAGTCTCAGTGGTTAGTTAGGACAAAGGGCAAACCAAATAGAACAACTGGCCTTCTTCTGCTGGCAATTTTCTATGTTTCTGTGTAGTGGCATAACTCTGTTCGTGGGCTTTAACTGCAGTGACAGTCGCACAGTGCTAATTGCTAAATTACAATAGCAGTTAAAAATATGTAAAAATAAAATGGGAGACTGGGAGAATGTAGTTTTTGGAGCACATGTCTGGATTGTCATGGGGCTGGGCCTGTGCAGGAGTAAGCTAGCCAACATAAAGATAGGGTGGAGGCAGATTGCTGTACTAGCCTAGCTAGCGAGTAGGACTAAAATTTAAGAAGTGGGTAGTGGCCCTACCCACTGGAATTCTTCACACATATATGTTTGTCGTGCAGCTAATGTAATGGCCTTCCGTCGTGTCTATAAAAGTGACTTGTTGAACTTTTATTAAAAAAATAATTTTATAATTTATTTTGTTGTGTGCTATTTGAATGTTTTCATTCTTATATCATGTATTTTTCTTGTAATTTTGCTTGTATAGCACAGGAAGGAAGGAAGGAAAAAAATAACTAGCTGAAAGTTTTTTATCATGCTGCTGAGGATGTGTCTGTGTGGGGGGGCTATATCTTTGAGTAGCATACTATAAATCTGTACGATTAGCCTGCCTGTTTTAAAAAAGTTATCAATTTCTTCTTTGCTATTAAAAAACAGCATTTTTATGTATATTGCTGTTTAAAAAATGTCTTTGTCTCGGCAAAACAAAGCCCCTTCCTAACATTCGGTAACCTGTTTACTTGCCTACTACTATTGAAAAAAGGCATCAAATTCAACTTGTAAAGTCTTACTTGCTTTTTAAAAAGTAGTCTTTGTTTCAGCCAACATGCAAAGCAGAAAGACCATTGGCTAACATGATGTAAGCCTCTTCTGCTAGGCTGACACTTCCAAAAATGTTACCAATTTCAGCTTGCAAAGTCATGTTTGCTGTTAAACATGTCATCAAGGCACAGGTCAGGAAGCATAGAAAAACCAGCAGCAGTTGCAGAATTCACCAAAAATATTTATTTATACTAGCAGTAACATAAAAAATAAAATTGTTCAGTGTAACTATTTATAAAGGCAAAATAAAATAGAGGAGATCCATCAGAGTTTTCCTTCCATCTCTGTATCCCACTTGCAAGCAATTGCAGTTCTGTTTTATAAGTCCTTCCAACCCCCCCATTCTTAACAAGCATCTTATTGTTGTATGTTTCAGGCAGGTGCTGATAGGAACACAGTGTGCCTGAGCTGAGGCCCCCTTCTCCACAGCTCCTCTGCAAAAGGTTTAAAAATTGAACTCAGGTAACCTCTTGAGTTCCCAATAGCTTTTTGCAATCATCTCAAACTATAATTATATAAATTTCAACAGTAACATTATATAATTTCTAAACAAAGGTATCCCAATATCAGTTGCATTTCCACATAATGATTTACATGTATTTTTATACCACCAGATATGCAAGGGAGAAAAAGACTAACAGCAAGGAAAGACTGAGAGATAGTGAGAGGCAAATAACTGCAAGACTGTCGGGGTGATCAAATCCTAGGTCTCACAGGAAAATTTGGTTGCGCAACCAGACAGACAAATAGACAGGAAAGAACAGAACCTTGCATTTAAACACATTCTATAACAACTGGGACAGGGTCCTATTTCATCCTATCACATACACCCCCTCCTTAAGAGGGAAACTGTTTTATCAGGCAGGTTTCCAAAATTTTCTATTAATTCTCTATTAACATTTGCTGCTAACTTTCAGAAATTAAGCACATGTGCATTATCTGTTTTTCTATAACAGTACAGCAAACAGTAAAGTTCAAACACATACATTAGTTTTTTAACCTTCAGAACCCTCAATTCCTGATCCATATCTTGACAGAAAATCAGCATTGCTATTCTGTTTACCAGAATTGTATATCACTGTGAATTTAAATGGCTGTAGTGCCAGGTACCACCTTGTGATTCTGAATTTTTTATCTTTCATTTGGTTAAGCCAACAGAGAGCATTGGGATGTGTTAAAAGTACAAAGTCAGTTCTTAGCAAATAATACTTAAGGGACTCCATTGCCCACTTTGCTGCTAAACATTCTTTTTCAATAGTGGAGTAGCTTTTCTCTCTGTCATGCAACTTCCTACTTATGTACAGAATAAGATGTTCTTTCCCATCTATATTTTGACTCAGGACTGCACGCACCTAGGCCTACCTCTGATGCATCTGTTTGTAACAAGAATGGTTTCTCAAAGTCTGGGCTTCTTAAAACAGGAGTTGAATATAATGCAGCCTTAATGGCTTAAAAAGCTTCATCACATTCTGGGGTCCATTTCACATTATTTGGGTACTGTTTTTCGTGAATTCAGTGAGGGGAGTAGCTAATTCAGCAAAGTTGGGAACAAATCTCTGATAACCAGCCAGCCCTAAAAATTACCTGACATGTTTCTTGGTTTTAGGGACAGGGCTGTTAGATACAGTTTCTATTTTAGAAACCTCTGGCTTAACTTCTCCATTTCCCAACACATAGCCCAAATATTTAGTTTTCTGCATGCTTAATGCACATTTGGCAGGATTAATAGTCAGACCTGCATTTTTGATAGCTTGGATAACTGCTCATAGGTGTTCCAGGTGGCTTTTCCAGTCTGGACTGTACACCACAATATCATCCAGGTATGCAGCACATTAACCAGTGTGAGGGGATAAAATTACATGCATGTACCACTGGAATGTAACTGGCGCACCATGTAAACCAAAGGGCATGATGGTGAACTGATAGAATCCAACAGGAGTGGCAAATGCAGTTTTATCTCTGGATTCTTTAGCTAAAGGTATTTGCCAGTAACCCTTGGTGAGACCAAGGGTACTGATATACTTTGCACTCCCCAGTCTGTCCCCCAAATCATCTATTCTGGGCATAGAATAACTGTCAAATTCTGACACTTGATTAAGTTTCCTAAAATCAAGGCAGATTGTAACACCCCCTTCTTTTTTGTTTACAGTTACCACTGGAGATGACCAAGCACTCCTCGACTCCTGTATCATACCCAGTTCTTTCATTTTTTGCATTTCCTTAACCACATCAGCTCTTAACTGCTCTGGTAACCTGTATGTCTTTTGCCTAATAGGACGAGTATTCCTTGTCCCTATAACATGCTCAACCCCATTTGCTCAGCCTAGTACTGTGGTAAAAATATGTTAAATGTATTTAGCACATTACAAATGTCTGCAGTTTGTTCTGAGGTTAAGGAGACATTCACCTTTACAGCATCAGCAGTTACAGTTTGTTCCAGTCTATCATTTGCTACATCAGTATCTTCTTTATCAGTTTCTGGTAAAACTAGCACAGTAGCTTTTGGCATTTTTTCAACCCATTTCTTGAGGAGGTTAGCATGGTATATCTTAGTAGGATTTTTCCTGGCAGAAGTCTCAGTCTCATAGTTTATGGTGCAAGTATGTCTAAGCCCTTGCCACTCCATTAACAGTTTATTTTCTGTTGTGGATAACAGTAGTAAAACCTTTTCACCAGGCTCAAAAACATTTTCTTTAACCCCATGGTCATAATATACCTTCTGCTGGTTTGGGGCCTCTTCCTGATTACTATGGGCAATTTCAACATATTTTGCCAGCTTCTTTCTTAGGGCACACATATAAGACATTATATATTGTTTCTGAGTGGGGTTATCTTCCCATGTTTCTTTTATCACATCCAGCGGCCCTCTTGGCTGCCTACCATACAGCATTTCAAATGGTGAAAACCCTGCTGATGCCTGCGGCACTTCTCTGTAAGCAAAAAGTAGATAAGGCAAGTATTGGTCCCATCTTTCCCTTCCCCTTTTACAAACCTTTTTAACATGCATTTTAGGGTTTGGTTAAAATGCTCAACAAGACCGTCTGTCTGAGGGTGATAGGGAGAGGTTCGTATGGCAGTGATACCTAGGAATCTGTACAGCTCCTTAAGTAATGCAGCACCAAAATTACTACCTTGATCAGTAATAATTTCTTTAGGTATGCCCACTCTGCTGAAAATTTTTGCAAGCTCTGCTGCCACTTTTGAAGCTGTGACAGTATGCATTGGAACTACTTCTGGGTATCGAGTAGCATAGTTCCATACCACCAGGATAAATCTATTACCCTATTTACTTTCATTTATTTATTTAGTTTTTGTTGACCGGGTAAGTGCACTAGGCAAATCCTGCCAATTTTCAGGTACAACCTGGGGAAGGGGGATACAGATGAATGCCAACTGACCTTGAACCAGATTAAGCTGTTGGTGGTATTTTTTTTGGTGAATGAGGGAAATTTGGCCAGGACACCAGGGAAATTCCCCTACTATTTTTGATAAGTGCCATGGGATCTTTAACATCTACCTGAACTACCACCAATCCAGGCAGATGGGACCTTGGTTTAATGTCTCATCCAAAAGACGGCACCTAGGAAGTGCAGCACCCCTCTCATGCTGCACTACAGTGTCAGTTCTGGGATATTAACCCAAGTGCCAGATGTGGGAACTGAACACACAGTCCTCTGATCTCCCAGTCTCAGAGGCGAGTGTGCTACCTACTGAGCCACTGACACTGTAGAGTCACTGAGACTTTTGTCTAAAGAACCTACCACATCCATTGCAATTCTCTCAAAAGGCACATCTATCAAGGGTAGGGGCACCAGGGGCACCTTGTCTTTTCTAGTGACTGGGGCTACTTTCTGACACTCAGCACAGGAATTACAATAGCTAGTAACATCTTCATGAATTCCAGGCTAGTAAAATCTATACAGCAATCTGGCAAGGATGCAATCCCTCCCTGAATGACCAGCCATAGGACTACCATGTGCTATTTGTAACAACTCTGTTCTATACTTCTGTGGTATAACCAGTTGTTCTGTCTTTTTCTGTGTCTCATGTTTAACCCAAACTCTGTATAGTAACCCATTAAATTTTTTAAACATTGGTCCACCCTGTTTTGGTTTCACCCCCAGCTGCTTAAAATAATCCTGGAGAGAAACATTGTTGGCTTGCTCTGAAAGAAAATCACAATCAGTAATTAGTTTAGTTTCAGAATTTTCATGTGTTAACCCCTTATGTCCATCAGTCATTTGTTACCACAGTTTCTTCAGGCATCATCTTTCTTTTCTGGATTTCTGGATCTTGGAGCTGTGCTCAAACAAGTCCAAATCAAAGTCACTGAAAGGAAAAATGTCCCCACCATCTGAAATCTTCTTTGCCTGAGCTCTTGTCACCACAGCTGCTGAAACATCAGGATTTACTCCCTCTGATTAATTCAGTAAATCCTGGAAAGTCATTTCCAATAATCACAGGTTGGTGTGACACACCCTTAATGGTCAGAGTCACTTGGGTGGGGGGATAGTATCGAGTGTCACCATGGATGTATATGACACCAGTACCTGGTCTCTTTGCACAGTGTTGTCCCAGCACTTCAACATGCACTAGGGTCTGTCTGCTTCCCAAATCAATGAGTCCCTTTACAGTCTTATCCCCCACTTTCACATCTGTTAAGTACTTGCCCCAGTTTGCCAAGGACAAATCTGCTCCAGTGCCACTCTCCTTACTATGGCAGTTTCTTGTCATATGGCCCGGCTTATTACAGTTATAACAAATAACATCTTTGGGCACAGATTTGTTACCCCCACCAGAGTTCTTATCAGGCTTGGAGTTTAAATGGGAAAAAGAGATGGCTGTCATCTCACTGCTGTGGCATTTATCTGGCCATTTGGTAGTCCTCATCCAAAGAAACAGCCTTTTCCCCACTTTCTGGTCAGTGTTCCTTTGCCCAAAGCTGCACAACTGTAGGCAGGATATTGATGAATTGCTCCATTGCAAATGTGTCAATGATTTGTGGGACTGTTTTGCCCTCTGGTTGGAGCCATTTTGTCAGGAGTTCTCTGAGTTGGGTGAAGGCTTCTCAAGGATTGTCGAATGAGTTGTACTTCAGAGATCGAAATCTCTGCCTGTAGGTCTCTACTGAGATGTCAAATCTTCTCAGGATTTCGCTTTTCACCAGGTCATAGTTTTCTGACTGTATAGTGTCCATATTGCTGTAAGCAAGTTGGGCTTTCCCTGTCAGGTAGAGTACCAGTCTGATTGCCCACTGCTGCTCTGGCCACTGTCAGGCTGTGGCAACTCTTTCAAAAGTTGTCAGGTATGCCTCGATATCATCCGAGGAACACAACTTTGTAAGTTTAATGGCTTTTAAGTTGCTTGTGTTTTGTTGCTCGTCTGGATCTGTGCCAGATCCTCTGCCTTTGATAGCTTGTAAGGCATCCAGCCATCGCTGCTCCTGTCGCTGCATCTCTTCTCTCATCTGCTGCTTCTTTTCTCTCCTCTGCTGCTCTTGTCACTGCATCTCTTCCCTCATCTGCTGCTTCTCTTCTCTCCTCTGTTTCTCCATCTCTTTTTGTTGTATAGCCCACCATTTGAAAAAGTCCATCAGGCTTTCAGGTCCTGTCACTGCCTGTTCCTTTTCCATAACTTATGCTGGCTGTTCAATCACAGCTTGGACTTCTGTCTCAGCCAGTTTGCCTGCCATTCTCCTGGTAACCACTCCTGGACTTGCTGCTGCAGAATCCATTCCTTTCTCTATACTTCCCTGGTACTAGGTCTAGTACCCACACACAAAACTCCTGGCTTAGTGTATGCACGGCGTAAATCCCACTTCACCATCTGTCATCGAGGCACAGGTCAGGAAGCACAGGAAAACCAGTAGCAGTTGTAGAATTCACCAAAAATATTTATTTATACTAGCAGTAACATAAAAAATTAAAATGTTCAGTATAACTATTTACAAAGGCAAAATAAAATAGAGGAGAGCCATCAGAGTTTTCCTTCAGTCTCTGTGTTCCACTTGCAAGCAATTGCAGCTCTGTTTTATAAGTCCTTCCAACCCCCCATTCTTAACAAGCATCTTGTTCTTGTGTGTTTCAGGCAGGTGCTGGTAGGAACACAGTGTGCCTGAGCTGAGGCCCCCTTCTCCACAGCTCTTCTGTAAAAGGCTTAAAAATTAAACTCAGGTAACCTCTTGAGTTCCCAATAACTTTTTGCAATCATCTCAAACTATAATTATATACATTTCAACAGTAACACTATATAATTTTTAAACAAAGGGATCCCAATATCAGTTGCATTTCCACATAATGATTTGCATGTATTTTTATACCACCAGATATGCAAGGGAGAAAAAGACAAACAGCAAGGAAAGACAGAGATAGCGAGAGGCAAATAATTGCGAGACTGTCAGGGTGATCAAATCCTAGGTCTCACAGGAAAATTTGGTTGCGCAACCAGACAGACAAATAGACAGGAAAGGACAGATCCTTGCATTTAAACACTTTTTGTAACAACTGGGACAGGGTCCTATTCCACCCTGTCACAAAACACAACAGCATTTCTTAAATTCAGCAAGCTGGCTGTGTAAGAGGGGGTGGGAGGCCAAGTTAAGTTTCATTCTGCACACTACTGTTTGGCCTTCTGCTTTTCAGGTTGGCCAAAATGCCCATGGATTCCATGGAATCTGGTTCCTTATTTGTGGAGAAAGAATATATGGGGGAGGAGCCAGCCTCAATGATCAAGTATGAATGGAGATGGTAACAGGGCTGCTTATTCACCAGATTAGTTTCAATAATTTAATTAATTATTTAATTGAATTTTGTTAACCGGGTAAGCCCCCTGAGACATGATGTCCCTTTTTCAGGAGTGGACGGAGTTTACATTCAGAGGAAAAATTGTACCTACCTGGTCATATGTTCAATGGTACAAAGTTAATTCCATACAGAGACAACATACTCTAGTTTTTACAAGTTTACACTCAGGTATCATAGACATTAAATAGATTTGATAGTGTAATTGCACATACAGCAACGGCATTCAAAGTCGAGGAAGGACAATAATTCAGCAGGTAGAGGTGCTTGCCGGCTTAAGGTAGAGCCAGGAGAACATCAGTGGTTGCACTTACCTTGGCCACCTGTCATCAAATAAGCCTTAAGGCTTTTCATAAACACAACAGAGAAGGAGCAGTTTTGGACCACTTCTTGCAGAAACTTATTCCAAAGTGCTGCAGCAGTGTAAGCGAAACCAGTAATTGCTATACCACAATGTTTTGTGGAACTTTCTCCACTTCTTCAGGTGACTCTGTTGCAGACTGAGGTACCTCAGAAGACCCTCCTCAGGAAGAAAGGGACCTGTCCACCCAATAGGCAGGTATTGTCTGAGGGCAAACCAAGGAGGGGGCAGTCCCATAGGGGCAAGAGAAATGCACTAGTAGTAGGGAACTCTATAGTGAGGGATATTGGGCAGAAGATGGGTCTAACACCTGGTAGTATAGTGTTGTGCTGCTTCCCACAGGCGACACTGGACAGACTCATAGCTAGGGTGGAGGGACTCACAGGAGAGGGGGAGGGAAGGCTGGATAGTGCACATAGACATGAATGATCAGTGCAAAAGAAGCATGGAAAAAGGACAAGGCAGGCCTCTGTGCACTAAGAAAGGTAACTGAGGAAAAAGCAGAGATGGTAACCGAAGAAAATAACAGCGCAGTACACAACCATGCAGGCAAATTGATGAAAATGGAGGTAGCATTCAGCAAAACCATGAGCACTACCGTCCGCGAACAAAAATAGAAAAATTACATGTTTGCAGGCGGCTCCACGCCACCCCCTGTTACGGGGGGAGCTGATCCCCCCAAACCCCCCTGTCTTTATATAACCAACTCTGGGGAGGACTAAACTCTGGGAAAGGGAGAAAACTTGAGAGGAGACAAAAAACAACAACTAAAAATAAAATCTCCCCAAGACCAGGGATCGAGCCCTGGTCCATGACCACTCCACCACCCTCCGCTGCCTATGACTCTATCCACTGAGCCACGGCAGTTGCTCAGCCAGCACAGTACCAGCCAGAGTCTTTCACCTCTGCCCCAACAGCAATATAGCTATAGGGATAGCGGCAATTTACCTTCACTACACTGTCTCTGTAGTGCTTATTCCCTTAGCTGTTTTAACTGTGCTATTTATTCTGCACAGTTCTTCCCTCTACATAGTGATCTGGTAACAATAACTGTCTGAAAGTGCTACCTGAATGGGGGAGGGGGGAACTGTTTTATGTGTTCCAGTTCAAGCCATGGCTAAAAGGGTGGAGGGAAGGGAAGGAAATAAGGATTTAATTTCCTTGGGGCCTGAGGCCTGACCTGGAGGGCATGGAGGCTGCTTAAAAAAGATGGCCTACACCCTAAAGAGAAGGTAAGAGGGTGCTGGGAGCAAGGTGATTTCTGCATTACATCTTGTTTAAACTAGTAAGGAGGGAGTTAGCTTGATTAGGTACACTAACATAGATGAAACCCATGAGTTCCCTGCTGGCATTCTGCCATCAAATGGATGTTAAGAAATTGGCAAAGTATGGGGGGAATACAAGGGTGAAGGGTGGGACTGGTTGTTTTAAACTGCTATGTACCAGTGCAAGCACTCTGGGTAACTAAATGCTGGAACTTCAAGCACTGGTGGCAGAGGGTAAACTAGACCTGGAAGCTGTCACAGTGATGTGGGCAAGCCAGAACCACAAGGGAAACCTGTCCATACCAAGATATGCATTGTTTAGGAAGGCAAGGGAGAGGGGAAGCACTCTATGTAAGGGAAGGCATTAAAACCACAGAAATAAACAATTTGGGTGTCTCTGGAGGTACAAAGTGGGTACTAGTAGCCGCAGGGAATGGGAAACAAATCAGGGTAGGAGTAGTTTACAGGACATAAGGCATGACCAGGGGATAAACAAGGAACTAGGGAATATTCTGAAGAGGGCATCCAATTCAAAAGAAGTAGTGATAATGGGGGACTTCAGCACGCTGGACTTGGACTAGAAAGTCTCAGCTGCAGAAAGTGCAAGGAAACAACTCCTGGTGAGGGCATGCCAAGAAGCATTCCTTACACAATTGGTAAAGGACCCTACAAGGGAGGGAGCACTGCTGGACCTGATGCATATGAACAGTGAGTGGGTCCAAAACACAATAGTCCAGGGACCACTGAATTCAAACAACCACAAGACAGTGTGGCTGGAGTTCCAAGTGTAAGCCAGCAAGGGGAAGAGACCGGAAAATGTGTGGGACTTCAGAAAAGCAGACTCCAAAAGGATGCAAAGGCTACTAGGAGATAATATGGGGGGATAGTGGGGCTAGAAGGGGTGGAGGGAGAATGGGAAGCATTCAAGGTACAGTAGACATATTAAAGACAGCAGAATGCTGTATCAAGAGGATTAGAATTACGAGGAAAGCAAGAGACCCACTGTGGTTCACATCAGATGTAAACGAAATGAGGAGGGCATTCAAGAAATAAAAGGGGAATCAAAGGAAGAGAATAGGGAGGATTAACATTTGATGCTCAGTCGACAATGGCCTAACATTTGATGCTCAAGTGTCGGCCGTTGTTAACAGTGGATTTTATCATCTGAGGAATATTGCCCGGATCCGACACCTACTAACACCTGAAGACCTGACCTCACTAGTACATGCTTTTGTCACATCTAGACTGGACTACTGCAATGCCCTCTACCTGGGGCTTCCTGGAGGTAACCTCTGATGGCTGCAGCTAGTGAAGAATGCAGCGGCTCAACTACTGTCGGGCATATGAAGGTCTGATCATATTAAGCCCGTCCTCCATGAACTGCACTGGCTGCCAGTCAGAGGATTATCTTTAAGGTTGTACTGTATTGCTGACCTATAAGGCCCTAAATGGTTGGGAACCAGTCTACCTGTAAGATCTTCTCGTGCCCTGCCGTCCATCCCAGACTCTCCGTTCCGCCGAGGGTTGCCTCCTCAGTGTTCCTAGGGTGAGGTTGCAGAATTCTGGTGATCGAGCCTTTTCAGTGGCCACACCCACCATTTGGATCTCTCTTCCTCAACAACTTCAGGAGGTACCTCAGTGGAATCCTTTAAAAAGGGATTAAAAACCTTGTTATTTCACCAGGCATTCAGTAGTTTTTTATTATTATGTTATATAATAATAGTTTTTTTGTATTTTGCTGCTTGTTCTGTACTGGATCCGCGTATTGTTAGTGTTTTACTGTGCTTTTAAACTGTATTGTAAAGCACTCTGAGTCCCCAGAGAGGGGCGCTATATAAATAAAATATCTATCTATCTATTCATCTATCTATTATCTAAGGGAAACCAGGGATGCAAGTAGGAAGATCAGTAGTGCTTAGGCTGAGAGAGAGCTCAGAACAGCAAGAGGAGTGAAGCTGGGGACAAGGTGTTCTTCCAGAATAGTCGGTAGAAACATCTGCTGGCACAGCTGTAGTGTTACAGTTTGTGACACCAAAGACCCGGGTTCGGGAACAAGCCTATATCATCAGAAGGCCGAACAGGGGAGGATGGCTGAGCGGCTCATGGATGCTCACCTCCTTGGGGGTGGGAAGAAGTTTGGACTCTGTTGCACTACCGCCACATGGGTAACTGCAGGTGGTGGTACAGGCAAAGCCAAGGACTGAGGGAGGGGAATGTTAGTGATGTGATACTGTGCATCAGCCGGGTTTTCCCAACATCAGTGGGCAGGACAGAAAACAAGGAAAAACTGCCAGTCAAAGCAGGATGTAGTCTGCCACCCACCACAGGCCCTGCACCATCAACTGGGTTCTCTCCTCTAGTGACAGACACTGCAAATCTGTCCGGGGGAAGTAAGGGCCCGACTCCCAGGCAGCCCTTCCCATGAGGGGGTTATCCGTGGGGGACCTGCAGAGTGGAGGTAAATCCCAGAGATGGTGGGTAATGGGGGTGGGCAGAGCAGCAGGGACAGACAGGGACCAGTCTGGCAGCAGGGAGCAAAAAGCATAGTACATAAAAAACACACAAAAAAATCTGGGAGAAATGCAAAGTCAAGGAGGGCATTATGTAGTTAAAGGGAAGGATAGGAGGAAGGGTGTGTGGGTAAGACAGAGTTACTGTACCAATAATTTTGTTCAGTATTTACCATGGAAGAGGAGGAACCTTTACCAGAATGTGGAGTGGGGGTTAATAGGAGGGAGGAAGGGAGCTGTCTCTAACAGTCAGGGAAGCATCACAGAAGAAAGGGTGCTGTAAGGGCTGAAAGGAGTAAGGGCAGACAAATCACTGGGGCCAGATGGGCTGCACCCTGGGATACTCAATGAAACAGCTGAAGTAATAGCAGCTTCACTTGCAGATATTTTCCAACTGCTCACTTGACACAGGGGTGATCCCTCTGCACAAACTTGTAAGGAAGGATGAGCCTGGCAGCTGTAGATCAGTCAGCCTGACATCTATTGTGGGTCAGTTACCGGAGGCCATACTGAGGGAAATACTGGTGAGCTTTCTCAAAATAAATGGGTTACAGGATGATAGGCAGCATGGGTTCACCCATGGGAGGTCATGCCAGATGAACCTAACAGAGTTCTTCAACTTGGGGACTAGGGTGGCTGACAAAGGGCAGGCAGTCAACATACTATACCTGGACATTAACAAGGCCTTTGACTCATTCCCTTACAGGAGGCTGGTCAAAATACTAAGGTACTTAAAAGTGGAAGAACAGACAGCCACTTGGGTAGAGAGCTGGCTGAGGGGGAGGACTCACAGGGTAGTATTAATGGCAAACTCTCTGATGCTGAAGAGGTTGCAAGTGGGGTGTCGCAGGGTTTATTCCTGGGCCCTGTCCTTCTCAATATATATAACCACAACACAGAGGTGGGCACACACAGAAAGATCTGCCTCTTTGCAGACAACACAAAGATTTGTGCAAGGGGGGACATTGAGGAGGGTCTGAGGCACTAAAGGAGGGCATGAGGACATGGACTGGTGAAATGGTCTAAGATCTGGCAGCTAAGCTTCAGTGCAGAAAAATGTAAAATAATACACTTTAGGGAAAGGAACCAAAGAATGCAATACTCGGGGAGGGGGGTACAGGCAAGCATCACTGAGGAGAAAGACCTGGGGCTTATATTCTCAGATAACCTGAAATCTGCAGCACATTGCAATAAAACTGTATAATAGGCAAATAGGATGTCGGGGTGCACTGGGAGGGGGATGAGAAGCAGCAGCCAGACGGCGATCCTCCCACTGGACTAATCATTGGTGAAACCACACCTAGAGTACTGCTCAATGTTTTGGAATCCATACCTGCGTAAGGACTGCAAGAGGGTGGAGGCAGTACAGAGAAGTGCGACTAGCATGATTCAGGAAATGGGAGGGAAAGGCACATGAGGAGAGTTTGCAAGACCTTGACATGTACACAGTAGAGACTGGAAGGGAGAGAGAGAGGACAGGATAGAAACTTACAAGTATCTTATGGGATAAACAGGGTGGATTGTGAAGGAATTTTTGCCTTAAGGAAGAACACAGGTGTGAGGGGGGATTCATTGGTGCTGGCAGGAGGAAGACTTAAGAAAGATGTCTGCAAGCATGTTTTTACCAAAGGTGTAGTGGATAAGTGGAATACACTGCCAGAGGAGATGGTGCAGGCTGGAACATTGGGGGTTCAAGGGAGGGGGGACAAGCACATGGCCATAGTTGGGTGGGTCAGGCGTAAGAGGGAGGGATGGCCACTAGGGCTTTGCAGTGCAGCTTGGCAGAATGGGCAGATTGGATGAGCTGCTGGGCCTTTGTCTGCCATCACCTTCATTTCCTATTTCAAAAAGTAAAATGGAAGTTATTTCTCAACATGTTGCTTCTGTGCCTATATACAATGTTTTTAAATCATGATACAGTGATCACACAGCATACCAGTCGCTCTTATTTCTGTTGATTTTCAGTTGTTTTATTTAATTCCTTTTGAGGTGCCTCTCTTCTAAAAATCAAAATTGTATTCATAATGTTACTTGTATCTTGTTTTGTATATTCATTTCCAAACTGACTTTACCAGTTATTGCTCATCTTCTCTTTATCCACAGTTCAGCTTATATTAGTTGAATCTTGAAACTTGATCACATTCTGCTTTGCCACCTGTCTGTATATTATTCTGACAGGCACATTCCAATCGTCAGTTTATAAATTGTTAACTCATGCTGGTATTTCATTTACAGGCCCCAACAGGTCCAATGTTTTTATCTTGCACCTAGTCAATCTGGTCGTTCAGGTAAATTGTGTTACTTTAAGGGATAGTCCTCACCTTATGTTGAGTTCATCCGAATATTCTGCCCACATACTGTAAGTATTCTAGGCAAGCTCGGCATTTCTCTACAGAGGAAAACTGAAACCATTCCCATTTCTTTTTTAATCTCATAATGTGTCTCAAGTCTGTCTCAGAAATAACCCTCCATAATCACCTGAACTACCGCCACCATTTGATCGCCTTCTGTCATATTCTAATTTGTAACTGCACCATTCATCCTTTTTTTTTTTTAAATATATTTTTATTGAGTTTTTTTCTTTCTTTTAAATCAGGAGACATTTTACAATCAGAACATTTTCTATGCTTACTTCAGATTTGTTATGGTACAGGTATACAATACATGAAGATCTTTTATATTTGATACAGGTTAGTATTAGAATTGAATAATTCTGTGACACCACTCTATTCTCTCTCCCCCCCCCCCCAGTTTCCACCTGCTATGGGCAATAATCAGGATCAACCCTAGCATGATAAATTGGCCATCTCTGCCAGAGAGTGGCAAACCTATCCGCCTGGTTATTTAGTTTTGCTGTGATGTTTTCCATCTGATAATGTAGAATTCACAATTCACCTCCAATCTTGTATGCTCGGTATTACTTTGGTCATCCATTTCTTTGTTAGATTTTTTTGCAGCCAACAACAGAATGGGAAGCAGGGTTTTTGTACCATTCATCCTTGTTTCTACCGGTTGTACAGGCTCTCTGCTCCTCTTCACATGTGATCTTGGCACAGTCCTCTCTGCAACACATTCACAGTATCTTCTCTCTTATCCACAGTTTGTAAGCATGCTGCTCCTAATAAACAGAACAATATGGCTTACTGGTTTTCTCTGCATCTATGGCACAATAAGTTGTTTGATTCTTTCATTATATTCAAAAGTTTTATCTCTAGCTAGTGCTCACCAGCTTTTATGAGCTTTCTATTCCCTGTTTTTGTGCCCCACATGTTGTAGTCAGTCTCCTTTTGTGTAACGATTGTAAGAGGTGCATTAAATTTGCTAGGACCACTGGTAAGCTTTCAAGTCAATTTCAGAAGAGACACTGGCCCCAATATTCAGAAAGTTAGAATGGCACTAACATGAATATCACGATGCTAACGGGGCTGAGCATGTTCGGATGGTGCAGGGGCAATTTTCAAAGTGCCCCAGTGCACAATCCTCATACTGAACACACCACTGCACCCATGCAAATGAGGGAAGCCTCTAGTATACGGAACACAGTGGTATGTTCATCACTTTTTGGAAATAGTAAAATGCTGCCATGGCAAAACTAATTCTATTTTTAATGTTAATTATCACCTGGAAATCAGGCAAAGGATGTAACTCCTCATCAGCGCCTAGACCTGACCGCCAGACATCCACCCCAGGCCACCCAGACACGGTGGCCCCTAGCTTGACCCCAATGGTGGGGCTCCCCAAGAAGAGAGACCGAAATCCACCAGAGGCCCCAGCTGAGGCTTATGCCTGAGGCATCATTCAGAAAGCAGTCCAGGGGCTTCACGGTGCTCCATGCCAGGGGTTTTCTCCTTGATTCCCCCAGGAGGCGCGGACATGCAGTGACATCAGCGCAGGTTGGACATGCTCCCACACCCAACCCTGCATCTGCCGATGCCTCTGTTCACTGCTTGGTGGTCCCAGCTGTTGCACACCCAGTCTCCACTGGGTGTTGCTGGTATGCTGAGAAACCACAACCCTTCCCCCAAGAGGAAGGAAGCTGTCCATGGGATGCTCATCTTTCCTCCCCCGGACGACCCTCTGATGTGCCGTGCTTGCTTCCGAACCCAGGTAGTCAACACCACAGGTGGTAGTGCTACTGCTGCACTGGTGGGCCGGCTCCCATAGCAAAGTTATTTACCACGTTCAAAACCCTACCCTTAATGTTGCACATACTGGTATATGATCACCTGAACCACTGCCCCCATCTGTTCACCAAGCAGCAAACTGACAGCATGAGTTGTCATTATCTGGTAGTCTAGTGTACACCCTCCCACCTGATCTGCAAGTAGCAATGTGACAGCATGAGTGGTCATTCCCTGACAGTCTAGTGGTGCCTCACTCACTCACCCAATCCTCATCAGAATATATTTCTTGTAAAACCCTGTCCCTTGTGGGCTTGTGGCCTCCCACACCTGATGCCCATCAGAATATGGACCCCCTCACCTGATCCCCATCGGAACATAAATATTGTAATAACACTTACTGTCCTACGCAGCCAGTATAGTGTTATGGTTGTGCAACTGTGTTAGTTTGGTTTTAGCCGTTCGCACTCTCTATTCCAGAGGAATTACCACCCTGTAGCTGTATGAAAGGCAAGGAACCCTTGGAGAGGGTTACACCCCTAGAGGTGCCACGAGATGATACCTGTGGCTAAAGGTACCTTAGGAATCCCCTAAGAAGAGAAGTGCTGCTGCTGGAGGAGGAGGGAGGATGGTGGGGCAAAGAAAAAAATGCTTCACAATGAGGCTGAGAGGAACTGCTTATATAGCTTAGGAACTGGGAGTGGCTGGCTGCTTGGCCAGCAAACTCCAGGCAAAGTCTTTCCAATTCACTGTCCTATGCAGCCAGTATAGTGTTATGCTTGTGCAACTGTTAGTTTGGTTTTGGCCATTCACACTCTCTATTCCAGAGGAATTACTACCCTGTAGGGGTACGAAAGGCAAGGAACCCTTGGAGAGGGTTCCACCCCTAGAGGTGCCATGGGGTGATTCCCTTGGCTAAAGATACCTTAGGAATCCCCAAAAGAAATGTAGTACAAGCATCCCAAAAGAATGAGGCGACGTGAAGCATATGAGCAAGCAGTAACTGTGACATAAGGGTAGTAACTGTAATGTAGTAGTAGAGAAGCATAGACAGATTGATAACGTAATGAGATGCTCAGTTCAACAACATAACAAAATGCCCAGGTCTGTGTAGCATGATACAGATGGTTTGCATTGAGAATGAGGGGATCCTCTAAGGAGAGAGGGCATGGCAGGGACACCATCTACCTCCATTCAACAGTGGAACCTACCTAAAGAAACTAGGGGACACTACTATGCTAACTAACAGTTAGGACCTGAGGCAATGAAGGAGAGAAAAAAAAAAAACTTTGAGGAGGAAATCTCTTGGGATCCAAGGCCTAGGTCACCTTCCCGCCAGGCTTGGGATATTTTATTTAGTGACGGCTCTGCAGCTGCAATTAGGAAAACCCAATTAAGGGGAGGTGGAAGATATTCCAGTTTGGAGGAAGGCTCTCACTCGAACCCTCTAGCAGAACCATCATGGAAGATTGTGAGAAAACTCTGCAACAATATGTGCAACCAAGGCAGAGGAGGAGAGCAACAACTGCTGAGGCACTTACCTGCCCTACCCACCCTAAAATCAAACTGGGTGAACCAGAGGCAGACATAGGGAGAATGCGGTGAAGGTGCCTTGCTAGAGAATCCATTAAAGCCAATGGACAACCATTATAGTGGAACACTAGAGCCAAAGGAGATCATAGTAACCACCCTTCATCGCTAGTCCTAAATTGTATACCAGGAGCTGCTGTCGCATAGCAGGCAGCTAAATCTGAGCCCAGGGTGAGGACATTCCCAGGTATGAGCCAGGTGAGAAGGATCCCACCCCAAGCTGGACATGCTCAATGATGCAAACTAAATGCAGAGTGAAACCGTCAGCTGCAGGAACCCTGCACCAATAGAGAATGGCTGGCATGCCCCAGAAATAGATTAAAAGCTGAAGCTGGTGAGCTGATTGAGCACTGGTGTGCTGAAATCATAATGAGCAGTGAGTGTTGAGACCTTGCAGGTTGAATGCAGAATTGAGTGCAGCAGAATCCCAGAGTCTGAAGCTGAGGGATGGCAGTAGGCATGAAGCAATGAGTTGCATAAGCAATGAGTACATAAGCAAGCATGGACCTGTACGTAGGTCAGTAAACAGAGTAGTAATAAGTGAAGCTGCACGTAGGTCTGCATAACGTAGTAGCAATGAAACAGCACTGAATAGTGAGGCAAGCCAGCCAACATTTAAAAGCCGAATCAAGGTGACAAATACTCTGAGGATTTTTGGTGGTGAAGGCAGAATTTAGAACAGAAATAAGTAGCCACATGGGGCCATGACCCCCAAACACCTCCCAGTCCCCACCATAGGACGAACAAAGAAGTGATGGAAGGCCGAGAACCACATGCAGATATTAAAGCTAGGTTAACAGCCTCTGCAGGAGCTTTTTGGCTGACCTCAGAGTAGAACATGTTGAATAAATATAGAAGCAACAGCTGTATGGAGTACACTGAGTTGTAAAACTGCAATAAAACATGGAGACACAATGCTCCGAAAGCAGGTGTAGCCAGGCAGTGCAATGAAGCTGCAAGTAGAATGAGAGCATAAATGAGCAGCATAGCTAGGGACAGAGAAAACCTGTGTCAGGTGAAAACCACTGAATATGCAACATGGAGCAGCTATGGTTGAGCTGAAACACACAGATAATGATTGCAGTAGTTTGAGAATGATGAGCAACAGCGTAAAAAACACAAGCGCTGGGTACAATAGTAATTGGAGTAAACAGTAGCAGTGGCTGCAGTTATAAGTAACTGAAAGCAAGTAGTATGAGCTCAGAGTAGCAGTATGCTAGGAGCATAGAAACAAAGCCCCCCCCCAAGGCAAAAGCAAAGACACATGAACACAGAAAACAAGAAACAACAGAAGCATACAGCCGAAGGCAAAATACAAACCAGAAGCAGGAAAACAAACACAGAAGCCCAGCAGGAGCAGCAAGGCGGGCCATAGGCCCCAGCCTACCAGGTAGGCCCAACCAGCTCAGAGGACAGACTGACAGAGCCTTCGGCTACAAAGAAAAAAATGCTTCACAATGAGGCTGAGAGGAACTGCTTATATAGCTCAGGAAGTGGGAGTGACTGGCTGCTTGGCCACCAACCGCCAGGCAAAGCCTTTCCAATTCCCTTGTAGTGTAGTGGCCCCCTTGGCTAGGATGCCAGTATAACAGAGGTAACTTCCCACCCCCTCCCTGCCCTACCTGCTCAGCACACACCACCTACACTCCCTTCTGTCCCCAATTAACCAGTTCATACATGCATTTTCTGCCATCTGTGCAGTGGAGACAGTGACCAGCAGAGACCCTGCTCACCACCTCAGCCAGCCACTCTCTGCATTACAGGAACTGAGTGTGAGCATACTGTAGAAACACCTGTGTGTGGGTGGTGGGATGGGGGGGTGACATCTGTTATACCATGGTCCAGATGGGGGGGCACTAGACTACCAGGGATAGATTGTTACAATATTTATATGCTGAAGGGGATTGGTTGAGGGAAGGTGGAAGCCATTGGCAAGATGACAGAAAGGGGAAGGTGCTGCTGATGGGGGACTTCAACCTGCCAGATGTGGATTGGGGCTTCCCAGCAGTGACTTCAGCTAGAAGCAGGGACATCCTGGACTCTCTGCAGGGAGCATTCCTCAGGCAACTAGTCATGTAACCCATTCATGATGGGGTAATACTGGACCTGGTACTCACTAACAGGGGCAGTGTTGCAGACATCAAGGTGGGAGGCCACTTGGGAACCAGTGATCACCGTATGGTGTGATTCAATATAAGGACGGCTGCAGAATCGAACCACACAGGGGTGAGGGTCCTGGACTTCAGGAGGGAAGAGTTTAAAAAGATGGATGAATGCCTCAGGGATGACTTAGCAGGGGTGGGTGACCTGTGTGGGGTGGAGGAACAGTGGACGAAGATAAAAGAAAGCACAGTAAAGGCAACAAACCTCTGCATCAAACAAGTGAGCAAATGCAAGAGGAAAAACAGACCGCTACGGTTCTCGAAAGCGGTGGCTGAAAAGAGAAAAAAGGATAGTAGTCAGGAGGAATGAGGAGACTCAGAGGGAGGAGGATAGGGAGGTGTATCGGGGGAAACAGAGGGAAGCAGGGAAAGCAGTAAGGAGTGCAAAAGTGCAAACTGAAGAGAGAATAGCCCAGGAGGTAACAGCAAGACATTTTTTAGATATGTAAGTGAAAAGAGGAAGACCAGGGGTGGGATTATAAGGTTAAAAAGGGAAGGAGAGGACTGTACAGAGGGGGACCTGGAAAAGGCAGACATCCTGAACAAATGCTTTTGTTCAGTGTTCACAGTATAAGGAGAAGGGGAAGGGCCACAAAAAAAATAACAAAAGCTTTGGAAAGAGGGAGGTGGACACTAGTCCTTTTTTGGAAGAGAGAGTCCTGAAGGGACTTGTTACGGTGTGGGATATAAAAGATGGACAGACGCTCCAGAATAAGGTGCAACCCACCTGGTTAAGTGGGAATTTTATTATAAAACAAAAAAAAAAAACAATATAAATCACAGTCTTAGCTTTGGCACCTTCTTCAGCATTCACTTCCACTTGCACCAGTTTGTAGAACAAAATACGAACAAAATCATGAACAGAATATCCTCAAACCAGTAGAACCTTCCTCCACCACTGATCAGCAAGCACTGACCTTATCTAAAAAAAAAAAGGCAGCTTACTAAAGGACATTTATAGCCTCCCCCTGAATCATGTGACTTAGATTCATTATGTAACAAGCAGTGAATTTCTTTAAACGTATCTTAACATTTTAGAGTACACATGAAATGCTGTACAATGCTTAAATGAATTGTAGAAGTCCTTTTTGTAACCAATTTTGAAATACAAAGCCTAAATATATTCAATCACCAGGCATGACTTTGCAACAGTATAAATCTAGCCCACTAGGGGCCGCCATTCCCCTATAGCTCCCTGCCAGAATGACACCGCTAATCCTCAGAGCAGCTTCCATTTTGTATCTCTCCTGCCAAGTTTAAGGTACAATTTATTTATTCCTTTATTTTGGAATATACAATTTCTACTACTGTGGTATAACTGAAGGGGGACATTTCAAAAGTGCAGAGTGTAAAAGTACGAGCCACACTACTAATATGTTGCTCCAGGGGAAAGAAAAAAAGAAAACTCTCACAGGAACTGGGGCTTACACTTGTTTTAACAGCCGCTCCTGGGCTTCCTGCAAGGACAACACCTCTATATTAAGCCTGCTCACATTCTGCTGCAACCAGGTCCATTTTATTGGTAGCACAGACTTTGCAGCATGAAAACGGAGGAAACCAAGTTTATTTAAACTACACAGCTGGCTTCAGTGCAGACTTGGCAGGTTTAAGCCATTGGCAGCGTTGTTTCTAAGCCCAAACAGATTTTATTACCCCTTTTGGCAACTTAAGAACCTTATAAACTGCAAAGCTCCCACAGTCTTTACCACAAAAGTACAAGGGATATGTCTTTCTTTATTTAGGGCATTATACCACTACATCAAATATTTTAAGGGAGCCATAACCCTTTTCTACCCAGTATAAGGTAGATTTATGCTGGAAATTTGTGAATAATGTTTCAATGGAAGGAAGAGAATAAAAAAGAGGGGCAAAGAATATAGAAGACTAAAGGGGGGGAGTTACTTGATAAGGAGGTGGCCTGCCTCCTTATCAGGAAAATAAAAGGGATAGCTCTAGAAGACAAGAAGATAGATGGTTGCAACCAAGAGAAAGTATGAAACATTATTCCGTGACAGGTATTATCCCTGTCACAGGACTTGCTAATCTGAAAGTGGACAAAGCAATGGGGCCAGATGGGGTGCATCCAAGGGTATTGAGGGAGCTCAGGAAAATACTGGCTGCAACTTTGACAGTTCTATTTAACAGCTCACTGGAAACAGCAGTATAGTTCTGGAGGACTGCAGGAGGGCGGATGTAGTCCCACTGCACAAATGTGGTAGCAGGAAAGAGGCTGAGAGTTATAGGCCAGTCAACCTGACATCAGTGGTGGGAAAGTTAATGGAATCGCGTTGAAGGAAAGGATTGTGTAATATCTTGAATCCAGTGGGTTACAAGACCCAAGGCAGCATGGTTTCACAAGGGGGAGGTCATGTCAAACTAATCTGATCTGTGCAAAAAAATACCTCCACAATAGCACAGTAGGGTCAGCAACAAAGTAAACCGATAAGGGGAACCATGTATGGTCTATCTCTGTTTTTCAGAATATATGCTACTAAATAACTGTGGTAAGCAGAAAGAAGTGACTCAGGCAGTCTAACCTCAAGAAAACCACTTTTATTAAACACTTGCCATTATAGAAAACATTGTATCATATAAAAACATGACATGTGTGCGAATAAGCAATTGTTCACAACGTGAAGGCCAAAAAGCAGCAAAAACAGTGAGATACAGGCTCACAAGTCTAACAATAGCTACGGCTATGACTTTCAGAACTCCATACTCAGGACACCCCTCCATGCAATTCGTCACAGGCTGCTATTCAAAAGTATTGTAGTACACCTCCATAAAAGAGAAGCATGGCAAAATAACAAAATTGGAAAATCCAAAGGAAAGATGGCCATGTTTGGCGGCCATGACTGCAGTAGTTCTGTGCTTACATATCGGTGTGCAACCACATCACCATCAGACTGTGACGTGCCCACAATTAAGAGTGCCTTATAAAGCCTTCTCTAAAATGGACAGGCTAAAGAAATAAACAGGAAGCTAAGTAAAATAGTGGAAACCAGGAAAAAAAGAGTAAGGAGAGATAGTGGAATCCAGATAAAAGGAACATACAACAATGAGGGAAAGTAAGCAAGGAGGAAAACACTAACAAGAAAAGGAAAACAGCCTGAAAGACAAGGATAAATGACACAAACATACACATATAACAGCAGTGGGGGACCAAGTCACACTGCAGAATTCCCACATAATTGACATACCTGAAAAAGGCATGCAGTGCGGCCTAAAGTCTCACTGTATGAAAAAGAGCACACTGCAGCCTCAAGTCATAGTGTGCTCACAGTGGAGCCACCAAATCACACTGCAAGAATACCGTGGCGCCAATAAAGTCACGCAGTATGGATCAACCTACAAATATTATGCAGAGGAGCCTACAGTCACACTGCATGAATTACACCAAAGAGAAGCCTATTGGATTTCCATGTTGGGAACTCTGACCCCACATGGTCTCAGTAATGCTATCCCCCTTCATTCTTACCTTTGATTAGCTGCTGTGTGACTTGCTGGCTCCACCGTAGTTTTTTTCTTACAGTATGATTTGAGGCTCTGCAATTTGTTTTTATGCAGTGTGACTTTAGAAATGGTACTTTAAAGAAGTATTTAAAAATGGGTGAAAATGAGACCCCACTGAAACTGAGATTTTGAATCTCACCTGGGCTATCTTGGTTGAATGCACAGTAAAGGCTGGTAAAACCTAGATTCCACTAAAAACAAGATATAATGTATTATATCAAAGCCAAGCTATTCAGGTAAATACATTTTAAAAATTGGTAATGGCAGGATCCCACTGAAACTGAGTTGCTGTACTGCATCTCAGCTGGGCTGTGAAATCCTCGGTAAATACAGTGTACAACTGGGTAAAAGCAGGACCCCTCTGAAGATGAGATACTGCAGCTCAGCTGGGTTATCCTGTGTAGCTGCAGTGTAAAAATGGGTATTAAGGCAGGACCCAACTGAAAACAAGATATGACATCTCAGCTTAGCTAGTCCTGGAATATTTTACATAAAATAGGTGAAAGCAGGACTCCAGTGAAAACAAGATACAGTAACTCAACTGTTTCCCTGGGTAAAATCACTATAAAAATATGTGAAAACAGTAACACAATAAAATGAGGTATTGCATCTTATCTGGGTTGGGCTAACCTGTGTAGATACAGTATGCAAATGGATGAAAGCAGGACTGCACTGAAAATGAGATATTGCATCTTCTCTGGGATATCTTGAGTAAACAGAAACATAGAATGTGTTGACAGAAAGGACCATTAGACCCATCTAGTCTGCCCTGTTTCCCCTGCCTAACACTATGCTCTGGACTCTATTTGGTCACAGGTGTCCCTCCATCCTCCCTTACCTCTATTTATTATACCCTTGTGCCTATCCCACGCATGTTTGAAGCTCCCTACTGTTTTGCCCCTACCACCTCTTCTGGCAGGCTGTTCTGGACATCCAGCACCCTTTCTGTGAGGAAGTATTTCCTCACATCCCTCTTCCCACCCCCCCCCACCCAGCTTCATAGCACGCTCCCATGTTCTGGTGCTCCTCCTCCTTTGACAGAGACTCCCTCCTGCAGCTTGTTAATCCCTGTGAGGTACTTACAGGTCTCAGTCGTATCGTCTCTCACTCTCCTCCAGGAAGTACATGTCGAGCTCCCTCAGTCTCTCCTCATATGGTTTCTTGTGCAACCCTTTTTAGTATCTCTCCTCTGGACCACTTCCACCCTGTCAATGTCCTTGCAGAGGTGTGGCCTCCAGAACTGAACACAGAACTCCAGGTGGGGTCTCACAAGCGAGCAATACAGTGGCAACCCTTCTCCTGTTAGCAATCCCCTCGCTGTGTACCCCAGCATCCAGTTTGCTTTCCTACTGCCCTGTCACATTGTCCTGCCACCTTGAGATCATCCAATATGATCACCCCAAGGTCCCTCACTTGCTTGGTAACTGCAAATACCTCCCTCCAACTTATACACCCCCTGAGGGTTTTGCCACCCCAGGTGCATGACTTTGCACTTCTTGGCATTAAATCCCAGCTGCCACACCCTAAACCACTCCTTCGGTTTCTCCAGATCACTTTGCAGTCTCTCCACTATTCCTGTGTGCCCACCCTGTTCCAGATTTTTGTGTCATCTGCAAAGAGACACACCTTCCCTTCCAATTCCTCAGCAATGTCACTTATAAAGACAATGAAGAGGAAAAGGCCCAGTACTGATACTGTGGTACTCCACTGGTCACTGTCACATCCTTTGAATTACTGCCGTTTACCACCACCCTCTGCCTCCTATCTTTTAATCAGTTTGATATCCTGCTCACCACCTTCTCCCCCACCCCAGGCTGCTAAGTTTCTTTATTAGCCTTCTGTGTGGTACAGTGTCAAAGGCATTATTGAAGTCCAGATAGGCCATATCCACTGTTCTCCCCTGATCCACCACCCTAATTAGCCAGTTTTATTACTATTTTTTTTATTATTTTTAATTTTTGTTGACTGGGAAAGGAGGATTAGGCAATTCTGCCTATTTTCAGCCTCATCCCAGGGTGGGAGGGAGGAGATACAGATGAAAACTAACTGAAATTGAATCAGATTAAGCTGTTGGTGGTATTTTTAGTGAATGGGGTGGTGGGGGGTGGAATCTGGCCAGGACTCAGGGAAAGTCCCCTACTCTTTTCAGGAATTGCCATGGGATCTTGAACATCCACTTGAACAACCACCAGAGCAAGTAGACGGGACCTCGGTTTAATGTCTCATCTGAAAGACGGCACCTCAGGAGTACAGCACCCACCTCATGCTGCATTACACAATCAGTATTGAGTTTCCCCCAAGTTCCTGATGTGGAGCTAGGACCCACAAACTTCTGATCTTCCAGCCTCCAATTAAAGAAATCTGTAAGATTTATTTGACTTGATCTCCCCTCTGTGAAGCCGTGCTGCCAGTCATCCTGCAGCCCATATGCATCCAGGTACTCCATCAGTCTCTCCTTCAGCAAGGACTCCATAAACTTCCCCACCACTGATGTGAGACTGACTAATCTACAACTGCAGGCCTCCTCCCTGCTGCCCTGTTTGTACAGATGGACCACAGCAGCGCTCCTCTATTTCTCTGGAGCCACCCCCATCTCCAGTGAGATGCTGACTAGTGTTGCCAGGGGGGCAGCTAGCACCATGCTCGGTTCCTTAAGTACTCTTAGATGGACCCTGTCCAGCCCCATTGCCTTGTTTTTCTTTAAGGCTTCCAACCTCTGACGGACTCTCGCTTCTGTAAATAGACATGTGTCGACTCCCTTCCCTCGATGCCTATTAATGCACGTTGGCCTGCCCCCCACCCCCCACTATGAATACCAAGCAGAAGTATTTGTTTGAAATGTTATCTTTTTCTTGGTCTTCCTCTGCACAGTCCACCCTCCTGGTCTCCTGATTTTCAGTACACCACCCCTTTCCTTCCTCTTTTTGTTCACGTATCTGAAGAATCTGCAATAGGGTGGACACACCAGCAGGGGGGTACAGAATATGAGAGAGGATCTGAGGAACCTGGAGGGATGGTTGGAGAGGTGGTAGTTGAGTTTTCATTTAATGTGACATACAGGGCACAGACTGCTCTTGCCCTGTATGTCACAGATGCCACTCCAGCCACTGAAATAGAAGATGAGACATTGCCACTGTTCATGGTCTATGCAACACAAGCCAATGGAGAATTAGTTGAAACTGAATTGGCGGGAAAACCGGTTAGCTTGCAGCTTGATACTGGGCCATTAGTATCTCTTGTGCCAGAGCACATCTACAGAGAAAAGCTTCAGCACTTCCCGTTGCGACCATTGCATATGCAGTTCTTGTCTTACACTGGAGACCAAATCCCTGTGCTAGGGGAGATTCAAGTACCAGTCATCTACAAGGGAGGCACGTGGACCTTGCCTCTGATGGTAATGCAAGGGAGAAAGCCCTGCATTACTAGGAAGAAACTGGCTCAGAAAGATCAAGCTGAACTGGAAAAAGATCTTCAGTTTATATACCATGACCAAGGCACTGCAAGATGCACTGCAGAAAGTATTGGACAAACATGGTCCTGTTTTCCAGGACAACTACAGCACAAACCAGGATTTTGAGGTGAAGATCTGAGTGCAACTGGGAGCCACTCCAATCTGCCACATGCCTTGACCAGTACCCCTTCTCCACCACCTAAGGGAAGTGGTGGAGAAGGAACTGGACAGTCTCAAAAGCCATGGTATCATGTCACTAGTAGCGAGGAGCGACTGGGCTGTCCCATTGTGGTACGGAAGTGAGACAAAGCAATGAGGCTGTGTGGTGACTACAAGGTTACAGTGAACTGTTGTATAGAGCCAGACCCATACCCATTACCCACTGTGGAGGACTTGTTTGCCACACTAGCAGGTGTTAACAAGTTGGACCTATGTTTGCATACCAGCAGTTGGAATTGGAACCAGAGTCAGAACCATATCTAACCATCAACACTCACAAGGGACTTTACCAATATCATCACTTGGCCTATGGAGTTTCCACAGCGCCAGCAATTTTCCAGAACATAGTGGACCAGATACTGCATGGACTGGACCATGTAGTCTGCTTTATGGATGATACCTTGGTAACAGCACCCACAGTGGAAGAGCATCTGACAATCCTGGGCCAAGTTCTGTCCAGACTGCAGCAGTATAGCCAAATGGCAATTTCTTCAGAATTCTGTTGAGTACCTAGGCTAAAAGATTGACACCCAAGGCCTACCTAGGCCTAAAAGATTGACACCCTACAGAGAGCAAGGTGGATGCTATAGTCAAGGAGCCTGGCCAACAAATTTGACAGAGTTAAGATCATTCTTAGGCCTCTTGAACTACTGTGGATGGTTCCTAGCCCAATTGTCCACATTGTTGCAACCACTTCATGCCTTGCTACAGAAAGAAGCTCAATGGAATTGGTCACCACAATGAGAGGAAACATTCCAGGCTTGCAAGCAAGTAGCAAGTGGTTAATGCACTATGACCTAGCCAAACCTCTGAGGCTGGCACGAGATGAGTTTCCATATGGAGTGGGGGTCATCATTTGTCATGTTATCTTCTGGGGAGGAACACCCAATCACTTTGCTTCCAGGACCTTGTCTCCAAGCAGAAGAAACTATGCTCAGATTGAGAAAGAAGCCTTGAGCATAATTTTTGGTTTCAAGAAGTTCCATAAGTATATTTATGGACAGAAATTCACTCTGCTAACAGATCACAAGCCTCTACTCGTAATTTTGGGGCCAAAGGCCGCAATACAAACTCCTACAGCACTCAGGATGCAGCAATGGGCCCTGATTTTGTTGGCTTACAACAATGACATCGAATACAGAAATTCTCAGGATCATGCAAATGTGGATACAATATCAAGACTGCCATGAAAAGATGTTTCAGAGAAGGAAGAAGATGGGGCAGTATTCCATCTTTCACATCTCTTCACAGGATGTTGCAGCAGAGACACAACGAGATCCTGTCCTCTCTTGGACTAAACCAGATTCACACCAAGTACCTACAACTCAAAGGTTGGCTCATTTCCTGTTCACTTATAGAAACACTCCTCACACAGTCACAGAGTGAACACCTGCTGAACTGTTCCTAAAACATCAACCTCGTACCTGTTTGTCATTGCTCAAGCTAGACTTGGCTGATACTGTTGCAAAACATCAACTACAGCAAAAGGGTCATGACAAGTCAACCAAGCCAGTACAGATTTTCCATCCTGGGGAAAAGGGTGATGGTTCAAGACTGTAGACATCCCAAGATTTCTTGGATTCATGGGATAGTGATTAAACTACCTGGACCTTTGACCAATGCAGTTTGCATGGGACATCGACTTGTTCACATACATGTGGATCACCTGCTGCATTCTGAGGTTCCAGTGTATGCAGCAAAAGATGTCAGTCCAGATGAGGACAGTGACACAGAGGACTTTGCTTCTGCCGTGAAGCTCCACCGGGGCCAATGCCAAATAATAACAGAACACCTCTTTCACCAGCAGCAGTTGTTCCAGCCTGCAGATATCCCACTGAAGACCACTACAAAGACTTGACCTTTAAGTCATGTACTTAACCTGTACCTCTGTGCAACTAGACTCTTACCTGTAATGTTATTTAGTGACAAGTTCTACCCAAGGGGCAGAATGATCCCCCAAACTTTTTTCTGGGTACCAAATTGTCTACTTCGGCACAGAAGTTAGGAAACATAACTGTTGAAGTATTTTAGACTAGTTTCTGTCTAAGGGGGAGGAGTGTAGTATATACATATAGGTATCTATATGTATGGTAGTAGGAAGTACAGGGAACACCATTAGGGCTATAGTCCATGCCTATAGATATTTGCAGTCCTATCTATGTATAGTTCCTGTCATGCCCAGTGGGCATTCCTTTGTCTGTGTCCAGCAGTGTGTGACCTGTATCTCTGGAGTAGGAATAAAGATACCCACTGAACTGATGTGCTGTGTCTGAGTCAGTCTGTCTAGGGCACCAGAATATTACACCCTTTGCTTGTCATTTTGCTTATGGCCTCCCCCAGAACCCTGTCCAGTTCCTCACCTTGTGCTGGTGGCCTGTACACACACCTACATGGGTAAAGGCCCTGGACCTCATTTCTAAGCCAACCCAAAAACCTCCAACCCCTCCATTTGCCTGCTGTGTCCTTGTATTTCTGTGGCCTTAATGCCTTCCTTTACATATAAAACAAACCCCTCTTCTTCCCAGCATAACAGTGAGAAAAAGCAGGGCCCAACTGAAAATGACATATCGCATAACAGCTGAACCTTGGGTAAATACATTAGAAAATGGATGAAACCAGAACCCCACTGAAAATGAGATGCTGCTTCTGAGCTTGGCTATCATGCATTTTTTAAAATGGATAAAGGCAGGACTCACTGAGAACAAGACAATTCAAAATCAGCTGTTCTTGGCTGCTGCCAACTCTTTAACTGGCTACTATATGCCCCTTAGCATAGTCTTATGTACAGTATGTCCCATGCTGTGCTAGGTGATGTCTGAAAGATCATTCTGCCTTAGTACTTCCACTGTCCTATTTTGTATATAACCCTGAACGTCTGGCTCGTTCAGCAGTGAGGCACTGAACCACCAGTGTATTGTCTTGGGATCTTTCTCCAAGTTCAAATTCAGCTTGATGAGCATGATCTGAGATTGAAGTAGCTCCAATAGTGTAGTCTTTTATTTTTTCTATATGTTCTAGGGATACAAACGCCTAGTCAATTCTGGTATATTGTGTATGTTGTGAAGAGCCAAGTAATGTGTGTAATTTGCAGAGACCACCCCCCTTCCCTGAGGAGACCGGAGGTCGCGAGGGCCTGCTCTGAAGCCCTCCTTGCCCAAAGAAGCCTCGAACCCGAGACACACCAGAGACCACCCTCCCCTGAGGAGACCGGAGGTCGCGAGGGCCTGCTCTGAAGCCCTCCTTGCCCAAAGAAGCCTCGAACCCGAGACACACCAGAGACCACCCCTCCCCTGAGGAGACCGGAGGTCGCGAGGGCCTGCTCTGAAGCCCTCCCTGCCCAAAGAAGCCTCGAACCCGAGACACACCAGAGACCACCCCCCTCCCCTGAGGAGACCGGAGGTCGCGAGGGCCTGCTCTGAAGCCCTCCCTGCCCAAAGAAGCCTCGAACCCGAGACACATCAGAGACCACCCCCTCCCCTGAGGAGACCGGAGGTCTGCGAGGGCCTGCTCTAAAGCCCTCCCTGCCCAAAGAAGCCTCGAACCCGAGACACACCAGAGACCACCCCCCTCCCCTGAGGAGACCGGAGGTCGCGAGGGCCTGCTCTGAAGCCCTCCCTGCCCAAAGAAGCCTCGAACCCGAGACACACCAGAGACCCCCCCTCCCTGAGGAGACCGGAGGTCGCGAGGGCCTGCTCTGAAGCCCTCCCTGCCCAAAGAAGCCTCGAACCCGAGACACACCAGGTAATTTCTACCTTGATCCAGGCTGCTGCCACCATCGTTGGCCATCTGGTGTCTTTTCTGAAACGGCCACAAGCTCCCCTGCTCAGCGCATGAATCCCGGCCAGAGTAGCACCTCGAGTTGTTGCCCAGGCTCAAACGGAGCTGAACTGTTACTTTTGTGCCTGATTTTGAAACTATTTCCATTTTTTTTTTTTTCTCCATTAGCTCCTTATATTGTTTTGCCACTGGGAGCCTAATTAAGTTGAACAATTTGCTCCCAGTACCTCACTTGTCACATTTTACTGCTCTCTAGTAGTTGTTTTCTTGGTCATCACCCCTCATCCTCCCTCACCACCCCTCTCCAATCGTGAAAGCTATCCCGCATTGTGCACTCCCCAGATCAGCCCTCCTCCTCCCTACTCCTGTCAGGCAATGTCCACCCCAATCCCGGGCCTGGCAGCACTGGTCCTCCCCCTGAAATCTCCTGGGCTGTGCATTGCTTCTATGAACATCTGTAGCCTCCTGAAAAAACTGGACACTCTGCACTGCTGGGTGACTCTTCATAAACCTGATGTTGTTGCCCTTGTTGAAACCTGGCTGTCTCCCTCCACTCCTAACTCTCATGTCTCTCTCCCTGGCTACACTCTCCACCAGTTGGACCGTGTCGGCAGGAGAGGTGGGGCTGTGTCTTCTATTTGAAGGATTCTCTCGTGGGGCTACCACTCCCTCGCCTGACCTCGACCATAAGGCCCAGGCACTTACTCTAAAGCTGTCCCCGGACCCAGCTAGAGGCCATTATTCCTAACTGTAGCCTACATACCCCCAAGAACCAATCCCAGGCCCTGGGCCCACTAATTGACTACCTCACCTCCTACCCAACTTCGTGGACCAAATCTTGGTGGGCGACTTGAATATAAACTGGCTCTGCCCTCATCTTCCTCCCACCGTGAGGCTTTGATTCAATTGACCTAACTCAACTGGTCTCACAGCCTACTAGAAAAAACCCTGGGGGACAAGCACCCTCCTGGATGTGGTCCTCACCAACAGGCCAATCCGCATCCACAACATCCAAATTCTCCTGACTGCCTCAGTGACCACTCCCTGTGCTTTTCAACTGGGAAACCCTCGGCTCATCCCGGTCAAAACCACCTCTCGAAGGAGGCTTAGGCCTGGGGGACTCCATAGGCATAGCGCTTCCTTGCCCACACTGATTGGTCCCCTCTAACGAGGGCAACCAACATTGACTTGGCCCTGGGCTTCTTTGTAAGCACTTTCAACTTTGCCTGTGATATCTTTGCTCCCATAATTGCTAGGAGGTCCAAAGTGAAACATGCCTCTTGGATCACCCCTGCCCTTCTGTGGCAACTTAAGCAACGTGACAATCTTTGGCACCTTGCTGTTGCTACTGGCCATTCAGCTGACAGGCAGTCCTATGCTGCTGCCTGTAACCAGTGCACCTGGGCCATCCGCAAAGCAAAGGCGGAATACTACCAAGCCTCTCTTACCTCCTCCTGGGGGAACCCCAGGTGCTTCTGGGACAACATCAAGCAACTGAATGGTCACTCCAGTCCCCTCTCCTTCTCTTGTCAACATCAATGGTACTGTCTCCTCTGACCCTGCCCTCATTGCCTCCCACCTCAATAACTCCTTTACCGACCTTAGCTCAGTACTTCCTGGTAACTTTTCAGTCCACCTCCTCCATCTGTACCACCACCCATTGCCCGCCCCTCTTTCCACCTGCGTCGTGTCACCATGCAAGAAGTTAGGCCTTACTTGCTAAAGCCTAAAGGTAACACCATCGGTAATGACTCACTTGATCCCTGCCTTTTTCGTCAGGTCTTGGATCAGGTCCTCTCACCTATTACATGAATTTTCAACAAATCACTCTGTCTCGGAAAATTCCCTCTGCCTGGAAGATTGTCACAGTACCCCTGTCCATAAAGGTGGTGACAGGACTCTTCGGGTAACTACGACCATCTCAATCCTCTCCCCCTCTCTAAGGCGTTAGAAAATTGTGGCGTCCCAAGTCTCTGACTACCTCTGTAAGTACAATGTTCTCTGCCCTGAACAACCGGGTTCAGAGCAGGTCATAGTACCAATACAGCACTCCTGGAATTTTCAACTTCCTCCATGCCTCCTTGGACTCTGGTGCCCTGGCTGGTGCTATATTCATTGACCTGTCTAAAGCATTCGATACTGTTCGCATCCTCTTTTGCTCTCCACCCTCGACCTAATAGGCTTTGCCTCAGGACCTGTTCCTGGTGCACCAGCTATCTCTGCCCGCTCCCAATGTGTGAAAGTCACGGTACTCTCTCTGAAACATGCCCATTCACTCTGGGGTGCCGCAGAGCTCAATTCTTGGACCCCTACTATTCTCACTCTTTCTTAACTCCCTACCCAGCAGTTGTGCGGGTAAGATGCTTCTCTATGCTGATGATGCTGTTCTCGTTGCCTCCCACAATGACCCCATGCTGCTACAGAACTCCCTCCAACTAGTCTTTGACTCTGCAGCTACCTGGTTCACTGAGCACCGACTTGTTATCAACCTGAAGAAAACAAAAACGATGCTCTTCTCCCACCCCAAAATAAGTACAGCAAGTTTCCCTTAGCTGTCCACTCCACACCAATCTCGTCATTGACCAGGTGCAATCCTATAAATATCTTGGTATAACCTTTGACCCTGCACTTTCATTCCATGGACATATATCTGCCCTAAATTCTGTCAGCCAACTCACGGCTAGGCATTCTTTACCGGCACAAAAATGCCTCCCTCCTGATGCCCTCTGCTGGCTGTCACTTCCTCTGTCATGTCTCTCATTGACTATGGCCTTCCGGTCTATGGCTCAGCAGATCAGACTGCCCTCAACAAGGTTCATCTCACAGTAAATAAGGCCTGCAGACTTATCACTGGTGCTCCCAGACTCACTCACACATGTGAGCTGTACACCCTGGCTACCCTGCTCAACCTGGAAGAAGCGACTCATGTATCAGACATGCCAGCTCACCTTTAAAAGCCCTGCATGGCCTATCCCCCATAGGCCTATCAACTCCATTAAGCTGTACTGCACCGACCCAGATCACGCGCAGCTCATCAAGAGCTACCCTAGTTATTCAGAGCCAGGACCTCACAAGGTCAGAGGGCATTCCCCTACCGTGCTCCCCACTGGTATAACTCCCTCCTGCCAGTGTCTCAAACTCTAATCTTGGCTTGCTTTAAGCCCAGGCTCAGAAACTTCCTGTAGCTCTGCATGATGCAACTGCAGCTAGCCTAGTGTAAAAAAAAAAAATATATATATACTCTGTTTGACAATGCTCACTGGCGCTCCCCCTTCCTTTCCTACTTATTCCTCCTCCCTATCTCCTCCTTCTACTCCCACCAGCTCTCCCCGACCATAAGTTTTGCACCTTTTGTTATCTTTAGCTCGTTGGAGATTGTACTCTATTGTAACAAAATTGTAATTGAACTGTAACTTTTTTGTTTGTAAGTACTGTGTCCCTTGTACTACTGTTCTGATGTCCTCTTTGTGACAAGGTACCTTTGTAAATGAGCCTCTGGCTCAAAGGTTTCTAAACTGATGTTTAACTAAATAAATAAATAAAATAAATAAATAAATAAATATCTGTCTATGGTGTGGAGATTTCTCCAAAAGTCCACCCAGTCTAGGGCCTGCAGGTTCCATTTAAAGTGTTTCTGGGTGGGAGATTGTCTCTGAAGACAAGTGTTGGTTAGATCCATATTGAGACTCATAAAAAGATTGAGACCCCCACCACCACCATATCAGCATCCCTTGGTGGAGTTGCAGTACCTTATCTAATATGGATTGTACATTTTTGGGGTCTCCAGGTGGGAGATATACATTAACTATTATGAGTTCAGTTTGTTTATATAAGCCTAATGCTACTGCAACTCAACCTCCTGCATCAGTTTCTGTATGACGGATTGGGAAATGAGTAGCTCTACAGGCTCAATATTGTTACTTCCCTGTGTTAACCCTTCTTCAGGAAGAAGATATGACAAGGACAAAAATCAGAATTTTTCAAATGTACTGCATTCTTTGACAGATGTGTTTCTTTCAGTAAAATTACATCACACTGTTCCTTTTTAGCAGAAGATGTTCTGTTTGAATGTTTGGCCAGAATGTTCATGCTGTTAACATTTTGAGAGTATATGTTAAACAGGGTTTGTAACATTGTTAAGGTAGGTGGGTGGGTAGGACCACAGTACGTGATAACTTCAGATATAAAATTCTTCCTCCTCCTCTCGATTAGCCCTTATCCTTCCCAGTATGATAATGCTCATGAACCACTTATGCTGTACAGTGCGAACAAAGCAATGTGACAATGGACATGGAAAATACTGGCATTGCACAACTGGGGCCTCTGAACTCATCCTTTGAAGGCAGGGAATGGTAACTACTACTCTCTTGTTTTCCAGGAAGTTAAGAAAGTAGTCTGGAAAAAAAGGAAAACTACTAGAGCTTGTCCCTGAGGTTTTCTGCCGTGGCATGCCATGCTGGGGAATGGGAATTAGGGAGGGATAGTGATTCAATGACTGAAGTCTCATCAGCCTTATGGGTGGGAGTTTGTTGTCTTCAATCAACCCCCAACAATCCCAACAATATGCTGTAACTATTTCTTAAAAATCTGGAGTTATCTCGGAGAACTTTGTCCTGGGAGATATGCTGTATGTTAGCAAAAGGATGGCACCTATGTTGTGTGATTGGATGGAAACCTGGGGAGAGTAGAATGTTTACTACCCCCTTTTCCTGTAAATTATTTTGTATCATTACATCAATATCAAGTGATGTTGCAGTGTAGTTAACATTCAACATCCTCCTAATGACTTAAATGACTAAGGGGGGGTGAGAGGTTTGCTTCCCTTAAGATGCCTGCAGAAGACTGAGCTAGACCATGATGGACAGGTGTAGCAGGGTTGTGTATGACCCCATGGAGCCACCCATGGCTGGCCATGACTTTGCCCACTTCAGCAGATCCAAGAGGTACCTCACTTCACCAATACGAATACTGAGAATAAAAAACTGCACACACCTAAGCAGCTGAAGGTGCTACCTATGCTGCAAAACAGACAAAATTGGAAAAACAAATTTGTTTTACCAACATGAATATTGTTTGTTTTAAGTAGCCATAAGCACTGTTTGCATTCACACTGAACACGGCTTTGGAACCGTTTTAGTAAACAGTACTCAAACCCTGATTACAGGTAGGCTTAAGCATGGTTTAAAAAACGGTTCCAAGTTAAATTGCACTAATCTGCAATGCAGACAGTTTGGCACGGTTCCCTTGATGAAGCTTGATGTCCCTGATTTGGAAACATGTCTCCCTCCACACGCTGGCATCAGGCAGGGCCAGCACAGCTCTATATGCCTCCATGTCTGGATCCACCACAGTTCAGGCACCAGACCTAGAGACATCAAATTGCAATGTGAATAACACTGTCCACATATGACTACCAGACATATAACATCTTACCCTGTGAGCGCTCTAAGGTCTTGGCCACCATTCAAGTAGGTGCCATTAGCTTCCTTGGTAAGATATATACCTTTTGGGGGTAATTCTTTCCCTTTTTATCCTACTTTCAAAATCTGTAATAATATTTATACCCTCTAACTGCAGAGGACAACATACCCCCATTTATGCAGAATAAATGGACCATTGAGTAATGTGACATTTAGCCACTGATTAAATCATGACCTGTGTCCCATAACGTGGCTTATAATTTCAGTCTAACATCTCCCTGGAATGACTGTATGTCCTGAAAATGTGCGACAATCCCATGTGGTAGAACAGGTGCTCATACTGTATAATTGTGAAAATCAACAACTCAGTAGATGTCTAAGAGTATCAGCCATAGTTTCCAAGTTCATAGTCGTAAGTCAGTGCATCCCCTCTGAGGCCCTGGACACACTGGTGAACTCAAAACGGTTATAGTGACAAACAATTTTAAATCCCCCTAGCACTGTTTGCAGACAGACTACAAGCCCCTTAAAACATTTTTACAAAAGTGTTTTTAAACCCTGCTAGATACCTAGTCTTAAAACCATTTTTAAAACCATTTTAAAGCTAGCATGGTTTTACTCACAGGTCTGGACAGGAGTAAGAAAATTTTAAGCTGTAATGGTTTAACTAAAACTGTTCTAGCTGCAGTGTATACAGGCAAGCACAGTTCTGTGTGTTGGACTTAACATAAAATAGTTACAAGGAGAACAGGTTTAACACTAGCAGTGTGGACACACTGAGGCCTTGTTCACACTGGGCTACTTAAAACGTTTTTTCCACCGTAAAATGTTTTAAGTAGCCATAAGCACTGTTTGCATTCACACTGAACACGGCTTTGGAACCGTTTTAGTAAACAGTACTCAAACCCTGATTACAGGTAGGCTTAAGCATGGTTTAAAAAACGGTTCCAAGTTAAATTGCACTAATCTGCAATGCAGACAGTTTGGCATGGTTCCCTTGATGAAGCTTGATGTCCCTGATTTGGAAACAGTTAATGGTTAATCTGGCCCCGAGGCAGTAGTGTGGATGCTGTAAACCATTTTTAATAATGGTTTATAACGCGCCACTGACAGTGCAAACAGAACAACATGGATGCTATAACATGGTAATTAATTTGAATTTAAAAATGTTTGAATTACCGTGCTGTAGTGTGAACAGGGCCTAAACCACTATCAAAAATGGTTGCTGAGTAGTGTGGATGCACTGAAATGGTTTAACTAAACTGGTTTTAAAAACGGTTTTCAAAAACAGTTCTGTAGTGTGTCCAGGGCCCAAAAGTCTGCAGTAGTGCCTTAATGCTCTCTATAATTATTTCAGAGTGTACTCGGCATTCTCCCTGATCTGTCTGGACCATAACTCCTCTGTGTTGTCCTCATTTGTCTAATTTTTCATTTTTTCATTTATTCTTTGGTAACCGGGTAAAGGCACTGGTCCAAAGGTCCCTTTTCAGGCCCAACCCGGACAAAAAAACATACAAAAATACACAAATACAATCAACAGCAATACAAAACCAAAAAAATTCAAATTACAAATTACAGTTACAAGCAGATTTATGTAATAAATAACTTTTTAACCTTTGTTTAAAAGTTAAAACAGAGGGAGCAATCCTACCATCAAGTGGGAGTGAATTCCAATACAAGGGTGCTGCTATTGGAAAAGCTCTAGAGCTTAATCTAAGCCGAGACCTGGGGACAAAATATAGGGGGCCGTTAGCCAACCTCAGGCTGGGAAGCAATTTTCTCATTACAACACGATCAGAAAGAGGAAAAAGGGAGCCAAAGTAAAAAGATTTATACATCAGACAGCCAACAAAATATTCTATTCTGCAACTAGGGGGAAACCTCCCCAACTGTGAATAAAGATTACACCGATGCATCCTGTTGGTGGCTCCTAAAATAAATTTACAAATATTATTATAGGCCACAGTTAGTGCTTGCATTTGTTTTGTACCTATGTTATAATATAAACAAGAACTGTAATCTAAATATGGAAGAAGAGAACCAACAGCAATTGCTAATCTAGTTGCTTGTGAGAAGAATGACTTGAATTTGTATAACACCCCTATTCTTTGATTTACTTTCTTAGCCATTGACTGAATCTGAGGTGAAACGGTCAAACTGGGATCCAATAGTGGGCCCAAATACTTAAACTGAGACACTTGTTCAAGCAGACTACCCCGAAATTCAGATATCCTCAGTTCCGGGGTGTCCACCAACATAAATTGCGTGCAAAATAACATAACTTTTGTTTTAGCTGAGTTCAAAACCATAGCATTTAAAGTAAGCCATGGACAGACGACACCAAAATCTTTTTCTAGGGAACAAGAAAATTCAGATACAGAATTCGACTGAGCACAGATTACAAGATCATCTGCATAAAGCAGTGATTCACTAAACTTACAAACTCCAGAAAGCTGATTAATAAAAACAGAAAATAACAGGGGTCCCAAAATGGACCCCTGTGGCACACCACAACTAACTGGCAAGACATCAGAAATCACAGAACCTACTTGAACAAATTGACACCTGTTACTCAGATAATCATAGAACCAAGAAACACTGACATCAGAAAACCCCAGATCTTTCAATTTTGTGCAAGCCAAACTGTGATCAATCAAATCAAAAGCCTTGGTTAGGTCCACGAACACCGCCCCAGTCATCAAACCCTTCTCAAACCCATGTAGGATGGTGTTCGTGAACCCAACCAAGGCCGTGCCCATACCAAAGTGCTTACGCAACCCATGTTGTTGCCTTGACAACAAATCATGGGTAACCAGATAGGCATCAATTTGATTAGCCACTAAACACTCAAGTAGTTTTCTAAGGGGATTCAGTATTGATATTGGCCTATAATCATCCATGGAAGTAGCACAGCTGTTTTTTGGAATTGGAACCACCTTAGCTTTCTTCCAGGACAGGGGAAAAACATCTGTAGCCAATGACATATTAAAAATATAACAAAGGGGATCCATAATAAAGGGGATAGCCAATTTTAAGAAGCAGGCATCCAACCCTTCCCTGCAGTCAGTCCCTTTATTTGGAAGAGACTGCAGAAGATGAAAAACTTCATTTGATGTTACTTCCTTAAACAAAAACCTGGTTCCATCTACCAAAGGAACAGAGGAAAAGGATTTAGTATTACCAGCCTGAGGAAAAAAAGATCTAAACTTAGAAAGATCTGAAAATTTAGAATTTAACAATTTCGGGCAAGTCACCAATTTCTTTGCTGTCAACATTTAATTTCTGGATGTCAGATTTTGATTTAGGAGAAAGTAAAGAATTTACGTTATTCCAAAACTTCTTTGGATCTGCCAAGCTATCTTCAAAGCGATCCCTGACAAAAGCTTTTTTAGCATTTCTAACAGTTTGAGAGACTAAATTCTGAAGTCCACGGTAGAGATCCATTGAAACTCTACTGGGAGATAATTTTAAATTTAGTCCAAGCACTATCCCGCTCCTTAATTAATTTCTTAATGCTGGGACCAAACCATCCAGTAGGAGAACCTCTACACGAAATGGTCCGCAAAGGGAAAAGAGATTCCTGAATGGGAAGAAGTTGACTGCAAAAAAATTCTAGTGCTGTATACACATCTGGAATACATTCAAGAAATGACCAATTATTAACCTCAAAGAAGAATATAACGGAATAATCTATCCTTTTAAATGATCTAGTCTGAAACGCAGAAGGAGGGGGTTTAAGACAGTGAAAATCTAGGACACAAAAGGTGGTCATGTGGTCGCTTACAGAATCTGCCAAGACACCAGTGGTCCCTACCCTCCTCACTCTATTAGTCAAGACCCAATCCAACAGAGAATGATTCTGTGAGATGGGATTGAGATGGGTAGGCACATTTATATACTGAGTCAGTCCGTAAGAGAGAAGAAGAGATTCGAGCCCCATGGTGTCATTGGCCCTTCAATTCAAATTCATATCTCCAACAACAACAGAATCACTCTGCTTTAAATAAACTTCACAAACATCCAAGAAATGTTTAAGCCCTTGAAGACCACATTGAGGGGGATTATATAAACAGCCCACATTTAACTTTTTCTTTCCTCCAAGAACAAATTGCAAAACCAACCAATCAGTATCACAATCCAAATCCTCACTAGACCTTAAAAACTTAATTTCTAAATGATCCTTATAATAAATCAAGACCCCACAACCCCCTTTTTTGACCTTTACGGTCTACCCTAAAAATTTTATAACCCCCAATATGACACACATTATGGGGCACCCCCGGCTTCAACCATGTATCTGATAAAGCAACAATATCAGGCAGATACTGCACAATAAGCTATTCGATCTCAGCAATCTTAGGGATTAAACTACAAACATTTATATGGCTAATTTTAAATCCATGACAGGATTTCAAACAAATTGTTCAAAGATGATGCTTGAGAGGAAGATGTAGAGTCCAAAGAGCAAGGCCCGGGATCCGGTTCAACATCACCAGAAACTAACAACAGAATGGTGGTTGAAACACAGTTGCCCAATTTAGAACAAAGTAATATGCCATAGTGCAAACAAGTAAAGTAACCCCTATTCCCACATTGTTTTATGGGCATAGGGCTACTCAACAATAATTGCCATGAGTCAGTAACAACATCAACAACTAAACAATTTGAAAAGCAAAAATCACTTGTCTCATATGAGGCAGTGTTTCTGGCACCAAACCTATATAATTCAATATGATCCACATATATCAACCCCCCCCCAAAGAATACACACCCAAATAGGTAAACATTTAGCATCCCACATTATTAACAAAATATACTTACAACACCAATGGCATTACAATAAAACACTCCCACTCCCCTACCGCCCTCGGACTCCCTTAGACTCCCCTGCACTTAGTGCACTTGCTGCACCTGCACCGCACAAACGCCACCGCGTTTGGCAAGTGAGATCTTTAAACACCTCAACCCCACAGACTGGGTTGCCACCACCAATCGGGGAGAGGGGGTGCAGCTAGCAACAGGTAGAAGAAGCTAGTAAGTATCTAGCAACAGGGCTATGAGCAGGGTGCAATTACTCAAGTGGCAGCAGCTATACTTAATTAATTGGCTCCACTCTTGGAAGGACAGCACAAACACCCTGAACAGTACACTTTAGGTCCCTTTTTCAGCAGCACACAAGTAATCACTTTGTAAACAGCAGTTCAGCAGGGACTCAAATCAGCAGTGCTAAATAATAAAATCTCCACAGCATTAAAATGCACCCCAATACTGTGACAAGTCATACACCAGCAGGCTTAGTTAATTCCCAAAGCCAATAAGGGGTTTAGCAGCATCACACTCCAGAAACATGACGCTCACACAGTCTCTGTATAAAATAAAACACAGTGCAGTGATAATAGTTAATGTTCCTATAGTCTCTCCAAAGACCCACTGCCACACAGCTCAGATCTCCCAGGAATACAGCAGCCTTCCAGATGGAAATGGGGAGTATAGGGCTCTTCCTGTCATAATGACCAGATATTCTACATGGTTCACTGAGCTTTTAAAGTGCTAGGGGGGTTAAGGGGAGCCTGCCACACTCCCTTAGACTTCCCTGCACTTAGTGCACTTGCTGCACCTGCACCGCACAAACGCTACCGCATTTGGCAAGTGAGATCTTTAAACACCTCAGCCCCACAGACTGGGCTGCCACCGCCAATCGGGGGGGAGAGGGTGCAGCTAGCAACAGGTAGAAGAAGCTAGTAAGTATCTAGCAACAGGGCTATGAGCAAGGTGCAATTACTGAGCCTCTGTGGGATGGTTATCTCTTTTGTTCTGTAAAAATCGGTCTATTTCTTGCTGGTGTGGCATAGTCTCGATCCTTCTGGAAAGAAGATCTGGAGCTTTGCTGGGTATGGGGTTTGGAATTTTTGTTCATTCATTTTAATGGATGGCCCTGAGATGGGGTTATAGCTAGTGTGACTAGTCAAAACTGCTGGAGGGTTATCATGATCAAAGAAAATCCTCTTTCCTTCAAATTGTAATTCTCTTGGCTTTCCTGCAGACAATAAAATGGCTTGCTTGACTTGATAGCTCAGGAACTGCAAACCTGTAGATCTGAGCTTTGCTTTTGAGTCACTGGTTTGGGACATAAGGCTCTGTGAGTCTGCTCTATTTGGAAAGTGAAAGAACCTGGTAAGCCTAGTATTGTAGCCGAGTAAAATGTTTTTCTACAAAGGGGACCATCCCTTTTCCCTCAGCTCCTTCAGGTATGCCATACACTTTTTAAGTATGTTAGTTAGTTAGTTAGTTAGTTAGTTTTTGTTAACTGGGTAGGTTATCTAGCCACATAAATGACTATTTTCAGGCATAACCACGGAGGTTACAAAGTAGTGATGTAGAAACAAGAACAAAATACAGTGGTATGAAGAAGAAATACAAAATGGCAAAAGTGATACAATATTAAGACAAAAGCAGAACTGATGGTACAAGGCAAGTGCTGACACAAAATAAGCATGAGGCAGGAGAGTGCATAGTTCATCACTAAAGACAAAATCACAAAAATTTTACAAAAATCAAAGAAATCTTACAAAAATTACAATAACAGCATGGCAAAACCAACTGATCTGTAGTAGACAGACAAACAGCAAAGTAGGGAACTGGATAAGGTAGCAAATACCAATATAAAGAAAACTTACAGTTTAAAAGCAACTAACAGTTAAACGTTAGACCAAGACAAGTAGGCACAAGTAAGTGGAAGGAGTAGGCTAAGGTGGATTAAAACATGTGCAAGGGGTGAGTTTGGATAAGTCTGAAGTTCCTTTTTAAATATAGAATGACTTGGCGTATGAAAGATAGCAAGGAGAAGGACGTTCCAGTACTTCGGGGCAGTGTGAGAGAAAGTGCAGGCACCCTCAGAAGTTTTACATCTAGGTATGCATAGGAGAGATTGGTCAACAGAACGAAGGCTATAGGAGAAGAATTGAGGGAGCAGCAAGGAAGCAAGAGATGAAGGGAATTTTGACCTGATAATGCTACCAGTCAGGAAGCCAAGGGTGAGGAGTCTATGGGTGGATGGGGAAGGCCAATTAAGATCAGCACAGAGCTGGCAGTGATGTTTGTGCCGTGGGGATGCAGAGGCATAACAGCAAATATTATTATAAGTAGTGTCCTATTTGAGAAGAGTAGTCCTTGACACATCTACATATGTGACAACACCGTAGGTGAGTGCTGGAAGCAAGATGCCACAGGCAATGGTCAGTCTAGCAGGAGTCCCCAGCTGCATCTAATAGAAGTCCTTTGCAATAGGAGTTGTTAGGCATTCTGATTTGTTTTTTGCAAGCATTTCATTGTGTCCTGTAGTTTTTTTTTTTTTTCCAAAATACTTTATTGGAATGGCTGGATGTTACAGAAGAGCATACTGTGCAGGATTACATACAGTTGTTGTACAATATGAAATTGATTGTACAAATTATACAATTCAGACCTTCCCCTATTCAATTTTATACATCTCTTAGGATAACAAATTAATTGACTTATTATGGCCCAGCTAAACAGTGTATTAATTAATTCAGTACTTTAGCCCTAGGGCAACCCTTATGCGGGTGTGGCTCATGTATTAGGAATTAAGGATGAAAGAGCCACCAACCCCTTGACTTCTCCTTATAAGCCCTCCACCCCTGGCCAATTTATAGAGGAAATCTACCCTCTTCAATCGCTCGCTCCAAGGGGTTCCAAATTAATTCAAATTTGTCTCCTTCACCCATAGGGTTCATCTGAGCCCTCTCTAACCTCATGCACAGCCCCATGTTATTAATCCAGTGTTGAAACACAGAAGAGGAAGAAGCCATCCATGACTGTGCCACAGTTTTGTAAGCATTGACAAGGGCCAGGGACCACAAGGCTACGGTACTCTTTTCCTTAGGCCTAGAGGGGTCCGTGCCTAATAAAAATTCAAGTGGAATATTGGGAAGCTGGCAGCCCAGCACATCCTCCATCATATGATGCATTTCAAACCAAAATAGAGCTACTTTAGGGCAAGCTAATGCCATATGCAGGTAGTCCCCTGTGTTGATAAGGCATTTGGGGCAACTATCAGATTCAGATGAGTCCAGAGCATGCAGGCACTTTGGAGTAAAGTATATGCGATGCATTATATTATATTGGACCTGCCTTAACTTATTGCTTCTGGAGCACAGATTGAAGTGGCTAATCGCATCCCTCCACACATCCCCACTCCAATCTGAATTTAAATCCCATTGCCACTCTTCTCTAGCTTTCCCTTGCAGTGTGTCCTCCCCCCCTCCCCAAAATAAGTTTATAAAATATGGTTAGGGGTTTGGATGAGGGCTGGGGTCAAAAAAGCTCTTCCTGAAAGGGAGATGAGGGACCCCATCCATGTCCAATGTCCAACGCGCTACCCAAACTGTTCCTAATCCTTAAATATATAAAAAGGTCAGCTGGTGGCACCTTCCATCTTGCACACAGATAGGAAAATGTTATGAGTGCATCTCCCTCATATAACTGACTCACCATCTTCAAACCCAATCTCCTCCACTTCAGCAGCCTTTAAATCAGTGATACTGTACAAGGACCCCTAAGTTTCATAGCCTCAATCAAATCAGTACTGGGGGAGGGTGTAGACCCCCATCCACACAATCCATGCGCTATTGTCCAGGCCCTGAGTGTAGCCTCTGTGAAGGGGTTGTCGGTATTAAGTTTCCTAGATGGCCACAATGCCCCAGTGAGTAATCCCTCCACCAGTGGAATGAAAAGCAGCTCCTCCTCCTCCAGAGCCATCCTGGAGGGGGCTGCATCCCCCCCGGCCACCTTTACAAAAGCAATTTGCGATGCTAAATAATACCAGTAGAAGTTAAGGAGACCCAGCCTACATAGAAACATAGAAGTTGACGGCAGATGAGGACCGCAAGGCCCATCCAGTCTGCCCATTTCTTTTTTCTACCTTATAAATGTGCCATCGGCCTTTGCTCTGTCAGTGGCCTATCTATTCATAGTCATTTGTATTGCTCCCCTTATGCCTATCCCATGCCTGTTTGAAGCCCTGCACTGTATTCATAGCCACCACTTCTTGTGGTAAGCCATTCCATGCATCCACCACCCTTTCTGTGAAAAAGAATTTCCTCACATTCCCCCTTAATCGGCCCCCTCTAATCTCATGCTGTGTCCTCTTGTCCTGCTATTTTTCTTATATTTAAACATGTTAGACTCTTTCACCTTGTTAATGCCCTTAAGGTGTTTGAATGCCTTGATCATATCACCTCTCTCCCTCCTTTGCTCAAGGGTATACATATTGAGCTCTGTTAATCTGTCCTCATATGTCTTCTGATGCAGTCCCTGCACCATTTTGGTTGCCCTTCTCTGGACTGCCTCAATTTGGTTAATGTCCTTGTGAAGGTGTGGCCTCCAATACTGCACGCAGTACTCCAGATGGGGCCTAACCAGTGTCTTGTAAAGAGGGATTATTACCTCCCTCTTACGACTTGTGATACCCCTACTAATACACCCTAACACCCCCCTAGCCTTACCTACTGCTTTAGAGGTCTGCTTGGATGATTTCAGGTCATCAGTGATGATGATGCCCAAGTCTCTTTCTTCCTTTGTGACTGCTAGCAACTCCCTCCCAGCCTATAGGTGGCTTCAGGGTTTCTCTTCCCTATGTGCATGATCTTGCACTTCTTGCATTAAATCCAGTTGCCACTCTTCTGACCATTTTGCTAGTTTATCCAGATCTCTTCTCATTCTACCCACCCCATCTGGATCATCTACTGTGTTGCAGATCTTGGTGTCATCTGCAAACAGACAAGCCTTACCTCTAGTCCATCTGCAAGGTCACTAATGAAGATGTTGAAGAGGACTGGCCCCAGGACTGATCCTGAGGTACCCCACTTGTGACTTGCATCTCTTCTGACTGTATACCATTTACCACCACTCTCTGTTTTCTGCCCGCAACCAGTTTGCCACCCAGTTGACCAACTTCTGACCCACCCGAGCCTGCCCAGCTCATTTATCAATCTTCTATGTGGAACAGTGTCAAAAGCTTTGCTGAAGTCAAGGTAGGTGACATCAACTGCTCCCCTTGGTCCACCACTCTGGTTACCAGTCAAAGAAATCTATGAGATTAGTTTGACAGGACCTTCCTTTGTAAACCCATGCTGCCTTGGATCCTGTGCCCTATGGATTCCAGGTGTTGCACTATCCTTTCCTTAAGGAGTGCCTCCATAATCTTGCCGCTACTGAGGTAAGACTGACTGGTCTGTAGTTCCCCGCCTCCTCCCTGCTACCACTCTTGTGAAGCGGGATCACATGAGCCCTTCTCCAGTCTTCTGGGACCTCCTGTGCTCAGAGACTCACTAAACAGTTCTGCTAATGGCTCTGCTAGTTCCACCTTTAGCTCCTTAAGTACCCTGGGATGTGTGCCATCAGGTCCCATTGCCTTATCCACCCCTGAGCTTAGCAAGCTCTTGTAGGACCCTTTCTTTTTGTGAAGGAGTAGTGCTCACCTCCCTCCCCCATGTCCATGATGCTGAGCTGTGGGCCTGCCCTACCTCTCTTCAGTAAATACTGAGCAAAAGTATCTATTTAGGATAGATGCCTTTACAGGTCTTCCTCCACATGCTCCTTTTCTCCATTAAGCTTAGCAATACCCCCTCTGGACTTTCTCCTTTCATTAATGTATCTATAGAAAGTCTTGTCACCTTCTTTTACTGTTCGTGCTAGTTTTTCCTCAGTTTGGGACTTTGCCTGCCTTACTGCCTTCCCTGCTTCCCTTAGGGCAGTTTGGTATGCCTCCCTATTTTCATCCCGTTATGTTCCCTTATATTTCCTGAAGGCCAGCCTTTTGGCTCTGACCTTTTCTGCTACTGTATTTGAGAACCAAAGTGGTTTCCTTCTTCTTTTGCACTTCCTTTTCTGTCTAACACAATGGGATGTTGCTTCAAGTATTGCATCCTTAATGCTTGCCCACTTTGCCTGCACCCCCTCACCTGTGTTTCTTTTTGCCAGGGCTAGCTTAACTCTGTTGGCCATCTTATCAAAGTCAGCTCCTCTGAAGTCCCATATTTTTGCCTTGGAATGGGATGGTTTAGATGTAGTAGCAAATTGAATCATACCATGTGATGGTCACTGGCCCCAGGTGACCTTCTACCTGGAGATCTGTGATCCCTTCCTTGTTAGTCAGTACTAGATCTAGGATCGCCCTGTCTCTAGTGGGTTGCTGTACCAGTTGTTTGAGGCCCTCCTGCAGGAATCCACTATGTGTCTAGTTCTGGCAGATGTTCCTGCTGGTATTGACCAATTCTGTATCCGGCATGTTGAAGCCCCCCATTATCAGAACCTCCCCTTTAGCTGTCATGTTTTGTATATCTTCTAACAGTAATGTGTCTATGTCCTCCCCCTGGTCTGGGGGCCTGTAGACAACCCCAGTTCTTATGGCTGTCCTATTTCCTGTTTCCAGGGTGACCCACAGTTCTTCTGGCTCCTTATGTGTATTCTGAATTTCTGTAGCTTTGATATTTTCATTGACATAGAGGGCCACTCCTCCCCCCCTTTTTGCACTTTGGTCTCTTCTGAACAATACATAGCCAGGTACTGAAGTCTCCCAAGTGTGGTTACTGGTAAACCACGTCTCACTAATTGCTACTATGTCCACTTTAGCCTCTGACATTATTGCCTGCAGGTCTGGGATCTTATTTCCCAGGCTGTGAGCATTTGTGTACATGATTTTCCATTGGCCAGATTTTGGTGTGTTAGTTGTTGGGTGAGGTTTGGCATTACCCCTGTTATCGTATGGGAGACAAACCTTTTTCTACCTGGTGATGCATATGAACTGCAAATATGCTGAATCCCTGTTTGACCACTAGCTGAGGGAGGGGTGTTCTTCCATTCACGTATAGGTGCTGCTCCCTCTCCCCATTTGCTAGCTTAAATATTCTGCAAAGACGCCAAACTTCTGCCCCAATGCACTGACTCCTCCTTAGTCAGATGCAGTCCATCAAATTTAAAGAACTTTGCTCCCAGAACTGTTGCCAGTTCCCTACAAATCTGTGTCCTTTTTCCTGGCACCAGCCCTTGAGCCACGTGTTTAGCTCCCCTATCTCCCCTTCTCTGACCTTCTGTCCATCTGCTCCCCTCTCCCAGACTGGCAGGCTCTCAGAGAAGGAGATGCCGGATGAGATAGATGATAGTTTGTCACCCAGCCTGTTCAGTTGTTCCTTGGTCTCCACAACTGACCGGCTGGTGAGATCATTAGTCCCTATGTGTACTAGGACATCAATGTTTTCTCTTGCTTTGTGAACAATTTGTTAATGCGGTCAGTGTCTCTCCATGCTGATGTACCTGGGAGACATCTGACCATTACCCTGGCTGGAGATGGTATCAACTCCCGAATCATGGAGTCTCCTATGATCAGAGTTTTTGGATTTCCTTTTGCTTTTTGTTTTTGGTTCCTGATTTGGGTGAGTTTTGTTGTGCTAGCTCCTGTGCTGCAGTGTCCTGCTCTGCAGTGTCTTCTGCCTCTTTGTTTGATTTCAGAGATAGAGGCAGATACCTGTTTGTAGTGTTTATATGGTTTTGGAGGTAATATGTTGGAGAGCAGAGTGATGGGGCACCTGATTTGCCTCTAACCACCTGCCAACCTCCAGGACCAACTACCCTCTGCGGTTGAGGTTTTTCTGTTGGATGCTGGGAAATGGCGGTGGTTCTTATAATGTATTTCTTCTTGAATATGAAATTTGAGGCGTGCAATCTCTGCCCATGCTGCCTGGAGCTGAGCCCTAAGCTCTCCAAAGGCCCAGCATGTAGGACAGTGTCCTAAATCCTGCAAGAATGTCCTTCTGAAAATTGTTCCACAGTACCTGCAGTTAATGATATCCATTCCAGATAAGTTGCTGGGTTTATAACCTAGTCAGAGTAATTAGAAGGAAAAAGAAAAGGAAAAAAAAATGCAAGTAATGGTTTGATTGTGTTCTGTTTAACTTGTTATAACAACAAGTTAAATTACTAGTGCCCCTGTAAATGAGCTCACCTTGTGGAGGCCCCACTGATCCACCCTTCCTGCTCTACCACAGGAAATGTCACAACTGTGGTACCCTATAAAAGGAGTGTAGTGTGGGGTGGTTGGGGATGGGGGTGGGTGGCTGGGCCCTTCCCCTGCCGAAAACGAAAAACCACGGACGAAAGAAAAAGGAGGTAAGAGCGGAAACAATCAGTCAACAACAAATGCAGTAACCCTGAAAGCTTATCCTAATGTTAGATAAAACTGTAAAACCTGTAAAGCACCACCTGTAATAATTTCAGAGAAGATATACGCTGTAAGAAACACTTTGCTACAGAGAAAAATAAAACAATGAAATGTTAGCAACAAACAGTAGCAATCCCTGTGAGTAAAAAATAAAAACACCACCACACAGTAAATCTGCTTAGCCAAAATAAGACTTAATCCTTTTCCCTTGCTCTGGTAAGTTTCTCTACTCTGCCTTTCAAGCAGTCTTAGAAGGAAAGAGCTCAGGTGAAGCTAGGTGCCTTGGCCAGCAAACCAAGTCTTCTATGTCCCACCCCTATTCAGTGGCTGTATCAGAGTAGATCTTTTAATACGAGCAGGTTTACCTCACCACAATAATTTATAAAGGATCACATTAAGCTGTTTAAAATGTGAATTTGGTAGAGCAATAGGCAGAACCTGGTAAAGGTACAAACACCTTGGAAGGATCATCTTTACTACCCCAACCCTTCCTATTAGTGAGAGGGGGAGGCCTGTCCATCTATCACAGTCCCCAGCAATTCTCTGTAATAGGGGTTTATGATTGAGAACATACAGTTTATGTGACTGCACGGAGATTACCACCCCTAAATATTTCAGCCTATCCACCAGTTGGAGTCCGCCCAAATTAGCTATCAGATCAGCTCTATCTAGCCGTCCCACCGGAAGAAGCTCGCTCTTCATCCAGTTAACTTTGTGGCCCGATAAGCTGCCATACTCCCTCATAACACTAAGCACCTCCGTTAGATCCCTAGAGGGGGATTGCAGATATAGCAAAAGGTCATCTGCGTATAACGTCACCTTGTGTTCACTCCCCCCATGGAAACCCCTTATTCCATCATTCCCTCTAATCCTGGATGCCAAGGGTTCCAAGGATAGTACATAAAAAAGCTGTGAGAGGGGACAACCTTGCCGTGTACCCCATCCTAACTCAAAACAGGGGGAGAGGGCACCATTAACTGCTATCTGTGTACTTAGTCAACAGTATAAAGTTTGTATCCAAGATCTGAAATGTGGGCCACACCCAAACCTGCATAAAGTTTCAAAGCGGTAGCTCCACTCCACACGATCAAATGCCTTTTCAGCGTCTATTGCGAGCACAGCAGCCCCATGTGTATTTGCACCCTGTTGCCACCTATGTATGATGTTTAGGGTACGCCTAATGTTGTGTTTTCCCTGCCGACCAGTTACAAAACCCAATTGATCAGGATGTATTAGGAGGAGTGTCTCCAATCTAACAGCCAAGGCTTTAGCCAGAATTTTATAGTCAGCCGTTAGCAGGGATATTGGCCTGTACGAGGAACAGTAGGTGGGATCTTTACCAGGCTTTGGGAGAACAGTAATGATCGCAGATTGTGTGGAGGGGGGCAACTCACCCACCTTTAGCCCTTCAGTAATCCTATTATACACTGGATCAAGTAATATGTCATGAAAAGACTTAAAGAAATCTATAGGAAGCCCATCTGGGCCCGGAGCCTTCCCACTCTTAAGTTCCCTGATTGCCCGACTTAGTTCTGATCTTGTAAGTGTACCTCCAGATCCTTCTCTTGCTCCTCAGATAATGCCCCTAACAGAGCCTGAGCAAAGAAATTATCCAACGCTTGCTGATCAGGTGGACCCTGCGATGTGTAAAGCTGTTTGTAAAACAATCCAAAGGATTCCCCAATACTGCCAATGTCATCTCTGACTGCCCCCCCCATTCCATATACTCTCCACATACCTGTCTCCCTCTTTTTTTGAAGCTGCCATGCAAGGTATTTCCCACCCCTGTCCCCATCGAAATAAACACCTGCTTGAGTTAGTAGGCTAGCTCTTTCCAATTTGGCACTGCTTAAGGTGTTATATTGCCATTTAAGTTTTTGCAGGACCTGGTATACAGCAGGAGATGGCCTGCTTTTGTGGGCCTGCTCACAGGCCTCAGTTTTGGTTCTTATATTTTGCAGGGCTTGGAAAGACCCCCTAGATTTATGGATCGCATATGAGATTGAGTATCCCCTCATAGAAGCTTTGAGTGCCTCCCAGCGAGTCCTGTGGGATGTGTCTCCTTCTTTGTTAAATATTAGAAATTCTTTAATCATCTCCGCTACCCCTTTACAGTATTCCCCATCCTTCAACAGCAGTGGGTCTAGTCTCCACTGTCTGACCACTGGGGGAGAGTCTCCCAAGCCAAGCTCCAAAGTCAATGGGGCATGCTTGGACAGCAAAATTGGGGAGTAAACCGCATTCCTAGATGCTGTAATGAGAGAGTGGGACAGCAGAATCCTATCCAGTCTAACATACCAGCCATAAGCATGAGAATAAAAACTGTAATCTCTCCTGGTGGGGTTCATATGCCGCCAAATATCTACCAAGCCCAGTTCCCCCTCCATTACCCCCAAAGCCTGAGCATTTTTGGACCTACTGTATGGGGTGGTGCTAGAGCGATCTAATACCCCATCCAAAATGTAATTATAATCCCCTTCCACAATCCACGGCCCTGGCCACTTGGCTATCTCCAGAGACAGTTGCTGAAAGAACTCTGGCTGCTCCACATTGAGGGCATATACAAACCCCAAAGAGATCGTACCCACCCCAGGTAGCATCACTCTAGCCAATGCAAATCATCCATACTGATCAGTACATTGCTCTAAGATCTTAACCTCAGATCCCTTAGGGAACCATAGGGCAGCACCCCTTGACTTAGTTGAGAATGTTGAGGACACCCAGTGGCCACCCAAGGTTGATGTAGTTTTTGCAGCCTCCCCCGCAGACATATGCATTTCCTGGAGCATAATGATTTGCCACTTAGATCTCCTAACCTCTGTTTGTAGTTTCTTCCTTTTAATGACCGACTTTAGGCCATTAATGTTCCAGGAAGTAATTTTTATAGCATCAGCCATAATCCCACTGTTTAGTAGGACAATTCAAGTACCAGCTGCACCAAAAATGATTGATCTCCTCATTACCTGTTCCATCCAACTAATTTTTAATAAACCCCCCATTCATCCCTGCCAAAAACAAAGGTAGGAGAACAGCCCTGGGCTCCAAATAACACAGTAACGGACTCCAGAGATGACCCCTCTGTCCCCACAACCCAACTTATCCCTACTAAACATAACAGTAACAATGAACCTCTAAAACCAAGTAACCCCCCCAACCCCATGAATCCCGAAGGATCCAACCTTTATTCCCTTACAAACAAGAAGCGAACTTTAAAACCTTCTAACTGTTCGAGTTAAGCACTCTAATTGTTGCTACCTCCTACTAATCCTCTGCAAGACCCCACGGGGTGCCATAGAATATTCCAAGATGGCTGCATGCTTATTCAAAATTAAAATTAATGAAAATTTATACACAGCCCTACATGAGACCACAAGTAGATTACTAGCATACTACCAGCATCGCGGGCCTCAGTTACAAGCATAAGAGAAACACTTTACAATGGAATAACAGCGTATTACTAAAGCTAGGCCAATGTCCAGCGGCCCAGATATTGTTCAAACATAAAAGTTCAAATAACATAGATCCTGGATCCAAGATCCTCAGCCCCACTGCTACCCTGGTCCCCAGACCAGGTCAGGGCTATGTAGGTCGAACCTCCTCGTTTCCTGATTCAGGCGTGCACATTGTTACAATCGTGGAGAACAGCAGATTCCCCCTCTATGTTGGTACACTGCACAAAATGGGTTAAAGATGTTGAAAACCACCAAGCGTCTGTCCCATGATCTAACTGCACCACCAAAAGAAAGGAAACAGGAGATTTTGTAGCGAAAGAAAGAATGAGTCAACAGGTACCACGGCCCCCCATAGTCCCCCTTATTAAAGCCAAAAGGATAGAGTAGTCACTTATCTGCATCAACGTTTTCATCTAGATCTTCCCTCCTTCGCCTTTTCACCTCCTCATCAACCCAACGGGAGGCCTCTCTTGGACAGGAGAACACCCTGGGAGCACATCCTGGATGGTTAATATGAAGCTTGGCAGGCTACATGAAGGTGAATCGCCAGCCCATTTTAAAAAGCTTGGTTTTAATCTCATTGAATTGCTGGCGTCTTGTCCGAAGCTCCCTACTGTAATCTTGAAATATCATGACTGTGCTGTTTTGTGTCTTAATTGGGCCTTTCGTTTTAGCCTGCTTGAGAATGGCTTCTTTATCTGTGTACCTTAGATATTTAATCAAGCAGTGTCGGGGACATTCGCCAGGTTTGGGGGGGCCTGACCCTGTGGGTCCGCTCTATTTCACACTTCACCAGTTCCTGAGGGAGCGTGAGATGGTCTACAAGCCACTTGTGTAAGCCGCTCTCAGGATCACTTCCCTCCAGGCCCTCCGGCAGCCCTACAATTCTCAAATTTGACCTCCGGGAGCGATTTTCCTGGTCATCCACTTGGGCCAACAGATCTTTGACTGTGTTTTGAATTGTGGTATTGTCCCTTACTGCTTCAGCCAGGGTGTCCTCTAGAGCTCCCACTCGCTGTTCTAGTTAGGAGATTTGCTCTGAATGGGCTGCCATGGTCTCCGAAAGGCCTGTAACCACCGACTGCATATGTGTTATTTGGCCTGCTACGTTCGCAAAGCCCACTTTCATGTCATGCTGTATTTGAATCAGAGTAGCTGGTACAGCTGCAAGGGATTTCTGTAGATCTGACATTTTTTCAGGGCTCTCGACTAACTCCCGATTCATACGCATCTGTTCAGGCCCGATTTTAGAACCAGCGCGTGATTCAGCCGCCCTGAATTGTAATTTTGCTTGCTTTTCTTTCTCCCAGCTGCCATTCGTATCCCACACCCACCTCACCGATCTCGGATACAAAATTAATAGTAGGGGTCTCGCAGTTCACCTATTGACTTGAGTGCTGTGAGGAGCTCAGCTAGACTGTGTCTGCCATGTTACAGTGCCGGCCACACCCCCATGTCCTGTAGTTGTTATAATCAGATGGCAGGCCTCAGGATTTAAAATGCCTCGAGCTTTTATCCCTTGCCCAAAGTAATGCGAGTAGGTCTTTGTGAAGCCACCTGGTTTGTTTGCCCCGAACATGATGGGTGGTTAAAGGAGAGTGCCTGTCCTGTAGAGCCCCATATTTGGTAAGGAAGTAGCTGAGAGCTGTCTAAGCATCCTGGGCCTGGTATAGGCAGGACCAGTCTACTAAGGAGACATCATGAAGAAACTTAGCCTGATCAAGACTGGCAAAGTTACGAAAGGTGATATAGCGTGGGGGGGAGAAGGGACCGAAGAAGGATACCAGATACAAAATATAGGGGAGTAGTCACTAATTGCATCTGCAAGGGTACCAGCGGCCAGGATACTGTCGATACAATTTGTCAGTATCAAGTCGATCAGAGTACAGGAGCTGGATGGAGACGTAACCCTGGTAGGATCAGTAATGAGTTGGTGTAAGTTGTGACTTTGCACTAGGCAGTAGAGGGTATTGTGTGAATTACCCATCCAGTTTAAGTTTAGGTCCCCGAGAATGAGTACTTCATTGTGCCCAACAACCAGGGCAGTTTGGTCGAGTAGTTCTTCAAGGCCTGAGTAACCACTTTGTGGTGGGTTATAGGCACAGACTATGTGCAGTTTTTTTGCACCTAAGAGGATGGTAGCATTAAAGGATTCACACAGGGAGGGAGTAGGGTGGGAATGATGGAGAGATTAAGATTAACCTTGTAGAATATAGCAACACTCTCCCGTTTGGAGGTGTTTCTGTCACATCTGAGCAGGTTATAATTGGTTAGGGAACAGACTTGAATCAGGAATGGACGGTTTAAGCCAGGTCTCAGATAAGCATAGGATATCAGGGTGATGGAGAGCAACCCATGCCTCAAGGTCAGCAAGGTTATGGACAAGGCTTCTGATATTAAGGTGAGCAACTCAGAGTCCCTTAGTATTGTTCAATGATGCATCTGAATGGGAGTAGTGGTCCAGAGGACCAGGGCTTAATTTATTTATTTTTTTTATTTATTTTATTTTATTTTGACAGCAGTTTGGGAAAACCTTTGAGCCATAGGCTCATTTACAAAGGTACCTTGTCACAGTAAGACATAACGCAGTACAACAGTAAATTAAGACAGCAATAAGTACATAAATACAGTAAGTTGGTACAAGCAGGAGTGATGTAACAATAACAGGGTTTAGGCTATCACTAGGCAGCTTAGTAGGTAGCTTTGTCATAAATATAGAGTAGGGCCTAGGCTAGTGGCATTTACAGCTTCGGGTGTTAAATAGGTGATTCCGTAAGGACGTTTTGAAGCATGATATCGATGGGGCTTCAGAGCTAGAAGGGGGCAGTGTATTGAACCAGGAGGGGGCCCTGTAGCTGAAGGCTCTTTGGCCGTGTGAGGTCCTTGCTCTAGGAATAGCAAGTGAGGATTTCCCAGAGGTCCAGGTTTGAACTAGTGGGACAGAGCAGTGGATAGTAGCGGTCGGTCCTGGCGGGGATAGCCCAAGGAGGGTCTTTTTAGTAAGGATACAGGTCTGATATTTGAGGCGCTCATCAAGATCAAGCACCAGGGCTTTACAGTATAGCAGACAGGTGTGAGTTAGCCTAGGTACCCCAGTAATTAACCTGCAGGCCTTGTTTAGAATAGTGCAAATTTTATAGAGCGCGGTCTGATCAGCAGCACCATACACCGGCAGCCCATAGTCCACTAGTGACAGGATGGATGAGGTGACTGCAAGTCGAAGAGCCTCAGCGGGGAGGCAGTTTTTATACCGGTGTAAGATGCCTAGTCGGATATTAGCAGCAGTGGCAAGGGCAGATATGTGTCCATGGAAGGAGAGCGAGGGGTCAAAATGGACCCCCAGGTATTTATAGGAGCCGACTTGTTCGAGTGGGAACGAAGACCCAGAGTGAATGAGAAGTTTGAAGTTGCAGGATTTGTTTTGAGGGTGAGCGAAGATCATGGTTTTTGTTTTTTTAAGATTTATCACCAGTCTGTGTTCCTTGAACCAACCCTCGGTTTCAGTGAAAGACCTCTGCAGGGAGTCCTGGAGCGCAATAGGGTTACAATCTGAGGAAAAGATGACAGCATCATCAGCGTACAATAATATGTTACCAGAGCAGGAGCGTGGAAGGGTGTTAAGGTAAAGGGAGAAGAGTAAGGAGCCCAGAATGGAGCCCTGGGGAACACTGGACAGATGTCTGAGTGGGTCCCGTTAATTTTTACACGCTGTGAGTGGTCAGACAGATAACTGGCGCACCAGGAGACAGGCCCAGCAGCAAAACCCGAGAGACTAAGGGCATCAAGAAGGAGGGGGTGGGAGACAGTGTTGAAAGCTTTAGAGAGGTCTATGAAAACAGCACCAGCCAGAGAACCCGTTTCTAAGGAGGAGTGGAGAAAGTTGGAAAACTCTAGGACGGCAGTGCTGGTACTATGGCCTGCACGGAAACTGTGCTGTTCAGGACAGAGGGCATTGTAGTTAGTGAGGTAGTCAGAGATTTGAGAAACCACCCCCTTTTCCAAGGCTTTGGAGAGAGGAGAGAGAATGGAGATAGGCCGATAGTTTCCAGCCACAGACCTATCACCACCTTTAAGAATGGGGGTGACTGTGGCGATTTTCCAGGCAGACAGAAATTTCCCCAGGCAGAGAGATTGATTGATGAGGCAAGTGATCGGGTGAGGACCGTCTCAAGACCAGTCTAAGGACACATGGATCCAAGGTGTCACTGCCATACTATTACTCTTGAGGGCATTGACTAGGTGAGATCTAAGTTCTTGGGCAGAGACATGGGAGGTGAAAATAAGGACATGCAAGATTTGACGGCAGGTGCCGGGGGTTGAAAAATCAGTAGGGAGGATAGGGCTAAGATCAGTGAAGGAGTATTGAGGTGGTTGGCTATAAGGGCTGGGTCTGAGGAGATAGAGCCATTGATGTTGATCTGGGAGGGTGGGGGGAGCGGTCTCCCATTTAACTGTTTAATATTATCCCAGACGGTTCTGGGATTCCCCCATGAGGCAGTAAGCGAGGACCGATAGTGCTCAGATTTGGCTTTTCTGATGGCCCAGGTGCACTTGTTTCTGGCGACAGCATACATCTGCCTGTCACTGGGCCGGCCAGTCTCAATGGCACGGTACCATAAGTTGTCCCTATGTTTGAGTTGTTGGATCAAAGCTGGGGTTACCCAGGGAGCATTCTGACTTTTTGTACGGTGGGTCGTCAGTGGTGCAAAGATATCACAGGCTTTATTAAAAGTCTGGATAAAGAAGGAAAGGGCTGTGTCGATGTCAGGTGCAAACTGTATAGGAGACCAGTCAATTTGGGACAGAAGTTCCTTAAGTTTTTTCAGTCCACCAGGTATCAGGTGCCACCGGCGTATGGACTGCGCTAAGGGTTTGGAGACTGTGGATGACCAGTGAAATAGAATGGGGGAGTGATCGCTGACAGAGTCTGGGAGGACTTGGACATTGAGGATCCAATTAGGGTGGTTGGTGAGTACCACATCGAGCAAGGTACTGGTGCCTCTCTTAGAGTTAGTCCTAGTAGGGTGAGTAACAAGTTCGCTAAGTCTCACTGCAGCAAAGGAGTCATGGGTAGAGGAGGAGGAAGGGCTGAGCCAGCTGACGTTTAAATCACCCACCAGCATTTGGTCCAAGGAGGGGTAGTGGAGGAAAGCACGTAGTGAGGCAATAGCCTGCATTTGGGTCCCTGGGGGGTACGTATGCAGTAGTCAGATAGAGGGTCCCTTTAACGGTCAGGGGTCAGTTTCAGAGTAAGAGCCTGGGCCCTGGAGTCAAGGACAGGAGCAGGTAGGCAAGTCCAGAGAGAGATTCCTTGATGTAAATAGCACAGCCGCCACCCCGTCTCCCAGCACGGTCAGACCGGAAGAGGGTGAAACCGGGGAGGGAGACTAAGGAGTCTGGGGTGGATTTTGACAGCCAGGTCTCAACCAGAGCGATGACATCAGGGTTAATAGATGTGACCAGGCATTGTAGGGAGTCAAACTTTTTCAGGAGGCTACAGATATTCATGGAGATCACATTTAAATCAGGGGGGCCAGTGGGGAGCTCTTGGGAACCGGGCCAGGGTTAGGATGAATGTTCCCTGATAGGAGTAGCAGCATAACTAACACCCTGGCCATGAGGATGAAAAGGTATTTCTACCTAATCGGCCATAAAGGGGAGTTTTAGGGCAGGGGTGGGCAGGGTAGCACAGGAAGGAAAGCAAGAATAAGAAGACACCCGTGAGTGTCCGAGGAGGGGCCGGAGGAAGCTGGGGGTGGTCAGGGAGGACCGAGACACCCAGAGGTCCCAAGGAGCATGAGAGCAGGCTCGAGAGCATGGGGGGAGGGGTGCCAGGGCACAGAGGGGAGTAGCAAACAGGCATGTGGGCAGGTGCACTGAGACGGGTGGGTAAGATAGTGGTGGCAGACACAGGCAGAGCATGAGGCAGGACCAGTGGAGTATGGTAAGCATGATCCTATAGAGGTAGTACTCGGGAAATATGGAGAAAATGGAAAGTGGGGGAAGAAGTGGAGGAGTAAGGGCTACTTTGGTGCAGCGATAACGATGAGCTGCTTCCAAGAGTTGAGGGTAGCAGGTTCAAATACTAACCCAGGGTAGCAGGAAGGGACCTGGATGGGATCCACAAGTTTAGGTACAGCAAGCCAGGCAGTCAGAGGTTGGCCTGAAAGAGATGCTCAATGGCTCCTCATAGGGGATAATACTAGTGGGAGGAGTAGGAGTAGGGCCAAGGGGGCAGATGCGCTATCAGAGCAGTAGGTTGTAGAGAGAGAGCACTAAGTCCCTCTAGTGGACAGCAGGTATAACCTGCAAGTGGGAAAGTGGAGAGATAGGTTCTGGGCAACAGGAAGTGATGTCAACAGGAAGTGATGTCATGGGGTGGATCCATAAATTGACTGCCGCCCCTGGGTAGGTGGGTGGTTGGGGCAGAAGACGCAAAGCGTTGTCGGGCTAGCACCCCCCTGCAGGCATCCAGATGGCAAGAAGAGGTTCTCTTTACCTCAGAGGCAATCAGTGGAGTGCGGCATCCTTCTAGCTCCTCGGAGGAGCTCTTGTGCTGTCCCGAGTCTACCGCAGTCGGTAGTGTGCCTGGGGGGGGGGGTTCAGCCTCAGAGGCAATCAGTGGAGTGCGGCGTCCTTCCAGCTCCTCGGAGGAGCTCTTGTGCTGTCCCGAGTCTGCCGCGGTCGGCAGTGTGCCGGGGGGGTTCAGCCTCAGAGGCAATCAGTGGAGTGCGGCATCCTTCCAGCTCCTCGGAGGAGCTCTTGTGCTGTCCCGAGTCTGCCGCGGTCGGCAGTGTGCCTGGGGGGGTTCAGCCTCAGAGGCAATCAGTGGAGTGTGGCATCCTTCCAGCTCCTCAGAGGAGCTCTTGTGCTGTCCCGAGTCTGCCGCGGTCGGCAGTGTGCCAGGAAGGGTTCAGCCTCAGAGGCAATCAGTAGAGTGCGGCATCTTTTCAGCTCCTCGGAGGAGCTCTTGTGCTGTCCCAAGTCTGCCGCGATCGGCAGTGTGCCTGGGGGGGGGGTTCAGCCTCAGAGGCAATCAGTGGAGTGCGGCGTCCTTCCAGCTCCTTGGAGGAGCTCTTGTGCTGTCCCGAGTCTGCTGCGGTCAGCAGTGTGCCTGGGGGGGGGTTCAGCCTCAGAGGCAATCAGTGGAGTGCGGCGTCCTTCCAGCTCCTCGGAGGAGCTCTTGTGCTGTCCCGAGTCTGCCGCGGTCGGTCGGTGATAATTCCACATCTCCTGACAGCAAGAGAGCTAGGAGGAGAAGGTACCAGAGCTTACAATGTACAAATGGAGGCAGTACAAATATATGACAGGAAAGGCATTTTTTAAAGGTTATATAAAGCAAGGTAGATGAAACCCTTGGGAAGTAAGGGGGGGGGTAAGTTCATGGTGTCTATGAGGCATTAAAAGAAGGTTTGAGAAGGTAAAATCAGAAAGACTGAATGATGAGGGTTCTAAGGAGTGAGAACAGGGGGCTGAGGAGAGCCATGATAGAAGAAAAAGAGTCAGAGTGGCAGCCAGCAGGGCTGGGAATTAGGGAGACATAGGTAGGTATAGTGTGGGTAGTGCTTGGGGGACTAGTAACTAGGGGTATGGAAGAGTAGGGAGATAACAGGAACAGAATACTCAGTAAATAGGCCTGACCAGGAGGGAAGCAGAGCAGAAAGAAGCAAGCCATGGATAGTGATCAAGGAGATTGGTGGCTAGGGCCTAGCCCAGGAGGCGGAGTGGCTCTAATCAAGTAATCAAATAGAGCAATGAAGGCCCCTAGTGGGCAGCAAGTATAAGGAGCAAATGAGAAACTAAGCACTTAGTCGTATGACTAAACGCGTCTATAAAAGAGAGTGTCCAGCTAGGGTGGGTGGGGAGCCGGCACAAATTGCCAGCGGGTTAGAGCATGCTCTGGGCACTGGTCATACCTGTTTCAGTGGCCCCGTGGAGAGTAGGAAGCTGGGGGCCTTGATCAAAATCACAGGCGTGGATCGAATCAAAAACTGCAGCAGATTCCTTCAGTAGTTGGCTTGTGGCTATACAGTGGCTCTGGGGACAAGGCAGACGGCTAGCGGCACAACCGCAGCGATTCCTAGGGTCGCTTCAGAGGTGAGGTGGACAGCTTGGATCGAGGCGCAGGAGCGGATCGATGTGGAATTCCAGCCCAATCTGGGCTAAGGGGCCTGGGGAGAATGGAGGGCAAGAATAAGTACGGTTTGCTAGGAGGAGGGCTTACAGAAGACAAAGGAACAGGGTGGAGTTAGTTGGAGAGGGGAAATGAAGAGAAATCCAGTGTTGAGAAGTAGAGAGACATACCAACAGTAAAGGACTGTAAAGGATTAAGCTTTAGGAGTGAGAATCTAAGAAACAGAAAACAGAAATCGGGGGCTTAGCAGGGATAAAGAAAGGAGGTAAAGGTCAGTTGGAAATAGGAAAATACAGAGATATTCAATTGTAAACCAATACTTAAAACTGACTCTAAAGTTAAGAAATAAGTTTCAAGAATCCATTACATTGAAATACAAATCAAACAAGCCAGCATTTAAACAATCAGTCAGAGATAGGGCTCAAGAGGCAAGTGCCAATGAGGAAGCAAAGGAAAAAGGTGCCAGAGTTCAAAGTCCTTTTGTTACTGGGCTAGAGCAAGCTCTGGGCACTGGTCATACCTGTTTCGGTGGCCCCATGGAGAACAGGAAGCTGGGGGCCTTGATCAAACTACAGGTGTGGATTGAATCAAAAACTGCGGCAGATTCCTTCAGCGGTCAGCTTGTGACTATACAGCGGCAGCTCTGGTGATGAGTGAGGTGGATGGCTAGTGGCACAACTGCAATGGCTCCTAGGGGTGGCTTCAGTGGTGAGGTGGATGGCTTGGATCGAGCTGCAGGAATGGTTTGATGACGAATTCCAGCCCAATCTGGGCTACACAGCCTGTTTTGGCAGGTCCGTGGTGAGTGGTACCTCCCCTCTGAGTTGATGCACTTTACTTATAGTGTAATTCGCACCCTCCACATCCATTGGACTGTCTTCTCCAATATTTATTTAGTTAGTTTTTGTTTACCGGTAGGTGCACTAGACAAAGCATTGCCTATTTTCAGGCATGACCCAGGAGAGTTACAGACAAAAATGAGCAGTAATTACAGGTGATAAAAACAATACGATAACATCAACAATTGTCTGGCATAATACAGGAGTAACATAAAACAATGCACAGTACAAAGAAATTCAGGAAGACAATTATAAAAGTGCAAAATTGACATATGGAAGAAAGATTAAGCCAAGTTAAATTAAAGTATGCTAGAACAGTTACACGAGCACTTATCAGAATACATGAGAAATTTACAAAGTTCATTCTTAAAAACCTAATGAGACTGACAGTATCTTAAAGTCATAGGAAGGGAGTTCCAGAGCTTGGGAGCAGATGCTGAGAAAGCCTGATCACCCATCTTAGTAGCACATTTAGGTACGTCAAGAAGAGACATATCAGCAGACCTCAAGAGGTATGCCTGTGAGGCGTGTTTTAACATGCTGGCCAGTGTAGCTGGTGTACCAGGTCTAATAATATTATCAATGGTATGATCAGTGGTGTAGCATTGATAAGATGATGGGGAGAGCCATCCCAAACTCAAGTAGAGGATGCAGTCATGGGTAAGGCTGGGCACGGAAAGGGTAAAGCAACAAATGTTATTGTAACATGTGCTACATTTATGTAAGACCCCCTTGTTGGCCTCCAGGTAGATTATCAGTCCATAGGTAAGACCTGACTGAAGGACACCCTGGGCAATCATCAGTCTAGTTGCAGTGGTAAGCCTATTCCTAATTTTATAGGTGAGCCCCAGCTTCATGTTGACCGACTTACAGATAGTTGACAGATGGAGGCTGAACTCCAGAGCAGGGTCTAGGGTGACTCCAAGGTACCTGAAAGAGTCTACTACTTCTAGTGGGGAATCATCTGGTCCATAGGTGGTTAGGGCAGAGGTACAGACTCTGATTCTAGGTGCTGAACAAAATAGCATGGCGACTGTCCTTTGGTGTTCATAAGGAGTCTATTTTACTTTAGCCGGGACTGTATGAGATCCAAATCCGCTTTCAGGTTCGAATTAATGTTTGAGATGTCCGTGGCAATAGTGTACAGTACCAAGTCATCTGCATAAAGTAGGGTAGAGCATGACACATCCACTGAGGGCAGCTTGTTGAGAAACAGAGAGAATAGCAATGGACAGAGTATGGGTCCTTGAGGGACACCAACACTAGTGGGGGAGAGATCAGATTTGACTTTATTTGAACAAATTGTTGTCATTCAGTGAGGTAGCTCACAAACCAGGAAGTAGTAGCACATGAAAAACCCAAGGCAGATAGTTTAGATAACAGCAAGGGTGGTCTACAAGGTCACACGCCTTGGTTAGGTCAATGAAAACTGCCCCTGTAAGCATGCCATGGCCATCTTATTTATTTATTTATTTATTATTTTGTTAACCGGGTAGGCCCACTGGGCCCCGAAGGTCCCTTTTTCAGGGGCGACCCAGGGATTGTTACATAAGGTTTGAACATACAGACAGGTATCACAATGTCATACAGATCATACAGGGTAACTAAGACAGCATACAGTTTTCCAGTTTTTGTGCAAAGAGGGCAGGAGATGCATGGTATTAGTTGTTAACAGCCATAGTATAGTGCAATGCATAGGATACAAGATACAGCAATACAGATCAGTTCATGTAAGGTCCGCTGATGCTTTCAGTACAATTAATACGGGGTTATGAATACACCATAGAGTTTCTGTAGAAACAAGCAACATCTTTACATCATTAGTAAATTGGATCAGGGCAGTGGATGTGTTATGTGCTCGCCTGAAACCATATTGAGCCAGGGATAATAAGTTATACAGTTGTAGGTGTTCTGTTACCTGGGTGGCCACTATTTTCTCGAGTAACTTGTTTAGTACCGATAGGATGGCTATAGGGTGGTAATTATCCCTACTATTAGCAATACCCTTTTTATGAATAGGTACAACTCATGCAATATTCCGGAGCTAAGGGAGTGCGCCAATAGAGAGGGATAGGTTGAGAAGGCTTGTGACCGGTGCAGCTATGAGAGGGGTGGACGTTTTGAGGAACCTGGGTAGTAGCCCATCAGATACAGCAGAATCACAAGCTGGGATGGCCTTCAGGTGACGTAGCACCTTGGTTTTGGTGACAGACCGTAGGTTAAAGGGAGGGGAGTCAGGTTCCTCCACACTGGAGTTTGGTACAGGGACCAGACCAGTCAGCTTTGTGTAATCAGAGAGGGCAGAGAAATGGGTGTTAAGGTTGTTCACAATTGTGCCAATATTTATTACAATTTGCACCACCCACTGTCATGATAGATATTGATGTTTTGGTACCCTGACCCATGAAAGATTTTATGTGACTTCAAAAACTTCTGGAATTGCTAACAGAAGCCTGAAGAAGCTGTTTGCTGTAGACACTTTTTCCATCTCGAATAGCTTTTTTACACTCATTTCTCAGTCTTCTATATTCAGCCCAGTCCGCAGGAGATTTAGATTGTTTAGCATTGGCCCAGGTTGTCCCTCCTTCTAATGGAAGCAAGTAGGTCACTAATCATCCATCATGTCACAAAGCCTCTAATTCTTCACTGTCTGAGGGTAACATGTTTAAACATAGAAACATAGAAACACAGAAGTTGATGGCAAATAAGGACCCCAAGGCCCATCCAGTCTGCCTATTTTTTCTACCTTATGAATGTGCCATAGGCCTTTGCTCTGTCAATGGTCTATCTATTCATACTCATCTGTAATACTCCCTTATGCTTATCCCATGCCTGTTTGAAGCCCTGCACTGTATTCATATCCACCACTTCCTGAGGTAGGCTGTTCCATGCATCACCATCCTTTCTGTGAAAAAGAACTTCCTTACATTACCCCTTAATCGGCCTCCCTCTAATCTCATGCCATGTCCTCTTGTCCTGCTATTTTTCTTATATTGAAACATGTTAGACTCTTTCACCTTGTTAATGCCCTCATGTGCTAATGTTTATCTCGTAGGTTCTGGAGAGAGGATATGAAGAAATTAAAAGCATTCATTATATCAGGTGTCTAAAATAATGGGGACCAGTCAGTTTGGTGGAGATCCACATTTAAGGCCCCAATATTCAGTATGGAGAAATTCTTAAATTGTATTTCTTTGGGTGGGAGCTTCAGGGTATGTGCATTCCAGATGCAGCAAACTGGTGAGTGGTCGCTGATGGAGTCTGGCAGTGTGCCAGCAGCTAGGACCCATTCTTTTCTGTTAGTCATGATCCAGTCTATGAGGGACTGGTGATTGTTACAAGGTGACACTCTAGTTGGGCAGGAGACCAGTTGAGTTAGGTGGAGCTTCCCTAGTACTGCACCAAACATACCAGCATTTTTCCCCAACCAATCGAGATTGAAATCATCCAGAAGAAGAAAGAGGCATTAAGGGGGATGGGGCAGGAATCAGGGGTTGAGGAACAGTGAGCAGTATTTAAAATGGGGATTACAAGAGCAACAGAATTATGCATTAAGCAGGTTAGCAAGAGGAAAAGGAAGAGGAGACCATTATGGTTTTCCAAAGAGGTAGCAAAGAAAGTGAAAGCCAAAAAGATTGCATTCAGGCAATACAAAAAGACACAGGCAGAAGGGGATAGGGAGAAGTACCAGGAGAAGCAAAGGGAGGCAGGGAGGTCAGTAAGGGAAGCCAAAGCCTGACAGAAGAACATTGCTAACAAAAATCAGTGGGTAGAGGGGACAAAACCTTTTACAGGTACGTAAGTGAAAAAAGAAAGGCAAAGGGAGGGATAGTGAGACTGAAGGGGGAGGATGGGGGTCACACGGAGGATGACAACAGTAAAGCTGACATATTGAACAGGTATTTCTGCTCAGTCTTTACTGAGGAAGAGGAGGGTAATGGGTCTGAAGGGAGTACAGGGGTGAGAATGGTGCAGAAATGGACACAAGTCCCTTTACACGAGAAAGGGTCCTGAAGGAACTGGAAGTAATAAGAGTTGATAAAGCAATGGGGCCAGATGGGGTGCACCCCAGGGTCCTTAAAGAACTAAGAGAAGTGGTGGCTGAACCTCTGGGTATCCTGTTTAGCCGATCACCGGAAACAGGGGATGTGCCCAAAGACTGGAGGATAGCAGATGTAGTCCCCTTATACAAAAGTGGGAACAAAGAGGAAGCGGGGAACTACAGACCAGTCAGCCTCACCTCGGTAGTGGGGAAGATCATGGAAGCACTACTGAAGGAGAGATTGGTGGAACATCTGGTTGTCAATGGACTACAGGACCCAAGGCAGCATGGTTTCACCAGGGGGAGGTCATGTCAGACCAACCCCGTTGAATTTTTTGACTGGGTGACTAGGAGATGGATCAGGGAAGGCAGTGGACATGGCCTATCTGGACTTCAGCAAGGCCTTTGACACTGTGCCACACAGAGACTATTACACAAACTGGGGAATATGGGTGTGGGCAGGACAGTAGTGTGGTGGGTAGGTAACTGGCTGGGTGGCAGGACACAGAGGGTGGTGGTAAATGGCTGTCACTCCACAGAGGGAAGAGTGACCAGTGGGGTACCATAGGGATCAGTGCTGGGACTGGTCCTATTCAACATCTTCATCAGTGACATTGCGCAGGACCTAGAAGGCAGAATTTCACTGTTCGCTGATGACACAAAGCTCTGTAACAGAGTAGACACACCAGAGGGTGTAGACAGAATGAGAAGGGACCTGCAGAATCTTGAAGAATGGTCAGGGGTTTGGCAGTTGAAATTTAATGCAAAGAAGTGCAAGATAATGCATATGGGGCACAAAAACCCTGGTACAATATATCAGTTGGGGGGTGAGGACATAGCATGCACCAAGCAGGAAAGGGATCTTGGGGCTATCATCTCTGATGACCTCAAGGTAGGGAAACAGTGTGACAAGGCAGCAGGTAAAGCAAATATGATGCTGGGATGCATAGGCAGGGGCATCACCAGCAGGAAAAGGGAGGTCATAATTCCACTATACAAGACACTAGTGAGGACCCACCTGGAGTACAGTGTACAAGTCTGGAGACCTTACCTATGTAAGGATGTATACAGGGTAGAGAAGGTTCAGAGGAGGGCAACAAAGATGGTGCATGGATTGCATCACAAGTCCTATGAGGACAGGTTGAAGGAACTGAACATGTACTCCCTGCAGGAGAGGAGGGAGAGAGGGGATATGATAGAGACATACAAGTATCTTACAGGGAGGAACAGGGTACAGGAATACACTATTTTTAAAAGAAAAAGATGTTCCAGGACTAGAGGACATGGGATGAAGTTGGAGGGAGGACGATTCAGAGGAAATGTGAGGAAGAATTTCTTCACAGAACGGGTGTGGACAAGTGGAACACCCTGCCAGAGGAAGTGGTGGGGGCTGAAACAATCACGGGATTTAAGAATGCATGGGATAGACATAAAGGAATTCTGGAGGTCAGGGGTAAGGGGCAACGGACTTCTAGGAAAACATAAACTGAACTTACAAGCTCAAATGAGCAGACTGGGTGGGCCATAGGCCCTTATCTGCTGACACTGTGTATGTATTTTTCCCTTTCAGAAATGCCAGGTAATCAATGATATTCATTAAACCATTTGAACTATTTTTAGGAGGATTATAGACACATAAGATGTTCCATTTTCTCATGTTCTTAAGGACAAGAGCAACGTGGAGGGCTTTACAGGCACATTAGGTCGTAAAAGGTTGAGCAGTGACATTGAGGTGCTCCTTAAAGTAAAAGGCAACCCCACCCCACACTTAGAGGTAGGGCGGTCAGTTCTGAGAAGCTTGTAGCCCTTTAAGGCACACACAGAGTTAGAGATATTTGGCTTTAACCAGGTCTCCATTAGCCCTAAGATGTCCAAGGACTAGAGAGACACCCATGCCTCCAACTCAGCAAAGCTGCACTCACACATTATGCACTGAGACTGCAGTATCTTTTTTAAGTAATTAATGGTATAAATGGTGCAATTCACATCTCATTTCTTGCATCCTGGATTGCATTTCTGCCTTGTACTCCCTTACCTCCACAAGAATGAGGTTGTTTGTCACTGAGGAATGGCCAGACATTTGTAGGATCAGCTAGTACCACCAACGTACTGGAGCCATAAGAGCTCTCACTGCTCAAGTCTTTAAAGTTGAATCCAGCACCATCAGTTGTAAGTCAGCAGTTTTCAGCTTTTTCTCCCCATCCTTGACTGTCCTCCTGCATAGGTTATGCACGCATCTGTTTCTGCTAAAGTGATTTGCTGGAGGCCTGAGCTGCAGGTTATTGGGGATCGAGTGGGAAGGATGAGCCAGGGAACTATAGATCAGTCGAACTGATGTCTAAAATGGGAAAAATTATGGCGTCTTTACTAAGGGAGGAACTTGTGGACTTCCTGGAGGGGAATGGGCTACAGGACCCCAGATAACATGGATTTATGAGGGGAGGGTCTTACCAGACAAATCTGGCTGACTTCTTCGACTAGGTGACCAGGGCAGCAGATGGGAACAGATAGTTGATGTGGTATACTTGGAATTCAACAAGGCCTTTGACTCATTCTCCTACAGGAGGCTGGTCAAAAATATATGGGACTTAGGGGTAGGGGACAAACTGGCCATTTACATGGAGAGCTGAGAAGAGACAGTGACAAGGTGGAAGCAGTACAGCACAGGGCAACCAAAATGGTCTGTGACTAGGGGGCAATACATATGAGGAGAGGCTGCAGGACTTGAACATGTATACCCACAAGAAAAGGAGGGAAAGGGGCAACATGACTGAGATATACAGGTACTTGCATGGGAGAAATAAGGTGGATGCAAAATAACTTTTCTCCTGGAGCTCAAATACAGGGACAAGAGGGAACTCACTTAAACTCGCAGGGAGGACTCAAAAGGGACATGCATAAGCACTTTTTCACAGAAAAAGTGGTGAACAAGTGGAACAAACTCCTGGAAGAGGTGGTACAGGCCACATCAGTGAGCAACCTCAAGCAGTAATGGGACAGGCATATAGCATTAGTCAATAATGGAAGGCAGAAACAAAGGGGGAGGTAGCCACTAAGGCCACTGCAGCGTAGAAACATAGAAACACAGAATAGAATTTGTAGGCAAATAAGTGACACTTGGCCCACCCAGTCTGTCAATTTTTTCCTGCCTTAACTGTCACTGCAGACCCTGCCTGATCTCCAGCTGAGTAGTTAGGGTGGGCAGACCGGATTGGCCTATGGGCCTTTTCCTGCTATCATTGTCTATGTATCTGTGCATCTATGTATCTGTGTACTGTATGTATCTATGGGCGGACGGAGCTCCGTTAATCAGCTACTGTACATCAGCCCAATAACTTCACCAGAAGTGCCCCAGAGTCCTTCATTTCAGTGACAGAAATCATTTTAGTACAGAGGAAGGCACTGTGTTAAAATCAGGGGCATTCATGCAACTTGGGGGACAACTGAAATGTGTGATTCCATTCTACACAAACAGAAATATTTTCATTCAGATTAAATATTCCCTCACATTGGGCTAGTCCCATAGGTAACTCACCAACCCTGTCACCCTCTTACATTGCTGTAATACCGCATGTATTTCCCCATGGTGGGATCTAAAACACCACTGACTGCAGGCAGCAGACCTTCCGCCACACTGCCTGCTACTGCCTTGCCTCACACAGTCTCTCAGCCTGTCAAATTCTTTCGTTATAATTATCCATCTACTCTTACTTTTTTTTAAATTTAATTCTGACACACGATTTGAAAGCATAGTCTAAAATAACTCTCAAGCGAGCACACAACTACTCCCAACTCAACAGTAAGAGTCAATGTAGGAAGGCACGTAACTTGCAGGCAGCCAGACAGCAAGACAGTCACATGACCCATTTGGATGTGGGTCTGGGAGGAGCACATGACTGCTTTTACTAAGCAGCATCTGCATGGGCCAGAAACAACAATGCATTACTCTTCACACTACTGACTGCTGCCCCCACCCCCCAGCATTGACCAAGTGGCGATGTTGGGGCAACATAAGTACAATGCTGGGCATGACACGGTGCATTGGAGAGGAGGTCTGAGTCAATTACACCACTTGTAAATTTTATTGATTGGTCATAGACCATTTCACATACAAAATACATAGACATAATACAGACATAAGCAGCACAATAAATAAGTGAATAAATACCTACTGGTACATGAATCAACATCTTAAAATAACAATGACTAAGTATTAAAAAGACCTGATAGTGCAGGTAGCAGCATATTTGAGAAATATCTTCAACATACTATGATGCACCTTGTAGCATAAGTTAATACTGACCAGATTGCTGCTGTATTACAACCTTTATGTCTAAAATGAATTCTGAAGATGTTAACTAAATATTTGGCTACAGTTCTGGCTATAATTTCATAATCAGAGTTAAAGAATAAACTCAGCAAAAGATCTTGATTATCTGTCTAGATAGTATTAAAGAGAAGACTAAGCCATTTGGCTTTCGGGATATTATACCACTGACAAACATTACATGTTTCAGGTTTTCAGGTGAAGAAGAAGTACATGAACAAAATCTAGCTTGGCTAGTAATCTCTATCCTATAGATAGCCTTCAAATATTACTTGGGAATAGTTCAAGCTTATACCTGGTAAAAAGCATTCTCTGGTTTGAATCTGAAAGAATGTCTAAGTAATGCCTATAGTAATGTGCATAACCATTTATCCTAGACCAGGGTGAAATCTTCAGATTTCAAATATCGAGATCCGAAAGTCTGTAATACTACGTAATTTTATCCATGACATATGCTTGGTATTTAAGGCTGATAGTAATGCCACAATTATCGTCATTTTCAGATAATTTAGCCCAGTCTCCTGTAATATTGTATCAGAAAGACTGAAGCTAACCATTCAGATTTTAAATGCACCAGACTGAGCCAATTATATTTCTCCCTTAAACAGAGATATGTAAATCTATTCTGTTTATGCTGAAGTAGCTTAATCCAATAATTTACTAACCTAGCTGCAAAATATGCTCTGAAACAGGGAATCCCTAATTCTGCTCTTAATAGAGAAGCTGGGACAGAATTATTAAGTCCCATACTTGCTCTAAGGAGCTTATTTAATGGGACTTTTAATTTATCCGTATTCTGACACTGCCAGATTTCCCCATTATAGAGGGCCTGGGCATTATATTTAACCTGGACTGCAATTAAAAGTGGTTTAATGTAATTCCTACCATATTTTTTATTAAACATATGCAGACAAGTAGCTGTTTTTTTAATTTAGTTAATAACATTTGCAGATGTTTAATCCATTTACCATCATTCGTAAGACGTGAGCCTAAGTAAACGTAATTATTCACTGAAAGAATCTTTTTTGTCCCTATTTCCCAGGATTTCCTCTTTTTTGTTCCAAAAATAAGAACCTGGGTTTTTTGATCATTTACCTTCAGATTATATTTTTTTGCATAACTGTCTAATATATTCGGCTTGGCCTGCAGGCCTGATTGGGTTAAAGACAACAAGACCAGGTTGTTAGCATATGCTAAAACAGCACAGTGCTTTCCCAGAATCTTTGCAGAGTCAGTATGAGAAGAATTTAATTAATTTAAAAGTTTGTCAATATAAATACAGATTAGCAGTGGTGCAAGGACGCAGCCCTGCCTTACTCCCTTATTAGTTGGAAAGGAAGATGAAAGTTGTCCCATAGCTCCTAACTAAACTTGAGCCCAGGTAGAAGTATATAGCTCTCTGATAATTGCTATTCCTTTCAGTGAGAAACCCTTTTCTGACTTTAACTCCCATAGCATATTTCTGGAAATAGTATCAAATGATTTACTAAAATCAATGAAAGCAGCATGTAACTTCTGTTTACGCAGAACATATTTTTCATACAGATGCCTGATTACATAACAGTTATCTGTAGTACAATAACCGGATCGAAAACCTGCTTGTGCTTCAGACAGATTCCCCAGCTGAACAAGCTGCTCCCTAAGTCTATTCAGTATTATTTTTGAGAAAAATGTTCCCGTGTTATCTAATGATGAAACTGGCCTATACATAGCTGGGCCAGACTTATCTCCTTTTTTGTATATTGAAATTATTGTACCACCTTCCAAGAGGATGGAAAAACTGGTCTCTGACAGCAACAGTTAAAATTTGCAGTGAGTAGAGTGGCCCATAAAGATGGTGTGCTGAAATATACTTCTGAGGGAATAAGATCAGGGCCAGGGGCCTTTTTGGTTTTTACGGAAGCAACTGTATAATATACTTTCAAAAATGATAATGGAAGAAATGACAGCATATTAAAACTTAACATGACAAGTAAGCTATTTATGTCAGGACAAAATAATTTAGAAAAACAGTACAGAGCCCATGTATCCAAAGAAATACTGTATATGTATCTATTTCATATTTTGTACTATTAGTTCCTTTTGCTACTAGAAACCAATATGTCTGATAGACATGATTATTAATAGCAGTAAGCATGTTATTTCATTGTTTTTGTTGATAGCCTCTCTGTTTCTGTATAAGACATTTTTGTATCCTTCTCTACTTTTATTAAGCTTGCTAACAGTAATGCCAGATTTTTGGGCAGTTATCATTCTCACCATGTTTTTAAATTTCTTCTTTGCTTTTCGACGCTCCTCATCGAACCAGGTTTCATTTTTCTTTTTAATAGCATTATTGTTGTTATACGTGACTGAAAGAGAAGCTTTTATTTTCTCGAGACATAATAAAACACCCTGCTGTAAGGATGTGAAATCTTCATTATTTTCAGAAACTTCTACAATAGTGTTTATCAAGAAGTCTCTGGAGTGAATCAATTGTATTTTCATGCCATTTAATTTTATTATTCCGTATCTTCATTTACAAGAACTGAGGCATAGTATGGACCTGATTTTTCTAATTCTGTTGAATTCAGCATCAGAGGAAAATGATCACTTTCAGCTTTTATGGGCATTGTTAGTGATTCCCAGACCCTGATATATCCATTCCAGAAAATATAATCTATAACTGAGGGTCCTCTTGTGGAGAAATGAGTAAAATTCCTTAATTGATCTCTGTGTATTTTGCCATTAATAGGTGCCATATTCTGTAATGTTAATCTATCTATTAGCTTCTGACCTATCTTATTGATTGTGACTTCTCTTGATGTTCTGAAATAGTTAGATGCTTCTGAATGGCACCCATTATGAAAATCATTATCTGCATAGCCATCAAACAATCCAATTCTTGCATTAAAGTCACTGCAAAGAAGAAATTCTTCACGTGAGGTAATGGCCCAACGTTTGTGAATGAGGTCTTTTAGCTGTTCCCAGATGGCTGGGTCATAAAACTTAGAATTTAATGGAGGAATGTACACATTGGCTAAGCATATCTTCTTTCCCTTAATTTATATAAATAATACAATTATATTACTGTTACTGAACAATAAATCCACGTGAACCTTTATTTTTACCCAGGTGACAAGGCCACCTGCCAATCTTTTTTTTTTAACTTCCTTTACACCTACAATCTGGAAAGTTGTGTAGCCATTTATTGTTACATCTAGATCTTTTTATGCCAAGTTTCTTTCATGCATATAATATTGAATTTTGTAATGAACTCCTTCCATTCCTTATCCGCAAATTTGTTAGAGACCCGAAATATTCTATGAGACCAATGTTATCTTTGTAGAGTCGTTTTCTGAATGCATCCTGTCAGATGCATCCAGTCAATCTGCCTGTGTAGCAAGTACCTCATATTTATTAAAGGTTGGAATGCTGGGAGTTAACACCTCACCCTGGTGTTCCTGATAATTTACTTCAACTTGATGGTTTGTTCTTTCCAAAAGCTCACATTTTACATCATTGTGATGGAAACATCCAGCTTCTGGGACTATATGTAGTCCCATCACATCCAATAAACCCATGTTTCCAAGGATTTTGTTATACAGACTCTAAAATCCTACCTTAATATAAACCAAATCACAATCAGGGTCAGAGCCTTGCCTGATGACATGCACTGCATCAGAATTTTCAATAAAAATATTTAGTAGTTTTTCTAACGGATCTAGAACTGTAGTTTTGAGTTTATCATTGTTCTCATTTTTAGTCCTACCCAAGCCATATAAGGACAGTTTATTTGTAACTCTGTCCTCGGTTGCTTCACGTCTAAATTGCACCACAGAAATAAATAAGACTGAATGGACTGACACAGCAGTAGGTGTGGGCAGGGGAGTTAGACTGGATCGGGTGAGCATTGCAAGCAGAGTTCCTGAGGGAGGTTGCCCAAGCAGTGCCAGGACAGAGGTGAAGTCGGTGGAGACAGATGGATGGTAAACAATAAACAACTCAACTTCAGGCAGCAGATGTGCAGTGTGTCTGTATTTACAAAGGACAAGGGCATATTTGTGGGTGCCCATTCTTACTTTATGGGTGTTGGAGCACCCATGCTCTCAGGGCCTATGTATCTGGGAAGGGAAGGCCATTCTCCTGCTCTCCACCATGGTACACTAACTGGTGGAACAGTCTGAGGGGGTGACATCTGACAGTGTCAGTTAACATTGTTATAGAAACATAGACTTTGATGGCAGATAAGGACCGTTTGGCCCAACTAGTCTGCCCATTTACCTACCTACTAGATAAGCTGCAGGTCCTAGTTAACCAACAGCCTATTTCTTCCTACCCCCCCAAAATAATTGCCTTATGTCTGTCCCATGCATTCTTGAATTCTCCCCCAGTTTTAGACCCCACAACCTCCTCAGGAAGGTGGTTCCATGAATCCACCACCCTCTCTGTGAAAAAATACTTCCTCACATTGCCCCAGAGCCATCCCCCCTCTGTCTTCAAATTGTGTACCCTTGTTCCTGCACATCTCTTTTTCTGAAAGATGCTACCCTCTTGGACTTTGTTGATTCCAATGAGGTACTTAAAAGTTTCTATCATGTCACCCCTCTCCCTCCTTTCCTCAAGGGTGTACATATTAAGCTCCTTTAGTCTCTCCTCATATAGCTTCTCTTGCAGACCCTGCACCATTTTAGTTGCCCTCCTCTGGACTGCCTCCATCCTGTCCATGTCCTTGCTGAGATGGGGTCTCCAGAACTGGACGCAGTACTCCAGATGGGGTCTCACCAACTGTCTGTACAGAGGGATAACAACTTCCTGTTTTCTGCTGGTGATGCCTCTCCCTATACATCCCAGTATCCCCCAGCCCTCCTTACTGCCTTCTCATATTGCTTGCCAACCTTAAGGTCATTTGATATGATGACCCCCAGGTCCCTTTCCATTTTTTGTTACTACTCCCCCCCCCAATTGTGTACTCTTCCCCTGGGTTTATGTTTTGGTTGACAGTTTCCTCTGCATTTACCTTCCATTTCTCACTCCGTGGCAGTGTGCACAGCAACTGTTTGCCTTGTATGCAACACTGTCGCCAATGAGACAGCGAGCTCCTGACCTGTGATTGGGGGTTGCTGCTGCTGTGGGCAGCACTCTTCCAAACCGACACCCAACTACCAGTTTCCTGGGTCTGCTCCTGAACTCATGTTACCAGCAGGCCACTGGGTGCCCCCTAAGTGATATTTCTGTTGTACTCAATTAAAAAGACAGGTACTTGGGAGGAGGTATTCAAATTCATTACTTCTAAGCTGGCCCGGTGGCATGAAGGGCTAAGGTGTTGAATGCCTTAACTCCTGCCACATTGGTGATCCATGTTCAGGAACATGTGTGGGTTGCCAAGGGTCAGCTGGGTAGGAGAGTATTGAGCATCCCAGGGACTACTCTCTTCTCAATCACAAGAATGCGGTGTGCATATTTATGGAACACATACAAACAGAAGAGAGAAAGAAGTAACTGCTTCAGTTGGGACTTGAACCCAGGCTGTTCTGTTTGCATGTGTTCCATAAATATGCACACTGCCTCTTGTGATTGAAAATGTAATTATCTGTGCAGCACCAGGTTGTGCATTACAGAAAGAGTACTGTGCCCTGGGATGGTCCAGTTTCCAGTTGTCTTGGGGGGGGGGGTACAGCTGGTAGCGCAACCAGAATGCCATTCCAGGTGGCCTAGGTTCAAGTCCCAGTTGAGGCACTCACTCCTCCTCCTGATGAAGCACCACGCTTGAGATGCGAAGCGCCGAGGTTAGAGGTGCTCACCTGTGGCTCTCTGAAACAAAATTTGATGGCAAGTTACATTTGATGTAACTTCTTTCTTTCTTCACATTTTGCCTTGGAGTGCAGCTTTGGTCTTTCCTGCTGAGGCACTTACTTCTTTCTCTCTTCTGTTTGTAACTGCTTTCTTCTCCTGTGTAGCGGTGGCCAGCCATTTCGAGCTCTGACTGCCACCGTGTGGTGGTCCTGTGGTAGTGCAGGTTGCAAGCAGTTCAAATGGTGGGGACATGGCTCTGCAGGACATGCATGCCTCCATGTGTGCATACTGATGTGTCACTGTGGCAAGGGTCAGTAGAGGAGAAAACTAGAAAAAGTGGGGAGGTCTGCATCGTGACAGCCTGCCCACTTCCTCGTAGTCTGCGCCACCACTTCTCCATCGGGGGCAAGCTGGATACTTGACTTGGGGGGGTGGTAGCCCTCCTCCTGGCCCTGTAATGGGGGGAATCCATGGTAGTCTTGGTCTCCAGTGCAACTGAAGGAGGCGGATGTCGGTCCCTGGGGGTGGGGACAGGGATGAGAGTCACCCACCATCCCCGAGGGAAAAAAAGCAATATGGAAAAAAATAATTCATTACTTCTGCTAGAATCACTGATTCCAAAATGTTGGGCCTGTCTAGAGTACTACATTAGCATTATTATGTGTGCTACTTCTTCAGTCCCCAGCCAGGATTTAAGCTCAGAAGCTTCCAACATAGATTTGGTTTGCACAACATAGCACATTTTATTTTAATATAAAAGGCACACAATAGGACATATACAGTATTTGTTTCTTATTATCATCCTACAAATGTGTCTAGAATTGGGAAACAATCATTTTGCCATTTGTAAAACCACACTTCTTTACAAATAGTAAAACTGCGACAGGAATAAATTTACAAAAGTACATCTTCGGTTTGCTCTATAGAGAAAGTGGCACATGCACTTTATACTTTTAGATACATTACAAATGGTACTTTGGCACTATGTAAACAATTTAAGGCACACAACTGTTTTCCACATGATGGAAATGATATAATTTACAGAAAGAAGCAACCCTTAATCTTTAAACACTTTATATACTATATCACATTACCAGACACCATACCATATAATGTAACAGGAAAGCTTGTATAATACACATCAAAAATAAAAAAGGCAATATACATCTATGTAGCAACAGTGCCACATTTAAAAGCACAACTATTTTAGCAAATGAAATGGTAGTAGGTCAGTTTATTCTACAGTGCTTGTAACCACCACCAGCTATTATATGAATTAGCAGTTTATTTCAACAAGTGACACTGGGAGTGGGCACACTTCTCACAGTTTCAGCAAACGATTTTTTTCTATTTTTCCTCTTATAACTATACTGGTTTGAGTTCTACTTTTTCTCTAGCCCAGAACTCTACCATCAGTGGGGTGTATGACTTGATGTTACCTTTGAGGCAATGACTGGAGGGTACTGGCTCCTCTGTGGTTTGTAAGCTGGGTTCTCCTGCAACCTTTCATTAGTTGCCAACAATTTTCTCCTTTGTGCCTCCCACCTGCTTTTGAGAGATCAAGTCATTAATATCCCCTTTCTCATGTGTGTAGTAGGCCAGATGTCTCATACTCACAAGGATGGAGGTTCCCCAAGCACCTATAGAGCAAGTTAGCATGGTAATGTCCTCTCTAGCTTCCTATAGGAGCTTGAGGGGTTCGTGCTGTCTCATGCAGGAATGCTGAGCCTTGGAAACAAACCTAGGTCTGCCACACAACCGTACAATGCAGTCTAAGTGGCACAGTGGAGCTGCCCACCCGGGAAAGCTACTAATCCATAGGGTTTGTTGCCTGGCATTCTCTCTGACTCCGAACCTCAAGCTGAAATACAGTAACATACATGTAAATCCTGGTTTACATGAATAAGTAATAGCCATAATAACTGGCCCAATAGTTTAGTGTGTGTGTGTGTGTGTGGGGGGGCAGCTAGGCTGGTAACCATGTCTGCAGCCCAGACTTGAGCTACAGTTTCAGGCTGTCTTGGGGAAGTGGGAGTGTCAAAACAGACACTTTCCTCTGGGAGTGCCTAGACAACACATCCTGCTAAACACTCACCCCATGTTGATTCAGAGAACAAGTTACTTTTGACAAAGAAAGGATGGGGATGTGCCATGAGTGTGCTTTTTCAGGTGCATCTTGGGGAGGGAACAATGAAATGGAAAATAGGCCTTGGTTAGGCGACTGTGCCTCACCCATCTCCACACTGAGATGATCACCTCCTCCACTCGGGACCATCCATCATGCACCTCCACCCTTGTTCACTGCCACTGGATAATGCTTATGCTGGCTTTGACATCTGAGGCCAGGTCCCACCTAGGGGATGGGTCTTCACTGATTCAAGGGTGAAGTATGTGGGACAGGAGGAACTTGTTAGCAGTGTGGCTTTTTCATAAGGAAGGGGAATTAGTGCTGGCTAAAGGAAACACCAGCCAAGGTAGGGAGACAAAAACTGTGTTAAAAATCAACCATGTGGTCTCATTGTGCTGGTTTAGCTCAAAACAACATCCGAGATCACAAATGCAATGTGACTGATTTCACTAGCAGCCCCTTCCCACCAGTCAACATGAAACATCACTAGAATATTGATTTACTTCTTGCTTTAATATATTTTTAATTCTGGGTCACAACAGCAGTAATAGCCTTCATTCCAGTCTTTTACTGGTCCACTAATGGCTGACTGAGTTACAAAGCAGGTACCTGCCAAAATAAAATAGTAACATGCCAGCAGATAAAGGCCTTACAGTGTATCTACTCTGCTTGACTGTGCAGCTCCCTATGTATTTACAAAGGGAACTGCCCCTTCCTGCTTCCCTTCTGACCTCCCTCACCCTATCCAAACCCCTCTTAAAGCTGTCCATTGTTTTTAGGGATACCACCTTCTCTGGCAGTTCATTCCACTTGGCCACCGCTCTCTCAGTAAAAAAGTGCCTCGTCTCCTCCTAAACCTCCCCTCCCCCCAGCGTTAGGCTGTGCCCCCTAGTAGTCTTGTTCCCACTAACACTGAAGAGGCCCTCAGTGTTTACTCTGGTAATACTATAAAGGAACCTGAAGGTGTCAGTCATGTCTCCCCTCTCCCATCTTTCCACAAGAGAGTATACGTTTAGCTCCCTGACCCTCCATATAAAAAATATTTGTCTCCAACTGACCTCATTGTGCCTTTGCTATAATGTTATAACTATTACATTGGCATTAGTTATATTTAAATTGACTTATTCTTTATACCTTTTTTTTTCCTGATACTGATCTACTAAAATGTTAGACAATGTGGTAGTTGTTTCACTGGGTCTTTCAGGAAGCATCTGTCCATAACAGACCTCATAAGTGCTGTGTTTGTGACTTCACAATCTACTGTTTTGGCATGCACTATGGACTGATTGATTTTAAAACATATGTAACCAGGTAGACAGACAGAAACCAAAGTCATCTCATTTCCAGCTGAGACCTGGGGAGGGGGAATACAAAGGATCGAGGCAGGACAACATAAGAACCAGTCAATACATTCAGAGTGGGATGTCAAGAACAAAGGAACAATGAGCTCAGCTGGAGACAGTCACATATTTTTATATAGAAGTTTTGGACAGGGCATCAAGTAAGAGATAAGACAAAAGAGGTTGTGGCGCGATAGGGGATACCTGCATGCCCAGGATGCAGTGAGGCTTGACACCACATCTGGAGGGCCTACATGTCTCTGGAAATGCAGATATCCCCCAATGCTCCACACCTTGAAGGGACATACTGCGTTTAGAACTTGGGCTTTTGCACAAAATTTAAAAAAAAGTGTTTTAAAACATTTAAGGAACACATTTTATATGTATAATAGCCCTTCTGCAGGAACAGTGCCAGCTCTTTATTTAGAGGGCTCTGTTGCATGATAAACGTACGCCTTGTGACAATCCGGTAACAGGATTTCCTTAACCCATTTTCTTACATCCTTTAAGACCACTGAAAAGGAAATTTGAAAACATTAAAATATCTATAACTTAGTAAATTGTAGTGTATGATGGAATGCTGTTATTGTTAAAAAATCCATCACTTTTGAAATGCTGTTATGTTGTAGTAGCTACGTCATCGCAGCTGTTAGTCTGCACTAGCTACATAGCTACTACAGCATAACTACATCAAATGCGCTAGTGCATGCGCGTTATATTACCAGGAAGCAGCTGCGGTGGTGAAAACAACAGTGAAATGAGCGGCAAAGTGGAGAAATAAAACAAAGTAAGTCACGCTTCATAGCAGTTGACATCCTACACTATAAAAAATGATGCATACCCAGCTATCCATAACAAGCTAGGGTTAGTTCATCTCGAGGTCGCCAATGGCGACCGAACCTCTTGAGCTACGCTCTCGAGGTTCAAATGGTCGCCATGGCAACCTCTCGATGAACTAACCAGCTTGTTACCCATAGCTGGGTATAATATTATTCTCTATGTAATATCTGACATGTGCCTGTGAGTATACACACTGAAATATACATGGCTGCTATAGTCAACATCCTATAGCCAGTCCTTATCTGCCCGCAAAATACCATGAAGTCAGTCATTACTGCTCAATGCTAGTCTAATCAAGGCTGTTCCATTACACTGAATCGGTAACAGTGGTGTTTACACAAACCTTTACACTGCTGACCATCCATCTATCTAAGCCAATGTCTGCTGGTGTCTTTTTTTTTTTTCAAAGAAGGTCAGTTTTTGCTGTGTACAATATTCTGAAGGCCATATTAAAAGTCAAATAGTATCAAAACAAAGCTTTGGCAGTGCAGATTTCAATATGTATAAATATAACCAAAGTGAAATAAATGACAAAACAAGTGAGATGTGCCAGTCCCAATAAACACTGTACCTAGGACACTTCTGTAAATCGTGTGTATAGATCCTACTTTCTGATCAAGTAGCAAACGCATGATGCATCATTTCACCTTCCAGTTTTAATACTCTTGAACAAGCAAAGGAGATACTGTACATACTGTGGGTTTTTTTTACAACAAAAATCAGAAACAATATAATTAACATTTAAATGGTTAGAAGACACAACTTTATAAAAATAACTGGGGTTAATACAATCATTCTTGCAGTTACAATACTGAAACACAGGGTCCGTGTATAAGACATAATTTTTCTACCACCCTAGTGGCCTGTAAGACATGACTGTGAAAGGTGACTGCAGAAATGTGGGGTAGACACAGCCAGTCAGTGTGTAGGATGAGACGCTCTTCCTGGGACTGCAGCTATGGGATGTTCCCACAGGTGTACCACTGCTCTTGCAATACAAACAAAATTGATATGTGTGAGTGAGGTCTGGGTCAATGAAGATCTGTGTGAATCAGTGGTTAGTGAACTAACTCCACACCACTGGATATGGATATACTACGATATCCTGACAGTTGAAATGCAGACGCATAAAATCCTGAGCCCGACATCCCGACTCACCAATTGCCCAACAGACCATCATTCCAGTGAATGAAAGGCCGACACTGCACTTATGCAATGGTTGCAGGTGGGCAGGGGGCTCCACCCCCCAAAAATATTATAATCAACTCTGCGTCATGGCAAGTTTGAGTGTCGGGCTTTCGTTTGTCGGGATAGTGGTCTGTCAGGCAATCAGCATGTCGGGATTTCGGTCTCAGTATGTTGAGTGTTGGGGTTTCAACTGTCGGCGTTTCAAAATACTCCCCTGGATACCTACAGTAAGCGAGGTGTATTTGCTTGTCATCAGACAGATCTTGGTAAATATTAGTGAATCATCAGAAAACCACTGTAAGCGAGGCTGCCCGATGGCTCAGTGAAAGTGTTCCGCACTTCCATGCTGGTTACCTGGGTTCAGAAGTGAGCCTGGGTCTGCTGGGATTGGAGGACCAGGCTGGGAACTGCTTCTGAAGGAGCATGAGCCAGCCAGGAAAGGAGACAGCAAAGCTCCAGCACAGCAGCGGCCCCTCGCAGTGAGCTGGGGAGCTTGCTCTCTCATAAAGGTGGCGCATGCCAAGAGTTAGCTGCTGCAATTGTGTTCAACAGGGACTGCGCTTGCCATCACAGGGTGGGAGGGACAGGGGAGAAAACTACTGGAGGGAAAATGGAGCCTGGGCTATATGATGCCCTGCTCGCTCACTGTGGACCCGTGCTGTTGCCCTGGATGCCTTGACACACTGGATGTGTACCTTGGGGGGAATACAGCCCTCCCCTCTCCACCCAGCCACAGACAGGTAATCCATGGGGACCGAGACGAGGTAAGTCCCAGGGGAGATGGGCACTAGTGGTGCAGGAGCACAGCAATGGCTGAAAGCAGCGACACCCAGATGTCTAAGAAGAATAAACAGCAGAAGAAAAAAAGAAAGAAAATCACTATTAGCAGCATGTATGTCATCATCAGCAGTTAGCTCTGAAGAGAAGGGGGGAAATGACATATTGTTTTCTGGATTTAAGATCATTCAGGCATCTTCCCTCCCAACTGAAAACATTTACACATGCAAATTTGGTATATTGGTAAGTCTACTTTGTTTCCCCTGCCTACAGCCACAATATAGGTACTGGTATTTGACCTTTGGCTCATGATGGAAGCAACCACACACAAGTCTTCTGGTGACATGAACTTTTTTCATAGGTTCTGCCAGAAATAAACATCACTGGACCCTCAGTTAGGAAATAGGAGACTGAAACAAATATAGATCAAGCAAAGTCCAAGAGTGAGAATGAAGAAATAATGTGAACACCTTTATATTTCATACATCTTCACCAGAAACTACTAGGCCTGGATGTGTGACCAGATCATTTCTTTAGTAAAGTTCTGCATTGCCAAGCTGCTCAAGTCACCCAGTGTCATCTGTTAAGGATTGTCTCGGCTACCATGATTAATGTGGTTCGTGAAGAAGGAAGTGCTGAAGGTTCCCCTGTTGAGACTAAAATCAGCCTGGGATACTTTTTAGCCAGGCTTTCACAAGCATATGTTTTAGGAATGTGTTTTATTTAAGCTAATGTATTTCAGGCTGTGTTTCATTGTCAAGGGTTTGGATTAGTCTTCGTTTATTCTGCTGTATAGTGCCTTGAGTCCAGGGGCTGTATTTTCAAAGAACAGTGCAGGGCTTACATCAAGCCCCATGCCAAACCACTTCATTGCCACAGCTGCACCATTCCTGTTTGGGGCAACTGTGCCCGATTTTATAACCTCAGGTGCAGTCACAACAGTTTACCCACTTTACAGCAGCCTGCGCCAAACTTCAGGCGCAAGCTACATTAGAATGCTCCCTGTTATTGACACAAGGTAGACCACGGAAACATGGTCTAGTGAGTTTCAACTGCTGCACGGGACAGAAAATCCCTTAGATTGCTGCATGCTCAGTGCACCATATCTGCGTTGCACCCATGGCACGCAGCAGTAATTTCTGGCAGTTAAAAATCCAGCCCCAGGAAAAGCCCTAAATAAATAAAGCATCCATCTACTGTGTCTGTCTGTGCATATGTATGAGTATGTGCATTCATGTTAACTGCGAGTTACCCTTAAACTGTTCAATACTGAGTTGGGACATTTGATCACAGCATAAAATGAAAGCATGAGGCACACTGGGCCAGCAACTTCATTGTTGAGCTTTCTACTAAAAACAGCTCATCTGTGGTAGTTTTCTGTCTTCAATGACGGCAGGATGGTGATAAAGCAGTTAACGTGGTGGAACAGGGTAGACGCTGAAGAGGGGGTTAAGGATATGAAGAGGGGATATAGAAATACTGGAAGAGTGGTTCGAGGTGTGGAAACTGAAATTTACAGTTAAAAAGTGCAAAGCTGATATGGGCAGAGCTTACAGCTGACTGGAGCAGATGCTTCCTGAGAAGCTCCACTTCAGTAGCCAAAAAAAGATTGTTTAGAGGTCTCAATATTAATTATTTGCTATTTTTCTACTAGCTTGTGGGTTCCTCTCTCTGTGGATATAATTTTCCCTCACCTCACTCATGGGAAAACTGTACCAGAGCCTGATGTAAGATCCCAGGCTGAGCAAATCGAGTAATCCACCAGCACGGTCAATGAAAGGAGATGCGGCCTCACAGCTAGCCAGGGAGTTGGAACAGATAAAAGTGGCCTTGCTGCTTGCAGTACAAATACTCAAAACAGAATTCAAGCAGGCAGTTGGGGATCTTAACAATAAGCCTGATTCATTAACATTCGAGTTCTTTCTGGTGAAACGAGAAAGGACTCATTGTAGAAGGGCATGCAGTCGGCAACAAAAACAGTTAGTGAATCCTCTGCAGTTACTTTAGGACTGGCCTGAGATAATAAAATCTGCTGGCTCAGATTAAAACACTTAGAAAATGGTGCTGCAAACCTTTGGCTCCTGTGGGTGGCAGAAGGGTCAAAGGGACAAGAATTACAGAACTTTGTTATTGATATCATCAATGCCACTTTGCAGTTGGACGTAATCGAAAAAATACTGAAAACCTACCATATCACCTCTAGAAAAAAGACCCTCCAACTCAGAGCTGCCCTGGACTACCGTGATCATCCCCAACGGAGTCCACATTCGTGATAACGTTTTCAGCCTTGCATACAGAAAGGGGACCCTTCTGCTGCTCAATGGTACAGTTGTTTTTATCATCCCAGATATTCGTATTACAACGAGACAGAGGAGAAAACGTTTTGGCCTGGTTTGCTTAGGACTTTGGGGGGCTGGGTGTTTCACATACCTTTCAGTTTCATGCTCGTCTGAAAGTTGTATACTCGGGTAAAACCTGCCTCTTTACAGATCATGTGAAGCCCACAGACACTTGGATAAGACAACAGCGGACTAAGCCAGCCCACTGGTGCAGCTGTAGTTCTACCGCTGCAACACCGAAAACCCGGCTTCAGAAATGGGACCAGAGCATCGGAAGGCCAGTTTAGGGGAGGAGGCTTGTGCTTCTGACAGACAGCTCACCTTCTCTAGAGTGGGAGGGTTTAGTACTCTGGCAACAGATCCTCTTGGCAGAAGACTGGGGGCAATGAGCCTGGGGTCATAGCAAGTGCAGGTACTGGTGGGATGTGGCAGACATCAGTGCATCATGCACGGGAGCCTGAATGATGCTCCATGACATCGAGGCACGTCCACTCCCTTCAGGGGAAACATATAAGCGGATAATGTCTCTGGTTGTACAGGTGATGCCACCCTCTGCCACCATGCTCACTACCGGATCCTGCTCGCGCCCCACAATCCCCTGGCCTTCATCTCTGCCTGCTTAGAGACTGGATTCACGTATGGGGGTCACTGTGCAGCTGAAGGTGTCACCATCTCAGGGGACAAGCCGAGGGGCTGCCAAGCAGGTAAGAAGTGGGTGGACCAGGGTACTAGGATTACAGTTCAGGGAAGCTCTTGGTGGGGCAGGATCAGGCACTGGAGTCAGCTGAAGGAGGTTCCAGCCAGTGGAAGGGGAGGATAAAAAAACAAACAAAAAAAAAAAACGGACTTTTGTGCCCACGAGGCAACTGCCTGAGGTTGTGTTTTTTAAAAAAAACAAACATAATAAGTCCTTCAAGCATCGCCAAACTTACTTTTTTAAACTGAAGGGAATGAAGATGCTGAGGGGGAATCCATATTAATCTTATAACCCACTTTTCTATTAAATTTGGAACATTGTCAATTTCATTGCTTGACTTCACTGGTGGCAAAGAATTTTCCCTGTTACCAGATAGCCATCGCCTCATAATGGGAGCACTGTTTTGGGGCGCTGCATGCACTCAAGCTGGTGCTTTCCCTCAGCATGCAGGAAACCTGTCTTAAGGGGACCTTCAGTAGTGGGCTATCACTCAACTTAAAATCCGGGAAAAATTATTCTCCGACATACTGATATCTATAATCTTTGAGACCTGTTTTCTGTAAGACCAAGTTCTGTTTGAAAGTATACCAGGAAAGGCTGTTATCAAAGTTGTTCTGCATTATTTGCTTGTATTAGTGTGTAAATCTTCACTGCTAACTTGTTTAAAACCTTAACATCAAAGTTACATTTAGAGGAACTACATCACAGTTGAACATTTTCAGTTTGGTGTGTGTGGAAGGGTTGCTGATGCAGGGAAGTTGTGACTGTCAGATTTATTTTTGATTTCGACATCATGTTCATACTGATCATGCAATGTGACCTGTTTGACTGTGTATCGCTGGGGATCACCATCTCTTAAGGACATTATGGAGTAACCCATGATCTCGCTGTAAAAGCTCATAAAATCTATTTATTTTCCTATAGATTTACTCTGTGACTTTTTCTGTTCCCTCACTATGTCATAACATTGGATGAGAAATGATAGACATTTTTAATTATGACATTTCATATATTTTCAGCCTCTGATATTTGAACCAATGCTTTTTTCAGTGTAAATTGTTTTTATCTTGAAAATCCAAAGGACTGTACCTGCAGTAATGCAGCACCCCTCGGCAGAACGAGAAAGAAAGGTGACATGCTCACTGTAATGGGAGATCTCCCTGTATATCTTCTCCATAAAGTACCACCTATAGGTCTGAGTGAGAAGGCTGTAGGACCCTGTGGGAGTCAGACATTCTGGAGGCTGGCAGTGAGGGTATACCCCTATGCACATGCCTCTTGCATGTGCCCACTATTATTCTGTGGTGCCCACCCCCAACCGGCTCAGTACCTTTTTACCAAGGAGAGTAGCATATGAAATCTAACCTATGAGCAACCTAACCACTATCTAAGGGGCATAAGATAGCCCTCTTGATCCCTATAAGAAAGGACAACACCTCCACCATAAAACAGAGTTTTCACAGCCCTTATCTGCTCAGAAAGGGTAGCAGACAAACACAACAACAATACTACAGTGAGTTCAGTGGATGGAAGGTGGGTCGTTGTGCTCTATGGAGAAGGTATTCAGGAAGATCTTCAGTCACAGTAAGTACTGTACATAACTTCTCAGCTGGTCCAGAACACAGTTGTTCTATTTGTATTTGGTACTTGTCAGGGGAATCATGTCACTCAAGTGCAGCAAGATCGGCACTGGCTGCCTATTCAATGGTGCATCAGCTGCAAGACAGGCTTATTAGCACACAAGACCCCACATAATGTGAGATCTAGCTACCTGAAAGATCCCTTGTTCCAATATACCTCTGCCCTCTCTGCTCCACTGGAGCAGGCTAACGGTGCCCAAGTCAAGTCTTAAGTTGGCTGGAGATGGGGCATTTATGGTGTCCATGTCACTGCTATGGAACTGCTTGCCTTGTTCTACCTGACCTGTCAGCACACTGGGGTACTTCAATGGGGCCCTTAAGTTCCATCTGTTCAAAACAGCATACTGACTGATCTGATGCCCCTAAATTTTCTGCTTATTACTCATGAGCTCCTGGTAAAAGGTACCTAAAAATAAAATCCCCTTTCTTTCCTTGCACTGCCTATCTTCCAAGAATCAGTCTTCTCCACAGAGTTCCACTTCTGGGTAAAAGTACCAAGCTTCAAAAAGCAGTCCCCCAGACTGGGCAGGTTAGAGTCTAGGACTCAGGAAAGCAAGCCATTCAGTACTGTTATATCAAATCTTGCATGCTGTCTGGCATGAATATCCAAGGTGTAGGGCTTGGTAAAGTCACGCATAGTGCTCCACGTGGCATCCCTGCAGATCACTGCAATGGGCACTAAGTGGAGCCCTTCTAGTGAAGTGGCTACTGCTCTTGTGGAATGTGTGTGGACACAGCCCTCTAACATTGCCTTTGTCATGGTGTAGCAGTGGCAGAGGCAATTTACAATCCAGCCAGAAGGGCATTCAATAGTGACGAAGATCCTTCCAATTAGAATTGAAAGAGATGAACAGTTACTCTGCTTGTCTATACTCCTTAGTTCTATCCAGGTAGACTCTAATGACTTTTTTTAGCACACTTTTATCTCTCATTGCTGGTGGGGGCTCAGTGGCAGTAGTACCGACATCCGTGCTCCATACGGTAGGGAGGGCTTAATTCTTTGGTATTTATGGCTAGTCTTTGGTCCTCAAAACCCCACCTCTGAGGATGCCAGCACAAGCACAAGAGTCCAGGCAGTAGACATGCTAGCGCATGTTTCAGCCAAGCACCCAACGGTGCCCTTCCCTCCCCACAGTGTGAGTCCTGCTCCATGGGCTGTGCATCCACAGGTGGCAGTAACTGGATAGTGCGACTGCCCCCCCAGCCAGCCCCCCCGATGACCCAGGCTCATTGCCGAACCTGAGTCACCGGCATCATGGGTGGTAGTGCTTGATTTCAAGGGAATGTAGTGTCCTTTCCCCTTCATTCTGAGGGCTGAAGAAGTAGGTAAGTAGGTAGAACCAAGGGCTGGTTCAAGTGGAACTCAACAGTACCTTAGGTGAAAACTTGTTGGGGAAGGGGATGCGGAGAACCACTTTATGAAAGACAGTATATGGAAGACTTGTGACAGGACGGTGATTTCAGACACTCTGTATACAGAGGGGATGGCCACCCAAAATACTGCTTTCCATGTTAGGAATTCCAAGTCACATATCACGACTGGCTGAAAAGATTTGTGAATGAGTGTGTTTAGCACAAAATAGATCCCAGGAAGTAACTAGTTTCCATACTGGCGGTCTTGTGTGCAAGATTCCTCTGAGGAATCTCTTGAAAAGTGGCAACTGAGCTAATGTCAGGGAGTCCACAGGTACATATTATGCTAAAACAGCAGACAGGTGGACCGTAACTGTGAAGAACCATAGCCCTGAGTCTGACAGGTCCAGTAAGTATTCCAAAACCTTAGGTGGACGCTTAAAATGGTCAGTGGGGATTTTGGAACACCAAATTGAAAAATACCTCCATCTGGCCCTGTAAGTTTTCCTGGTGAAGGCTTATGAACAGTAAGTAGTACCTCAGAGACCCTCTGAGAAATATTGAGCCCATTCATTTCTTTTTCTTCAGGAGTTAAGCCTGGAGATATAGGGAACTTAGGTTGAGGTGGGCTCGATGTCTTGAGCCTGAATCAGCAAGTTCATCATGGTTGCCAGATTCTTCAGATTGCTGACTGCCAGCTGAGCCAGCAGCAGCTACCATATCTGCCTTGGCTATCATGGGGCTATCAGAACCATCTTGCTCCCTTGAGCCACCAGCTTGAATAGCACTCTGAATGAAAGGAACTGGAGGAAAGGCATCGAGAAAGACTTTTTTTACTGCAGCTTGAACATGTCCTGCAAAATGCACCAAACTCTGGGTTTCTTCAGCAGAATTGTGGCAGTTTGGCATTGAGGGAGGGATGCAAAAAGATCCACATCTGGGTTTTCCATTCGTTGAATTGAGATTGCACATCATCCACTAGAGACCATGCATAAAAATCTACTACTGTTTATCCGAGATCATCTGCCAGAACGTTCTGGGCTCCTGGCAAAAGGATTTCTTGGAGCAGGATCCCCTGCTCCTGACACCATTCCTACTCTCTCTTTGCCTCTCTGCAGAAAGGGTTAGAGTGGGCTCATCTCTGCCTGCTGACATAGTACATGACACATTTGTTGCCTGTTTGAAGGAGTACTTTCTTTTGATTGGCCAGGTGTGATAAGGCCTAAAGACCATATAGGAATTCTTGCATCTTGAGAACACTTATGTGGAGATGCATCTGAGTCATTCCAAGCTCCTTTTGTCTGGGGACCCTGACAGTGGGCTCCCCATGCTGCTAAGGAGGTATCTGAGGTGAGAGTCACCTCTGGCTCTGGCAGAGAGAAGAAGAAGCCCTAGAGAAGATTCTACTTTACTGACCACTACAGGAGGGATTGCACCAGTGGTTTGGTCATCTGTATGGGATAGTTTTGATGGAGTGATGCTTGTGACCATTGGGTGCTGAGCATCCACCAAGTTCTACATATATGCAATCTTTCCAGTACTATAGTGAGCATAAGGCCCAGCATGTGCTGTATGGAATGTGATGGCACTGAGGGGTGGGTCCATGATAAAGCTTGCCATCTGAACTATGGAGTTCACTCTGCTGTCTGGGAGAAAAGCTCAGGCCTAAATTACATCCAAGGCAGCTCCTATGAATAGGTGTTTCTGGGAGGGTCATAAAAGACTTGGTCAGTAGTCAGGAACTGTGAGTGTTCAGTTTTCTGAGGTCTACAATGGGGGTGCATACCCTAGATTTCTTTAATACAAGGAAGTAGTCGGAGTAGAATTATTTGTTCCATTCTGACCCCAGCACTACCTCCAGTTCCCTGCTGAGTAAGTGACCCACAATATAATGACTTAACAGTTCTGAGATGTGGGCTGAAAGTGGGAACTGTTTCTCTGATAAGTTGTCTGGTAAACTCTCCAAAAATTCCAGGGAGTACCCCACATGAATATTTGTCTCTCATGATAGATTTCCACTGACGACAGAATTGTGTTATAGGCGCCCCCCCCCCCCCGAGAGGAGTGATCCACCTTGGTCAGCGGAGGTGGATACACAGCCTGTAACTCAGAAGGTCTTGCTGGGTGCCTTGAGTGCCTGCGCCTTTGGCACACTTTCTTCTGCTGCTGAGGAGTTTGAGGTTTGTACTGCTGCAAAGGTTGGTAGACTCTTCAGCTTTAACCACAAGAGGAATTTTTTTTTTTTCTGGTCAAAGCCATGGCCTCTTTCCTTGTTAGGGGTGAACTGATTCACTCTAGCACATTTAAGGACCATTTTCTTCTTTTTCAAATCCTCAAGGGCCTGTTTGACCTTCTGTTCAAAGAGATAAGTACCATCAAATTACACCTTCATAATCTACTGTTGGACATCAGGAGCAAAGTCAGCAGTATGCAGACAGGAGTGTTTCCTAATACAAATCACCGCAGCCACAGGGCAAGCTGCTGGATCTGAGGAATCCATGGAAACCTTCAGCACACGAATTCTAGACTTGCTCTGTTGCGTGACAATTACCAGACATTCCTATTTTGAAGCAGACCTGTACAACTTTCTGCAACTTGACTTAAAGGAGAACCGCAATGAATCTGTAAGTCATTTTTCCCAGTAAAAGCTGTTTTTTAAGTAGTGGTTCAAATTTTTACATGTATATGGCCTATGAGTAAGCTCAGTGGGTGTTTCTGATTTACACTCTGGTGTTAAATGCCATTTTAGAACTGTGTGATGTAGTTTATGTCCCACTTAATCACGTTTGCATTGTGCCAACAAAATAAGAGTAGAACAGGGACAAACTACATCATACAATTCTAAAATGATGCTTAGCACCAGCATGCAAATCAGAAACATCCTCTAGGATAACTGAAAGGCCTGTATAGCTAGGAAAATAACATCATTTGAACCAGTATTTAAAAAGCAGCTTCAGCTGGGGAAAAATACTTATAGATTCAGTGCAGTTCTCCTTTAACTTGGTTCACAACTGATACTCATACTTCAATAGGGCTTGGTAACTTCATATTCTTAAGCCCAATGCAGCAAAAGAAAATACCATTTCCTCCATAATGTCCACTTTGTGTGATGTCTTGTCAGTAGGCTGTGCAGTGAGTCATTTGGGGGCTACAGCCCTATCACTGTTATTCATCATTACAATAGCATCTACTATAGGCTGGGTGTAGTACATCGGTTTCGTCTTGGCAACCAAATTCTTTTTACCCGATTGCCTAGGGACAGCTGGAATAGAAGCTGGCCCACTTTAGGCTGCCTCCATAAGGGTCTCCAGATCAGGCTGGATTTGGGGAACCAGGGACAGTGACATAGTAGCACATTCAAAAATTCCAAGTGTCATTACCAGGCTTAGTAACTACTGTCTCAAATTGTAAAGTACTGTGTATGTTTTTGAGCAGTTCCTGAAATAACAGAGCTTCCTGGGAAACCTTGACTGGAGCAGGCTCAGTCTTCACGGGCTCCTGGGGATCCTCTTCTCCAGTAACATTATCCAAGATTAAATCTGCATTTTATTCATCATCCATGCCAGGAGATGGAGGCACAAACTACAGTCTCTATGGGACCAGTACCATAGGCTGCACCCATATCGCTGCAGACTCTGAGGGTGCAGGCCTCAGCACCGTATGTGGCACCATGAACAGCATCATAGTCACAGGTGGCACCATGTTTCTAGGATAGTGGACCCTACACTGCAGGTGGCACCAAAAATGGCAGAGGCACCAATGCCAGCTCCAATGGAGTTAAAGTCCTCAGAGACACCTCAAGCAGTGAAGCTGAAGGCCTTGGCATGAAAGTTAAAGTCAAGACCACCAAAGACAGCACTATCATAAGCCCTAATGGCAAAAACGTCACTGCCGCCTCAGTCAGCATCACCAATGGTGCCTCTGCTCTTAGCACATGCTGAATCCATTGCTCCATAACAGCAGCCCAATGACCAAACTGCTCACCTGAAGGCTCCCACTAGAGAGGGGCAGACTCGGGGATAGAGATAGCAAGCCTGAAAAAATCCAGTATCATCAACGGGGACAACTGTGGAGAGTCTAGGCCTACAGGCATCAGATGCCTTGGTGCAGAGTGGCAAGAGCTCAACCTTGATCAGTCCTTTTTCTTATTCTTATGTTTCTTAAGAGAAGATGTTGAGGCCGAACTGTGCCTGGAACTAGACACTAAGCAGGAGCAGGGCAGGGACATCTTTTTTTGTTTTTGTAATTCTGGGAGGACTGTCTTTCTTTCTGGTCACAAGACTGCCTGGAACCAGTAAAATCACACAGAGAAGGGTAGTGGTTGGATACAACCATGTTGTTGGAGCAACAAGCCTGTTCAGGTCCCCTGCCTGCCATGTTGTTGACTGTTGCTGAAAGGTAGGGCTATGAGGAAACTTTTAACCTGACACAGGAATAACAACCTTTTAGTGGTACTAAGAAGTGTGCACACGAACTAGACCGAATGCTATTTGTAGACAAACTGAAGAAATTCTGACTCGACGAGTAGGCAATGAAAATGCTGCACAGTAACGGCAGGGAAATCAGGAACTGAGATGGTTGGGGGCAACCTCGCTGCAGCATACCAGCACCACCATCCCCCAAATATTCTTGCTCCCAGGGGGTCCTAGCACCTTCTAGCTTACACCCATAAACCGGACTCTATGGAGAAAACTGATTTTTTGAAGATCTACAGTGTCACCATTGGGCACAACTCCAGGTCCTGCTGTGGGAATAGAAACTATGTCCTTGTGGACCATGTATGCGAATGTGCTGCTGACTATGCCTTACCATCACTGGATATAACTGGTCTGTAGCCTTATCTAAACCTACAAAATAACCTATGAGTAGAAGCATTCCTTCATAACCATAGTTAAGTACTAACCCATGCATGTTTGTAAACAATGCAGCTACCCACTGCACAGTTATGTTGTCTTACTGCAGTGGGAAAACGCTTTCTCCGATAGATATGCAGACATAATTAAGGGAAACCCACTTCTGTGCACATCACTGCCACACACAGAATATACAGTAACTTTTACAAAATTCCCATATGGTAGGGTAAAACTATGATTCAGGCTTCCTGGAAACTTATGATGCATACGTTTATTTCTGTAGCCTTTGAATGGCCCTGCGTTAATGATACAGTATGTTCCCAAGGCACACAGTTAACTACATGCCTAAGCTTTTAAGCACAGACTGCAACAAATTCCTTAGTGGCCATGTACAGTGGTTCTGCTGCGATGCCTCAGTAACATTCCCCTCCCAAAACCTACTGTAGGTCAGAAGAGTAAAAGTTACTGGGTTGTTCTGACAAATATAAATTGTCACTGACAACTGACAATAATACTAAGAAATATTCAAAAGTGTATATGAGAAACAAGATGTTCCACTGATTTATAAAAATTAATACAAACTTTCAAAGTACTGCAACACTTCCAAGCGACTAACTTTCCAAAAATAGAAATTCAGGCTAGATTCTGGAAAAATAGTTCTGGCATGCTGAAAGTTCCTCAGAAACAGCAACTGACCTCCCGAGAGGATGCAAAATGTACTCCATATTAAGCTAGTGTTTGCGGTGCAGAAAGAGGCCAGTGGAGGTGTACCGCACCCTGCAGCTAGAAACAGACACTGCACCATGCTGTTTGATATTCAGAAACACTATTCTGAAATGCTACAGGAGCACACCAAGCTCAGATGTCACTGTTCATGGCAACCACGTGTGTACAGGGCATGCTTTTAGGTGCATATGCTGCCGGGGACAACCCCGATTGACATGTTTGAATGTGCTGTGTGTGTGGCACAATGGAGGACTTGTGTCCAGTAAAACTGGTACTCATCACACCTGAGTAAGGATTCTTTAATTCAGTTTGTGACTGCTGATATAAAATAGAGGGAAGAATTGAAGGTTATCTACAGTCTTTCTGGATCCAGGGGAATTAAAAAAAAACTAATATTACTCCTCCTCTACCCATAAAGGGGACATTTTTCGGTACTTAATTTTGCTGTTAAGTTTCATGTGGTTGATCTTTTGATTCCCTGATGTATGCTGAATCACATGTCTCCATGAATGATGTCATCAATGGAATCATCTGTGGGACACGTCTGTTACAACCAGCCTAGGATGCGCAATATTTCAGGGTTTAAAACTTCTGGAACTATTCTCCTCCCCATCCCAAGTACAGTTTATTAACTGTTTCATGTACAGTGGTAGCCAGTGACAAGATGCACAATACATCTAGATATACTGGGGATTTAATTCAGAAATCCAGTTGAAGTGCCTGGGTATTTCCTGGGATATATCGTGATATATCTGGATATTATTATTTTTTTTTTATTTCTCTTTATCGCCTCTAGTGTCCCTCTGGAGCCGCACCATCGGGAGTTGCCCATCAAGCCTGTCTCTACCAGTGCCTTACCTGACAGTCCCCGGTCTCTCCATCGTGCCTCGGATACCCCCAGGGCGGGGTCAAGGTTGGGGTGGACCCCTGAATCTTGCTGCTGTCAGGGTCCTGAGACTGCAGGCAGGCACCGGCATATCGAGACCTGGCTCGGCGCTCCGTCTTCCCAGCTCCAGTGGGGGTGTTTCCATGTTTTCTGTGTGACGTTGCTGGCCCATACATCAAGGCACAAGAGCCAATGTTGGCAATGTCCCTCCCCCACCCTCCATGAAGGAGTAGCCCCTGGGGCAGACTGGTCAGTGACCTACACCCTCGATCAATCATACCCGAGACGCCAGCTTGCTGTCGCGCCCCCAGCCTCCACCAGGGGTCACCGCTTGCCGGGTTGTGGAACCCTCCCCTCTCCCAGAGAAGGTGCGCTGTCATCGGATGCTCCAGTCTATCTCCCCCAAGCCAACCCCCGACGGCCCAAGCTTGCTCCCGAACCCAGGTCGCTGGTGTGGTGCGAGGCTGGATATTATTATTATATCACTACGGTACAATATGTGTTGTTTGTACACTGTAAGGTGCCCTAGATCTTATGGAGGGTGCTAGATAAATGAACTTTACCTTTTTTCTTTATGCAAAATCTTTACTCATGAACACTGCTGAATGTCTTTAATTAGTAGAACCATGCACTGGATGGGACTCCTCCCCCATCCAATGTAACCGGAAGCAGTGGGTGATGGCTGCTATTCTTTTTCTATAGGCTTCCAGCATGCTCATCTGACATAAAGCAATGTCATAGAGGCACTGGGGTGCCGGCCCAGTGGTATGGAGGGTTCAAGCACTGGAAGCCACAGCTCCCACCATGCCAGCAACCTGGGTAAAAAGTCTGGATTGCTGGGGGTTGGCCAGGGGGGAGGAGAGGATCAAGCATCCACATGACAGCTCTCGTATCCCAGGGGGAAGGGTTGTACTGTGTCGCTCCTGTACTGCCACCTCGTGGGGGCATGGTGGTGGGGCAGTGGTTGCGGTCGCAATGGGAGGCAGCTGGCTGAAGATTCATAGTAGTGCATGCATGCTCCTACACACACGCATGTCTGCACACCCAAGGGGACAAAACAGAGGACAAAAAAGTGCTCTGTGGCGAGATGAGGCCACCCCACTCTGAATCCACAAAGTTGCCCAGGTGAGGTCATTGCTGGACTGGGTCTCTGGAAGAGGGGAGGACCACTCATTCCCTCCTGGCCCTGCCATGGGGGAGGGGTAATCCATGGGAGTACACAAGGATGGAAAGTCCTAGAAACTTTATTCACATCTCCAAAGCAACTGTCTTGCACTGGGCTTATGAGAAGTCAGATATTCACATTTTTATAGGTAACTTGAGCCACTCCTCCCCATTGTGTAGGATCTGGAGACCCTTATTTTGTGTAGTTTACCCTTTAAGGAACTCTCACACATTGAACATGTTTTACAGAATCACATCATTAAAGAATTTGCATGTTGGAGCTGAGATCAGCATCACAAATGAGTGGTATCGTCATCTGGTGACACATTTCCACATTCGGGCTCACATCCTTCCATTTCTCCTCCTGACACTGAATGTATAATGTATTTATCTAGGATAATCCAATGGAGATACAGACAGGAAATAGCCAGTACAGTTGAAACCATTTAAATAGCATGGCCCAGTGGATTGTAAAATGTCCCATTTAAATGGCTGCCTCTTCAAAACAAAGTACATCAGATTCAATGGAGTTTGGGGCTGGTATTGGGCTAGTACTGCTGATAGTGTGGGAGTATCATTCTGTTGTATTTTTTCCTTTATTCTTTATTTAACATATCATATGTGTTTCTTCTTCAGTGTGTGAGTGTGTTTGTGCAGGTTTCATTTTACTCAGATGGGTAGTTTTGAAGTCAATGGCCATGTTCATGAGGGTGTGCCCTGCAGCTGTCTAAGAACAACATGATTTTTCTTCTTGTTCTTTTTTTTTCCAATTGTTTAACCAGGTGAGACACACTAATCTGAAAGCTTGTTTACAGGTGCAACCTGGGAGCACAGGGAAGTTAAGTGACTTGCTCAGGGTCACACAGTATGCAAGTGGGGACTGTGGGATTCAAACCCAGGTCTCCAGATTTGCAGCTCAGTGCCTTAAACCACTGCGCTATATTGCCTCCCTACTACGCAGCTCATGCTCCTAAGTAAGCAGACACTCGAGAAAAATGAAGGCGGTCATGCCTCCATTGCTGGAGCTCGTGTGCACAATGGGAAAAACATTTCAATCTTTAGGCAAGTATCTAGGTCTTTTACTTTTCCCTAAAACTAACAGTTTTTGTTTCTCTGTGCTGGTGAGACTTGCACAACACAGAACTGAGATACAGTATTTTGCCTTTTTACCCTGGTTAGGTTTTGATCATGAACTGCATGGCCACGATCAGGGTAACAACCTCTATAAAAGAGGCCCATCTCATTAGCATTCAACATGTCCTCCCCTCCAGAATCCAGACAGCAGGCCGGGGAGGACATCAGTGAGCCAAGACTCAGTAACTGATGAGTCTGCATCGTGCTTCTCACCGTGTTCCCATTTAAACATGATCTGATGGCAGATCTTCCACCAAGAGTGCCAACCGTTGGTTGACTTGAAATCTGTATGCCCCATTTTAGTTGCCAAATCACTTGCTTCTGCTTCAGCACAGGTCCCGAAAGATGGGCACCCTTTGACAAGACTCACCTGAACCAAAACATCAAGGCATCTTCGATGGCATAGTCCTTCCCTTCCCTCTTTCTTTACCTCTGCGGGTTCACATTACAGCACCATTCAGCAAGAACTGCCTCTTTGGGTTTTAGAGATCAGGAAATGAGCTGCAACCGCCAACAGAGAACAGGTAGGACTCTGTAAAACTTCCAGGACTTTGACCCTGTCATCTAGTGACAGTTTGTTTCTTGGGAGTGTATTTTAGAAAATGGTCAGTAAACAGCCTGTGTGTGAGTGAACAGATAGCGGAGTTTAAATCCCCCAGGAGCAAATGAGGAGCTAACTGTACCTTAACCAATAATACTGGCTCAGACCTCGATCGTCTCACTGAAATGGAATTTTCAATTAATGCTGTCCCGTTTAAACAAAATAAACCTCATTCACTTAAAGAGGTGATAATCAGTTCCCTAGGGGGCGTCCCATGTAAGTGGCCGTCCTGCCTAAGCACGTCCCGATAATCTGACTTCTACTGTACTGCCATGTGGTACTGCCCACAATTCTCACTCTCCACTTCCCACCAAGTGGGAACTTGCAGAGCATAATTTTTGCAGTATACAGTTGGTTCTCCAAGCAGGGGGAGGGGGCATTCAAAACAGAACAGTGTGGCAGAAGATGACTTCTTTTCAGTGCAGCAGCAGCACCCAGCTACGGAGGGTAAGGGAACTTCACAGTAACAGGCTGGGGAGAATACAGGCTATGACAGAGGGAGGGAGGGAGGAAGGAGCTGAAGCAGGCCATGCAGGGTTGGGGCAATCTCTCTTTTAGCAATTTTGAACTGTACTTATATATTTATCGTCTGCCAGTTTTTATGCTGTGTTACTTCTGACTGCTAACTATGTATTTGTATTGTCTTGCATGGTTTTTAATTTCTTTCTCCTGATGTTACCAATTGTTGATTATGTTCACATTTTGTCCTGTATGTACTGCATTCCTTCTGTACTGCTGTGTGCCATCTTCATGGCTCGGGCCATGCCTGAAAATGGTCCCTGGGACCAGTGCACTTACTCTGTGAACAAGTAGATCAGAATGGATGATCTCTTATCTGATATCTGTCGCATGCATTCATTTTTTTTAGAATGTACATCCCCTCCCCTCTTGAGTAAGTCCTAACTGCCGCTGGCGATATAATACACAGAGATATACAACCTCTGATGCCACTGATAAAAGATGCAATACAGCTTCTCACGAGAGAGAGAGAGAGAGAGAGAGAGAGAGGTGTTACACATAGAACATACAGAAAGAATACAATAAGAAGGGACACTTCAAAAAGTAAGACTACCAAACCATAAATCTGAGGACAAAGAAGAATTTAGAAAACTGAAACAGTAACATTTTATAAAAAAACAGCAAAAAAGCAAAGTGCCTGAAGCGGAAAACAAAAAGGCAGAAAGTAAAAGAGAAGTAAACAGAAAATATTCCCTCAACAAGAGAATTAGGAAGGACTAAAGATAAGCAACTTGTATAGCAGCTACTCCTGCAACGTTAAACATACAGTGCATTCAAGTGCCACTGGTGCCATTAGAAGAAGTTGGAGAAACATAATATTTTGACACAAAGCAGCTTATATGTCTCATCAGCGCTGTATTTCTTATCCCAATTACTTATTACTAAGGTCATCTGCTTGAAAACAGGATGGTTGTTCCTTGAGGATTCGTCGGCTCCTAATGCTTCTTCCCAAGCTGATGTCATAATACTCCGCTTGTGACATCAGTTATTCCCATGACAAACAACTGTGATGTCATAACACAGCACTATGCTTTCAAGCAGGAAATAAGCCACAGAGAGAGATGAACTCTAAGGGGTAAATATCTTATTTGTATGAGAATTTCTTCAGTAATCAATAATGGAGAAGAGAAATCGATACAAGATGCATGAAATACAAAAGGTGTCAGCTGCTCCTTAAGTCAAGACACCCACCTACTGCATTCACAACAATACATGGGTGAAAGGGTTAGTAACCAAGTGTAAGTGTATCAGTGTCTTGATGTACAGTTTTCTAACCTTGTGTACTGATAGTAGCTACAGAATATTTTCATTTAGAAAGTAATGTTTTTATGTGGCACTGTAGTGACTACTTCAAGTGGTTTAAAAATGTATCTGCATGGTTGCTGGGAGAGGTCACATTTACACTGTGAATATGCATCTAGCCAACTTTAAAGTTAGGAGCCAAGAAGCACAACCTAGGTGACTCACCTAAGCTCATACAGTGGACATCTGCTGATGATGAGATTTGAACTGGCATTTCTTGGTTGATGAATCTGTTTTGTACCCAGTAGACCACACAGAATTATAAAACACCAGACTGTGTCTTTGGGATGACGATCCTGCTAATTTTTTAACTTGAAAAAGGCGGGGCGTGAGGATGAAAACATTTCCAAGGACCCTAGTGTGGCCATAAATGTAGGGTAACTTCCCAGAACTATTTCCTGCAGAAAATCCTGCTTAAGGCTTCATCTTATGACAAGCAAACCCCCAACAAGTCTATAATAATAACTGATGTAAACCCCCTACCCTCTTAACATTGCCTACTCTGTGAGCAGCAATGCTGCTGCTAGGAAGACAAGAAGGATCAGCCCACACTTCAAACATACAAAATACCAACCTGAGAATATAACACTGTGTCTCCCGTTATCCTATAATAGATGCCTATATAAGTTCATGGTACAGAAAAAAATCCAGATCCAATGTTTCTGTCCCCTGGACCATCATCATGCAATTGTATATTATTACTTTTTTCTAGAGAAACCCTTTGACCCCAAACTCTTGTACTAGATGTATTGTGACACCGTACCTCAGCTGCAGGTGGACAGACTCTTCCAGACCTGATGCCACATTCTGCTTGTGAATCAGTCCCCGGGGGGCATTCCTCCATGGCATGCGCTAGGTCCACAATGCATCAGTTCCATGACATATCTGCTCTGCACTAGCCTAGAAAGTTAGAGACTTAAGGCTGCCCCCAGCAGGACAATGTATGCCCCCAACTGATCCATCAGAGATCCCTTTAATCAAGATTGGACAAAGCATTAGGCCCCCCTTTTCCATACCATCATGATATTCAGGATCTATGCATCTGATCCTTGAAAGGGACTGAAATGTGGACCACGGTTTTGTTGTCACATCATGGAGGTTTGTATGCGTGTATCCGTTATGTTCTAAAAATGTAGCAGTGGAGTATACTGTTGATCAACTTTGGATATGTGTGTGTGTGTGTGTGTGTGTGTGTGTGTGTGTGTTGAAGTTTACACTGCTCCTTTTCTTTTTTGGATACTTTCCAGCTTATGCACCCTAGTAAACTCTGCTGATCTTGTGATATAACAAGACTTACAGTATCTGACAAGTAGGTTTCCTTTTTAACATATCACTGTCCAGCTAACAAAAAAACAAAAGCTCTGCACATGCAACACAGCATTGTGTGTCTCGCTGGATGTTCTTATTGTTTCAATGAAGCTCTTATATGGACAAACACTCTACAACCTTGAAGAGCATCTTCCAGAGGACCAGGATCCACACCAGACATCTGAACAATGGCACAGAACAATACTGCAGCTAGTCCATAGATTCTATCCCTCGTTGGGTTGATAGTGAACTGAAAATACTGGTACTTGGTGAGTAGCAGCCTGGGCGTGTGGTAGCATATTCCAGCCACCGTGTACTGTCTGAGGTCACAGCTTTCATAAGCAGACATGACACTGCAGAGGTACTCTGCAGAGTTTTCTGTGTTTTAGCATTCGATTGTCTTTTCGGGAGGTATAAACTGATCCCTTTCGTTTGGGTCATCATCTTCATCTGCTCCATCAACACAAGCCTTATTTTCTGCCTCGCTATTTTCTGAATCATCATCATTGCGGTGACCTTCTACACTATGTCGAATGCCGTAACCAAAGTAAATCAGGAAACCTTGAGACAAACAAAAATCAAACATGCCTATATGTTATTTACAGTCGCTGGTAATGCAGTCTTTATTTTTTAATAGTTTTCCAACATAAAATACAGCAGGCTCATATGAATAAGTGGCACTACTGAAACATAAAAAAAACAGTATGCAAAATTGTGTGATCACCATGAAGAAGGAAAATCAACACCCCCCGAGCCTGGCCTAGTCACACAGATGACAGCATGATACGCTGCCATGTGAGAGACCTGGGTTAGCCTCCCAAGCCCCAGTCCTATGCTCATCATACCTGTAAGCACCAGAAAGTAGTTTTACAGCAGGCTCCATCTCAGCTGCCCATCACCTAGATTAGATCCAGGATCAAGCCATCTCGTGCAGCTCTGCAAAACAACAGTCATAAAAAAAAACCCTCCAAACAAACAGCAACAAAATGCCCCTGTGACTATATGTGTTGGAAAATTCTACAGGCATTGCTCAGCATCAGGCATGCCAGTTGCATTGCTCTGCTTTATATAAACATAGAAAATGATGGCAGAGGGGACCTGCAGATCCATCTAGTCTGCACATAAGCCTACCCCCCAACTGCTATTCAGTTTTATGATTCTTTTGTACTTATCCCAAGCCTTTTTGAGTGTTCCAACTGTTTTTGCTTCCACCACCTCAGGGGGCAAGCAGTTCCACGCATCCACCACCCTCTCTATAAGGGAAAAGGAAAGGGAACATTGTTTAACCAGTAGTAGCACACTAAGCTGAAGCCTGTTTCCAGATGTGACCTTGGAGCACAAGGAAGTTAAGTGCCTTGCTCAGCATCACACAGTATACACCTAGGCGGCTGTGGGATTCAAACCCAGGTCTCCAGCTCGCAGCTCAGAACCTTAATCCACTGTGCTATACTGCCTCCAACCTGTCTGTAAAGAAGAACTTTCTTGCAATGCCCTTAAATTTGCCCCCTTCTAGCTTCATGCTGTGACCTCTGGTTCTTGTGTGACTTGAACTGAAAAAGGTCCTGAACCTGTACCTTGTTTATTCCCTTTACGTATTTGAATACTTCTATCATGTCTCCCCTATCTTTCCATTGTTCAAGGGAATACATGCTGAGTTCTTGCAGTCACTTCTCGTAGTTTATATAATACAGTACCTGTATCATTTTTGCAGCTTTCTTCTGCACTGTCTCACATCTGGTTATATCCTTCCTGAGGTGTGGTCTCCAGAACTGTACATTGTACTCCAGATGCGGACTCACCAAAGATCTGTAAAGTGGCGTGATAACCTCTCTTTTTCTGCTAGTAATTCCCCTCCCTATGTGGCCCAGTATTCCATGTGCCTTTAATGCTGCTTTCTCACATTGTTTGGATGTTTTCAGATCATGTGATATGATTACTCCCAGATCTCCTTCCTGCTTTGTTGATTCTAATTTGACTCCTAGAAGGTATTCTGCATCTGGATTACTCTTCCCTATGCGCACGATTTTGCACTTTTTAGTGTTGAAATTTAGTTGCCATGTGTGTGACCAACTTTCTAGCTCTCTAAGGTCAGCCCTCATCCTTTCCACTCCAACGGGGGGTTTCCACTCTATTGCATATATTTGTGTTGTATGCGAAAAGGCTCACTTTGCCTTCCAGAACCTCAGATATGTAGCTGATAAAAATATTGAATAGGATGGGACTCAGTAATGATCCTTGTGGTACACCACTAGCCATCTCCCTTTCTTCCGATAGGGAGCTGTTTACCACTACCCTCGGTGTCCTTCCTTTTAGCCAACCCCTTATCCAATCTACAACCTTTTGACCCACCCCCCATGCTGTCTAGTTTATTTAATAACCTTCTGTATGGGACCGAATCAAAGGCTTTGCTGAAGTCTAGGTAAACAACACCCACAGCACCACCCTGGTCCACTACTTGGGTCACTGAGTTGAAGAAGTCAATAAGGTTTGTCTGGCATGACCTCACAGTGGTAAACCCCGTGCTGTCTTTGGTCTAATCTTCCATTATCTTCAAGAAAGAATACAATTCTCTCCTTAAGTAGTGCTTACGTTGTTTTGCCCACAGTTGAGGTGAGGCTAACTGGATGGTAGGTAGTTGCCAGCACTCTCCTTGCTACCATTTTTGTGAAGTGGGACAACTGTGGCCTTCCTCTAGTCCTCCGGTACCTCTCCACATTCCAAAGATAGGTTGAATATCATGGAGTCTTGCTGGTGATGCAAGAGCATCCCAACCTGTAGGAGTCATACCAGCGCAAAGTCTCCTTTACATTCAGCCACAGTGACAATTTTGGGGCGGTCTTTTGTGGCAGGTGCTTGGACCAAGGGCTGGTGCATGACTGCTCTCCAGTACCCACTGGTATGTTTTTTATTGCATTATTTTTGACATTTACAACAGATATTTCATAACACAATCATTGCTATCTGAAAGTTGTAGATCATCTTTCAGCATTTGTACTAAACATATAAAATATTCTACAAGGGTAATTTTATCATAGGCTTTTTTTGATTTGTTTCTTTTAAAAAAAGTTAAGTTTTACAAATGGTATTTTAGTGCAACAGTCCTGTTGATACACTTGCTGTAAGTGCACACAGTTTAAGCGAATGGGGTGCCAGTGTTTTGTAGTTACTACACCAATATGGCTCCCATGTTGTTGTTTGTTTTTGTTCTGTACAATAGACCTCAGAGATATATCTTTAACATAGAACTGAATGCTGTGTTTAAGACACTATTCCCCACCTGTGCATTCATTTGAAAGGGTCATAATTACTCTGTGGAGGGTTGGCAGTTATCTATTAACTTTCATTTGCAACAAAGTGCCTTTTTCCGACATCAGATCAGAGAATGGCATCCGTGGGTAATTTGCCATTGTGGTTACCCAGCTTTTTGAATTATGAAAGCTGTTAAATGCTATGGGAGGAAGTGCTTACAATTTTGTTTTAAACTATTAGCACAAATCCACTGTAGCAGTGTGGAAAGGAAGGTGGCATCCAGGAGGCAGAGTCATTCGAGAGACTGATCTGGCTCCAAGTGGACCTCCTGCTCCTCACAGAAGCAAGAGATCATGGAATACAGCAGTCCTCAGCCAGGAGTGCTCTATCCCCTTTTCAACTCCTTTTTTCTAATTTTTTTAAAATAAAATGAGTAGTTGGTAGCAACAGGGTTTCCAGCTCTCCATGCCCAGAAGGAGAGCAGTATATAGCTAGCACTTAAATGTTGGGCCATATGAATCCCAAAACATACTTATTAGAAAGCACTTCCTTCCAGTGGAGGATGACCCAACAGAACAGCCTGACCATGGAGACAGTGGTCATGAGACGGTACAGGTCTTCAAAGTGATCCTGGGCAAATTTCTACTTATCAAGGGAATCACAGGGTACCATTAGTAAAATGGGGCAGAACCCCGTTAAGTTAGTACTATACAGTATGTTTGCACAGAATACTTATTCATGCCTACTTATGAAGTGGGGCACTGACATGTTGGACCTAGGATCCTTTCTGACTTAAATTTGTGTTAGTCTTAGCAGCAGCAGCCTAAGAACAAATTGTTTTGCTGTCTGCATAGGTGTAATCACTAATTTAGACAGCAATTTCCATTTCGTTAACACAAACTGCAGAATAGACAACACAGACACACACACATGCACACACTAGTGAAAACAGCAGTTGCAGAGCTCTATCCATCTACAGTTATATCTCACTACCCAGTCTGTAATTACATGGGATGCTTGCTCATGGAGAGATGTCAAAGAATCATGGGAAAAATGGTCCTGAACAATCCCCTGCCATAGAAGGGCAATCTAGAAAATGCTTTTTATTTAAAAAAAAAATATCACATCTGTGAGAAAAGATGCAGTTTCAAGAATTTCCATAATTTGGCAAAAGTGCGGTATTACACATTTGTGAAATTTTTGCACAATTTCACAAAGATTGTGTGAAAGCAAAATAAGCAATTTCTGGCAGTTCTGCAAGTATAACTATAATTTCACCCAGCACTGTTTAAAACATACAGTAGTGATATCCTAGGACAGCACATTAGGGGTGACTGTAACTTTTGAACCACTGAGTTATCACAGCCTGAATGTTTGTCTGTAGATTCTTTAGCTTGTTGCTCAAACATATAAAAGGACTGGAGAGAACCTCAACAATATTATACAGAACCCCGATGATATTATACTCCTCTTGAGCCACTACAGAATATCTTCTGTAACTCTTACGTTTTTTGCATGATCTGCAAAATATAAACTTTGCTTCTAGTAGTGTGCAAAATTAAAATTTTAGAATTCGTGTGGAATTTCATGAAGTTTATGGATTTCACCCCAACATACATACCACATACATACACACATTTCTGCTGGACAATATTAGCATTCAGCTAGTAGAAATGGGTGGTACTTGGCATTCAGCAGGAATGAATGGTAAAACGTTCATATTCTGCCTGAAGAATTCCACAGTTTCACCCAATTTCTGCATCCATGGCATTCAGGTAAGCTGAAATTAAGACCTTCACTAAGCAGTGCACTCTGCTGTATCTGTTTCCAGATGATATAGGACCCTAAAATGATTGTGGTGTACTAGGACTCTGTTCATGCATCTTCTCTGAAATATTTTCAATTGATAAACTGTTTGGTTCAATCACTAGGTACACAGATTATTTATGGGCTATAGAAAAACAAATTATCCATCAAGTCCCCATCACCACTGTCTCGGCAGCACTGGCGCTTGTGATGCTGGTGACTTGGGCTCTGGACTGAGCCCGAGTTGTGAGAGTGCTGGCCAGGGATAGGGAATAGAGATGGGACTGGTGGGAGACCATCATAATTGCACTACTACTACTGGGTGACCATAGATGGTGGTGCAGCTGGAGCTGTTCCTGAGGAAGGGAGGGACACTGACTGTCTCTGATGAAGGTAGCCACACATCAGCATGTGTGCTCACGTGTCACTAAGCCCTTGAGTTCAGCATCCCTAGGTGATTGGGAAAACACTGGACATACCCCACAGGCACGTGGGATAAAGCTATAGCCATTCTCGGGCCCTGATGTGCTAACTGCCCTCTGCCTCCTGGAAACATATCATCTGGGGGGAAATTGAGACGGCCAACTAGCACTGACCCATCCAAAGGGGGAAAGTCTGGGTTTACAGGAGACAAAAATGGTATAAATGAGGCTGGAGGCCAGCTGGTGGTTATACAGGGCCTGCTGCTGAGAGGTGGCGGGAAAACATAATGCAAAAAAAATCCACCCCGTACTGTCCAAGCAGTGGGACAGGCCAGATGTGTACTGTATTTCACATTAACTATGAGTCACTTCGAGCACAAAATTCAAGTAGGAATGACCAGTTTCTAAGGGAAAAATATTCTGTGTTACGGGAGTCTGCAACTTTAACAAAAACTGAGGTCATACTATGAAAGCAGCCTCATCTTGACTCCGTCTCCTGAAGAAGCTTTGTTGCTTAAAACAAAGTGCCAGGATTCTGCACTGCTCTTCTCCACAAGCACATTAAAATAATTTGCACATGCATTTGACTGCTGTGTCCTTTATTTTATTTATTGACTTATTTTTTGGGCACTGTTCCCCTTTGAATGCACTGCTGTGTTACTCTGTATTATCTGCCAAATTCAGAAGCAACAACTCCTGTTCTATGGGTGTGTCTCTGGCTGTATGTTTATAATGACCCCAGACTACATATTTAAATCATTTGCACATGTAGTTTTGCTTCCTCTATCAGATGTAAAAATGCTTTTTTTTTTTTTGGTAGAGCAGGGGAAAAAGAATGGAGTGTATAACAGCCAGGGATATCACCAGGATTTAGAAGTACTGTAAGTTATGGTCATGTCCTCAGAAATTCTGGGCAGGCAGTTTTAAGCCCATATAAAACGTGTTTCCAAATTTGCAGGAGTGGTCAAGCTGTGGGTGCAAATGCTCTGACAATTTGGCCCATCGCCCTTTTCAAGGAAACCTGAGTTGTACTTTACTCTCCAATAACTGAGGCCATCAGAATATATACCCCTGGTCATGGGCAACCTAAAAATTACAGTATAGAATGGCTATTAAGAATCCTTCATCCTGTTTGGCTAAAACTTATTCATACCTGTGGGCTTGAGACAGTCCCAGTACCAACGTTGCCCAATTACTACAACTATCTGTGTGCAGCTGCTCAATGTTGTGGTCCTGAAACCTGGTTTTATTTTTGGCCACAATGCTACCTTGCCGGTCCACGCATTCACAGAAGTAAAACGCAGAAACCAATTTTTCCCCATTGCAAATCCACAAAGCAAAACAATATCAAGTGATTTTTTAATTTAAATAAAAAAACAAAAACAGGAACAGAATGAAGGGGAGAAGACTTCAAGAGACAGTGCATGCTGAGCACACACACGCAACAGTGTCGCACAAAGTGACCCTCAAACAAGCATCCTGTAGTGCAAACGCACCCATGGAGACTATTTCACACAAAACTACTGATTTTTAAACATTACTTTTTTACAATTTCTCACATTCGTACCACAAAACCCATTTTATAAGTGCAATAAGACATGCTGGGATATTGGTTGTGCTATCACAACTGCACTTCTAGGGGCTGAAAACACTTGACCTGCAGCCTTGTCCCTTACGTGGCTCCTGGGCATGTGGTTGTGTCAGCACAACCAACACCCAATTGTGTCTTATTGCTAATGTCAAAATTCCTGGAAATATGTAATACACGTGCCTTGCATGAGCAACAGTGGAGGACCAAACAAGTTGTACGTTCAAGTGAATAAAATTAGAGAGATGAAACAGTATTTTTGGTATTAATCTGTTGCAAATGCCTGTTATTTTTGTAATAAGTACACGGAAATCAAAAATTAAGGAGCCCTAATACTAAAAGTCAGTACTTGATCAGGGGTTATGTTAATGGTCTGTTGGTCCCCCTCTAGAGGTATAATGTGGCACAAGGCGTAGCTGAGTGCCACATGCCCTTAGAGGGGGATTAACTGACCATTATCATAACGCCTAAGAATGCCATATTGCTATTATAATAACAATGCTTATTTTTATTGTGTTGATCCTTGTTCAGCATGTGATTAGGCTCTACATGTATGTATGTATGTTAAAAACAATTAACATAAGGCTGATAGAATGCTTACAGCCAATCGAAAAGCTTGATTTCTCAGACCTTTTTTATAATGCAGGATGGTTGCCTGATGGAAACACTTACCTATTGCCATCCAGATGCTAAATCGAATCCACGTGCCACTGCTTAACTGAACCATAAGGTACACATTCACAAGAATACTGACAACCGGCAAGACTGGCAACAGAGGTACCTGGAGAAAGAATCCGTATTCATGGGGTTAAAAATATTATCAAAGGCAGAAACCTGGATAAAATATTTTTTTTAATTATGAAGGGTTTTGTAAGATATGGATGCCCACTTTTTCCCATATGAAAAGAATGACATTCAAATCCCATAATACCATCTATGTAACATCAGAAAGTCATAGTGCCATCGTTCTGACATCAGATTGATGGAATTGTGAGATGGAATGTTCAGAAAGCAATGTGAGAAGGCAGTAGGGAGGGCTGGGGGGATACTGGGATGTATAGGCAGAGGCATTCACCAGCAGAAAACTGGAAGTTGTTATCCCTCTGTACAGACAGTTGGTGAGACCCCATCTGGAATACTGCGTCCAGTTCTGGAGACCCCATCTCCGCAAGGACATAGACAGGATGGAGGCAGTCCAGAGCAGGGCAACTAAAATGGTGCAGGGTTTGCAAGAGAAGCCATACAAGGAGAGACTAAAGGAGCTTAATATGTTACCCTTGAAGAAAGGAGGTTGGGGGACATGATAGAAACTTTTAAGTACCTCAGTGGAATCAACAAAGTCCAAGAGGGTAGCATCTTTCAGAAAAAGAGATGTGCAATAACAAGGGGACACAATTTTAAGATAGAGGGGAGATGACTCAGGGGCAATGTGAGGAAGTATTTTTTCACAGAGAGGGTGGTGGGTGCATGGAACAGCCTTCCTGAGGAGGGTGTGGGGTCTAAAACTGTGGGAGAATTCAAGAATGCATGGGACAGACATAAGGCAATTCTTGTGGGGGGTAGGAAGAAATAGGCTGTTGGTTAACTAGGATCTGCAGCTTATATTGTAGGTAGGGAAATGGCTAGACTAGGTGGGCCAAGCTGTCCTTATCTGCGTCAAAATCTATGTTTCTATACATTACAGAAAGCAACAGCTAGGAAACAATCCTTAACAAGATTTACAAAATGGATAAGGAATTTTCTGTGTCCTGATTGGCTGAGACAGTTCAGAACCCAGTGCCTTAATGGTAAAAAAACACCAGGTCGGGAACCCTTTCAGCAAGCAGAGCGCAGTACATGTAGATATCAGTGTCTGCCAGAAACCTTTTTTTTTTAACATTTATGGCAGCCATATTTGTAAAGTAACAAACCTGGCTTGCCATAACTGACAAAACTACATTTTGCTACATAAAAAAAAAACAACTCTCACCCATGTCCTATCAGCAAAAAAAAAAAAAAATTATAATTTTAACTCCATCTACACATCTTTCCTTTTCCATTTTTAAGGCTTGTTTTTAGGCCTCCAATCTGCATCACAGCATTTTACCATTCCAGAGTCTCTGTGACTCTCCATAATCCCCCCCCCCCACTCTTCCACACTCGCTCTCTTATCTGACCATTTAAAGTTCTCTAGTCTGCCAGTCCACACAAATACCCACAGCATTACCTGCTCAGTGTAGTCACAGCAAGGATTCCTTGTGCCATTAGCGAGCGGTGAAACTTGCTCTCGCTGTCAATAAGCATGGCTACACATGCATTATGGTGCTGTCTCTCATGCTAGCACTATTTCTCTCTCAAACTGACACTGTCAACGCTAAATCAACTTGAGCCACACTAGCAAATCTTCAGGTGGACAGACTGGGGGCATGAACACTTCTGGGGGGCGTGAACACGTCTGAGACCAGGGATGAGAGTCGCAGTCTCTCTCTCTCGGCTGCATCGCTCACTCTCCTCCTGGCCTCTCTCTCACGTGGCAGCATGTGAGTGCTCTCTTCTCAGCATAAAATGAATGGTGCATGCTTTCAAAGACCGGCACTGAGAGCTATGGTCGTCTCATCCTCTCACACGGCCACATAAGCCCTCATAAAACAAACAAAAAAAGCACCATTTGAATTAAAAAAACATTGTTATGCAACGGAAGGGGTGGCAGAGACAGCCTGTTGCACAATACCTTATAAAAGCACCACACAGTGGCACAAAAGCTGTATAAGGGAAAGCTGTACAGGGACTACTTATCCGAAGAAAAACAAGTTTACTTTTTAATCTCCTAATATGTATTTGTATATATTTTTATACATCAAAGCAGTGCCATTTCTTAGTAGACAAAACATTTCATGAGTAGTTTTTTAATAAAAATGTATTTCTGACATCCTGAGATTCATGCTCAGTGTATTTTTAATTTTTCTTATATACTGTTAAAACAACTTTTACAGCTAGTTTTGTAATTAGTGACTCGTGTCATTAAAAATGGCTGCCACTTGCTATTTAGAAAAATCTCTTCCACTGTGGTTTAGTCAAGCAGACATACTGAACAGAGACTTCTGCTCATTCTTTTTTTTTTTTTTAATAAGTACTTTATCCTCCTTCTGCCCCCAGCTGCCCCCTTCTGACTGACCCCTCCAGCCCCATCACCCCGGTATCACTGGGACTTACCCTTGCCCAGTCGCCAGGTGTGGAGCCTGCAGAAGGTTGGTCATCATCCTACAGCTGGAGGTGTTTTTCCTAATTTTCTCCCTTCCCCGGTGCTGGGGCGCACACTCAGGACGGGCGACGAGAGCTGCGCACACGCCAACAAAAGTCCCACAGCACCCTCTCATGCCTGGCCCCTCTGACCCGACTATCCTCTGGCCTCCACCTGGGGTAGTCATTTGGCGGAGTGCCAGTCCTCCTCCCTCCCTGCCGACCCCCAGCAGCCTGTGCTCATTCCCAAACACGGGTCGCCAGCATGGTGCGAGGTGTGGCGTCCAGCGCCTCAACCCTCAGCGCCACTGGGCCGGCGCATTTCTGCTCAGTCTTTACAGCAGAAGGGGCAGGTAGCGGGCCAGAAGGGAGTACAAAGGGAAGGAAGGGCACATAAATGGATACAAGTCCCTTTCCATGGAAAAGGTCCAAAAGGAACTGGAAGGAATAAGAGTTGACAAGGCTATAGGCCCGAATGGGGTGTACCCCAGGGTGCTGAGGGAGCTCAGAGAAGTGATGGCTGAACCTTTGGCGACCCTGTTTAGCCGATCACTGGAAACAGGTCAGGTGCCAAAAGACTGAACAGGAGAACAGGTGATGTAGTCTCCTTATACAAGAACAGAAACAGAGAGGAAGTGGGACACTACAGACTGGTCAGCATCACCTTAGTAGTGGGGAAGATTATGGAAGCACTACTGAAGGAGAGATTAGTGGAACACCTTGTGGCAAATGGTCTACAGGACCCAAGGCATCATGGTTTTACTGGGGGAGGTCGTGCCACACTAATCTTATTGAATTTTTTGACTGGGTGACAAGCGAGGTGGATGGGGGGGGGTGGAGGCAGTGGACATTGCCTATCTGGACTTCAGTAAGGCCTTTGACACTGTGACCCATAGGAGGCTACACAGAAACATAGAAGTTGACGTCAGATAAGGACCGCAAGGACCATCCAGTCTGCCCATTTCATTTTCTGCCTTATGAGTGTGTCATCGGCATGTGCTCTGTCGATGGCCTATCTATTCATACTCATCTGTATTGCTCCCTTATGCCTATTCCCATGCCTGTTTTGAAGCCCTGCACTGTATTCATATCCACCACCTCCTGAGGTAGGCCATTCCATACATCCACCACCCTTTCTGTGAACAAGAACTTCCTCACATTACCCCTTAATATGCCTCCCTCTAATCTCATGCTGTGTCCTCTTGTCTTGCTATTTTTCTTATATTGAAAAGTTAGACTCTTTCACCTTGTTAATGCCCTTAAGGTGTTTGAATACTTTGATCATATCACATCTTTCCCTCCTTTGCTGTAGGGTATACATACTAAACTCCGTTAATCTGTCCTCTGTGTTTTCTGATACAGTCCCTGCACCATTTTGGTTGTCCTTCTCTGGACTGCCTCATTTTGATTAATGTCCTTGTGAAGGTGCAGCCTCCAGTACTGCATGCAGCACTCCAGATGAGGCCTAACCAGTGTCTTGTAAAGAGGGATTATTACCTCCCTCTTACGACTTGTGATACCCCTACTAATACACCCCAAAATCCCCCTAGCCTTACCTACTGCTTTAATGGTCTGCTTGGATGATTTCAGGTCATCTGTGATGATGATGCTCAAGTCTCTTTCTTCCCTTGTGACTGCCAGCAACTCCCCTCCCAGCTTATAGGTGGCTTCAGGGTTTCTTTTCCCTATGTGCATGATCTTGCACTTCTTTGCGTTAAACCCCAGTTGCCACTCTTCCAACCATTTTGCCAGTTTATCCAGATCTCTTCTCATTCTGCCCACCCCATCTGGATCATCTACTCTGTTACAGATCTTGGTGTCATCTGCAAACAGACAAACGTTACCCTTCAGTCCATCTGCAATGTCACTGTTGAAGATATTGAAGAGGACTGGCCCCAGGACTAATCCCTGAGGTACCCCACTTGTGACTTGCATCTCTTCTGACTGTATACCGTTTACCATCACTCTCTGTTTTCTGCTCATCAACCAGTTTGCCACCCAGTTGACCAACTTCTGACCTACCCTGAGCCTACTTACAAGCTCAAATGGGCAGACTGGGTGGGCCATAGGCCCTTATCTGCCGACACTGTCTATGTATCTATGTACCCAGCTTATTTATCAATCTTCTATGTGGAACAGTATTGAAAGCTCTGCTGAAGACAAGGTAGGCGACACCAACTGCTCCCCCTTGGTCCACCACTCTGGTTACCCAGTCAAAGAAATCTATGAGATTAGTTTGACAGGACCTTCCTGTTGTAAACCCATGCTGTCTTGGATCCTGTGCTCCTATGGATTCCAGGTGTTGCACTATCCTTTCCTTAAGGACTGCTTCCATAATCTTGCCCACTACTGAGGTAAGACTGACTGGTCTGTAGTTCCCTGCCTCCTCTCTGCTACCACTCTTGTGGAGCGGGATCACTTGAGCCCTTCTTCAGTCTTCTGTGACCTCTCCTGTGCTCAGAGACTCACTAAACAGTTCTGATAATGTCTCTACTTGTTCCACCCTAAGCTCCTTTAGTACCTAGGATGTATGCCATCAGATCCCATTGCCTTGTCCACCCTGAGCTTATCGAGCTCTTGTAGGACCCTTTCTTTTGTGAATGGACTAGTGCACACCTCCCTTTCTCCTGTGTCCATGGTGCTGAGCTGTGGGCCCTACCTACCTTCTCTTCAGTAAATACTGAGCAGAAGTATCTATTTAGGATAGATGCTTTTACATGGTCCTCCTCCTCCTGACACACCCCCTTATCCCCTTTGATCTTAGCAATACCCCCTCTGGACTTTCTTCTTTCACTAATGTATCTATAGAAAGTCTTGTCACCTTCTTTTACTGTTTGTGCTTGTGTTTCCTTGGTTTGGGCCTTTGCCTGCCTTACTGCCTTCCCTGCTTCCCTTAGGAAAGTTTGTTCTGCTTCCCTTAGGAAAGTTTGTTATGCCTCCCTATCTTCATCCCGCTACGTACCCTTATATTTCCTGAAGGCCAGCCTTTTGGCTCTGACCTTTTCTGCTACTGTTTTTGAGAACCAAAGTGGTTTCCTTCTTCATTTGCACTTCCTTTTCTCTCTTAACACAATGGGATGTTGCTTCAAATATTGCATCCTTAATGCCTGCCCACTTTGCCTGTACCCCCTCATCTGTATTTCTTTTTGCCAGGGCTAGCTTAACTCTGTTGGCAATCTTATCAAAGTCAGATCCTCCGAAGTCCCATATTTTTGCCTTGGAATTGGATGATTTAGTTCTAGTGGCCAAATTGAACCATACCATGTGATGGTCACTGGCCCCCAGGTGACCTTCTAGCTGGAGATCTGTGATCCTTTCCCTGCTAGTCAGTACTAGATTTAGGATAGCCCTGTCTCTTGTGGATTGTTGTACCAGTTGTTTGAGGCCCTCCTCCTGCAGGGAATCCACTATGTGTCTAGTTCTGGCAAATGTTCCTGCTGGTATTGACCAATCTATATCTGGCATGTTGACGTCTACCATTAATCAGAACCTCCCCTTTAGCTGTCATGTTTTGTATATCTTCTAACAGTACTGTGTCTATGTCTGGAGGCCTGTAGACAACCCCAGTTCGTATGGCTGTCCCATTTCCTGTTTCCAGGGTGACCCACAGTTCTTCAGGCTCCTTATGTGTATTCTGAATTTCTGTAGCTTTGATATTTTCATTGACATAAAGGGTCACTCCACCCCCCCCCCCTTTTTGCATCTCAGTCTCGTCTGAACAGTATATAGCCGGGTACTTAAGTCTCCCAAGTGTGGTTACTGGTGAACCATGTCTCGCCAATGGCTACTATGTCCAGTTTAGCCTCTGTCATTATTGCCTGCAGGTCTGGGATCTTGTTTCCCAGACTGTGAGCATTTGTATCCATGATTTTCCACTGGCCAGATTTCGGTGTGTTAGTTGTTGAGTGAGGTCTGGCGTTTCCCCTGTGTGTCATATGGGGAGCCAGACCTTTTTCCTTACCTGGTGATGCAAATGAACTACAAACATGCTGAGCTCCTGTTGACCACTAGCTGAGGAGTTAGGGGTGTTCTTCCCATTCGATGTATCGGGTGCTGCACCCCTCTCCCCATTTGCTAGTTTAAATATTCTGCAAAGACGTGAAACTTCTGCCTCAATGCACTGACTCCCTCCTTAGTCAGATGCAGTCCATCGAATTTAAAGAACTTTCGCTCCCAAAACTGTTGCCAGTTACCTACAAATTTGTGTCCTTTTTCCTGGCACCAGCCCTTGAGCCACATGTTTAGCTCCCTATCCCCTTTTCTAGCCTTCGTCCATCTGCCCCCCTCTCCCAGACTGGCAGGATCTCAGAGAAGGAGATGCCAGATGAAATGGATGATAGTTTGTCACCCAGCCTGGTCAGGAGTTCCTTGGTCTCCACAACTGACCGGCTGGCGAGATCATTAGCCCCTATGTGTACCAGGACAGCAATGTTTTCTCCTGCTTCCTGTACAATTTTAGCAATGTGGTCAGTGTCTCTCCATGCTGATGTACCTGGGAGACATCTGACCATTACCCCTGGCTAGAGACAGGTATCAACTCCCTGAATCATGGAGTCTCCTATGAACAGAAGTTTTTTGGATTTCCTTTTTGCTTTTTTTGTTTTGGTTCCTGTTTTGGGCGAGTTTTGTTGTGCTAGCTCCTGTGCTGCAGTGTCCTACTCTGCAGTGTCCTCTGCCCCTTTGTTTGATTTCAGAGATAGAGGCAGATACTGGTTTGTAGTTTTTATATGGTTTGTGGAGGTGTTATGTTGGAGAGCACCGAGTGATAGGGCACCCGATTTGCCCTTCCTAACCACCTGACAACTTCCTGGACCAACTACCCTCTGCGGTCGAGGTGCTTCTGTTGGATGTTGGGGAAATGGCGGGCGGTTCTTATTCTATATTTCCTCCTGAATATGTGATTTGAGGCACGCAATCTCTGCCCATGCTGCCTGGAGCTGAGCCCTTAGATCTCTAATGGCCCAGCATGTAGAACAGTGTCCTAAATCCTGTAAAACTACCCTTTGGAAAAGTGTCATAAATGTGATAAGTTGCTGGGTTTATAACCTGGTCAGAGTCATTAGAAGGAGGAAAATGAAAGCAAAAGTTTGATTTTGTGTTTTTGTTTGTTTTGTATAACTTGTCATAACCAGTTAAATTACTTGTGCCCCTGTAAATGAGGTCACTGTGTGGATATCCCTCTGATCTGCCCCTTCCTGCTTCCAGGCTGTTAAACAAGCTGGGCAACATGGGTGTGGGTAAGACAGCAGTACACTGGGTGGGGAATGGGCTGGATGGCAGGACACAGAGGTTGGTGGTAAATGGCTGTCACTCCACAGAGGGAAGGTTGACCGGTGGAGTGCCACAGGGATCAGTGCTGGGTCCAGGCCTCTTCAACATCTTTATCAGTGATACTACGGATAACATAGAAGGGAGAATTTCCCTGTTTACTGATGACACAAAACTCTGTAACAGAGCAGACATGCTGGAGGGACTGGACAGAATGAGGAGAGACCTGTAGAAACATGAGGAATGGTCAAGGGAGTGGCAGTTGAGATTAAACGCAAAAGAGTGCAGAATAATGCACATGGGGCACAAAAACCCTGGAACAACATATCAGCTGGGGGGGGGGAGAATATAGCATGCTCCGGGCAGGAAAGGGACCTAGGGGTTATCACCTCTGATGCCCTAAAGGTTGGGAGTCAGTTCGACAAGGTGGCAGGTAAAGCAAATAGGATGCTGGGATGCACAGGCAGGAGCATCACCAGCAGGAAAAGGGAGGTCATAATTCCACTGCACAAGACATTAGTGAGGCCACACTTGAGTACAGTGTTCAGTTCTGGAGGCCTTATCTACGTAAGGATATAGACAGGGTGAAGACAGTTTGAGGAGGGCAGCCAAGATGGTACTGGGTTTGCATCACAAGTCCTACAAGGACAGGCTGAAGAACTTGAATATGTACTCCCTGGAGGAGAGGGGGGATATGACAGAGACATACAAGTACCTCACGGGAGGAACAAGGTGCAGGAAAATACTATTTTTCAGAGGAACAGATGTTCCAGGACTAGGGGTCATGGGGTGAAATTGGAGGGAGGGAGGTTCAGAGGTAACAGGAGGAAGTATTTCTTCATGGAAAGAGTGGTGAACAAGTGGAATGCCCTGCCAGAGGAGGTGGTGGGGGCTGAGGCGATTACGAGGTTCAAGAATGCATGGGATAGGCATCAGGGGATCCTAGCAGCTGGGGGAAGGGGACAACCCAGTTCAAGAGAAGCTTGAAGAGGCAAAATTACATGTGCAATTGGGCAGGCTAGATGAGCCAAAGGCCCTTATCTGTCGTCAATATTTATTTATCTATGTTACTTGTTGAATGTACATGCTAAATTCATAATGTAGATATATTAGGAAGACGCTGATACATGTTTTTGATGGTAAGCAGCACAACACTGTACCAAAATATCTAATTTTTTCATGACGGGCATGGCACAGGAGTGGGAACTTCAAAAAACTTCAAAATCGGGTATCTTGGTTCAGAAATTAAAGAAAACAAAAGGAAACTGTAAATCCTGATATTTTTTGCCAAATGAACATTATTACTGAAAGTTGCTAACAAATACTGCTGCTTTAATTTTTTTTCCCATGGACCCATTTTATAAGCACAATAAGACACTCTAGGGCATTGCTTGTATGCAGTTAATGTATTCCAGGTGCTAAAGACACTCGGCACAAGTGTCTGATGCCTCTTTACACACACGTAGTGCATTAATCCCAGAAAACCAATGCCCTATCATGTCTTACTGTTTACTTATAATTGTATCTTGGGATTCTGGTGACACCACAAACCCTCCGAACTTTGCTCTTGAGGTTTATGATGTCATCAGAATCCCTCAATGGAATGACAACCTTATTACTGATGTTTTTTTATCTATCATTTTATTTGTGTTTTATGTCTCTAGAAATATTCAATCTGCTTTTATGTTGTCTCGCGCTTGCACACCAGCCAACATCTTGCGGTTGTAGCAGATTTCAGAGGTGCGGTCCATGTTGGTGAATGCAGGGCACGCATCAGTAGGTGAGTCCCTCATTCCCCAATAAGCCAGCATGCAGGCGCTGACACCAGCAATACTTAAAGTGGTCAAAACTTCTGAGAAAAGTGCCTCTGCAATGAGAGGCAAGCTCGTCATGCAGCGGCACAATAACATGCCTCCCGACATGCCTTTTCTGGGGAAGTATTTCAATAAACCGGTGGCAGTGACTGCCACCACCGCCTACCGCACAATGCCGACTTCAGGGGTGCCCAATCCCCCTGCCGTCATGCCCCGACCCAGTTCATTTGCTGACGGGGGAGCCCACTCCCTGTCAGCATAATACCCCCCCTCCCATTTCAGTTGTGTGCTGAGGGGGTGCCCAATCCCCCTCGGCATCATGAACCCCCCCCCATGTTTCTGTGCTGATGGGGGGCCCAGTGGCACGGTCACTGTGCAAAATCAGTGTTCTGGACACAGTAACAAAATCACAGTGAGACTGTTCATGAGTGGAGGTCCTAAAATGCCTATGTTGAAAATCTGGTAAAACAAATACCCCAAATTATTGCATTACGGGCGTGCATCGTACAGTTTCTGTGCACGCTCATGACAGCACCAATTTTTCATATTTTCACTCCAGATTTTCACCACTGTCATTTTTGTATGCCTCCTTATGAACAGTACAGCTGCCATTTTTCACATCCTGCCCAAAATGTGTTTTCGCACATTTCACACAATGGCGCAGTTGCTGTGGAAAATCAATGTTCGGACCAGATTAACAAAATCACAGTGACACTGTTCATGACCGGAGTTCCAGAAATGCCTATGTTGAAAATTTGGTTAAACAAATACCCCAAATAATTGCGTTATGGCCGTGCAATGCACAGTTTCTACGCACGCTCGTGATGTCACCAATTTTCCATAATTTCACTCCATATTTTCAACAATGCCATTTTTTACACCTCCTCATGAACAGTGCAGCTGTCATTTTTCACATCCTGCCCGAAATGTGTTTTCGCACCTGTGCCGCCAAAATGCACAGTCAGTGTACAAAATCACCTTTCGGCAAACAAACTCATAGTGCCACTGTTCATGAGGTGGGGTCACAAAACTGCAATGTCCCACCCTGTACAGACTGACAGGTGTCAGGGGTGTGAGTTGGCACTGTTGGTTGAAATGCTCCTGCCATTCCACCCCCCCACCCTGCAGCCAGTGACAGGTGTCGAGATGTGCCTTAGACTCTTCAGCCCCAAAGTTCACCCTATTCGCCTACACTGCGCCCATGTCAGTATATTCTTGATTATTTATTTTTTTTTATTCAGGATTCTGAAAATACCTTTGAGTCAAAGACTCATTTACAAAGGTTCCACGTCACATAGCTATGACATTACCGTAATAAGGTAAATACAATGCAGTAAACAGTAAAAAACTTGATTCACGGTAAGGTACAATTAGAGGCTTGCAATCAGAGCCTAGAAAACATAGGATGATTGCCAGACCAGATAAACATATAGGCACTTATACAGAGATGTTTGAAATTGGAGGAGAGGGGAATGGGGAGCCAGCCAGAGGCCACTGTCATGGTAGAGGGATGAGCGAGTAACGGGTTCAATGGCAGTCACAGCTGTTTAAGGACTGGAGATAACCCCTAAGATGGGTTTTGAAGAGGCCGATTCTATTTTCAATTGTGAGGGAGCTAGGCAGGCCATTCATCCATGTGGGGGCCTTGTAGCTGAAGGATCTTTGAAATTGGGAGGTTTGACAGTGGGGATCTGTGAGGAGTTTCTTGCTAGAGCTACGGGTTACTTTTTGGGCAGTAGTCGGATAGATTGAAGAGGTAAGACCAGGAGCGGAAAGACCAAGGGTGATTTTTTTGGCCATAAGACAGGTGTGGAACTTGATCCTACTGTCTAAATTAAGCCAGTTGGTGGAGTTATATAGTGAGCAGGTAAGGGTGAGACGGTCACAGTCCAGAACAAAGCAACAGGTTTTGTTAAGGGAGACACGGAGCCTGCTAAGGGCCGAGGTGGTGGCAGCGTTATAAATAAGTATGCCATAGTCGAGGAGGGAGAGGAACGAGGATGAGACAGCAAGCAGGAGGGCATCTGGAGTAAGGCAGTGTTTAAACTGACTGAGCAAGCCGAGACGGACATTAAGGGCAGTAGACAGGTGATGTATGTGCTGGTGGAAATTGAGTGTTGGGTCAAGGGTGATGCCCAAATATTTAAAGGAGTCCACTTGCTCAAGAGGGGTTCGATCCACAGTCTGGGGGCAAAGTTCTTCCTGGAGTTCTGAGGGTGAGAGGAGATCATAAACTTAGTCTTCTTGTAGTTCAATATAAGGCATTGTGTACAGAACCATTGTTTGGCTTCGCTAAAGGAGGACTGGAGGGTTTGGTGGAGTTGAAAAGGGTCTGGGCTGGATGCGTAAAGTACAGCATCATCCGTGTATAGTAGTAGGTTGCCAGAGCAGGATGCAGGGAAGGAGTTAAGGTAAAGACTGAAGAGAAGGGGACCAATGGTGGACCCCTGAGTGAACCGGGAGTCTGTTGGATAGGGTAGTGCCAATTTTGACCTGTTGGGACCAGTCAGATAAGTAGTTTGTGAACCATTGAAGGGCATCCTGGGAGAAGCCAGTGTTGTAGAGAGTGTCAAGCAAGAGGGAGTGATTGACAGTGTCAAATGCCTTTGTTAGGTCAACAAAGACAGCGCCAGTGATGTGGCTTCTGTCTAATGCTGAGTGGACATGTGCAGTGAAGTCCAGCAGGGCTGTAGTAGTACTGTGCCCTTTATGGAATCCATGTTGCTGTTTACAGAGTAGATCAGATTTGTTGAGGTGGTTGGTGAACTGATCATAGACAATGCGCTCGAGTGTTTTAGATGGGGGGGAGGATAGAGATGGGCCAGTAGTTATTTGTGGCAGTACGGTCCCCGCTCTTGAATATGGGGCTAACGGAAGCAGATTTCCAATGGGTGGGGAATTTACCTTGGCAGAGAGAGAGGTTGAGGCTATGGGTGAGGGGGTAGAGTACATCGTGGAGGGTAAGCCGGAGAAGCCTCAGATCCAAGGAGTCACTACTGTAGTGGGAGTGTCTTAGAGCATTTTTAAGATACGGCTTGGCAGACTTAGGGGCGATGTACCGTAGGTGAAAGGGAGGGGCAATCTGGGAGGGGGGGACCGGGCAGGGGGAGGGTAAAAAAAATTAGGAGGGAGGACATGGCTGAGGTTCGTAAAGGCGTAACTGAAACCGAGGCTATGTGAGAGGGGTCAGGTGCCCATCAACAACTATCTGGTTGGTGAGTTAGGGTCTTTGCCACTGATTTCCTTGATATTATTCCAGAATTTGTGCCCTGTGCCCCAGGCAGTGGTTAGGGCGGATTTATAGTGCTCAGCTTTGGCTTTGCATAAAGCCCATGTGCATTTATTACGGGCCTCTCTATACCTCTGCCTATCAGCTGGAAGGCCAGTCTCATTGGAGAGGTGCCACAGTGAGTCGCGAGTCTACATCAGGGCCAGGAGGTGGTCAGTGATGCATGGGACAGGGTTGCCTTTGACCACCCTTTTGGTGAGTGGGGCAAACTTGTCGCAGATTGTGTTGAAGGTGCAAATGAAAAGGTCAAGGGCTAGGTTAAGGTCGAGGGTATTAGATAAGAAGGACCAATCCAGTGATCCGAGATGAGATTTTAGGAGAGCAAGTTTGCCAGGGCCAAGCTTGAGCTGGAAGATTATCTTGGGAGGGGTCTTGGGCACTTTGCAGGACTAGGTGCAGAGAACTGGGGAGTGGTCACTAAACGCATTTGGGAGCACAGTGGTGCTAGTGATTTTGTGGGGACGGTTGGTGAAGACCAAGTCTAGTAGGGAGGAGGATCCAGTGCGAGGATACCGATGAGTAGGAGACAGGACTACTTGAGTGAGGTCTTGGGCTATAGCTGCGTCTATGAGCGGGGTGGCAGTCTTAGTCAGCCAGTTGATGTTGAAGACACCAAGAATAATTTTTTCGTTTTGTTGTGGGAGGGTGGCGAGAAAGGACAGGACTGAGTGGAAGACTACTTTCTGGTCTCTGGGGGGAATGTAGGCCACTGTGATAAGAAGGGGGGTTATGAGAGTGACCCAGGGTAAGTTTGAGTGTAAGGGCCTATTGTCCAGGTTCCAGCCGGGCTGGGGAGGGTGGGGAGTAGCTGACAATGTAATGAATCCTTAACATAGATGGCGAATATCCCCCACATTTACCCTGCCAATCAGCTCGGAAGAGGTTGAACCTGGGCAGGGCAACTGTCGAGTCAGGAGTCAAGGGGGAGAGCCAGGTTTCATTCAAGGCAATGACATCGGGCTGATGCTGGAGGAACCATCCCTGATACGAGTCCCACTTTTTCAGTAGGCTACAGACATTGAGGCTGGCAATGCGAAGGCCGCTGATGGAGGTGTGGTTTGGCGTTCAGGTTGCAAGAGGGCCAGGGTTTGGGTGGATATTACTAGATATAAGGAGGAGGAGGAGAAGGGATGTGAGTACGGAATTCCAGGCCTTTTTTTTTTTTTTTTAGACGATTCCTTATGGAATGGGGTGAGCATAAGGCCCGAAGACCCCAAGGCACATTGCGGCACTTGTCAGTCTCTGCAGGGTAGGGTGAGGTGAAATGGCATGAGTGTTATGGCCAACGATCCAAAGGCACACCCCAGTGCCTGTCACTCTCTCTGCATGGTGGGGCTGGGGTCAGCATCAGTTCACTGCTTCACTGCCAATCCTATTGTGCATCTTTCTAACTCCTACACTACCAATGCCAGTGGCAGCAAGCCAACATTCGGCATTGACAAATGCTTATTATTAACTGAATTAGAAGTGTACAGAGGGAAAACCAGACACTTACTATTTATTTGAACATATTCTCTGCTTGGGGGTTGCAAAAGGCTGTTGCAGTAATTCATGTTTAATCATTTTTGTTTTTGTAATTGTAGAATGTGACGAATTCAAGGTGTTGGAAAGAACAAAACTATCTTTAAGGTCCCTATAATGAACAGCGGGCCAGATACAGAATTAACCGCATCATGTTATGGGATATCAAATCGGGAGAGGGGAGGTCACAAGTGGGGTACTCCACAGGGATGAATCCTGGGACCAGTCTTTTTCAATATTTTCATCAGTGACACTGGAGAAGGAATGCAGGGTAAGATATGCCTCTTCACGGGTGACACTAAGCTCTGTGGCAAGGCAGACAGCGAAAAGTGGATAAGAAAGTTGCGGAGAGATCTGCAAAAGTTAGAGAGGTAGTCCAAGGTTTGGCAGTTGAAATTCAATGCCAAAAAGTAGAAGGTGATGCATATAATAATAATAATAATAACTTTATTTGATAGAGCGCCTTTCATAATATCAAGGCGCTTCACAGATACATACAAAATTTGATAAATACAATACATATAAATAAAATCATAGAAAATCAGGAAAAGCTTTGCTGCATAAAAAAGTCTTCAGTGCCTGCTTAAAGCTGCCCACTGTCCTGCACTCCCGTAGCTGCTGTGGCAGAGAATTCCAGAGGGTTGGAGCAACAAACATAAAAGTGCGAGCCCCAGATGAATTTAAGCTAACCCTTGGAATCTCCAGCAACCCCTTGTCAGCCGAACGGAGCTGTCACACAGGGGTGTAAGGAATCAGAAGCTCTTTCAAGTAGTCAGGACCAAGTCTGTGTAGGGCTTTGTAGGTTAACAAACCTACCTTAAAGGTGATTCGCCACTGAACCAGCAGCCAGTGCAGATCACACAGCACTGGGGTAATGTGAGATCTCCTTGATATCTCAGTCAATAAACATGCAGCAGCGTTTTGCACTAGCTGCAAGCGACAGATATCAACTCCAGGAAGCCCTAAGTATAGGGAGTTACAATAGTCGAGGTGCGAGGTCACATAGGCATGGACCGAAATGGGAAAATCACTGGACAGAATGAGATGCTTGATCCTGCCAATGTTTCTAAGATGGTAAAAGGCTAACTTGATGCCTGCCGACACCTGATGATGAAGGGTCAACCCATCGTCAAGTATCACTCCCAGGTCACACACCCATTCAGAGGTAAGGATCTGAGCGCCCTCTAAAAATAAAGCAGAGGGCAGATCAGTCCTCAACCTCTCTGTCCTGTGACCCAGGTCCACCAACAAAACCTCAGTCTTTCCAGTGTTCAACTTTAACCCGCTGGAACTCATCCAATCCTGGATTTCAATGAGGCAGCTGTTAAATACAGAGACAGCAAAAACCTGGTCACGGGCAAAAGACAGGTACAGCTGGGTATCATCAGCATAGAAGTGAAACCTCAGCCCATACCATCTTACAATGTCTCCGAGGGGCAGCATATACACTGTAAACAACATGGGGACAGCACCGAGCCCTGGGGCACCCCACAAGGCAGAGAGAAAGACTCGGAAGAAAATATTCCCGAGACAACTCTGAGTTCTACCGGTGAGGAAAGATGAAAACCATCTGAGCACTGTACCTGTCAGCCCACAGATGGACCTCAGGTGCTTGAGCAGGACCCCATGGTCCACAGTGTCAAAAGCTGAAGAGAGATCAAGGAGTACCAAGATGGAACAGTTTCTCTTGTCTCTCGCCATCAGGAGATCATTGAGCACCCGAACCAGAGCAGTCTCAGTACTATGCCTCTTATGAAAACCAGATTGTAGAGGTTTGCATAAATTATGGATGGTTAAATGATTCTCCAGTTGAGTTGCCACAACTTTTTCGATAACCTTTCCCTCAAAAGGAAGGTTTGAGATGGGTCTGTAGTTCGCTAGAGTCTCCAGGTCCAAAGAAGCTTTCTTCAGAAGAGATGTCACCACCGCCTCCTTCAGGGAGCTTGGAAACTCACCCAATTCCAAGGAGCACTGGACAATCTAGGCTAAGACCGGGCCAATGACATCACTACAACCCAAAATCAGGGAAGTAGGGCCCTGGTCTAAACTACAGCATGTGGGTTGCATCCCCTTGACAATCCTCATAATGTCAATGAACTCCAGCTGGCCAAAGGTACTCCAGGAAACACCAGGCATAGTGACCAAGCACTGACCAACAGCATCTCCCATAGAATGAAATGGATGGATCTCCTGCCTGATATCGGCCACCTTATTTGCAAAGAATTGAGCAATCTCATCACACTCCATTTGCGAAAAAACTTGACAGAGCTGCAGACAGTCTGGGTTGCACAACCTGTCCACAGTTCTGAAGCGCTGAGCCGGTCAGTTCCTAACAACAGCGATTAACCCAGACAGGAATTCTGCCTTCTTACAGTAGATCGCTGATCGATAGAGTTGACAATGCTCTAACAAAATAAGATGGTCGGCATCCAAGGGGGATTTCCGCCAGCGATGTTCTAACCTATGTCCCAACCTCCGCAGCTCCCTCAGAGACCCATCAACCATGGGGACTGAGGGCGAAGCAGAAGAAGCGAATGCGGACAGGAGCATTCGGGTTGAGAGCTGAAGAAATAGCCTTATTACAGGCCACAACTAACTGCTCTGGACCTATGTTGGTCTCACCGAACACTGAGAGGTCAAACGCCGCCGACAGGTCTTCAGGGAACATGTCCCACAAAGGGTGGAAACTGACCATCTCCACAGAGGCAGACCTATCCAGGGGGGCAGAAAAATTGAACCTCACAGTGTAGTGATCAGACCAACCGACAGGTTCTACCCCCAAATCGGAGGCCTCGATCCCCAGGAGGAAGACCAGATCAAGAGAGTGACCACCATTATGGGTAGCTGAGGAAACAACCTGTGTGAAGCCCAGTGATATCATCAACTGGAGGAAGTGTTGTCCAAAAAGCGAGGATTTGTCGTTGACCCAGGCATTGAAGTTGCCCAGAACCGTCAGTCTGGGTGACTCCAATGCCATGTCGGCGGCGAAGTCTGCTACTTCCTGCAGGAACAGCTTTTCATCCCCTGGTAGAAGGTAAATGAGAGCTATCCTGCACCCCACACCAGTTACCACAGTGCACTCAAATGATTTGGCCTCCTCAATTGGTACACCAGTGAGGCCCAATTCGGTCTTGAAACAGACCACTACTCCCCCCCACCACAATCCAACCTTGGGCGATGCATCACAGAGTACCTGGGAGGAATAGCTGCCTCCAAAATTGGGGCAGCATTTCCATCTAACCGAGCCTCAGTGATGCAAACCAGATCCGCTGTTCCTACAAAATCTGCAATAAGTGCAGTTTTGTTTTTAATGGATCTGGCATTGCATAACAACGCCGGGTCGTATGATGTTTGTGAGCCATCCCGGCTACTTTCCCACCCAAAAAGGAGGTGCCTTTGGATATGGGGACTAGACATGGATCACCACATAGGATCACCACGTTCCAGATACCATTTCACCCCAGGGCATCTTCTGGTCCTAACCACCCTATGGGAAAGACCCGCTCATTCAAGCTCCAATGTCCTCGCCCCCCGCCCACCCCTGCCCACCTCCCCTGTGAGCAATCCCCAGTGCCCAACAGCGCTGGTAAGTGAGAGAGCAGGCGGGGAGAAACAGGTGGAGGGCATGGAGAAAGGAGGCCGAATAGCACAGGACTGGGTGAGCAAGCAGACACATTCCACAAAATGCCACCAAACTGTGGCAAAACAACACAAAGAATCCTAGTTTCCTAAAACAAAGATAAAGTTGCAGTCTAAATATAAAAAAGCTCCTAAAAAGTATTAAAAGCATAAAACGAAATACAAACAGACCACATCACCCCAAAACCAACAGAACAAAATAAAAATGTAAATAAGACAAACTATAAAGCAAAACAATAACTAATGAAATAAAACCCCCCACATAGGAAACAATACCTTTAGGATGGAATACTGGATAAGAGGGATCTAGCTGGCACTTTTTTAGAGTAAAGGGATCTGAGAGTCATCATAAGCAACTCCCTAAAACAAACTAGCCAATGTAACAAGGCCTACAGCAAAGAAACCAGAATGTGGGGGTGTACTGAAAGGGTTTTGATAGCAGGAAAAAGAGGTACTACTACCCCTCTGTAAGTAACTTGTGAGACCCAATCTGGAATACTGTGCCCAGTTCTGGAGTCTCCTCCCAAGGAAAGGCAAAGTCAGGCTAGAGATGGTGCAGCGTAAAACAATCAACATGATTTCGTGCCAACAGGGCAGATCCTATGAGGCTCAGCTCAAGGCATTCAGAACACTGAACATGTACTTGACGGAGGCCGGAAGATAGACTGATGATGTGATACAGACCTTCAACTTCCTAAAAGGAATAAACAAGGTACACTGTAAGGAACTATTCAGAAATAATGGTGGGTCAAAAACAAAGGAACATGACTGGAAGCTGGCAGGGGGAAGGAAGAAGATTCAGGAGGAATGAGAGAAAGTTTTTATTTTATAGAGAGGGTGGTTAAGCAATGGAACAGCCTACTGGCAGAGATGGTGGGTGCAAAAACCAATAATGATTTTAAGCACATCTAGGACAGAGTAAAGGGCTTAATAGCATAATAGTAACTCAGGGTGTAGGTGGCAGTAAGGCAGGAGTGGGGGGATGGTGAGGGTGAAACCCCATCTAAACAATAGGTCATAGAGTAGGGCAAAACTGGGCTGAATGGATGGACCAATGGTCTTTTTCTGCTGATACTGTATGTTTCTATGGGATACTGTAGTAATGCTCGGACTTTTAAGATTTGACTCTGTTTATCATCTATTGCTTAAATATTTGAATTACCATTTTGAAAATCAGTAGTACTAATGGTTTCAAATATATTTTACATATTGACAGTCTACACATTGGTGCACCACGTTTCTTACCCCTGTACTACCCTTCTGAGCTTGGGTCATGTCTGCAAAAGGTCCACTGGACGAGTGCACCTTCCCGGTTGACAAATCAATCAATCAAGCAACTGCTCAGTCAATCAATCTGAGAGGCATGAGAGGTTTCATGCAATAGCACATGTTGCTGTAACTGGAGCTGCTGTGAAATATTTGGTGGTGCACACTTTATGATTACAGATAGACACATAGAATTTGATGGCAGACAAAGGTCCAGTGGCCCATTCAGTCTGCCCATCCTAATGCCCATGAGCTGGACCTAATGACCATCTTTCTCCCTTACCATTTTCCACCCCTCCTGCCCTTACTCTGGCCTTGTACCTGCCCCATCCTTGTAATGAATCTTCCCTGTTTTGGCAGGTACCACTTCTTCTGGCAGTCCATTCCACTTGTCTACCACTCTTTGCGTGAAAACGTGCTTGCCGGCAGCCTTCCTGAATCCTCCCTCAGTCAGCTTTAGAGATGTCCCCATTGTGTTTGTGTTTATGGCTTAAGATAAACAGTTCCTGGTATTACACCTCAGTTATCCAGTGTAGGTAGTTGTACTTCTTAATCATGTCCCCACTTCCCTCCTAGTGTCCAGAGTGCACACTTAAAGGTCCCTTAGTCTTTCCTTGTATGCCATCTTCCCCCATCCTCTGGATCATTTTGGTCATCCTTCTCTGCACAGACTCCACCTCTGTGCAGTGTTTCTGTAGGTACAGGCTACGGAACCCTCATATCCAGGTTACAAGAGTGTCTCCCCATGCATTCACAGGGTTACAGAACTGCAAAGTTAAAGGGTGTAGTTCTGGCACCCTAAGAAAGTATGAAGAGACACACTTAAAATCATAAGAGTGATCCTCAGTGGCATCCATACAAATATGTCATCTAATAGTCTGATATATCTGTGTTTTAACCTTTAGGCTGCCGACAGAAATAAAACGTATAGGAATTCTGGACTGATATATCAGTCCATAGCACAGCAAGGGTTAAAACATGAAAAACAAAAAAAGTCCAATCCCTATTAAAAACAATAGCATATTCTGAATAACAACATACCATGAAGGCGACGCGTTCCTGGGTTTGAGGCTGCCTCCAGATGATGAGTACTGCAACTATGAAGACCAGCAGGAAGACTGCAAGAAGGCCAATGCTCCAGGGCTCACAGGCAAGAACTGCATAACCACCGTAGGTTATTAGAACACTAATGGCGCATATCAAGGAAGCTACATAAACATAAGAGAATTGCAAAGGTGGTAATGAATAACAGTGAAAAAAGGAAAAACAGAACCATATTTTTTTTTTTTTTATTTATACTCTTTATTTATTCTCCGGTAAGACCAGGGCATCCTCCGGAGTACCCACGCAACCTCTGCCTCTATTCCCGGCCTGAAACCACCCTCCTACTGGTCTCCCCCCCTAGCCCCATGGACTTGTCCAGCCCCCCCGGATCACCCCCAGGAGAGGGCCTGCCTCACCTACTTGGCAGCCTGTCTGGGATTAGCGGGACAGCCCTGGGCAGAGTGAGGGAGCCGGGAGATCCGGTGAAGGGTTGGTCCAGCAGCGGGATGTGGGCACTGGTCCCCGGAGTCTCCTTTGCTTACTCTGGTCCACCGGGGATTTTCCTTGGTGTTACTCCCTTGGAGCGCAGATGAACAATGATGTCCAAGCACCTGCATGCAGACATCTGCTGCCGCTCTGCCCCCAGTATTGGCAACACTCATGCAGGGCTCCCAACCTCCATCGGGGGCTGCTGGTGAACAGTGCGAGCCCAAGTACCCACCGTGGGAGGGGAGAGCAGTCCTCCGGACGCTCAATCCCCTCCCTCCCTCCCGCCGACCCCGAGTCTGTTCCTGAGCCCGGTCACCAGCGCGTGGCGCGAGGTGTGGCGTCCAGCACCTCAACCCTCAGTGCCACCGGGCCGGCTAGAACCATACTATATAGGACAATGACATATAATCTGAGCTGAGGTTCTGTTTTGTAATGATAAGAGAAAATAAAGAGTATGTTACAGCTAATTAGCTTGTGCTGGGATGTTTCGTTCTGTGGTAGCCTTCAACCAGTCATTTACTAATCTACAAAAGTACAAGCCTCCCCTTCAGTCTCATTGCTCTCCCTCAACACCCAGCCACTAAGGGTGGTCCCCCAGAACTTCATCTCAAATTTGTATCCTACAAAGATGTCTTGCATCGAATGTTCCAATATAAAACACAATACAACAGCAGGATTTGATGGCCTTGACCCACGACTGCTCAAAACAGCTGCCCTTAGTCACTGTGGCTCCATCACAATCACTCTGCAATATGTCCTTCATGCTATGTACAGTGCCAGACAAGTGGAAAATGGCCCTTGTTACCCCCACCCATAGAAATGGTCCAAAGAACCTGGTTGAGAACTATAGACTAATCTCAAGCCTCAGTACCCTGGGTAAGATGCAGGTAAAACTACTGTAGTTCATGCCCAAGTGGCCACATACATTGAGATTCGTGGGCTTCAGGCAAATGGCGCAACACAGCTTACGCAAGCACCACAGCACTGACTCAGTCCTAACCAACTTTGCAAATGACATCACCTGTGCAATGGATGCAGGGCACGTCACAGTTGCAATCTGTGTAGACTCAGTGTTTCTCAAATGGTGAGGCCAGCCTCCCCGGGGAGACCACAATCTATTTCAGGGGAGGCTCAAGTAAGCCTGAAAATGTACTTTTTTAAATTTTGAGTTTGAAGCAATTTGTGTGCAGGGATGAGATAAATTTAAAGTGGATAAGGGCAGGTGAATTCATTTATATATAAATTGGTGACCAGGAAAGATACACTGAGCAAAGAATCATCTCTGCGTGCAACACAGAAAAAGGTACAGGAAGTCAATAAAATTCAGAGGTAACTGCAAAACAAAATGCTAAATAGTGCTAACAGTTAGCAACAATTTGCAAATTATGCGAGGAAGCAACTGACCAATTAGACTGCTGTTGGATTACCAAATCAAGGGCGTAGCAGAGAAATAAAATGAACAAGAGCAGGAGGGAGTAAAATGATATGAACATATGAAATTGCCAGTAGATACAGGCCATTCGCTCTATCTAGTCTGCTCGAGTGTGCAGCACGCAGTCTAATAAACTGCAGCTGCCCCCTTCCCTTGCACCCCTTCTAACGTAGTGCCCCCCTACTTCCAACTTCTCTTCCCCCACCTTCCCCCTAGTTTTGACCATCCTTTTGGCTCTATCCCATCCTCTCTTAAAGCTGCCCACTGTCTGTAGTGCCACCCCTACTTCTGGCAGCACACCCAACTAGCCACCACCCCCTCCGTGAAACAGTGCCTCCTCATTTCCCTCTTGAACCTTCCTCCCTCCAGTTTCAGACTGTATCTCCTCATGTCCTTCCCCCCTTTTAACTTAAACAAGCACTCTGTATTAACTTTGTTTATGCCCTTTGGGTACTTGAATGTCTCAATCATATCCCCTCTCTCCCTTCTATCCTCCAGGGAATACAAGTTGAGCTCCCTCAATCTTTCCTCATATGTCTTGTCCCCCATCCCTAGGATCAACTTCATCACCCTATGCTGGACCCCCTCCAGTAGTTTGATGTCCCTCTTCAAATAGGATCACCAAAACTGCACACAGTACCCCAAGTGTGGCCTCACAAGGGACCTGTATAGGGGAAACATTACTTCCTCCCTCCTAGATGTGATTCCCCTGGCGATGCATCCCAGCATTCTGTTCGCCTTTGCAGCTACCTTCTTGCACTGTGCAGAGTGCTTCATGTCCCCTGTCACCAGGACTCCCAGATCTTTCTCCTCCACCAAAGTGGTTAACTGCACTTCCCCCAACCAGTAGCTGCTTTTTGGGTTTTTTGGCCCCCAGTGCAAGACCTTGCATTTTTTGGCATTGAACCCCAGCTGCCACATGGCTAACCAGCACTCAAGTATCGCCAAATCTTCTTGTAGTACCTTACCTCCTTCCTCACTATACACCTCCGCACAGATATTAGTGTAGTCTGCAAAGAGGTTGATCTTGCTCCTTATCCCGTTGGATATGTCTGCTATGAATATGTTAAATAGCACTGGTCATAGCACTAACCCCTGCAGGACCCCGCTAGTTACCGCCCTGTGTGCCAAGAGCTCTCCCCCAACTACCACCCTCTGCTGCCTGCCCTGCAACCAGCTCTTGATCCACCCAACCAGCTTCCTCCCTGCTCCCAGGCTATTTAACTTGATGGTCAGCCTTCCATGGAGCATGGAGTCAAACACCTTACTGAAGTCCAGGTAAAGGACATCCACTGCATGTCCCCTGTCCAGTGACCTTGTCACCCAGTCAAAAAGTCAACAAGGTTGGTCTGACATGGTCTCTCAGACATAAACCCATGCTGCCTGTCATCCTGTAAGCCATTCTCCCCAGGAAACTCACTAGCCTTTCCTTAAGTATGGTCTCTATTAGCTTTCCCACAATGGCTGTAAGGCTCACTGGTCTGTAGTTCCCAGGTTCATCTCTGGGCCCACTCTTATGGATTGGCACCACGTGTGCCATCCTCCAATTGCTGGGAAAGCATCCAGTACTCAGGGAATTTTTGAACAAATCTGCCAGTGGTCCTGCTAGGACCCCTGCCAACTCCCTGAGTACCCTAGGATGCACTCCATCTGGACCAGGCATCTTATCCACCCTTAGGGATCTTGGGCCCTCCAACATCATTTCAACTGGGATCTCCACATTCGTCATCTTCTCTCCCCTGCTCTCCCCTCCACCCTTCCCCTGAGGTATAGGCCCATCCCTCTCCCTGATCCCTTGAAAAGGGTTAGGATAAGTGCAAGAGAGGTGAAGGTGGGTAAGTAGGTTGTTCCAAATAGAGGAAAAATGGACAGGAAAAGCAATTTAACCCTTGGAGGTTTTGCAACAAGGGGTTAACGAGGATCTCAGAGGCAGAAGATTGGAGCAAGTAAGATGACCCTGGGTATGGGGGTACAGAGGAAGGAGAACAATAAGGTGAATAAAATTAGAATAAACTTAGGCAGCTGCTCAAAGGCATTTATTTCACATTATTCCTGGTGTCCTGTGCAAAGTATGATTTTTTTGTGGGGAGGGTGAAGATGATTTTCTTATTTTGGGGAGGCTAAAGATCTTTTCCAGGGCTTGGGGGAGACTCACTGTGACAAAGTCTGAGAACATGTAGACCTTACTGAGGCATCTGACCTGGTCGACCACACCCTCCTGCACCATGAACAACAAAAGCTGAGCCTTGAGAGCCACTCCATACCCTGGTTCAATAACTACCTAGAAAACCAGAGACTATGCATAAAGATAAAAGGTGCCCTGTTATCCCACTGAAGGCATTTCACAAGGCTCTGTCCTTGAATGCCTTCTATTTACACTATTCATCAACTTGCCCAAAACCTGTAGTGGTGCAGAAGTATCACTATATGTGGATGATGCTGTGCAATACTATAGTGCAGTGCACACACATACCATAAATGACCTCCTCAAAAACGACTTCACACAGTTATAGGAATACTTCATACAAAACAGTCTTGTCCTACAAAGCAAAAAACACGAAAGCCATGCTTTTTGGCATGAAATGGAAACTGTAGCAATACTTTGGCCTTTTTAGGATCAACACCTTCATGCAGGGGTGGCTAATACAGGCCATGGCCACCCTCACTTTTTTACAATGGGGCCACACGTATATTTTTTCCTCTCCACTTTTTTGGGTGTGCCAGTTTTCTTTTTCAAATATATTTACGGACTGTGCAGCAGTGTTTGTTCTAATTTAGTACATGACTGCAGAACAGTCAGGCCCGTATGGATGCCCCCTTCCCACAAGATAGAATGAGTTCCGCTTTGCCCATAAGTTTTTTTTTGTAAAGTAATGAATTCTGGAAACTGACTCTTTACTGGGGCACTCTTTACCAGGGGTCGCTGGGGCACACCAGGACAGTTCCAGGGACTGACAGCATCGGCGCTTGTTCATAGGCTAGCTCATCTGCAGTGGCATGGAGATGCACTGCTGGGCTTCACGCTTGTTGCTTCTTAGATTGTGCTTGGAGAGATGACTGGTCGAAGTTTAGTCTGCCTGCCTCAGATTGCGTTACGCTCGCAGCTGCTGATCAGTCTTCGGCAGGAGTGAGTCTCGACCCTACCTGTGATGCCAAAAATTAATGTTTAAGACCAGGAGTCCAAAGGTAGGTAGTAAAAGTAAAAAAAAACAAAATAAAACATGAGGACTGTCCTTCTGCTACACTGACCACCATGACGTCGTATATTTGAGATTAGACTTTGGCTGTGGCTCACGGTGCGACTTACTTGTTTTGCAATTGTCATGACTCAAGTTAAAGTGAAAAATAGGGGCCAGCCCGTCGGCGCAGCAGTGGGATTTCCGCTTGCGACGCCGGTGACCTGAGGTCGGGAACGGACCCGGGTCGTCGGAGGGCCGGCTGGGAGAAGGATAGAGCGCCCATGGACTGCTCTCCTTCTCTGGGGAGGGCGAGGGTAGCAGTCAGCGCATCGCGGACTTCGGCGGAGCCAGGGGAATTCAGTTGCCGGGCGGCTGAGGCGGGCGGACGCTGGCGCCATTGCACGTCCCCGCCTCCCCCAACAAAAATGGCGGAAAAGGAGGTGGGCAAGGACCACCGTCGCGATGAGCCTCTCCCGGAGGACCTCAATTCGCCACCATCGCCAGGGGTCCCCAACCAGACACTAGCCCGTGGCTACCAGAAGTGGTGGCCGCGGCCCTGCCCTCTGGGGGGTAAGCCGTGGGTGACCGTGGGACCCTGGCAATGATGGACGGTGGCGGAGGTCTCCGGGAGCTGTGACCAGGGCTGAGGGTAGACGGTGGTCCTGCCAAAAAAATAATAAAGTGAAAAATAAGGACGGTCTGCTCTTTCTGGGTTGCTATACTGACCACATATTTGCGGTTAGACTTTTTGGCTGTGGCTCAGGCTTACTTTTTTTTCACCAGTGTGGCTCAATGTAATGGGTGTCAGTCATCACAGGAGGAGTATCGGTGTATTTAGTTTGTGACACCTGACTGAATAGGGCTCTTTTTTTATCCATAGATTATAAGACCAGCTGTATGCAGTGAACAATAGAAAAAATGGTGCTTAATGCAGAAAACTAAGGGAAAATCCCCAACATGAAAAACAAAAAAAGCACATTAATAATTGTACTCATCAACTGATAGTGAAACATTGCTTTTTTTGGCATCTAAGGGGGAAGGGGTCCCCATACCTCCAAGAGTTGGACAGCCTGGGCACTCTGGGTTGCATTTTAGACAAAACGGATTTGGCTTGTTGTCCTGTACACTTACAAGGTGTGATGCACAAATCTGCACTGTGTGTGTTAGATCTGAGAAACCTGATGGGTCTGCTTTGTGTATTTGGGGGACATGGAGTGGCATAGTGTATATTTGTGTGTGCTGACTTTGGTAGGGTCCTGTACATTGGGGGAGAGATGGTGAAGTGACCTTTCCCCTTGCTCTCAAACCTGGCTCCACTACAGCCAGTGAGGTGGTGGTTGTAGTACTAGTAGTAGTGGTAATGGTATTAATAGTAGAAAAGGTGGTAGTATAATTATTATTATAAGAAGTAGTAGTAGTAATAGTAGTAGTAGTGAAGCCCTTCCCAGCAGAGACACTGAACATAGTCACAGACATGGGTTTGGGGTGGGGCAGGGGTTGTAGAGTTGATTGACATGGATAATGAAGTTCATAAAATTTGGCGCTGTGTGTCTGTGTGATGGTTGAGGGTTTAGGACACTGTTTGAGAGGTCTGGGAACCCTGAAGTGCCCATTGTGTGTACTGGGGGAAAAGGAGGGGCACAGAATTCATTTGTATTAAATGGGGGGGGGCTCTGTGTATTTGGGGGAAAAAGAGGAATGTTCCCTATGGGTACAGTGTGTGCTAGCTTGTGGGGCTTCTGTGCAGTGGATAAGGCACAGTGTGTGCATTTTATTTATTTATTTTTATTTAGTTTTTGTTGACCGGGTACGTGCACTAGACAAATCCTGCCTATTTTCAGGCACGACCCGGGGGAAGGGGATAAAGATGAATGCCAACTGACCTTGAACCAGATTAAGCTGTTGGTGGTATTTTTAGTGAATTAGTGAAATTTGGCCAGGACACTGGGGAAATTCCCCTACTCTGCTGCATTGCTGCCAGTAGGGGGACCCTTGGCCACCAGCGTTGCTGTGGTCAGTCTGCCTAGGATGTTGGAGGAGGTGGATGCATCTAGTGCAGGGGAGCTGGCCTCCTCTCCTGTACTGTCTGATCCAGAGGCTGTTGCTGCTGCTTGTGATGTGGCTGAGGTTGTCGACCTCAGTGTTCTAACCTCTCCTGATGCTTCTGCTGTGCCTCGTACTGTTTGCGATTTTGTGCCTCCTTTGCCTACAGATAAGTCGGGGCTGCTCGCTGCACGTTCTCAGTTACTGCTTCAAATGGACTTACTTGACCGTAGAATTGCTGTGTTTTTTGGATGTTGATGGATCCTCTGCGATGGCTGCTTCTGTTTCCAGTCGGACGAATTTTGCGGCTGGACCGGAGGAAAGTGGTATTTCACTGAATACGGTCGTTCCGATGCTTCCTACTGACCATTCCCCTGACTCTCGGGCTGGCAGTTCGACGGGTTCAGTATCTGTGTGCCTAAAGCCCCTTCTGCCTGTTTCATTTGCGCCTGTTGATGGTGCCCCTGCTCCTCCTTTACCGACTCCAGGGGTGTCCTTTGCTGGACAGACGTTTTCGTTCACCTCCCAAGTCCAGAGACCTGGCTGGAGCAAACTGCCTGGAGTTCCTTCTGCTTCTGGTTCTGAGGGGACTAGTACATCGAAACCGGCGATCTTGCCTTTGGACACTTCTTGGTCTCCTGATCGGGCATTACGGGAGGCTGGCTGGGAACAATCAGGTGGTGGGTCCTGGTCACCAGACTGGCAAGATCCTTCCTATATTAGGATGCTGAAAAACGCTGGTACATCGGTGGATGCTGTGTCTTCTGACCCTCTGAGCTCCAACTTGCCCCGGGGTAATTTATCTTCTCCTTGTGATTTGGACTCTGAGTCTGTTAATAAAACTGTTGGGGGGGATATTGTTGTGCTGGGGGATAATGTTGTTACTGAGGTTCCTGTTTCTGGTGTTGGTGTGCATGCCTCTGCTTCCTGGTGTCCCACCTCGAGCTTGGTTTCTCCAGCTTCCGAGGCACCGGGAGTCTCGACTCCCGCAGTACCAGGCTGTTTGGGTCAGGACCCTGAGGCACGGCAAGGTGTGGCCCCCAAACCTGGTATTTCAGTGGGTTTTAAGCTCACGGATTTGTTCCAGTCCAATAAAGGTGAGCCTTCTCCTAGGCGCAAAGCTGTCAGGTTTTTATACAAAGGAGGGCTAGATACTCCCCCTGACAGGCTGTATGTTGCTAAAACTTTGCTTAAAGGGTCGATGCATTTCTTTTCATCAGAAATTTTTGCCTTGATTAGTTTAGGAAATTCCAATTTTGATGTAAGCTTTAAACATGTTTCTCATTTGGATCGTTTTTGGGTTCAGTATGCTAAATTTAAAGCTTTCCCCCTTTGGGCTCCCTTCCATGTTCTACCTTTAACAAAACCTACTGTTAAGACTATCACTATTATGTTTAAAAACGAATGAGTCAATGTTGAGGACATTTTATTCTGGCTCCGACAGAGATGTGAGGTTTTGAATAAACCTACCCCAACTTTAGATAGTGAACAGATTTGGGATGGGATGGAAAGTTAGGGTTAAGCTGTTTTCCTCTGTCTCTGGTCCAGCTCACTTGCCTAATTTTTTTTTCCTTGGCAAAGATAAGGGGTTGATTTTTTATGCAGGCCAGCCTAGGTCTTGTTTTAAATGTGGATCTCGGGCCCATTTTAGCTCTGCTTGTGACACACTTAAATGTAGCCATTGTTTAGATTTTGGCCATTCCTCCAGTGCTTGTTTGAACCTTTTTAAGTGTAACCTCTGTGAAAACACTGGTCATGCTTATGGTCGTTGTCCTTGGGCCTCTCATAACCGGGACGATTGTCCCTCCCATGTTGGCCTCATTAACCTTGCTCAACAGCAGCAGGCACAAAAATCTGCTGAGAGTCTTTCTCGTGTTGGTATTGAGGCTTCTCCCCTTCCCCCTTCGTCTCTGTTTGATCCTGTTATGGAGCCTGCAGTTGGGGTGGCTCCTGCTTCGGCCCCTTAGGATGATTTTCTGCCGAATGAGCCTGCTTCTATGGTGACTCCGGAGGGCCTTCCTTTGGTTATCCCTGACTCTGCTACTTTTATGGTTATGCCTCCTCCTCCCCCTCCTTTGCCTCAGACTTTGCCTGTCCCGGAGCAGGCTACCCCTTTTACTGTTCCAAAAAAAGGACCAGGAAAGAGCTGACTGTTTCTGGTAAGGGTAAGGCCCCTGGGTCTCGGTCCTGGGCATCTGGTAATAAATTTGCGATTTTAGCTCCCGAAGTTGCTGATAGGGATTCTGGGGATGATGATACAGATACCTCCTCCCTTGTGTCTAATACTGATACGGATGGGGATGGGGAGGTTGACCCCATTGCTAAACGGACGAGACAGTGTCGCCGTGGTAAATCACCCTAATCTTAGATATGGATTCCTTGTCCATTCTCTCCTTTAATGTTAACAGTATTAAGGGAGAAAAAAAAACTTGGTGGTGTTCTGCTCTCTGTACGTGAAATGCATTGTGACATTGCTTGTTTAGTGGATACTCATTTAAAAACTAATAAAGAACTTCAGCAAGCTTCTCGGGGTTGGTCTCAGGGCCCTTCTTTTTGGTCCTCTGGGGCGGATAAGTGTGATGGGGTTGGTATTTTGTTTTCTAATCCTGCCCTTCGGGAATCTAGATTGGTGGATATTTTCCCAGGTCGTGCACTGCTGCTTGACCTCCCTTCCACACTGAACGATTTCGGTTAATTGTAGTATATGCCCCTCAGACCAAAGCCTTGCGGTCTGCTCTTTTTCGAACTATTCAACCATTTTTGCATACTTCTAGACTGATCATTTGGGCCGGGGATTTTAATTGTGGTCTCCATCAGTCTGATAGAGGACTTCAGACAACCAAATTGTTTAGTGACTCTATGACTCTGAAGAATGTTCTGTCGACGACTAAACTTCAGGATGCCTATAGGGTTCTGCACCCTAGGGGTGGATATACTTATTTTCGGGGTGCTTGTCGCACTAGGATTGATTTTGTCTTTCTTTCCCATACGCTTACTGTTCATGATTGTCGGACTATAGGCAGTGAATTCTCGGATCATGTGGCCTTAAGGGTTGTATTGTCCTGGTCTGACGTTCCCCAGTGTAAAAAGAACAGATGGAGACTTAATGACTCTATTCTTGATGATCCCAAAATTCAAAAGTTGTGGAGGCGAGACTGGGCAGCACGGTTGTCTGTTGCTGACATTTATGAGGATATTTTAGAATGGTGGGAGGACACTAAGGCTGGTTGGAGGAAGGTTTTCCAACAGAAAGCTGCTGCGGCTTATACCTGCCAATATAAAAAGTACCTGGCCTTACGTCAACAATTGCAGAATTTGATTTCTCTGTCAGAAGAGAATCATTATGATTAAGGCTCACAGATTTCTGTTTTGCGTGATCAGATGAAGGCTTTGCAGTATGACAGGGCTAAATCCTTGGGCTATGAAGCTCGCTTTGGGACTAAAATCACCAAAGGGGACTTCGACCCTTTTAAAGACTGTCAGGATAGGGTGGACTCTCGGGTTATTTATAACCTGGTATCCCCCTCGGGAGATCTGGTTAGTTCCCCGGAGGCCCTGATCCAGGTTGTTGAACATTTTGTTTTGGGCATGTTTGGGACTGAATCTCCCGTTGCTGCTGATGAGTTTTTTTTTTACTCATTATCTTTGCCCTCCCTCACTTCAGCAGAATGTGAGATGCTTTCTGCTACTATTACTGAGGAGGAAGTATTACAGGCCATTGTTGGTTTAAAACGGGATTCTGCTCCTGGCTCTGATGGCCTCATGGCAGGATTCTATTCTACTTTTCGCACTGATTTGGTTCCTGCTTTAACTCTTTTGTTTATTGAAATGTTGTCTAAAGCCTCCTTTTCGAAGTCCATGAAAGAGGCAATCTTGGTCCTCATTCATAAGAAGGGGGAGGCTTTGGACATCAATAATTGGAGGCCTTTGAGTTTACTTAATGTGGATAGCAAACTTGTGGCAAAAATTTTGCTCGCCAGACTTGTTCGGGTAGCTTGGCTACTTAGTCCTGTCCAGACTTGTGGCATCCCTGGTAGATGCCAATCTGACAATCTGATTTTATTACGCAAACTATTTGCCCTAGGGGACCTGAATTGCATTCAGGGTTGGGTGCTGGCTATTGATCAAGAGAAAGCCTTTGATAGAGTTGCCCATACATATTTGTTTTCGGTTTTAGCTGCATTCGGATTTCCCTCCAAATTTATAGACTGGATTCGAGCTCTTTATTCTCAGGCTGTACTTCTCCCTAATGTTAATGGTTGGTTGGGACATCCCGTTGTAGTTAAAAGGAGTGTGCGTCAGGGGTGTCCTTTGAGTCCCCTTTTATATGCCTTTGGAATTGATATTTTGATTAGGGCAATCCTTCTTTGCTCTGGGATACTTGGGTTACAAGGGCCGCCTGGCCTCCCTCCTATCAAAGTACTGGCTTATGCAGACGACTTGGTTCTGACTGTGGTGTCCCGTTCGGATGAGAAGGCTGTACTTGATGTGTTCCAACAGTGCTCCTTAGTGGCAGGATCCCGGATTAATTTTTTTAAAGAGTGTTGGGCTCCCGCTAGGTTCCCCCACTCCTCCTGAGTCAGGTTCCTTTGCTGGCGTCTGTCTCTCTTCAGAGCCCATTAGGATTCTCGGTCTATGGTTTGGGCCTGGAGATTTACCGCTGTTGAACTGGACTGGGGCATTAGGAGGGCTGATAGGCTTTTAGCTGGGTGGCAGCAGAAGCAGATTGGGAAGAAAAAACGGGTTTATTTACTAAAAACCTTGATGGTCCCCATTTTTTTGTACCTTTGCTATGTGTCCCCCCCCCCCCCATGTCTTTATTTACAAGAATATATAGTGTTTTTTTTCAGGGTCTTTGGGGTTCTTGGTTAAATTCTATCAAGCGATGTTTCCTTATCGGCCTCCCGGTGGGTGGGGTGGGATGGTACATCCTGTAGCCTTTTATAGTATTTTTTTTTTTTATAATTTGGGTTGGGCCTTAAAACCGGGTAATAAGGGTTGGAAACCCTTTCTTTGTTCATGGCTTCAGCCTTGTCTCATTCCCTGGGAACAAGGCAACAGGAGGTCTGTGGCTAAACTTTCAGGCCCCCCGCCTTTTGGTGTGGAGGTCGTGAAACTAGCCATGATCTGGGGCTTTAAGCCCGGTGATTTTTGTACACTAAGTAGGAAGGCAGTATATGATCACATTTGGAGACGAGAGGCTCTGGATCTTGTTGAATTTCCATCCTGTCCGCCTGTTCGTCTGTCTTGGATATTGAAGCAACTTTTGAATCCTAGACTCCCTCCTTATGTGTGGGACGTGGTCTGGCTCAGTAATTATGGTAGACTTAGTGTTAAGGGGAATCACAAACATAAAATGCTGTGTTATAGATACTGTCCTAGGGATTCCTCTCTTTCGATTATAGAATCTCAGGCTCATTTATTCCTTGATTGTCCATTTGCTTCTGATTTTTGGTCTGCTATTGCTGTTTTGTGGGATGAACCTCTTTTTACTGAGCTGTCTTATGCTGATATTATGTTTGGGACGCATTCTGTTTTACATGCTAAATATCATGCTGAAACTATATATATTGTACTATGTTTTATGCGTTATTTTTTATGGCAAGCTAGATGTCTGCTAGTTTTGCACCAGAAATGGATCCCTATTTTGGAAATTGTATTGAATGTTAGGAATGCTGTATTTACCTTGAAAAAGTTTGATTTTTCTAGATATTCCTGACAGCACTTTCGTCATTTCTGGACTAACTGTGATTCTTGGAATTTGACTTGATTTTTTGTATCCTCCTTTTTTTGTTTGCTGTTTTTCTTTGTTTTTTTTACCTTTGTCATTTATATCCTTTGAATGTTTGTTGTAATGAAGCCCACTTCTTCTCAATAAAATTCCCCTACTATTTTCGATAAGTGCCATGGGATCTTTAACATCAACCTGAACTACCACCAATCCAGGCAGATGGGACCTCGATTTAACGTCTCATCCGAAAGACGGCACCTCAGAAGTGCAGCACCCCTCTCATGCTGCACTACAGTGTCAGTACTGGGATATTAACCCAAGTGCCTGATGTGGGAACTGAACCCACAGCCCTCTGATCTCCCAGCCTCAGAGGTGAGTGTGCTACCCACTGAGCCACTGACACTGTGTGTTGGGGGACAGTGAGTGAATGATACAGAGGGTCACAGGGTGTGATAGCTTGGGGGCTACTGTGCAGGCATTGAAGTTAAGTTTTGCAACCACTAGCTTTTTTTTAGGATGTGGTGTGATTGAGTGGTGACAGTATTCTGGGATATCATTATGCTTGATTTGAGGGGGAATGCCATGAGTGGTGCCGGTTGACTGTGATGTCAGGACACTTAGTGTGCGTCACTGGTGCTGCTGAATCCAGACATCAGGGTACAATGTCACCACTCACGAACATCGCCAATCATGCATCCGGACATTATGGTTGACCAGCACCACTCATGTCCTACTCAAGGTAATGAATTTAGTCTGATAAATCAAGAATAAATTCTAGTCATGACATAAATTATTTTAGTGAAATGAACACCATGTGACATCAAAAAGCCACAAAATTGCCGCAAAAATTTTAAAAATTTTCTGGGGTCCAACCCCAAGCTCTTTTAAAGAAGTTTTTTGGAGCCTCATCACATTAATGACACTTGAACCGCCTCTGCCTTCATGGGGGATCTCTGCTAGCAACCATTGACAATTTCAAATACTTCAGACTAAATCTGGATTCCACCCTGTCACACAGATGCACACAGATACCATCACAAAAATATTAAACCAGAATCTGGGTCTACTATATAGATGTAGAGCCTGCCTAGTTGAAGAATCCCACCTGGTCATTGCCAACGGCATTCTCCTCCCCACTCTTACATACGGGGCAACTGCACTCCATTCCTCAACTGAAACAGACATGGCTAGGCTACGAGTTCCACATAGAAGAGTTTGTCATTTTGCCCACAGCACGGAACAACACTGTAGAGACTCAACTCCCTGCCTAGCCTGGTCCCAATCTTGACCTTGCAGGCCCCATCTAGAAATTTGAGGTCTACGACCAATGAACCTCTGGTAATTCCCCTTCCCCCACTTACTTAGCTTCATCTCTGTTGAACACTTTCTCCTCCTCTATCAAAGCTTTCAAATCCCCAGCACCTTTAAGCTAGCCCTCAATGAGCATCTACTAGCCCCAGCCAAATACAACTGCTGAAACCCTGCCTCTGTAATGGGTCAATGGCCCTCTGCAGCCTATCTACATACTCTTGTTCCCTGCCACTGTATGTCTGCTGCTAAACTGTATATTTACTGTAGCTCTGCTGAAACTGTAGTCCTTTTGTTGTACTAGTTTGCACTGTTTCTGCACAGCTTGTTGAAACTGTACTTAAACACCTTAATGTTTACACCCACTTATGTACCCACCTATGTAACTAATTTTTGTACAATTTTCTGTGATTTCTGAATCCAGCATGCACTGTTATCTGTAAGTAATTCCAGGTCGCCCATGAACATGGAACATTTGTCGCAGTGGGCCTACTGTACCTGGTCAACAAAGACCAATAAATAAATAGTGCAGCTGTTTTGGTAAGTTGTAAGTGTGTTCAAACACAAGAATTCTGTATTTATCAAATATAGCACAGGTATTCAGTGTAAAACATGTGTACTGCTGGCATATGCAACAAAACACAGTTTTAAACCCCCAACCCTCTTCCTATTAAAAACAGAAAACAAATCCCTTTCATGTTGGACTGGGGGGCTAGCCCCACACCCAGGGCTGCACTGAAATGCATCACTGTTCAGCCAATGGTGTCATGAGTTGACTCTACGCCATCATGGCTCAAGGGTCAGTCGAGAGGGGGAGCAACATTTAAAAGTGTGGGTTGCCAGATTAGTGGCCATATTGTAACTGTTGACTAAGTTTGCTGGGATTTAATTACAATCTCCCCATCATGGAAATGGGGGCATTTACATTTGACAATCTGGAAGACTGGGAGTCAGGTTAAGGAGGAGAAGTATACAATAAAATATTGTGTCAGATCCTGGCACCGTGCCAGGATCCAGCATTTCCCTTTTAAATAAAATTGTGTGTGGGGAAAACAGGGAAGGAGCTGAGAGTAGGAAATGAGTCAGGTGGCCCTGGCACTCTGGGAAAGCTAGAGGTCCCCCCCCCCCATCAACTACCAATAAAAAATATTATACTACATGTGTAACCTCTCCTTCAGTCAGGACGAAGAGCTACAAACAGCTTATCCATCAGATAACTGACCAGCGACATTTAACTCTCAATCACCACTGTCACTGTTATGACAATATCTAGACTAAGGTATGGGCAATTACACATAATGCTGTGTTTCCATCAAGGGGTTGTGATGATGACATCACAGACCTTGAGAGTGGCAACTTGAGATGTCCTAATATCATCAACCCCATCCATACTTTATTTTGTGTGGTATGTTTTCATTTGTGTTATGAGTGCCCCCACACACACAACACACAGGAGGCAGTAGTCTGGATTTTTTTATTAGGGAACTCCACCTAACGTTCAGCTGCTTAGTACTCACACAGTTGCCATTCTAGTATGCCCTAAAAGTTATATATTTTATTTGTTTTACCTTGACAAACACATCAAACACAGAGCACCAGCTCCTTGCAGTTTAGTTTTGAGAGGCACTGACAACACTGTAGTGTGAATTGGCAACCCACATCAAAACTACAAGGTAACAGCGGGAAGTCGCCACTCAGCATTGGACATACCTGTAAAGGAACACAAAATAAAAAAAATATAACTTCTTGGGGCACACTGGACTGGCAATTCGGTGAGTACAAAGCAGCTGGGCGTGGGGTGGGTTTTCTTATATTAAAAAATACATCAGACTGCTCTGTGAGTGTGGTGGTGGAGGGCAGCATGGCTCAGAAAAAGCTGACCTGAGATGTTGTTGTACCATAGAATAGTACAACTTTCTGTGACCTTTAGACTGTGGTAAAATATTTTGAAAGGTTTGAATTTCCATTCACAACAACATCCAACCATATGGTATAACAGGATTGTGGTAACATCATCACCTTAACTTGCAAACTGATTGCTCTGCACTTGCAACAGCTACTGTGAACAAGATGGAGGACGCAACCTCTTGATTCCTCTCAGCAAAACCAACTAGATCAATGCTCTCCTCTATGACTGGGGGTGTGTGTCTTTTCCACATGAAGCATAACAGTGATGATATGACAGCAGACAGATGGATGGCAGCATAGGTAGCTTAGCATGTTGAACGCTTGCTTCTCAGGCCGAAATGCCAGAAGATTGTGGGATCTAACCTCACAACAGGAACTGGGGATAAAACTGAATATTGACACTGAAGTGCTGCATTGGGGGGGGGGGCTGCACCCATCTGCTTGTTCTGGTGGTTGTTCAGGCGGACAGTAAAGACCTCATGGCACTTCTTAAAATGAGTAGGGTTAATTTTCCTGGTGTCCTGGCTAAATTTCCCCCATTCTCTAAAAATACCACCAACAGCAAAACCTGACTGATATGATGGTTTGCCCCCGGGGATGAGGCTGAACACAGGCAGAATTGCCCAGCCCTACTTTCCTCATCAACAAAAACTAAAATAAATAAATGATAGTGTCATCACTAAACAAGCATGTAATCTGATTTTGTCACTAGTATAAAGTACTTGGCCTTCCACCTCTTACTTATTCTCTCAACAATTAGATTATTTCCCTCATATTCACAATAATATCACTTTAATAAACAGTTAAGTATCTGTGGTGCCAAGTAAAAGTTAGTTGCCCACCCTCACTCATCAACTAAGCGTTGTACCACTAGTTTGTGAAACCGACCCAACCTCCATAATTCCCCAGTAGTGTGGAAATGGTGGGCATCACAAATGAGACAAGAAAGCCTTTACGCTCTCTTTATGTAGATAATTGATTGTAACCATATTGATCCTTGTACAAACAGATGACCAAAGTAGGTGATTTGATACCTTATATTGGACCAATAAGACATTTTCAGAACGCAAGCTTTCAGGCCTCTCCCCCCCAACCCCAATTACCTAAAGAAGGGCACTGTGAGGCCTGAAAGTGTGTGTTCTAAAAATATCTTATCGGTCCAATACTAGGTAACAAATCTCCTACTTTGTTCCTCTGCTTTCTTTATGATAGCCTTCCAATGCCTCTTACCATGAACCTATAACCACCCCCACAAAACATTCTAGTCAGGGTCTCTGCAATCCTAATTTTCTCGATTCTGTAATAAAATCCCATCCAACCAGTACATTCTCCAATCAGATGAAACCAGAAACTGTGTTTACACTGATTGATCTCCACAATCTTCCCAATTCCCAATCGTGTCCCTCCCAGTCCTACAAATACACAGAGAACATATGGGGCACAACAAAGGAGAAAGCTTTTGGGCCCCAAAGCAAGCTTAACTGTCATAGTCAGACAGAGCTGGAAGCTGGCATCTGCAACACAGCAACAGCAATAGAGATGCAGCCAGGACCAAGCTACAGCTAGTATTTCTAGTCACACTCTAGATGAAGCGTCTTAAATGGACTGTTGACGGCGTGGTCAGCAGCCGACAGAAAGAGATGCATAGGAGAGAAGCTCCATCACAACAACTTATCTATATCCTAAAAAATGCCTTTCAAATGTACTAAATATAAAAACTAGCTACAGCAATAGACAGGAAAGCCTTTCTGCTGCAAGTAGATATCATTATGTTGTTTGCACGCATGTGCAAGAAACATAGTGCCATCATCCGAGTTTTCGGAGGTGTGTCAGCCCGTCTTCCAGTGCAGTCAGTGTGTTTGCAGGCGCTGCCCCAGTTCCCCAATCACTGCTGCAGCTGTCTATGACAAGCTGAAAATGTAGTGGCATACAGTTCAAAGGTAGAGCTCCGCTCCAGTGAGCAGAGCTCCTCCCCCACGCACACACATCGCCAAGCATGCATATTGGCGTGGTTGGATGCGCCCCCCATCAGCACATACAGGCGGCCGACGGGGTGCCCAAACCCCGTCGGCTCCATTTCCCAACAGCTGTCCAGGTGCCATGCTGAGGAGCCCACCCCAGCGTGGTAAAACCTGTTATAGCTGACAGGGTGCCCAACTCTGGCCGGCTCCAAGGCTGCACGCCCCCGCCCCAAAAAAGTTTTTCCAGGGCCACGCTGGGAGCCCACCCCAGCATGGCAAATCTTTGTTTTGGCCGACAGGGGTGCCCATCCTCGCCGGCTCCACATCCCCCGAAAGCTTTTCCTGCTGCCATGCTGGGAGCCCACCCAGCGTGGCAAACGTCCCGTTGTCTTCGTAAAAAAACAAAAACTGTGAATAAAAACAGTCCTCATAGTCTCCCTGCCCCCTCCCACAACCTGCACTCACCCACTCAGCACCTGCCTCCCCACCCCCCCTCACCCCATACTTACCTCCGAGCTCGGCGCGATGATCATCAGTGGACCGGGAACACGTCTGCACTCTTCAAAGCCGACCGCGAACTGAGGAAATGCCGGTAAGCTGTATAATGGGATAGATAGGGTTTTTTCAACTTTGTTGCATATCTCAGGCATTTTGGGAATTTTGGCCCAAATTTTCAACATGGGGTTTTTGGGACCCCTCCTCATGAATTATTGCACTGTCATGGCGCTCATCAAGTACCTAAGGGTGATTTTCAAGTGGTCACTGTGTGGAAATCACCTTTGGGACCAATTAACGAAATGACACTGCCAGTGTTCATAAGGTGGGCTCTCAAAAAGCCTATGTTGAAAATTTAGTGAATATACCATTAAAATGACTATTTTTGACGAGTGTGCGCTATGCGCAGTTCCTACGCACGCCGTAAGTTCACACTTCAATATTTTCACCTAGATTTCAACATTGCCATTTTACCACACCTCCTTATGAGCAGTACAGCTGTCATTTTTCACATCCTGCTCAAAGCGTGTTTCCACCCATGTAGCGCATAAATGGCGAGTCGGTATGCGAAATCAATATATGGGACACATTAAGAAAATCACAGTGACCCTGTTCATTAGCAGAGGTCTTAAAATGGCTATGTTGAAAATTTGTAAATAATTCCTAAAATGACTGTTATGACGGCAGCGCTATGCAGTCTTTGCATTAACGCTCGTAAGTTCGCGAATTTCAATATTTGCACTCCAATGACTTCCAAATACCTAAACAGCACATAGAAGCAAGCAACATTCGGCATTGACAAATGCTTGTTTTTGTTAGGTTTAAGACTGTGTAAATCCGCCAAGCCACAAACTCTGATGGTGGGAAGGGAAAAGCTGGCAAGCCACAGGAGGGGACAGGAGATGGAGGCCAGGACCACAAAGCTGCTGGTGGAGGGGAGCTATCGAATATGGCATTATTAAAAGAAATTAGAGACTCTGACAAAAAATGGACTTTCTCACCAATATGTTTGCCATGACGGAAAACAAACTCAGTTCTGTGTCGGGTGAAGCCAAAGCTGCTATGGATTCTGCCCAAAAATCGGCTACAGTGGTCATAGGCATCACAGAGGAAAACAGGGTGCTAAGACTCAGATTGGAACATTTAGAAAATGGGGCAAGTATGAACAATGTAAGGCTCCTAGGAGTACCGGAAGGGTTCAAAGGGGCCAATGTGCTTGAATTTGCCAGAAACCTAGTGGACTCTAGCCTGGGACCATCAGTGGTGCCTCAAATACTGAAAGCATACAGGATCACCCCCAGACATAAACCTGATGGCCAGGACTAACACAGAATGATCCTTTTGATTATAGCGGGACCACATATTAAGACGGTATTCTTTTAGCAGCAAAACAAAAGGAACAGGTCTTCACACAGGAGGGTGCTCAAATATTCTACCTTCCAGATCTGAACTCTGCAACAAGGCATCACAGAAAAGGGTTCAATGCCATGAGGTATGGACTGCACACCTTTCCATGCCTTACAATTTCCCACCCGTCTGAGGATCAGTTTTGCTGGTAAGACATTTTTCTATACCGACCCGGGGGGGGATACTTAAGCTAATCTGAGCAGACTTTGCACAAAGACAACAAGATGGCATTTCTGAAGGGGGGCATGAATATTTTATTTTATTTATTTTTATTTATTTGATTCTAGGATTACAAGTACCTTTGATCCAAGGCTCTTTTACAAAGATTCCATGTCAATTGAGGTACAATACAAAACAGGCAAAAACATTCAGTAACAAAATCAGGATAACAGGTTAACAATAGGTTACAGGAATACGATTAAGACATTTGGGTTAAACTAGTGCCAGGGTCACTAACAGTGGGAAATAGAGAACAAAACTTGGGAGGGGAGAAATGGGTAAGAGCAGCCAGAGGCATTGTTGCAACACAGAGAGAAGTACTAGGGTCAAACAAGAAAAGGGGGGGGGAAGGCTGAAGGGGAAGAGGGAAGATAGAGTAAGTGCTATGTATGAGGAGTTGTAGCAGCATTTAGTATAGACAAAATAAGGCTGTTTAAGGAAGACAGTCGCAGGTGCTAGAGGCAGACAGGAGTAGGTGGAGCTTGGATTTGAAAGGACCAATCTTAGGCACAGAGGAGATGTCTCTGCTGAGACTATTCAACCATCTGGGGGCCCTATAAGCAAAGGATCTTTGACCCTGAGAGCTACGGCAGCGAGGGACCTGCAGGAGTTTTGATTCAGAGCCCCTGGTGGATCAAGGATTGCTGCTAGGGCAAAGGAGAGCTCGGACTCCAGGGGGTGCAAGGCCCATGGTGATTTTCTTTGCCATAATGCAGGTTTGGTACTTTATGCGGTTAGACAGTTGTAGCCAGCCAGTTTGTGCATATAGGTCACACATGTGAGTGAGGCAGTGGGTGGGATCCAGTGAACAGCCTACAGGCTTTGTTGAGCGACGTGGATATACATCTGAGAGCAGTTACTGAGGCAGAGCCGTATATGATCTGGCCATAGTCAATTATGGAGACAACAGAGCTCTGAAATGCGACTCTTAATACTTCTGGGGTGAGGTGCTGCCTATGCCTGTAGAGAAGCCCAAGGCGGGTATAGCAGCTTTGGCAACATTATCGATGTGAGCACCATAGGAAAGGTTACAATCAAGAGAGATCACACGGTATTTGAAAGAATACACTTGTTCAAGGGCAGCTCCAAGGCAATTTGTAATAGTAAAAGGTTGTAGCTTGTGCTTGTTGTGGGAGCTGATGAAAAGCATGGACTTGTTTTTTTTTTAAATTTAGGACTAACTGATGTTTCCTGAACCAATTTTCTACTGAGACAAAGCCTTTTTGAAGGTTGTTTTGCAAGGGTAGGAGATCCTTATGGGTGGCAAGAGGATGATTTGTTCTGGGCAGGATTGTGGAAGGCTGTTCAGGAATAGACTGAATAGAAGGGGGCCCAGAATGGATCCCTGTGGGACTCCTGATTGGACAGGCCTTGCATCAGAGAGGACATCAGCAATTTTGACTGTTTGGGAGCAGTTTTCCAGATAGCTTTTAAACCAGGCCGTGGAGTCAGGAGAGAGTCCGGCTTTCAGAAGCTGCTCAAGTAGTAGACCATGATGGACGGTATTGAATGCCTTGGTTAAGTCAATAAAGACTGAACCAGCAAGGTGACCATTGTCCAGGGAACTGTGTATTGCTCCGGTGAATTCGAGGAGGGCAGAGGTAGTGCTGTGCCCTTTTCTGAAACCATGTTGTTGAGAGCACAAGATATTTATTGTGTTTGTCCGGGTAGTCAGTAAGTTGGTCGGCTACTATGTGTTCAATAGCCTTGGAGAGTGGAGGTAAGACGGAGATGGGTCGATAGTTCCCATGGAGGGCCTTGTCTCCACTTTTGTGGACAGGAGTGACTGTTGCGGATTTCCAGATTTCAGGGAACTGGCCAAGGCTGAGGGAGAGGTTGAAGATCTTTCTTAATGGTTCTAACACTTTGTTGAGAGTGAGGGGCAGTAGTTTGAGGTCCAGGGAGTCCCACTACTTCTGGATTTGGCAATTGCTTTCACAATGTATTTGTGAGCTTCATGCATCCTGACGGCTTTAAAGTAGAAAGGTGGGTAGGTAGAGGAGGGAGGAGAGCTGGCAGTGTGAGCTGAGGTGTCATCATTGTCAAAAAAGTTGGGAGGAAGGACACTGCTGAGGTCAGTGAAAGCAGAGCTGAACGTATTGGCGATAGTTGTAGAGTCAAGCGTGTTTGTTCCATCAATGACAAGCATAGTAGGGGAAGTTTTTGGCTGCTTCCCAGTAACTTCCTTGATATTGTTCCAGAAATCTCTCCCATTTCCCCAGGTATTGGTGAGAGCTTCCTTATAGTAGGTGCTTTTATTGAGGCGTATTGATTTAGTGCAGGCATTCCGGACACCTCTGTAGTTTTGAATGTCATTTTGCGTGCCGGTGGCCCGAGCCCGCTGCCAGAGGGAGTCCTTTGATTTTAGCTGGGCAATTAGTTCTGCAGTGAGCCAAGGGTTGCAAAGGCCTTTGACTTTACATTTTTTGAAGGGGGCATGGGTGTCACAGGTGGCGTTGAAGATGTTGATGAAGTAGTCCAGGGCCGAGTCGACATCCGACGCTGTGTAAACAGGAGACCAATCTTACTGTCTGAGGTGGGATTTGAAGTGAGGCACCTGGCCATTTGGAAGGACTCTGCTGGAGATTATTCTTGGGGGGGGGGGCTTGTGGAATTTGTTTGACCATTCACAGATGACAGGGGAATGGTCACTAAGTGAGTCCGGGAGGATGGAGATGTGATTTGGATGGCTGGTCAAAACCCAATCAAGGAGTGTGCTAGTGATTGTTTTGTAGTTGTGCCTAGTCATGGAGTCAACCAGTTGGGCAAGGCTTGCCACGGAGATGGCATCCTTGAGGCCCGCTGACTCAGGGGCCAGCCAGTTAATATTAAAGTCCCCTAGGAGGATTGACTCGGAGCCAGGAGGCTGGGTTCGAACGAAGTCCAAGACAGTATTAAGACCATTTACTTGGTCTTTTGGAGGAACATACACAGCAATGACTGTGATGGCTTTGTTGTGGGCCCCTAGTAAATTTCTGATGGGGAGGAGCTGCGTGGAGGACACAGTGAGTGGGTAGTTATCGGGTGTTCCAGAAGGGAGTCTTTGAGGTATATAGCACAGCCCCCACCTCTTTTGGACTTCCAATCCAGCCTGAAGACATTGTAGCCTGGCAGTGCAGTAGTCAAGTCAGGGACTTTAGGCATTAGCCAGGTTTCAACAACCGTGAGAATGTCAGGTTTGTGTTGGTTTACGAAGATTTGCAGGCATCAAGCTTTGAGAGCAGGCTGCAGATGTTAAGGGTAGCAAAGGAGAGTGCCATAGTGGGGCACTTGATTGGCTGTGCTAGAGGTTTTAGGGCCAGGATTTGGGTGAACACTGCCAGACAGCAGTAACAGGATCAGCAGCAGCTTCAAGGAGCACAAACGTAATTCCATAAGGGTGAGTTTATGTTTCCTCTTCCTGCAGGAATGTAAGCAGGGTTGCTGCTGTAGGTCCCACAGAGATGTCAGGTGCGCCAGTGGCAGGACAGAAGATGAGTGTGTCCGTGACCCCCTATTGTGAATACACTGGGAAGGCCACCCATTGTCAGCAGGGGGTACATGAAGTGTGCAAGGCTCAGCAAGTAGAGTGCCGGTATGGCAGTAGATACCATCCAGTTTGAAGTTGAGTGGAAGGGAGGGGTAACAGGCAACAGGAAGGTAGAAGAGAGGAAGCAAGAAAGAAAAAATGAACAGCTGAAGATACATACTGAGCAGAGTCATTTTGCACTTGCCAGGGGAGGCTGTGCTAAGCACTCCATTAGGAATGGTTGGGAAAAGAGAAAGAAATCCTGAAATATGGAGCAGCAGTAACTGCTAGGGGAGAGGGAGTGGGGAGGTAAGGTAAAATCTCCGAGGAAGGAGCTAGGAGATAGCGTAGGTCAACTGGGGGAAGGAAAAAGGGGGCCAACAAGGAGAGAAGAGAGAGAGAGAGAGAGAGAGAGTGGGCAGAGAGCTAAAAGGACTCAGTGAAGCGATGAATGAAGAAGCCAGCAGGGAGGAGCCTTATTAAGTGGGAGGGACAAACAGTCTATTTAATTAAGGTCGGAGGTAGGGGAGGGGGGCCGACACAAAATTTCGGCAGTTAACAACGCAAAGCTATTGGCGCTGAAGCCCAGAGAAGGCAGACACACAGTGGGCCAATTGCAGGCAGAAGCATAGGTTCAGGAGTCCAAACAGCGAGGGTAGCGGCGAGCGTTATCCAATCAGAGCTGCTCACTGCTATCCCAGGTGGGCCAGAGTCTTACCGGGAAGTCTTGAGGAGGAAAGCGGCCTTGGAAGGTGGCAAGGGTGGCAGGCTGCTGGAGCCACAGCCACTCCAGTCGGAGGCTGCGGAAGCCCAGTCAGGGGCTAGATCTGTGGGGGGAGAGATTAAAGCTGGGTTAGCTATAAGTGGAGCGAACAAAGGAGCGTGACATGGGACTAAATCAGACGGCGGAGGGACAGCAGGAGATGGCAAAAAAATTAGAGGGACAGACAGAGGATGAGAAGCAGAGGAGCGGGGGTGGGGAGTGGGGTGGACGCCAGATACAAGAATTACATGTTAACTTGCACCGGAGAGAAAAGCGGGAGACAGGGAGATTTAGGACAAAAGAAAAATGCACAGACTTAAAGTAGGAGCACTTAAGAGCGGCAGGAGAAAATTAGAGGGGGAACAGATTCAGGCAAAATACAGGCACAAATTATTTAGACAGTAAACTAGCGGGCTAAGCAGAAATTTAAGCAAAAGGCTAAACAGTTTAACTTTTTTTTTTGTTAATCATTTTTCTCCCTTGGCCCCGGTCTGCCTACCTCTATCACATCCTGGCATCCCTTCAGGTCTTCCGGCCGCCATCTCCAGGGATCCCCGGCTCCCATTTGGGTCCCGCAGCTAGTAGCCCCATGGCTTACCCCCCACGGCAGGCCACCCTACACCCTCCGCCGAGACCGGATCCAGTGTGTCGCTCCGTACCCACGGAGCCATTGCTCCCATCAGAGACGGCCATCATGCCGCCACAACCAGTGCCAACTTCCCGTTTTCTCCCCATGACGCCAAGGGACAGGCGCTCGCACACTACCGCATGCACACTTTCCCGGCATCGGCCCCAGCACATCCCCCTGACTGCCTGTGCTACTGCATCGCCCCCAGCCATTGCTAGAGGCCACCAGAGCACCAGTGACAGCATCCCCCCCTCCCTGGGGAAGGACAGCAGTCCAGCAGACGCTCTATCCTTCACCCTCCCCGCTGACCCCCGCCGACCCTGGCTCATTCCCGAACCCGGGTCGCCAACGCAACGCGAGGTGTGGCGTCCAGCGCTTCAACCTTCAGCACCACCGGGCCTAAACAGTTTAACTTAAGCAAGTAGACAAACAAAATTTTGGCAGTTAACAATGCAAAGCTATGGGCGCTGAAGCCCAGAGAAGGCAGAGACACAGCAGGCCAATCACAGGCAGAGGCATAGGTTCAGGAGTCCAAACAGCGAGGGTAGCGGCAAGCGTTATCCAATCGGAGCTGCTCACTGCTATCCCAGGCAGGCCAGAGTCTTACCGGGTAGTCTTGAGGAGGAAAGCGGCCTTGGAAGGTGGCAAGGGTGGCAGGCTGCTGGAGCCGATTCCGCTCCGGTTGGAGGCTGCGGAAGCCCAGTCAGGGGCTAGATCGGGCAGTCTTGAGGAGGAAAGCGGCCTTGGAAGGTGGCAAGGGCGGCAGGCTGCTGGAGCCGTGGCTGCTCCAGTTGGAGGCTGCGGAAGCCCAGTCAGCGGCTAGATCGGGCAGTCTTGAAGAGGAAAGCGGCCTTGGAAAGTGGCAAGGGCAGCAGGCTGCTGGAGCCGCGGACACTCCAGTTGGAGGCTGCGGAAGCCCGGTCAGGGGCTAAATTGGGCAGTCTTGAGGAGGAAAGTGGCTTTGGAAGGTGGCAAGGGCGGCAGGCTGCTGGATCCGCGGCTGCTCCATTCTGAGGCTGCGGAAGCCCGGTCAAGGGCTAGATCAGGCAGTCTTGAGGAGGAATTGGCACTGGAAAGTGGCAAGGGTGGCAGGCTGCTGGAGCCACAGCCACTCCGTTCGAAGGCTGCGGAAGCCCGGTCAGGGGCTAGATCGGGCAGTCTTGAGGAGGAAAGCGGCCTTGGAAGGTGGCAAGGGTAGCAGGCTGCTGGAGCCATGGCCGCCCCAGTCGGAGGTTGCAGAAGCCCAGTCAGGGGCTAGATCGGGCAGTCTTGAGGAGGAAAGTGGCCTTGGAAGGTGGCAAGGGCAGCAGGCTGCTGGAGCTCGGCCGCTCCGGTTGGAGGCTGCGGAAGCCCAGTCAGGGGCTAGATCTGGCAGTCTTCAGGAGGAAAGCGGCCTTGGAGGGCGGCAGACTGCTGGAGCCGTGGCCGCTCTGCTCGGAGGCTGCGGAAGCCTGGTCAGGGGCTAGATTGGGTAGTCTTGACGAGGAAAGCGGCCTTGGAAGGTGGCAAGGGCGGCAGGCTGCTGGAGCAGTAAAATGCATTACTGTTCCTAATGCAATGCAAGTGCAGTGTTACAGCCGACACATATTGTTTGACTGCGAAAGCTCTGGTGCATTTTAGGTAGTAGCTTCAAATTAAGTATCGGATGATACTGATGCCCAAAACCCAATGACATTAAATGGAATATATTTGGCTTTTGCCACTGGGGTCAGGTTGGGAGATAAGGGGAACCAAGTTTTTCAGTATGGTCCCTGCCTCATGGTTATAATGCCATAATTGGTCAGAGAGCACGTAGTTCTAGCAGGCTGATTGCTGGGGTAGCAGACGTGTACTTGTTTCTACACCTGCCCCAGAAATGTGACAAAAAAAATTGATATTCTAATACCAAGTTACATAAATGTTCACTTTGTTTACAGTGTTTTTCTTGAGAAAGACATACAGTACTAAACAAACAAGCTTTACTGTTGAGTACTAGTGTTCTCACGGTTTTACATGAAAGCAAAAACTGTTGAATTTTAGCTCTGTTTGAAATATCATTAGTAAAATGTAATGTTTGTCGGAATGTGTTGTTTGAGTGTTCTCCTCCCAAACAGCATCCAAAAGTTAAACTGCTACATTCAGTAATAAATTGTTATGTGCAGTTATTATCACAGACTTTATCGTCAGACGTAGTGACGTTACACAAATGCCAAGGGGAATTTTGAAATCTTCGGACATCTGTTTAAGAGGCAGGTCCATGGTCACTGCTGTGGAGGTCGATTGTGGGACGGTTATTGGAATAAGCTCTAACTAGATTTGTAACATTATTCTTTTGTCCCCCAAATGCAGTAACGAAGGAAGAAGAGTCTCTGTAATCCCACATTAGGAAATGCTTTTATAGGTCAATGAATGTACTCAGAACTAAGCATGTGTTTCATTTTTAACTGTGTATCTCTGAAAAGCTAATAAAAAAGAAATAAACGAAAAGGCCAGTCTGTCGGCACAGCAATAGCGCTACTGTTTGCAAAGTTTAGAACCCGGGTTTGGGAATGAGCCCGAGTCATCAGTGGGCTGGCTGGGGGAGGTTGGATGAGCGTCCCACAGCCTGCTCTCTCACCTCAGGGAGTGAGGGAGCTCCAGCTACGCTGCAGTACCACCAGCTGGGTGACTGCAGGTGGCACCACGCAGGAGTCGACAAGCCAGGGATGGAGGATGCTGATGTGCTCTGATGCGAGTACATGCACCAGCATGGGGCGTGTCCTCGGTGTCTTAGGGGAGAAAATCAGTGGAAAAAGTCATCAACCGCAGCAGGAGGCTGTCCACTCCTCAGCAAAGGCCCTGCATTACTGACTGTGGTGCTCTCCTGTGGATCACTACTGAACTGGAGTACCTAGGCAAGAATGGGCTGCAGGATAACAGGCAACATGGATTCATGGAAAGGATGTCATGCCAAACAAACCTAATCACACTGTCTGACTGGGTCACTAGGGAACTAGACAGAGGCCACCCAGTGGACCTCCTCTACTTCGATTTCAGTAAGGCCTTTGATTCGGTGCCATAAAACCACCTGCTGAAAAAGTTGGAGGACCTGGGTACAGCCACGTGCAAAGTCAGTTGGGTAGGTAATTGGCTTATGGACAAAAAACAGACAGTAGTGGTTAACAAGGTGAGGTCTGATGAAGGCGCGGTCACTAGTGGCGTGCCCCAGGCTCAGTGCTGGGGCCAGTCCTGTTTAATGTCTTTATCAGTGACATTGCTATAGGTATTCAGGGCAGTATTGCTCTATTCGTGGATGATACCAAGCTAGGAGGAAGGGCTGACAGTGAGGAGACAGTTAAGGACCTACAAAAAGACCTACGGAGGCAGAAAAGATGGTCCAACATCTGGCAACTGAAGTTCAATGCCAAAAAATAAAAGGTGATGCATTTTGGTAAAGGGAACCCAAGGACAGAGTACCACCTCAATGGAGTCCAGCTCAGCACCATGCAAGAAGAATGGGACCTAGGTGCCATCATAAGCAGCACCCTTAAACAGACAAGCCAATGCAACAAAGCTTATAGCAAGGCCAACACAATGCTGGAGTGCACAGGGAGGAGATTCGACAGCAGGAGGAAGGAGGTAATACTGCCACTCTACAGGTCCCTGGTAAGAACCCTCCTGGAGTACTGTGTCCAGTTTTGGAGTCCATATCTGAAAAAGGATATAAAAAAGTTGGAGGCTGTCCAGAGAAGAGCGACATAAATGATCCAGGGCCTTCAAGGACACTCGTACGAGGAGCATCTGGAAGTATTAAATATGTTCTCACTGGAGACAAGGAAGGAGAGGGGAGACATGATTGAAACATACAAGTTCCTGAGAGGAATAAATAAGGTACAATCATGCCGGCCCGGTGGCGCTGAGGGTTGAGGCGCTGGACGCCACACCTCACACTATACCAGCGACCCGGGTTCAGGAACAAGCCCGGGCCATCGGAGGTCTGTAGGGGTGGGAGAAGATTGAGCGTCTGACGGACTGCTCTCCTCTCCCGGGGGGGGGGGGTTCCTTGCTCAGTGCTCGCCTGGCCTCTGGAGAAAGCCAGGAGCACAGCAAGCATCGCAGCTAAAATCGAGGGGATGGGGAGTGGCGACGTTGGCGGTGATGCCATGACGCCTGGGTGTGTGCCACTCCCCCAGGAACATGGGAAACTACTGTGCCCAGTCTCCTAGATGATGGAGACCTTAAATCAGCAGAGACCCTGACTGCCCACACCTGCCCGACATCCCAGTAAGTCCGACACCTGCAAAATTCTCGGGGTGTAGCTGCTCTGCCCCGTACCCGCCTGGGGGGCTATAGCCATGGCTCAATGGGGACTTGTCGGGTAGAATCGGGCACGTGGGAGCGGGGAGATCAAGCATATGTGTCTCCTGAAGGAGTGGAGACCAGGTGCAGGATGGGAGGTGAAAATAGAAATTAAAAAAAATTAAAAAAATAGGTACAATCCTCGGACCTGTTTAACAGAGTTTCCGACTCTAACACTAGAGGGCATGAGAGGAAGTTGAGGGAGGGGGGCTTCAAGAGGGAGCTTAGGAAACACTTTTACAGAAAGAGTTGTGGAGCCATGGAATAAACTGCCAGCTGAGGTAGTGGAAGCAAAGTCCGTGACATCATTCAAGCTGGGGTGGGACAAGGCTAAAGCATGATCAAAAGCAACAGAAGCAGTAGGAGGCATCAGGCAGAAGGGGGGGGGGGGTTATGTCCTGGGACATGAGAAGGTCCAAGGAACACATGGGCAGACTAGATGGACCCTTTGTCTCCTGACGTCTTTTTTTTTTTTATGCTTTCTTTCACTGACTGAGTCTCCATTGGGGGTAGTCCACCCCTTCCCCAATGGCCCCGCTCTGGGGGACAAGCCAAGGTGCACCAGGGAAGACAGATAAATTCTGGAGAAGGTGGGTGATGGGGCTGGATGAAGGGGTAGGACCCATGGGAGCTGGCTGGCAGCAAAAGGAGGAAAAAGCATACTATACAAACAAAAAATAAACTGGACTGTTAAGAGTCAACAGACCCAAATTCATAAGAGTTTCTTCATCTAAGACCTATCAACAATACTCACTCCAGCTTCTCCCTCCTCTTACACCCTTAGAAACATAAATCATAGCTTTTTCCATATCCCCAGATGTCGCTGTCTGATTGGGCAGGCTGCTTTGTGGAACAACCTACCCACACAATTCAAATTCTCTTTCTCTCAGCCCTTGCTCAGAATTCAGCTATGTGCTCTGACCAAACCTAGTTGCCACTCCTTGACCAGTCTGTTAAAATTATGAACATAGTAGTGTTGTCCAAGTACCCCAGTTTACTTATGCCTACCCCTCTTTTACCTATGCTGAATGTTTGCACTACTCATACCTTGCTCAAGAATTGCACTCACCTCCCTATGTCCCTTAAAACTTCTAATAGGAACATTATGCTTTGTATCATATGTAACACGTTTTGTATTGGATGTATCTGTTACCATGACTTTTTATTAGCATAAAGCTGTATTTCTGTTCCTTGTATATACTGTATGATGTTTGTTGATTTACCCATACTCTCCCACAGGACGTACCTGGAAATTAGCTGTTTACAGCTCAGTGGGTCTTTCCTGGTAAAATACTGAAATTAGTACACTAATATATCTAATGACGACATGGATCCATGTTCCACTTACTACTGTGGTAGGGAATCCAGCAACAATCCAGATCAAGTTATCTGTTTCCTTCAAACCCCTTGTCTGCCATCATTGTCTATGGTGGGCTGGAATGCACGCATCTGTATCTGCTATGCCCAAGGCCTGTAGTTACCTCAAGAAAAAAATGTCACATAAATGTGAAAGTGATGTGAGCCGTTTTCAACTGCTAACCATTATTTCCTCATCCGGTGTCAGAGAAGAGCATCAGATGAAGACAGGAAATCAGTGTGTGAAATTCTACCGTAAGATGCACAAGGGCACTCATTTGCACCCTCCACACAAGGTGAAAGTAATAGTTTTGGGATGGCTGATGCAGTGGGTTGAGCATTAAAGGCAGTATGTGGTTGACAAACTTTCCAAGAAGATCAGTCACAGATCTGCCCAAAAGGTCATCACACCACCACTCTACAGATATTGGATGAGAGCGGTCAGCCACAAGAACTGTAAGCCTCCTATTGGAATAGGAAACTCTGAATTCTCCCCAGAGGGCACCTCATTTGTAGATACCATAACATTAAAATAGACATTTTTCTTCCTCTGCCTGTTTTTGCTATTCTGAGGATTCTCAAAATTCTCCAAGGAGCCAGAAATTATGATGCTCCTAGTTCCACAGTATCCCAAAAAGATGTGGTTGTTTTTTTTTGGTTTTGCAATTCAACGTATTTTATTGAAAGATACTTCCGGAACTACTGGCTCAGGAGCACTAACCACATCCCCTCTGTTCAGTTTTGGGATCACAGGCAAGTGTCTGTCTTACCTAGCTCTACAATTTCTGTATCTTACTGCTTGTCATGGACATGTATCTGGGACACACCTAGAAATGATTTCAGCTCAGTGTGTGGTTTCCGGTCACCAAATTTTAAGTAAACAAATATATGGATTGGGAGTCCATAACAGGGTGTCTTAAGTGCCCTTAGTAGTACATCTATGATTGTAACTGGAAAAGGTTTGCTTGCTGGTATAAAAGAAAGGTAAGAAACCATTTTCAGCACTGGTAAACATGGTTCTGGATTACAAAATGGACTTCTTGACTTCAGGGTTGCATATGAATCAAATGATGTTTTACACACCAGTCTCAGGCCAGTCCTGTTTTTTTTTTTACTGTTTCCTCTGACATACAGTATGCTTCCCATGGTTACATCTGTGACCAGAGCATACAGTCCATTGGCCCTGCAAGATTTGGTGACCACTATGAGAAACAGGGTTTTCTGGATTAGAATTTTAAGTCACACTTCAGGCTGGTTAAAAAGTGGCATGCATCAATCTGTTCAGAATCTGGCTGCTTTCTTAGGAAGTCTCAGGTTTATCTGAATAATACAATATGCATACTTTTCTTACAGTGGGTCTGTCTTTTTGCCTCTTGCCATGGAAATCTCTAATACCAGTGTTAGACTAGTGGCTCTTGTGGTTGCTGAAATTAGTTTCACCATTTGTGTTGTTTTACTTTAAGGTCACTGATTGCCTTAAACAATCCCTTCCCTCCCTCCCAGATTAGGTTTTGGGATGAGTCAGCTGATATTAAAAGCTACACAGCAGAAATATTGCATATAGTCGAACCCTCTTAAAATGGACATGTTGGTGAGACCCAATTTTGCAGCCACATTATCACGGGGACACCTTATAATATAAGATGGGTCTCACCAACATGTCCATTTTAAGAGGGTTCGACTATATGTAATATTTCTGCTGCGTTGTATCCTTTGCACCCAGTTTTTCAGATATGTATGGCCATGGTATTAAGCTGCTGGAGAAGGTCCAGAGGAGGGCTACAAAGATGATAGCTAGTCAGCAGGGTATGACATACGAGGAGAGATTGAGGGCACTGAACATGTACTCCCTGGAAGACAGGAGAGAGAGGGGACAAGATTGGGACTTTCAAGTACTTGAAATGGATAAATAAGGTTGATAATGAGAGTCTCTTTAAGTTGGGTGGCAACCATAACACGAGGGGGCACAGTCTTAAGCTGGAGGGTGGGAGGTTTAGGAGGGAGGTCAGGAAGCACTTCTTCACAGAGAGAGAGTAGTGTACACTTGGAATGAGCTGTCAGAAGAGGTAATCTCGTTGAAGAGAGTGGACAGCTTTAAGAGAGGCTGGGACAGGTATAGGGGGAGGGTAAGGGTCATGGGTAGGGAGGATGGGAGGAGTGGGGAGAGGGAGCAGGGAACAGTAGCTCAAGCTGTGGACCCTGCAATACGAGAAGACTTGATAGACCAAATGGCCTTCTTCTGCTGGCTTCTTCATATGTTCGTGTGGTATACAATTATTCAAAGATGTCATGCTTTTGTTATAGGTAATAGTCGGTTTCAATCAGCTAGAGGCCTAAAAAAGTTAGTTAGAAGAGAGGCGCTGCTTCTAGCCAAATCTACCAGCCTGCGTTGCAAGGAAACAGACCGGGGTGGTAAGAATTACAGTGACAGCAGGCATGAATTAGAATCAAATCAGATGAACTTCCCAGTCGGAGCCAGCTTACTTCTGCCTTGATTGGTGAAAGAGATGAGGAACAGACTGGGGAATAGCAGGGGCAAGCAGTATGCCACAGATTACATCAGCTGTTTTTCTGCCACACAGAGCACCGAACTGTTCCACAGCCAGAGCCGCTGATATGGGGCTATCAGTGAAGGGAAAAAACAAACAAAATAGTGCCAGTAATGGGATGCTATTGATCCTAACATAATCAATAGCATTGCATTACAACTGGGTTTTTCGAGTGGTCACACCAGAGAAGCACACCTTTTCCTGTTTGGGCCACGCCCGGCAAACCACTGAGCAAAAAGTCTGCTATTATCTTCGCAGAGCAGCATTAAAAACACAAGGACATATGTACACATCACTAGGCCTTGCACACCAGTGCCACCCAGTGGCCAAACAGGAAATAAAACATAGAAACATTGAAGTTGATGGCAGATAAGGACTGCAAGGCACATCCAGTCTGCTCAAATGTCAGAATTCCCTACCACAACCACCAATACTGCAAGAAGGTATATATATTTTTTTTCCTTTTAATCTTGCTTTTTTCCCTTGGCCACTGCCCTAATCTGCTCCTCAGCTAGTGACCTCCCAGCCCTGCATGAAGCCATCCCTGGACTGTCCCCCATGGTGTACATCCTGTTGAGAAGTGAAAGGTCCCTAGTCTTCCCCACAATAGGAACATATCCACAATTGTGGGGTTGAAGTTTCAGCTTCCACTCAGCCTGGGGCAGGACTTTTTTCCTAGACTGAGTCCCCACTCGCCTCTTCAATGCTGGGTACATCTTCTGGCAGCCTCATGCACCACAGTGTTGGCAGCGGAAGCCTACCCCGCATGAGGGAGCAAAGTTTCCTTTTCACTGCAAGGTGGCGCCAATGTACCTATCTTTCTGGTTAGTGCAAAAAAGAAAGGTTTGGGTCACCTCCTGCACATGGCCCTTCTCCATCCAGGTCATTTGTATGTTTGCACAATTACAACTTACCTAGGACTCCCACTGAAAAAGTTACTACACATGAAGACTGTTCTGTTGGCAGCATGGAAGGATGGAGTACTGTCTGAAGAGTGAGATTTTCATTTTTTATCATACTGATTTGTGACTCATGCATATGTATCTCCCTGTCTGAAGATGTAAGTTTCTCTTTTTCTGGAGAACATCCAGGCTTTTCATAGGTTGAAACAGGCTGGTACCTGGAAAAAGAAAACATGGTGCTTTGTGAATTGATTGACAGCTACTCTAACACTACAGGTAACACACAGATAACTGGTACCCATTTTAGCTACCTTAAGAACAAAAACAGAGGGTCCATTTTTGTTTGTATTTATAAAACATTAGATGACTAAAAGGATACCGTCAACCAACTACAGGATATGAGCCCTTGTTTAAAATGTATTGTGCAGCTCCCCTTCTGGTGGCACGGTGACCCACCTGCATCACTGCCATGTATACGGGCAGCTAGGTATGACCCAGGGAGCTGCTGTGTCCTGGGGTATATGGTGAAACTGCTCACTGAGAGCCCCTTGCACTCAGCAGTAGCAGGTTGCCTGACTGCCTGCTAAAGTTGGAAAATGTGGACACCTTAGGAACAAAGCAGGCTATACCACTGGACTTCAAACGCCTGATTTTACTGGAGGGATTCATAACAAAGTTAATTTATACAATTAGCGACTACACAGGCCCAAGGACCCAGCAATTGATGATGGTAACCTGGTTTCCAAGTGTATCCATTCCAACCCTTGTCTTAAGCGGCACAGCATGCTAGTGGTGCAGTAGCCGTCTGATGTGCACTTTGTGTCCCTTCTTGCTCCCAGCACTTCTTCCTCAGAGCATGGTCTCTGACATGCTCTATCCTTTGTGTCTTGATATGCAAGGTGGCTGCAGGTGGCCTCCTCGTACTCTGTAGCCAATACAGTGCCTGGGGATTCTCTATCCACCTTCTGTGCTAAATCCTTGCTTCTCTGCCCCTCTATTTATTGCAACAACCTGAACAGATGGGCCATTGCTCATTACTGAATATAGCGTAATGGCAAGCCCCCAAACATTATCAGGGCCACTCATGACTTCTAAACAGAAAGGGGAGGCCATGCTGATGGTGCATGACTCATGACTTTACAATGGTGGCCAGCTTTGCGCTGCTGGACCTCATCACACAACATTCTCAGTAATTACTATAGCACACCCTACAACCTGCCCCACCAGGATGGCTTGCTGGCTGTTGGGCTGTGGGTGCACCTACAATTGCTCAGGCACTCCCCCTCCCCCCCATATATGTCATGGAGATGTGCCTCCCACCTGACTCGTGATGTCTCAAGGTGGTACTTGCTTTACCTGTTGCTTGGGTATTGGATGATCTCAAAAAGCAGGCCTCTGAGGTTGCCCCTCCACTTAGATGCACATGACAACTCTTTTCGGGAACCCACCCTCAAGCCCGATAGCCATCAGGTGATGTCATAAAAACATAACTTGTCAGCAGCTAAGGACCTCTTGGCCCATCTAGTCTGCCCAGTTTTCCCTGCCTGCTGTGCCACTGCAGACCCTACTCGATCTCCGGTCATCTCCTTCCCTTGCCTTACTACCAAGGTCCCCTTGTATCTATCCCATGCATGCTTGAATCCCGTCACCATTTTGGCATCCACCACCTCTGCTGGAAGGTTGTTCCAGGTATCCACCACCCTGTCCATGAAGAAGTATTTCCTCACATTTCATCTGAGCCTCCCCTCCTCCAACATCATTGCGTGACCCCTTGTCCTCGAGCTGATTTTTCTATGGAAAATGCTACCTTCCTATACCTTATTAATACCTGTTAGCTATTTGAATGTTTCTGTCATATCCCCCACTTCCCTCCTCTCCTTCAGAGTACATATTCAGTTCCTTGAGTTTCTCCTAGTAGGGCTTTTGATGCAGGCCCTGCACCATTTTGGTTGCCCTCTTTTTTTTTTTTTTTTTTTACCACCTCCACCTTATCAATGTCCTTTCGGAGGTGGGGTCTTACCAGTGCTCTGTACAGGGGTAATATTACCTCCTTCCTCCTACTTGTGATACCCCCTTCCTATGCACCTGAGCATTCTGCTAGCCATCCTGTATCCTTTTTTTCACACACCCAGGTCCCTATCCTGTCCTGGTGGTTGCCAGTACTTCCCCTCCCAATTGGTATGTAGTCCCCAGGTTTCTGCTCCTCAAGTGCATGATTTTTCACTTTTTTGCATTGAAAACCGGCTGCCAAACTCTTGACCATTCTTCCAACTTTTTCAAATCATCCCTCATTTTTCCACCTCTCCCCCCCTTCCCCAAAGTTGTGTCCAATCTGTTGCAGATTTTTGTGTAATCTGTGAACAGGCATACTTTCCCCTCTAGCCCTTCAGCAGTGTCACTAATAAAGATATTGAAGACGTCCAAGCCTAGTACTGAGCCCTGAGGCACCCCGCTGGTCACCTTGCCTTCTCCCAGAGTGGACACCATTTACCACCACGCTCTGACTCCTGTTGCTTAACCAACTTCTTACCCGGTTTATTTGACCCACTCCCAGACTCCATGGGGAGACACCCCCAGGAGTTCCTGTCCCTTGAGGAGTGACCTCCAGGGGCCCCTGCAGCCTCACTGTGGTCCCCCCAAGACTTACAAACTACATGCCAGATCCTCACCCACGGCTTCCAGTAGCATGGGACGTGTCTTGGGTACCCGAAGTCCCTCCTGATCGCTTCTGAGGTCTCACTCAATGACATACTGACACCGCTGCCTCTGTGAGATGTCCAGAACCCCATGCTACTCTCAGTGCTCTGAGAGTGACTGGTATCCATATTTTCAAGTGTGAGCATGCCATGGGGGGCTTTGGTACCTCTGGCCAAAGTCCTGCAGCCAGCCACTTGGTGGACACAGTGTGTGCCCACTCCCCCTGAGCATGTGGGAGTACCCCGACACCTCAGTGTTTAGCTGGCTATGCCTGCAGCTGCTCCTGACCAGCATCTGTGTATTGGATATCTCAAGTCCATCCCTCAGGGCACCTGCACAGAAAGGGCACCTGCAGGGTTAACAGTGCCTGCCAGCTTTCTGGCACCTCTAGCTACCCAGCAGCGTCCCACCAAAAGGCCCTTCTCCATCTACACTGGCAGCTCAAGGGGCCCCTCTATATACTACCTGATGCTCATCCCACAGCAGCATCACTCATAGAGGAGCGTACCAGGGCGCCCCTTCCCTACTGGCCACATCTGGTAACAACCACCTCCCTCTACTGTAAGGAGGGGGTTGTCACAATTGTTCTGTTTTTTTCCTAAAACAAAAAGCACCAATTTATAATGAATATTGTACATAGTTGCCTCTTTACAAGGCCCTGGTCATGCCCAACTTAGAGTACTGCATGCAGTTCTAGGCTATTCAATACACCAAGAATATTCAGGCAGTTGCGAGGGTGCAATGCAGGCCAACCAAAATGATCAGGTGTATGAAGGACAAATTTATGAGGGAGACTAGAGGCCCTTAACATGTTCTCCGGGGGCAAGAGGCGACATGATCTCTCTTTTGCATACTTAAGTGTATTGATAAGATCAAACAGTCAGAGATCTTCATCTGAGAGAGTTTGATCTGGTGTCTGCCGGCAGAATATGGGGACATGCTCTGACACTTAGAGGTGATATATTCAGGGGTAAGGTTGGGAAGCACTTCTTCTCCCACAAGGTCATGACTTTTTGGAACAGCCTAGCAGTAGGGCTGTGTGAATACCTTTTTCTGAATATTTAGCTGAATATTACATTCGGGGGTTCCATATATTCGGGTGTTTGGTATTCAGCTGGGTGAGCATTAAATATCTTGGCATCACCCTGGACAGTTCCCTTTCTTACACTCAGCACATTGGCAATGTAGCTAAGGCTGCTACTATACAGATTGGCCTGCTCCACAAACACAAACACTGCATGACTACTGATGCCCTTAGACTGGCCATCTACAGCTCTGCCACCTACGTCATCGACTACAGTCTAGCCATCTATGGCTCTGCTTCCCCTACTGCCCTCCAGAGGATATTGGTGACACTCAACAAGGCCTGTAGGCTTCTAACAGGTGTTGTCCACCTAACACACACCTGTGACCTGTATGCCCAGGCTGGATGGCTTCCACTCCTCAGCAGAATACAATATCAGACCTACCTGTTAACCAAAAAGGTTGTCCTCGGGCTCATGCCGTCATGTGTTGCAAAGCTCCTTACTGCCCACAGCAGCGCCCAGCATACACGTAGTGCTCAATGTCAAACCATCCAGGTCCCCAGACGCCGGACCACAATGGGTCAGAGGTCATTCACCCACAGGGCTCCTCAGTGGTACAATACCCTTAACAAAGAAACACTTACAACTGCAACGCTTGGACCCTTTAAAAGGCAACTCCGACTATTCCTCGCCTCAACCACTCAGTGTGACTGCCTCTCCTAAGGAACTGCCTCTTCATTTTACTTCAGTTGAAGGTGACCCGTAACCTCCCTTAGAGCTCCACACTATTGGCACCAGCTTCCCCCACTTTCAACCCTAACCCCCTCTTCCACTCCCCTGCCTCACCCACCCCCTCCCATCCTTAATGGCACGTTACAGATATGGGGCCCTCCAGTCCCTATCCACCTCACACTTTTACCACCCACCCCTACCCTCCGACAATGGCCCTTTAGCCTGCCTACTCCTTCCTGACCCCCTCCTACTCTATACTCACTATATACTGTTCACCCTGAAACTTGTCATAATCTGGCTTACGATGTCTCTCTCCATTAATGTCTGTATATTTAAAGCTTAGCCAGCTCTGTGTTTTAAGACTGTAACCATTGTCAACCGTTGTATGTATGTTACCCTCCATCCTTTAACATGTAACCTTTATAAATGAGCAGTTCTTGCTCAAAGGTACTTGTAATCCCAGAGTTTAATAAAAAATAATAGCCCCCCCCCAGGTGACCAGGGCTAGTCTCCCGGCCAGCCCCTGGCTCCATTAACAGTACATCAACCCACATCTTAACTCTGTTTGTTTATTACCAAAAATAAAATTGCAGTTATCGCCAACTCCACCAGGATCCAAGTGACCTCTCTCCACAGACAAGCCCCACACTCCCCAAAGCAGTCCATTACTTCCACAAGCGTAAGGGCAAACATAAAAACTAGGAGGATTTGAAACCTGAAACTTGCAGGTTTGATAGAGTTTGGCCCAAGGTACTCATTTTTGGTTTTATCTCCCAAACTTCAGTAGTTTTCAAAATATTCAAGAAAAACAGTTCAGTTTCTGAGCATGTGCAGTTTAAAAACTCAGCGTTCTAAGGATAATGTGTAACCCTTAGGTGGCATTATCCCAAGAGATACTACCCCTGCCTGCGTGACTAGGTGCAGGTTGAGGGGCCTGGGTACTGAAAACGGGTGACTCCACCCGGAAGACAGGGTTTGTGGTAGGATAGCTGACCTGGGTACAGCCCTCTGGGACACTGTTTGTCCTCTAGTGGCCTAAATGATTCACAGAATACACAATTGCAATTTACCCCGACAAGTTTTAACCCCGCACTTGTACTTACCATCGGGGCTGGTTCAGCTGGCTTGACCCTGGAGACCCCCTGTAAAATAAGATTTAGCACTACAACCAACAGTATTTCAATGCTGTTTGTACAGAGGTAAACCACAACCAGTTTCAATGCAAAATAGATTTAGATCTGATTTATTTAAGGGGGCAGCAACAAGAAAGGGACAGAATCTGGTGGTTGATTCAAGATCTGAAAGATTCAGGTAATATGACATGCACATTAGAGTCCCACAACACAGTTACACACACACTCTAGGTACTCAGTTGTTGGTAAAGGCTAGCCTGAAGCATTGCCCGGGGTAGGCCAGCATTGCAGCTGATTGGGGCCCTAATGATGGAAAGAAATAATCATGCACAGTAACCCACAATTTGTAATCCAGAGCCAGGTGGCTCAGTTCATGATAATTAGGCAAAACAGTTAAATCAGATGACCCACTTTGATTGAGCTGCTGTTGCAGGGAGCTACCCTGGAGTTTACTCACACTGCCCAGTACAGGACACAGGATTGATGAAATAGAGACCTCTGGATGAAGAGCTGGATGGCCTGGAGAAGCAGGGTCCACACAATTCACCGTGGTGTCGTTCCTGTTCATGATGTTGAGCAGGGGGTTGATCCCTGGGCTGGTCTCTCATCAATGGTTTTCTCTGTGGCATGAGCAGCTGTCTGGGCCAAGGGGACAGGGCCCAGACCAGGTAAACAATTCGGATAACAGTCCAGTGGTTGCTGGATGCAGCTTCCAGCAAGCATGACACAATCTGGCAGTGGGGAACCAAATCGCGACCCACTATCCGCATTCAGCACACTTATAGTAAAAGCAAGTACATACTACAGTTCAGAGGACGGTCCGGTTGCAATTCACAGTGTCTCTGTGCAATCCGTTCGCTCTGCGGCAGTCTCAGGTCCTGACAGACCAATTCTACCGAGGCAAATCTTCAGTCCACTTCAGGAAAATCCAATTTATCACAATTCAGGATTCTGGTCACAAGCACAGCAACTTTGGATAAAGTCCGATATTTTAAGCATTTTTCTTCGCTAGAGAAGATGGCGGCAGGCAGACCAAACACAGCCTTCCTGCCGATTTCCCCAGCGACTACACAGGAACAGCTGCTTGAATATCTCGAGCTGTTCACTCTTTCAACTCCAAACCCAGACTGACGCACTGCTGCAGGCAGCTTGAGATTTTCCCAGTGATCCAAAAGATTTGATTAGTTGATTCATCTGTCTGTCACAACTAGAGCTCCCCCTCCAGGTCCATTTAGCCAAAATGCAAAACTACAATTCCTACAGAAATTCACTCCCACAAGACTCCTAGGGACAGACTCCATTTTAGGGTCCCCAAAGTTCTGACTGGTTCAAACTAGCAGTCCAGAACCAAGATGGTGGGGATTAACAGAAATGTCCATGCTGCAAAGGAAGGCAGGTTAGACAAACTACAATATTATTATTATTAAAGCAGATAAACAACAAACAGTTACAGTTCCTAATAGGGCTCCCTCTGTGCAGTTAGCGATGGCAGAATGGAGCGATAACACTGCAGCCTGGGCAGGACTTGAGCCTGAAACTACTCAGCCCCTACCCAGATTAATTATACACTATGAAATAGGCAGCTCTTAAAGAGACAGGCATGGAGGCTAACAGGGCACTCACATGCAAACACTTTTAAATTGCTAGGACACAGAACACCAGGCTGTCAGTGGGCATTTAGGCAAGCCCAAAGAAGACTTTTGGGAACCCCCATTTGTAAGGGGTTACACCCTTCCCTGCCTAGAAAGAACTTGGCATCCACGTCAAGTCTATACCACAATAGCATGGAAAAAAACAATATACTGTACGATATATATGTGACATTACTACACAAGATCACTGAGGCATCCGTAAAACATAAACTTGTCACATTGCTATACTGATTCAGTATTCTCTACACATATACTATATTCATAATGACAACAGCTTCACAAATTTCATACATTCAATACTGATTCTACTATGATCTATGCAATGATATTACTGTACTTATTCATGTAACAGTTTCTTGCACTTTGAACAATACAGATGGGGATCCACTCCTATCAGCTAACTTAGGGCTAGATGGGGCAGGGGCACCATGTTCTGAGGCAAGAACAATTAACCTAGAAGTGGCAGACAGGCTCAATTTAGGCAGTGAGCTCTTTGAAATGTAAACACCCTTGTGAACGACATTGAGAAGCAAATCCACAGGCCTCCCAGGGGGGTCATAGCTGAGGTGCATCACTGGTTTGACAGCTCGTCCAGACTTTCTGGGGGAAAACAGGCACAGGCTCTGGGCGGTCAACACTGGCATTGGTTTCTTCTCCTGTAGTGTGGGATACCTCTGCACTGGTTGAAATGTCCAGATTGGGAACATTATCAGACCCTTGCACTGATTCTGGTTCCACAATACTTTGCTCATTATCATCTTCTGAAGAAGGTCCCAACTGCTCATCCTGAGGATGCTCTGACAGTTGGACTTCGTGGCACTGGAGGGGTGCTGTCAACACTTTTATAGGGTTCTTCAAGGGCTGGTATGTCACCAGAGAGATTTACCACATCAGATTCCTCCAAACAGTTCTACTAGACACAAAGAATCTGATACCTCAGACGTAACACTTTGTACCTCACTTTCAGGGGCCATCGGCTCTAAGAAGGAGGCTGGAGGGTTAGGCAGTCCCCACTTCATCCCCACAATTATACATAGGGTTACCTCAAAACAATTGACTCAGTTCATAAGACGGGTAATAAGAATTGTCACACTCACTTTCATCAGATGTGGACTGACAGTCACTATCATTTTGGGCCTGCCGGGAGGGGGAGAGGCCTTAGATCTGGAACAACTGGGGCAGGTTGACTCTGTCTCTCTTTTTAGCAGTAGGACGAGTCACCGGCCCAGGAAGGGTAATATCTGATGGTTCAGTGTCAATGATCACTTGGCCAATGGGCAGTAGGTGGTTTCTGTGCATGGTCTTGACAGCATTGGAGTCATTCTCAGGGTGCACTTTATACACAGATAAATCATCCAACTTGCTGACTATTACATGTGGAGGATGATGCCACCTGTCAGTGATTTTATGTTTGCCGTGCAATCCCAAGTTATGTAATAGCACTCGATCCCCAGGCAACAACTCCCGAGTCTTTACCCGTCAGTCATGTCTCTTTGTTAGCAAGGTTTCGTTGACAGCCATTGTTTGAGCTAGTTGGTACGCATGGTTCAACTGAGCTTTCAGCTTCTGTACATACTGTAAATAGTGCTCAGCTCTGACCCCATCTGGAGAGACTCCAAAGCAGACATCCATAGGCAACCGGGCTTCCTGCCAGAACATGAGGCGATAGGGAGAAAACCTAGTAGCATCACTTTTGGTGCAACTGTAAGCGTGTACTAAGGTGCTAATCTGCTGACTCCACTTAGACTTGTCTTTAGGATGAAGAGTGCCCAACATATCCAGGAGAGTTCTGTTGAAGTGTTCCGGCTGGGGTCCCCTTGGGGGTGGTAAGCAGTGGTTCTAGACTTTTGCACCCCCCACAGGCAGAGCATCTCCTTAATCAATCTGCTTTCAAAGTCCCTTCCTTGATCAGAATGGATATGTTGGGGCGCACCATGATGGGCAAAGAACTTTTCTACTAGCACCTTGGCCACCATAGAGGCCTTCTGATCTGTGGTCGGGAAAACTTGTGCATATCGGGTAAAGTGATCGGTGACTACCAGTACATTGCCAATGTTCTTTTGATCAGGCTCCAAACACAGAAAGTCTATGCAAACCAGTTCCATGGGGGCACTGGTTGAAATGTTAACAAGAGAAGCGACTTTCTGGGGCAAAACTTTTCTCTGAAGGTACCGACTGCAGGTTTTGACATAGTTTTCAACATCAGCCCCCATTTTTGGCCTGTAGAATCTAGACCTCACCAAGTCGAGGGTCTGGTCAATACCAAGGTGTCCCATGTAGTTGTACAGGGACCTCAGTACTAGCTGCTTGAAAGCCGTGGGGAGTACCAATTGCTGCTTGTCTAACTGACCACGCCGATCTACTGTCTCTCGATAGAGTGACTGGTCTCGTAACTGTAGTCGGGGGCCTTCCTTGAATAATAAGGCAGTTCGTAAGTCAGTAGAACATAGTTTAGACACATCTTTCCCCGCACTAAGGGCATCAAGTGCGGGCTGGATCATGGGGTCTTGGGATTGAGCCCACTGAATGCTGTCACTATCAAAGTGAGGCAAGGCACTGATATCCAAAGCAGAAAAATGACAATAGGCTGCAGGTATGTAAGTATCGGGGGGGTCCCAAACAGTCCACCCGACAGTCCACTGTATCTGCGGATGGCTGCTCGCCTTTGTCAAATTTTTGGCACAGTGGTTTAACAGAGTGTTCTGACAGCCTCACCCAGTTGTCTTGGGGGCTTGGCCACCATGAAAGAGTGTCAGCATCAATATGGTTCAGTCCAGGTTGGTATTCAACCGCATAATTGTAAGTCGACAGAGCAGAAAGCCACCGGTGGCCAGTGGCGTCCAACTTTGCTGAGGTCTGCACATACGTTAGGGTGTTTTTATCAGTTTTTACCAATATTTTGGCCCTTGTGAAATTGGTAGACTATGGCACACTTTAGAGCGAGAAACTCCAACTTGTGAACAGGATAAATTCGTTCAGATAAAGTCAAGCTTCTACTAGCGAAGGCCACATGTCTCGGACTATCTTCATAATCTTGATACAACATGGCCCCAAGTCCCTTCAGGCTGGCATCCATTTGCTGGACATATGGCTTGGTAGGGTCAGCATAGGCGAGTACTGGGGCGTGAGTAAGCTGATAGATTATCTCAAAGAATGCCGCCTCACACTCGGGGTCCAACAGGCTCCAAATGGTTCACTTGTTCGAAAATACACTTTTTCTTCTCCTTGAGGGATCCCTTCTTGTACCTGCGGTTGGTAGGGGGATAGCCTTGAGTAAAATTGAGAAGTGGCTGGATTACCTTTGAATAGTCCTTAATAAACCAGCGATAATAGCAGCAGAACCCCAAGAAATGCTGTAGTTCTTTCAAATTAGTTGGCTGAGACCAGGTGGTCAGGGGCTCTACTTTACTGGGGTCTGTCTGTATCCCCTCGGCTGACACTATATGTCACACATATTCCACAGATGTTTGGAAAAACTGACACTTGTCTATAGATAGTTTGAGGCCAAATTCTTCCAGGCGGTCAAGAACTTTGAATAATCTGGTCGCATGTTCCTCTAGGGTGCGTCCAAAGATGATGACAGCATCCAAGTATACTAAACATTCTAACAGATTCATGTCTCCGACTGCACGTTCCATCAATCTCTAGAAAGTAGCAGGGGCAAACGAAATCCCCTGAAGCATCCTCAGAAATTCATAGAACCCCAAGGGACAAATGAAGGCTGTTTTCTCATGGTCCTCTGAGGCCATCGGGATTTGATAATACCCGCTTCGTAGTTCAAATACTGAAAACCACTGACTCTCATTCAGGCAGTGCAGGGCGTCCTGTATGCGGGGCATGGTGTATTGATCTGTTACAGTCTGTCTGTTTAGAGTCCGATAATCTACACACGTCCTCACAGACCTATTCTTCTTGTGCACGACTATGATGGAAGACGCATACAGGCTTCTTGACTCTTGAATAATGCCAGCAGCTAGCATCTCCTGTAGGTGCCTCTGAACATCGTCTATATCAGCTGGAGCAAGGTGGTGGGACCGCTCTCTAAAAGGTCTGTCGTTGTGAAACCTGATAGGATGATCGGCACCATGGACGCACCCCCACATCCCACTCCTTTAGGGCAAACACTTGGTCCCTCTGGGCAAGTTTCCTACTGACTCGAGTCTTCCATTCAGCAGACAATGGGGAATTGTCAATGTCGAATAAGTCTGGGGTCACTTCCTCCTTTTCACCGGAATATTTGTTGCTGGGCAGTACTGCAGTGTCCACACAATGCACCGTGGCCAACGTACACCCCCTGTTCATTCGAATCTCTCAATCAGACAATCCGTATGTGGACCATCACTCGCCATGCATAGGCATGGGCAAGGGCAGGCAGGACACTGGGTTTAACCAATAACCCCTCTGGCAACTTCCCTTCACCAGGGGTATCTAGCATCAGTATTTTATTTTTCACATCCTTTCTAAGGCAAACTTCTCCATGAATGGTGCACTGAGCATTGGGGGGTAGTACTAAAGAATCAGCATCTTTCTTCCACATAATCCCCACTGGCTCATCTCTGTCCGCTTCGGTAGTCTATTTCTGCAGGTCATAGGCTCTCTTTATCAAGGCTGGAATTCTCAGGGCTCACCCAGTCCATTGGAACTTGTTTCTCTTGACACAACTGCACTAGTCTTCCAAACACGTGGGCGTTGGTTCCAATGAGCAAGGGAACCCCATCATACATGGTTCCAATGAGCAAGGGAACCCCATCATACATTCCCGTAGGAGGGCACACGAGGGCTAGAGTCTCTACTTGTTCATCTACACCAGTTTCAGTCGCAGGAAAAGACAGCCAAAGCCAGACATATCCTAGGGGGGGATAAGACTTGTCGCTCAGGCCCCACACATGTAGGTCTTCCAGGGATTGAAATGGCACATCAGATAAGTGTTTGTCATACCACTCCTGGAATATAATGGTCACTTTTGACCCACTGTCGAGCACAGCCTGAACATGGACACCATTGACAGTCACAGTAGTCTCCATCGAAGACCAACCATTTTGGACCAGTCTGGAGGGACAGTAGCGGGGGCCTGGTCAGACAATTTAGCCACAAAGAAGTTTGAGTTAGGATTTCTTGAGCCTTCACAGCGGTCGTTTTGTGTACCCCTTGACCACTGATTTGCTTTCCGAAGCTCCCTTTGAAGCCTGTTTACCACTTTCTCTAAGTCCTTCTGAGACCAGCATTCCCTCTTCATATGGCTGTCCTTCCCACAATTATGACAAAATATACTTTCCAGGGCCTGGCGTGGCCGAGACGTCACATTAGAAGCTGAGGCTGGGGCAATACCAACAGAAATTCTTGGTTCAACCTCTGTCTGTCGTGTGGTGAGCGTTGGGAGACATTTCAGTAATTCTCTCACTTCCATAGTCAATTCTTCAACTTTTGAGCTACTGTCAGTAGAAGATGCCTGGGTGTGTACCCCCACCGCATAGCAGACACACTCTGATAAGGATCAGCAATTGTACCTGCAAGAGCAGCCTTCATAAAGAGACCGACTTTCGTTTCTCTGAACTCCCTCAGCAGTTCATCCCATGGCAGAGCATCCTTAGCAGTCCCTCTCTCGCTGGGCTCCCTGGGGCTGGCACCAGCATTTAGTTCTTGGATTCCTTCACGTGATTTATGGACTTCCGAGCCATCAGCGACTAACCCCGTGCCTGGAGCAGGGGTTGCGGCAGCTATGACCGCATAGGGTTCCTGAGAGCCTTCCTCCTCCTCAACTTCCCGTACCTCTTTCATCAACATATGGAAGGGCAAGGGAACAGATTTCCTTTGGTGCAGTTGCAATTTGAACAACACCCAGCTGGAGTGCTGGGCAGAGCAGAGTATATGATCCAGCCTTATCCGGTCCACCTCGCTAGAGGCCCAGCCTCTTTTCCGAAAAATGGTTTGTAGGATTCCCTCTAAGCGATCCATGTAAGTGGATAACAATTCCCCCAGTTGTTGTTTAACATCTAGTTTCCATTTCAAAGCCTCAGTACTATTGATGCCCCCAAACACATTGTCAAGGGCAACTAAGCACTCTTGGGCCTTGGCATCAGGGTTAGAAGACCTCAGGAAGCGAAAAGCATGTAGGGCAGGCCCCCGGAGGCTTTCCAACATGTGTGCCCTTTTTTCGGCCTCGGAGCATTGCCAGTCTTGTACCACAAGGGTAGCAGAGTCCATCCAGGTCTCCAGGTTGACTTCCCCATTAGGAGTAGGAAGGATGCCAGAGAACACCTTAAGCTTGCGGTATGAGTCGTGACTACCTGCTGGCACTGAGGCAGGCACGGAAATTGGTAAAGGGACAGGTGCTGTGGCTGGCATGGACAGCGGGGAAGGGACACTCCCCGATGGCAGGAATAATTTTTTCAAATCCTCCACAGTTTTACCTTCCTCCAGTAACAACTTGGCAAACTTCTCCTCAAAAGACTCAGATAATGGTGGGGGCTCATCCTCTAAGGGATCCTTACTATCTTAGTTATCACCCTCCAGGGGGCTGGGAACCCCTCGGGGGCAATAGTCTGGGGCACCTTTGAGCTGTCCACGGGGTTGCTACACTCCACCAAGGCCATGAGAGTTTGGGCAGTTAAATCAGCCTGTCGACCCACCACTACAGCTTGTTTCAAACATTTAGCTTTGGAAAGTGCCCCTTCAACAGTCCTTACTAGTGCCCATGAGTATATCAAGTATTAGCAAAGCATTTCGGGGGTCAATCTCCTGCTTCGTACACTACCCCACCAACTGGTACACAGCCACTTCTACTGGGGAAGCCATTAATCTTTAACAATAATTCTTGATTTCGTCCACTAGGGGAGTGCTAATCCCAGTGGTAGCCTCCAAGATGTAACTCCTAGGTGGCGTTATCCCAAGGGATTCTACCCCTGCCTGCGTGACCAGGTGCAGGTTGAGGGGCCTACGTACTGAAAGCGGGTGCCGCCACCCGGAGGATGGGATTTGTGGTAGCATAGCTGACCTGGGTACAGCCCTCCGGGATACTGTTACCCCTCTCTTTGTCCTCTAGTTGCCTAAATGATTCACAGAATACACAATTGCAATTTACTCCTGACAACAGTTTTAACCCCACACTTGTTGCACTTACCACCAGAGCTGGTTCAGCTGGCTTAGGGGACAGTAACAAGGAAGGGGCAGAATCTGGTGGTTGAGTCAAGATCTGAAAGACTCAGATTATATGGCATGCACATTAGAGTCCCACAACACAGTCACACACACACACTCTAGGTACCCAGTTGTTGGCAAAGGCTAGCCTGAAACATTGCCCGGGGTAGGCCAGCATTGCAGCTGGTCGGGGTCCTAATGATGGAAAGAAATAATCATGCACAGTAACCCACAATTTGTAATCCAGAGCCAGGTGGCTCAGTTCATGATAATTAGGCAAAACAATTAAATCAGATGACACACTTTGATTGAGCTGTTTTTGCAGGGAGCTACCCTGGAGTTTACTCACTACCCAGTACAGGACACAGGATTGATGAAATGAAGACCTCTGGATGAAAAGCTGGATGGCCAGGAGAAGCAGGGCCCACACGATTCACTGTGGTGTCGTTCCTGTTCGTGATGTTGAGCAGGGGGCTGATCCCTGGGCTGGTCTCTTGTCGATGGTTTTCTCAGAGGCGCGAGGAGCTGTCTGGGGCCAAGGTGGCAGGGCCCAGACCAGGTAAACAATTTGGATAACAGTCTGGTGGTTTCTGGATGCAGCTTCCAGCAAGCATGACACAATCAGGCAGTGGGGAACCAAATCACGACCCATTATTCGCATTCAGCACACTTACAGTAAAAGCAAGTAAATACCACAGTTCGTAGAATGGTCCGGTTTCAATTCACAGTGTCTCTGCGCAAACCATACACTCTGCGGCAGTCTCAGGTCCTGAAAGGCCGATCGCACTGAGGCAAATCGTTAGTCCACTTTAGGAAAATCCAATTTGTCACAATTCAGGATTCTGGTCACAAGCACAGCAACTTCGGATAAAGTCCGATATTTTAAGCAGACTTCTTCATTAGAGAAGATGGTGGCAGGCAGGCCAAACATAGCCTTCCCACCGATTTCCCCTGCGACTACACAGGAGCAGCTGCTCAAATATCTTGAGCTGTTCACTCTTCCAACTCCAAACTCAGACTGAGACACTGCTGGCAGCTTGGGACTTTCCCAGTGATCCAAAAGATTCTATTCATTGATTCATCTGTCTGTCACAACTAGAGCTCCCCCTCCAGGTCCATTTAGGTGCCAAAATGCAAAAACTACAATTCCTACAGAAATTCACTCCCACAAGACCCCTGGGGGCAGACTCCATTTTAGGGTCCCCAAAGGTACGGATTGGTCCAAACTAGCAGTCCAGAACCAAGATGGTGGTGCATAGCAGAAATGTCCATGCTGCAAAGGAAGGCAGGTTAGACAAACTACAATATTATTATTATTAAAGCAGATGGTAATAATAATAATAAATTTATTTATAAAACGCCTTTCAATTTCCAAGGCGCTGAACATATTAAAACAATAACATCAAACATTAAAATCCAGTAATACACACAAAAAAAAACCTACACAATAGTATCAGGCAATGAAGTCAAAGTAAATACATATAAAACCACAACACAATCACCAGTTGCAATATAATCAGCCATCCAAAAAGGCCATTTGCCAAAAATAAGTTTTCAGATTACTCTTGAACTCCTCCACGGAGGTTCTCCCGTAACCGGCGGGGTAGAGAATTCCAAAGAGTGGGTGCAGCATAAGAAAATGCTCTACAGCCTGAAGATTTAAGACTCACTCTTGGAATCTCCAGCAACCCCTCGTCGGCTGAGCGAAGCGATCGGCCAGGGCAGTAGGGCACCAGAAGTTCTTCCGGACCCTGATCATGAAGTGCTTTGAAAGTCAGTAAACTGACTTTAAAGGAGAGAAACAACAAATAGTTACAGTTCCTAATAGGGCTCCCTCTGCGCAATTAGTGATGGCAGAATGGAGCAATAACACTGCAGCCTGGGCGGGACTCGAGCCTGAAACTACTTGACCCCTACCCAGATTAATTATACACTACAAAATAGGCAGCTCTTAAAGAGACAGGCATGGAGGCTAACAGGGCACTCACATGCAAACACTTTTTAATTGCTAGGACACAGAACACCAGCCTAGCAGTGGGCATTTAGGCAAGCCCAAGGAAGACTTTTGGGAACACCCATTTGTAGGGGGGGTTACATATGTCTGTCGCACCTCCCTTGGTCAAAGATCCTTCGCATATAGAGCCCCGCTCTGGCTCAATGCTCTACAAAATGACATAACCTCCTCGGCCACGTTGGGTTCTTTTAAACATAAACTATGGCAACACCTACTGGCAAATGCCACCTGTGAATGCTTCCACTAGATGTACTACTTGGATGCGTGTCTCCTCTTGGCACTTAAAACTGTTGGACCCTTGCCTCCCTCTTGGCATATTCAGCCACATCTCTCCCCCTTCCCCTCCCCTTCCCTCTGCTTCTCCACTCTCCCCTATTCTCACCCCTCTCTCCTCCTCCACCCCCACACTTACCCCCCTGTACATCCCCAGACCTACCTACTTGGAGCCTGTTTCCTATTGTGCACTTAACTCCGGCTGACACTTGCCTCCCCCGGTGTAGTTGGCTACTTCCTCCCTGCCCCACCCTTCTTTCTCGCACCCTGACTCCTCCCCCCTCCGTTTCACTCCCTCCACCTCCTTTCCCTCCCTCACCTACTCTCCTCCCTTCCTTCTCTACCCTCGCCCATCTCACCCACCTCCTCAACACCTTCCCTCTCATCCCTCCCTCACCCCTTAGACTAGGCCCCATGGGCTGATTCTCAACTGTACAGTTATGTTTGTACTGTCCCTGATTGCCTGTATTAGCTTCCATAACCATTCGCACTATGGCATACATTGTACAATGCCAATTACAATTGTACAAAAGTCTCTACTACTCTGTGTTTCCCGTGTTATTGTCTTGTATTACCTACCTGACACTGTAACATTTTAAGTGCTTGTTGCCTGGTGACAATTTTACTGTAACCTGTCTTTGTAATTACCTGACGGGGACCCTATGTAGAGAACTTTCTGCTCAAAGGTGTCAATCCAAGAATGCAATAAATAAAATAAAATAAATAAATATAAATGTTATGATCACATGAAGTCCTGTGGTCTCATTACAAAAATGCCCTCCTATTCCGCTTCCATTACCCCACCCACCCTTATCCTGTACTTACCTAGCGGAGGTACAATGCTGTACTTCTCTCTTGCCCAAAGACATGCCTTCACTCTTCAACACTGGACTAGGAACTGAGGAAAATGGGTAAGTGCTGCATTACGAATTTCAATGCGTTATTTGGCCAGTTTTTAATATTTTTTGCTAAATTTTCAACATGGCTTTTTTGAGACCCCACCTTGTGAGCAAGGGTGGTGAAATTACTTAAATCTGGCCTGAAGGGTGATTTTGTAGTCACTGTACAAAATCACCTTTTAGACTGGATTTGAATAATATCACTACCCTTGGTTCATGAGGTGGGGTCCCATAAAAGGCCACATTGAAAATCTGGACAAAAAAATAGTAAAAAATTACCAAGTTATGAGCATACATTGAAATGTTTTCTACACTTGCTCGTAATTTTGGTAGCTTTCAGTGTTCTGACCCCAAATGTTCAACACAGCCATTTTTTCATACCACCTCTTGAACATTACAGCTGTAATTTTTCAAATCTTGGCCCAAATGTGATTTTGCAATTGTGGCGCACAATTATGTTTTGGCCAGTATTACATAAATGATACCTGTCATGTTTGTAAGGGGAGGGCATAAAAAGAATATATTGAAGTTATGTGGTCAAAATATCACAAGAAAAATGTATGTAACCCCCCCTACAAATGGGGGTTCCCAAAAAGTCTTCCTTGAGCTTGCCTAAATGCTCACTGCCATGCTGGTGTCCTGCGTTTCAGCAGTTTAAACGTTATTGCCAGAGAGTGCCTGTATAGCCTCCATGTACTGTCTCTTTAAGAGCTGCCTAGATTGCAGTTATAATTAATCTGGGAGGGGGCTGAGTGTGTCCATGCTCGAGTCCCACCCGGGCTGCCAGATAATCACTCTGTTTCTGCCATCGCTATTAGCGCAGAGGGAGCTCTGTCAGAAAATGTGCTTGTTTGCTGGTTGTCTATTAGAATGGTAAAGATATTGTAATTTGTCTAACCTGCGTTCTTTGCAGCATGGACAGTTCTGTTTATTTCCACCATCTTGGTCCTGGACTGCCAAAATGGGCTAATCAGTACCTCTGGGGATTTTAAAATGGAGCCTGTCCCCAGGGGTCTTGTGGGAGCAAAATTCTGTAGGAATTGTAGTTCGGGGTTTTTTGCGCCTAAATGAACCTGGAGGGGAGCCCTTGTTGTGACTGACTGAGAAATCAGCCAACCGAACCTTTTGGATCCTGGGGAAAGTCCCAGGCTGTTTGCAGCTATCTTCAGTTTGAGTTGGAGAGTGAAAGAAGTAACAGCTTGAGTGATTCAAGCAGCAGCTCCTGCATAGATTCGTGCGGGAGAATTGTGAAAGGGCTGAGTTTTGGCCTGCCTGTCTGCCTGCTGTCCCTGAGAGAGAAACTGAAGTTTATTCAGACTGAATATGAATTGTGAGGACGATTTAGGCCACAGAACTGTGACCAGGCTTTAACCTGAAGAAGACCGAAGAGTTGCTGAATGCAATCGACCTGTCAGGATTTCCAGCCACCTCTGAACTCCCGGTTTGTGCAGAGACACTGTAATTACGACCGGATAGCAATCTGCCTGGTATAGTAAAATTTCTTACATGTAAATGTGCTGTGTGCTGTTAGTGGGTCGTGATTGGATCCCCACTGGCTGCTGAACTATGTTATGCTTGTTGCAGGCTGCATCCAGTTCCAACAGACTAAATACGTTTGCATCTCCATTTGGCCTGGGCCTTGCCACACTTGCCCAGCCAGACTACCCACTACACAGAGAATGCCATTGATGAGAGACCTGCCTGGGGATCAGCCCCCTGCTCAACGCCTTGAACAGGAATGATGCCTCAGTGATTTGTGTGGGCCCTGCTTCTCCTGGCACTCCAGTTCAACAACCTGCAGTCTCGAATTCATCCTGCCTGTGTCCTTCATTGGGTATCGTGAGTAAACATCAGGGTAGCTCCCTGCAACAACAGCTAAATCTAAAGTGTTGTCATCTGATTGCTTGGTCTTTTCCTTCACGAACTGAGCCCTCCGGTTCCGGATTACAAACAGTGTGTGTTGTGCATGTTGCTTTCTTCCATCACTGTAAACCATGGTCTGTAATTACTATCTGTACCAATGTATTATCTTGTAAACCTGTATTGTATGTCCACCTATGTATCTCACCCAGGTCGCATCTTGAAACGAGTGGTTCCCCGCTCAGTATGCCTGCCTGGTTAATCTCTTAAATAAATAAATAAATCACAGGGCCCCAACCAGCTGCGATGCAGGCCTACCACAGGCAATGGTCCTGGCTAGCCCACCTTTTTCCTACCTGGGTATCCAGAGTGTGTGACTATGTAGGAACTCTGAAGTGCATGCATAACTGTCTGACTGATTTAGTCTTTAAGCCAATCAACCTGATTATGCCCCTCCCTTGTTCAAGTCCCCTGAATAAATCAGATCTAACTCTTTTTGCATTTAACCTGACTGTGGTTCCAGTTCATGCCAATAATACTATACTGTTGCTATTTGCTGTGCATAACCTTGTTTTACAGGGGTCCCCAGGGTTGAGCTAGAGGAACCAACCCTGGTGGTAAGTGCAAACAGTGTGGGTAACTGCATGGTGAATAAGGGTCATTGTGAAAGTGTAACCCCTAGATGGTGCTATCCCAGGGGCTACGACCCCTGCCTGATTTGCCACTAACAGGTTGAGGGGCCTGGATCCAATGGCAGGTGCCTCCACCCAGAGGTCAGGGTTTGCAATAGTTAAACTTACTTGGTCACAGCCCTCTGGGACACTGCAACCCCCCTTTCTTCCCACTAGTGGCCCACACAATATATCAAATTACCTTCACAGTACACTTACCCCAGGACTAGTTCCGGCACTGGGACCTCCTGTGAAATAAGATACAGTGCAACAATCACAGTACAGTACTTTAACATAGACAAATACCTCAGGCAGTATAACTTTGCTGAAACAAGCAGCTCTGATTTATTTAGGGGGATATAACAAGGACAGGGGGAAATCAGGTTAATTAGCTTATCACTTTACTAACTACCTATGGCTCTGTGCACAGGCCTATCCCTATCAGTTACTGTCCCTGGGTACCCAAGCCCTAGTGGCTAGTCCAAACCGTGGCAGCTGGTAGGGGCCCTTTCACACAGAGAAAAGAAAATTAGTTTAAACAGTCACCAGTACAGTGATTCCATTTGGATTTAATGTGGCAATTCAACAGGAGGCGACCCTGAATTAGTACTCACGACTTCCAAACAAGATAGGGTCCTTCAACGTCAACAGGGCTACTCTTGAGCTCACGAGACTCTTCACACATTTATATGGTAAAAAGAAAGTACTATACCAGGCAGGCTGCTTCTCTATCCGATCACAATTACTGCACAATACCGGGAGAACACACAGCAGATTCAGTTCCTGACAGACCGAGTGCAATTCAACAATTTCTCCAGTCTTCTACAGGGTGAGCCTGGTTTCTACTCTTCAGAGATCCTTTGATTCTTTTCACAGGACGGATTCAGTCCTAACAAGCAGTTACACAAGTTGCAGACCGGAACTCTGGGCCTTACACACATTTTTTGACTGAAGGAGCACAGGGTTTCTTTCCCCTTCACTGCCAGAGCTAAACTGAAACTCCAACAGACAAAACCGGGCACTTCCTTTTAGTTCCTCCCAGTTCTTGACTGGATTGGCTGTCACTCACAATAGACTGCTGCTGTTGGTCCAAAAGGCGCCGAAGTCTAAACTACATCTCCCAAGTCACTGCCATACAATCCTCTTGTGGCTGGCTCAGATTATGAGTCCAAGTTCTGATTCATCCAAGGCACCATTTTAGAGCTAGCTTACCCCACACTGATTGGTCCACTTCAGCAGTTCAAAACCAGAATGGGAACTAGGCAGACACAGTTCTGACTGCAAAGAAAGCAGGTTAGACAAACTGTAATTTCATTATTACTCTAAATGATTTCTGGCAAACAGTTACATCTTTCAGATAGGTTCCTCTGCACTCCTAGTGACTGCAAAAATGGAGTGAATTGGCAGCAGTTCGAGTGGTACTCAACAGAGAAGCACACAGTCCCCCATACAACTAATTATGTCTGCAAGCAGACAGCTCTAAAGAGACAGTACCAGAGGCTCTAAAAACACTCACTGATAAATGGCTTAAACGCCAAACACCATTCAGGCTTGGAGCATTCAAGCAAGCTCCTGGAAGTCTTTTGGGAACCCCCATTTGCAGGGGGGTTACAAAAGTAATTATTGTATATTGTTCAGGCCACTAGAAGGGAAAAAGGGGGTTTCAGTGTCCCGGAGGGCTGTGCCCAGGTTAGCTTGACCACTAACACCCTGACCTCCGGGTGGAGGCACCTGTCTCAGTACCCAGGCCCCTTAACCTGCTACTGGTCAAGCAGGCACGGGTAGTAGCCCTTGGGATAGCACCACCTAGGGGTCACATGTATAAAGTAATGTTGTTTGCATGGACATCCATTGGTCTCTGGGGACCACACTGCTTTCCTGTGCCAGTGACCTGAGTCTGGGTGTGAGCTCAGTGAGCCGAGTGAATGGGTCGAGGCTGGGGGAAGGTGCTGCAGCATTCCACACTGGCCCCAGCCTGGAGAGGGACAGAAGAGTATTCTGGTACACACACACACACAGCAGCTTGTGGCGGGCTGGGGAGTCTTCCCTCACAAGGTGTTCGCATGTACATCGAGGTTCGGTGGGCCCATTCACTGCGTCTGGCCAAGCAGGGAGGCAAGAAAAATGGGGGAAAGTGTACCTGGCAGGATGAAGGAGGGGTCACTGCAGGCCCCACATCAACAACAGGCCTCCTACTGCTGTCAGCCACCCAGCCCTGTCACCCTCCATCTCAGGAACTTCCCTTGTACCTGTGATACCCCCCCCAAATTCCCCGACGGGGATAGGTAGGGGATGGCCGTCCTCCCCCCCACCTTGACTTTCATCCACTTTGCCAGTCTGTCGCCCTATTGGTGTTGCACAGTATCCAAAAAGAGGTGGCTTCATCCAGCCCTAGTGGTGGATGATGAATGGAGCAACTTACCTCCATAAAAGGATAGTGGGCCAAGGGATGCCAAATCCTGTCACATCTTCCAAAGCTGGCCTACATGTGCAGCCAAGTCCGTTAACCAACCCGGGTCGCTGCTGTGGTACTGATATCTACCCTACTGACCAACCCACTAAACCCCCAAAGTAAAACTACAACCCCTTTCCACCCTGCACAGCTGATCGGTATTTTTATTGTTTATAGTAACTCACTTTCCACTTTATGTTCACAGGTCCAATGGATGTCAGCACCGACGTTGGAGGACACTGACCACGTGTCTATCAGATAAGCATTGGTTTATGTTTAGAATACCTTGTTAGTCCCAGTTAGTTCCTAAAGAGCTGCAGATCCTTTCCTGTGTGACCCTGTTGCTACTCTTATTTTACAGGTACGACTGGATGCTCCCTCAAGCATCCCACAATCCCCAGTACCCAGGTGAGAAATCTTCATTATTAGTACTGTATCTCAGCTAGTAATTATAATACTTGTAGTTGTACCATTACACCATACCACTGTGTAATGCAACGGTGTAGCTAAAACTATGAAGACGCTGTTGTTTGTCACTTGTTAGTAGGTTGGTGACGCAGGGCTAGAAATGACTCCAATATTCTGTTCATTTCATTTTGGATATGATTCCACCATCAGAAAAAGAAATAGAGAGTAATACCTGTGCAGGTGTGTGTTATGAGGATTTTTCACACACACACGAGGTGTGTGATAATCCACAAACCCTAAGAGCAAAGTCAGAGGGGTACATGAGAGTATCACACACTGAGGGTGTGTGAAAAATCCTCATAAAACAAAACTTGCACAGGCATTTTTTATAATAACTGGTGCAAGGTTTCAATAGAGACAAAAATGGCAAACTGTATTTCTACGAGCGAGCATGTCCCCAAGGAACCACTGTAGCAAGCAGTTTTTGCTTCCCGGTTTTGACATTATGGTGTCAAACAGTTAATTTCAGAATATTAGTGTAACCCCCCTGCAAATGGGGGTTCCCAAAAGACTTCCAGGAGCTTGCTTGAATGCTCCAAGCCTGAATGGTGTTTGGCGTTTAAGCCATTTATCAGTGAGTGTTTTTAGAGCCTCTGGTACTGTCTCTTTAAGAGCTGTCTGCTTGCAGACATAATTAGTTTGTATGGGGGGGACTGTGTGCTTCTCTGTTTGAGTACCACTCGAGCTGCTGCCAATTCACTCCATTTTGCAGTCACTAGAGTGCAAAGGAACCTATCTGAAAGATGTAACTGTTTGCCAGAAATCATTTAGAGTAATAAATTACAGTTTGTCTAACCTGCTTTCTTTGCAGTCAGAACTGTGTCTGCCTAGTTCCCCATTCTGGTTTTGAACTGCTGAACTGGACCAATCAGTGTGGGGTAAGCTAGCTCTAAAATGGTGCCTTGACGAATCAGAACTTGGACTCATAATCTGAGCCAGCCACAAGAGGATTGTATGGGCAGTGACTCTGGGAGATGTAGTTTAGACTTCGGGCGCTTTTTGGACCAACAGCAGCAGTCTATTGTGAGTGACAGCCAATCCAGTCAAGAACTGGGAGGAACTAAAAGGAAGTGCCTGGTTTTGTCTGTTGGAGTTTCAGTTTAGCTCTGGCAGTGAAGGGGAAAGAAACCCTGTGCTCCTTCAGTCAAAAAACGTGTGTAAGGCCCAGAGTTCCGGTCTGCAGCTTGTGTAACTGCTTGTTAGGACTGAATCCGTCCTGTGAAGAGAATCAAAGGATATCTGAAGAGTAGAAACCAGGCTCACCCTGTAGAAGACTGGAGAAATTGCTGAATTGCACTCGGTCTGTCAGGAACTGAATCTGCTGTGTGTTCTCCCGGGTATTGTGCAGTAATTGCGATCGGGATAGAGAAGCAGCCTGCCTGGTATAGTACTTTCTTTTACCATATAAATGTGTGAGGAGTCTCGTGGAGCTCAAGAGTAGCCCTGCTGACATTGAAGGACCCTGTCTTGTTTGGAGGTCGTGAGTACTAATTCAGGGTCACTCCCTGTTGAATTGCCACATTGAATCCAAATAGAATTACTGTACTGCTGACTGTTTAACTAATTTTTCTTTTCTCTGTGTGAAAGGGCTACCAGCTGCCACGGTTTGGACTAGCCACTAGGGCTTGGGTACCCAGGGACAGTAACTGGTAGGATAGGCCTGTGCACAGAGTCATAGGTAGATGAGTAGAGTGATAAGCTAATTAACCTGATTTCCCCGTCCTTGTTATATCCCCCTAAATAAATCAGAGCTGCTTGTTTCAGCAAAGTTATACTGCCTGAGGTAATTGTCTATGTTAAAGTACTGTACTGTGATTGTTGCACTGTATCTTATTAAACAGGAGGTCCCAGTGCCGGAATCAGTCCTGGGGGTAAGTGTATACTGTGAAGGTAATTCTGATATATTGTGTGGGCCACTAGTGGGAAGAAAGGGGGTTGCAGTGTCCCAGAGGGCTGTGACCAAGTTAGTTTAACTATTGCAAACCCTGACCTCTGGGTGGAGGCACCCGCCATTGGATCCAGGCCCCTCAACCTGTTAGTGGCAAATCAGGCAGGGGTAGTAGCCCCTGGGATAGCGCCACCTAGGGGTTACATTAGTAATGAGTATTCACATTTAACAGTAAACAGACCATTTGATGGTTGAACAGTGATGTCAGTAGACCCACAGTGGCTGCAGAGAAACACAGATATTGAGACCACGAGTGAGAGCGCGCGGAGGAAAATGCCGTAATAACCCCCTATCGAGTTATTATGAAATTCAGTGGGTTATTATGGTGTTTTATCAGGATTGGATATCCAGTCATTATAGGGGGTCCCCAGTTATTTTGGGAAATTACTTGCAAAAACTACCTTCAGACATTAGGGTTGAAGAACTCGAAGTGCACAAAGCAGGGAAATTAAAAAACATTAGGGTTTTGGGTCTCCGAAGTATTGGGGAATCATTGATGGGGTCTGTGTTGTGGTTGTCAACCCTAATGCTCACCAACTCCCCTGAGCAAACAAGGTCAGCTGTGATCTGTTGTCTTCACGCATGGCACTGCGTTAAGAAAGCTATGACATATTCTGTTGGCAACATGTGACGAGCCATACTTCTCGGTCTTTCAAGAGTGTATCATTATAAGGCACTGGCTTGGAGCTGTACCTTGTACTTCAGACAGGAGGCTATGGGCTGAGGGAGAGGGAGTGGGCATTAGGGCTGACAAACCCAAGGAAGACCTCACCGCTGATTCGCCAATACTCTGGAGACCCAAACCCCAATATTTTTCATTTATCTACTTTGTGTGCTTTGCGTTCTTCAGCCCTAATGTCTGCATTAACATAGCTTTTTGCAATTAATATTATATACGTTACTATTTTACAATAAGTAATGAGTAAACATTAAAATTTATTTGCGATCATTACGTACTGACTTAGTATATAATCAGTGTGCTCACTCTTTGGCCCCCGAGCATACAATATTTTAGGATATCAATCACATATCCTTGATTTTCTCTTATCCATTTGTGAATTAACTTGGCAATGACATGCTATCTCATTTTATAATCTTGGACATGGTGACCACCTTATGTTGAGTTCTGACATATGATTGGCTGTGCTGCTAAAGGTTAAACCTTAGAAACTACTTACCACTGATTAGCCCTATGTATCCCCTTCCTCTTCTCACTACTTGCTGAATCAAACTGTGAGCACACCATAAACAGTCTCGTTCAACAGCTAGTACCAACAGCAGCACGCACATATATAAATATATTAGAGGCAAAAAACTCTGTTTAATGCATCAGTTAGGGTTGTTCCACAGCGACAAAAGCGATGAAATTCGCTGTTAGGGTTGAAAACCCCCCTTGGACCCCCACCCACCCCAACCGCATGGGGTGCTCAATGGGGTCGTCGCCCTAACTCTCACCCCATCACATGTGTGAAGAAGCAGAGGTATAGGAGAATGGGGTGAGAGTTAGGACCAATGACCCAATGCGCACTCCATGCCAGTTGGATGGGTGGCTGGGGGTCCAAGGGGGCTTTCAACCCTAACACCGAATTTCCTCGCTTTTGTCACTGTGGAACAACCCTAACTGATGCATTAAATGGAGTTTTTTGCCTCTAATTTTCCTTCTTTTTGAGAATGATAACGAGAAATAGTGAAGGGCCCCATGCTCCCACCACGTGATGTCTTGTCACATAGTAACATGGTGCCCGCAAACACAAATGGTAATGCGCATGGTGACGCAAAGCAAAACAGAAAGAGAAACAGTACTGTAGACACAAATGATAAAAATAACACAAACGCAAGCGTAAATGAAAACGCAAAGGGTAACGCACATGGTGGCGTAGACGGGAATGGTTAGTGAAACCGGTACGGAACCGCAAGCGGAAGCAGTAACGGTAACAGTAATGTAAGCACACAGGCTGGTTTTCCCCAAAAGCTGCATAGAGAAAGACAGTGAGTACAAAGAATGTATGCATAATAATGGGTCTCAGAGCAGAAAATGAGGAGTTGGAATACTAAATTGCTTATATCTCAGGAACCATACAACGTAGAAAAAAATACGATTTATGACTTCGTGGCTAGTCTTGTACTTAGCCCCCCTAAGGGGCTAAGTATTTTTCTGATGAAAAGTCTGTATCTCGCACCGTTTCCGAGATACGGGCCCTGAAAGGCGCCGCGAATGACACAATGTTATCCTATGGGAAAAAAAGAGAAGTTCGGAGTGCAATAACTTTGGCTTCCTGTAATACTTTTTCACCAAACCACAGAGGGCTTTCTTCCCTCCAAATTTCAGCCCAAAAGACCAAACCATTATTTTGCAGCAGGGCGCCAAAGGATTCCTGTAATGCAGCGGACGCCAAAATGTTATCCTACAGGAAAAAGCGTCAAATTTGGAGTGCCGTAACTTTGCCGCCCTGTAATATTTTTTCACCAAAACACTGAAAGGCACATATGTGAGATGTTGGCTGCATTCCCTCCAAATTTCATCCCAAAAGACCAAACCGTTCTTTTGCAGCAGGGTACCAAAGAATTGCTGTCATTTTCCCACAGCCTGGAAAAGTACTGTCGAACTTTGCGAAAGTTTTCGCAAATTCATGCGTCACTGTCGCAAATGCAAAAGTACTTTGTGAAAGTACTTTTCCCAGAAATCTGAAAAACATATCTCGGGGGTGTTTTACCCCAAAATAAAGACATGCCTAGCATCCTCAGGGTCCAACTAGGTGAATACAAAAAGAATTAGGTTGCTAGAGGGTTTCAAATTTAAATGTCAAGCATTTTTCTGATCACCAACTGAAAACAAAATGGCAGATTTGTGACAGTAAAAGGGCCATTTGTGAAAGTAAAAACTGCATTTGCGACATTGTCAAACTTTTTGTTAACTTTTCCCATTGACTTACAATGGGAACTTGTGTTTTGAATAACTTTTGAACCATTTAATATTTTTTCACCAAATCTTCAAAAGGCACATTGGGGACCCTGGCCTCACGTTCCCTGAAGTTTTCGTACTGGTCGCAGAAACTGTGCGACCTGTAGAGACGACCAAAGAATTACAAAAAAGCATAAACGCCGCACAGATCACGCTTAATTAACTCCGCAGTCAGATATCTCGAACAGGGCACGAAGCGGAGCAGATCCCAAGATGTATGGTTCTTGATCGTATTCCAAATTTCAAGCAACCGTTGAATGGTTGCAGTTATTAAGGTGCAAAATTTTAGGTTTAACATGTAAATGGCTCCTCAACCCTAACTATGGTAGCACTACCGTGCTACCATAATATGATACATTATGTATATATTAAACGGGCAAAGTAGCGCACCCATTATTAGGTTTGAGTAGGTCTTTCTATGACAAAACTAAATTTTTGTACCTTAGTAACGCAGCTATCCTTGGACAAAATAGCTTAACATTTGGCATTCAGGTAGCTAGTGCAAGGATCACTGGAGACTACACATTTAGTGACATTTGGTTCAGTGGTTCAAACATTCAAGCAAGTTGAAAATACATAAAAATGTGATTTTAAGACCATTTATTTGCAAGCCATTAACACAAAAATGGCTGCGAGCTGAAACCTGAAACCTGAAACTTTCAGGTTTGTTAGTTTGGCACGAGTGTAAATCACCCAGTCCCCTCAGGTTACTAGAATCCTATCAGTATTATTGTTAGGAAGGTAGCAGGCAGGTGGTATGGAGCTCACTAGGGGCTCCTTACGTAATGACATCGTTTACTCAGCTAGCCTGAGGGAAGAATGATTAGGTCATTCGGAACTCTCACAGCAGCATAAGCCGCATTGTGTGGACAGCTGCTCTGGGGAGCTCAGAATGCTCAGTTTTGAGTCAAAGTTTGTTTCAGTTAGAGCCTGAGTGAGGTGAGAGTGGCAGAAGGACTGCCAATGAGGTCTGAGGAGAGGGCCCAGGATTTCTCACCCTAGTGGAGTGTTATTTCCAGCTTCCAGTGAAGTGGTGGAGACAAGTGCTACAGCATGATTTCCTGATTTCTACTCCCAGTGGAGTGGAAGGAACTGCTTGTTCTCAGTGGACTCAAGGGGCAATCCCCTGAAAGTTCTGTGTGTGTTTCAGCTGCCTTGGACAGGAACTGAGAGAGACAGTTTGATCGGCTACCCAGGAGAGTGCCTTTCTTTTTCTTTTGTTGTTCCATGTCTTGTGGACAGGACAACCTTTGTGAGTACTGCTCTAGGAGACGAGATCTCCATATTTTTTAAGGGAATCGACAGTCTGGGGTGTGTGTGCCCATAGATAAGGCTGGATCGCACCTGTCAATGCCCCTAGTTTCACTTTCACCCAAGTGAGAGAAGTACTGTTAAACTGTTCACCCAAGTGAGTGCAGTTTTGTTCTTTTTTTTTAAACTATTTTTTCTGCACCTCAGCACTGGAATTCTCTCGGGCCACTTCTCTCACCGGATCCACTCTACCGCCTGCTGTGGACCTTGCCTTCTTCAAGAACTTTACTGTCTCCCCAAGCTCTGGGCAGCTACGGGCCCCGAGGAGACCGAAGGGGCAGAGGCAGGGAACCAGTGTTGGGCGTGTAGCGGTCCGGCACTGGGAGGGCCATCGCCTATCCGGGCTGGAGGTTTTTTTCGTGTTAGTCCCCCGAAATCCCTCCTCCCTCCCGAGCGTGGCAATCCCCTGATGCCATGGCACACGGCAACCATGCCTGCAACTCCCACGCTCCCCCGACGTGCAGTCCATATTCTGCAGCGCCCCCGCTCTCCACCGGGGGTCGCTGGGATGCCAGACAGCTCTCCACCCTCCCCCCGGGAGAGGAGAGGAGAACAGCCCTTGCGGATGCTCAGTCCTCTCCCTCCCCTGCTGACCCCCGGTGCCTGAGCTCGCTCCTGAACTCGGGTCACCGGTGTGGCGCAAGGTGTGGCGTCCAGCGCCTCAAGCCTCAGCGCACTGGGCCGGCTGCAGTTTTGCTCTTTGATCACCCCAGTGTGTGACGAAGTTAAAGTGTGGGACCTCTAGCATTTCAGTGGGGAATGGGAATTTCAATGGTTTAACCCTGAAGAATGGCAGAGACTGTCGGTTGGGGCCAAGGGTGGGAGGAGCGCCATCTGAGCGCTTACAAGGCAGGGCTTCCTGGTTCGTGTAAAGGGCACCAGTTATACCTAAGTAAAGGGCCAAGCTGCAGGTTAAGGTGTGTGACTGAGTTTCACTTATGTGCACCTATGTTCGAAGAAGAGTTCTGAGTGTGTGGCTTAGATTCACTAAATGACACTCATGGGAGGAAAATGTTCATGTGCGTGGCCAGGTGTCCACTAAATGCACCATTTGGGAATTTGGGAAGAAGATTGTCCTGTTCTCTGTTCATGAACTGTACTGCATGCAAGGAGAGTTTGTGAAATGTACCTGTTCAGCCTGGACCAACCCTTGTGGGGTCCACTTCTGCTTTAATTTTCCATCTGTTGAATAAAGCCATACTGCACAATCCCAGTCACTGTTATGGACATTCCGATTATTGCTTCTGGTTGTTGGATTTACTGGGGCCCCCCTCAGCAAGTTAGATCTAGCATATGCCTAGCAGCCCTAACCCAGGACCTGGGCTGTGATTTTTACACAAGGTTTATATTGTTTTGTTTCTGTACCCCTGCCCCCTCTTCCTCTAGAAAATGAGCCAGGTATACATGCTAACACCAAGAGTGGTACCTATCCTTTTGTAAAGTAAAATGGTGTGCCAGTATGTGGGTACCAGTGTTTCCAGATTTTAATGGGGGGTGTACACACTAGTTAAAAAGTGGCCTGGGGGCTGCACGAGGATAGAAACATAGAAACATAGACTTTGACGGCAGATAAGGACCGCTTGGCTCATCTAATCTGCCCATTTCCCTACCTACAGGACAGGCCGCAGATCCTAGTTAACCAACAGCCTATTTCTTCCTACCCCCCACAAGAATTCCCTTATGTCTGTCCCATGCATTCTTGAATTTTCCCACAGTTTTAGACCCCATAACCTCCTCAGGAAGGCTGTTCCATGCATCCACTACCCTCTCTGTGAAAAAATACTGCCTCACATTGCCCCTGAACCGCCCCCCCCCTCTTTTTTTAAATTGTGTCCCCTTGTTCTTGCACGTCTCTTTTTCTGAAAGATGCTACCCTCTTGGACTTTGTTGATTCCACTGAGGTACTTAAAAGTTTCTATCATGTCCCCCTCTCCCTTCTTTCCTCAAGGGTATACATATTAAGCTCCTTTAGTCTCTCCTCATACGGCTTCTCTTGCAGACCCTGCACCATTTTAGTTGCCCTCCTCTGGACTGCCTCTATCCTGTCTATGTCCTTGCGGAGATGGGGTCTCCAGAACTGGACACAGTACTCCAGATGGGGTCTCACCAACTGTCTGTACAGAGGGATAACAACTTCCTGTTTTCTGCTGGTGATGCCTCTCCCTATGCATCCCAGTATACACCCAGCCCTCCCTACTGCCTTCTCACATTGCTTGCAACCTTAAGATCATCTGATATGATTACCCCAGGTCCCTTTCCTTTTTGTTGTTGTTACTACCTCCCCATTGTGTACTCTTCCCTGGTATTTGTTTCCAGGTGCATTATTTTGCACTTCTAGCATTGAATCCTAGCTGCCATACTTCTGACCATTCCTCCAACCTTGCCAAGTCCCTTCTCATCCTTTCCACGCTCCTTGTGTATCAACTCTGTTGCAGATCTTTGTGTCATCTGCAAAGAGGCATACTTTCCTTCCAGTCCCTCTGCAATGTCACTTATAGAGACATTAAAAGGACTGGACCCAGTACTGAACCTCATGGCTCCCACCAATAACCCATCTTTCAGAGGACTCCATTTACAATTACCTTCTGTGTCCTGTTGTCCAGCCAGTGTTTTGGACAACAGGACACAGAAGGTAATTGTAAATGTAGATGATTCTTTAATAGATGGTGTTTAGGAAAATGTGTTGATTTTGATTTGATTTTGTGCAGTTCATCTGTACTGTGGTGTAGTTCAGGGAACCTTGCATTCAGCTCTACTAATTATTCGTAGTTGCCGCCATTGGTGGCCGCTGCACTGTGCATGCGCGGCTCGCCACGTATATGTTCCAGCCTCACCCCCCCTTTGTCTCCCTTCCTGCTCTGACCCTGGCCTTTTGTTTTCCTGATCCTTTAATCCCCTCTTTTGTTTGCAGCACCTTGTAATACTGTTTTTTCTCCCTCCTCTCTACAAGCTGCACTCGACCCACAGCCGCCACAGAACACAGGTAGTGAGCACCTGTGTTAGCCCGTCACTGCTACCGTGGTGACTGCCCCACCTACCCCACCCCCACCCTGGGTGGTCACTATCTTTATAAGTAGACTAGACTAGGTCACGTGACTTATCACATGCCCTGACACTTCTGGAACAATCTCCCTACTTTCTATGCAGCAGTTCGTACACTTTGGCCACTAGGAGTCGCTGCAGACCCAAACATTTCCCCTCTACACCCCTAACATAATTAACCACAGCAGTGCAAGTTAACTGCTCCTGACCTGTCCTTTCCCTTTTAAATCAGTTCCATGTCCACTGAATCTCCCATCTCACCCACCCTGCATAAATCCTGGGATTTGAACCCCCAACTCTGCGCACCAGAGTCAGTAACCCTAACCACTACACTGTCCCAGTGGTAACAATTTGACATAACTTAAACTGACCCATTAACCCTACAGGCACCCCTCACACTGAATCCCTGAAGAGAAGCGTTGCCGCCATCTCTCTCTCTCTGCCCCAGGCCCCATCTATACATACCGAATCCACCTAGAGTCCACACCTCGCTCCACAGTAATCGTTCACAATGGGAGCCCACAAGTGTATGGCATCCTTAATTCTGTTAATAGCTGTCATAGCATCGTTGAGCTCAGATAAGTGCCAGCATGCTAGCATTTACCCCCCAATCCTGAAAACTGTAACACCCCCAGGACCTGGTACAATGAGCGATATAATCGACAACTACATCAGACCTACTAGCTTATGCAGTTGTCTGCTCCAATTTTACTCCTACTCATTTCACCTTGTCACTGTGCTACAAAAAGCATGAACAGGTTAGAAAGCAGAAATCATAGGGTACTTTTAAACTGCTTAAACACTTTTTTGCTGAGGATTATCTTACTGCTTCTCCTCCTATTGGGCAACATTCACCCTAACCCTGGCCAGTGCCACAGATGCACTGCCACGGAAAAAAACACGGAACCTTAAAACTAGCATCCATCAATATTTGCAGCCTGATGTCCAGGTTCGACAAACTCTGAGTGTGAGTAACCCAACACAAACCTGATGTACTGTCTGTGGTCTAGACCTGGCTCACACCAAAGATTCCAGACACAGCCATTTTCCTTGTTGGCTACACCCTCTTCAGACAGGATAGGCTCGGCAAAAGGGGTGGAGGTTGCGCAATTTTCCTTATGGACACCATACAGTGCCATGTCCTCCCCCACTTAGACACTGGGAAAAATGTCCAGGCCCTTGCCATCAAGATATTCCTAGGATCCTACAGTAAATCACTTACTGCAGTCTCAGTCTATAACCAACTGCAAGACCAGGCCAGTGGTTTCAATATAGTCATAGAATACTTAACCAAACTACACCAAAACTCCGAAACAGTGCTACTAGGCAACTTTAATGTTCATTGGTTGGCTCCTGATGTAGCCCCTTCGAAGGATGCCATCTCTGCCGTCAGTTTATCCCAAATGGTTAACTCTCCCACCAGGGTAAACTACCAGAGTGGGTCCAGTACACTGTTGGACTAGGTACTTGTTAATCATTCGGAGAGAATCTCCAGCACCACGGTCCTCCCAGACTCGATTAGCGACCACTTCCCCATCCTTTGCCACTGGCCAAACAGAGCCCCTAAACCACCGGTTAAAATGGAAATACATCGTGTCCTGAAGAAAGGGCAGCTTGAACCCCTCAAGGCTTATCTTATGCAAACTGACTGGTCGCTGACTGTGCTCAAAACATGGATCAAGCGCTTGAGTATTTTATCTCCAAGTTTAATACGGCCTGTGACATCCACGCCTCCATAAGAAAGCATAAACTCAAGGTCGTCAACAATCCCCTGGATTACCCCGTCCCTATTTAACCAAATGGTCACTAGGGATAATCTGTGGTGTTGAGCCCAAGCCACCGGTTAACAGGCTGACATCCAGTTCTACAAAGCTGCCAGGAATGCCTGTACTTGTGAGATTTGTCTCGCCAAAATCTGCCACTTCAAGGATGAACTCTAACTCCTGGGGGGATGGCAGAATATTTTGGGACAACATTAAGGACCTCATGGGAAAGACAGCAAATCCTCACCCTCCATGACTGATGTCAGCATTAAATCACCCTGGATGCAAGCAAACTGCAGACACTCTCAATGCTGCCTTCTCAGACCTTAGTGGCGTACTTCCCCCTGACTTCTTCGAAGTACCAGAGTACAATATCAAGGCCAGTAGAGCTACCCCCTACAGGGCCCACCCCTTCTATTTCAAGACAATCACCATGACAGAGGCCAAAAAGTATTTACTATGGGTTCTAGGAAAATCAAGATACAGCAGTGACTCTCTTGATCTTAAGCTCATTAACCTAACCCTTGATGCGATTCTATCTCCACTGACTAAACTACTGAATCTATCACTATGCCTTGGACAGTTCCCCCACTGGTGGAAAGCAGCTCTGGTAATACCCATCCACAAAAGTGGCGACTGAGCCCTTCATACCAACTACTGCCCTGTATCTATTCTCCCCCCAACACACACACACCTGAAGGCACTGGAAAGCATCGCATCAAGCCAGCTAACCAAGTACCTTGAGAAATACCAGGTCCAATGTCCCCAGCAACACGGATTTCGCAAGGCACACAGTACCATCACTGTGCTGCTAGAATACATTGGCTTTATACATAGTGCGCTTGACCATGGTCACCTAGTGGTGACAATATACATCGACCTCACTAAAGCTTTTGTATGGTCAACCACACCTTACTGCTAGACACATTCTCCGACTCAGGACTCTCTAATGATGTGGTGGGGTGGTTTAATAGCTATCTCGATTGCAGATCCCAGCAGGTCAGAGTAAATGGGATTCTCTCAGACAGTCATTAAGTGCATTCAGGAGTCCCGCAAGGCTCAATCCTGGACCCCTTACTTTTCAGTCTTTTCCTCAACAAACTCCTTCAGGCCTGCACCAATAACATACTTCTCTATGCGGATGACACCATTATCTTCACCATCAACCTGATCCCCACCTCCATGATCTGCAACTCCAGTGCAACTTCTCTGATGTCGAGGCCTGGTTCACCAAGCATACACTCCTTATGAACTACAAAAAGACGAAAGTCATGCTGTTCATTAACATACACAACAAACACAGAGCACACTGTTTAACAATTCTTAACTGCCATAGCACCCCACTTGAACAGGTCCAGTACTTCAAGTACCTAGGGATTACTCTTGATAGTTCTCTGTCCTACACCATCCAAGTGGATCATGTCGCAAAGGCGGTTAATACCAGGATTGGTCTCCTATATAGGCATAGGCACTGGATGACCCCAGATGCACTCCGGCTACCAGTAAGTAGCTCCACAATACCCATTACTGATTA